>OY728119.1:1575625653-1578125653 GCA_963277665.1 Viscum album | reverse complement strand
CAAAGATAAAGCCCCTCCAGTCTATCCGCAGGGTCCCCCAGGTTCGATGGGTCTATTGGTATCCTCATTATTCTAGTCTTAAGCTAAACATGGATAGGTCTTAACCAATTATCACTCTGTATAAAATTATTCATTTATTTATTCATGTATTCCTTCCCTAACTAGGAAACTGCCAAACACAGCACACCACATGTAACATCATAACCCACACACACTTCTAAAAAGTTTCTAGAAACTCTGGGAAAAATGCTTATGCTAGGTTACACCATCATTATTTAAAATTATACCTCCCAAACTATCCCTGGTGGCACCGCTGCATGAAAAGAATCACATCCCGCAATAACAACAAGACTCAACTAGGTTACAGTTCCAATACACAAACAGACCATGCCCAAAAACCTTGACACAACCTAGATGTAGATCCACTATTCAACAAGTTCATCCATTTCACAATCAATCAAAATCTCTATATGAGATTCCATTTCACCACTTTCACCACCTCATACACACACCACACTCCCAATCCACCAAAATTGTAGCCCTACTGCACAAAAATGTCCCACTACACCGACAAAACCAACCCCATGTCCACCCCTGTACCCACAGTCGTACTTCCAATCATAGCACCACACAACCCACACAAGACAGAAAAGATCCAGACATTGCACATAGCCGCACCAAATATAGAAAAGTGTATTCATATTTAACTCACTAATTACGTAATTCCACTTTGATAAAATCATGGGTTATCATAGAACACGATTGATCTTGGGGAATTCATTTAATTAACTGGATATACGCGATTAATTAAGTTTCTATATTCACAACCGTTCAATAGAGGATTAACAACAAGTATTAATGAGTCAAGTGAGCACACCGATACCACCAACGACCATGATTTTTAGAGTTCATATGGAAAACACAATTCACAGAATGTATTGAAGATAACAGATAAAACAACATAAGCATAATCATCATCTTCCCCTCCCCTTATTTATTACTAAGGTACCCAAACAAATTATTTTAATAGGTCTATTCATCATCACAATACCCTTAATTTAGATTTTGATTCAACCATATTCTCAAAGAGATATGAGTTTACCCAACCCGCATGATAAATAATTAAAAGAGGTATGAATGTATTCCTACCTCAAGAAATAGATGATCAGAAACTCCTCTTGGCGCCAAAACAGAGGGTCGTGCAAGCAGCAAGAGACTCCAAGGGAAACTGAATTCGAAGGTCATATCACAACACACGAATCTATGGGGAATAAAGGCTCTAGTCACACTAAGAGAAAAATGGAAACACATAAGGAAGAGAAGATCTCGGATTAGAAGAGCCATATCCTATATCAACGAAATGGAAATAGTTTCAAGTTCCATTAAAGTTGGATCGTGATCAAGATTATGTGTTTTTACTATTTCAAAGTCCTAGGGTAATTAGAATATTAAAGATATAATTAATATCCTTTTAAACACCTTTATAAGCACTAAAACAAGGTTTTAAACTCGGTTTATGTCAAATAAAATGTAAGAGGGGAGAAACTGGAAAAACTGGAAAAAGATGGAAATGACTCGCCGATGGGTGAGTCACCGACGTGATTCACTGATAGCCACTCACCAACAAAGATTCACTGATGTGACCCACTGATAGTGATTTTCCAATGTGACTCACTGATTCATAACTCATATATGCGAGTCAACGATGCCTGACCTACCAACGTCTGACATACCAACGCCAGACCTACCGACGCCCGACCTACTGACAGCCGACCAACTGATGCCTGACCTACCGATGTCAAAACTACTGATGCCCGACCTGCCAATGTTGAGCCACCAACACTGATCCACCAATGTTGAGATACCAATGATAGATAAAGATACCACCTACCGATGTCGAGTCACTGATGTGACCTACTAACACTGAGTCACCGACGTGAACTACCGATGGAAAAATGTAATTTTAGAAAACTCTTTAAATTATCTACTATTTCCTCCCAGAACCCCCCAAATACTATATTTTGACAAAGTAAATGACCTGATGGGTCTGATATATTACATTAGAAACTTCTCAAACTATTCTCATCCTTGATAATTTAAAACCAATCCAAGATGAAAGAGGGGTTCGAACAACCACCCTGTAAGATACCTCTCAAGGATAAAACACCCTGTGTTGTTCTAAAGGTGGAGTGAAACCTCAACATCCAATAACACATCCTCCAACATCCACTACCCCAAACTGACCAGAAGATACACCACATGAGCAACAAAACCACGCTATCAAGACACATGAATTAGGTAGTTCCTTCCTCCATGTTGAGATACTATCCGCTATGGACGACACTAACTCACCCATATAGGTTTAATAGCATCTTAATTAATGCATCTCGATTAGGAATCAGGTCCTCCTCTTTCTACATTTCAGGAATTCATCACACATTATAGAACAAGGAAACAAATCATCTCATAGTAAATAAATTTCAAGTACTACATCATAAGAAAAGCATACATGAAGAACAAAAAAAAACTCATGGTACTAGGCACGCATATGTGTTTATTTCCCACAAGTACTCTACTTTAGGCCACCATGCCTCCACAACAAGAAAACTAAAAGGAATGGTCCATCCACGCAGCACCTTCTTCTGATGATCCTGGATCTTCACCAGTCATTTCACAAATGTTGTTTCTCCCTATATATCCAACTCTCCCCAGTTAATGTAATTGGAGTCATCGTTGACATACCGAGAAAGCTGTGAGAAATGAAATATGTCGTCGACCCTCTCTAATTTTGGTGGAAATTCTAACCGGTATTCCACTTTTCTAACTCATCCCCAACAACTTGAATGGTCCGATGAACCTGGGAGAAAGCTTGCTCCCTCTACCGAACCTCTTCTTCCCACATCGAGGGGAAACCTTAAAGAACACATGCTCTCCACCCTTGAACTCTAAGGGGATCCTCCTACGATTGTCATATTAGTTTTTTTGGTCTTTTTCTACCTTCATACTCTCATGGAAAAGATGATCCTTCACATTCATACTCTACACCATGTCCAGACCAAGAAAGGTTGCCTCCCCAACTTCTACTCAGAACAAAGGCGAACAACACAGTCTCCCGTACAAGGCTTCAAACGAAGCCTTGCCAATGGAAGAGTGATAGCTATTATTGTAAGAAAACTCTACCAAGGGAAAGTGTCACACCCAAGACCCACTGAAGTCCAATAATCATTTCCACAACATGTTCTCCAACATCAATATTGTCCATTCTGACTTCCCATATATTGGATGGTGAAAAGCAGTGTTGAGGCATAACTGAGTGCCAAAATCATGCTGTAATCCCCTCCAGACTCACAAGGTAAAATGTGTATCCTGATCTGAGACAATAGATCTCAGAACTCCATGTAGTCGCACCACCTCATCCATATACCTCCACACTAATCCATCCACTCACCTGACTCCTTAATTTCAAAGAAGTGATCTGATTTCATCATTTTATCCACTATTACACAGATTGCAATGCATCCTCCCGGATCTCTTTGTAATCATATGATGAAATTCATTTACATGTCATCCCACTTCCACTCGAAGACATCTAGGGGATGTAATAAACTATCAGGAACACGGTGCTTATCCTTTACCTACTTGCACACTAGGAACTTTTCCACAAACTCTTCCACTACCATCTTCAACCCCAGACACCATAACTATTCCCTCAAGCCACGGTACATCTTGGAAACTCTCGAGTGTACCTCTAGGGGTGATATATGAAACTCATGAAGAACTCCCTCATGCATCACCAATAGAACAAAAATATTCTCATGGAACATCATCTGATTCTAACCATCCTCTAATCATCCCTTCGGAACATCAAAATGGTCAATGAGATCATGCAACACCTCCACCTATAAGTCACCCTATTGAGACACCTCTACCTGATGCCTAAAATATGATTCTATCATCATTTGAAATAGATAGCATCTTTCTAAATTCATTCCTACATCTAAGTGAAAGGAATCCAACTCCTCTATCTCCCTCCAAGAATCCACAGATTCTCAAACTACATCCTTCTGTGACTTCCTGCTCAAAAAAATGGGACAAAAAATTCCCATTTACTAAGGTGTAAGATATCTTGAAGTTATAATAACATAGAAACTCCATCAACCTATGTTATATCAAGTTAATGTCTTACTAGAAAAATATATAACTCAAGACCTTGTGATCTGTGAAGACCAAAAAGCGCTCCCCAATGAGGTAATGTCCCCAAAACATCAACACAAACATGACTGATGATAGCTCCAAATCATGGGTGTCATAGTTAAGTTCATGGGTACATAGCTATCTAGACCCATAAGAGATCACTCCCAATTGGTGCATTATCACACACCCCATCCTAAACAGGAAGCATCACAAAACACCTTGAAAATCACCTCTTCCTCTAGAAACCGAAGCACTGGATCACTGACCAGATTCCCCTTCAGTAAGATAAAAGTTGCCTCACACTGCTCACTCAACACAAAGGCATGTTCCTTTCTGGTCAGAGCCATCAATGGAGCTACTACTTGAGAGAAATTGGGTACAAATATCTAGTAATATCCTACTTGACCAAGAAAACTGTGAACCTTTACCACATTTTTGGGTGTTACCCTTGAAACAACTACCTCTACCTTCAAAGGGTCCACTAATACACCCTAGTGAGACACCACATGTCCAAGAAAGTAGACCTCTTGTTTCCAAAACCATCACTTGGACAACTTTCTATAGAGCTGGCGGTGCCGAACGGCCTCCAGTATAGTCTTGAGATACTCAATATACTCCTCCTCTAACTTTGAGTACATAAAACTTTCATCGATGAATATGACGATGAACCGGTCCAAGAACTAATGAAAAATGGAGATCATAAGTACCATTAACATGGATTGTGCATTCGTAACACCGAATGGGATAACTATTAATTCGAAGTGCCCATACCTACTTTTCAAAGTATTCTTTGGAATGTCACCCTTGTTCACCCTCAATCGGTGATGCCCTAACTACAGATCGAACGTAGAAAACCAACTTTCATCGCTCATCTAATCGAAAAGATCATCTATCCTTGAGAGAGGGTAACAGTTCTTGAACATCACCTGATTAAACCTCTCATAGTCTATGAAAAACCTCAGACCACCGTTTTCCTTCTTTATGAAAAAGACCAATTCACCACATGGTGACACACTAGGACGGATAAATCTCTTCTTCATCAAATCGTCAATATGAATCTGCAACTCCTGTAACTCACAAGGTTCTATCCAATAAGGATCCATTGAAATCAGAGAAGCACTGGGATGTAAGTCTATTTCAAACTCAAAATTACATCGAGGAAGTAGAGTTAAAACCTCCTCATGGAATACATCCAATAATTCTCCAAAAATTATGGGAACCACCACCATCTCATCATCCACCAATTCCACTGACAGCTCAATCAATAAAGAAAGAAGAGGCTCCACATGCTGACTGCCCATCTGACAACTTCACTCGCCAATGAAAGCCACATATTGTCCATCCACATCTGAAAACATGACTCTTGTCTAGAAGCATACAATAACAGCATGCATAGGTGCAACCAGTTGATTCTAAGGATTACATTGTACGGTTGCATATGTAACAAGAAAAAAACCCCACGGGACTGATGCAGCCCCAACATCATCCTACACCCTCAGAAAACATCAACCAAGTTGTTCTGATCTCCGACTAGCATACTCAACACCATGTCACAAAAATTATCTCTATGTCTAGTCCCAGAGAATGGTCTAGATTGGCTACAACAAAGGAGTGTGAAGCTTCTAAATCAAACAAGGAACAAACAAGAGTACTAAACAACCTGATTGTACCTTGAATGACCTCTAGCCCTGTTAAAACAACTGCCTCTATGGAATGTTACTAACCATGCTCAGCTTCTCTACCCATATTCTATCGACGGCCTCCTCAACCACATCTAGCTTGAGGTCCTTGATGAATGCCCAGAGGTCGGCCTCCGCCTACAATGTCTCCCCTCGGCGGAGTAGGATCCTACTATCCCTAATGCTGAAATGGAATGTCCAGTAACTACTACTAAGGCAGGAATTGAACCTACCCACCTTCACCATACTGAGATCAAACTAGGAACTAACTCTAAAGTTTCCCGCATCCTCCACAAGAGAAACACCTTGGTCTCATGCCTATGGGAAAAGCACAATGAACAGAAGGTCAAAACTAAAACTGCTAAGGTCAAATCTCAGCTGGCTGAAACCTTGAAGGCCCTTATGCCTAAGACCAGCCAATGGTATACCTACCCTTCGAATAACCCTACTGAATCCCCTTATTTTACTAAATGTCAAAGGAAATCAGTACCCTGTCGGAGCCTCGATTAGGCTTAAGGTGATCTCAAGATCCTTGAGCTAGCTCTCTATCTCCATTTCTAAGACACATCCCTCATACTTTCCCAGAGTCTATCACTAGAGAAAACATAATGTTCCCTGCCACTAGTTCTCATCCTCCTCTGGATCATCACTTCGTCGATCGGCCGGACTGGCCTGCCGAGCCTCCACTCCCTGAGCCACTCGTGGATTACAATCTGGTGTCATAGCTGAAAGGTAAACAGGTTAATCTTAATCCAAAATAGTATGGAATTTTGTTTAATATTTTTTTTAACTCATTATCTATTTTAATTTCCCACAAACACCCAAAATAAACAATAATATAAGTCTTCATGATGCATGTACATTTCCTAGGGTCTCTACCTTATAAACAGTGTAGATTTACTAGGTCATTCAGTAAGCTCATATTCCTTACATTACACCATGTTGGGGCCCTAAAATATCATGTCCTAGCCAGTCTACCTTGGACTATGTCATGCACCAATATCACCTAACATTTTCCCCTACAAACCCATGCAATCTAAATTGTTCCTAACTCCAAACTCCACCCTATCTCCCAACCATCACCTATGAAACCATTCTGATATGACCATCCCTCATCAAGATGAGGGAAGGAATGAAAACGTGTCGTGACCTTCCTTCTTCAAGATGAAAAATATATAATGACCCCGAGTCCTTCCTCTAGTAGGCCCTGGGGTGGCAACCAACACCAAGGGTATAAAAATTTCACAAAATGGAAGGCATTACCCTTTTTTATAGTTACCAAGATCGAGAGATAAGATGTATCAACCTCAAAAAAAATACAAGACATATACATATATATAATAATCCAAAAATCCTCCCACATGCTTGTTTAAATTAAAATTACTATAAATATAATGAAACAATATAATGTAAATACCAAAAGAACAAAGCTAAGCAGTGACACGATAACTATCCTGATGCCTGAGATAGTAGGCTCCCACATGGTCCATGTAATATCATAGGAAACCTATAAATAGTTTTATATCTGTAGGGATATCATAAAAGAATACTCATTAGGAAAATCCAAAGTCACTCGTGCATAAGTGGGAGAATCATACTAATGACCCTATGAGAAAAACAGCAGAAAATAAAAATCACCTAAAAAGTTATATTATCCACCCCAACCCCTACAAGGCATGATCACCAAATAATTCAAGTCAAGAAAAGTAAGGTAGTAAGCACATCGATGATAGGGTACCTTGCACCACTTCCCATTGGATAACTGCTTATCCCTAATGGAGAATGTCCTGATGCTACCATGCTCTTCCAAAAACCCCACTGCCACAAGCTACCCTCACACAACTTGGCCACATACCACATCCCACCTACAAACACCTGGGCCATAAAAAATTTTCATCATACCCGTAGACACCTAGGCCACAAACTCATAACCTCATCTCGAAGACACCTTGGAAAACACACCTCGTCCGCAGACACCTAGGACTCAAAACCACCCCACAACATTCCCAAAGAGTCTTGGGCTACAAATTTCTAGAAGAAGGAGTAGATAAGAGACAATAACCAGTCATCCATCCTCCGACAAGGATGTTTGAAAAAACACCTTCCCCCATGAAATGGGGGTGTTCGGCGTATAGTGCTCAACTAGGGTGGGGTGTGCATAGAAATCACAAGGAACTAAAGGTATACATATATGAACCAAACACTCATCACAACCCGTGGGTTCACAAACAAACAACATGCCCACACAAAACTACCCTTGAGGCTACCTCTAATGAGAAACCACACAGCTATCCACATAATTAATTCATAAACCCAACCAATTTAATTAACCAATTATCACCCTATATTAAACAATTCATTTATTTATTCATTTATTCCATCCCTACTCGGGAAACTTCCAAACACAGTACACCACATGTAACATCATAACCCACACACACTTTACGAAATTCTATGAAAACTCTGGGCGAAACACCCACATAAGGTAACAACATACTTCTTCAAGATTATCCCTCCCAAACCATCCTCAATAGCTCTACTACACAAAAAGCACCACATGTTACAATAAAAATAAAACTCAACCAGGTTGCAGTCCCACTGCACAAACAGACCATTCCCAACAACCATAAAACAACCCAGATACAAACCCACTTTTCAACAAGTTCATCCATTCTATAATTAATAAAACTCACCATATGATATTCTATTACACCACATTCCCCACCTCATACACGCATCCACAGTCCCACTCCACCAAAACCATATCCCTGCTGCACAAACATGCCACACCACACACCCAGAACCAACCCCCTGTCCACCCTTATACCCATAGTCGCACTTCCAACCATAGCACCACACAACCTACACAAGACAGAAAATATACACACTCAACACAAAGCCACACCAAAAAAAAGAAAAGTTTATTCATATTTTACACACTCGTTCTTTAATTTCACTTTGATAAAATCAGGGGTTATCACAAAATAATTTTGATCCATGGGAATCTATTTAATTAACGGAATATACATGATTAATCAAGTCTTCGGGTTCAAAGTTCTTAAATATAAGATTAACAATACGTATTCATGAGTTCGGTGCTCAAAAAGAGACCACCAATGGCCATGAATTTCAAAGGGAATATGGACAACATAATTCACATCATGGATAAATGATAACTGATAAAACAACACAAGTATCTTCATCATCTTCCCAACCCCTTATTTATTACAAATGTAGCCAAACCCATTATTGTAATTAGTTTATTCATCTTCACAATACCCTTAATTTAGATTTGGATTCAACCATATTATCAAATAGATATGATTTTACCCACCCCGCATGATACACAATTAAAATAGGGATGGAGGAATTCCTACCTTGAGAAACAAACGATCAGTAACTCATCCTTGTACCAAAATAGAAGGTTAATTGAGAAGCAAGAGACTCCAAGGGAAACTGAATTCGAAGGCCACAACACAACACATGACTCTATGGGGAAGAAAGGCTCTACGATCACTAAGAGAAAAATAGAAACACATTGGAAGAAAAGATATCATCTTAGAAGATCCAGATCTTATATCAACTGAAGAAAAAAGGTTTCAAGGGATAATAAAGTCATATTGTGATCAAGATTACACAGTTTGACTATTTCAAAGTCTTAAGAGCATTAGGGTATTAAATATATAATTAATATCCTTTCAAACACATTTATAAATGTTTAAACAAGGTTTTAAATTTGGTTTACTTCAAATAAAATGTAAGAAGAGCGAAACTAGAAAAAGATGGAAATGACTCACTGATGGGTGAGTCACCAATGTGAGTCATAAATAGTGACTCACCGATAGTGAGTCACTGATGTGACCCACCGAAATTAAGTCACTGATGTGACTCACTGATGCCTGAATCACCGATGCGAGTCACTGACACCCAACCTACCAAGTCCCCACCTTCCGACGCCTGACCTATCGATGTCCGACCTACTGACGCCCATCCTACTAATGCCCGACCTACCAACGCTGAGCCACCAATGCTGAGCTAATAATTCAAGCTATCAATACCACCTACTAACATGACCTACTGATGTTGAGTCACCAATGTTTCCTACTAACGCTGAGTCCCCGATGAGACCTACTATTGGAAAAAGGTTGAATTTTGGAAAACTCTTGAAATGAGTTATCATTGCCTCCTAGACCACCCCAAACACTGAATTTAGACAAATTAAGGGACTTGAGGGGTTCGAGGCATTACACTACATTGGACTCAAAAGTCTATAACCAAGAATAATAAATATATTATGAAGATACTCTTTCCCTTGTAGCTATTTTATAAGTAATTAGAATATTGTTAACTTATGAATCTCAAATGAATTTAAAATTATATCAATTGGATGTAAAATGTTCCTTTACCAATGGATTTTTAATGGAGAAATTTTATGTTTAACAACCTCTTGCTTTTGAAGACCCGTATTTTCAAAATTCTATTTTTAAACTTACCAAATCTCTTTATAACCTTAAACAGGCATCTAGAGCCCGGTATAAAAGTTTAAGTTCATTTATTTTATCAAATAGTTTTAATATGGGATTGGCATACCCCACTCTTTTAAAGAAAACTTCATCAAAATAAACTCTTCTTGTGAAAATATAGGTTTATGATGTTATTGTATGATCTATAAATCAAAAATTATGTAATGAAATTTAAAAAATCAGGAAAAATGAATTTGAAATGGGCATGATGGGTGAGTAAAACTATTTCTTTGGATTTAAAATATTTTAAAAAGAATTTTGAATTGTTTTAAACTAAAGAAAATGTATACTTGATTTACATAAATAATTTGAATTGGAAAATGATAAGACATATTCAACTCCAATGAGTTATAATAATAAAATTTAAATGGATGAGGCTCAAAAATCAGTTTCAAATAAGTTATATAGAAGAATAATTAGTAATTTTATTTATATTATTGAAAGTAGGCCAGAAATTATGTTTTTGATATGTATTTGTGCTAGATTTCAGTAAAATACAAAAGGATCACATTTATTTTTATAAAAAAATTAAAGGCATTTAAAATAAATTTTATTTATTTATTCACTCTTTCTAGAAACTTTTGGTTTTAATTTAACTTCATAATTGTATAATTAATTTAGTGGGTGTGGACTAGATAAGAATATTAACTCATGAATGTTAAATTTTCTATGTATATACTTAGTATCATGGTCTAGTGAGAACAAACACAATGTACCAGTATCAACTGTTGAAGCTGAATATATTGTAGTTAGAAGTTATTGTTCACAGGTTTTGTGAATAAAACACACCCTGATGGATTTTTTATTTAATTTTAAATGTTTTCCAATCAAATGTTATATCAAAAGTGCTATAAAAATTTCAAATAATATGATAAACCATTATAGAAAAATAATATTTGATCTAAGGCATCATTTCTTAAGAGAAAATGAACGAAAAGGTGATATATATTTAGAATTTATTTTCCTAGAAAACCAATTAGAAAACATTTTTACAAAACCTTTGCATATTAAAATATATTAATTTATCAAATATGAATTAGTATTATTTAATTTTAGTTAGTTCTATTTTATTTATTTCATAATTCTGTATGTAAAAATTTATATTTAGTGAATTAATGTTTTCTTTATTTAATCTTATAATTATAGTCATAGTTTTAGTGATAATATATCATAGTGTGACACATTTCTTGGTATTTTCATGACTACCCTTCACATCACACTGTGTATCCCTTTGGTTATCCCAAAATAAAAAATAATAATTTCTATGCACAAACCATTTTCAAACCTTAAAGACCTCATCTCATTGCTTTCAAACTCTCCTTTCCCTAAAATATTTTAACCCTCATGCCTTAAATCTATATTTTCAAATCATAAAAACTAAGAGATCAGACAGTTTTATTGCTAGTAGCTACAAGAACTTAATACTAGTCAAGAATGTGTTGGGTGGAAAATACATAGATTTTAGTTGGCTTGATAACATTGATGTGCTGATCAAGAAATTTATCAACTACCAAGGATGGGAATATGATTTTTATGAAAAAATGGAGTTATTATTTGAGAAGGAAGTTCAGGAATTTTATGAATTCATTGTTTTTTATTTTAAAGATTTGGAGGATCTTGTTACAACATCCATAAATCAGAAGGAGTTTTTCATGTCCTCAATAGTTATGTCTGAAGTGTTTATATTTCCTCATGAAGGTAATTTTGATTTAAACACATCCAAATATTATGTTGACAAATTTAACCCTCCAAAAATAATGAAGTATTTATTTGGAACACCTAATGTGGAGAAGAAATAAGTGAAGGGCTTGGATCCTGAGAATAAAGTTCTTATAGAGTTAATCTAATACATAATTTCCCAACGTAACAGTGAGTTTGAGAAGATTTTTTTCTGGGATGCTAAATTTTTAAATCTTTTCTTCATATAGAATCTCATGAGACTAGATAGATATAAAATAAATTGCATGTGTCACATTTGGAACAAAATTGTTAATTTTTATCAATTTGGGAGAATATTAACACTAATCTTTATCAAATCCCATATCCTCTTGGATGAGACTATAGTTACTAGTTTATAAATATTAAAAATTTAAGTGCTTGTGTGTTAGAGTGTATTGGTTATTACAAGAGTGATTCAGAAATAAATTCACTACCATTTGGTATAGAAGATGATATGGTATTATAACCTACTCAAATTTAGGGGGATAAATCTTGATAAATAATTGATTCTAACATAGCTAAAAAAATTATAGAATGTGTAACTGCACCCTTAGAAGAAAATATTAAAAGTATGAGAGTAGTAAAACCATTTGACATAGAAACTCTTACTGATAGATATCGTAGATTCCAAGTTATTGTATCGTATGAGATTCAAAATGAGGATGACATTATACCATAGGTAAAATTGGAAGTGCATCAAGTGGTGATGGATACACCATCACTTTCAACTATCCACACTCTATTCTATCAGTTTCTATTACAAGGGAAATTTTGTCTTTGACAATTACAAGGTTATTTAGTGTTGGTTAATAAAAAATTATCACTACTACATATAAATTTTTTCATTTCTTTGAAGTATCTCTACCTATTGAGACAATACAAAGAATGAAAAGGGGATCTATTCATTTTATCATTTGTACTATTTTTGGTAATGATGAAGAAGAATAATATGATGATGATGAAACTACTCATTTTATAGATAAAAGAAAACCAAGGCTGGAATCTAGTGAACTATCTCTCAATGAAGAATTACCTCAGGTTGATGATAATAAAGTAGATAATATTAATAATTCGATAGATGAAGATAAAAGTTTAGAAGTACACCAATATATATCTTCACTAGATTGAAAAAATCATGTCAGTTCTAAGATACCTAGTATTGAGATTGATATAGTTTATGAGTGAGATCATGTAAGTGATTTAGAGCTAATTTTTGAGGTAACTATTTTGAAAAGTGAGTTGATTGATTCACGTGTGGAAGTGAGGAATCTTTATCAACATTCAAGTTCAAATGAATATATTGAAACTCTCAAGAAGGCAATGTTTAGTCAATTCAAGTATATCAAGTAGATACCAAATTCTCGTATATATTTGATCTACATAAATGATTTTTATAAATTAAAATTATTGATTCAATTTTTTATGGAGTAAGTCTCAAAATAATGGATTGGTGAATCCTAAATCCAATGATATTTTGTTCAGACTATGGTAAAATTTATATTGGAATATATCTCTAACACTTTAGATATGTTTTCTACTAGGATTGTCTCTATACATTGTGAGCTTCTTTAAAAATATGTATTTCATGAACTTCAGTGTTGCATGGAATCTGAAGTTAGGATCATTCTGATCATCTCAAGAAGCATAATAACTAGTATTGATCAACATCAATGAGAGATGAATTCTATTCTTAAGGATATTGTTGGAAAAAAACCTTCAAGGTAACATTGATGCATTTTTTGGTTGATTGTGTTTGTTGACAAAGAGTGTTTCTAATTTCAGTTGTGGAGTTTCAAATATATAATTGACAAACTATTTTGAAAAATAACAATGAAAAAGGAATGGATGCTCTAGAGGCTATACAAAAATATCATATATACGGTGGTGTTGTTTCCCAATATTTGGCACATTTTTGGGTCCAAAAATTGGAGAATAGAGAAATGTGTTTTTTCAAAATGAAGTTGTGTGCAAGTTTTTAGGAGGTTTGGAAATTTTCAAGCAAGTCATTTTTTAAGATCATTACATAAAAATATGGAAAATGAAAGAAGTTTTTGCAAGTTATAGAGTTTCATGAAAGGTGAGTGCGCGTGAGCTTGCCTGAAGGACTCTTGTTCGAATGAGATTTGCGTGATCTGGGAAAAGATATACGAGTTGCACACTGGGTTGGAAAAATGAATATAAATAAGTGTATACCCCCCTCATTTGGGGATGCTCAACACTTAGAAGAAAAATAAGATCTGGACTACACAAGTAGTGAGTGTCGCGCAAGTAGAGAGTTGTCTTGCAAGTAAGGAGTTGTGTATAAGAAGGTAGTTGAGCACAAGTAGTGAGTTGTATGTAAGTTGGAAGTTGAAAGCATGTTAACAGTGGTGTGCAAGTGGGTTTTCTATGAAAAAGGAATCATTTTTTCACAAGGCATAGAGTTTCATGCAAGTCACCCTAAGTTGTGCGAATTGTTTGAAGTTTCCCAACACATATGTGGAAAAGTGATATTCATCAGTGGATGAAAGTGGGGCACCAACATAGCATCTACATATAGTGGAGGAATCCTTCATTATAGATAATTAAGAGTCTTACAAGTCCATTAATTTTCTATGGATCCCTTCCACGAGTAGTGAGAAAATGAAGAGGAAGATGGTGATTCTCTCTGTTGGTATTGAGCCAAAGAAAGATAAATAGGGCATGACCCTTGGGAATGCAATGAGCAAACCCTAATCCTTGTAAAGGTAGTAAGCCTAGGCATAGAAGTGATCTATCCCAAACCCTATAATTGGAAGTGAGCTTCAATTGATTTGGTACATCATCACATCGCTGTTGTATGTTCCTTGGACATAGCCTAGTGAGGGTGAACCAAGTAAAATTTTAGTTTCATGTGCATGATTTAATTTGTCTTCATATATTACTATAGGATAAATAGAGATGTGTGTTTTGTTTAATGATGAAAAAATATCCAAAGGGGTAGTAATTTTAGTCTTTCATGCCCTGATTGACCCCCCCCCCCCCCACCCTCTCAACGTATTTGAACTAGTGGTCCTAATAATTGTTATCATAGGGAAAGGTTAAAATTCAGTGAATCTATATCAATAGAGGATATAGAGGTAGTAAATCACAAAGAAATTCTGATCTTTGATGGAATCAATTTTCAACTATAGAAGAGTCGAATATAGCACTTTTTTTGATCATTAGGAATAGATGTCTTAAAAGTATCTATGCATGGAATATCAACTAATATAAATAGTGGTGATTTATCAAAAGATGACTGAAGAGAATTGGATTCTTATGATAAGGGAATAAATGATTTGGGGGGATCCCTATCAAATTAAATATATACTAAGGTGGTTTCATTTAATTCATCACATTCTATGTGGGAAAAGCTATTGTATATTTATGAGGGTGAATCAAAAGTCAAAGAAGAAAAGTTTCAGGTTCTATGGAACAAATATGAGAATATCAGAATGCACCCTAATGAATCTGTTGATTCATTCTTTGACCGAGTAAATATTATTGTGGAAGATATGCATGTTCTCAGAGAAATTAATGAAGACGTAAATATTGTTAAGCAAATCCTGAGAAAACTACCACCTCAGTTTAATCCAAAAGTTTCTGTTTTGGAGGATAAAGATCTGAAGGAGATGGAACAGGATAGCTTACACAATACTCTTATTTCACATGAAATGATAAATGATGATAAAGAGTCTATGGAAAAAGGTAATTCTAAAGAAGTGACATTCAATCCCATGAAGAAGCTAACTATTTAATATGGTTGGGAATATTAAGAGATGAATGAGGTGATATCATTCCTTTCCTAAAATCTATTAAACGGAAAATGAAATTTCAAAGGAAAACTACCTCTGGCATTATTTCTATCTGGAAAGGTTGGAAATCTTGTAGAAAGGTTCCCCAACAAGTTTCAAGATAATTAAGAGGATTAATTTGAAATTCCCACGAAGAAGACTTCAGCTTATGTGAAAGGCAAGATAAATTTTAAGAAAATTTTATTCAAAAATAAAATTATGCTTTCAAAAGAAGATGACAGTTTAGAAGAATATGAGGAAGAAGAGTTGGAAGACTATAAGGATCATGAAGTGAATTTTATGGTGGGTGTTGTTATAAATTTACAAACAAGGGAATAAGGTGACAATTCAGAAGGAGAAGTCGAATGTATATTTGATCTTTAAGTCAAATTAGAAGTCACTCTTGAGGAAATAGATGTTTGGAGATCCAAAAAAAGAAAGACAAAAGTGGTTCATGATGCCAAACACTATATAGAGTATAAATAAGAAGAAGAGTCTATAATGAATGAATAAATTGAAAAACTAAAGTCTTCGATTCTAGATATCTCAGATAGAGTTGTTGAGTACAAGCTCAAAATTGAATAAAAGAAAAGAGAAGTCGATAGTTTTACCCAAACTGGAAAAGATTAAATAAAATGTATCAAAGAACTTTAATGGGAGTTTGTTGGTCTATAAAGAAATTTTAAGGATTGAGAAAAATTATTGACTATAGGTAAGACATAGAAAAGGCAGATCATTCAGGAAGATGAGAAGATTTGGGTGGATCATAAAGGTCCAGCAAAATAAAAAGAAACAATTAAATCCAAAAGATAAGGTTGATATGATGGTTTATCAAAAAAAAGGTGTGATGATTAATTTCATACCATAAGCAGCCGCTCTGAAAGTGGGGATTTATTTGAGTATAAAGCAAAGTCAGAATGTTCAGAAAACTCAAGGGAAATCAATGGTGCAGAAGTGACAAATAGGAATGCACCTTGCATGAGGTGATATTGTTGTGAAAATGTGGGACACTCACAAAATGTATCTTCCATAACCAAGAGATACCTAAGGTCCCAAGAACAAAAAAAGTATCCAAACAAAATGCAATATATATTATAGTTCTAGGGTCATCGTTTTTGGTGTGGAGGATTTGGAAACAAAGCTAGATACTCTACATCAACCATGTACAGGAATATGCCAAAGTAGAACCAAATTGGTTGTAAGAAATAATTAAGTGAACCATCAAGTGAGATGAAAATGAAAAATCAGTTTTTATTGTTGTAATATAAAGTTGGTCTATCATACACTAAGGAAGATAAATATTATAAACCCATAATGGGTGTGAAATCAAAAATATGGATCAAATAGAAAAGATATGAGAAGGAAAGGTTGTATAAATTTCTTTTAAAGCATAAAATCATACTGGAATATGGATTATTGATAGTGGATGACCTTTTCATATGACCAGAAATAATAATCTGGTAACCATAATTAGGTACGATAAGAAAGGTATCGAAATATTTGGTATTGATGAAGGCCTGAATATTGTTGGCTCAGAGAATGATAAGTTCGAGGGAAAAGACATGAGATGTGTGGATTTCTTGGTTGTTGGAGGTCAAAGTCAAAACTTACTATGTTTAAGTAAACTATGTGACTTGTGACATTCCATAAGATTTTCAAAGAATTCATGTATCATTAGAGAAAAAGATGGTGCAGTTGCTATGTAGGGAAAGCATACAAAGGAAAATATATACCTTGTAAATGGAGAAGAAGATATGTTCTTCTTGTCCAAGGAAAAAAGAAAATAAGTTATGGTAAAAATCTATTGGACACTTGATCTAAACTTTCTTGGAATATCTAGTGAAATATGATGTTGCTCGTGACCTCCCAGGATTATCATGTGATCTTAATCATATGTGTGATTATTTTCAACAAGATAAGATCATTACAAATACATATAAGGTAAAAGATAAAAGGTTAAAAAAGTGATTGAGCTAGCGTATATTGATCAATGAAGGCCTATTTAACAAAAATATATTAATGGGAGGAGATATTATGTCCTCTTCATTGATGATTTTATCATAATGGAATGGGTTTCAATCATTACCCACAAATTTGATGTGTTCAGTTGCATAAAAACATATCAAAGAGAAGTTGAGCAGATGTTGGTTCAAAATATCCAGAATATCCAAACAGATAATGGAATAGAGTTCACAAATTCCCTAGTAGAGTATTATATTTAGAAACATGGGATAAGACATCAAGTTTTAGTTGTAAATACTCTATAGCATAATTGAGTAGTTGAGAGAAGAAATTGGATTATAAACAATATGTCAATAACAATTCTCATTGAGAAAGACCTTCCAGGGAAGTTTTATAAAGAAGAATTCATGACGTCGATCTATATATAAAATAGACTGTTATTGCGTCCAAAATAAGAAAATAATTTTTATGAGCTTAGGTATGGAAATAAGCCAACATTGAAGTACATTTGAGTCGTTAAAAGTAACTGTTTCATTCTCAATAAGTAGAAACACAGAAAGTTTGAATCCCATGGAGATGAAGGAATATTTCTTGGATAATCAAAGAAAATTAAAGCATATAAATTTTTTAATAAGTTTCTAGGAAATGTAGTTGAAATATATTATGTAATAATTTTAGATAATGAGTAGAATCTTCAGAAAATACATGGTCGGACTCAGGAGGATAGTGATGAAGAGATAAGCAGATCATGGGATGTTCTAGTTCAAAAAGCTAATTCAGAAGAAGACTCAGATAATGACAAGGATGAGAATAAATTATTATCTGCATAGAAACCAACAAGCATAGATGAAATTGATAGATTGAATGTAATTGGTGATCAGACAATGTCATTGAATAAATGGAGTATGAAGACTCTATAATAAGCATCATACTTATCAGTGGTAGAGACTAAATGTTTTAATGAAGCAGTTGGAGATGAGAACTAGGTTCATATTATAAATTAAGATCTTCACCAAATAGAGAAGTACTAGACATGGGATATTGCTTCGAGGCCAACAGATAAGAATGTCATTTGGATGAAATGGGTCTTTCACAATAAGATGAATGGAGATGGTGTAGTGATTTGAAACAAAGCACGACTAGTGTTCAAAGGGTACTCCTAGATCTAGGGTATTGATGTTGATTAAACTATTTCACCTATTTCACGGCTAGAGAAAATCATATTATTCTTGTCTATATTAGTGAAAGGAAAGTTCAAATTTATCTAGATGGACGTCAAGTCATCATTTCTTAATATGGTTCTGTAAGAATAATTGTATATTAAGAAGATAGATGGTTTTCTTATTCATGAAGATGAGAATAGAGTTTATCAGCTGAATAAGGTTTTATATGCGTTAAAGCATTCACCAAGAGCATGTTATTCAATACAAGATCAGTTTTTAAAGAATCCAGATTTCTAACATTGTGGAGTTTATTACCATATATATGTGAGCAATGAAATAAATAAAATGATGATAGTGATGTTTTATGTTGATGATATAATATTTGGTGGATCAAATGAAGCTCAATGCAAACAGTTTTTAGAATTCATGAAAAGTGAGTTCTAAATGTCATTGATTAGTGAGATGATGTTTTTCCTTGGATTACAGGTGATACAATGAATGAATGGAACCTTAATTCTCAAACTAAATATTCCATGGAGGTTTTTTGAAGATTTGAAATAGATAACTCCAAGAAGATGATGAATCCAGTGGCTACCCAGATGAAACTACCATGAGATGATGAGGGAAAAGTGGTTAATGTCATAGAATATAGGAATATCATTGTAAGTAAGTTGTATTTAATAGTGACACAGCCACCGATTTTTTTTCCACATGTTAAGAAGCATGGTATCAAAGAAATCCCAAGGAAGGACACTTACATGCAGTGAAAAAATAATTCAATATATCAAGGGCATGGTGGATTTTGTCTTATTGTACAATGAAAAATCCATGAAATATTTAATGGGTTATAGCGATAGAGATTGGGATGGTTCGGTAGATGATAGGAAATCAACGTCAGGAGGTTCTTTCTATGTTGTTGGATTGTGTAATTCTTGGATAATCAAGAAACAGGATTGAATTTCATTGATCACCATATAATCTTAATATATTTGGGATACTCAAGCTTGCACACAACTATTATGGATGAAGAAGGAGCTTGAGGATATGGGAGTATAAGCGAAGTCTCAAATTAGAATCCATTGTGATAATTCAAGTGATATAAATCATAGAAAAAATCCATTCCATCACTCATGGAAAATGCATATTGAAAGGAAGTATCATTTTATCAAGGATAAGTGGAGCAAGGACTTGTGATATTGTATTATGTGCCTAAATATCTATAGTTTGCAGAAATTATAACAAAGGCCTTACCCAAATAAGTGTTCAAATGGAATTGACTATATCTTGGAGTTCATTAGACTCCTTTCACTTGAGAAATTTAGGATGTGGGACCCCTATCCCTTTGGTATGGTGTGCATTTTTCCAATTGACTAGTATGTGTTCACTACCTTATTGCAAACCGCAATGATGTGACCTTCAGGTTCATTGATGAAGTGACCTTCAGGTTCATTAACAGAGGGGGAGAAATTGTGTCTATATAAGGGAGAAAATGTCTTAGTCAATATAGGGAGAAGATGTTGGGTGGAGTAGTGATATAAGGGGAGTTGATTACAGATGGGGGAGTTTTCATGTAGGGGGAGGTTCAATGTCTTGAAGATTTCAGGTTTTTGACAAACCATGAAATGCTTCTCTGACACAATGTGAATTTAGTGTTATGAGGAAATAGCTCATGGCCATGTTTATCCAAACTTAGCTTCGATGTCTTTAAGCATTCCAAATCATGAGAACCCAAGTAGTGGAGTAGGCGGAGTTTCAAATCTAATGATGATAAAGGTGATCGATCAAAGTATATATATCCTAATAGATGGATTTTGTGATGAAATCATTTGAATACTTTTAGGAATGGAGTGTTTTTGAGTGAAGTGATTAATTAATCAACTTTTAATTATACTCTTGTTTCTCATGCCAAACATGAATCATGTGGGATTAGAGTGTGTGTTAGGGGAGATTTTTGGAAAAAATACCTCAAGGTAACATATGTATTTTTAGGTTGATTATGTTTATTAACAAAGTAAGTTTCCATGGTCAGTTGTGGATATTTAGAGATATTTTTGACAAGATATGTTGAAAAAGAAAAATAATAAAGGAATTTATGCTTTGGAGGTGGTACAAAAAAATCTTATACAAGGTTCCACTGTTTCCTAGTGTTTTCCAAATTTTTGGGTCCAAAAATTATAGAATGGATAAAAGCGTTTTTGGAAAAGGAAGTTTCACACAAGTTTTTAGGAGGTTTGGAAAGTTCCATGAAAATAATTTTTCAAGATCATTACATAACAATATGGAAAAGGAAATAATTTCACGTAAGTTATGGAGTTACACTAAATTTGAGTTTGTGTGACCATAGGTAAAGGAGGCTTGTCCGAATGAGACATACGTGATTAGGGATAATTTTTACGAGTTATGTGAAGGGTTGGAAAAATGCCTTTAAATAGGTGGCTACCCCACCCCCACCCCATTTTTGGATGCTCAAAACTTAGAGCAAATACGAGTTTTCGATCATGAAATTAGAGAGTGTCGCACAAGTAGGGAGTTGTCGTTCAAGTAAGGAGTTGTGTGAAAGAATATATTTGAGTACAAGTAGTGAGTTGTGCGTAAGAAGGAAGCTAAGCGCGATTTATAAGTGGCGCACAAGTGGGTTTTCTATGACAAAGGAAAAAGTATCACGCAAGTCATATATTTGTGTGTAAGTCACCCTAAGCTTGCACGATAAGTTTGAACTTGACCAGTACATTTGTGGTAAAGTGGTATTCATTAGTGGATGAAAGTGGGACATCAATATAGAATCTACATATAGTGGAGAATGCAATCATTAGAGTTAATGTAGGGTCCTACAAGTCTATAAACTATGTGTAGATCCCTTCCTAGAGCACAAAACAAAGGAAGTCGAAGATGGTGATCCTTTCCATCAGTAGTGAGCTATAGAAATTAACATCGGGATTGACCCATAGAAATGTAGTGAGAAGACCCTAAACCATGTAAAGGTCATAATCCTAGTCATTGAAGTGATCTAGCCCAAACCATGTAATTGGAAATGAGCTTTAGGGGATTTGGTACATCTATACATCTCTGTTTTATGCTCTTTGGATGCATCCTAGTGAGGGTGATCCAAGTAAAACTGTTTTTTCATTTTCATGATTTAATTTCTATTAATTTATTGAAACTTGAGAAAGTGATGAGTGTGTTTTGTTTAATGAAGAAATAATATCCAATGGGGAATTAGTTTTAATATTTTATACCTTGATTCACCCCAACCCCCCCCCCCTCAGGGTATTTGACCTAGTGGGCCTGACATTGATACTGTAATTTATTCCAGATGACTCTATAAAAACCCAAAAGGATGCAAGTTTTCATATTTGGGTTAGGAAAAATGGACGGGTCATTAAAAAATAATTTTTTTGTGTTAGAATATAAGTTTATTCATTTGCATCAACTAATTGTAAAAAACATGAGATCAGACTCTTCTTCAAAATAAAAAAGATTATTTTGATGAGTTGAAGGAGCTCAAGTCTCCTCTAAAGGTAAATAAGTTGCTCGTGTTGATGTTTCTCAAGGAACACCAACTATTTCTAATTATTCCATCAGTTCAATCAGTTTCTCTAAAAAATGGTTTGATTTTTTCAAATAAGTTAATCATCGATTGTGAAATGAAGGGAGATTTATAGAAAAAATTTAGAAATTTTTCTCAGAAAATATGGAATGGATTTACTACCCCATTAGAATACTGGAAAAATGACATGGTCAAAAGGATTGATATGTGTGTGGATGCAATGTATCACCTATCCCGAAGATGTACTCTAGTACCTTCCATAATTGATCATTATGTCGAAACATCCTAATAGTTTAAGGATATTTTTTATTCGATTAAGATCTATTAAAGAGAAAATCTACGGTTTGATGCAGAACTTTAATTTTCTTCACCTTCTACTTCCAATAAGGTACCTTTCCCTCATTAAGATATCTTTTACATGGATGTAAATCCACAATATTCCATCAATATTGAATCTAGTTCTGTGAGGAATTATCATTCAGATATATTTTTCATTTAAGGAATTTTTTTCACTTTAATAATTGTAGTGGGAGAGGGTTTTGATGCCCCTCTAACAACCTATTCCATGCCTGAAAATAAACCTTGTTATTTTAATAGACCAAAACCTAAACATTTTTTTATGACATGTAACTGATTTTTTTATTTCATTATCAAGTTTGAATCATATTTCATGGTTTCTCCCATCAAAAATTTGAATGTTTTTTATTTTACTCATGTATATTTTCACTTATTCACTACTTATCTTTCATTATTATATAATTTTTATTCTTGTTGTAATTTGTTTATCTTTTCTTACATATTTATATTTTTACTTTTTCTTCTTAACTGTGTATTTTTCCTTATAAGTTCATGAAAAAATCTATTCATAGCCACATTATAACTATTTACACTTTATTATGTTCCATACTAATTGGGTTCCAATTACCTCATTCGTTTTTAAATCACAAGACAATGGGGAGAAGTATGACGAAAAGAAAAAAAATTATATATTTTCCAAATACATATATGCTTTTTTTTATTATGGGTTTTTTTAATATAAAAAGGGGAAGATTATTGGGAAGACTTCTGTTGTTCCATATATTTAAGTTATTTAAATGTTTTGATGATTCAAAAAATCACTATTTATCTACTTACAATTTTATTTTAAGAGTTTCAAAATTCTATGTATAGTTATTTGTAAATATTATATTCTATTTGATGCATAAATTCTGAATGAATTAATCTTATATAAGTATAAAAAAATTTGTATTATGGTTACTAGAATTTAACTATTTTTCAAATAAATTTATCTTATGCAGAAATTTTATCTTAATCGTAACATAATCATTGTAAAAAAGGAAATTTTGTACTTATGCTAGAATCTCAAATTTTCTCTAATTGATTTTATCTTATGGAAGATTTCCATCAAGAATTATCTTACTGAGTAAGTTAAGTACCTTATAATATAGATAAATTATCTTTTGGAGAAGTCGAGTCATATAGCTAAATTAGTAGGATATTATGTAACGTCTCTTATATTAAAAAAAGGATATTTGTAAAAGAATTATCTGATTGTCATCAAGAAAATTAGTTGAAATCATTTATCTTATGGAAGTAGAAGATTATCTTATGAATTACATCGGGAAATATTTATAATATACAGACAATAAATCCAGTTTATTTATCTTATAAAACATATATATTAAAGATACAAAGTGTTTTATATTACAGGGATAATCTGAAAATCATATTATGATAATAGTAATAATAGAAGATTATCTTACAAAGTTCAAGATATCTTACAGATCATTATGATTATACTATTACCATTGGTGTGACCCCACCATAAGTCAACTCATTCCTTTATATACATCATAAAAAAAAATTTTCTATATAAATAAATATATATTTTGAGAAAGCATCTTTTTTCAAGTATAGAAAGATCTAATAAATGATATATCATCCATATCTTTTATAGAGTTCAATTCCATATTTGTAAAAGAAGGACACAAGCCAATAAGAACCATTCTCTTCAACATTTCAAAATATTGTCTACTGGACTATTGTAATTATCAAGTGTTCTTAAGTTCAAATTCAAAATAAAAGATATAAATAGAAGATATTTTCACTACATAAAACAGATAGTGGTGAGTACATAAGAAATAAAATATTCATGCTTCATGCATCTTTAATAAAAAACTTGAAGCTTCATTAAATTTTTTGTGATTACAAGATCATATATTGCAATTGAAGAAATTCCAGAGCTGTAATTAGAATATTTTCACCTCTTATAGATGTTTCTTCTTCTTTTGTCAGTTGTTTATTGAAACTGTATGTTTCACCATTTTCCCAAATTCATTTATTCATCTCTGCTTCTATATAAACTAATTTTATTTGAGTATAATGAGGCTATGGATTATTCTTAAAAAGGTAAATCTTGGTTAAAAGTTTTTGGATCTTTTTAATAAATAACAGTTTCTTTCACTCAACTAGGAGCCTATAAAAAAAGGCTCGGTATAGAAAAAATAACCAAAATCAAGGAGTAGAGGTTCAGTGGAGTGGAATAGGCTATATATATTCTCCAAACCTATATAAATATATCATTTTCAAAAATTTTACTTTTGTATTTTTTTTGTTACCTAGTTTTTTTTAGAAAAAATATTATAACCTGCATACCTCGAAGTGGGTAGTTTAAAAGTGAAGAAAATTTTCAAGAACTGAATTCACCCCCCTCTTGAGTCTTTGTACAACCATTCCTAAGAAAATAATTCTTTGGTTCTTCCTAAGAAACAACTTCCTCAACCTTCAACGTGTCAACTACCACACCCAACCGAGAAACCTCATGTCTAAGAAAATTCACCTCTCACATATAAAACTTTCACTTTGATAGATTTCCATAGAGATGATCGTGTCAAAGGAACTTTAAAATAGCCTTGAGATACTCATCATTCTCCTCCTCTGACTTTGAGTAGACCAAGATATCATTGATGAACAAAATGATGGAATGGACCAGGAAATCATGGAAGATGGAATTAATGAGACCCATGAACACAAATAGAGCATTAGTGGCACCAAACAACATGACAATGAACTCAAAGTGCCCATACCTACCCCTGAAAGTAGTCTTCAGGACATCCTCATCTTTCACCCTCATCTGGTGAAATCCATAACACAGGTATACCTTTGAAAACCAACTGGATCACCTTAGCTGGTCAACAAAACATCAATCCTTAGAAGAGGGTAATGGCTCTTGATCATTACGTGAATCAACCTTCGGTATTCTACATGAATCCTCATACTACCATCCACAATATTATTGAAAAATACTAGATCACCTCAAGGAGAAACACTCAAATAGATGAAACCCTATTCATTATATATTCCACCTGCAACCTTAACATGTATAACTCTATAGGCACTATTTGATAGAAATACATTGAAATTTGAGACACACTCCTTTGAAACTCTCAACCAAACTCAAAATCATGTTCTGGGTTAGTGTCACAACCTTATCCAAGAAAGAAATAAGGAAATCCTCCAAAACCCTAGGAATATCCTCTACACGATCTTCCAGCAATAGCTCCACTAAATGAGACAAAAGGGGATAAACTCATCTACCAACTATCTGATAACCCTATTCTCCAACAAACACCACTTCCTGACACTCTTCATCATAAAAGGAAACTATTCTCTGGGTTCATTAAATGAATTTATACGTGGAATAAATATAATACATTCCAAGTATAAAATCATACAGATGTATCAATTGTAATAATAAATCTCCCATTGACTAGTGTTTCCTCATCACCAGTCTACATCCTCAGCACACATAAAACAAAGACCTCCAATCAGTGTAGTTAACACCAAAGGCACTGGAACCATATCAACATATTTTCCAAAGTCTTATACCAATGTTTAACAAACAAAGGATATCGAGGCTCCTAAATCAAAAAAGTGTATATGATAAACAGGTGGCACCTCAAACAATTTTTCCCCTGTTGATGTGACTTCCTCTAATGTGTGCATATGACCATTCATAGAACCTATGACTCTTTTTTTCAGCCTCCATAATTATGCCCCAACCTAGGTCCCTATATAATGGGACCATCACAATTCTTCCTCCTACCAAAAGCATCTACTCTCAGCAGTTGAATAAGTGTCTGTGGTCCCTGCCGCTGAAACTTCCTCAGAGGAAACTATTGCTACTACCAAAAAGGAGCCTAAAAACCCATATAGAATTGGCCTCCCAGAGCTGTTGAACCATGATCCTGGAAGTGACTATTCTCCTAAAACATATTTATTAAAATGGAAATCTTGGGGTAGGTTCTCATAATCCACCTATCCTGGAAGGATGAGAAAAAATCCACTGTAGTTGACTCCCTGATAGTCAAAAACATGACTGCCTAAATTCCCGTGGCCCACTTCCTAAACCTCTAATACTCAAGACACCCTATTGGACACTCTCTTATGGATAAAATCCCAATTAAATCATATAATTAATCATAAATATTGTCTTTTATACCTTCAGTTATGTAGAAATCATAAATGAGTTGAAAATATACACGTTCATTAGGCGCAATGCCACCTCTATACATCATGATCTGTACTCCTCATCTAGAAAAATTTGTGGTGAAAAGTGCAATTGGTTCTTAAACTTACATTAAACTCTTGTACACTCAACATCACCTACTACAGAGATATAAACTCATGCTTATTTGATGAATTTATCACCTATGACTATAACTCTAAACATAACTCCTTCTAAAAGTATGGCCATAACACATTTACCTTCTTTTGGTCACCAAGGTACAACATCAACCACCGACACACATATCCCCACATCTGATTAACTTTCAATATCACTTAGAAGTTAAACTGATATCAAATCAAACCAAAAATATATCTTGATCTCCTCCAACCATCACAATGTCTCCATATCCAAGATGATACCCTCATACTTTCCCAAACTCTCCCACTAAAAGGAATATATGGCCCTCTACCAAGCCTCATCCACCTCTATTAGACTGATCCACTGACAATCAACCAGATCATCCTTCTAAACCTCAAATTCCTAAGATACTCATGGATGATGACCATGAGCCATTCCTGAAAATCAAAAGAAACCCCTAAGTCAGGAAGTAAGAAATTTTATCATAGGTTTATTTAATTAACTCGTTTATTCAACTTACTTTCTGAATTCACCCAATCTAGACATGAATACAATCAGTCATGATGCATTTACCTCTACTTGGTCCCTACCCAGAAAACAAGTCAACCTTACTTGGTCATTTAATAGGCTTAGGGTTTGTGTATTGGATCATGGGGGCCTAAAATATCTTTTCCCATATGGTCTCCCTATCCAAAGTCATGCACCACGGTCAACTATCACTATTTTCCTACCAACCCATACAATCCTCACAATGCCTAAAACCAAAATCCGCCCTATCTATCAACCAAAACCTTGGATAATACTCTATTATGACCCCCTCCCACCAAATATACCTCTCATGTGATGGTAATGAAGGAATAGAGATAATGACCCCTGATTCCCTCCACCCATAGGCCCCAGGTTGGAGATAATAATTGAGAGTATATAAATCTAAAAAATGGGGCACATTACCCTCTATAACAAGAAAAATTGGGAGATAGGATAAAAAACACCAAGAAACTCCAGCACATAATATAAAATTAAATACAAAACCATCCCACAATACATGAAAAAGTTCAATAGATACAAATATAATTCTCCAAGTAAATACAAAAAGATAATTCCTACAGTAGTGAATCAAAAACAACTTTAACCCAGGCCGGAAATGTCCAGTTTGGTCCCCAAAGTCCTCCTTGAAACCTAAAAAACTGTTTATGTACCTATGGTGAGAATACAAGTATACATAGTAGGTTCATACATAAGGACTAAAGTGAACATGTGAAAATAGCATATTAATGTGATAGTGAACAAATTATAAAACCTAGAAGAATGTAAACAGGTCAACTAACCAATCCCAGCCTCACCATGGATCGCTAACCAAATCACGCATCCAATATAATAACATAGAATCAAAAACATAAGAAAGGCGCCTTAATGCCACTTACCCGCTAATTTTTCACTCTCATGCCCTGACATCAAACATCATGCAATCTCAACCCTTTAATACATATCACATCATAACAATCCATCTCTGATATGGGTTAGGATGCATCCCTACCTACCTCTCCCTCACAAGGTCTAGTATATGGTGTTATCATCAGTCATCATCACATCACATCTCAACTAAAAACACCTAGCCCATCACAAATCATCACATAAATTGGGAAATAAGGTATCATGAAATTAAAGGACATCAAAAACGAGACATATTCCTACCACGCATGACCCCCACCACATATCACATCATATATCTACCACATTATATCATATATCACCCAAAAATAGTTATTCCAACAATGTTTCTGAAGAAAGAGTAGGGAAGAGGGGGTGTATATTCATTCGTATCTCCACCATCTTGGATGTTGGGGAAAAACCGATACCCATAACCTCTGAGCATCGGTACAGACTAACTTGGTGGGTTTTGTGTAGAAATAACTTAAAATACATGATATATAGATCACACAGAATACCCAACATATGGGTTTAAAACAAATGCACTGGAATACACCACCACAACACTACTACCCCACATGTCAACCATCACAATAGCTACCACTGCTATATTCAACACCACACAACTACAACACAATTCTATATATTTCCACTTTCAATTATTGATTTCAAATTTTCTAAATTTAATTAGTTTCGGCTAAATCCCACTTACTAAACAATTTCACTTGACATTTATACAACCCATTCATTTATTATTTAAATTAATTTATAATATTTCTACAAAACAGAACTTGACTATTTATATTCATCTAAAAACCCATTCACACTGATTTTCATCATAAAAAAATTATTCCATGGAAAATTGGGAAACTAACACAACCACGCCACACAGTAACTCACCCATCACACATGAACTGTCGCCAAAACACCACATCAACCAATACATATCATTGTAAAAAACAAATTTCACAACCACCACCACAACCATCGCACATCACCATGCACAAAACAACCACTACAAAACTACCCACAGTGTATCCAATGTGTGTACCATCGCACAACTTAGCATCTCACAAATCTCACTGAAAAACCATCGCACAAAATCATAGCACAGTATCATTGTACAACTTTCTACATCATACCCTATTGCAAAACCATGGCATCACTTCCTAACATATCTCAAAACCCACCTATTCACTACCACCACCACACAATATCCCATAACACACAAGGAATCGCATCCCAGATTTTATAAACTAACTTCAAGGGAATTCATTACTTCACTTATTTATATAGCATGGGTATTATCAAACAAACCAAATTTCCATGGAAAACCAATTGTTATCTAGGTTTATGTTCTTTAGACTTTTATTTAGGGAATGTTCAAACAAAAACATAGTAAGGGTCTCCCTCACATCATCTTCTATAAAAACAAGGCTCCCAACAATCCTGATTTTTAGTATTGGCGACAAACATACATAATATCAACAAAAATATCAGTAAATTAGTATTAATATGTGATTACTCCCCATCCGCATCAATTTAAAAATTTCCAATTAATTATATTCATTAACATAACCCTTAATATCCACCCAATGGATGAAAAAATTATACATTCCTCATGTGTTTCGTATATATAGGGCACGAATGAGGATCCCCTACCTTAAAGAAGCTTTCTAGTTCATTGCAAACCATAGGGAAAAGAAGAAACAACCCAAAAATCACAAACTTACAAGGAAACCATAGATCAACATAAATATAACTAAGAGATCATAAAAAAACTTACCAAATGTAACCCAAAAAAAATCAACACCACCATAGAAAATGTTTAAGAGAAGACTGAAATTAAACAAGAGGAAAGGGAGAGTAACTCACATATGATTGTTGATGATCAACTTATGGATCCAAATAATAAATTATGGAGGAAATGGGTTGGAAAATGAACCAAGACTCTAAGAAAATAAACTAAAATCGATAAAAAAAAGTAAATCTACGGATGGGGAGAGGCACTTGGTCAAATTTAGGGCGAGAAATGAGGCACTTGAATTTAAAAATAGATAAGGTAAAATTTATAAATTCTATTTTTTAAGGTTTTGGGGAAGACCAAATGTTTTAGCCACACAGATTGGAAAATCATGGGCTAATCATACTGGTCACTCACCCTTTACAAATCAGGCTTAACAACAACCTCGAATATTCAACATGGTTAGATGAACAATATGGTAACCATTAAAGACTTCAAAATAATCCCTCACTCTCATTTTACGTGGTTGGGTGCACGGTTATCACTAACCATGTGTGAGTCAATTATGTGACTCAATAAATGTGATGAAGTTAAAGATGGACTTGTAACATAAATGGAAGTGATAGATAGATAGTTTTTTAAGTAAATTTCACCAAAGGAAACCTCTATATTATAAATGGATAAGAGGACACTTGTTTGTTATCTAAGGGGAGAGAAAATTAATTTTGGCACAAGGGGGTTGGCCATTTGAACCAAAACACTTGCATGACTGGCTGAAAAATAATGGATCTCGATACCACCCTACAATTTTATGAGATTGCACCCACATGTGTCATATTTTTCAAAAATGGAAGACTGTTCAAAATACTTATGAAATAAAAGATAATAAGTAAACAAGATTTCCTGATTTAATGCATGTGTATGTGTTTGTGGTAATGAACCACAAATACATGGATAGGAACATGTAAGTTGTCTGATTAATTTATGATTATAGGATAATGTAATGGTTGATGGTCATTTCTCACAAATATGACGTATTGTAGTGCATCACTCATTTACAGATATTGGCACAGAATTTTCTTGGGATGGAAACTCAGATGTTTCGTATAGATAATGGAATACATTTTACAAATAATCAGTTAGTAGAGTCTCTTAAAAATCAGGCAATATGATATCAAGTGTATGAGATAAGGACCCATAAACAAAATGAATTCATTGATAGGAGGAACTGAGATATCAATAACAAGTCTTAAATAATTCTCATTAAAAATAATTTACTAAAGACACATTTGAAGGCGGTTGTTCTTGCATTAGTTTACATCTCTAAAAGATAATTATTAGTTTCAAATTAATAGAAAAAAACTATATAAGATATGGTATGGGAAAATCCAACACTAAAGTACTTTTTAGTTTTTTAAAGTAAATTTTTTATTCTCAATAAAGGGAAGCGGTAAAAATTCAAAGATCATGGGGTTTAATATATTTTCTATATAAATTCATCAAAAATCAAGAATTCTTACTGAAACAAAAAAGGATTAGAAAACATTTAGAAATAGAATATATAATCGTTGTTGAAAATGATAAAATTTCAAAAACTTGCAAGTATATTTCAATTAAAAATAGCACAATTTTTAAGGAGGAAACTGATGATAAAGTGTGAATATAATGGGTAGATCAAGTGGTTATAGAATAAATAGATCAAATATATAATTATTAGGAAAATATAGAAACAATGGTAACTGCTAATTGAAAAACAAACAGGACAAAAATCTATGACAACAACATTATTAGTGATCGCACAACCCTGATTCAAACTCAGAGGATGAAGGCTCCACAAACATCCTTTATATATCTAGTAGAACTTAAAAACATTGAGGATTCCATGATAGATGAAAATTGGGTCAAGGATATGCATCAATATATTGATAAAATTGAAAAGAACCAAATATGAGAAGTTATTCTAAGACTAAAAAATAAAAATGTTATCAGAACCAAACAGGTTTTCTAAAATAAACTCAATAAAGATAGAAAACTGAAAAGGGAAAAAATAAAATCTAGTGTGAAAGGGATATTCCCAAATATAAGTAATTGTTTTAGAAGGTTATTTTTTAGGAAAGACTTGTCCTGAAACAATAAAATTGTTTTTGGATGTGGCAGTTCAAAATCACATCAATGTATATCAAATGGATATCAAATCAACATTATTGAATGGAGTCCTTCAATAGGAATTTAAATTAACACTATGGGAAAATGGGCATTTGTGACGGGGGTATGGACCCGTCGCAAAAGGTTTGGCGTGAAATGTGCGCCAAACCGTGGGAAGTGTATTTGCGATGGGTTCATATTCCCGTCGCAAATGTCCAGCAGCGGTTTTTAGTATTTGCAATGGGATGCGTGTCCTGTCACAAATAGTATGTCGACAGGCACCCATTTGCGACGGGGCCCATCGCAAATAACTTTTTATCAACCGACCTTAATTAATGCAGGCAGTAGCATTTGTGATTGGTCCCGTCACAAATAATCTAACCCATATATACTCCTATATGTTTTTCCTCTCATTCTACACATTTCTCAACTTCTCTCTCTCTCTTTTAGAAAATTTTTCTTCTAAAATGTTTCATAGTTTAAACTTTTAAAACAGACCATAATTTGTGGCTTTTATACTCCGAAAGCTTCTGTTTCAAGGTATTTATCTATTTTTTTATTATTTAGTTGATTTATTTTGTTTTGAATTGTTTATAATATTTGTTAATTATATAAAATTAAATTAAATTAGAATTAACTTTTTGTTTTTTCAGTATTTATTTTTATGAATAATTATGTGTAAGTGTGAATACGAAATAATTAGTAATAATTATTAATAAATTGTAATAATTAGAAATAAATTGTAATAATTAGTAATAATTATTAATAAATTTGTAATAATTAGTAATTAATTGTAATAATAAGTAATAAATTGTAATAATTAGTAATAAATTGTAATAATTAGTAATAAATTGTAATAATTATAAATCCTTAGTAATTATTAGTAATAATTGGTAATAATTAGGATTAATTAGTAAAAATTATTAATAATTAGGATTAATTAGTAATAATTAGGATTAATTTTTAATAATTAGGATTAATTAGTAATAATTGACAATAATTAGTAATAATTAGGATTAATTAGTAATAATTAAGATTAATTAGGAATAATTTGAAAAAAAATAGGAATAATTGGTAATAATTATTAATAATTAGGATTAATTAGTAATAATTAGGAATAATTAGTAATAATTAGGATTAATTAGTAATAATTAGGATTAATTAGTAAAAATTAAGATTAATTGGTAATAATTAGTATCCATTCGTAATAAATTGTGATCATTAGTAATAAATTGTAATAATTAGTAATAAATTGTAATAATTATTAATAATTTGTAATAATTTGTAATAAGTAGGATTAATTAGTACTGATTAGGACTAATTAGTAATAATTAGGATTAATTTGCAAGAATTAGGATTAATAATTAATAATTAGGAATAATTAGGAATAATTTGTAATAATTGGCAATAATTAGTAATAATTAGTAATAATTAGAAATAATTACTAATAATTAGCAATAAGTAGCAATAAGTAGAAATAATTAGCAATAATTACGAATAAATAGTAATAATTAGCAATAATTAGCAATAATTAGCAATAATTAGAATTAGTTATCAATAATTAGTAATAATTAGTAATAATTAATAACAAATAGGATTAATTAGTATTAATTAGGATTTATTAATTATAATTAGTAATAAATTGTAATAAATCTAAATAAATAGTAATAATTCTAAATAATTAGTAATAATTAGTAATAATTAGTTTTAAGTAGTAATAATTATGAAGAATTAACAATAAATAGAAATAAATTTTAATAATTAGTAACAATTAGTTATAAATTGTAATAAATAGTAATAAATTTTAATAAATAGTTATAAATAATAAATAATAGTAATAAATTGGAATAAAAATTAATAAATTGTATTAAATAGTAAAAAATAGTAAAAAATAGTAATAAATAGTAATAAATAGTAATAATTGGTTATAATTAGTAATAATTAGTAATAATTAGGATTAATTAGAAATAATTAGCAATAATTAGAAATAATTATCAATAATTAGAAATAATTAGTAATAATTAGCAATAATTAGTAATAAATAGTAATAAATAGTAAAAAAAATTAAGAAATCTAAATAATTAGTAATAATTAGTAATAATTAGTAATAACTAGTAATAAGGAGTAATAATTAGGAATAACTTTTGAATAAATAGTAGTAAATTGTAATAATTTTTAATAATTAGAAATAATTAGTTCTAATTAGTAATAAATAGTTATAAATAGTAATAAATAGTAATAAATAGTAATAAACATTAATAAATTTTAATATATAGTAATAAAAAGATTAAATTAGAAGAAATATTAATAAATAGTAATAAATAGTAATAAATAGTATTAATTAGAAATAATTAGTTATAATTAGTAATAATTAGTAATAATTTATATTAGTTAGGATTAATTATGATTAATTAACAATAATTAGAAAAAATGAGAAAAAAATAGCATTAATTAGAAATAATTAGTAATAATTAGTCATAATTTTGATTAATTAGTAATAAATTGTAATAAATTGTAATAAAAAGTAATACAATTTAATAAATCTAAATAATTAGTAATAATTTTTAATAATTAGTAATAATTAGTAATAACTAGTAATAAGTAGTAATAATTAGGAATAAATAGTAATAAATTTTGAAATTATAAATAATTAAAAATAAGTAATAATTAGTAATAATTAGTTACAAATACTAATAAATAGTATTAATTAATAATAAATTTTAATAAATAGAAATAAATAGTAATAAATTTGAATAAATAGTAATCAATAGTTATAAATAGAAATAAAAGTTAATAAATAGCAATAAATCGTAATAATTAGCAATAATTTGTAATAATTAGCAAAAATTAATAATAATTTGTCATAATTTGTCATAATTATGATAAATTGGGATTAATTAATAATAATTAGTGATAATTATGATTAATTATGATTAATTAGTAATAATTAGGATTAATAATAATAATTAGAATAAATAGTAATAATTAGTAACAAATTGGAATAAATTTTAGTACATTGTGATAAATTGGAATAATTTCTAGTGAATTGGCAGCATTCCTTTTGATTAACACCTCATCTCCTTGAAAATTTCTCCCACTGAAATAAATATCAAAAATATAATCTAAACTACATCTGAGCATATTTTTCACAGTGATTTCAACCTTAAAAAATTTCAAGGAGGTGAGCGGTCGGATAAAAGAGGCTCCTTTTCCGACGACTTAACTCCTTGGAACATGTCTGACTTAAATCGCGATGAAAATTATGCTCCGACATATGAATATCAATTTTTATATACACGAGCATGGAGAGCAGCGTGGTGAGACCTCCCAGCTCTTCATCCTCATGAATACAAAAATAGATATTCTTACATCAAAGTAGACTTTTCATTATGATTTTATTCGGAGAAAGTGGAATGGGGATGAGTCGTCTGGAAAAAGAGTTGTTGTCAATCCACTGGAAATTGTGTCACCAGTAATTAACAATAATTAGTAAAAAATACCAATAATTAATAATAATTAGTGGTAATTAGTATAAATTTTTATAAATGAGTGTATATTAGTATAAAGGCTTAAAACATAATATAAATAACTATAAAATAATATAAATTTTTATAAATTCATAGAAAATATAATTTAACTATCTTATCATTTTTGGATAGTGTTTATCTTATATCTAATTATACAAAATAAATAATTATTTCATATATTTTTAGAAAAATATGGAATAAGGAAGTCAACAATAGTCATTATTAGATGATCGTAATGGGATAAATCAGTGTAGGAATCGAATCAGTTCTTGTCTAAATCCTATATACATTGAGAGTTTTCAAGTTGTCTTATCCTTTTAATTATCAAAACCATAATATGTTTTAGAAGGGACAATTAAGTGTCCTTGTAAAAAAACATTTGAGGACGTATGACGCATTTGAAAATGTTGGAGGTCATTTATTGCATTTTGGTTTTTAACCAGATTATGTTTTTGGGTATAAACACGGTGGACACAGTTCCAGATAAGATGCTAATAATTTGGTTCCGGATCCTGTATGGTTTCAAAATTTAGTACATGATGTGGTAGGTCTGTCATTTCAGCAAACTGAAACACAGAATGATATTGATTTAACTCCTAAGGTGGAATCATCTCATTTATAAGTGTTTTTTAGGTCCACTAAGGATTCCTTATATCCTGGTTTCAAGATAAGAATGTTCAAAAAAGTTATTAAATTTATGGCTATTAAATCAGATAAGGGAATGTCAAGTAGTTGTAAAAAAACACTGCTACCATATAAAAATATGTTTCCTACAAAAATTATGAGAGAAAGAGGTTTTTTCGTAATATGGGTCTTGGTTATCAGAAGACTCGTGCATTTTCAAATGACAGCATCTTATATTATGGTGAAAATGAGTCGTTAAATAGTTGTCCTGAATGTAGAAAATAAAGGTATAAAGAAGCTCAACCAGGGAAGTCTCGATTTATTTTCGTAAAAAAGATTGAGATATTTCCAACTCACGCCTATATTGTAGCATTTATTCATGTCTCAGAACACAGAAGCATTAATTTCATGGTACAAACCCAATATTACAACCGGTAAAAGATTAAATCATCCCTCTAATGGTGATTCATGGAAACATTTTGACCAGGTGTGTTCTCTTTTTTCTTTAGAAGCCTGAAACATGTGATTGGATCTTTCTACTGATGGTTTTTGTCGATTTGGTTCTTATGTTAGTCGGTATTCATGTTGGTTTGTCTTTATAATTCCATACATTTTAACTCCATGGATGTTGATGAAGGATCCATAAATCATTTTAACCTTATTATTTCCAGGACATCCAAAAAAGAATATTGATGGTTATTTAAAACCATTAATTGATGAGTTAAATTAATTTTGGAGTAATGGTGTCAGTACATGTGATGTTTCTGTGAAACAAAACTTCATATTGAAAGCTACATTGATGTGAACAATTTGTGACTTTCCAGCATATGAAATGTTATTTTGCTGGAGTACACATGGTCCAAAATCATGTTCATACATTATGATAGATAGAAAAGTGTTTATACTCGTTAATGGGAAAAACATTGTTTTCTTACTATCATCGCAAATTCCTTCCAACTGAGCATCCTTTTTGAAGAAAAAAATATCATTTTAGAAAAGAAAATATTGAAAAGGATGGGCCTCCAATAATGATCTCAGGTAAATAGTTAAAATCAATTGTCTCTTTAGGACCTCCCATCGCATTTGGACTAACAATAAGCCAATAAGAAAATTGATGGTTTTGGAAAAGATCAAAATTAGATAAAACATATATTTTTGGGATTTTCCATATTGGAGTGATTTATTGGTCCATCACGTGTTTTATGTGATGCATATTGAGACGAATAATTTTAATAATTTATTTCATGCAGATTTAAATACACCAGGTAAGACCATAGATAATATAATGTCATGATTAGGTCTTGACCAAATTTGTAAGTGATTGGAATTTGAACTGTTTGAAAATGTTAGATGACATAATTTAATGAAGCCAAAAGAAGATTACACACTATCCAAAGAGATTCACATATTATATTTTCATTGGATTTTTTTTTTGATACTTATAGATGGTTATACTCTTAATTTGGGAGGATGTGTTATAAATGGTCATATTACTAGATTGAAAAGTCACAACTGTCATGTTTTAAGGTAAATAATTCTTTCGATTGGATGAAGAGGTTTGTTGAATCCTATGATTTGGGATGCGCTAATAGAAATTTCATAATTTTTTTGAGACATTTTTGAATCAACAACAGACTATGATACAGTAAGAAAACTACAGAAAGATGTTGTTTTAATTTTATGTAAATTGGAAAAAATCTTCACACCATATTTGTTTGACATGTTGAAACATTTGAAATTATATATTCCACATGAAAAAAATTAGGAGATCCAGTACAGTTTTGATGGATGTACCCATTTGAGAGATGCATGGAAAAAATGAAGAAAAAATTTCTTAACAAAGCATCAGTTTGAGGCTCAATCGTAGAAGCTTATTTACAAGAGAAATTTTATTTTTTCTTCTCTCACTAACTTTAATCTGATTATCCTTTAAAAAAACAACTTAATTTGTAATAATGAGGGAAATGTTGATGATGAAATGGGTAATCAATTATCAGTTTTCAATCAGCCTGAACTTGGCTTCAGTGGAATTCATGAACGATGGATTTCAGATGATGAACATCAGAGATCTTATATATATATTATTCTCAACTCTGAAGAAATTAAACCATTGTTTATTTGAGTAATCCTATAACTAATTCTATAATTTTCATAAGAGTACATTAATATTATTTTATTCATAGGTTATATGAAAATCATATCAAGAAATAGTTTCCACAAATTACAGCAGCTGCTATTAAAGAACGTCATCAAAAACAATTTCTTATTAGTTTCAAAAACTAGTAACATAAATTATTTTTTATTTCACATGAAAAAATGAATTTAATACTTTTTATAGTTAATTTTTTTTTTACAAATTTTCAGGTATCTCAACTTGCTGATAAAATTGATAATCAATTATGTGTATTGAGTAACCCACCATCTAAAATGGTTAAATATTATAATTCATATGTGGTGAATGGTTTTCGATTTCATACATGTGCATATGGTAAATTAAAAAACAATAAATATTTGTGTTTTCTTGAGATGATCTCATCATAGAGAAACTAAAGTTGATTTTTAAGTCATGCTGGAAGAAATCATTTAATTGTGTTATCTATGACAAAAATAAATAACAATATTTAAATTCCAGTGGTTAGATACTAAGGGAGGATTTCATGTTCATTCTATCCATTAAAATCGTTGATAATAAATATAAAATCTTTATTGTAGTAAATGAACCATTTTTATTGGATCATCAGGCACATAAAATTTATTATGCAAATTACTGTTATACTTTTAGAGAGTTGGGTGATTTGTGGAGCATAATAAAAATTGAATCTCAAGAGAATTAGTTTACTGGAAGTGAATTTGGTTATATTGAAGTGAAAAGAATTGAAATTTTTCAAGAGAGTGCTCCAAATCCATTTTTTCACAAAGATACATGAATATCATTAATGACACCCCATAATTAAGAGACGATGGTAAGGATAATGTTAATGATGTTACACCTGAATTTGAAATGACAAGAGATAATGAAACTAAAACTAATAATGAAATTGATGATGTTGAGGAGGAAAATGAAGACATTGACATCAATAGCTATGAATATGAGGATGAAGATGGACATTGACACAGTTAAATACTTTTTATAATCATGTATAATATATATCTATATTTAATAGATATTTTCAACTGTTTTATAACAACAATCATTTCATGTTTTAGATGGATGAGGATCTGTATCGTCTGTTTCAAGAGACTAATCTACCTTTGGATGAGCAGGATATCGGATCATCTGGACCTCAGACTACTAGCGATTTAGGGGGCACTCATAGGGGGTGTGGTCTTTCCCGACTGATGTCTCTGAACCCTATCCCTGAGCGACATCCACATATTGGCTTTGATCCAGACACAAAGAGGTTTGTTTACATGTGTATTTTAGATATTTTTCATTAATTTATTTATATTCTAATTGTTTGATTAGTTTTTCATTTTTTTACAACTTTACGCATGTGGTTGTTGGATAGGGGAGATCTATATTATGAAATTACTTCTTTTAAGCATGGGTTTCATGGGATCAGATTCCCATTGATGTTCAGAACCGCATGTTAGAGCATTAGATGGTATCTAAATAAATAATATTTATTTTGAAATTAATTTAATTAATAACTTGAAATTATAAATTATTTGTAGGGTTTATGGAATCCCATCAATAAGAGAATGTGTGAGGATATGTTGAAGTCATGGTAGAGAGCTATGTGTTCGTGTTGCCTCCATTTTTGAACAATTTGAAAACGAAAGCAATGGAGAAAGAAAGAGTGATAGAGTTTGAAGAGACATGTCACATCCACCGACATGAATATATTTAATCTTTGGGTTGGGATGGATTATTTGCACATTGGTTGAGTAGGAAGTTTCAGAGTATATCATCAGTAGGTCGACAAAATCAAGAGAGACAGGAAGTGACACATCAAACTGGTAGTCGTACATTCCATACGCATACTGAGCATATGTTAAGTAAATTTTTAAACATTTTATATAACTTTAAATGTAAACATTTTATTTTATATTCATGTAGGGATATGTACTGCCCAATATTATGGAGTCCATTATTTATAGGAGGATTTATAGTGATCCAACAACTAGATAGATTAGAGGTGCTCGCCAGTGTCAAATTGTGGTTAGTATAATTTCTTTTTGAGTTTTAAATTTAACTGTAAATAATATTTTAACTATTTTAATTTTAAATTAAAATTGAAGGAGTCATATGAGGCCATGGCATCTCAGAAACATGTTCAGAGTCAGACCAAGACCGATGGTCAGACCAGTTCCCACTAATTTGATGAGGCAACATGGATAAAGGTTACCCATTATGCCTTCTAGAAAGGTCGAGTTGTTGGTATCGTCTCTCGATTCACCCTTGAGAGTTTTTATTGAACTGATGTGATGTTGGTGTCCAGCTCGAGAGGAGATTGCGTAGAGTCATCACCATCTAATTTACATTATCAGGAGAAGATACGAGCTTAGAGTGAGCTTATAGAGACTATGCATAGGGAGTAAGAGGAGATGTGTTAGTGGAATCAACAATAAGAAGAAGAGTTCTTATGACAGAAGCTGCAGTAGGAGGAGGATATGTAGGATGAGATGCATCAATGGCGGAATCAATATGATTAGGAGCAGATGGAGTACATGTCACGTTTAACTCGTAGTTTAGTGATTGAGTTCCCTCCAGCATCTCCTCCAGCTCCTCCAGATGACCCTCCCCCTTATTGATGTATATTTATTATATAATGAAACATTTGAATATAATTTTTTTTAATATTAACTATTTAAATTCAAAATACTACATTTCTTATATTGTTGTGAATATTATAGTTTTTATTATTTATTTAAAATTTTTATTATATTTATTATATTTATTATATTTATTATATTTATTATATTTATTATATTTATTATATTTATTATATTTATTAATTAATATATTTTTATATTTTTATGAATACAGAAGTTTTTATTATATTACTAATATTATTATTATTATTTAATTAATAATATTATTATTATTATTATTCAATTATTTAGCTATTTTATAAATAATATTATTTTACTAATATTATTATTATTATTTCTTTTTATTAATATTAATATTATTATTATTATATGAATAAATTTATTCTACTAAAATTATTATTATTATTTCATTTATAATAATATTATTTTATTACTAATATTATTTTATTTAATTTTTTCCCCATTATTTGTGACGGAACCGTCACAAAAAGGTTTTTTAAAAATTGGGAAAACTTCTTGTGATGGGTGTTCGGTCTATCACAATAGGGTTTTTAAAAATCATTCCAAAACTATTTGCAACGGTACCACTACCCATCGAAAATAATTACATTTTAAGACAGCCCGTCACAAAAGGTAATATTTGTAATGCCCTTTTCTACAGTGGGCCTTTTGCGACAGGACCCCATCACAAATGTACAACAAAAAATATCCCTTTTTCAATAGTGTAAGAAAACATATGGATTTCAATTGGATGTGTATAAACAAAATTGTATTTTAAGAGTGCCTTGTATTGCCAAAAATAAGAACCAAGGTCATGGTACTCACAGCTGAATCAGAACTTAAAAATGACTAGTTTTAAAAGAGGAGGGTTTGATCGTGACCTATATATAAAAAATAATAAATATATGTAGATTATTTTACTTATCTAAATAGATCATGTTATTCTGTTAGGATCATATGTTGAATAATGAAAGTTTTTTTCATGATTCCTTAGGTGAGAATTCAATATTTATTTGACTAATGAGTTTTCAATTTTCCTTCTCTTCTGTGTGATCTAAAGAAAGAATGGTTTATTTTTTTCTCTATACCAGTGGGGTGTTAAAAATATTTCAAATGAATGATTCAATACTAATGAAAAAATTTGTGGTGACCTAGAGGAAATTTCAAGGAATGGGGAAGGTAAGGAGGTCAAAAGAACACTTTATTAGGATATCATTAAAAGTTTATTATACATTAAAACCTCTCAACCATACATCATTTTTTAGAAATTTCAAGATATATGCTATCAAATATATCACAAATAATTAAATATGAAAGACAAAATATGAATACTCTTTTGTATAAACCAAACAATGAACTTTGGATTATTTTATTATAGCACTTGATAGCAGAAACTCTTGGGTTATATAGAAGTCGATTGGATATGTTTGATAGATGAATGAAATTCAACTTCTACAGGTATATTATATCTCAGTGGTTCTTATATCTATTTGTGAAGGAAGAAATAATATTGAATCACTTTAATAATGTTAGAGTCTAAATATGTGGAATCTACTTCAGATTTAACCGAATTGATATGGATAAGACAGTGGCTTGAAGACATTGGGTTGGAAGTGGCATATTTTATTGGTATCACATGTAACAACTTGGGTGATATAAATCTTATAAAAAATATCATTCATCACTCAAGGACTAAGCACATTGAAATTAAATATCATTTCATAAATAATAATATGGAGTAACATGTTGTGAATTTGGAGTATGTGTCTACTCAAAATCAAGTTATTGACATTATAACCAAGGAACTATCTAAGGAATAATTTTAAAGGCATTGGTTGGAACTTAGAGTCCTACAAAATCCCACTAAATTTATGATTTTTATATGGTACCCCCACTCCCCCATTGTAATTTTTATATAAAGGTATGGTCTCACTCTCTCTTGTGTTCACTATTTGGATTTATAACCCTTTTTTACAAACCTTGATAGTGGTTCTCTTTGTGTTCATTAAAAAAGGAGTATAAGATTTTTATGAGTAAGGGAGTCATTTTTTCTATGTAAAGGATGGATATTTCTTAAATAATTAGTCAAGGGGAGATATTTCTTGGAAAATTGGTGAAGAGTATGGAGTTTCATGAAGTTTAAGTTCCATGATGTGTTTTCATGAGGATATTTACATTTAACAAATGTTTCTCACATAGATATTGAAACAAGTGGGATTAAAATTGATTTTAAGTGAATAATTGTTATACTCTATATAGGTTAAAGTCTTAGGTTTTGTTTAGTTTCATATATTATTGGTTTTGAAATTTATTAAGGGTTAAAATGCTAAATATATTTTTGAGTTATTGAAAAACCCAAAGGGGAATATTATTATAAAAAACCCTTTTAATTCATTTTGATTTTTTAATTGAAAATTAAGCATAATAAATATTTAATTAATTCTATATTAGTGATTAAAGTTCATATTTTGAAGTATGGAATTTGTTTTAGTGAGTTTTGGATGATTTCTATAAAATATTTTTATAGGAATCCTTGGAAATATTTCTATGTCATGTTCTATGTAGGAGTCACCCATCTATGAGTATGAGTCATTCAATAGTAGTGTATGAGTCATTATATTTGGAATATCAAAAAATTGGTAAATGTAAGAATATGAGTATGAGTCATCTAGGCCCTCTATATGAGTCAATAGAATGCATGAATAAGTTATCTTAATTATGTACGAGTCTTTTGGAACTGCATATGGTTCATTCTTGTGGTGCGTATGATTGTTCAACAACAATGAACTAGTTAAAATCTCTATGTATGAGATATTTATGAATTTTTTGTGAGTTAATAAGGGTTAGTGTGAGTCATTGGGGAATTTTTGGATTTTCTTGGAGTGAGTTAGCCATTACTGAAATTTTTTAATTTATTTTATAAAAAAAATATGTTTGATAAATAAATCATGGAGTAATCAAATTCAAGTTTAATGTAAGATTCAATCCATGATATTTTTATTAACATAATAGATATCAAGGTTTATTTTTTGGAATCGAACATGTCATTATGAAAAGTTAAGGGTTACATGAATATGGTTTCAATTCATGGTTCATGTATATTTAAATACAAGATTTAAAATATGATTATGGTTTTTATGTCAAAGGATTATTTTCCTGATTTGTATGGGATTTTTTCTTGGAATGGAAATCTGTGAGTTGATTATTCTATTTTTAAATGATTTATCATCAAAATGGATATGAGATATTTTTAGATAAAAAGTTGGAGGGAAAATATTTATAAAATAAATCAAATATATTTTTTGAAAATATGTGTGGATATTACTCAAAAAAGAAGTGATATTTAAATAGAAAAGGAGTTTAATTTGAGAAGTGTGGAAAATCAAAGTATCCCAATAATAAATAGTGTATTCAAGACACATGTTGGAAAGAAAAATAATGGAGATAGGAGATCAAAGTTTAATATTCAATTCTTCCAAAAACTAAAAGTAAAACATTCGAGTTATCACATTGAAAATAAAAAGTGGAAGAGGAAGGTGAATGAGGAAACTCTTTCATTAGAAGATCCAATAGAGTTCCTTAACCATAAGAAAATAAAACATATTTCTACAAAATCATTTTTTATTTTTTAATCCAATGTTCATGGAATGATAATAAAATTATATCCAGATAATTTTTTACCATAGTATAAGGATAGTACTGGATATTCCATTGTTTGTGGCTATAAACATAGAGGATCAGTTTGACTGCTCCAGACATTATAACTAAATGGAAGTGATATTTTGAGATTGATATGAATAGTCACTTTGCCATGAATTATCCATTGATTACCCCATTTATGTGGACTTAGTAAAATCACATATTTCTCTCTTTTTATTCTTTCATTATTTAATATAAACCATAATCAAGAGATAGTTTTTATCATTAACAATGAAATTACATCATCAATAAGGAAAAATTAAAAATTTTATATACCTTGATTCATCCACTACCCCAGCCCATATTTGGTCAGAATATAAAAATATAAACAAGAGGGGGGTGAATTGTGTCTTTTTAAATCTTTCACAATTTTTCCTTTCAAAGTAAATATAGATTATGTGGATAGGCAGTGTTTATCATCTATATGAATGTATGAGTAGCATATAAAATATAAATATGGAACATGAATATTTATAGTGGTTCGGGGTATAAAGATTCTCTAGTCCACTCCACTATTTACTCTCTCTGCGATTTTGGTTAACTTTACTAGTTATTTCCTCATATCATAAGACTAATCCACAAATGAGTGTAGGAAATTGACACCTTTACAAATAAGGCTTAAAAACAGAGCCTTATGGTTCTTTAACAGATAACCGAATAACCACAGCTTATATTGAGAAGCTGATACTCCACCATAACTGAGTACAAGCAATTTAAACTCTCTATAAAAACATATTGATTAAAAAGGTTCTGGTTGAACTTCATAGTTGAAATAGAAACTGATAGTAGATGGATCTTCTTCTTCAGAAAAGAGTTTCTTCAAGAAAGAGTAGTTCTGAAGTGATCCAATTTCAATAGTTCTTTGAAATAAAAACAGCAGTGATAAGTAGAAGAAAACATACATAATATATGAGATTTAAAAATGTATATCTATAAATTTTATCTTCCTCTATAGAAAAAAAGTAAAATAATTTTTGCGGTAGATCTGAAAAATATCTTCATAATAATTTATTTTTAATCGTGAATATGTGTCACAATATGTGGTTCAATATATCACGGATCATTTTTAATCGTACATACACTAATATTCTAACAAATACAAAGATATAATAAATAAATCATAGAGCCTTCTTTTTAATTCCATATCCAGGAAAATCGCCTGATAAATTGTAACAATTCAAATTCATAAGACAGCTCAGAGTAATTGTAAGTTCCCTTAAGAATAAGAGATAATTTATCTATTTAATATGATTCTTTGAATCAATCATAATGATATTTTAATCATTCTAAAATGAGCTTTAAATCGGCCTGATATTTCACAAAGACCATTGCAAGAAACTCTAAGAAAATCTTGAATTGAAATATCTGATATTGAAAAGTCAAATGTAAGGTTCCTTCAAAAAAGTACAAAATACCAAATGCAGAGTTCAACTACATTGCGTTCATTCTCCGAAAATGAGGTTAATAATGTAATTTTGATAACAAAAGTAACTTTTATGATCCATATGTCGGCTTCTCTAACGTAGGGTTCCTTACTTACATAGGGTTCTTTAATAGTACTTTTTATCTTTGTCATAGTAAGGTTTCATACTTACATAGAGTTATTTATCCATATATTTCTATCAATGTAATGTTTATTAACCATACTCACTGATCTTTCAACACATGTTTTAATACAAACATAGGGTTTGTACATTTGGTTATGTTCTTCAATGTACGATATGAATAGTGTTTCCAGAACATGCTTAAGAGTGTTTTGAACACATTCACAAATATTCCACATGAATAACAAGCTTGAATATAGTTCCAAAATAATGATTATAAAGAATATTAATTTCCTGAAATACATAAGTAATATCATTTTTGTTATGATAGATTGGTGGTTTGGATGTTTCTGAAGTAGGTTTATAGCTCGTTCTTCAGAGCTTGCAGCCCCACGCATGGGGGATGGACTATGTTACCAATGGTGGGAATTTTTTTTCTATTTTTCTCATTTGACAGTTTATTATATTTACACCTTGATTGGTTCACTTGGAATGTGAATTTTTACTTATTTTTAATTGTGATACTTTTTCCTATTATAGTAAGGGATGAGACTTGGACCCATGGCCTGGTATGGAAAGGGGTGATTGTTATGAAAGATTTTGCTTTTGATTAGGAACATAAGATTTTTAAATTATTCCTATTCATGTTATTGTGATATAAAATTCCTTGTGTAATGTGATATTCCATTGGATATATATGGGCCTAGTGCTTATAACAGCAGGTAGTTATGATAAAAATGGGTGATGCTGATCACCAGGTTGGGAGACGTGGTTGTTGATTTTAGGCAATGTGGTTCCTCAGGATGTGCATGGCCCAGGTCATACATGATACTTAGCCCTTGTATGGGTGTTTAAGGAGTCCATGAAGCTAGGATTCCATATGGAATGGTTGATATGGGGATGTTTAGGGGTATCGAGATCACAATTCTAATTATTTTTTTCCCTATCTACTATATATATGTATATTATATGGGTTTTATAACCATATTTATGGTATTTAGCGGGTTTCCACCTAGACAGTTTAAGTGGAGTGTCAGGCAGGCAAGGATAGGGTGATATAGGGAATGAGAAGGTTGAGATCCCTGAGTGTTAGGTAGGGTAGGTACAATATCAGGCTCAATTATAGGCTCCAATGTTGGCGAGGTAGCTACCAGACTTGACCGCTTTTGGGTCGTGGCTTGACGAGAATCTCATAGTGAGCTTGGTATGTGTCATCTAGGGGATCAAAAGGGGTGATCAGGGATCAGATCTTTTGATAAAATATCTTACTTGGGAGTTCTATTCAAAACTCACACAACTATTACAGGGTAATGGTGTATCATAGATGGCTGAGAATTAGATCAAGTCCATGTAGATGATCTTTGAGAAGCTAGAGATGCCTCTAGGGTGGAAGGTGAAACTTGAAACCGACATGCTCATAAAACTATCTAAGCACTAGTGGTAAGTGCAGTTATAGGTATTAGTAAATGATGGACTATCCTGGGAATACCTTGAGGATAAGTTCTTTAATTACTTTTTCCCACATACACTGATGGCGGAATGGGATCCAGAGTTCTAGATCCATCAGTAGGGTGACATGTCTGCCATGGACTATTCAGTGACATTCTCCAAATTCCCTCGATTTGAACTTGACATTGTGAGAGAGAATAACTTGAGGGTGATTTATTTGTAGGATGTTTTATAGAATTCCATTCAAATACAGTCAAAAATCTTTAGTATGGACTCATTCTCATAGGTAGTGAACTTGGAACACATAGATGAGGGGAAATTTACAAATAGGTTTTAATCAATATGGTTGAAACCTTCAAGTGAATTCGGTGGTGACATTTTATATGGAATGAAGCAAGGTCGGGATGAGTTCTAGTAGGGTAGTAAAACCATGGAACTAATCTAACCACCTCAAAGTGGGACTTTTATGGGGTGTTTCTAGCATGGGCAGGCAGGGCATGTCCGAACATTGTGTGATCAGCCTCGAATGGAGTGTCGAGCAAGTGAATAGGTCAGACATCTTGAGAGGTTCTATAGGAATCCGTCTCTGATATTCAGTTGTCAGGGACCGAGATAGACTTATGGTTATGACATTAGACCGGGATCAGTACCAAGTGATGGTAGTCAAGCTTCAAGTGCTCATAGTGGTTATGGAAAAGATAGTGGGACCCAGAAGTGGGGTAATGGCTAGTGGGTGGTGAATCACCATAGGGAGGCGATGATTCAAGTAGTCAAGAATCAATCCAAGTGCACATTGCGGAGCTACCAAGTTTTGAGTAGGATGGTGAGCCGAAGACGTTTATAGGTACACCACAAGCTTAGTCATGATGTAATTTTGTTTAGGTATGGCCTTTTGATTCATGTCTATTTTGGGTGCACAAGGTGCACGGGTTATTTTTATGTACTGAACAGATGTTGTTTAGCAGGATTAAATCATCTTAGATGTGTTATATATATATATATATATGAGGTGTGTGGAAATAGGTTTTATATGTGAGAATCAATGGATGTGTGTTTATTTAGGTGTGTTGGCATCAGGGTATCAGGGAGATGTGGGTTACATGAGGTGTGTTGGAATATGAAAATCATTTTGATGTGGTAATTTACTGATGTGTGATTCGCTAGGACTATTTTGAGAATTTTATGGTATTTGAGGCCTTGTTGGTGCCAAGTGTGACATGGTCACGAGACATACATCGATACTATTTGGGATTCAGATGGGTGTCGGGTATGAAAAAGGATAACCTAATGAGGAGTAGGAGTCATGATGTTTCATGAGAGGACATTAAGTCCCAATATGGTTAAGGGACCATTGGTTTGTTGATATTTGGTTAGAGATTATATCGGGGTAGGCCACACCTAATGTGGGGAGCCCCCTTGAGATAGTTGATTTATTCCATTGAGATTGGTATAGTATAGGTTAATTTTAACGGGATAGATGTGTTTGTTTCTATATGGGTTTAATGTTTTATAGCTCATGGATGAGATATGTTAAGGTGGGTATGTTGTAACATCTTTATTATTTCAGGATGGTTTGAAAACCTCTCTATTTTTTATCTTTTTAGAATTAGTGGTCACACCAATTTATTTTTCTATCATCGGAACTTAATTCTGAGTTATCTATCAACCCAATATTTCTTTTGGATGGGTTTCGAGGTTTATACAAATACATTGGTGTTCAAAATGGTTTAGGGGGGATCGAAGGCCCGAAGGCCCTATTTTGGGAGTTGCAAGTTGAGGTGCAAAGTTTGGGGTAAATCTTGTGGCCTCTCACAGAAAATAATGTAGCCTAATTTTGAATTGACATATGGTTTGGAAAGATGTTTATGTTGGATCGCATGACCATGCTTGAACCACTGTAGTTTTTAAAGGGAATTCTGATAGATTTTTCATAGTTAGGTCAAGTCGTGCACAATCCACATGGGTAGTGCCACCTTGGAAGTACCCTCACACTATATCATGCATGGTTTCCACAGAGTCTAGAAAACTGTGCAAGGTAACCATGAGGCCTCTTAAAGGGGTGAAATGTCGGTTTCCCCCCTCTATTTATTTCTCCTTTATCTCCTTCTTTTTCCCCTTTCTTCCTTCCTGTGTCACACAGAAATAAGGAGGAACTCTCCTTCTCCTCTCCTTATAGGGTGTAATATATCTCCCCTCATATGACCTGCATTCTTAAATCCATTTACGGTGTTGGATCCATCTAAGTAAGGATCTCCCCACCCATGCCTCATTTACTCTTTGTTCTCACCTCATCGACTGTTAAATCTATGTGAGTATTCTTTTTTTCTTTATTTTTAGGGTGTTCAACATAAATGTAAATTTCTTCCAAATCATTTCGATTTAGAATCTAATACCAGATGTGTTCATGTTTTTTAAATAATTTTGGGTGTATATTTTAGCATTTCATTGGGTAGATGAGGGAGACCCTAATAAAATTGAACACTTGATGTTAAATTAATGTTATGACCTTATGGGATACTATTGGGAATTCACAAACCTTATTCCCTCATCCAAGGCTAGGTTAGAGGTCTTTGACCACCTGGACAATTAGGTTGGGGTGTTTTTATCTTATTGATTAACTTTTTTTATTTAATTTGAGTTGTAGAATTCAATTACATAGATTTGTTATGATAAATTGAAGTGATTTATTTATAATTATTTTTTGTGATGTACTTCTTAAATCCATAGGATCATGATGGGCTTGGACCGAGGTTTGAAATGATGATTGATATTAGGAAATGAGGTGATGTGATCATCAGGATGGGATAGGCCCAGTTTACATGGTTGGTGTGATCACTGGTTGGGTGACACGGTCATTGGTTGAGGTATAAAGGTTATCAGGTTACGGGAATGGCCAGTGATAATGGATGGAAAGGTCATTGGATTTTAGTGAAATGGCCATAGGGGAATGAGGTGACATATTTGGGGTGTATTTGGTACTAATTTGGTGATTAATACTCACCTTTTATGGCCAAAGCACTGCTTGGGGTCATGTGAAAATAGGCTTACTTAGTGATGAGGTGGTTTTACCAATCATGTGGGTAGAGTCCCTCAGTAGTACATATTATGTAATTGTTTTATGAGTCATTTCCATTGAAATCCATGTGGATTGTGATGATCCATCAAAAGATGGTGTTGAGGCTGTCAGTTGGGGGATGTGGTATGTTGTGATAGAGGAGGTTGGGACCAAATCATTTTGGGATGACGGGATTTACCATTCCCAAAGATTTTGTGCTATGAGATGATGGTGATATTACTTGAGTACATATGTAGTTGTGCCTCCATACATCCATCTTGGAGTAAAATGTTTCTTTCAAGGAGGGGTCTGAGGGACAAGATACATTTGTTTGGGCAAGACTATGAGAGTTTTATAACTTTTTTTGGCATGAGGTTTCAGGTGAAATTGGAGGTTGAAGCTGAGGGTTAACTTGGGACTTTTTACATCATGGAATACCTTTGTTCATGGGCCAAGGATCCTCTCCACATCATAAATTTCAGCTTTATCCTATTCAGGTGATAGATTCCTGGTGTATTTTGAGCACCAATGAAGTGAGTGTTTATTTTAATTTTTGTATTGTTTCTTATTTTTTTATATTTTACATGTTCTTAATCACAATTGTAAGGTGCACACACTTGGGTGGTACCCTATTGAGACTCATTCTCACACCATACATGGGCCCTTCAGGAGGCATGTAGACTTTATGATTTTATGTTTGGGTAAAGGTATGGGATCAGAAGCTAAATCATAGTAGTTGTTTAGCATGTGATGTTGGAAAGTGACCTAAAATTTATTGCGTCAATTAGAATTTTTTTGGTTTCCCTTTTAGTTTTAGTATGACTATGATATATGTATATACTATGGTCAAACATAAGTGAGGCCCTATTGGATATTTTATTGTATGAAAAGTATTAGAAGTATTATTTTTTGAGTAGCTTCCAGTGGTATGATTTTTTATTTATTTTCATTGCTACTGATTATTACACTTATGTTGTTGCTTTTGATTGATTGTGCTTCCGTTTTTAGCAGTTCTGGTTTAAGTATATTGAGTCTTCCTTCTACTGCATGTTATATATATATATATATATATCCTTGGACCATTAAAATATCATCGCTTGAGGGTATTTTCTCCCCACAATTACTCATTAACACCCACTTTGCTAGTTAAAAACCTTAGCTGTACAGGGAGGTGTGCCTAAGGCTAGTGGAACCCAGCCCAACAGAACTATTCATGTGTCTAATCGGGTTGAGGATGCTAAAACCCCATCATCAATCACAAGACATGACACTTGGGTTGTGATATCACCCAACTTCTGATGAAATGGATCTGTAAGGCATGCACAGATATTCAACTCATGTTGGTGAACATAAGTCTCACCCTCATGCTATGTGAACATAACCCTTTGATGATAACAGCTGAAATGGGATCGATGTAACACCAGCCAATCCATTCCCAATATCAACTCAATATCTAAAATCTCAATCATAAACACTTCCCAAATGAAATGGTACCCACCAACCTCGAGGGAACACTCTTTACATTTTCAGATATCTTATGCTTATTCCCCCAACGGTGTATCGATCAACATAACCCTTCATTTATGTTCCAAAACTAGCCTAACACATACAAAAACTGAGAATATATAAAAGAATGTGAGGACCCTATATCAAATAAAACACAAGGATCATACCATGAACAATTAATGGACCAGCCTCACCCCCACCAAGTGTAGTCCAAACTGCATACAGGTGACATGTACCTCTCCCCTAGGTCTCATTCTAAGTCCTTGGTTCTATGCTACCCTTTTGGTAAGGACTCTCTTGTCCTAAAGCACCAAATCCACCAACCCTTCTAATACAGCCAGTGGAACTCTAATTTCCATCCAGGTATGAGGTAGTAGACCCTCTTATAACACTCTATGCCAATATTTATCCTCCATCGTTTCCCACCAGTTGAGAATTCCTATAGAACCACTTCAAATTCCTCATCCTGCCAGACGCTCAGCATACTACTGGTGGTCAAGGAAACTGGATGTTCATGTGCCCCAGCCTGTCGCATTGATAAAATCACACTTGGTCACCACACTGAGCGTCCAATCCTCTTTCTTTTCCACTCTTCCTAGACTCTTCCTCCCACTTACCGAGTAAACACCCTCAAAATTGTGATTCCTAACACTAGAAGTTGTGCCACTGGACTACCCAACTAAAACCACACACCCACACCAAAATCCTCCATTACATTCCATTATAAAATAATACCCTAATACAGCACCTCATAAAACCTTTTCAAATGAAATATAATCACCTGGTACTAGATATCATATCTAATTACATCTTAAAACATCTCATGATAGCTAACTCATCCCCTTTAAATACTAGAATAAATCATTTTAATTCAATGAATTGGCCATAATAATCCATCATAGACATAGTCTCCTGACTCAACCACATAAACTCCATAGACTTCTCTTGTCTCAATGTCTCTAGATAATAGTTTTCCATAGACTTCTCATAGAAATTTTTCCACTTCACACTATCTACCTGCTCAGTCTGAACCAGGATATCCCACCATCCCTTCACTAGTCCTTGCAAAATATAATCCTCCAACTTGAATCTCTTTGCGAGAGGAGTCTCCAAGTGATTTAGAATCATTTGGATGTATTCGATCTATAACTCGGATTCCTCTGTCCCACTCTCTTTAGAAAACGTCAGAGGGTGTTATAGCTGGAACTCTCTAGTCAGGTCAAACATACTGGGAACAGTTGGCCATGGGTTCTATTCCATCATTTACATCAACTAAGAAACATTATCATGCAAATTTTCTTGCCCTATGTTACATGGAACCACTAGGGTCTCCTACTCCACTACTGGAGGTACATTCTCAGTGATGTCCTCTTATCACCCAACTAGTCTAAGTTATCATGGAGGTGTTTCTCTATAATTTCAAATGCACATATCATAACACAAAACATAGATTTTCCACAATTTACACCAAAGGATCACTACCAGCAATAAAAAAACAATTCTGCATATCTTATCTCAATTATACATAATCTCATCTTTACCACTATCCTCAACACCCCTATCTCGGGCCATTGTCAACACATATTTAAACACAGACTTACACAAACACCTACCTTTCATTAGAAACCCTTTTTAAACAATTTCACTTTCATCAACACAAATTCGTCCTCATTTAGGCACTAATTTAACAATTTCATAAACAAAACTATTCTCTATGCAATTAAAACATCTTTATTTGGCACATTTTCAATAAAAATCAATAAAATTAAAATATCATTTCCAATTCCAACACCTAACCTCAAATATTTTCCTATATGTGTTTAAAATTATGATAGTCATTGGTATCCCTAAGTTTCTAGAATGATATATGAATGAAAAAAATTATACCATTTCATCCCATGAGTAAAACCTCATCAAAAAATAAAACCACACATCAAGTGCATCACCCAATGGTGAAATAGCATTCACATTCAACAACTAATATCAAGAACAACAATTCCACCCTAGGTACTTAGGTTTTCACACATAGATGGGTAATCTACTCACATGAATAAGCTCATTTTCAAGGCTCGATCCCACCTAGTCTTCTATATACATTCCCCAATTAAAGTAAATGATGAAAAAGAAAACCACTCTAGTATCACTTTGTAACACCCCGACTCGGGAGCCACTAAATCGGTGTCCCAAGCCGGTCAACTACATAAACGTAGGGGCACCTCCCCATATTCCAGAGGCTTCATAACAGCAGTGAGCATTTAAGAGATACATAGGGGTACTATAACATATTTATCATAGTAATACAGATTAAATAAGGTATGAAATAAAGAATGCATGAAAATAACAAACAATCATCACAATCCATTTCCCAAAATTGGGTACATTCCCATTAGAAAAAAGTAGATTTACCATGTCAGGTTATAAAATTCCAAGTCTAAATAAAAATACCAAAATAAAAAAAATTCCAAAGAATACCCAAAATAGGTCCCAAAACTATGTTTAGTACCCTCATCCTTGCACATCATCATGCCCAAAATCAACCATCTATCATATAGACTTTCCCTTGTCCTAACCTACAATTATGTAGTATGCTTGGGTACCCAATAGCAGCTTGAGTAGGGTGTGAGTAAAACTCATTAGAACACCACCAATGGTGTCTATAAAACATTCTATCCGAATAAACATTGTATTAATAATTATGGTACAATAAGATAATGAATGGATAAACTAGGGTTAGTTCATTAATAGATTTACATTGTCTATTTTCATCACTAGTTCCATGAGTTACCCATATTAATCAAATTCACTTCAGAAATTCTAGTTATATGACTATGCATAAGGGGATTCAAGTTCCAAACATTATGGGGAGAATCATTTCTCAAAAAAAAATATAAACAACTTCCCATGGAGCTTCAATCTAGGGAATCATAAACATTACCTTAGATCCTCAATATAGGAAATAATTCCACTTTAATTATTTAGGGACATAGAGACTCAGTCTGACACCATAACCCATGAAATATATCGGTGGGTCTAGATAATCAGTCTCTCCAACCCGTGGGAGGTGCCTCAGTCTAATAACCCCCTCTACATCTTAGTCATGTGCACATGATTCTCAATACATTTATCTCATTTACAGTTTTACATGCCAAAACTCATCCAATATATTCGCATTAATCCAAACACTCCCTTATTCGATATTAACAAGATAAACTCACATATAATTGATTTTCATCACATAAAAATTCAATTTAACACTTAACAACTCAATACCATATTCATGAGAGTTTTTCACCCCTTGAGTGACCCTTACCTCGGTCTAATCAATCTCAATGCATCACATATAGATCATGAGGGGTTTAATTATTCATTAATTTATCCCATTTAACATTTATTACCAAGTAAACCAAATGGAAATAATATCAGTACCCAAGTACAACCACATACACATAAATAAACTTCATCACTATGGGATATAACTTGTAGACCACCTAGTTAGAGTTCATAGATGAACACTCTTTTAATCCTAGCCCTAGATTTGAAATCAAACAACCTTCAAAGACATAATCTATAACCTTTTATAAAATTTAATTTTTAGGTATTTAGAAGGATAAGAACAATCATGGAATCTCTATTCAAGATATAGAGGAAAGAAGAGTATTAGACTCACCCAGAGATTCGATCTTCACCCAATGGTACCCCAGACGTCTTATACTCGGGGAGATTGATCCTATGGAAGTTTGGGAGGTGTTATTTCTCACCAGGGTTCTTGTAGGAAGAAAGAAAGAGAAATTTAGGTAATGGTTCATAAATATTGATGGGGGAATGGGAAATTTCCCCATCTTTAATGAGGTGAATAGTTTGGACAAACGGTTGTCCAAACCGTGCACCAGACTCTGTTCAAGAGGGGCTTAGGTCGCATGCTCTCCTAAGAAACTGCATGGTTTGAAAAACTGCTTTGTGGTTGTATGGAATGGATATTTCCATGATTTCATGTTTTGGTCCCCCAACATGCACAATTTCACCAACCATGCACCACCCCTCTCTAGGGTGAATAGTTATGGCGCATGATTAGCACTTACCATACGATAACCATGAAACCTCCACTGGATGGACTCATTTTCCTCCTTTTTATGACCCAATCCACCGATACACCCGTGAGACTCCTCATACTCTAAGGAATCATTTTATTAACCAATTTAAAGGCAGTTAAACCAATACATAAAAAATAATATACCTCATTAGAATTTAGGGATCTTGTAAAAGGTGATGCATCATAAATGGAATAGTTGGTACAACGATTTTGAAATAAATTCACACTAAAGGATAACTATATCTCATCAACAGTGAAGAGGATTAGTGTTTTTTCTAAATAGTAATAAAATAGATTATTTCACATGAGTTTTTTTAAGTTTTTTTTAAGATTCAAATAACAATTATCATATTAAATCGAAGTGATAAAAAACCCCTTTTCCGTGGATATCTATGCAAGATAATATGGATCTTCTTATAAAACTGAAATGATGAAAAAAATTAAATACATATTGTTCATATAATATGTCTCTTCTCCCCTTGATATTGGTTTGATATATTGGATGAAGATTTCTAAAGTGGAAAAAAAGATTCCCACCTATAAAGGTATCCATAGTGTGATTTGAATCACTCAATGTTTGAGCAAGATAAAATCCTCCTCCATGTAATGGTAAATACTTGGTTGTAAAAGGATAATAATAAAAGAGATTTGGGATTTTTTTGAAGATGTATTCAGTCAAGAATTATCATGCATGTGTGTGTATATATCTTTACTTCCATCGCATTGTGGGATTTTATATAGGTTTTAGAATATGATATTAAAAAAATTACATTTATTAATGTGTTATAATTCATGAATAAATGTTTTTCCTAGTATATATATTCATTATATAAATATTTCACCTCCAATATGTTTCATCTTGTGAAATGGTATCTTAAAATGATCACTTCAGTAGAAAATAGATTGACTATTTGACACACATAATATAATATCCCCAATGCATGAAAAAAATAATTTTTATGAAAGTAAATATAAAGGTTATATATATCATATTTATATCATCTTATATATCTCATAGAAATAGAGATATTTAGTTCATTTTCCATCAATCTCTAACTTGCACTAAATCCTATATTTTTTTCTCGTTTCACCTTATATTGTATTTGTAGACACCGTGAAATGTGTTCCATGCACTTTTTTGATGAAATTTTTTTTTGAACCTCACTTACCCACCAATTACTAAGTTTGAATAAAAATACATCTTTATGGAGGAAGAAGGACAAGATAGGATATCCAAGTGCCATGATCCAAAAATTCATTGACTGGGCTCAAAAAGTTCACGGTGTGACTCTCTATTTTTCATGGGGGTCTGTGACGGTAGTGAAGGTACCAACCTGAAGGGTCTAGACTATAGCCCAGCACTGATCTCGAGCAGGGGTGTGGGGGAGTTGCCCACACGGTATGGAGAAGTAGTTGCTCCAAGGTGGTCCCCCCCCCCCGCGGTACACCTACACCGAGTAGCTACGCCTACCACCTCTGTGGCCCAGAAGTTTTCCACCCCCTACACAGTACACCAATATCGGGCACTTGCACTAAGGATCTATGTGAACTAGTTATATTTCCACCCCTATGTATGAAATTTTCACTGTGAACCTATGAATAATACCTATAAAAGATGACCACCTTCGATCAGGTTCCCTCTTTTCCTATAAATAGGACTCTTGGGCTCCTCATTTCAAGAATTAAAAAAACAATAATAATCCTTTATGATCTCATTGTGAAGCACCTTTTCCCAGGTCCCCTAAAATTTCTCTGTTTGCTCTCAAAAACATGATAGAAGAGATAATTAAAAGGGATAAAAAATATTGAAGTCCCTTCAAGGTTTAAAATTCAAAAGAATTATTTGAGTACACTCCTCCCTTAAAGAGAAATAACTAGCATGAGGTACCTCTCCCTAATTGGGGACTTGTGTGAGAATCTTCCAAGGACACTAGTGGAGACGTAGGGTTTCTTGGACAAATCCTCATCTAAGTTTTTTCACCCTGATAGCATATTAATTGAGGTTTATCTAACTTTTTTAGCCCTTTTTCTCCTGTATGAACCCCTTTTGAGTTCCTACTTAGAATTTCATGGAACACCTGCGCATCCCACCAACATGGTACACCTGCACCTAGAATCTATGATCAGGACCTACGTAAGCCAATATTTAATCCTTATTCAAATCCACCCATGGTAGAGCATCTCTTTCCTTGGCTCCATTTCCTCAAAGGGACCAAGATGAAACCTCCACCAGGACCTCCTAATTTACAAAGCCTTGGAAAAATTCACATCTACATGTCTCCCACTTAGATTTGGAATTCTACAGTCAGAGGTTTCCCACACGTGTCCTATAAGAGGGTAAGGATCCTCAAGGTGTTTATAGACTTAGATATCTACAGCCACGTTGACCCTTACCCAAAGGATAGTGTTGAGGAGTTCCTGGTCTCAAATTACAAGGATAAGAATCTATCCATCCCTACTAATCTCGAAGATCTAGAGTCTCTGGTCTGTAGTAGTGAGGGAGAGGATTACGCTTTATTTTCCTTTTTACTATGAATGAAATCCTTCTCCCTAACTACAAAACCAATTTTAGGGAACCATCCTTGTGTAAGCCCCTATAAATTCATGTAAGAGGTTGTAGTATTGATCCTCTTTACACCTTGACCTTCATTTCTTCCTTACCTTAGACTCTAATCCAATGTAAAGTGAAGAGAGGGAAGTATTGTAGCCCTGACCTCTTCTGTCGTAGCCCCAACCTCTTCAGCCATAGCATCAGCCTCTTTCACCAGTGAGGGAGGAAAAGTGTGTGGTTTGTTGAATCTGTTACATCCTCTTGTTTCTAAAATTGAGAATGAATCATGTTAGCTTAGTGATCACAACATCCACACAATCCACCTAAAGTAATGAACTATGATAACTCTGATTCCCACCATAACTAGGATACAGAGCAAGCTTTCTCAAGGCCCAATCTCTATATCATATCATCCATGAAATGAGAAATCCTGCCCCCATAAATGGACATCCTTCTAGGTCTAAGTCACAAACTTAATGATCTATGAGAACTCTAATTCCCATGATAAATGGGATACATAGAAAACCCACTCAAGGCCTGAACTCAATGAGCATCATCCTTAGAAATAATCCCTGATCAAAATTCTCTTAATCTAGGTATCCTCCTAAGGAGTAAACCCTAAGTTAAACCCTCAAACTACCATGAGTTAAATCATCCCACGTGGTCCCTTTCATGGGGGGTCTTCTTCTCAGGAGTAAACCCCAAACTATCATCTTAAAAGCCTATACTCTCCAACGAGACATACCCTTGAGGGCCTCCATAAGAGTGGGACCTCAATAATGAGCTACGATAACTTTGATTCCCATCATAACTAGGATATATAAGAATCTCACTCAGGTCTTGAACACAATGGGAATACTCTTTAGAAATAACCCCTAATCATAATTACCTTAATTCAGGTATCCTCCTTAGGATTAAACCCCAAGTTAATCCATAAAAGCAGAATTAGTTAAAACAACCCTCATGGTCCCTTTCACAGGGGAAATACTTCTCAGGAGTAACCCCAAACTATCATCTCAAAGGGATATACTCCTTATGAGACATACCCTTGAGGGCCTCCATAGGCATGGGTCCTCAACAACTAACTATGTGGGATTTGATTCCCATCCAATCGGGATACGTATAAATCCTCCCAGTGGTTCAAACTCAACATCGTAAATGAACCCTATTCTTCTGGTCCATACCCCAGAAAGGTCTAATTCAACTTGGAAACTCATACCCCTTCAACGTTCCTTAGGCTGCTTAGGAATAATTCATGCACCTAACATTGGCTAGGAATCTTCCACTTAGAAGTCCTTGTTATATAACATTAAAATGTATGGTTGGGTATTTAACACAAGATGTTAAAAGGTATGATGTGACCCATTAAGTGGCACGAAACTATGTGGGTTGCGATTCCATTCATATGTATATATAGGTATCCCATCTATAAGTTCAATCCCAATATCATAACAACTCCCCTCTCCCTAGAAGATGATCAATTCAAGAGTGTAATTCATCTACATAAATGGCCATAAACTATATAGTTCCCCACTAAGTGGATTAAAATCCAACATCATCATAATAAACGACCAAATAATCTCTAAGTAGTATATAAGAGGATACCGTTGATGGATAACCTAGGATATATATAGAAATATCCATCAAAAAATAACCTTGAATAAATATAGATGATTCTAAATTCCACACATGTTAATAAATGATTTCTAATTTTGGGATAACTCGCTTCATACTTGGGAATTAACTAAGGATACATGAACATATATTAAATCTATAAGAGAGTCCCGAAGTAGGTAATAATTCACCCCAGAAGGGTGTGATGAGCCTGACCTCTCATCCTCTCAACCAATGTGAGTTTTTAAGTATCATAGGTCAAAAAACCTAACTAATATATACCTTTAGAAAGTAGGTCCCATTGGATACAAAACTGTTAGGTGTTTCTGGTTCCTTAAACAAATCCATTGAAAACCATTCAGAAATATTGATTTCCCCAATGAAGTCACATTTTTTAGGGAAACGGTATCATAAACAATAACTTCTGAAATAATATCCAAAACACCTTTTATATATCTTACAAAACACTTTTATAAATCTATCATTAACTTAACCTTATATCAAATCATATGAAATTCCTTGTAAATACCCATTCAAAACATTTTCAGATTAACTCTAAAACGCTTTTATAGAAACTCTCTAAGTCAAACTAAACCTTTATCCAGTCAACCACAAAGTGTGACCCTTTGGGCCTTTATATAATTAAAAATAAATATAAACCCTCATATCTATATATGTATGAAAATAGCAGCCTCTTACATGGTTTCAATCCTAATAAATCTATAAAGGGATCTAGTATGATCTTCATCAAACACATGTATCTCATATACTTGTTTCCACCAGTATACACCATATACAAACATGAATTATCTCCTTTTTATAAGACATATATTGACTATGGTATATATAACCTGTCAATCCCATACATATAACCCATCTATTCTTTATTCTTAGAGTATATAATTATTTCATCGATGAATACATCACATGTTATTCATCCTTATAAAGAATCACATCACATTTCCCTTATCGAGATAGTTATACAATATCTAAGTGCGACCACACATGCCCATGATCTATCTCAATTAAGGATCTAAATTTCATACTTATCATATGAGGGCCATCTTGTTTAATCTTAAATCGATGATATGATTAGAAGAATACCCAACCAAACTCGTATTAGCTAAGTTAATATGTATATTTTCATTACTAGGGTATCAATGTTTAAGGTTATCATACTAGGTATCTCTCCAACCTCAGGTAATGGGGACTCAAATATCATCCTTACACCGCTACTATACCAAATACATAAATATGAAACTTTATGTGGTATACTTAACAGGCTATCCATTGTACACAAGGAATTAAATTCTTTTTCTTATGCCTCACGATCATACTTTATATCCCCATACAATAATCCTAATCACACAAACCCTAGATTTGTTGGAGTTTTTGAACTATAACCAACTAATTTGTACTTTATTCATTAATAAATACCTTATCAAATCTTTATTGTTATTCTGTGTGACAATGAAAGTGATAATTTCCTAAGGATAGTTGTTTCATTAAAAGGTCATAGCGGATCCTTGCTATGATGAGAACCCGGAAGTGCCATAACATTGTTCTTGAATATATGTTCTATGATTGGATGATGTTATTTGAGTGAAAAATAATAATACAGTCCATTAGGTGTGAGGACTCATAAAACTTTAAGGTACCTTCTAATGGTGTTCCACCCTTGGTAATATCTAGGAGGATATTATGAAAACGAGACCCACCAGTAAGAAACTCACATTTCATAGTTTCATTGGATGTTCCTATCTCCGGATGTGTGTATTATTCCTTAGACTTTAATATTATTATTAATGGGTATTAAAACTCATGCAATTAGATGTATTGATGGAAATTATGATGACACACTATTTGTAGCAAGGTAGGATATGTTGGGTGCCTCACGAGTAATACTGCATTAATAGATAATGTGAGAAAGGATTTTTCCCTTATGTTCCATAATGGAAGTAGATATATCAGGCCCTTTTATTGAATTGATATAAACTATATAAATCTATATCCATGGTATGGAATGGATGAGTTATATTCTAGAAATTCAGAGAAAGAATAATTGAGTACATGGGTTGATGTCACTATCATGCAACCTACTTGATTTAATATATTGAGACAAAGGGATTACATTACACGGTAAGCATTCATAGGAGGTGACACGTCATTGTGGCATTAACTTTTTTCTATATTGGTGCCTTGGTGTATTGCAAGAGGGTAACCTTGGAATTTAGGAATTAATCACATAATGCCACTGAGAAAGAGGCTTATAGGGCCACACACTAAGTGTGTCTAAGTATCTCAGTTAAATATTAATTAAACAAGTTGAATAAAGATTATTCCCGGTCGTGGTTTAATAATTATTTAAGGATTCCTGATCGCATTTATTTTGAAACTTGTTATTCGAGAGAATATATTGTGGGTGAAATAATATATTTATTAGCGAGTAATGCAGTGATATTTATTTTATACCTAAATAGAAATTATTCAAGGTACAATAAATGTAGTGGAGGAAATAAAGAGAATAGAAAAATCAAAAGTACATGCCGTGTATATTAATATACACGCTATGTATTTTTTTGGGAATTTATGAGAAATAATAATATTTTTTTAATTAAATAATATTAGGGGTAATTCATTGGGCACATTTCAAGTAATAATAATACTCAACTATTATTATTAGACATAGGGTATTTCTAAGAAATAAATGAAATGAATAAATGCTTTCAGATAATTAATTCATTTTATTGTTCTAATTAAATAAAATCCCAAATATATAATTCTCATTAGCCTATCCTTTTGGGGGGTTGTGCACAATAGATCTAGAGAAAGATCTCAAGACAAGAGAGAATTATTTTCTTACAAGAACTCTCTCAAGATACGAGAGAGAGATCCTTATCCACTGGATCAAGGTGGTCGAAGGCAGACGTCACAAGTGAAGGTTCTTCTAAGATAGCACTCAAAGATCCCTTTGGTGATGTCCAGAGATACATAGAGCATGTTTGGATCCCTTTTAGATAAGTCTAACACTTGGATTCTATGACGCAATGACAGATCACATCGGATCATGACCAGAAACATAAACAGAGAGAGAATTCCATCAAGGTAATTGTTGTTTTTTTTATTAAATTAATTATAACCAACATATGATGATCATCTCTATGGTTCTAGGACTCCCTTATTTTCTTTCATTATTTTTTCTATTTTGAAGATCTGGCATTTTGTTATTGTGATGGATCTAGGATTAAACGTCATTAATGGAAAAAATTAAAGCTGGGTACACCCACCAATGTGCTCCCGCTGTTCTCAGAACCTACAAGTTGTATCAGATTGATCATATCGTTGATTATAATTATTTATTTTTCCATTGGTAATTTACGTATTTAATAATATATCTGTTTCAATTCAAGTTAATTATTTTGAAAATCAGAATCTCGGGATTTTTTTCATCCTCTCTCGTTTCTGGTTCCCCTTACAAAAATGAATTTTGCTTTAAATTTTGATTAAAATAAAACAAAGGATCTCATCCAGAGGTGCCAAACATTATTAGATGTATAACACCAGAATACACGGTAGGTATTCAGATGTACACGATGTGTAGTCTAGGTTTAATGCATCTGACTAGTCCGCCAAATCGGGTCGTGTGTTGGAGTATTTCTATGTCTTAAATGACACCACGTGTTGACCAAGAATAGGTGGCACACAGTTTTTGGATTACACGTCATGTGGCCCATTGAACATGTCGTGTAGTCCCTTTTGGTTAGGGTTAGACCATGTACCATGTACATGGATTTCCCAGCTAGAAACTGTGTAATGCGGATACTACACGGCGTGTGTCTCACTGAACATGTCGTGTACTCTAAAAAAAATTTGAAGTACATCTGCATGCCATGTCCCTAGGCATGTACTTCAGATGGATGGTGAACAAAATTACATGCCATGTAGTTGGAACTACATGTTGTGTACTCATCCAAATTACATAGATTTATTAAAATTTATTATTATATTATACAAACCCTTGAGACGTGTACCATAATGCAGGCGTAAAGCTGAGGAACAACATAAGATAGGTGTTTTATATATGTGTGTTTAATTTAACATATGTGTAATTTTAATTTCTACTCATTGGGCAGTTATGAACGGGGATTCACCGGGTTTCCTCCAAGGTACAAGTTACGTACAAAGATAATTTTAAATTAATTTATTTGTTTAAAATTATTATGGATGAGAATCTCAAGGAAATTCAAAAAAGGTTTTAAGATGAAAGGATTGATTAATTAAATATAATTAATTGATTTGAGCATGATTTGTCTTAAATAATAATGATTGAAGAATTTAATTCTAGTTTTATTTATACATAAATATCTTTGCATGTATGGATGATCATGAGATTTAAAAAGATCTTGTATGTGAATGGTTTCTTTTAATTTGTTGGCTTGTGATCCTTCTCCTTATTAATATGTAGGACCCGTGTTCCCAAGGTTTATTTTCTATAAAACCCTATTTTACCCCTCACCTATGTGTGAGATAAAATCATATATAATGTATGGAGCTCTCGAGATGGTGAAGGTGTCTTAAGTTATAATCCAAGGTGAAACCAATCCAAGGAGATACAAAGTTGAACAGATGGAAAGCTGTAAACATGAACCCAAAAGTTTTAAAGGTGTTTCTCCCCTAGGTATTGGGTTAGTTTATCAATCACTAGATAAAATGACCAATATAACAAGCTCATGATCATACTATTTATTTTATTTATGTCAGTTTCATGGTTTATTTATTGTGGGTGTATTGTCCCGATCACATAATTAATGAATTAAATAAGCATGTAGGATGGAACAAATATAAGACTAGATTATGCCTAAAAATTATTTTAGGCATGGTTAATCACTTAATTATATCCCATTTAATATTAACAAAAATGTAATCAAAGATAGTAAAATGGAAATTTACATATAAGGATAAAATACCTCAAAGAAGATATTAAGTCGGTATAGCCTTCCATAATATTGGATAGAATCAAACCATAGTTCAAAGTGATTGACCAATCCTAGTTGGGGTGCTTTCAATTATCGAGGAATTATAATTCAAGGTTTTTAGATGAATTGACTTGGTTTGCATCAATGTATGACTACAACAGTAGGACTTGGTGAGACCAAGAGGCAAAGATTGTGGAAATCCAAAATAAAAGGATTTCATGATTGGGGAGTCCACTTAGCGGATCAAGGAGTTGTGAGTTAATGAAGTTGGAATTTAGAATTCCTATCTAAAACCCTTCAAGTTTCTTGACCAGCCCTAGTTGGGGTAATGCGAAGGGCAATATGGATCATTGCCACTAGAATATTCAGGTAACATAATATTTTGAAGTCAATGGTGAAGGCAATTGGATTTCGATAAAATAGTGGGAGACTAATAAGTATTAAATTGTTTATTTGCCTTAGTTTTATCATGATAAAGTATTAAAACATTTCTCATCATAATTTGTATAAATTAATAGAAAAATTACTTCAAACATATCATTGCAAACCATACTCGAGAAGTAAAACCTTTTCACCAGCACCAATTTCCAGGAATGGCAGAGGCGTTTACGCATCCTCCTTCGCCCTGAGAGGAAATTGTACGTGATGGAGGAGCCTACTCCAGTTGCGCCTAGAAAAGATGCCAGTGATGAGGAACTATCTCTCTATATGAAACATATGGATGATTCCACATATTTCCAAGGTTTCATTCTATTGGTCATGTCTAATGAGCTCTTGAAGCAACATGAAAACATAGACGTGTATAGAATGATGTCTCACATTAATGATCTCTATCAAGAGAAGGTGAGACAGGAGATATATGATATCTCCAATTATTTTTTGACAATTAGGCTTGGAGATCCTGCGCTAGCTGGGCCTCATGTAGTCAAGCTTATTAGCTACATTGAAAGCCTGGACATCTTAGTGATTAAGTTCCTAGATGAGTTGTGTACAGATCTCATCCTATCATCACTTCCCAAAACTTTCTCTATCTTTATTTTCAACTACAACATGATAAACAATGAGAAGATTCTATCGGAACTTCTAACCTTAATTCTCTAGGTTGATAAGGACATGGGGCCTGAAAAAACCGTAGTCATTATAGTGAATAAGAAAATTAAGGACAAGGAAAAGGGGTGAAGGACTCATAAATGGTCTAAAGTCCCTGAGCATCAACCTTCCAATAAGGGGAAGATCTAAAGGTAGGGCAAGGAATGGGAGGTGGTATGTTTTTCATGTGGAAAGCATGTCCACTGAAATAAGAACTACACCTAGAAGTTTTGGGACACTAAAATTGTGTTCATTATCGAGTGTAATCTTTCCATTTCTACACATTAGGTATTAGATACAGGTTGTGGGGATCACATCTATATTCAAATGCAGGAACCAAGTAGATATAGAAATTTTTCCATAGGAGATATGGATCATTGATCTACCAATGGTGTGAGGCTGGCTACATTGTCCATTGTCAATTACAATTTCTCATTTCCAAATGTAATGATTTTGGTTTTACATAACTATTATTATGTGCCTAGTGTTACCAAAAACATAATTTTTGTATCATGTTTGGATATGGATGGATTTATTATCAATTTTGGAAATAATGGTTTCTTATTTTATAAGAAAAATATATGTTATGGTATGGATCATTTAAATAATGGTTTGTATGTATTAAATTACAAAAACCAAGTGTTGGCAATCAATAATGAAGAAAACTCACATAACTCATACATCACCCAGTTATGGTATTACCATCTCGGCCATGTAAACAAGAAGCACTTGACAAAGCTCTACCAAGATAGATATTTAGACTCTACTGAGGTAAAACCACTTGATAAATTTCATGCTTTCTTACAAGGTAAAATGACCAAGCCTCCTTTTGATGGATTGGGTGAAAGTGCCACAGAGCTTCTAAGATTGGTGCACACAGATGTGTGTGGACCATTTCCAGTAGAAGTTAGATGTGGATATTCTTACTTCATTACTTTTACCGATGATTTGAGTAGATATGGATATGTCTACTTAATGAGGTATAAGTCAAAGTCCATGGAGAAATTTAATGAATTCAAGAATGATGTATATAATCATCTTGGTAATAAGATAAAGAAACTTTGATCAGATCGAGGTGGAGATATCTTAACAAAGAGTTCATCGATCTTCTACAGGATTCTGGGATTATATATCATCTCACTCCTTATACACCATAGTGTAATGGTTTTAGTGAAAGGAGGAATGACACATTGTTGGACATGGTGAGGTCGATGATGATTCATGCAGATATTCCATTATCCTTTTAGGGATATGCATTACAAATTGCAGTATACACATTAAATGAGTACCAACTAAGGTAGAAAATGGAGTTCCCTCCAAGTTATGGAATGGAAAGAAACCCATTTTGTCAAACACATGTGTATGGGGATGCGAATCATTTTTTAAGGCCTTCTCAGGCAACAAACTAGAACCCTGGAGAATGAGGTATATCTTTATAGGATATCCCATGTAAAAAAAATGATATTACATATATAACCCATCAGACAAGAAAGTGGTTATCGCTAGACAATCCGTCTTTCTTGATAGGAAGAACGTCCTCAAAAATGATAGTGGGAGAAATATTGACTTCTAAAAAGATGATTCTCAAGATAAACAGGATTTGGTATAGGAACAAGTTCCACAGGTCCCCATGGAAGAGGTTCCAGTAACACAAGTACTGCATAAGAGCTCAAGAGAGATAAGGGAACTAGAGATATTTGGTTTCCTAATAACCAAGGATGGTGAATCATTATTGGTGGAAAATGATGAACCTATATCATACAAGGAAGCAGTAGAAAGATCAAAAGTTTCAAGATGGCTAGAAGCTATGAATTCTGAGATGGATTCCATGTATTAGAACCAAGTCTGAGTTTTGGGCGATGATCCAGTTGATGTAAAGAATTTTTGATGCAAATGAATATTCAAGAGAAAACTAGACATGGAAGGTCAAGTTAGCACCTATAAAGAAAGGCCAGTGGCTAAAGGATTCAGACAACATCCAGTAATTTACTATGATTAATCCTTCTAGACAGTTTCCAGGTTTAAATCCATAATAATTATACTTTCTATAGAAGCTTACCATGATTATGAGATTTGGAAAATGGATGTCAAAATAGTATTCCATAATGGGAACCTTCAGGAAGATGTCTATATGACACAACTAGAAGGGTTTTTGACACCAGGTGAAGCCAAATGGGTTTTCAAGTTTCCAAAATCCATTTATGGATTAAATAAAGCATCTAGGTCATGGAACATTAGATTTGACAAATACATAAAGGAATTTGGTGTCATTAAGAACAAATGTGATCCATGTGTTTATAAGCAGTTTAATGGGATGCAGTTGTTGCCCTAGTAGTATATGTTGATGACATATTACTTATTGTAAATGATGTACTAGTCTTACAGTCAGTTAAGGACTGGTTGAACAAGTGTTTCTCCATGAAGGACTTGGGTTAAGAAGCCTACATTCTAAGGATCAAGATCATTCATGATACATCCAAAAGGTTTATTGGGCTAAGTCATGGTACATACATTGACCAAATACTAAAGAGATTTAATATGGAACAATACAAGTGGGAATTGGTTCCAGTGTCACAGGTCCTACATCTTTCTAAGAAAATGTGTCCTCAGAAACAATAGGAGAAATATAGAATGAGTAAGATCCCATAAGCTTCGGCTATAGGATCCATCTTGTATTCCATGTTATGTACCAGGCTTGATGTTTCCAATGCATTGAGAATTGTAGGAAGATATCAAGAAGATCCAGGAGAACAGCATTGGACTCGTATTAAGACAAACCATAAGTATCTGATAAGAACTAAGGATATGTTCCTGGTGTATGGAATAGATAAAGAGCTTGTCATTAGATGGTATGTTGATTCTAGTTTTCAATCAGATTAGAATTATCTAAAGTCACAATCTGGATATGTTTTTGTCTCAATAGGGGATTTGTGAGCTTGAATATTTCAAAGAAACTAGTTGTTGTCGATTCTGTAGTGGGGTTTGAATATATAGCGGCTTCTGATGCATATAAGGAAGCCGTCTGGATTAATAACTTTTTCCAGGATCTTGATGTGGTGCCTAGTAGTAAAGATCCTATCACATTATATTGCGATAATACTGTATCAGTGGATCTTTCGAAAGAACCAAGGTCACATCAACGGAGAAATCACATACTCCAGAATTATCCCCTCTTGAGGGATTTCTATCAAAGGGTTCATGTTGTAGTGAGCAGAGTGTCCAAAGAAGAGAATGTGGCAGACCCTAAGACTAAAGGACCATCTCAATAGAAGCATGAATATCATGTGAGAGATAGCGGGTAAAAGGTTGTTAGAATTTGGCTCTAGTATAAGTGGGATTCTGTTGGATTTTGTGGCATAGAACCAATTACTTTTTACTTTATTCATTAATAAATACCTTATAACATCTTGATTTTTCTTCTGTGTGAAAATACATGTGATAATTTCCTAAGTATAGTTGTTGCATTAAAGGGTCAAAGAAGATTCCAGCTATGATGAGAACCCAGAAGTTCCAAAACACTATTCTTGAATGTATGTTTTATGACCATATGATGTTATTTTAGGGACACAAATAATACATGCCATTAGGGGTGAGGACTCATAAAACTTTGAGGCACCTTCTTAGGGTGTTCACCCTTGGTAATATCTAGAAGGATATTATGAGAACGAGACCAACCAGTAGGAAATCCACATTTCATAGTGTCATTGAATGTTCCTATCTACAGATGTGTGTATTGGTCCTTACACTTTAATAATATTATTAATGGGTATTAAAACTCATGCACTTAGATGTATTGATGAAAATTGTGATGACACATTGTTCGTAGTGAGGTAGGATATGTTGGGTGTGTCATGAGTAATACTCCATAAATAGACAATGTGAGAAAGGATTTGTCCCTTCAGTTCCATAATGTAAGTAGATATCTCGGGCCCTTTGATGGAATTTATATAGCCTAAATAAATCCATGTCCATGGTAAGGAATGGGCGAGTTCAAATCCAGAAATTCAATGAAAGAATAATCAAGTACATGGGTTGATGGAACTATCATGCAACCCACTTGATTCGAGATATCGAGACAAAGGGATTACATTACACAGAAAGCGTTTGTAGTAGGTGACACGTCATTGCGGCATTAAATTCTTTCTCTATGGGTGCCTTGGTGTGTTTCTAGATGCTAAAATTGGACTTTAGACATGCTCTGCCTAATTCCACTAAAAAAGGACAAGAGGGTCACACACTAAGTGTTTTTATGTATCTCAGTTAAATATTAATTTAACAAGTTGAATAAAGATTATTCAGATTGTGGATTAAAAATTATTTTAGGATGTCTGATCTCATTTATTTCGACACTAGTGATTCGAGAGAATATATTGTGGGTGAAATAATATATTCATTAGGGAGTAATGCAGTGATATTTAATTTAGAAATAAATATCCATAATTCAAGGTCCAATAAATGTGGTGGAGAAAATAAAGAGAATGGAAAAACAAAAGTACATGCAATGTATATTAATATACACGCCGTGTATTTTTTTGGGAATTTATGAGAAATAATATTATTTATTTAATTAAATAATATTATGTGTAATTCGTTGGGTGCATGTCAAGTAATAATAATATTCCACTGTTATTATTAGACATGGGGTATTACTAATAATTAAATGAAATGAATAAAAGATTTCGGGTAATTAATTCATTTTATTATTCTAAGTAATTAAAATCCAAATTATATATTTCTCATTAGCCTAACCATTTTGGGGGGTTGTGAACAATGGATCTAGAGAAATCTCTCAAGCCAAGATAGAATTATTTTCTTGCAATAACTCTCTCAAGCTACGAGAGAGATATCATTCTCCACCGGATCAAGGAGATCGAAGACGGACATCGCAATAAAATGTTCTTACTTGCTAGCACTCGAAGATCCCTTAGGTGATGTCCAGAGATACATGGAGCACATCTGGATCACCACTAGAGGGGTCCTACACTTGTATTATATGACGCAATGACAGATCACATCAGATCATGACTGGAAACATCAACGGAGAGAGAATTACATCAAGGTAATTCTTGTTTTTTTAATTAAATTAATTATAACCAACATATGATGATCCTATCTATGGTTTCGGGACTCCCTTAATTTCTTTCATTCTTCGTTCTATTCCAAATATCTAACATTTTATAATCGTGACAGATCTCGGATTAAATTTCATTAATGGAAAAAATTAAAGTTGGGTACATCCACCAATGCGCTACCGTTGTGCCCAAAACCTACAAACTTTTCATCATAATCTATAATACACCAAGAAAAACATCAATTCCGGATAACTTGAAGTTATACTTTGAGAAGTCAATTATCATTACACTTAAGGAAAATTATATCAATATATTCATTAATTTAGCCATTGTGAAAGGATGATAAAATAAAGGTTTCCCATAATATGATATATTTTGATATTATTACACTCATTAAGAATATTTAAAAAAACCAATATAAGAATTGGTTTATCATATCAGAACTGATAAACTTCTAGATAAACCTTATATTCATTGTACTTTATATGTTTTGTTAATACATTACATCATATTTAATAAACATCACATCTCAATTTTACCACCTAATAAATTCATCCCACTAAAACCTTTAGTGAGAAACATCTATAAAGTAATCCAATTTGAATAATAGTGATACTTAGAAATAATATTCCTAACTATTCAGCTTATTGAACATATTGAAATTTCTTAAATCGAAAACAAAAAATATTATGATGTCAGATTATGTTTTCTATAAAGAGATCCTTATATGTTAATCATCACCATCCCTAGAACCCTATACCATCAAACATTTTCCTTGAATTAAGTTAATTATTTATATTATTGTTCAACAGCAGTCCTAAACCTTCTGGAATAAAGTGACAAGAACTATAATATGGTATCTAAATTTATCTTTTTTTGATTATCTTCAACATTAGATCCTAAACTCTTTTAAGATGTAAATGGTAATTTACTTTTCATTTTTACCAATATAATCCTTCATAAATTTGGGATGTTCACTTTCTAAATGGTAACTAACTAAATTTAACACTTTAAATTTTTATTTACCCTCACATATTCTAAAAATTTTAGGTTATTAAGTTGAAATAACTTTAACATAATATTAATTTCATTTTTGATTGGTTAACTTTGAAGTTATTTAAGTTCAGAAATACTATCACTACCCTCTTATACATTATATTATTTTTTTTAAATATCATATTAAGATACAAAAATCCTTTTATTATCAAAAATAACATTTATTTGTTTGATAAGAACATTAAAAAAAATAAACTAGTATTTCCATATCATATATGTTATTATATGTGTTTAGAACATTTTCATTTGAAAAGAATAATTTATTAAAATATTCTATAAATTGGTGGTAGGAACACATTCACTCATATTTTTACAATTATTTGCATAAACATTTTATCCTAGATAAAAAAAATTATCCATGTCTTTTTCACAAAAAAATGTTATAGAAATTGATGAATCCTAATCCATGTGTATTGATATAATCATCTCATACTTTTTCATGAAAACTCTTACTCAAAAAATAATTATTATTATCATATAAGATAAATTAGATGAAGACACACCTATTTTACTTAGATTATTTCTATATTGATAAAATTATTTACATTTAAATATTTACCTTAGTAAATATTTTCATAATCTCAAGAATATAAAATACAAGATCAATTAATTATTCCTTTGATTTTGAATTACTATACATAAAAATAGAGTTTATTTTTATAATAAATAAATTTTAAATTTAACCATTAGTCTAACTAATTCATCAATGTATTAACTCATAATCAATATCATTTTACATACCAATCATATTGATTATATAGGACTAAAATTATTCAAATCATCAAAATGCCCAATCATATTGAGTATACAAGTGGAGACTAAGATTACTGTGTTCATGACTAATATATTTATTTTGAAACCTTAAATAAATCAATCTATGCATCAATAAGCATCCAGATTCACTTTTTTAATAATTTCAACACCGATTTACATAGGAAGGAACTGTTTTGACACATAGAATTTTCCTTAAGAAATTTTCTTAAATCACCAATCCTACATAACAATGTTTCTTAAGTTAATACTTTTAATACTTTCTTATATTAAAATTAACATTTCAAGGATTAATCACAAATTTTAGCTGATGATGATGATATTATCTATAGTTTAATATTTTATCATTGAGTGTCATGTTTTATAAACATTCAATACGGACTTTTATTAATTGGGCTCACACAAAAATGATGACCCCTTTTAAAATACAACTTATCCATTAGTGAGAAATGATTCATATTTAACTAAAAAAATGTCCCAACTTTGATGGTAACTGTAACACCCCAATATTTTATGGTATACCTCTTTTTAAATTTAATCTCTTCGAAATCTTACGTTGTACACAACACCCATCTTAAACGTACAATGAAATATTATTATAACCTAGTCGTTAAATAAGAAGGAATGAATAACATTTACCAAATTATTGAATTTATATATTATATATTTGAGAAAAAAATTTAAATTCATCCAAATTATTTTATAGGCATAAGATAAGAATGAATTCAATTATACACATTTAAAGGCTACATTTTTCTAAAGGTAGTTTTACCACCTTTTAATGGAACAATTATTTTAAATCTATTTTTTGGAACTTTTATAAATTATATTTGACAAAATAAACTTCTTATTTGAAATAGTAATATACAATTTCACTTTTATTTATTCTTTTTTATGTTTCAGATAAGTTTCATGTTTTGATGAATAATGAAAAAATACTAAATTTTAATTGAAAACGTATTTTTCAACTAAATAATTTATAGTGTTAAATTATATTTATTATTTTTTTAATGTATAATTAGATAAAATTTATATAATTTAATCCAATTTTTTTAATTGAAATTTTGATATAAAAACATTTAAATCATTTGAACGTTTTCACTTAAAAAATATGTTTTCTAATTCTGTTAATGGAATTAATTTTAGTTAATTTTTCATTTTGAATTTTGAAAAATGGATTCCATATTTGGAATTATAAGTTACAAATTTAGTAAACAGTTTCCTTTTATTTTTTGACAATATGAATAGTAACTTTAGTAATTTTTAATTACTATGGTTAAGGGTAAATTGGGTAATTCAGGTTAAAAATAATATTATAAATATTAGAAAATTACAATAAAAATTGTTATAATTTTATTTTATGAGTGATTTTAGAACAATATTATCCTTGGGCCGATGTTATTTCCTCTTGAATCCATTTTGATGACATTAATCCTTTTATAGTATTTTATTTTACGAAATGTCAAATATATCATACTCATGTTTTTGGTAAGTATTTGATTTTTAATATGTAGTTATTCAGAATATATTTTCAACTATAAATAGTCATTTGAAATCTAATATGTTTATATTCATCGTTATAATTTGTTTTTAATTTTTAGGGAAGAAATAATTAAATTAAAGGATTTTACAATGATGATGCAGTAATTATTTAATTAATCGAAATATCAAATAAATGTTATAAAAAATATTAAAATAAATATAATTTGATATATTTAATTTCATAAAAAAAATTATATTACATAGACTTAATTTGGATGTATTAATGGGTTTTTTCTCAAATTTTTATTGTGTATTGATATTTCTCAAAAAGTCAAGTAATGAATAGTATCAAAATTGACATTAATGATATTTAAAATAAATAATATTGTATTAAATGATATAAAATTCATAAAAATGTAACATTAATCCAAATTATTGGAATAAGGTTTAAAATTTCATCATTTATTTGTTTATGATTCTTTTGGAATTTTAGAGTAACTATATTAACCCTTAAGTAGTAAAAACACATGTTGTCACAGTATGAGTTAAATGGATTAAATAAGGGTTAAAACCAAAAAATAAGGGTAATAATATGTCCTAAATTTGTCTAATTGTTTTTAGATAATGTTGACCCATGATAATATTATATTCTAAATAACTTAATTTGGATCCATTTTTAAATAAAAATTAATTTATATTAATTTAATATCTTTGGAGTTTTCCAAAGTACCCGGCACCTCAATTATAAAATGGAACCTCACCTCTCACTTCCTCACACCACTTTGAGCCTTAAATATATAACAAATACTACCCATTTCACTTACCCAAATACTTATCCACATTCTAGATATCTTGTTCTCCAAAAAAGGCTAACCCTAGATCCCTTAAGAAGAGATATAAAGGGAGTCTGCCAAAGAAGAGGTAATCATTTTACCAACTCATCCAAGTTCATTTATTTTTATACTTAATATTTATGTGTTGTTTCCATTATAAAGTACTAAATACAGTATCATATATATTCTGATATGTTATTATTATTATGGTACAACCATATTCCTCCTTTTATCCATCTTATGAAAAACAAAATCATCGTGAGTGTGTAGTAAGGCTTACCATCTCCATGTCGTCGTGTAATTTGTTTTTCATCACCAATTTAATTATATAGATATAATAATAGAAATAATAGATATATATAATGAATTTTATATGATATTTATTCTAGATAAATTAATATACAACAAAATTTGGTATCCCTTCACCATTAATGGAATGATATTGTCGCTCGTGTGTACATACAGTCTACCGTCCCCACGACACGATAAGATTCATTTTCCATGTTAAACATTCAAGAATGATTATAAGAATATATGTAATGAATAAATATTATATTAATGAACTTAATATAATTATTGAGATGAAATAATTATATTCTATTCATAAGAAATAGGACTTACAAGAAAAATTATGCATAAGAAAATGAAGTAGTTAACCCCAAAAATAAGGGTAATAATGAAATATTATTAATAAAATGATATAAGAAGATAATAAATGATATAATAAATATGAATATGGTTATGGAATAAATTAATAAAAATATTTAAACCATTATTCAGGAGGTTAAATCATGTTCAACTAAAAAAAGTGCAAGGTAATGATTATTTAACAATCTCATTATTATTATGGATTGTTTAAGTTTAAGACTCCCTTGGAGAAAATTTTTATTCCATTTATATTTATTTTTTAAAAAATTAATATTATACTAAAAAAATTAAATATTTTAACCATAATCGAATTTTTATAAAAAAATTTGAAAGGAATATTTTTTTCATTTTCTAAATGAGGTTCTTTAGGACTTTTTCGACAAAAATACGGAAGAAATGTTATTTTTAACTTATTATACATGAGAGGAGTTTTCAAAATTCATGATTCCTTTTTATTTTGAAACTTAATTTATATGTTTACAAGGTTATTTTAAAAAACTATTTTATAATTTTGTTGATTTTTAAATAAATGATTTCAATTTTAAAGAATGGGGTATTTCTCTCAAATATTTTCAATGATTTTATTAGAGTATTTTCATCTATTTCAATATCCATTATTGAATTTTATACTTCATTTAGGTTTATTTGTTATGATATCATCTAAAATATTTTATTAAATGGTTTATGATGAGTTTTAATATGGATGTGTTATTTTGATGTCATTCACAATATTACTCAGAATGGTTTGTGATAATGTTTATGGATTAAGGAAAATTATTCACAATTTGTATGTATATATTTTTTATGTTTCAACTCATTCATATTAAGAATGAATTATACTTAGTAAGTGAATATATGGGCCGGATATATCCCCTTGATTCATTGGTAGGTCGCATGACACAAACCAGACTGGGATATGGCTGAGGACTTACCAATTTATTTTCAAGTGTCTTGGCCAAGGCCTAGACAATGTATTTCTGATGTCCAGCATTATGCATTCCATCATTAAGAGATTATTTATTGATTTCCATGTGATTATTTAGATAGTAAAATTTCCATAGAAAATTTTCTATCTCATATGATTTTTATATGACATTATTCGATCATATTTTCATCCATCCATATTATGATCAAGTTGTTGATTAAATGTAAAGTGTTTCAGTTAATAACCTTACCATAATAGTTATTTATGATAGATTATATTGTATACATACCCTTATTGAGCATCTGATATCACCCCTTTCAAATGTTTAATTTTTTCCCAGGATTCTAATAAGTATATTATGAATGATATGTGGGGTTAAAAAAAGGGGGAATAATGAAAGAATCAATGAAATTATTTAAATATTTTATGTTTTCAAATGTTATGTAGAATTAAAATATGTATATAGTTTACCAAGACTGTTTAACTATTCATTCCTTCAGGCTGTGATTCTTTCTAGATTATTCCATTTTAATAAAGTAACCACTATCTTTGGGAAACTAGGGTTGGGGTCTTTATAGTTTCTATCAGTGAAAATAAACCTTAGGAACTAGATTCATTATAGAATGAATCCCTATGATAGAATTTGGAAATATATCCAAATAATCTGAGATTTTGATTATATATCATTTATACCTAAATTTTCAATTTAGGTTATGTGATTCACAAGTTCTGAGATAATACATTATGTTTCATAATTTTATGATCTAATCTAGTATATTCCATCCTTTAGAAATTATACCATTTATAAGGAATCAAAATTACATAAATGAACAACATCCAAAGAGTAAGAATGATCATTTCTTCGATAGTTTTAAACCAATATTTCAATGGGAAATAGTCTCTCAAACATTTTCATCATATAAGGACATAGTATCATGAGAAAACGATACAAAAAAAGAATTATCTAAGTATTATTTATTTAGAGGGAAGAATGATAACAACAATACATCTTAGAAAAATATTGATAAATGAAATAAGAGAAATAAGTATTTTCTCACATGTGATAGTTGTGGAAAGCAACACCATAGTACTTTTTTAAAAGGAATGGAATTTTTCTACAAGTGTGGAGGTAAAGGCCACCATGGTTGTGATTACAAGGGTAAAAGGGTTTATAATATACAATGATGAAGGTTCTGGGCACAGCGGGAGCTCGTGGGTGGATGTTCTCACTTTCCTTTTTGTTATTAGCAATGATCAATCAGGGATCAATACGACAATAAACGCTAGTCTCCACGAATCGAATCACAGAAATAGACAAAGAAGAAGGATGGTACCAGAACCATAAACAAGGACCGTCACAGGTTGATTATAATTAATCTAAATAATTGACAAGAATTACCTTTTTGGATGTTCTTTCTTTGTTGATATTCTTGATCACGTTCTAATGTGATTCATCATTGCATCGTAGAAGCCAAGGGTAGAATTCCTCTAGTGGTGATCCACACATGTACCACATATCTCTGGACTTATCCAAAGGATTCTCAGGGTGCTAGCGTGGAGAAAACTTTGCTTGCATTGTCCGCCTTAGATCATTTTAATCTGATGGATGAGGATCACTCTCGGTCTTGATAGCATTCTTGGAGGAAGGAGTTCTCTCGGCCTTGAGGGAATTCTTCAGAACTGTTGTGAACAATTATTTGGGAAAAGTGTTGGGGTTGTGAGGATATTTATAATCAGGTTTGAGGGTATAAAGTTATAAAAATAAATAAATGTGTTACGCATTTTATTTATTTCATTAACTCTTATTGAAAACCCCTTGTAGAATGATTAATTCCTTGACAAAAGCCCACGCTGATTATAATAAAAATTATTTAATAAAACAATATTATATCCTCAATATCCCGACTGGAAATACTACACAGTGTGTAATGATTAATACATGGCATGTGATTTTTTTCATAAAACTACACGGTGTGTAATTATTAATACACAACCTATACTTTTTTTTCATTTCCTTTACAAAATAAAAACTACATGACATGTAATCATTAATACACGGCATGTATATCTTGTTTTCATTTTATTCTTCCTCCATCATTAAAACAATTTAGGATTCCTTGAATAATTATTAAACCACGTATGAGAAAAATATTTATTCTACTACAGATACTTGGATACACTTAGTGTGTGACCCTCTAGTCATCTTTTTCGTTGGCATTAGGTGGTCTTGCTTAAAGTCCAAGATTACTGTCTGCCAATGGGTCAAGGCACCCAAGAGAAAGAAGTTGATGCTGCATTGATGTGTCACCTCATATGAATGATTACCATGTAATTTAATCCCTTTGTCTCAATATCTCATAAAGGAGGTTTCATGGCAGTGTCATAAACCTATGTTCTTGATCTATCATTCTTTGACTTCCAGAAATAAACTCGTCGTTACATTATGGTCATGGAATTTGGGTGAATGTTCTATTTTAATCAAAGGGCCCGAGATATCTACTTCCCCAAACATGGAAGGAACAAATCCTTCCTCGACTTATCAATTAATAACATTTCATTTGTGATGCACCCAATGTACCATACTTCCCACCAACTGTCTTCATGATGGTTTTTCTCAGCAAATCTAAGTGCGCAAGTCCTGACATGAGTTAATGATAATCTTCCAGTCTAATGACCATTACACATGCTCATAGATAGCAATGTTCGATGACACCAAGACATGTAGAATTGGTACCAGTGAGTCCATTCTCATAATCTCCCATCTTGGAGATTACCAATTGCAAACTCAATGAGAGAGAGTATCATCTTCTTACAAGTACTTGCACATGATGGTCTATATACTATGTGTCCTATCATAGTATGGAATCCAACTGTAGAACATTATTTAAGAGTATTTTTATATAATTTCAAGGTTCCCATCATATCAGGGATCTACCATGACCTTATCAATGCAAAAAATATTCCAATACATTATTATATTATAGTTATACAGAACAATGAACAATATAGAATAAGTGTACATTCATGTAATCAAAGTACAAAACAGTTGGTTCTCAGGACAACAACCCTAACAAACTCCCACTTGGACTAAAGCCAACTTCCTAAAACTTTTAGTCTGCTAAACCTCACATTATGATCATGTTTCTGCTAAGTCACGGATTTAGTCAAGGGGTCCGTCACATTGTCTTTCGTGGAAATATTGCTCACTGCAACTTCACCTCTCTGAGAAAAATCCCTCAAGAGATGATACTTCCTAAGTATGTTCTTTGTCTGCTGATGTGACCTTGGATCTTTTTCAAGTGTTACCACTACAGTATTATCACAATAGATTGTGATAGGATATTTACTGTTATGTACTACATCCAGATCTTGGACAAATATTCGCATCCATGCTGCTTATTTAGCTGCCTCAGAAGCTACGATATACTCGGACTCCGCTGTAGAATCTTCCACCACACTTTTATTTGAGCTCTTCCAACTAATTGAAACTCCATTCAAACTGAATATGTATCCAGTCTGTGACTTCATTTCATCTTGATTAGTTTTTAAAATAGTCTCTACATGTCCTCTGATTACTAATTCCTCATCTCCTCCATAAACTAGGAATATATCCTTAGTATGCCTCAGATAATTAAGGATATTCTTGACTGCCAGCCAATGGAGGTCTCCAGGATCATCTTGATATCTGCCTACCACACTTAATATATAAGAAACATCTATCCTTGTACATGGCATAGCATACATGACCGACCCAATCTCAGATGTGTAAGGGATCCTTGCAATTTTTATTCTTTCTTCATGTGTCTGAGGACACATTTTCTTGGAAAGATGAAAGCCATGTGGCACTGGAAACAATCCCCTCTTGGATTGTTCAATACTAAATATCTTTAGTATCTTGTCAATGTATGTACTTTGACTCAGGCCCAGAATTCTCTTGGATCTATCATGATGGATCTTGATCCCAAGTATATAGGATGCCTCTCCTAAGTCTTTCATAATGAATCATTTATCCAGCCATGCCTTAACTGACTGTAAGACAGGTACTTCGTTTCCAATTAGTAATATTTCATCAACATATACTATTAGGAAAACGACTGCACTTCCACTAAACCTTTTCTAGACACTAGGCACACATTCGTTCTTAAAAAAGCCAAAAAAAATTACGTCTTCATCAAAATTAATGTTCCAGGACCTTGAGGCTTTCTTTAATCCATAAATGGACTTCTGCAACTTGCATACCTTTTTGGAATCCTTCAGAGTCACAAACCCTTCAGGTTTTGTGATGTAGACATCTTCATTGAGGTTCCCATTAAGGATTGCTATTTTGACATCCATTTTCCAAATTTCATAGTCATGGTAAGCAGCAATGGCCAATAGGATTCTGATGGATTTCAGCATCACAACCGGTGAAAAGGTTTCATCATAGTCAATTCCTTGATGATTTATAAAACCTTTTTCAACCAGTCGTGCTTTATAGGTGCTGACTTATCTCTCCATGTACAGTTTCTTCTTGAATAACCACTTATTACCAATAGGCTTTACATAAACTGGAGGATCTACCAAAATCCACACTTGGTTTTGGTACATGGAATCCATTTCAGAATTCATGGCTTCTTTCCACTTGGCAACATATGTGCCTTAAACTGATTCCTTGTAGATAAGAGGATCATCATTGTCAACCAATAATGAGTCACCATCCTCAAGGACAAGAAAACCATATCATTCTAGTTCTCTCACCTCTCTCATGCTCCTATGCAGTTCTTGTATCTCTCGAACAGATTTTTCTTCCATGGGGATTTGTGGAATCTATTATCGTACCAAATCCTGTGTATCTTGAGCCTCGACTTCATCAAATTCTATCTCTCTCCCACTATCTCTTTTGGATAGGTGCTCCCTCTCAAGTAATATGGTGTGTCTTTCCACTGTAACCTTTTTATCTAAGGGGTTGTATAGGTAATATCCTCTTGTTTCCTTGGGATATCCTATAAAGATACACTTGGTGCCTTGGGATGAAATTTTTTTACCCGAAGAGGCCTTAAATAATTCTTCGCTACCCCACACATGTAAATTGGATAACATGGCTTTGCGTCCACTCCATAACTCATATGGAATACCATTTATCGATTTAGTTGGAACTTAGTTTAGTATGTGTGCTACTGTTTGTAATCCATATCCCCAAAAGGATAATGGAAGACTTGTATGACTCATCATTAATCTCACAATGTCCAATAGGGTGTGGTTCCTCCTTTCACTTACACCATTCCACTGAGGCACGTATGGAGGATTCAGTTGAGATAGAATCCCAAACTCCTGTAAGAAACCAATGAAATAATGATTAAGATATTCTCCTCCTCTATCTCAGCATAGTTTCCTAATATTCTTACCAAGATAGTTCTTAACTTCATTCTTGTATTCTTTGAACTGATCAAAAGAATCTGACTTATACCTCATTAAGTAAATATATCCATATCTACTAAAATAATCAATAAAAGTTATGAAGTACAAGAACCCACCCCTTTCTTCAACTAGAAATCGTTCACACACATCTGTGTGAACCAATTATAGAACCTCTTTATCCCTTCCTCATTTCCCACTAAATGGGGCTTGGGCCATTTTTCCTTATAGACACGCATGACATACACTAAGTGGTTTTATTTCAAAAGAATCTAAATACCCATCCTGATATAATTTTGTCAAACGTTTCTCATTGACATGACCTAGCTGGTGATGCCAAAGTTGGGTATGGTATGAGTCATGTGAATTAACTTTGTAATTGATTTACATTACTTGGTTTGTGTAGTCTAACACATAAAGGCCGTTATATAAATGTGCCCTACTTAAACTAATGATATCTTTATAAAAGTAGAAATATTCATTTACAAACGTGAAGATGAATCCATCTGTATCTAATCTAGATACGGAAATAATATTTTTTGGTTATAGAGGGTACATAATAACATCCTTTCAATACCAAGACCATCCCAGTATGCAATGTGAGGTGGTAGTCTCTGACAGCTACAGCAGCGAGTCTAGCTCTGTTGGCTGCTCGCAGATCCACGTCACCTCAGTCAATATTTATTAATCTACTTGGTTCCTGTATTTGGATATAGATGTGAGCACAACAAGCAGTATCTAATACCCAATTATTAGAAACATATAGATTGCATTCGATAACAAACGAACCTAAAGCTTCCCCTTGCTTCCTTGGATGGGTGCAGTATTCTTTCCAGTGGCCCTTCTTGCCACATGCGAAACAAATATCCTCATGTTCTCTTGCCTCCCCTTTGATCTTCCTTTTCTTGTAAGGCCTTGAAGAAGCTTTGTTCTTAAAGCTCTTCTCCTTCCCTTTCTTTTCATTCACCATAAGGATAGAAGGCTTTTCACGCTTCATATCATTGTCCACTTTCCGAATAAGGATAAGGAGATCAGATAGAGACTTATCAATGTTGTTCATGTTGAAATTTACAACAAATTAGAGAACCTCTGGGGGAGTGATGAAAGAATGAGATCGGTACCCAGTTCTTTGGGGAGTTTAAACCCTAGAACCTCCAAGCAATCAATGTATCAAATCAGCTTGACTACATGAGGCCCAGCTAGGGAACCCTCTCTAAGCTTGCTCAGGAATAGAGACTTATAGATATCAAACCTTTCCTATCTTGATCTCACTTAGTATAGACCACGGAGGTGCTAGAGCATGTTATAGAAATCTATTTCTTCATGAGAATTCATGATATCACTATACATTGATGATATCATCAAACATTGAACATTGAGTGCATCGTTCAAATGTTGATCATAGACCAGGAAATATTCATCACTCTCCCCTTGGGCGGGTGAATCAGGAAGTGAGGACTCCAACACATAAACCTTTTGTACATGGCGTAGGATAACCTAAAGGTGCCTAAACCATTTCTGAAAGTTACTGTCGGTGAGGATATTGTCTTTATTCAGAATTGATCGCCGAGAAAATGTGTTTGATGAGTTTTTCATATTGATTATACAAATAAAAAGATATGATTTATCAGTACTTTCTTGATTACCTTTTATGAGAAATAATAAATTTTATTAAGTCTCCCACTATTTTATCAAGTCCCAATGGCTCTCACCATTGAACTCGGAATGTCCAGTTGCTTTGACATTCTAGAGGAAAGGATCCATATTCCCCTTCGCATAACCCCAACAAAGGTTGGTCAAGCTTTTAGAAAGTATTTAGGTAGGTAGGTCTTTTCTAAATGTGAGCTTACAGTTCCTCGATCTGTTGAGTGGACTCCCCAATCCTGAAATCCTGACTTGGATTTCCTCAACACTTGCCTCCATTTTACAACAAGTCTAGAAAGGGCTACTCCTATTGATGTAAAAGTTTTAAGTCAACCCAAAAAATTCATAAGAGCTTACTTTATAAAAGTGTCCCAACAAAAGTTGTTTAAACATATAGTTTTATTCAGTCTTTCCCTTAATCAAGTAACAGAAGGCTTGGTCTGACTTAATATGGTATTTGAGGGATTTTATTCTTTATGTGTAGTTTTTCATTATCATATGCTTTTTAATATTAAGTGATGCTTGCTTAATTGATTAACCATGTTCTGATAATGTTTTCACATAGTCCGGTTTTTATTTTATTCCATCTTTGCATGCTTGTTTATTTCATTAATTATGTGATCATGACAAAACATACATAATAAATAAACCATGCAATCAGACAGAAATAAAATATGATGGCATGATCATGATCTTCTATTGGTTATCTTATCTAGCGGTTTTGATAAGATAACCCTGACCTAGGGAAAAACACCTTGAACTCGATGGTTCGTGTTTTACAGCTCCCACCTCTCCACCTTTGTATCTTCTTGGGTTGGTTTCGCCTCAACTTCAGGTTTTGAACTGTCTCCTATGACTTGGGAGATCCTCCATTACATGGGTTTTACATTAAAGAAACCATTGGTATGAAATCCCTACATTTTATTGAAAGAAGGCTCACAGGCCAATGAATTTATATTAAATAAATTTAAATTAAACCATACACACATAAAGGGTCTTTGGTCTAGATCATGATCATCCATAGCATGAAACGAAATTTACACATATTTAGAATTCAAATTCTTTTAATTGTTCTTTCATTTTAGATAAGTCGCGCTTGAATTCAGTTAATTATGATCTTATAATTAATCAATTATTTATCTTAAATTCCTTTCCGAATTTCCTTGAGATTCTTCTCATCCATATTCCTTGTACAGGTCTTTGTACATTGGAGGAAACTTGGTGAAATTCAATTTCTGGAAAGTACACGGCATGTAGGATATATTAAAAGGCGTGTGTTTTACACCCTTTATCCAAAGTACACGTTGGGGGCTTTGGCGTGTTTTTTGTACTTTGGAAATTTTGGAGTACACAGTGTTTAGATTAATCTAACATGGTGTGTACTTCCTTGTTACACGATTACTGGCCTGGAAATCTCGTGTACATGGTACATGGCTTATCCTTGTACACGGTTTCACCTAGGCCAGATCGGACTACACAGCGTGTTAATTCAACATACACGCCGTGTATTCCGGTTTCCGTGCACCGTTCAATTCTAGTCAACACGGTGTAATAAATACTTAGTCATGCTCAATTCACAAGGTGTGGTTTGGCGGACCAGTACCGGTTTGTTGAACCTAAGTACACGACGTGTAGTTTTCACTACACATTGTGTATTCTTTTGTTTAACAGAAATGAAGAGCATCTCCTCCATATGAGTTCCTCTTTTTTATTTCCAACAAAAATAAAATTAAAAATGTGTTTCTATGATTAAAATTGAGAAACGAATGAGGAAGAACAAATTTCGTTAAATTAGTTTTATAGAACGATTTATCTTTAATTGAATAAAATATTAATGCGTAAATTATCAATGAAAATTAAATAAATATAATCAAATTTGTAACCTCCCTATAATACCATTTGAAGGTTCCGAGCATAGTGGGAGCTCATGGGTGGATGTTCCCACTTGGCTTTTTGTCATTAGCAATGATCAATCTGTGGTCAATATGATGATAAACACCAGTCTCCACGGATCGAATCGCATAAATAGACAAAAAAGAAGTATGGTCTCGAAACCACAAACAAGGACCATCATAGGTTGATAATAATTAATTTAATTAATTGAAAATAAGTACCTTTTTGGATGTTCTTTCTTCATTGATATTCTTGATCACGTTCTAATGTGATTCATCGTTGCATCGCAGAAGCCAAAGGTAGACTTCCCCTAGAGGTGATCCACGCGTGCACCACATATCTATGGACGTCGCCAATGGATTCCTCATGTGCTAGCATAGAGAAACCTTTTCTTGTGTTTTCTGCATTAGATCATTTTGATCTGATGGATGAGGATCACTCTCGGTCTGGAGAGTGTTCTTGGAGTAAGGAGTTCTCTCAGCCTTGAGGGAATTCTCCAGAATTGTTGTTCACAACGATTGGGGAAAAGTGTTGCAGTTGTGAGGATATTTATAATTGGTTTTGAGGTTATAGAGTTATGATAATAAATAAACGTGTTAGGTGTTTTATTTATTTCATTAACTCTTATTTAAAACCCCCATATCGAATAATTAATTCCTTGATATGCGCCCATACTGATTATAATAAATATCATTTAATAAAACAATATTATATCCTCAAAATGCCGACTGGAAAAACTAAATGGTGTGTAATCATTAATACATGTTGTGTACTTGTTTTTAATAAAACTACATGGTATGTAATTATTAATACACGGTGTGTACTTGTTTTTAATTTACTTTCCAAAATGAAAACTACATGGCGTGTAATCATTAATCCATGACGTGTATATATTGTTTTAATTTTATTCTTCCTCCATCATTAAAACGATTTAGGATTCCTTGAATAATTATTAAACCACATACGAGAATAATCTAAATTCTACTTGAGATACTTGGATACACTTAGTGTGTGACCCTCTAGGCCTCTTTCTCATTGGCATTAGGCAGGCTTGCCTAAAGTCCAAGATTACTGTCTAGAAACGGGTGAAGGATCCTAAGAGAAAGAAGTTGTGCCACATTGATGTGTCACCTTATACAAACCCTTACCTTGTAATTTAATCCCTTTGTCTCAATATCTCATCAAGAAGGTTTCATAGTAGTGTCAATAACCTATGTGCTTTATCTTTCAATCTTTGACTTCTATAAATAAACTCATCATTACACCATGGCCATGGAATTTTGGCTACAGTTCTATTTCAATAAAAGGGCCCGAGATATCTACTTCCACAAATATGGAAGGTAAAAATCCTTCCTCGACTTATCCATTAACAACATGTCATTCTTGAGTCACCCAACCGTAGAACTTTAATAGTATGTCATCCATCTGTATAAATTTATTTAAGAATTTTGTTACAGCATTTCAAGGTTCTCATCATAGCGGGGATCTACCATGACCTTATCGATGCAACAAATATTCCAAGACATTATTATATTATAGTCATGCAGAACAATGAACAACATATAATAAGTGTACATTCATGTAATCAAAGTACAAAAAAGTTATTTCTCAAGACACAAACCCTAACAAATGATTCAAATTAAAGGATATGGGAACTACACAAATCAATGTTTCAAGATTCAAAGGAATATACCCCAAAAGAGTATAATGGATCAGGGACAAGCTTATTCTCCTAACACAGATAAAGAAGAATGATTAATATTCCTATGTTTGGGTTAATGAATTATGATATTTTTGTATTTTTTCAATACTAATATGGTTATAAGAATCATTATATATATAAGTATTGTACTGCATAACTTATTCTTTAATTATTTGGAAGAATGTGATGAATATTACCGATAACCTAGAGAATTTATTTTGGCAAAAGTTGTTATTTTGGAAAAAAACAAGATTAAGGGAATATAAACCTTAATATATGATTGATGTTGAGATAATAATAAATAGATTTTTATGGGATGGTATTAATGACCTTGAATGGAGTTAGTGATTTGATGTTTTATTTTATGTTTGTTGGAATTATTAGATTTTTGGATTTAATGAATATGTTCAACAACCTGAGATTTTATTTTTTTGAAGAATCCATGTTTTAATTATGGTTTAAAGGTGACAAAGGTATTAATATTTATAATATGTGAAAATAATAGATGAATTATGTGGTTTAGGGAATCTATTATTAAGTTGATTTTTTAAATTTAGTGACATTCCTTATAAATATTTGGTCTTTGAATTTGGAAATATGTATTTAGGATGAGTATTTAGGTAACTACTTATGGAATGGACTAAGTAGAACATTGGATATTATTTTATGAGGTTAAAGTATGATTTATCATATTGGTTAACATGTTCTAACCATTTTGGTTTCAATAAACATTTAAAATCCTAAGGAATGAATCATGGATCTTGTAATTCATAAAAGTACTTTAGGGGTGAAAAAATCATTTTGAAAATTCATTTTCAAGTGTAAAGGATGATGTGAAAATAGATCCAAGTACAAAAAAAGGATGATATTTTGATTATTAAATAGAAATAAATTTATTAAGTAATTATCTATATATTAAAATAATAGATTAACTTTAGGAAAAGTAATTTAGAACTAAACATCGTCGGTTTACTTTTCTTAGTGATAAATCAATGGTCTTTTTAACTGATCACAAATTTATGGTCTTGTGATTGTTAACATTCTCATGGTTGTGTTCTCTATCGCACCCCATTAGAACATGATAGTTATTTTTGTCTTCTATTTCCCTATTTTCTTACATATAACCCTAGTATGTGTTATCTCATGTGACCTTCGTACTTTTTTAACTTTATTTTAAAGTGGAAATTTCAAAAATACTTTTTCTAATATGGAATTTCAACAAAGGTATTTTGAAAAGTAGCACTAAAATTTTTTTATCCTGATTTCACATTTTGAGTATGAAATATATTGAAGTAGGGTAGAACGTAACACCTTGAGATTTTATGATATGTCTCTTTTTAAATTTAATCTATTTTATAGCTTACATTTCACACAACATCCAACTCAATCGTACAATGAAATATTATTATAACCTAACTGTTAAATTAGTGGGAATGAATAGTATTAACAAAATTACGAACTTTATATATTATATATTTAATCAATTTTTTTCACCTTCATACAAATTATTTTATAGGAATAAGATAACAATGAATCTGGGTTTATACATTAAAAGGCTATATTTTTCTAAAGGCAGTTTTAGAGTCTTTTAATGGAACACTTGTTCTAAATATTTTTTTTGACGCCTTTATAAATTATATTTCAAAAAATAAATTTATTATTCAAAATAAAAATTTCAAATTTTACTTTGATTAAATTTTTGGTATTTTTCTGATAAGTTTTATGTTGTGATGAACAGTGAAAAAATACTGCATTTTTAATTGAAAATAGATTTTTCATCTAAATAATTTATAGAGTTATATTATATATTTGGATGGTTTTAATGTATAATTAGATCAATTATATATCTATTAATACAATTTAGGTAATTGGAATAAATTTCACAATGAAGTTTTATATAAAATCATTTTAGTCTTTTGAATGTTTTCACTTTAAAACACGTTTTCTTGTTCTCTCAATGGGATTAATTTTAGCCAAATATATTTTTTGAATTTTGAAAAATGCATTCCATATTTTTAATAAGAATATCTCAATTTATTAAATATTTCACATTTATTTTTTCACAATATGAATAGTAACTTTAGTAATTTTTTAATTACCACGGTTAAGGGTAAATTGGGTAATCAACAGTAAAAATATTATTATAAGTATTATAAAATTACCAAAAAAATTACCCTAATTTTATGATATGATTGATTTTATAAAAAAATAATCCTTGGAAAAAATTTATGGCCTCTTGCAGGCACTTGAATGGCTTTATGCCTTTAAAAGTATTTTATTTGAAGGAAAGTCAAATATGTCATACTCATGTTTTTAATAAGTATTACGTTTTTAATATGTCGTTATTTAAAATATATCTTCACCTATATATATTAATTTGATATCTAAATTTTTTTTCTTTATTGTGATAATTTATTTTTAATTTTTAGGGATTACATAATTAAATTAAAGTCTTGGACAATGATGACACAATAATTGTTTAATTAATGGACATATCAAATAAATGTTATTAAAAATACTAAAATAAATATAATTTTATTTAATTAATGTCATAAAAGATTAATATCTTACCTAGATATATAAGGGATTTATTAAATTATTTTTTTTGATTTTATCTAGTGTAATGTTATTTTTAAAAAAAATCAAGTAATGAATAGTATGAAAAATGACATTAATGATATTTAGAATAAATAATAATTTATTAAATGATATAAAATTCATAAAAATATAAAATTCATTAAAATTATTAAGATATGTTTTAAAATTTCATCAATAATTCATTTATGGTTTGTTAGGAATTTTAGATTAACCATATTAACCCTTAATTAGTAAAAGCACATGTTGTCATGGTACGAGTGAAAAAGTTAAAATAATGGTTAAAGTTAAAATAAAAGAGTAATAATATGACATAAAATTGTCTAAAAATTATTTTTTTATAGGATTTAGAACTATAATAACATTATATTATAAATTACATAATTTTTAATCATTTATAAATATTAATTAATTTATATTAATTTAAAAAAATTAGAGTTTCTAAAAGTTCCCCTCACCACAATTATAAAAGGGAACCTTCTCCTTTACTTCCTCACACAACTTTGAGACTTATATATCAACCAAACCCTTCCCATTTATCTTAAAAAATCCTTATATAATTTTTTGAGATATTTTTCTTCCAAAAATATCATCCCTACATCCCTTATGATGATATCTAAAGGGAGTTCGTTGAAGAAGAGGTAAACATTTTTACGAACTCGCCCAAGTCCATTTATTCTTCTACTTAATCTTCATGTGTTGTTTCTATTATATTGTAATAAATATACTATAAAATTTATTATTATACTTTATTATGGTTATGATATAACCATATTAATTCTTCCATTAATCCTACTAAAAATGAAAGCACAGCGTGTGCGTTTATACGAATTACGGTCTCCACACTGTGGGGTAATTTTTTATAATCACCACATTACTTGGATAGGTATAATGACGGAAATAATGGATATATATAATAAATATTACATTATATTGATTTTATAAAAATTAATATACAATAAACTTCCTTATCCTTTCATCATTAAGGGAAGGACATCATCACTCGTGCATACGTATGGCTTACTGTCTCCATGACGCGATATGATTAATTATCAATGTTAACCATTAAATAATGATTATAAAAAAGTATTTAATGAATAAATATGATATTTATGAACTTAATATCATTATAGATATAAAATAAAAATTTCTTATGCCTAAAAAATAGGTCTTACATGATAAAACATGCATAGGAAAATGAAGCAGTTAACAACCGAAACAGTGGTAATTATGAAATATTATTAATAAAATGATACAGGGGGATCATATATTGTATCATAAATATAGATATGGTTTTTGTTCTTTTATAAATTAATAACATTATATAAACCATTATACATATGGTTAAATCAGGTTTAATTAAAGGAAATTTCAAGGTAAGGGTTATTTCACAATCTTGTTATTATTCGGGGTTGTTTAAGGTTAAGTCTCCACTAGAGAACTTCTTTCTTCTGAGTCCATGTTTTCAAAAAATGACTCTACTATTAACCTAAAAATATTTAAAGTTTTTTAACCATGTTATAATTTTTATAAAATGTTTTGAAAGTAATCTTTCTGTTTTTTTACAAACAAGGTACTTTATGACTTTTTCGGAAAAAAAAACGAAAGTAAATTTTTTTTTAAATTATGCAGAGTGGCTTTTTCCAAGGACATGAAACCTTTTTATTTTTAAAAATAATTTACACATTTAAAATTTTATTTTAAAATAAAAATTTTTATTTTATAATTTTTCGAATTTTTAAGTAAATGATTTCAAAGTAAAAAAATTGGGTATTTGTCACAAAAAAATAAATTATTTTATTAGAATATTTTCATTTATGTAAACATACTTTTTTGAATTTTATTCCAAATTAAGTTTCATATATTATGATATAATATACCATATTTTATTAAATGTGTTATGATTATTTTGATTATGGATGTTCTATTTTTACACCATTCACCATATTACTCAGAATCTTTTTTGATTATGTTTACTAATTATATAAAATTATTTACATTTTAAATCAATATATTGTTTATGTTTTACCCCATTCATATGATTAATTAATTAGACTTAGTAAGTGATGGGTGAGGCCTTATATATCCCCTCGATGCATCGGTAGGTCTCACGAGACAAACCATATTCATATTTGGCTGAGGCCATACCGATTTTGTTTTCAGATGTCTTGGTCGAGGCCTCAAGGGAATATTTCAAATTTACATCATTATGAATTAAATCATTGTCATATTAGTTATTGATTTCCATGTGATTACACAGTTATTAGAATTTACATGGATAAGTTTTCTAGATCATGGGATTGTTTATATGGAGTTATTCGATCATCTTTTGTTTTGTCCATATTATTCTCAATTTGTTAATTAAATGGTATGTTCTTTGGTTATAGACATTTCCATAATTATTATTTATAATATATTCCATTGTATACATACCCTAACTGGTCATTTGAGCTCACCCCTTTCATATGTTTCATTTTTACCCAATATTCCAAAACATATATTATGTATGGTATTCCATGTTACATAAAGAGGCACATGAGCCTCATCCTAGTTGGTAAGGTATCCTTAAGTGCATCCACAAGACCCATGTTCAAAACCAGGTAGAGGCATATTTCTGGGGGGTACTATAGTAGGGTACTGTAGCATGCACTGTAGCAGTGCTGTAGCAGACTGTACACAGTGTGGTACTGTAGTGGAATTGTACACTGTACTGGTACTATAGCAGACTGTACATTGTGTGGTACTGTAGCAGGCACTATAGTTGTTACTGTAGCAGGTACTGTTCGGTATTGTATCAGCGGAAATATTCACCATGGGCCACCTGTTTGGGATTGGAGTCCTTAAGGATTTTGGGCCAACCAGTATTTTGGGTCATTAGGGATTTCAGGCCACCTTTAAGGCCTTCGGGCCACCTTAAGGCCTTCGGGCCACATGTAGTTGCCTCAGATACACTACAAAAAAGGATCATCCCCAGAAGAGGATTTAGAGGAGGTGCACTCACCAGAGCAGAGCCAAATGGATTTTTCATAATGAGAGGGTATGGCTATTCAATTAGGACCATCCTATGCTTGCACGGGAAGCCTAGCTAGACGGACATGCCAAAGTGGAGAGCTATTATCATGATGTAGATGCTGGGGAGGGGCAATTCCTTATAGATAATCTGGTTTAATTACCTAAGACCTTCAGGTCATGTAATCTCCTAAGCCTACGGGCCTTGTAATCTCTAAACCTATGGGCCTTGTAAGGGTTCCTCCTCATCCCTTGAAAATATTGTTATCAAAAATCCATAAAAATGAAGGCCTTCGGGCCATTCTGGAATGTTATATAAAGAGGTAATAATGGTACACTCAATGAAATTCTTAATGTATTTTATATTTTAAAATGTAATGTTGATTTAAAATATGGATCTAGTTTACCAAGAATTCTAAACAATTTGTCCCTTTGGGTTTTGATTCCTTTTATATTATGCTAATGTAATAAAGTAACCACCAACTTAGGGAAACTGGTTTCAGTCTCTTTACATGAACATCATCGATTAGTTATTTAGGTAAGGTTTCATTCCAATCATATCATATATGACTCTTAGATATTCTAGCGAACAACTCTTTGGGTAATACATTATATGGATAAACCCAAATCTCTTCCTCTGGTATTCAATCTGTTAGGGTTTCCCCTCTAGTGTAACCCAAAGAAAATGTAAAAAATAAGCTAATCGTATGATAATCTAGGGGTACCCCACCTTGGCATGATATTGCCCAAGGATGATCTAGTATCAATTATTACTTGCTTGACTTTCACAAGATAATCTAGATCCACCCCAATTTGGTGTGAAACTACATGGTGGGATGATAAAGGTCTTTACAAATGTCACTTTTTAAGTAATCTTACATTTATTATTTGAAGGGGGTTTACTTTCACCCTATTATCTCATATTTTTTAATTTTAGTTATGTATATTTCGCGTAATTTAATTTGAAATCATGTTACCTACACCAAATCATATGTTCAAACCATATTTATGTTTAATTATTTACACAACCCAAATGGTTGTGTTACTCACTAAAAAAATAGAATTTAGATATATTCATAAATATATGAATGCAAAAAATGTATAAGGTACATGAACACTTCGTGTAAATGCATAGAGTTATATGAAATTGAAAATATCTACATCATTAATCTTGAAGAGATAGATATCCATCCACATACACTTTATTAAATAAGGAATAGGCCTCCAAGTAAGTAGGAATTATAACCGAAAGTCCCACAATGTCATTAATACCTTTTTTTATTATTTTAATACACTTTTAAGGAAAAAGTTAGAAACCACACAAAGTAAAACAACAAAGAATCATACACCATAAGAGATCATAGAACCATTAAAATCAAGTTTGATTATATTAGAATAATTAACCCTATATAATTTAAAGTTAAGATCATTTACCTTTGTACCCAAATCTTCCTTAATAAAATGTCTAAAGAAATAAGGCATATTGTCCCATGTTTGAGTGAACTCCTCCACTCTAATATTTCTTTCATTTGAACCATCTGTTAAAATAAGGTCTTTCTTGTTTAACCACCCACACTACTCACAATTTATGTCCACTGGAATAAATCTATCAACTATCATGTTTGTGTCCTCTTGGGAGGAATTAATCAGTAAGACCTCCTCTAGCATTTCTTCTTCAAAGTGGTTGATTAGTTCCCATGTTTTAAATTATTATTTTCCTCCTTACCCGCAACTCATTACTGATCATCTAACACAACCATAGTAGAATAATCCAAAATAGTGATTACCTCATAGTTATCATATTCCTTTACCATAGTTCCACCCTACATTAGGTTAAGGTCTTAAATCATACCCCTACACTTCTATTTTTCCTTAGGATCCACACATTTAGATTCCTAATCATTTGTAGTGAATTAACCATCCATATCCTTAGTTCTCGACTTCCAGACATATCCTTTCTCCATTGGTTTTGGTGGGTGAGATTAATCCTTAATACCTTTTCATTTCTTCCCCTTGACCAGAATGCAATTCCTTGAATCCCAATATCTTATACTCCCCTACTTCTCCATCTAGATATGAATCCCTATGCCAAGTCTTACTTCTAAATTCTAATCTGATAATTGAGAAGATACCTTATCGCTTGAATCTACCCTAGATAAAACATTCAATTAATTAGAGTTCTTTTCCTATACTAGTTGATTTGGTTCCATGACCATCTCTTCAGTTTATAAGCCTTCAATTTAGTTGTCCAGATTTATAATTGTCATGTTATATATTGGGATTGACCTATTAACAGTGACACCACCTTCTATGGCCTTTATTCTACTCACCTACACCTTGTAGCCTGATGGACGTCCCTCACTTTCCTCCCATATCACCACTTTATGAGTATGTTCATATCCAGATTGTACTTCCTTGGGATAAGATGCAGTATTTGATTTGGTAATATTTTGGACCAAATAATCAATAAAACACACCCCCTAAACCCAAACTGAACCTAGTAGGGCCTGGATTATTTATTTTTTGTTGACCAGAACACTCCTTAGCTGATTGAAGATGTCTACAGTCTCTTGATTAGAATAAAAAGAAATTTCATGTTTCTGAATGGGATGATCAAAAATTAAACTAACATTACCCACTTGATCCACTTCTATAGAAGTGAGAGTCTCTATTCTATTAGACTATTGGGATTTCAGATTAATCATCCAGTGTCTCTATCTATAGTCATAGTGTCATTTTGAAGGTAGATGGCCCATATTCTTACAATATAGAAAACAAATTGTCCATAACTCAAAGACAACGACTTGTTTTCATCAAAACTCTTCCCTTAAAGATATCCAAACCCACTCCATTAGAATCTTAGAGGCGTAAACTTCAACACATAAACAAGGAAAATTTTGTATCGAACTGAATTCATTATCCTATCCTAACATAGATATCATCCAACTAAATTTTGAAGAAAATGAATAATAGATGTATTTTGAAAAGGAAATGAAATTTTAGGGAATGTAATCCACAAAGTTGTCATCATATCATCCCATTTCATGTATAAATCATAGGACCACCAAAAATGATATAAATTATTACATTTTTTCATACGAATAGCACTGGACTAAGAGTGGATCAAATCCTCTGTCAAAAAAAGTGAATCATAATATGTCTTTTTTTAGAAGTCCAAAAGTCACCCAATATTGAAAACCCTTGGAACCAAAGGAAAACATGTTGAAGGAATAAAACAAAGCTCTATGAGAACTGAATTGATCCACTGAAGTCATATCTAGAAGACCCATGGCTTCTTTAAACTCTAAGGTTGAGATTGAAATCTGAGGCAAGCTGTCAAATAGATCAAAAACCTTTGGAATCCAATTAATCATAACTCAAAAAAATAATATTCACTAATTATGACCAAAAACTAAATTCAATCTCATAAGTTAAAATAAAAATAAAAGTTAAGGTAGATGGAAAACTAAATTTATTAACAATACCTAGTATGTAATGAAAGGCTCTATCTTTAAATAAATATAACATTTTAAACTAAATCATACAATATTCATGATATAACCATTTTATAACCATGAATAAGGCATGGAATAAATTTTAAATAAACTAAAAAAGGAAATATTTAAACATGGGATAAATAATTATGAACACTTCATAAATAAAATAAAATTTTAAATATTTTAAAATTTTATATTTAGAATTATAGGCATTCCATAATATTAAATATAAACCTTTTAAACTCATTTAAATATAAACTCTTTCAGAAATAAGGTATTTTATTAATTATAAACAATTTCTAATTCAATTTATATTATGTAAAAATAATCTAATATCATATACATAACATTATCTAAACCATAATAATATCATTCATCAAACACTTTTTTTGTGGCTTAAATAATATCCAATTTAATCCCATTTAATTTGAACAATTCAAATTAATTAATTGTGTAAAATTCATAATTTAAATATAAACGTTTAATATTTTGTCCTCATTTCATAATTTAAAACCCTTTATAAATTATTAATTATGATTTCTAAAAAATCACTTTTGTTTCTAGATTGTTTGTCAAGCCATATAATTTGTTAAAAATTATTTTTAATATTGACATCAAATATTTGGGAATAAAATGGTTCCTAAAAATTTAATTAATTATAATAAATTTATAATTAATTAATTTCTAAACGTTTTATAAATTAAAATATTAAAAAAATTAATTTTATAATGATTTATAAATATTTTATAATTGATTAAGTTCATTTAATAATTTAAAAACAATTTAAAAACATTTCTAATTATCATTATGAAGAACCTATATTCTATATAAGGGTATACACTCTCTGCCCTTATACAAACACTATTTTTTAGGGTACTTTTTTATTGAATTCCTCGAATATAGGTAACCAACTAGTTACCTTTATGCAAATCATCTGTGTAAATGAAATGCCTCGATTACCGTTACTTAGTCACATTTTACGTAATGGTAATTATGGGGTTACCTTTACATAACCCATTTAAAATCACAACCACATTTATAAGGCCCTTACTTCGTGTAAATGTATGTTTCCATGACCCTTGTACCGACCAATCTTTGAAAGGGTAGGGTGATATGACACTTACACTGACCATCCTATATAAGGGTAATGCTTTGGAAACCCTTACACATCTTAATTGGATAAGGGTAAGGACTTGTTTACCTTCACACATACCAACTATATAAAGTTCATCCATTTATTAAATTGAATTTCTATAAACATGAAATAGTTCTTGGATTTTTTATTATTATTTATTTCAATGAAATATCTTATGAAACTTAATATTGTATTACCTTTGATTCCACTAAATGTTTTTTTGAATCCAATAACAATTATCATATGAAGTGAAAACAAAAAAACCATTTGTTGAGGATATCCATGCAATATGATATGAAACTATGAATAAAACTGAAATAATAAAAAATTGTAAATATATATTGTTCGTTGAATATATATCTTCTACACATGATCTTATTTTGATATGTTCCATATAGATCACTAAAATGGTAAACAAAACAACCATCCTCGAAAGGTATCTACAAGCTTATCTGAATTTCATGATGTTCAAGTGGGATCCTAGCTTTGTCAATATCCTTTTATAGCCAAAAGTGAAAAGGAATAATATAAAACGATCTTTAGGTTTTTTTAAGAATGGTTTGAAAAATAATCAACATGCATATATATATATTCATCACAAATAAGTAGTTTATATATGTTATAAAAGATGATAATAAATAGATTGAATTTATTAATGTTTTATAGTGCATGAATAAATGTTCCAGCCAGTATATGAATTCATCTTATGAATACTTCCTTCTCATATATTTTTTCTCATGAAATGATATCTTTAAATGAAAAATTTTGTTCAAAATATTTCAAGTTTACAACAAAAATATAATTATATACCAAATTTATTAAAATCATAATTACAATTAAAGTTGATATAAAAGTCATATATATCATATATATATATTTAGAGTGAGATTTAGGGAATATTTCTATCAATTTTTCCATTTTACAAAAAAATACTTCAAAAACATGGTGAAAAGTAATGGAATTCAAGACCTCCCTATACTTACACAAGATGACAATTATATGGTGATACTTTTCAGAAGGCAATGGTTATTTCAAAAACATACAAGAAAAAATATAATAAGTTAACAACGTTTCTTATGTTTGTTCCTGTTGATGTGTGTGGGTCGATTACACCCAAACCCATGGATGGGAAAATTTATTTTTCCTTATTCATTGATGATTATAGTATGATGGAATTGATGATGGTCATTTACTATGAATCATATGTGTTCCAGCGCATCACTCATTACTAGAGATAGGAGGAGAAAAATTTTTGGCTGAAAATTAAAAAGTTTCAAACTAATAATGATTTATAGTTCACCAATAATTAGGTAGAAGAGTACATTGTAAAACATGAAATATGGAATCAATTTTTAGTGGTAAGGACTCCTTAACAAAATGTATTTATGGGAGGAACCAAAATATAAATAACATTTCTTAAACAATGCTCATCAAAAAAATTAATAAATAATTAATAGAATGTGGTTGTTATCAAATAATTTTACATCTAAAATAGATAATTATTATTTATGGATAAAGGGAAATATCCCTATTATTTTTTGGATGGGAAAATTTCAACACTCAAGTACTTTATAATTTTTAGAATTAAAATTTTTATTCTCAAAAAATGGAATCAATATAAGGTTAAAGATCATGGGGATGAAGGTACTTTTCTCAAATATTCATCCAAAAGAAATCCATATAAGTTATACAACCAAAGCCATTCAATTTTTTATAAATATGAGATATAACTATTGTTGAAAATTAATAAATCTCAAAAATCGGAAAGAAGGTTTCATAAAAAATGACATTGATTTTTATTAGGAAACTGATGAGTAAGTGTACAACTCATGGGGACCAAAAGGGTTTTAAAAGACTCAAATAAAAGCTATATTGATAAAGAAAACTATATATTAATAGTAGCTATAAACTATAAAACCATTAGTGTAGAAATTAGTGACATCAACATTATTAGTGATTGAAAATATTCATTTCAAATTGGGAGTATGAACGCTTAGTAAACATATTTTCTATCTAAAGTAGAGTATAAAATTTTTAAGGAGAATTTAATAGATTAAAATTGGTTCATGGATATTCATGAACATTTTAACCAAATTAAAAAGAAATAAACATTGTAATTTTTTCCATGACTGAAAAACAAAAATATTATTAGAACCAAATGATTTTTCTGAAATAAACTCAATGAAGATAGAAAAGTCACAAGGAAAAAATCACACATAGTGTGAAAGAGATACTATCAAATTGAAGGTATTTATATAGATGATACATTTTCTCCCTTGTATCATCTTGAAACCATAATATTCTTTTGGTATATAATAGTGTAAATAGGTTTCAAAGTGTTTCAAATGGGTATAAAATCTTCATTCTTGGATTTGGGTACCAATTCTATGATCAGATCTACCTTCATATATACCATTAAGATGAGGTAAACATTGAGAAACCAAATGGATTTATTGTGGATGGGGATAAAAACAATGTGTCTTAACCAAATAAGGCCTAGTATTGACTAAGAAAAGCTCAAGGGTATCATAATCCTAGATGGATCATTACTTAAAGAGGATATATTTTCAAAGATAAGGTTTGATTGGAACCTCAACATCAATAAGGAGAAAAAGTATCTGATGGTGGTGCTTATTTATGTATATGAAATTGTTTTTATAGGTTTTGATGTTTCACAAAGACAAAACAAATCATGATTCATGAGTTTAAAATTAAAAATGTCTTTGATTGATGAGTTTTTATTTTCCCTTGGATCACAGGTGATCCAAATAAAGGATGGCACATTTTCTTCTCGAAAATATTTTCCAATAAGGTGTTAAAAAGTTTTCAATTGGATGAATCAAGGAAAATGAAAACTCGCATGGAAACCAATATGAAATTTCCAATGGATGTGTAAGGCAAGGAATATGATATAAAACTTTATAGATAGATCATTGGGAGTTTTATGTACTTTATAGCCACTTGACCCGACATCATATTTTTTACATATCAAGCTACTTACTATTAAATCTATCCCAAATAAAGTCATACGATATCTAGGAGATTAATACTCTATTATATCAACCAAATAGTGGACTTTGGGATATTTTATTACAAATCTTCAAAGTATCAACTCTTAGGATATATGAATTTGGATTGAGTAGGTTCAGTTTATAAAAATTCATAAATTCTAGAGTTTTATTATATATTGGAAGTTTTTATACATTACAAAAAATTAAGAAGTAATATTTTATCTTATTAAGCATATAATAGGTTGAATATGTTTTATCCACTCAAGATTATACCCAATTTATGTGGATGAGACAACAGCTTGAAGACATTGGGTCAGAAGTGGAATCTCTAATTCTAATCAAGTATGGAAACTCATGTTCTTTGAATCTTAGGAAAAAAACTCATTTTTCACTCAATGACCAATAACATTGAAATTAAATATCATTTCCTAAAACAAAATCTGAATCAATTTGATATATAGTTAGAGTGTGTTCCAACTCAAAATCTAGTTGCTGACATTATGACCAAGGCCCTAACCAAGGAAGACTTTGAAAGGCATCTATTGGCCTTTGTATTACCACAAAATCCCTCTAACTTGTTGATTTTTAGAATTAAAATACACTCTCCCATTGGAAATTTTTATGGAAAGGTATGATATCTCCCTTGTATTCAATGTTCATATATCTAACCCTTATTTGTAAAATTTTATAGTTACTATTTGGGTTCGTTGATAAGGGGGTAAGGTATTTATGACTAAGAGAGAGAAATTTTGTTTTGAAAAGAGGGTATAGTTCTTTAATTATAAGTCAGGTGGAGTATTTTCTTAATAAATTGATAAATAAAATGGAATTATAATGTGGTGGAAGTACTATAAAGTATTTTCATGGGGATATTTTCATTTTAATTTTGTTTATTACATATATATTTACTCAATCAGTATTAGATTTGATGTTAAGTAAATCATTGGTTCCATCTATGAAGTATAGAGTCATAGTTTGTGTTTAGTATCAGATCTATTTATTTATGAAATTTATCAAAGGGTAAAGTATTAAATCTATTTTTATGTTTTCAGAAAAACTAGAGGTGGAAACTTGTTAGAGTTTGTGTCCTAGGATGAGCTATTTTTACTTTTATAACATGAATATTCAATGATATGAGTATTGATAAAATATCTTATTACATATTATGTAGTGTTCTATATGGCATTAATGTAATAGTGTGCTAGAGTGTATGTTCCATTAATAAAGTTATAGTAGTTACCCTATATGATGTGAACCTTGAAATTCTATGTCAATATTTTCAAGTATAGTTCTATAGTTGGATAATATAAAATGATAGGGAATATATTATATAGACCTTTATGTGTGAGAACTCATAATCAGATGAGGATTCTTCTCATGAATTTCACACTTGGTCATATCCCAGATGAGATATTATTAGAATAAATCTACACATAGGGATTACACATGTTTTGGTGTCATTTTATATTCCTATCTGTAAGCATTTGTAATGGACCTTAAACTTTAATAATATTAATAATGTGAGTTATAACTCATGAACTTAGATGTATTTAGAAAACCATGATGATGATAGTTTATGGTATATTTGGATATGTTGGGTTCATTATGAGTGACATGTTACAAATGAATAATTTTTGGAATAATTTTCCCCTTTCACCATTATGGAATTTTATGCCATATCCCTTTTATTGGAATAAAACTATCACATTAAATTCTATTCTCATGGTGTAAAAATGCTTAGAATATTTATTCAGTGGATTGTGAATAAAATATATTTATTTATTTAATAAACATTTAATACATATATGTTATCTTATTTGTGGATAAATATTTATTTATTAATAATGTGTTTATTCAAGTATTAAATAAATTTCAAGTAGTTTTAATGGACCACTACTGTGTCCTGTGAAAAATATTAATTTACAAGCCAATTAAATAATTTTTATTATTGTATAAATTATCATGTGCACCCTAAAATATTATTATTATAAATATTATTAGTATGTAATGGGTTTTAATAAATATTCTTATATTATTTAAGGTCTTACAAGAAATTAAATAATATTTTAACCTATACCCTAGCTCTATAAATAGATGAGTATATCTACTATGTTGGTTAGTCAAAAATTGAGAACTAAGGATTATTGTTCACAACAAACTTCTCTCTCTATCTCAATCTCTAACTTATCCATTATTCCTCTACAAAATGGGAATAAATCATTCACTCCCAAATGATCATAGAGTGATCAAGATGGATAATTCAAGACAATTTATTCTCCATGCTAGCACACAGAAATCAATCGTTGTTTCTCAAAGAACAAAGGGGAATGTGTGGATCACTACAAGAGGAATTTTAGACTTGAATCCTCTTAAAGAAATGAAGGTAATCTAAGAAGGGATTCCATATAATCAACATATTATTTTAATAAATATCCTTGATGGGGTAATTTATTCTTTCGATCCAAATAAATTTATTATAAATTTAATGTGTGGGATCCTCTATTAGGGTTTCAGGAAACTATAAATTAAAAGTAATTTTAGTTTAACTCCTACAAAAGGCACTTCTATTGCACCCAAAACCAACAAGTGTTATCAAAGAGTAAACATTCATATATATGATTATTTATTTGATTATTTATTATTATGTATTTAAAAGTTGATATTCATTTCAAGTTTTAATTTTTTTTCTTGATCTATCATCAACATATCTTCTTCCAATTTGTTGTTCCTTACAAATATTACCAAGATCATTTAATAATTAATTGAGTTTACATATGAAGATCCCATCGGGAATTTTCAAGAATCCTGGCTAGATAACAAAATAATTCATAGTGTGTACTCCTTTATTACATGTTGTGTACCCTTGTTAATTACACAATGATGCCCGTGTGGATTCTAAGTCATCAAGTAATAAGTTCATGTCAGGTGTAATAAATAGACCATGGGTAGACCTGATAATGTAGGACATGGATTTAACAGAGTACATGTCAAGTATTTTGAATACACATAGTGTAGTCCATACATTTTTAAGATGGAAAACTCAAAGTCAAACTGTGTCATGTAATTAATGCACCACCTATATTTAATACATTCTGTACATAAACTAGAAAAAATATAACTATAAGTACATTTTTTTTTATTTTCTATAAATTTCACGTATTTCATAAATGTTCATGATCAGTACATGTTTCGTCCCAAGTCATGTACTATGGATATTGAGTGAAGATAAGTACATTTTGTGTACTTGTCTTGTATATGTTGTCTACTTTACCTGTTTACATGAAAATATTAAAATTAAGTAATTACACCTTAAACCTTATCGACTCATGTTTCATGGGTCATTGAGTTAATAGAACATTATACTCATTAGGTTTTATATTATATTAAATGTTTAATTACTTACATTTATAATCATGTATTGTAATTTTATATTAAATACTCAGTGCATTAAATTGTACAGACTACATAATTTTAATGTATTCCATGGTTCATTAATTTGACAGTGCGTGCCGTGAAATTATGGCAAATGTTAGATATATAATTTGTCGTATGAGTTCATTATTTACAATTAAACCATATTAAGTTGTTCAAAAAGGTAATCACTATGTTTTTATTAAAGTAGAAAGTTGTGCACTATTTTGTTGAGTTTTAAATAAAACAAATCATTTATTTTATTTAAAATCAATAAAGCTGTGAAATTTTTTGATGATTGGGTGGAATAATATAAAATTAATTAATTGATTAATAAGATACTTAATCAGACAAATTCAAGTGTGTTTATCTTACAAAATAATGAATTGAAATTCATGGTGGACAATAATTTTAAATGTGTAATAACTTCATGTTTATGACTAATCGTGAGTTTGACCAAGACCATTGTTTGAGTTGAAATTATTTAATTTAAATTACTGAATGTTCTTTTGAATTTTAATTATTAAATTAAATTTGATGGTCTATGTGTGATCCCTCCTGCCATTATTATGTAGGACCTATGTGTCTAAGATTATTTATGTAATTCCCCTTTAACCAACACTTATAATCCCAAAACATGTGTTTGATTTATAAATACCTATAATTAATGGAGTATCATAAATCATGTGTAGGTGGTTGAATACAAAACCAAGAAGTTACCAACCTGGGAGATACACAGGTTGAATGGTGGAATGTTGTAACTCGTGCCAAGACTGAAAAAATGATTTTATACCCAGTGTCAGAGGTTGATTTATTGTATGATCAATAAATCATCCATTAAATAATCACATCATTGCTTTATTTATTTATTTATTTATGTATTATGAAGTATTTATTAAATGGATGAAATACCACCATTCCATTAATAAATAAATTAATGTGAAAATATGGAATATAAATAAATAGATTATACATAAATGATTTACCCTATATGGTTAACTAATTAAGTAAAATACACTTAATATTTTTAGGTCATGTAAAGGATAAAACAAGATAAAATTTATTCATAATAAAATAAAATCCCTCAACTTGATATTAAATCATTAATCCTTCGTCATATGAATTAATATGAACCCATAGTTTCATTGTCATTTCAACCTCTATCCGAGGAACTTTTAATTATGAAAAAATCTTAACTATAATATTGGGTCGACTTAACTAAATGTGTATTAGGTTTAATGTTCTCTGTCTATCCCAAATAAATTTAGAGGAAGGTGTTGAGGAAATCTATGTTAGGGTTTCTAGATTTGGGATTCCACACAAATAGTCAAGGAGATACAATATCATAGTTAGAAATATAGTCTACCTAAATTATTTCTAATAATTTACATTCCCTTTTTATAGATTATAAGAAAGTAAATATGGATCCTTTTCAATAAAATGTCAAAGAAAATTTATATTCCAATTTCAATGGTGTGGGATATTTTATCCTGATAAAATAGTCGGAGACTTAATAAAAATTAATTATTATTAATATTCACATTAATTATAATTAAAAAAAGTTCTAATAATCCACTCTTTAAAATTTTAGAATAAATGGAATGATCAAAATCCACATTATCCCTATGATAAATATTGTTGAAAGGTAATATCTTCCCAATCAGTAACTTCTTGGAGTGGTTCAGACACCTTCAGGTTGTCATGATCCATGAATAAAAATCTTATATGCTAGAATCCTCAACTCCTGATCTGCCTTCCAAGGAGGCAAGCAATAAAAATATCATTGTTTATAAAAGATTTATAAACTACATGGTCCATGATCAATATTATTTTCTGTCATATATGTCTCTTGAACTCATTAATTCTCCTGAAAACATGGATTTTTATAGCTTGATATAGTATCTACGTGGTTTATATTAGGAGAGAGCTAGGAAGCAAGAGTTTGAGATTTCTAAAGACTCTTTCAAGGTGAGCATATGGAAGGTGCACTAGCTGGTCCTATTGTAGTCATGATTATTGTTTATATAGAGTGATTATAAGTTCTAGGGTTTAAAATATTTGAATAACTACACAATGATCTCATTATTTCATCACTCCCTCATAGATTTACTAGTTTTTTTAAAAAAATTATTATAAAAAACATTGAGAAGTCTCTTCCGGCCCTACTCACTCATCTTCTCAAAGTAGATTAAGGGAAGAATTAGGAAAATACTTTGGTCCTTATGATAAATAACCAAAAACAAAAGGAGAATATCTATAATCCCAAAGCTTCTTCATTCCCTTCCAAGAAGAGAAATATCATGGTACAACCAAGGCAGTAAGATGTTATCTATTTTTCATGTGGAAGGAAGGGAAACTGGAAGAAAAAATGCACCAATCCAAGGAAACAAGGGGAAATATTTAGTTGATTTTTTATGGAGTGCAATTTATATGTTATTAAAAATTGGGTGTTATATACATCCTATGGTACTCACATATCTATTCAAATACAGGAACAAGGTAGATTAAAAAATATTGATCGAGGGGAGGTGGATCTATGAGTATCCAATAAAGATAAAATTGTTTTTGTAGCTATCAGTGACAACCACATCACATTTCCAACAGGAATGATCTTGGTTTTAAAAGATTTTTATTTGGTTCAATTTGTTAAAAAAACATTATAATTTTATCAATACTTGGTATATAAGGATTTATTTTCTATATTTGAAATAAATGTAACTTATCTTATAAGGATAACATTTTTTATGGTAAATCACATTAAAATAATAAACTTTGTTTTTCAAATTACAAAAACTAGGTAATGGATATCAGTAGTGAAACTACTTTACATAATTCATACCACTCCAAACATCAGCATCACTAACCCGGTCATGTAAATGAAATTTTTTTGACTAAATTACACAAATATAGATATTTAGATTCTTTTGAACTAAAACCAATCATCGTATGTCATATATTTTTAAAAGGAAAAATAACCAAATCCCCATTTAGTGGAAATGTTTAAAACACCAAATAAAATCTTGAATTAGTTTTCACTGATGTGTGTAGACCATTTCAATTGAAGAAAGGGGTGGGTAATCATTCTTCATAACTTTTACTGATTATTTTAGTAGATATGTATATTTATAATTGATGTGGTATAAGTCATACTCATTTGATAAATTCAAGGAATACAGAAATTAATTTGAGAATCATCTTGGTAAAAATATTAAGAAACACTACTTAAAATTTGGTGGATAATATCTTTTTCATGAATTTATTGATTCTTTATAGAAGTATAGGATTATATCTTAACTCAATCCAACTTATACACCTCGGTCAAATGCTATAAATTAAATAAGGAACTGAACCATGTTGTACATGCTGAGATAACTGATGAGTCATGTGAGTCTTCCATTATCCTTTTGGGGATAAAAAATACAAATAGAATCACACATTCTAAAATTAGTTCCACCTAAAGAAACAAAATAGAATTCTATATGAACTTTTTCATAGAAATAAACATGTGATGTTGCATGCATGAGTTTGGGGATGCGAAGTGTATATTAAGGTTATATTTTTTGAAAAAATTACACCTTGAGGAACTAAGTGTATCTTTATAGGATATCCTAAGGAAATAGGGGGATATTACCTATATGATCCTTCAGGAAAAAAGAGGTTTTGGTAGAAAGACATACCACATTCCTTCATAAAGATCACATATCTAAAATAGATAGTATGAGAGATATAAAATTCTATGAAGTACAGGTTCAAGATACATAAGAGTTTTCACATGAACATATTCTACAAAGACCTATGAAATAATATGTTCTAGGGACACAAATATTGTGTTGCAGTACAATGGAGGTTAGATAACCATAACAGAATGGTTTCCTAGTCACTAAGGATGTTGACTTGTTATTAGTTGATAATAATGATCTTATAATCTACAATTAAGAACTAAGTGGCATAGATGTTTCCAATTGGAAATAATCTATGAATTCTGAAATAAATTATATACACCAAAATCAAGTATGGATTTTGGTTGATCCTCTAGTGGATGTAAATATCATATAATGTACATGGGTATTAAAGAAAAAACTGGACATGGAAGGACAAGTGGGTACCTATAAGGCATAACTAGTTACAAAAGGGTTTAACTAGTGTCAAATAATTGACTATAAAAAACCTTTTCATAAGTTTCAATTTTTAAATTCATCATAACTATACATGACATTAGTGACATCCATGACTATGAGATTTGGAAAATGGAATTCAAAAAATCCATCCTTAGATTGAACCTTAAGGAAGATTCCTATATGACACAACCTAAAGGGTTTGTGACTCTAAAGGATTCCATCAAGATATGAAAGTTTCAAAAATTTATTTATGTATTAAATAAAGAATCTATAATATGGAACATTTGATTTGAGGAAGCCATAATGGAATTTTGTTTCATAAAAAATGAATATGGGAATTTTTTCTATAAGTGTCCTAGTTGAGGTGATTTAGTTTTCTTAACAGTATATATTAATGATATATTAATTATTGGAAATGAGGTAACAATATTATATTCTATTAAAGACTGTTTGAATAAATGATTCTATATAAATGACTTAGGTTATGCAATATATATTCTTAGGATCAAGATTCATCATGATAGATTCAAGGGGCTTCTCAAAATAAGTTAAAATACATATATTTACAAGAAACTGAAGAGGTTATATATGTAAAAATACAATATGGGATTATTTCCAGTGTCACATAGAATTAACATTTCTAGGAAAATGTGTCCTCATACATATGAGTAAATAAAAAAATGGAAAGAATTCCATACGCGTTGGTGATTGAGTCAGTCATGTATGTTATGATATAGACTAGGCAAGATGTTTCTTACACCTTAATTACATTATTTAGATTTCAAGATAGCCTAGGTGACTACCAATGGATAGAATTCCAGAATATACTTAAGTATTTAAGGTATACTAAGGATATGTTCCTGGTCTATAGAGGATATTAGGAACTCGTTATTAGAGGATATGAATACTCTAGTTTCCATATAGAATAGGATGAAATGAAATCACAAACAAGAGACAAATTTACTTTGAATAGATGAAGTTGTTAACTAGAAGAGATAAAATTGGGCTATAGATTTATATTATATAGTAGAATACGAGTATTTTTCGGTTTTTAAGGTAGATAAAGAATCAATATGGATACACAAATTCTTCTAAGATCTTAACTTAGTTCCTAGAAGTAAAGGTCTTATCACACTCTATTGTGATTGTACTACAGTGGTGTCCCTTACCATAGATCCAAGGCCACATTAGTGGATGAATCATATGATTTGGAAGTATCATATTTTGAGGTATTTTTATCATATAGGTGAGGTTTAAGTGATAGGTATTTCCACAAAAGACAACATGTGATACCCCATGGAAAAATCCTCGACTCAGCAAAAACATGATTATAATGTAAGGTCTAGAAAACTAAAAGTTTTAGGTATAAGACTTTAGTATAAGTGTTTTTCTGGTAGATTTTGAGGTCTAGGGACAACAATTTTTACGTTTATTACATAAATTCTTGATTATTTTAAAATTAATAAAATATACTATTACATATTGTTCGTTTTTTTCATGAAATTAGTGTTTTAATTTCCTAGAGTATATGTCGCATAAAAAAGGTCCTAGTAGTTCCACGCTATTATGAGAACCTTAAAATGTCCTATTGATAATATAATATGTATTTATATAGTTGGATAACATACTATTATAGGATACATAATATGTAGACCATATGGTGCTTGTACATGTAAGTATATGATTCTTCTTCTCATGAAGTTTATACTTGGTAATCTCCAATATGGGAGATTATGAGAACAGTCCTTCCAGTAGGAATTCTGTATATTCTGGTGTCATCATATATTCCTATCTACGAGTTTGTGTAATGGCCCTTAGACATTAATATTGTTATTAATTTATTTTATAAATTGTGCACTTAAATGTATTTCATAAACCATGATTATGATAGTTCAATAAATAAGTCAAGGAAGAATTTTTTACTTAAATATTTTTATAATTTTATATCGCATCCCATTTATTGGAATAATAATATAGCATTAAATTCTAATTACATGGTGTAACAACATGTTTATTTCAAATAGTCATAGAAAGAAATATGGAGCACATGGGTTGATGAAACATATATACAACCTACTTGATAAGATACTAAGACAAAGGAATTATATTATATAATGAAAATACATATGTGGTTATCTACATGGTTACGTTAAGTTTTTTATTTTTTGTTTCTTGGCCCATTTCTAGATAGTAATCTTGGACTTTAGGCGATCAAACCTAATGCAAAGGAGAAATAATCCTAGAGCTCCACACACTAAGAATTTTCATTAATCTCGATTAAATTATATTTTAATCTAATTAATAGAAAAATATTATCTTAATGATCGAGGAATAATTTTATTCAAGTTTTATCGATCAGATAAATTAAATAAATATTTATTCACTGAATTGTGAATTAAATATTTCTATTTAATTTATTGAATATTTAATAAATATTTTTTCATAGGTTTGTGGATAAAATAATTATTTATGAAGAAAGTATTTATTTTGGGATTAAATAAATGTCGAGGAACTTGAACTGACCAAGACTGTGTCTGGTGAGAAATATTAATTTAAAATCTAGTTAAATAATATATGTTATTGCATGAGTTATAGAGTGCGGCATAAAATATCATTATTATTATTATTATTATTAGAATTGGGTTTAATAAATATTATTATATTATTTCAGGGTTGACATGAAATTAAATAATATTTTAACCTAAACCCTAGCTCTATAAATATATGGTTATGTCTATGGTGTAGGGTGGTCAAAAATTGAGAACAGACAATCATTGCGCCCAACAAAATTCTTTCTCTCTCTCTCAAACTTCTCCTCTCTTCATCTCAAGAGCAATAACTCCTTCAATCCCAATGGATCGTGGGGTGATAAATATAAAAAACATTAGATGATTGATTCTCCATTCTATCACCTAGAAATTAATCAACATTACTCAAAGACCAAAGGAGCGTGTGTGGATCACCACTAGAGGGATTCTACACTTGAATCATCCTAACATAATGAAGGCAATTTGAGTAGGTTTCCCATACAATCAGCATCATATTCATAGAATGATACTTGATGATATAATTTATTATTTCGATCTAAATAATTTAACTAAAAATTAAACATGCGAGATCCTATAATAGGTTTTTGGGAAACTATAATTGGAAATAAATTTTAATTTAACACCCACCAAATGTGCTTCGACAGTGCCTGGAACCAATAAAATTGTTATAAAAAAACATTTTGGAGGGATTTTTGGGTTTTTTGGGACAATTAAGTGAAAGTAATATTCAATATATTCTATATCAATGATTAGAGTTTATATTTTGAAGGCTATAATATTTTTGATGGTCTTATAGACGATTTCAATAAAATAAATTTGTTAGGAGTATTTGGAATTTGGATAAGTCATATTCTATGTAGGAGTCATACAACAATCTATATGAGCCATTTAGTAGTATTGTATGAGTCATTCTATCTGTAATACTGAAATTTGGAAAATTTACAGATCATTATACAAGTTATTTGGCCTCTCTTTATGAGTTAGTTGAATGCATGTATGAGTCATCAGGACTGCATATGAGTCTTTTATAGCTATGTAGTAGACATTTATGTAGTGAATATGAGTTCTTTATACCTTTGTATGATTCAATGGCTCATATATAAGTTATTATTTGTTTCATATGAGTTATCAATGTTAGTATATGAGTCATTTGGGACTTTTAAATTTTTTTTATAGAGAGTCAACTAGTAGTATCAGGTTTGAATTTATTTTATTAATAATAAAATATGATTGATAAATAAAATATGGAGTAAATAAAGTCATGTTTTATGGGATATTTAAGCTATTATATTTCAATTATAGTATGGTGGTTAAAGTTGATTTTTAGTAATCAAAAATGGCCATATTTTTATCATAGAAAGGAAAGGGGTGACATGGATAGTGTGCAACACATGATGTGTGTATTTTTAAATACATGATTTCATAGGAAATTATGGATATGATATGAAAGGATTACTTTCATACTTTAAAAATACTTTTTCCATGAATTGAAAGAAATAACTTGATCTATTCTATTTTAAAAATGACTTACCGTTAAAAAGTATAGGAGATGTTTTTGGTAAAAAGGAGGAGTATTTCTTAAATAAGTAGAATATATTATTTGAAAATAAGTGTGTAGATTTCACCAAAAATAATAGATAAAAATAAGAGAGAAATAGTTTTACATGATAATTTTTTAAAATCAAAGTTGCCCAATAAGTAGTATTGTATTCTATAAAAACACCAGAAATAAGAATAACGGGGCGAGAAGATAGAATATAAATATTTATTTCATCCAAAAATATCAATAAAAACATTCCATTTTTCATGATGGAAAGAATAAGTAGAAGATAAGTTTGATCTTGGAGACTCTCTCATTGGAAGTTCTTGTGTATTTTTTCAAGTACAAGAAATTGTATCATATTTCTACACCATCATTGGTATATTTTTCATCTACTATTCATGTAAAGAGAAGATGATTATAAAAGGATATGTGTGTTCTATACTATAAGGAGAGTAGTAATCTTTCCATTATCCATGATTTTAATACATGATGGTTAGTACATCCACACATAAAATTATAACTAAAAAGAAACAAGATTTATTACTTCAATTTCATAGGCACATTTCTATACATTCTCCTTAGATTAGCCTATTTAGCTGAACCATGTAAAATCACATGGGTCATTATTTTTCTAATTCCATTATTTCATACCAACCAGGAGTAAGTGATAGGTGTTCCAATTAACTATAGAATAATATTTTCAATAGGGGAAATTAAATATCATATACCTTGATACCAACCCCCCCCCCCCCTCCTTAATTATGAGCCTTTTTTGGGACCAATAAATTTTTTTATTAATGGTATTTTCTTGAATATGTAAAATCTTTCCAAAAATTAATATTTAATATTTCTTATGATTGACTCAAAATACATGGAAATTCCTTATCATTTTATCCTAAGAAATTACATTGATTTTGTTACCTCTTATTGATGTTATATAAAATGTATGAATTAATTAAAAAATTAATTTATATTAATCATGTAATGATAAAATAATTTTATTATTATTAATGATATTAGTTATATATTAATATGGATATAAAGTATATCTTATTCATTTCACCCCAAACATTAATTTATCAAATTGGGTGTAGCATTCATAATTTTGAATATTATTAAATAATTTTTAACCCTTCATGGATTCATAAATAGATTTTATAGTCATTATTATTGTATAAAATAATGTACCCTCCCATTCTTTTCAAATGGATGAAATTACAAAGGAATTTTAACTTTTTCATTTAGTGGATGCTCTATTTTGTAAACCAACATTTGGAACTTAATTTAAAGAGTTGGAACACTTAAAATTGTTTTTTTAGAGTTGGGTAAAGGTATTAGGGGTTCCCTAGGTGCTCTATTGATTTTTTAGAGAACCGAGCCTTAGAAATCAAAAGTCGGTATGGTCTTAATAGGGTTCACAATTTTTCTGAAACTGTGTGGCCCCCATCAGCAAACCATGTGGGTTCAACCAGGGGTGATGTAGGTGTTGTATAGATTTCTTACTTTTTACCCAAACTATGTGTCTATCCCACATAATTAGTGTCACACAGGTAGTAACCTCACACTATTCATCACACGATTGGTGCATGGTTTGGGAAAACCCTGCAGTACAACCATGCAAGGTTGGTTCTTAAGCAGCACGAGTTGCATGGTTGGTGAACTGTATGGAAAAATAGTGTAACAAAACCATTCATCCCAGTTTTGAGGGTTAATTTACTCTTTAACCTAGATTTTGGTCTTAATAAATAATTTTTTTATCCTACTATCCTCTAGTAGTATTTTCCTCCTCTCCCTCATGTGTGGGCTCTTCTCCTCCTCCATAGGTTTTGTTCAATATCCTTTATCTGGTAACCAAATCTCTCATCGTCATAAGTGTTGGATCCATCTTGGTAAGCTAATTTTTTCCCTCTATTCTATTTCAATGTTTATCTTCTATACATTTTTTGATTTTTATGTGATGTATTTTGATTTATTTTTGAGGTGTTTGAAAAAAACATCAATTTCTTTCATTGTTGGTCAAACCAAGCCTCAATAACAGACGATTGAAGTGATACTACATCGAGGTAGGTTCTATAGTCTCTTGCCAACAATTTTATTTCATTTTAAATGAAGTGTCATCGTTATTATCATCATACCTTTTTGGTGATTCTTTGTTATTTCTTAATAAATTAATTAAAATGGCTTTCCATGTCCTATGTGACCTTTCTATACAGTGAAACCCATTCATAGGTCCTTTTCTTGGTCATTGGCCACCCTATTGGGTGTACCTACCATTAATGTCCATTTTACCCCTTCCATAAATGGTTTCATTACAATGTGTGAGTTCCTCCTTTGATAAATGACTTAATCTTTTAAATGAAATTAAGATAAATAGATGGATATGAGTTTTCCCTTGAGCTTCATGCCTCACACCTTATAATTTAATTTATTATGCCTGATTCTTCACCATAGAAGTCAAAATTCCCTTTGGTGTTGAATTCTTAAATACCCCTAGAGGGGTATTGCCTCCTAAAAATACTCCTTGAGTGATTAATTATTTTAATTTGGTTGTTGATTCAGGTTTTAAACCCTCTACCCATGTTTTAGATGAAATGTTTGAATTAAAACAATGGGCCAAGTTCTTAAATGCTATGCCACATGCCTTGAATGAACCATTAAAATGGAAATGTCTTTACTCAATGTAATTTCATATTTTCAAATGTTTGAACTTATGAATTGGTTAATATTTCTTGGATTATTATAAATGAAAAGACAGTTTAATGATTTTATCATAAATCCAGGGGTGAAACAAGGGGTTCTGAATTAAGGACCCCATGTATGGACTCTCTTTAAATCTTTATTAAGTTGTTAATGGTTAGTAAAGACATCACAATAAACATTAGCTATGTATGGTATGATCTTTTGGAGTGTCACATATTTCTCACCTAAAGATGATTGAAACTAGTTCCCTAGTGGATATCCCTTGGATGGGATCGAAGACTTGACGGTTTTACCATACCTCAAATGAGACTTAGGTCCCTATGAGTGATACTAGGTATGAACTCAGAGGCTAGTACTTGAATATTCATACCATACTTGGAGTCACATGTGGGACTTCGTGATATGGTATCCATGGAGAGACACCATGGAAATGGTTACAAAAGGAGACCCTCGAGTGATAAATTTCAAGTACTTCTAGATTTTTAGGGACAATCTCAGGGTGTCTCGATGATTTATATAAAAAAATTCTAAAATTGAATTAGAGAAATGGTAAATGATTGATTTCAAATAAGTATTAATCCATGTGGTATTAATGATATAGGGATAGGTCCTCCAGTCCAAACCAAAAGCTTGGGTTAAGTCCACATACTCTCATATTAACTCACCCAATTTACCATTTCATGATCCTTGGGTTCATACTCCCCGGTTTAGTCTAAAGAAATTATATTGGACAGGTTTCCAAGTGGGAACTTGTCCAATTCTTTTATTGGTTAATTTTGGTCTTCTATCTATTTAATTATTATATAATACTACTTAATTTATATTACATAAAATGGATTGTCCTAGAAACCATGGGGGCCAGCCTGCTGAGATTTTATCTCACACCCTTCTTGAGAACCATTGGTACCTGAGTAGATTATATGTTTGTAAGTATTGATAAAGGGAAGAATCCAGCTTTCAATGTTTGATTTACATTATTAGGATGGAGTTTGTGAAGAGGACCGATCAGGTTCTTAAGTTTCTCATGGAGCTATTCATTGGGATGTTATTATTTTATTACATTGTATTTATTATTTAAATTATTACTTTTTGTACTTGTAAAATCTTCTATCATACATTAATTATTGTAAATTAGCAATATCCACTTTTATATTCGATTAACATTACATTTATATTCCACTACTTTTTCATTTCCTTATTACTACTTACACTATTATTACCTATTTATTTACACCTATTATATCGTTGTATGACTCTGACCATATGGGTATAGTCTCCCCACTGCATCATATTTAGACCCTCGCTGCTGGTCAGCAATCTCTGGCATATAGGGAGTTGCGCTTGAGGCCATATGGAGACCATTCTGGCTACCAGTTTATTGTTCAGTCATCTTGGGATGTTACAATGTTGTATCAAATGATTATTTATCCTTTGTATTAATATTTAGGTATGGTAGATAAGAAACTAGGAATGTGTTGGTGGTTGGTAAATAGTTGTTTCTGGGAGTGATCAACCCATTAATAGAGAAAATTCCAAGTGTCAAGGGATGGGTTTGTTGTTTAAATTATCGCTATTATAGTTGATTATGATTTCACATTGAGTGATTGGAGTACTTTCTATAGCTTACTGATTTATGAGATTCATAACATTTACCCTTATCCTAGTATGGAAAGGAGGAAGCATTGCATGCATCATTATAGGGACCTAAGGAATTCACATTCCATGCATATTCCATCCCATGTATGTTGAATTGTTAGGCTATTTGAAATTTTTGATGTGCCTTTTGTGTTATTTGTGTTCCTTTTTATTTTCCATGTTATGAATTTTAATAAATTATGTATATTTATGTCTACTTAGGTATTTTATTAGCAATATTATATAATATACTTGTCATTCTTTACTTACATGCCATGTTTGGGTGTTTCCTTGCTTCTACTACAATTCATACCATGATTAGGTAATTAAATAATCGGCTTTGTTTCCAATTTCCATGATCCTATTCTTTTTTAGTATGGGTTGGAACATGTTGGTTGTAGTTAAATGGGATCCAATTTAAACCATTCATAAAGTGTATGGGAGAATTATAAGTTGGAACTAGGTGACCCATATAATCAAACCATTTTAGAGGCACCTTATATATTTAAAGTCATTCATATAAATATTTAAGAGGTTAAATTTTATTTTATCCAATATTAAATTGATGCAGTAAAATGAGAACCACCCTAAACTTGTAAAATGTATGGGATCTCTATAATTTGATATGTGGTAACCCATAAAACTGAATCATCTATTATGATTCATCTACTTAGGAACAGATGTAAAAAATAAATGTTGTATATTTTGACCTTAAATGAAATGGATACCCTTATATGGGAATGAACCACTATTATTTGGGCATAATGACTCATATGGATAAATTATAAAATGCACAACTAGACCAAATAAGGTTAGTTGAGGTATGTTGGTTATGAAATGAACTTGCTAATGGTGTTTTTAAAAATCTTAAAGTCTAAAGTGTTCATGTTGCTTTTAATTGAACCCAAATGGTTTAATGGGACCCTTCTGGGTTAGATTTTCTTTTGGTATGCCTTAGAGATTAACCCCATGGGGGTGTGCTTATGATTTGCATGTGGGAAATTTTAAAAGGTCCCATAGCCTCCTATATGGATTTTCATGTAAACACAGGGTGGTTTCCTTTTGACTAGTAGCTCTTTAATTAATATAATACCTTTTGATATATTGAACTATAAATTATGTGAGTCCTTATAAAAAATTAATGGTGTTATTATGGGATTATCTAACAAAATTTCATAACCTTAATAGATTATCACTAAATAACAAAGCTTAAAAGGGATGTTTAAAATAACATAAATGTTTTTCCTTTAGGTTTAAATGAGATACTTTTTCATTTTGAATAGTTTATTTCATTATTTAAAACTATACCTTGAAATTATTAAAGAATTAAATGGGATTCAGTTTAATTATTTAAAAGCAACCTTAAGTGGTGTTTTAGACTGAACTTTAAATAAGGGTATCTAAAATCATTCCTTCCTTCCACCTTAAAACGAGTGCGTGAGTGTTACCTGTATACCTATTTTTTTATAGCTTGGGATTAAGTGTTATTTTCTCTTATTATTAGTGACCTTATCAAAAATGATACCTTGGTAGGGTCGATACCATCTATTTTGGTTAGCGGCTAGACATTGTAGGTAGTTCCCTCAAACTCTTAAAATCCTATTTTGGGTTCTTGTGAGCAGTTTCTATTTTGGTATTTTGGGGTGCAACAGTCCCATTTAGGAATCTTAGTTTCTAAAATGAAATCATTATTTAACATGTGTTTATGTGTTGGTTGACCCTTTCTCCATGTGTGAGTATTCTAAAATTCTCAGTTCAAGTGGGATAGACATGCCAAGGGCATGGTTGTCCACTTAGTAAGTCATGTGATGCTTCTTTATTTCCCTTTTATGTTGGATGACTCGGGAGGTTGTTAGAATATTTTACAATTATAAGGAGAAATCTGGATTAGATTTAATTCTTTACGTAGTACATTATACATTAGAATTCATAAGGTTGAAAATATAATGGATAGTATCAGGGATGTGTCGTTGTCTCGTGTAATCTTGGGGTAGTATGCGTTGATATACACAGTACTGTTCATCTTGATAATCATGTAGTGAAACATTTATATTAAAAGGTACTCACTCAAACCTTGAGCTGATACACATTGAACACCAGTCATATCTAGTGTAGAGTGACCTGGGAATTGATAACGGTCTTGAATTTGCCTAATGGTTTGGATGAAGTTTTGAGTAGAATCTGGTGTTTGACATGTTGGTCAATTTATTTTTATTTTACACCTAATGCCTTAATGTTTGAATTTACCTATATGAATCCCCACATGTATATCTTGATGTGAATCTAATCTATCAATCTTTATTGTCTAGTTGTATCAGTTTTTCAGTTAACACTTGTTGAAGGTGTGTTGACTAAGCCCTCGACTCGCAGTCGATAGTAAATGAAGTGTGTGTTGTGGAATGAGTCCCCTCTTTAGTGGATCTAACTATTAAGGTAACTCTTAAGGTGGGGAGAATCATTTCAATTCTGGTTAAAGTTTTTCGTTCATGTAGGAGGCACACAACCAAGAATGGCCTCTTTGAATGGTGAGATCTACTTTGGACACCCTTGGGACTGGTGATTCTCAAATCATGTCAGTGCTTGTGAGGTACCACAACAATGGATGGATGCTAAGATATAAAAACTTTGTAGAAAATGACCATCATTAAAGGACCTTTGTGGGTTTTCTTGAGATATCTCAAGATACATTTTTTAGTATGGTCTTGTTGATTAGTTAATGGCAATGCATCAAAGGGTGTAGCGAAACTCTTTTGAGGATGTCAACTAGTGGAAGTTCGACTGTCCTTTTCTTTAAATTGATGGTTATGAAAGGTTCATAGACTTACTAAGTGTTTGGTATTTAATGTGGTGAAAGTGTCTCAAATAAGTTTTGGAGACCATTAAAATCCACTTAGTATACTCTCAACTTAAAGAAAACCTTTTCCCCAATCTTTGTATCATCAGGATACACTGAGAGACTATTGGTATTACACCTTGATAATATTTTAAAATCCATTGGGATTACTTTGGGGTTTTTTATCAGATTTGTGCTATAGAATCATGGTTGTTCTTAAATTCAGGGTTTTTTTGAGTGATACCAAGCTTCCAAATAATAAATGCCTTAGATGGACTCATGGATTCCAGTTTTTCTTCCTTTTACAAGATTTCTAGGTGTTTTTCTACTTTAGACATGGTCAATTTTCTTCTTATGTGGATGTTTTTATTGGTGCCAACATCCCTTTTGTAAATGGTGTTCCACGTTTTTCCTTGGATAAGCTCATTGAACTTCTATTGATGCTTCTGAGGCTACCTCAAAATTCATTTAGGCTCAGATGAGATGTATAAAATGGGGTAATGGTCCTTGTGACCTAGATCTATCTAACACTCATGTTTGTGAAAGGGAAAGACTATTTGAATAAGAATTTTGACTATAGGAATCATTGAATATAGGTAGTATTCTTTAATGATTTTGCATAAAGAAGTCATGATTTCTCTCTATCTACAGGCATTGTGCCAGTTTTTAAATTGCATTATTAGTCTAAGCTGAGTTCTTCGAGGGAAGTCCACCAAAGATATTTCGACTAGATATCCCTCTTTCTTACCATTTGCATTTAGGGAGTAATTTCTAAATGAGACATGTTAGTGAAGGAATGAGCAGAGAATGTTGGCTTGACCAGGCCTATGAGGTCGATTGGGAGTCAACAAACTATTTAATCTTTGAATCATTCCAAGAGTATTGTTAGAATGATAAGAGAAATATTAAATCAGTTTCTATCAGTGGATTAATATTTCTTGATTTTGGATTTGAAAATACTAGAACTTCATGGTTTGGAAATACTATGCGACCAAACTGTGCAGCCCAGTTTTCAGGGGGAATTTACCCTTTTTCCCTTAATGAGTGTTTTAAGTAATCATTTTATTTTTCCTTCCCTCCTCCAGTAGGATTATCCTACTCTCCCTCACGTGTGGGCTCCTCCCCTACTTCTCCATAGGTTTTGGTCAATATTATTCATAGGACAACCAAATATCTCACAATAGGAATCATTGGATTCATCTTGGTAGGCTCCTTCTTCCACTCTAATATATTTTAGAATTTCTCTTCCATTTGTTTCACCATTTTTGTGTGATATCATTTTCCCTATTTTTGGGGTGTTTGAAAAATCATTAGATTTCTTCTATTGTAGGTTGAATTTTTCCTCAATAATGAATGAGTACAACACTAAAACATCAAGGTAGGTTATATGGACTATTTCCCTACATGTTTTCACATTTCAAATGACTTTTCATCATGCTACTCATTGTATCCTTCCAAATATGCTTATTTATTATTTAATAGATTAATTAAAATTGTATTTGTTTTCTATGTGACCTTTACTTATGAAAAAACCCCATATGTGTGTCATTCACTTGGTCGTCGGCCTTTCCATTAGGTGTTCCTTCCATTAGTGTCCATTTTACCCAATCCTTAAATGGTTTCATTACCATGCATGAGTTTCTCCTTTCATAAATTCCTTAATTTTTTAAATGGGATCAAGATAAATGGGATTAAGATAAATGGATGGCCATAATCTTGGACCGTGAGTTTCATTCCTCACAAATTATAATTTAATTTCTTATGCTTATTTCTTCACCTTAGAATCAAAAATTCTCTTTCATTTTGATGGCTTAAATTCCCTTTAAGAAGAATTGCCTCCTAAATATATGCCTTGAGTGATTAATTATTATATTTTGGGTTTTAATCCTTATGTTAAACTATCTATCCATGATTTATATGAAATGTTGGAATTAAACCAATTTTCCAAGTGCTTGAATGATAATTATCAATTTCTTGAATGAACCTTTAAAATGGAAATGTCTTGAAAAAAATAAATTTCATTTTTTCAAATTTTGGAACTTGTGAATTTGTTCCACTTTCATGGATTTTTATAAATTAAATTATGGTTTAATCATTTTACCTTATAGATGAGGGTGAAATAAGGGGTTCTGACTCAAGTACCCCTTGGATTGACTCTCATTACTTATTGTTTAAGTTATTAATGGTTTGTAAACATACAGGGGATGACACTAGATATGCCTAGGGTGGTCTTACTGAGTGTTATTTATTTTTCACCTCCAGATGAGTGAACCGATTCCCTAGGGGAGACCCCTTAGACAAGATCAAAGTCACAATGGTCATACCATGCCTTGAGTGAGACTCTGGCCCCTATGTGTGATACTAAGTCTAGACTCAGAGGCTAGTACATGATTGTGCATACCATTCTTAGAGTAACCTGTGGGAATTCATCCTTGGGTCACCATGGATGGGCTCCATGGTAGTGGTTATAAACCAAGACCCTTAAGCGATACATGGTAATTCCAATGGGATTTTCATGGATAGGGTCAGGGTGTCTTGATGATTTTCCTACAGTTTTTTTCTCAAATTGAATTCAATAAATAGTAAATGAATGATTTTAATAAAAGTATTAATCACATTGGTATTAAAAACATAGGGATGTATCCTCAAAGACGAAACAATATCTTGGTTTCAGTCCACCTCCTCCCATATTATCTCACTGAATTTACCATTTTAGGATCCTTTGGTTTGAACTCATCAGTTTGGGTCAAAGTAGGTAGATTAGATGGGTGTCCAAATGGGACCCATTCCAATTCATTTATTTATTTATTTCTATCTTTCATCTATTTAATTATTATATCACACTTCTTAATTTATATTAAATGAAATGGATTGGCCTAGACACCATGGGTGCCGAAATATAGAGATTGTATCTAACACCCTATCAAGAACCATTGGTACTCGAGTGGATTTTATGTCAATGGTTATTGATAGAGGGAAGTATCCATCTTCTAATGTTTTATTTACAATACTTGGATGGAGTTAGGGTAGAGGAGTGGGCTGGTGATTGAGATGATTATGGAGCTAGTCATTGGGTTGTTATTATTTTATTACATTATGTTTCTTATTGAAATTATTACTAATTTTACATATAAAAGCATCTATCGTATATTCATTATTGTAAATTTTCATTATCCAATTTTATATTCAGTTAAATTTATATTTATCATATGTTTCTTTTTCATTTATTTATTCATACTTCCAATATTGTTTCATATTGATTTACACATGTTATACTACTGTGAAACTCTAAAAAAGAGGGAATAGTCTCTCAAATACACCATCTTTAGAACCTACTTTCTAGTTGGTAGAATCTAGAATATGAGGAGGCATGCTTGAAGCCATGTGGAAACCGATCTGACTACCGGTTTAGTGGTCATTCGGCCTGAGACATTACAAAGAACATTTTTATAAGAATCTCATTAGTATTAAATTGTATTAGTAATTCTGGATTACCAATAAAAACTTTATACATAGCACATTTCACATATTCCTTATATATTTTTGGCCAATTTTTTTATATTGATATCTCTCAAAATCCATTCTAATCGAAAATCATAAAAATAAATATAAAATATAAAATATATTATAAACAACATTTAATGTGATCTCATAATTTATCTGGTAATAATCTCAATTTAGGTAAAATATCTTAAAAGTCATATTTTGTTTGATATATTCATTTTCCTCTTCAAGAGAAGATATATTTATTGTTTTTCACTCATGAAGAATAATTATTTTATATAACTATTTAAACCACACTATTGGTGAGTATAATTAGACTATTTATTTTCAGCACTTTAAAAAAATTATTCATATAATTATTGTGATCATCCAATAAATGGATTTTTAGGCCATTTTATTTAAGGAGATACACCATAAATATCGTGCATTGGGCTATATTATATTATAAGATAGGTGAAATTCATATGGTATGACATGCATGAAAATAAGGAATATAATATTCCTTATATTAGGGATATCATAAGGCATGAAATAAAAATTCATATCAATGCCTTGGGCCAATTTAAATGTATAATATGGGATTGTTAAATGGGAAATGGAACATTAACCATTTACATTTGATAAATCCTCTATGTAAGATATCATCATGTTAGGAATTCCATGTGATGAAACAAGTTGGAATTTATTTTTATGTAGGTTATAAAGTTTTCATAACCAAAGGATTTAATCAAATATTACATAATTTTCATGTGAAATCCAGGTAAGGATTGCGAATTCCCTAAGGACTATATATATTGTCAACTACCATTGATATGGGGAGTTTGAGTGTAACTAACTCCCAAATGAATCTCTCTCCTCCTGGAAACTCTCTTTCTACCTCACCCTTCACCCATGTGGGATATTATCATATCATGGGTGTGAGTAGAGTCCAACCCATGGTATGGTAAATTTAGCACAACTCATAGATACACCATGGATGAACGATTCCTTCAGATACCTATAAGGGGTCTTTATTAGGAAATTGAATGGAATAAAGAGTCATCATTTTGATGGTGTATGTTTAACATATAGTTTCTTCATTTATTTACAATGTGGATTAATTTTTTATAAATGGTAGATCTTGTGATTTGGGCTTCTTATTTTCTTTTGTTTCATTGATTAAGTGTTAATATATCCTTATAAACAAATCTGGTTTATCAGATATATACCATATTGATTGATTTGAAAATCATGTTTAAAAAGTAGAAAATATAATATTGCCTTTATATATTATTGGTAATAATAAAATATGATTGATGTGTTTCTATATGGGTAAAAATAAAATATGTAATATTGTCAGTAATGAAAGAATAGTATTTTATAATACATAATATCATAGGATATGTTCTAGTGTTTTTCTTTGGTTCACATTTTATTGTAGCATATGATATAGTCATTTACTAGTATATGAAGGCTCCAAAGTAATGTCACAAAATGTAGCATCATATACCCTCGATATATTTTGATTCTAATCCTATAATATGATTTTATAGAATAATTTAATAATATAAATGGAATATAGTAATACATGGTAGGTAAAACGTAGTTATTTAATGTCACAAAGTCCTTGAATGTATCTTAGCTAATCCAACTCACGGTTGATTTATCGTAGGTTTGTTCTTTATAAATCCAACAATAATCTATAACAGCTAATCCCATATTATTATCTTTATGTATTCCCCAAAGAGTTATAACTATATATTCCCTAATGTGCTGTGTTTTTCTTAAGCATCCCATGTCTTAAGAATAAACTAACCTAAGTACTAAATTATTCCTATGTGATCCACCTATGCCTATTTTAACTCATGCATTTCAGGATTATCAATCATGTTTTACAATTGATAATACTAGAGAAGCCGTTAAATATGACTTAGAATAAAAAAATAGTTATCTTCAATTTCATTTAATAATTTAGTTAAATAATTTATACATTGTTTATAAATTATGGGAAACGGTATATTGGGATATTTATTTATTTATAAAGGTGAATAAAGTGTTTATAATTAATTAATAGAAATTTTATGAAACTTTTATTAAATATATATCCCTAATATTAACTATTGATATTAAAATAACTTTTCTAATTATATAGAATGATTTATAATTTATATAGAAATAGTTTGTATAAAAATTATAAGGGTAGTTTATAAATTTTTATAAATAAAAAAGGAAATGAAAAAAATAATAGTTTATATAAAAAATTGAATTAATCAAATTAAAGTCCTTATAAATAATATAAACCATATAAAAAAGAGTTTTGATAATTTATTTCCTTAAGGTTTAAATTATATTAAATATTTGATATTTAAATTATGTACATTTCTCACATGATAGAATTGAAATATAAAACGTTTATTTTTCATGTAATATAAAATAATTATATTTAATTCCATATAATTAAAAAAAATAAAATAGTTCATATTTGTAACAAATCGGCTTGAGGTTTCAACTAACCTAGCACCTGACCCGATCCTTTGAAGGGTTGAAAGGTTTTTATGGATCCCCATGGGTGGGAAACTAGTATCTGGACATCACATAACAAACCTTGGGAATGATCTCTACCTCATATAACAATATAAGAAAATATTATAAATAAAAGGAATAAATCAACCAAGAAGAAGATAATAATAACTGAACAACCAAACCAACATGGAAAATACCAATGATAAATAAATAAATCAATAGTAGGAGTAGGTATAAATAAATCTGAATCATAAAATATAATATTTCAAGTGACTAATACATAAACCAAAGTTGAGCATAAAGCCTAAAACTAGCTCCAAGGAGCCACCACTTGATCCAAGATCTCCATCCAAAAAGAAACATATCCCTCATGAATCTAAGCATGGTAGAATTAAACTATAATGACCTTGGACTTATAAAAAATCGCCATGATCTCAACCTATCAATGGATTTCCACCCACCTAATCTAAGCAGTTTTCCCCCATTACATCTTAAAAATTATAGTTTGAAATACCATAGAAAAATATAAATTTTTCATAATATTTTATATAATTAAAAAAATAACACATCACAATTGTATTAAAAATATTTTTTCTTTCTTTTCATTAGATGAAAATAATCACTTGGGAAACACTTTATCCCGGTCAAATCCAACTTTAATAAAACATTATTTTTAATTTCCCACATAAAACTATTTCATAAACAAATTTTTCAAATGAATTGTTTAAAACCCAAAATATTTTTCCAATTTCAAATAGTATTCCAAAACATTATTGAAAATTGATTTCTATGTAAAGTAAGGCATTGTGACCTAAAAAATTCTAAAACCCCCACTCATCAATGTTACAAAATCAAACCATTTCAATTTTCTCTTCAAAAAAACTGAAAAAATACTTAGAAAAAATCACATTTAAAGGAATATCCTTTCAATACCATAAATAAAACAGTTTCAAATCACATTAAAATAACACTTTCACTTTCCTTCATTTGAAAACCTCTTACAGACAACTTTTCAAAACATTTGAAAATTAAACCATAAAGTAAGGAAGTGATAAATAAAAAAATAGCACAACTATGTCAAATTCACCCAATAAGAAGAAAAAACCACAAATTCATAGTTTATAAGAAATAATATAAGAAGTAGGGGATATAATTTAAACAAATGGGGAAATCTAGTAGTATGATCCTAAATAGGATCATGGTTCCATGATCTCAAACCAATCAGATCTAATAAATGGGATCTGACATGAATTAATTAAATCTAGGTTCACTAATCAAAATTTGTTCCCAAAAATGATCAGAATATCCCCTAGTCTTATTTAGGACCACACCCAAGAGATCACTTGATCTTTTGAAAATTACCACTCTATAGGATTTTTCAATCCCATGGGGAATGTCCCCTCCATGGGCTATCTCGATCCTATAGACAAAATACCTTAACAATTTAATAACCTAGGTCAAGGATTTAACTAAATAAGTCATTAGATCTAATCCCCAAGGTCTCCCATTAAAATTCAAAATAAGGTTAGCACAAATTAACCATTTTATAAATCAAATATAAATAATTTAAAATAACTCACACATCACCTCCTACACACTCAAAAATATTATCCCCAAATATATCTATGCATGAAGGACCTATAAAGATAAATAAATATAATAAATCACTTAATGGCACCATGGAATAACAAAATCACATGGGGATTATGAGGGTTTCACACATTTTATGAAAACTTATTTTTCAAAAAATTACAAAATATCCTTTTCATTTTGAAACACACTTTGAATGCTAATCCCAACTCACAAAATTTCAAGCACATACCAGTCAACTATTGAAGATAAATTAAATTTAACATTTTTAAACCAATATGAAAACTCACACTAACCTTAAAAAACATCCCATATTAATAGTGGTTTTAAAGAGGTCTGAAATATTATACAAAATGGTTAACAAATGCCTTTCAAGTAAAAAACCCTGCTAAAATTTTTAAAAACATTAAAAAAACTCAAATACTTAGTTTAAAAATAAATTCATGCAAAATTAAATTTTATAAAACCAAATTGGAACTAATATATTATTTTAAAATCACACATAATATTTAAAAACCTATTGGTGTTTTTTAAAAACGCTTTTCATGGAACCAAATTCCATTACAAGTGTAAAAACCATTTGTAAACCCCCCATTTTTTCCTCATGGAAACTTATATAGGACTAAAATAAAGAAAGAAACACTTTGAAACAAATAATCATTCAAATTTATGTAATATAAATAATTAAAAAATAAACAACAATCTTGGTTCAAAGGAAAAAAAACCAAAGTTGTCATTTATAATGGAGAACGCTCCTACTAGCAGAGACATTACCTTTAAAACCATATATGAGAAAATCACCATGATTTAGACCAATACCTTCCCTAAAATAATATAACACCAAAATTAGGGTTAATGGGAGGAACTTGAAATCAAAAAAAATAGGGAATATATGAGAGAAAGTGGTTTAAAGGGACTTACCATGGAGAAAACCACTAGAATCTTTGGATAAGACCATCAAAAAGGAAGGAAAAAAGGTAGGAGACTCCCAAGGGATAGGTGCCTAGTATGTTAAAATGAGAGAGAGAGAAATAAATGAGGGTTGGAGGGTTAAAATTGATTAGGTTAATTTATAAAATTTTGACTTTTAATGAATTTGGATAGGTTGTATGATATGGGTGAACAGGTCACTACTGAAACTAAAACCCACTCGCATAATTTACCTAGGACTCTGTATAGTTAGAAAAACTACATTTCAAACATTCCAAATGAAACTATAAAATTGAAAAACTAATTCATTCTCTTTATCCACTATTTAATAAACCTTGTGAAATTTTTGTGCCCATTTTCTTACACACTAAATCTCCCACATATTTTCCCCTAGTATCAACATGTTTTGGACTCAACTTTGTAACTCTTATGTAGACCACACATGTATAGAACAATTTGAACTAGAAATTTATCTAAATAAGGTTAATTGTATAGTTTCATCTAAATAATTTGTTCAAACTATTCACAAGTAGAAAAACTCTAATAATTTTATGTTTCAATCAAAAACTCTCCCTAAAACTTAAAAATACCCTCAAACACATAAAATAAAATAAAATAAACACTAAGGTGACACAATGAGGGTCCCAATTCTCTATGAAATTCTACTTTATATCCCTTAAAATTTTCATGTATAAGTACAAAACAATAGAATTTGGATTCTAAAATAATCCCCCAAAATAAAATACAATTATTCAAACAACTTAATGAATCATAAAACAACAATGAACATACTCATGAAGTACTAGTCAATAAATGGTCAAAGAAAATATCTAAGAAGGTATAGTCTTGTCATTGGTATCCCTAAAATTTATAATTAATCTAAAATGGTGTAATAATAGAAAAAATATTTTCCTAAAATGATATCACACCACTGAATATCTACATTCATTAAATCGCTAAAAATGGAATCACCAAGAACCTCTAGTTATAGACAACAAAAATAAAAATTCTCAAAATGACCAAAATAAGTCACTAAACCAAGACACATTCTAAAGGACCAAAATCTGGGATCACCAAATGCATGGTATGCCAAAACCAGGGAGCACATATTCCGATAACATTCCTCAGTAAGAAACAACATATCTCAACCCAAGGGACACAATTAGTATATGAAGGTTTTCTATTCAAAATTAATGAAATAACATCCCACCATTATTTTGATAGAAAACCTAGCTTGACGAAACCCACATTCCAACCAAAAACAAAAAAAAAACCCAAATAATCCATACACTAACCCTATCTCCTTCCCTTATATAAACTACCAAATGAAAACCAACCCATGGTCTACACCATATACAAGTAACCCAAACATCACCAAGCAATAAGGAATGAATATTCCCAAAAAAACATCTACTGATTTTTTAACTAAAACACATATCCATATTTCATAATAAAAATAAACACTTTCCATTTGAAAAAATTCCAAATCACTCACCCTTTAAAACACATTTTTAAGGTTAAAAACCCAAATGAACCACAAAATTCAAATTTTTGGAAATCACTAGTTTCCCTTAAAATAGAAAAAAAAATAAAACATTTTTTTCACTTGATTAGAAAATAAATATCACTTAAAAAATTTCCAATTTTCAAAATTAAATCAATGATTTCAAAATATTTCTTGAAAAAAAAGTTCATTTTAAAAACAATATATTTGGACTTATTTTAAATCTTAAAAAAATCTTATAAAATCAATTTTTTTCACACAGAGAACTGATTCCACATCACATAAGAAAAAAATACATAACAGAATCCTCAACTAAAATTAAGTCCAATTAAATATACATATCATATCACAATCCATGATCACTTTCCCATTTCTTTTACAAACAAAAAAATCTAAGTGTCAAGGGGTCTAAATAAAAAAATCAAGTAAGATGTGGAATCATCTTCAACAAGGTATCATGGTCTATAAACATATTCCAATCATGCATTGGTCCCTAAAACATATCAAGTATCAATAATTGGGTTTATATATGGTTTTTCAGATCCTATAAGCTGACATCACACATAAATCACCTTTTTCTTCTATATCCTAAACATTAAATATGATCCCCTAAGGCAACTAAATCTATGACATTGAGAATCAAGACACCACCTCTATAGTTATCAAACAAAAATCAAAAAACACCATTAAATGGAAAACTATAATCAAAATAAAATCCTCAACTACCCATGGAAACTCAAGGTTCTCAGTCAGAAAGAGATTATGACACTCTCCACTCACATACCTCCTAAGTCCTGGAAGAATTATCTCTACACTACCAACATCCCCAAATAATAAGAGGGAATCCCAAAACCTAGGTAACACTGATAACCTAACCTTTCTACTATTTTTTAGCAAACTAACCTAGTTTCTCATCTAACCTGGCCCCCAATCCGATCTATCAAAAATCCTGAAGGTTTTTCCCAATCACTATGGGATGGAAGCTAGTGTTTAGCTATCATAAAACATACCTAGGGACTGATTTATCCCTCGTATAGTAATATATGTAAAAAATAGAAACAAAATAAATAAACCAACCAAGAAGGAGATAATAATAACAGAAAAAACAAACCAAAATGGAATATACCATTGATATATAAATAAATCAACAGTGATACTAGATACAAATAAACTCAATGTATAAAATACAACAGGTCAAGTAGACAATAAAAAACACAAAGCTCAAAAAAACCCCCAAAATAGATCCAATGAGAAACCATGTGATCTATGGTCAGCATACAAATGAAACATCTCTCTTGGGAATCTAATATGGGGAGAATCAGACTGGAATAAACTTGGACATGTAAAAATATAGGCATGAGATAAACATCCCAATAGGTCACCGCACCCCAAATTTTAAGAAGTATATTACCTATTACATAATAGAAATTATATTTTTAAAAACATTATAAAAATATAAATTTGTCATAAGATTTTATATAAAGAAATAGGAAAGACATCAGAACTATTTTAAAACTCCTTTTTCTTTATTTTCATTAAATAAAAATAACCACTTTTGAGACACTTTTTCCTGACTAAAGCTAACTTTTCCGAATTAAAATTTTCCAAATTCCCTCTTTACAACCATTTAATATATACCACTTTTAAAATTCACAAATTGAAACAAAAAATTGGTTTCTAAATTCAAACAGATTCTCAAAACAATTATGAAAACTGATTTCCAAGTAATGTTATGTGTAGTGACCTAACACCATGTTTCTAAACCCTACACACAATAAAGTTTAAAAAATGAACCATTTCAAAATTATCATTAAAAACAATCGAAAACAATTTTCAAAACAATTTTTTACATTTAAATAACATTCCTTTCAATCTCATAAATAAAACTGTTTGAAAGAAAATTAAATTCTCACTTTCATATTCCTTCCGTTAAATCCTTTCACAAACCAATTTCTAAAAAATTTGAAAATAACATTATAAATTAAAGGAGGAAAGCACACAAATAAAAACCACTACATAAAATTAATATGATAGGTATAAACAAACCACAAGTATTGAGATTCCAATAAACAATACAAGAATAAAGGGATACAATCGATGAAAAATTAGAAATCCCCTAGTATGATCCTAAATTGGATCCTAGTGTCATGGGATCTAACCAATAGTCTCTAATTATAAGGATATAGATTGACTTAAATAACTCTGGGTTTACTAATAACCATGTTTTCACAACAAATTTTGGAAACTCTCTTAATCTTCCTCAGTATCACCCTTCTAGGAGCTCACTTGGTCTCTTGGGAGACAACCTCTCTATGGGATTTCACAGTTCCATGGTGAACATCCTCTATATAGGATCTATCATACCTCTAGAAAACTTCCCATAATGATGTAACAACATTGGTGAGTTATTCTACCACCTAATTCACCAACCCTTATCCCCAAGGTCTCCCTTGAAAATTAAAATAATGGTGATCAATAATGAACCGTTTTATAAATCAAATTTAAATAATTTGAAATAACCCACACCTCACCTCCCAAACCCTCATAAGGATTATCCCTAATCATATATATTAAATAATAGTATAAAAATATATATAAATTTAAAAAAACCCTCATGATATTGCAATCAACCACGTCATAACAAAATCACACAAGGTTGAAGAGGTATCCACACCTTTTATGAAAAATACTCTTTCATAAAATTCCAAATAGAAAATTGTCATTTAAAAATATACTTTGAATAATTATCCTAACTCACATTATTTTAAGATCATCCCAATAAAATCTTGGGACTAAATTTCACTAGAACATTTTGAAACCCAAATTGAAACTCTAACTTTTCTTAAAACAACCTTTGAAATTAATTGAGGTTTTAAAGAGGTTTTAAATAAAATAAAAAAGTTTTAACACAACCCTTACAAGTAAAAAACCAATTACAAACATCTTAAACACATTAAAAGACTCAAACACTTTTTTAAAAAATAAATTTATACAAAATGAACAATTATAAATCTATGTCGACAATGAGAATCACTTTTAAAAACACTCACAAGATTTAAAAAGCCACTTCGTAATTTTTAAAAATACATGTCATGGAATATCATTCTATACCATGGGTTAAAACCATTATTAATACCCAAATTTTACCTCATGGACACTAATGTAGTCATAAAATTAATAAAGAAACAAACCAACAATCATTAAAAGGCATGTAATATAAAGAAACAACAAAGAAACACCAACCCTGGTTTAATGGAAAACAAGCCAAAATTAGTTTCATATAATGAATAACAGTCCAAAAAGATAATACATTCCCTTTAAAATCCCTAAATGAGAAAATACCCAAGATTCAAACCAATCCATTCCCTAAAATCATTCAATACTAACATTGAAGTTCATGGAAAGAACTAAAATCAAATTAAAATATAGAATGGAAGATATGGAGTTTAGATGGAATTACCATAGAGTAAACCACTTGAATTAGAGGATAATATCATCAAAATAGAAGGGGGATGGGATGATACTACTAAGGGATAGGTTTTTGGACTATTAAAATGAGAGGGATAAAGAAAGTAGAGTTGGAGAGTTAAAATCGATTAGGGGAATTTCTGAAAATTTAACTCTTAATGAATCTAGGAAAGCCACTTGGTTTTCCAAATTGTTCAAAAACCGTAGGAAGTTCACTACCTTGAACAAAACCCACTCCCATATTTTACCAAGGATTATGCATAATTAGAAAAAAACTATTCACCATCCATGAAAAATGGATCTGTCAAATTACAAATCAAATTCATGTTCTTATCGCATTGTATACTAAATCACGAGTAAGCTCTATATCATCACCCTTACACACCAAAGGTACCAAAAAGTTTACCCTGGTATCTTTATGGTTTGGAATAAATTGTATGCCATCCATACAGACCAAATATGTGAGGAACAATTTGAACTAGAACTTCAACTATGTAAGGGTAAATGCACTGTTCCCCTAAAACCATGCACAATGAGGAAAACTCCATAATTTCCATGTTTTAGGATAAAATACCCCAAAACATAAAATGACCCTCAAACACATAATATAACATAAAATAAACACCATAATGACATATTGGGTATCACAATATTAGATAAGTATAAATAATGTGTTTATATTTATATAATTATAGAATTTCCATAAGGTTAGCCAAATTATAAAGTGTTTATAATTACTTAATTTATAAATAATTTATAAATAGTAAATATCATGTTTAAATATATGAATTGATTATTTATTTAAATTTTTTTATCTATATTATTTGACATGACCCAACCCATCAGGGGCCTGCTCGAACAAGAGGTATGCCATGTGTGCTACTCCAAGCCTGCATCTAATAGGACTGGGGTTGGTAACTCAAACTGAGTAGGTATCTCCAAGAATATGGGAGCCCATATCCTATATTATTATGAAACCTATAAATATCTCCAATTTATAAAAAAAATAAAAAACTAATATCATAAATATATAAACAAATAAATATCATAAAATCCATGCAAGATACATCAGATACAAGTACATTACCACATGGGAAAAAATAAAAGGAACTATACATATGACAAGCCTCCCAATCTGAGAGACACAAGATACCAGAAATATCATACTCATTGAATGAATTCCTAGATAAATATATATAAATAATGGTCACTGACACCATTATAACCCACCAAGTGTCACCATGCACCACCAAGTGTCACCACTGTAAAAGTAGAACTAGCTTTATGGCTATCAATACCACCCAGATTCCTATGTAATATGTATGAGAACAATATGTGTGGGAAAAATCCCATATATGGGTGAGTATAATCATACCTAGAATGACTCCCTAAAACCAAACATAAAATAAAACACAATAAGTCATTTCAAAACTCCTGGTATGAGATGGTAACCTGAAGGAAGACAATAAATATTGATATTATCTAAAACTATAATCCTCAATGGTGAAAATAATTCTAGTCATATCATATTTAATCTATAAAAGGTTGTATCTAATGAGAAAATAGGGATGATAGGAGTACCATAAATCTCACAATGTTTGAAGTCAATAGTCCAGTCATATGTCGCGTCTCAGAGGTACCTAAGCGGTGATGATGAGTCACAAGTATTGAAGTATCAAATATCCTCAACCCCTTTAACTTCTAAATCACATCTAGAAACCATAAATAAGGTCCCAATACTCACTGAATCATACATGATTTTTGGGGAAGTATTTTCACTTATTATATATGGTTACTAAGTCACCATTCTAGAAACCTATAAGGTAACCTACACCTCATCCAAGGATAGGTTTCATAAAAGGGATTACTAAAATTTATCAACATAAACACCTAGTTATGATAAAATAAATTTCACCTCATAGAAACTATAGTAGAGTTACTTTTTCATATCGAGTAACACACAGAAGATGTGGGAACACCTCACTCTATATAGAGAGGACCCACACCCTGAGTATCACACACCAGATGGTAGAGGACCAAACATCAAAGATATAGGAACTTTACTCCCAATATCATATAGTAAATTAAGGATTATTAAAGCCTATCAGTAATATTGGGGACCTATTCCACCCTAGGTAGCACATAGAAAAAGATGGAGTACCTGATCTAGTGAACACTTCAATCACCACACCCAATATCCATTATCATTCTTATAAATCTAAGAAGGATAAACTATTTGTATCACCTTGTGTATTAGATCTAACACCAAAGATAAGTGTATTATTAATTTATTTCGGGAAAACACCACAATATGGAATACTCACACACCCAAATATGACTCCCATGAAAATAAATATGAAAAAGAGACATTGATGCTAAAAAATGGTGGTACACAACATAAACAACATCTACAAATCATGGTGTTCAGCTTAGAGAATACACAAAATGAACCCTTGGGCTACACAATGTGTAATACTCACCCCAAGACGTTTCACACTCCAGAAAACTATCTTTATTACATGAAGAAATCTCTCCATTCCACAACCAAAGCTCCCCATGATGTGACCAATGCACTTCACAACATGAACAAGGTAATTTAGGTTATGATAGAACCCACCACATCATGATCGAACTCTTTATTCAAGATAGTACAACACCTAAATTTTATGGGGTACACCCCATACTATGGAACATAAACCATTCCATGAAAACCCATTCACGGGGATACCATCCTACTACCTTAAAACTATACTATGGGAATACCTTCATGGAATAACCATTACATGACCATATAACCACACTATGACAAATAATTTATGTCTTGGTTTCATATCTGAACCTATATTCAATAAGATACTCATAATTGAATCATCATCACCGTTCTTACCTTTTATCATCCCCAGATCACCACCAAAAGCCTCTACCATCATTAGAATGCCTCCAATGGTTGATTATTGGAAATTATTTTTATGAAAAATGATTTTCAATGGTTCGCATATCATAATCATCATCATTTCAATTTTTATTCAAGAAACGCATACACAAAATCCATCACTAAGGAGTACGGAAATAATGCAGACCAAGGGAATCACCCCGGATCAAGTTCACCCCCTCAGGATTTAATTGAGAAACATGAGAAAAACATTTGACTGAGACGTCATCGCTCGCAAGAGAGGCCATGTGATCTGCCACTTTCTTCCCTTCTCTCCAAGTACGTGTAAGGCTAATGCTCCTAGCCATTAAGTCTCTACATTCCCTAATCATATAAATTATTGACCAGGGGTTATTACCTTTTATTTTGAACTCATCATGGGTAACCCGAGAGTCCGTCTCCACATGCGATAGGCAAATTCCTCTCTAGATACACAAGGTGAGGCATGTTAGTACTACTCTCGCCTCCGCCTCTAGGGAGCTACCAGTACCATAATTTACAGAGAAGGCCAGGATCACACTTCCGGACACATCCTGAAGCCCCCCCCCCCCCCCCCCGCATCACTCCCTAGAGGCAGGACCCATCGGTATTCATCTTCAAGCCCTCACCCAGAGGGATCCACCACACCCATTTTCCCTGACTCCCGAAATCCGCTACCTGGACCATGCCCTGAGCCGTGTACAGGGCCTGCAACGACGGGACCTCCTTCCAGCTACCTGCAAGAGAAAACTTGTCCGTTAGGGTGAAACTGATCCTGGCGATGATTGCCCTCCCCGTGGAAGGCGCCTCCTCAAACTTGGCTCGGTTCCCAGCTTGCCAAAACCCCTAACAACCAGCGCTTAGGACAACAGCCCGCACTCCGTTTTCCTTACCAGTAGCCTCAACCACCTGGAACCATCCAGACAGGAAGTCCTACATGCTTTCTGCCTGAAAAGACATCTCGAAGAATCCATTGAAATACCCCCACGCCAATCGAGTCCAATCCCCTGCGACGAAATGTGGGACAACGTGTCCTTACAAAATTTTGTGCAACACTGGAAATGAGAAAACATTCTAATCCCCATATGCTTGATATTGTCATCAGACGGCAGTGTATGATTCTGGATCCTCGACATGAGAAATTTGAAATTAGTTGGGATGACATTGCACTAAATCTACCCACTCTACCCCCTAGTTGCCCATGGGTGTCGCTGCTCCTGCAGAACTCTTTCGACCTGAACTTCCCCGTGGAGGTAGAAGTGAAGACACATCGATCACGTTCCACGCTGATGAGGATAGAATCAAAAACCTCACGTTGGTCGACATCCAGGATGGATCTGAAAAAGGTTGGGTCCTACACCACCCCATTGAAAGTGATCATAGGCGCTGGGCATCCTGGATACCCGAAGGAGCTACTCGACCAATTATGGTGCCAAGAAAACATATTCCCCTCCCCGGTTATCCACTGAGAGAGCTGAAAGAAGTCGGGAATTAAGTTGCTGACTGCCAACCACAAAGGCAATCCACTCACTGAAGACACTCCAGCACTTTCCTTATACCTGCATGACATGAGGCTTCCCCACAGAGAACGTTCTTTTACTACCTCACATGCCAACTTCTCATACATACAATGAATCGTGACATATAAACTCTTCACATTTAACCCGCCCTCCCAAATGGGCCAGGCCATCCTCCCCCAAGAAACCCAATGTATCTTCCCCTTCGAATATTCATCCCAGTTAAACAAGCCAAAATCTTATCAATGGATCTGTCAACCCCCTTCGGTACATTGGTTGTCGAGAGCACATGGACTAGAATGGCCAAAAGGACACTATTAACAAGTGATATACAACCTCCAAAAGATAAAAACCAGTTTTTCCAGTTCAAGATACGCACCAAGATCCATCTCACCACCCGGTCAAAATCCCTTATCCGCATTCTACCTGCCAACACTGGGGTCCCAAGATACTCAAATGGAAACGAACCTTGCATCATACCCAACCATGTACCCATAGTATCCGCCCTGCTCCTGATACAAGCCTTGGACACATAGAACTCACTCTTCTCCCGGTTGATGATTTGACCACTCCAGTGGCAGTAATTCTCAACAATCTTGATAATTCCATGCACCGATTTCCGCCCCTCATTGCTAAAAATAATGGTATCACCCGCAAACATCAGGTGCGAAATGGATGGTAGGCCTACCTTCATTCTGTAAGGATGGATATCCCTATTTATATAGCCCTCTGTTGATCATCTTACTCAGAGTATCCTGCATAAGAATAAAAATGATCGGGGAGAGAGGGTTGCCCTGACAAAGGCCACACACCGACTTGAAGAATCCATGATTTAGTCCCATAAAAGACACAGCCAACCAAGCAGAGCAGAAACACCTAAAGATGATATCATAATCCCAAGAAGAGCAGAAACACCTGAAGAATATATCAGAATCCAACCAAGTAGAGCTGAAACACCTCTATGCAATGTTTCCCCAAAATTATTGAGTTATTTCATCTCTAATTGATCCACCAACACACATCCTCAATTAATCATGCCCAAATATCTCTTTTCATGTAAAAATCCATTAATTGAAAACCCAAATTCTAATTGGGAATAGATATGATCCAATAATAGTCAAACCCTTGACCATGGTTAAGGATGGTGGTGAATGTATGAAGAAATATAAATAAATAATGAGTAATATTCATGTTCAGGACTTATATTGTTTGGTGTAAGGATATAACCACTATTTCTCAGGTGTGGATTCTCCAATGAATAAGAGCACAGTAAGGAGTGTTTTGAAATTGAGAATAATAAATCAATAATATTTTAGGGACATGCTTTAGTAAACTATAAATTAAGAACAATAATTACTTATCTAAAAAATATGAATAAAAATAATATAATCAATTAAAATCCCTACATCAAGAGAAAATCATCATAACTTTAATTACTTGTCAATTACAAGGTTTTGTTCATCATCACCACATGATATGGTCATCGACATGATTGTTGATCAAGCTCTGTTCCCTCAATCTAATGTCAATTCAATCAAGATACAGTCTATCCCCACCCCTTTCTCCCTAGGTTTTATATAAATGGAAATAATGACTAATCCTAGGGATATACTATAATAGGGATTTTATAGTTGAAATTGGGTTACCTAATTCAAAATTAATTAATTTTATTTAACCTTACACCCAAGACAGTAAATCCTAAGAACATTAGTATAAAAAAATAAGACCACTACTAGTGTAACACCCTTATATATAAATAAATATAGCTTTAGTTTTCCCAAAAAAATATTAATTCAAGATTAAATTCTAATAATTAACTAACACACATGCATGGACTAAAAAATATATTATTTTTAATATGTTATTATCATGTCTTTGTGATGCTTAAAACTTCCTGAAAACTTAGTAAACAATTTCAAAAATACAAATTAAATATTTTAAAGGTTCATATTGAAAAAAATCATGTCCCTAAATCCTTCCCATATTTAAAAATTTTCATACCTAAAAAATAAATAACCAACACTCGTCAATAAGGAACCTCACAATACACCCTCATGTGTAAAACAAACATAATTTCGCATGCACTTATTTCATCTTAATAGGTTCAATTTCTAAAATAAATCAATAAAAAAATACCTAAGAAATGAGAATACTATCACATAACCAAATTTATCAAATCTATCTCATCTCAAAGAAAAACCTCAACATGAACATGCATCCACTCTATGAAAGTATCTTCAAGCCTCAACACCCAAACCCTGTTATCATCTGAATGACATCCCACAACATGGGATGGATTGAATCCATAAAACATCGACATGTATATTAAAATGGTTCATTAAAATTGTTATAAGTTGTGAAATTTCTTATCTACCTACATTTATATATCATTCTAAATGGTTTTTGTGTGCTCACAACCCATCTACATCACACTCCCCCACTGAGTGATTCAAAAAAACACTAGCATAAGGATAGTTTTAAGGTATTATACTCTTCTAGAACCAAATTGGATTCTATATAAACTCATTTAATCCTAGAATAGGCATCAATATCTCAAAATTGTGACATAAAATAAATATGGCCTTTCTTTCCCCATCTCTTTGCAAACATTCATGGGAATTTTATGTCCACATAATGATCCCCAATAGATCCATGTACACTATCAAAAAAAACCTGGTTCTATTTTCATAACTCTTATAAGAACAACATTGATGATTTTATCATGTATTAAACTAAACTCATCAAATTTTTCATCACCACACCACTCCCCATCGGGTGGGCCAATCTACTATAATTCAAATAAAATGATCTGAACTATTTAAATGACCCTACTATGCTAGCTCTAGACACCAGGATAACACATTCTAAACTAGATTAATAAAAACCCACAAACTCCTAAGGAAACATCATCTTCCACCACAAAGAAGGAGTTTACTTATGATGGGAATTTCCATAAATATTTTATGGACATGACACGCTAAGTTTCAACAACCAGTCTAGGCCATCCCTAAATCAGGGCACCCAAGTTAGCCCATGACATGAACCGAGGGGTATTTATGATCGTTGAGGGCTGTAAAAAATTACAAATATTTAAATTACATACACTTGGTATTATTTTACCTAATAAATAATAAAATACTTGGATATTATACTCATAATTTTGGCATGAATACTTCATACAACATATACTCATGCACAATAAAATAAATAGGTACATAGTAATAAATACCAAACAAAATATAACCAGGATAAATATCTATTATCCCTGCCATGTTAGATACCCTGAGGTTGGTGAATCATGCTATGATATATTAAAATAGACCCCCTTGTGGATCTTGTTTCATTATTAAATAAAACTCTCATCTCTCTCATTTGTGTATAAATGAATAAATTGAAATTCAAACATACACAAGACACATCAATTTTTTTGGTTCACACTCACTATGATACATAAAATGAGAATAAAAAGGAAATTTATTGATGTTCCAAATATACTACAGTAAACTATTGTTACAATGTTTAGAGTGGATTCACTATCCCCCCTGGTTTATAAACATTCACTCTTTGAAAGATCGCCACTCCCTTTTCTTAAGTGAATGAACAACTCCTCCAAAATAATCTTTTGATAATAGTTATTAGCTCTAAGTATATTCACACTTGAATGGGTGTGAATTTAATCTCCTTTTTCATCATATATATGAAAATATTCTTCCATATTAACTTATGTTTCACAAAAATCCCCTCAACTTAATTCTTTTTCTTCACTATGTGATATTTTTTCAAATTTTGTTATTCAAAAAATGACTCCTTAATGTTTAATAAATTCACTTTTTGTCATCTGAATCCTTATGATTTATGCATCAAACTATTCACTACATGAATCCTTAATTTTTATGAACTTCATTATTCCCTGCATGACTTCTTATTATTTAAGTGGGACACTAATACACATGACTTACATGTTTCCCCTTTGTTTCACACTTCTTTACAACTCAATGGAATTCCCTATAATAATATACACGTTTTATTTTTTTGACTTAGACAATGAAGTTATTAGGGGTCAATTTATGGAAAAATAACCCCAATAAAACTATAAATCCTAAATTTCAATTCACCCCTTCAGTTAATACAATATGCTTGACTCGTTCATGATTATAAAGAATTTTTACTCCACTTATGTGATTTGTGTACATTTTTAGAACTTAAATTCTCTAAGTGGGTTACTATCAATGATGGATGGATCTGTGATCATTATGGGTCACGTGACATTCCTAGGATATTTTATCAACATACGCTCCTGATACTTATGAACTTTAATGGGGATACATTGTTAATGATGGACGAATCTATGCTAGTTGTTGATCATGGGATGGATCTGGGATATGTGCTCGACTTACCCACTTAGTATTTAAATGCTTTAGGTGACTATTTATGAATCACATGATCTATGTTATTCTTTATTAATTACAATATCCACTTAATTATTTAATACTTTTATACTTATATTTCCTTGTCTAAATTTTAATACAAAACTCTAAATAACTTCAGGGCCTCTTTTCCATCCAAACTTATGAACAAATTTCAACCTTGTAAACAAACACAAAAACCTAATAAATTCAAAAAGAGGGATTTTCTTCCAACAATCTCCCCCTTTGGGTTTATTTACAACACTAAAAATCATTCAGACAACTTTTGAAAAATTTTAAAATAGTGATCAAACACTTAGTCAAAAAAATTATAATATCACAGCAGAGAAGACCATAATGATAAAAACAGTAAAATGAAAATATTATCAATTAATAACTTCATTATTGGTACCAACTATTCAAACATGATCATCCCTAAATATTAATTCAATAAACCTCACTTGGAAACTACATAGATCACAAAAAACATCCATGGGTTATCTTTATTAAATTAACTATTTCAGTATCATTATATTTTCAATAATCCCCCCTTTTCTCTACTCCCCTATTAGTTTCACCCCCTTCAATGAGCAAGACATCACTCCCTTTGTTAGAAAACTCAAAGGTTACTTTTGTATGGTCTGCAAAATTAGAAAAAAAACATTTATTAGCACATAGAGAAAAACACATCATACCTTGAGAAGAGGGGCTATCATATCCACACAAGTCAACTATGGGGATTAGACTTAACACTAATATCAATTCAATGTCATTAAAATGATTCTTTGGGTAAGGCCTTTGTCGGGATATTTGTAACTTGTAGTTTAATGGGCGCATAATATAGCTTCCCCATCCCATAATCCACTATATCCTTGATAAAATGATACTTGATTTCAATTTTATTCAACCTTGAGTGATAGACAAGATTTTGGATAATGTTTATATCACATGAATTTTGATAAAGGATTCTGATCAAAGACTTCACTTTAACTCACATATCATCAGACGTCTACTTTATACATAGTTGTTATGTGAAATCTTGTGTTACCAAAATATATTCAGATTATATAGAAACTAGATAAATGAAATTTTGTTTGTTTCATTTACAAGAAAAACACCATCTTCCAACAAATAATACACCACCTAATGTTGAATTTATTTTATATAATGAACCATCCCATTTTACATCTGTATAATCCAATAACTCTTGTGAATATTTATCACTGTATAGAAAACCAAAATCTACAATGAATTTGATATACCAAATTATTATTTTCACTATAATTAATTGAATCTCCTTGGGATTACATTAATACCATGTCACCTGGCCTGTGGAAAAAACAATGTTGGGTCATGTTCCTATTAAGTACAACAATCTACCAATAATCCTCCAATATTCTATGACATTAACCATCTTTCCCAAATAATCACTTGATAATTTTATCTGGGTAGAAAATATAGTAGTCACCTCATTGTATTTTTTCATTAAAAATATTCTTGGAACCTCCATGGAATATTTATATTGATAAGTGAATGTACCATGCCTTCCTTACATTACCTGTAAAACAAGAAAAAATGTTATCTTTCCAATCGTAGACATTTCAAACTCATATTTCATGAATTATATAAACTATTTGTATTAATCTCTATTCAATATAACAATTATTTTTTCATTAATAGAATCCATCACCATCATCCTTTTATTACTCTCATTTTTTATATTGAGATTGTAATCAACTCCACCACACTATAAACTGAGCTTCTTTAAGTAGTGATCAAGACATAAATTCCATTATATTTGTACCCGTATGAGTCCATACAAAGCCTTTATCAATTGAAAATTATTTATCTCATATTAATAAATGATAAACCCATATTTTAGTTCAATATATAATACTTCTTCCAAAACACCATTCAAAACATATGATTTGACATCCATCGAGAAAACTTTGAATTTACTTTGCACAATTATTACCAAGAATGATCAAATCATCTCTATCTTTATAACATGTGTAAATTTTTCATCAACATAGATAAACTCTTATAGTATTATCCCTTGTAAATAAATCATACTTTATTTCAAAACACTATGTCATCTACATTCATATTTTTATGGAAGACCCATTTGGTCCAAATGACATTTTTTCTATTGAATTGAAAACAATCTCCCTGGTCTAATTATCCTTTATTCGTTGAAGATATTTGTTTATCACATCATCCCAATTCTCATCACCTGAAGCTTCTTAAAAACAATTTGGATATACTTTCGATTGGAAAGTTTTATATTGTAGAGACTTTATTCTTCTTGTCAACACTAGTGTTTTTTAATCACTGATTATATTTTGCCTATAAATTTTATCTTTTCTTCTTAGCCTCTGTGTAGGTACAAGTATAAATTCATCTTGATAATAATCTAAATATTATTCTCAATATCCGTCAGTTACTTTTAGTTCCTTTGATATACCCACCTCTTCATAACTATCCTCTTGAAACTATTCACTAGTTTTTTAAAGATTATTCTCATTCTCCACCACAACAACATCATTTCTCTCCACTACCATTCCCATCCACTTATTAAAGAATTTATATCTATTGGTTTTTTCTGATTAGGAAATAAATATCCCTTTATCTCTATAGAATTCAAAATTTTTATGTTTCTCCTTGTTGATAATGAAATACTAAGTTTTGAAGACTCTAAAGTACTTTAATGTCAGCTTATATCCATACCAAAACTCATATGAAGTCTTATATACTCTCAAGTAAAACAAATATCTATTATATATGTATACCAATATCAAAACTAATTATTTCCGAAAAATATCTGGAAGGTATTTATCAATAAGTATCATTATAACCATTTTGTAGATGATCTCATTACTTCTCTCAAACACGCCATTTTACTAAGGAATTCTCACTACTGATACCTGGTGATTTATCCCATGCTTATTGAAATAATATTTTACGTGGTTATTTATGAACTTATTCATATTATTAGTTTATAAATTTCACATATTTTTACCTAGAATAATTTAAACTACCCTATAATATATTTTTATGAAACTAAACACCTTGAAATTATTAGTGATGACCAAAATCCACACCAACTTGTTGTAATCGTCAATGAAGATGACATGATATCTATTCTCAATAGGTCTAGACACATCAATATTCAACAATTAAAGCACTCTTTTTGATCTTTTATCTTTCACCATGTACATATTTTGAGTGATCTAACCATGTTGAAATCATCACACATGTGAGTATGATCACATGATAACTTAGGTAGGGCTTGGGTAGTATTACATTTCATCAGATCTTATGGTTGGCTCAAATGGAAAAGACATTTATTCCACAACATTTCTTCTTCCTACATTGATATAAAGTATATATCTTCTCCTCTACTCACAATATAGATATTCCAATTCATGTGATTCCTCTACATCACCATTGAACTTACACTGATTATTGGTAAATATTATTTCATGTATTAATTCATATAGTTTACTAACACTAGTCAAGTTGTCATTGATACATTCAATGATAAATACATCTATGTGTCTCATATAATTTCCCCCAAATATGGATTTTCCTAAGCTAAGAGTCTTTAGGACTTCATCAGTTTCAAATTTGAAAACACCTTCCTTATCGTACTTGATAACTATGAGAAGTTCTTTATTTCTTATCATGTTGGATGTGCATCCACTATCAATAATATATACACTAGCATGATTGGATTCTTTTAGGTAAATATCTATAAATGTTAGCTTCTAAAATTTTTTCATTTTGATCCATGTATTTGACTTCATACATAATGTCTATTAGTATTCTTGATCTTAATTAGATTATGATGGACCAACGTCATCTTGAAAAGATATAAATTTATTTTACATTTATAGTATGTTAAATGATTCCTTGAGCGGAAATGGATGACCACTTTGGATCTACTTTGGCATATTCCTTTTTTTATCAATGAGAATTATATGTCCATGTTTCCAAATCCTCCACATCAAAAAAATTAACCATCATAGTCATTCATAGAATATTGAATTTTTTTCTACATTTATTTCTCTTATTCCCATTGTTGCCTCTTGTCTATGGAACATACATTTTGGGAATGACCCATTTTTCTACAACAATAGAACCCAATTTGACATGCAACCCTATATGTGATTATAATAGCATGATTTTTCCCTTACTATTTATGAATATTCTTAGTTGAATCAAAATCAACCTTTAACTTTAGAGTGGGTTATTTTGGTCTTTCTTTAACCATAGATTCTTTCTATTTTTTATCAAGACCAATATCATCCTTATTATTCATATATGTATTTTTATTCTATTCTAATAGACCATTGTGATCCAATTTTATATTTTTCATCACTTAAATGATTTGTTTTCCCAATATCGCACTATGGGTCAAAATTCTCTCTTGATCATCTATTTTTTATCACAGGTTGAAAACTTCCCCTTTAAGATCTTCAATACATCTGACCCAATCTTTCACTGTCTTAGTCAAACCATTGACAACCTTGGTCTGTTCTTTAATTTTGATCATGTACTAAATAATTTCTCTAAGGTTTCTAGATTTTTATATTTGATATTTTCAATTCATACCTTTAACTCAAACTTTTATTTATCTTGCAACAACATATAGTGTTTGGTATCATGAACAACTATGTTGTATTTTTTTACTCTCCCAATATATTTTTCTTCATGATAATGTTCAAGATCTCATTAGAGATAAAATATTCCTTCCTATTATCCATCATTAGTGTCACTCTGTTCCCTTTCCTAGGGATTTCCTACAACTTCCACCGCAGTGTTTTCTATAGGGTCTTTATAGTCTTTAATTTATTCCACCTCAATTTCTTCTGAAATTTTATTTTCTTGAGAAATCATATTATTTTTCTTAAAGAAATTTTTCTTAGTGATTTTTCTTAACTTTAACATTGGTTTAAGACTTTCTTATAGAAGTTTCATGATCATCCACATCATCATATTGAAACTTCTTAAGACACTTTTATATAAGGTTCCCAAACATTCCATATTAAAATCATGTGAGTAGAAGTTTCCCTATAAATATTACTTTTCCTGATTGGAAATTTGATAAAAAATAATGACATTAATTCATCCATCTATTTTTATTCTTGGACATCCTATATAGTGATCTTCTTTATGGCCTTGAATGCCACCTCTTTAGACTTCCACTTTTCCACATCCCCATTATCATCATTTCTATTCTTGTATGTGATAAGAGTATTGTGTAAAATATACCATATTAGTTAATTTTCCTCTATTATAAATAATTTATAATTGAACCATAGTGGAAATCATCTCAAGATTTGCTTTATGGTATTTACATCATTTAGGATTTCTCTAAGACCATACATGTTCTATAAAAAAACATTCACCTGATCAATGAATGCATTAAAAAACTCATTATGGTATATCCTTAAGTCCTCATACTGGTTTCATGTAACCTTAAATATAGATTCATTGTCTTTTGAATCACCTTCATAGATATTTAGTTGTTTTTTCAACATGACATTTGATCACTTACACGACATCACCTTCATGTGGATTGTGTTGGATAAGGCTCCCCCTAAAGCCTTAAGTCCTCTGGAATCAGTATTCAATTCTCCTTGATATGGCTTTAATAAAGCTCCATTATCCATAATAACCAAAATACCATGTATCATATCTATAAAAAACATTTATTCCTAATGATTGAAAGTAGTTTGTATCTAATTCTTCCATAGTTGAAAATTATTCAAACTATGATTATAAACCCTTTGTTATTAAAAACTTCTGTTTATTCCACTGTGATAGAATCATTGACTTTAACCATTCACTCTAATACTAATTATAGGCCATACCAAGTTAAATACCCTAATATGGGGTGAATTAGGGTATGAAAAATTAAAAATTATCCCATTGTGTATCTTGTTTTTTGTTAATAAAAACTCTCTTTAACCATCCATCCCATATCATGGAATAAATAGAAATTAAAACATACATATAACATATTAATTTAACTTGGATCACCCTAAATGGGATGAATACAAGAAGCATAAAAAAGAAATTTTTTGTAATACCAATCCCATAATAGTGCACTGTAATTATAATATTGAGAGAAGACTCATTGTCCCCTCTGGTTTAAAACCATTAACTCTTTAAAATCTCACTACACTCTCTGGTAAATTGAATTCACCACTCCTCCATAAGAATATTATAATGATCTTTATTGTCTTTGTGTTTATTCACACTGTAATTGGTGTGACTTTATGCTCCTTTCTCATAAAATATATGAAAATATTTTTCCCACTTAACTTCTTTTTCCTAAAAATCTATTCTATGTAATGATCCTTATTCATGGTGATATATTTTTTAAGATTTCATTATTCACTACATGACACCTTAATTTTTAAGTTCCACACTATTCACATAATGAAACCTTAGGGTTTATTTTTTTCAATGTTCACTATGTTACTCCTTAATGTTTACATGATTTACGGTTCACTGTGTGACTCCTTAATTCTTATATGTTGCACTATTCTCCATGTGACTCTTCCATTTTTATACATAAAACTATTCACTACATGACTCCTCATTTTTTATGTAGACCACTTACATGCACAAATTATGTGTATTTCATTTAATTTACAATTATTTTTAACTCAAAAAAAATCCTAGTAATAATCTACCCTCGGTATTTTTTGGGATAGATCAATGAACTAAATAGGGTTATATTTATAGGAAAATACCCTTGATAAATATACAAGTCTATATGTACTAATTAACCCTTTAGTTAAGACCATACATATAACTCCTTAAAGATTATATATCCTTCTTTACTTCACTTATGAACTTCTCATAATTATTTATAACCTACATGCTCCACTTGGGATACGATGTTGATGATGGATGGATATGTTCTCATTTTTGATCACATCATGTGCCTCAGATATGCGATAAATTTATGCACTTAGGACTTATATGATCCACTTAAGATATGCATTTGATAAAATATGGATCTGCACTCTTTTTTGATCATGAAATGAACCTATGATATTTAATCGACTTGTGCGCCTGGGATTTACTCACTTTTCATGACTCTTTAAGAACCACACACTCTATGTGATTATTTATTACTTATGTTCTCTTATTAATTATTTATGAATTAAATTATAGTATTTGCTTTTCAAAAATTCAATTAAAAACTCCAAATAGCCTCCCAACCTCTTTGTCAACCAAAATGTTCAACAACTTCCAACCTTTCAACAAACACAACATCCTAAGAACTCCACAAATAGGGATTTTTTCCTAAAATATCCATAAAAACAAGAAATAAATATTAAAAAACAATTTTAACAAGAAAATATATAGTATAGAAGGTATGATAAATTCACAATCCATCATCTAAAAATTTAATATAGTCAATTCACTATCTATTTTCCATATCCACGTGACCTAAAAGTCACCATCCATCATCAAAGCCAACACACTCCAAGGGTTATCCTAAAACTGAGCCTGAACCTACAAAATAAACACATGTATAGAAACACTAAGGGGCATAGGTAGGGTGTGACAATAAAATCCAGTTAGGAAATCACAAGAGAGTATATGTATTTACTTTATCAAAATAAACCATAATTGTTAGTTTTAAACACAAGTAGAAAACTTGTTTTTCTCCTTTATGGAAAAAAACCAAGATTATTCCCAAAATATAGTTTTATACACCCCAGAACTTGATTTAAGAAAATATTTAAAACCTTCCTTTTAATGATCCATTTGAAAACACACCCTTTGAAATCCATTTTTAAAGTCATCTTTTAAATTCTCCAAATTTATGTCTCTAATAATCTATGAGAAAATTTATTCTCCAAATGAACATAAACCAATATATATAGCATTTTAAATTGTATAAATAGTCTAGTAAGAAAATTATTTTAAGTAGAAGAGAATTAGTATTAAAAAATATATTTTCAATAAAATAAATTGAAAAATAAATTAAAAGGATAATTGAAAAATTATGTGACAGAACAACAAAAACTTAAATTAAAGTTGTGATAAAAGTGAAGAATAGTATTTTGTGAAATAGTATAGTATACATAACCATGGAAAATATATAATTATCCCATGAGGTGATCCAAGAAATAATTGGGTGGAATCATTAACTAACCTATCGATGAATCCCTATTCTATAACCAACTAGCTAATCTAACCTAGAATCATTAGTTTCACTTCACCATGACTTTCAATACTATAGGGTATCTGGTCAGTCTCATCATGACTAGATAATAACTGCCTATCAATCCCTCACAAAGATACCTAGGATACTAATGATGACATTGATAGGATGTGATATAATATTTATAAAATCTCATGCACTATCAACATATAAAATCACATCCTCATCACACCTCCTTAAATACACTAATGTAAAGCCCCTCTTTATAATCGATAATAATAACATAAATCATATTAATACCCAAACTCAAATTCACCAATATAGTAAGGGATTTCATTAAGGGTGTAACACATTTATACAAAGGAATTATAAAGATTCCAACTGGGCCAAAAGATTTAAAACTATTAATCTATTTTAAAATATACTATAAAACCATTAATGTGATAAATTTCACTTTATAAACCCCTTTATAAAGTGTTAAATGGGCCTAAATGTGTCATTTTAAAAATCTATTAAAAATTATTCTTTTTTAAACCCATTTGAAAAAAAAAACATTTTTAAGCCTTTTTTTAAGAAAGCACACCTCAAGTAAAAATACCCCTCATAGAACATACATAACAATAATGTATCCTGAAATAATAATTAATAATTAATTCACTGATATCACCCTTTAAAATTAAAAGATTTTATAATATAAACCCAAATAAATTCATAATAAATGGAAATCCAAGTCAAAAAATTCTTAAAACCCTAAATTCAAATCATATGGAATCATAAAAAGGTATAAAGAGTCATATAAATAACTAAACCTCCCAAAAAATCAATCTAATAATCTATTAAACACTTAGAATACATATTTTAATTTTTAAAATCAAAACATTAGTTAATATACTTCTCCAAACACATATAAACACATAAAAAAGTTTTAAACGAGGTTTAATTTTCAAAGAAAATAATTTCAAGAACCCAAACACACATGATATATGATGAAAAGAAAAATTCATGGAACTATCTCCCTCAAAATGAGTACATGTGAAGATAAACCTTTGATCATGAAAGTAATAAGACCCAATGAACTAACTTCACACCCTAACATTAGTGGATATAGTAAATTAAGTTCAAAAGACACCCTGGGGTTAATCCAAATAAATATGAAGTAAAAAAGGAAAGAATATAAACAAGAGATAAAAGTATTGTATAGGATAAAAGAACCTTAAATCAAGTGAAACACCAATAACCAAAGAATAAAATACCTAAAATCAAAGGGAGATCACCAGTGGATACACCTATTCCTCCCCACATACATATCAGACAAGTGGGGTGAATTGGATGCTAATTGGGGTATTATTTTATAGGAGGGCATATTAGTAAATTTATATTTTAAGAAAATTTTGGTAAGTCACATGGCTTGTCCAAACAATTTTCCAAACTATGTGCCAATCATGTTACCCTCAAAGGAAACATCTAGTGACCCACATAGTTTGACCACATTTTTGAAAAAAACATGAAATGACTGTCCAAAATGAGTCTATGAAAAAATATATGTCACTCACACAGTTTCCAAATATTTAGTACTAATCACATGAATAATCATGTGATCTGTATTAAAACTACGAAATTTCAATGAAATTCAACATGAAACTTAAGAACAAGGATTAAAATAAATATAATAATAATTAAAATTGTGTTCCAACCATGTTCCCCTCATAGGACACACCTCACTTGAAAAGTTTTCATATAGTTAGTAGTAATCATGTGTCTAACCATGTTTCTTTCACTAAAACACTAAAATTTCAAAAATTTAAAGAAATTCAACCTGAAACTCATGAATAAAGAAACACACTAATAAATAAATATAATAATAATGAAAAATTATGTTGGTGTGTGATAATTATCTCCACTATAATACTTTATGCCCACAAGAAATCACTAAATTTTTAAAAGAAGAAAAAAATCCCAAGAATTATAACTAAAAAGTAATGTAGTTCATTTACCTGATCTATTAATTCCACTCAAATTAAAAAAAAAATATCACATATGAATTTGTACCCAATTAAAAACTCAAACCTGGATAACTCAACAAAAAAGACCATAAAACATAGATCAAAAATAGGTCTTCCAACCACTTTGAAATTCACTAGTGTGGTGGATCAATGAAGAAAACAAATAGATACTATAAAGAACTACCTAAATCTATAAAAAATATTCAATCCATAAAACTCAATCAAGGGCACATCCATAATTTCTCAAGGATAAATGATTACTATTTAAATAAGCATAAGATAACAGATATCTCAATAAACTTTCCATAGGTCAAAATAAAATAAATAAATAGGGAAATTAAAAGGTAATTGGTACTATAGAATATATACGGATTAAACCTTGATATTCTAAGGCTGGCAAGGATTTATTCCCTTGAAAATTATTTTTTCTTAGAGAAATTATAGAGGTGTCCCAACCAACCATGATGTCGATAGGTCTTTATAACACTCGATAAAGAGGGATTAGAGTGACCTAATTGAATATTAGTTAGAGAGAAAATTGATATAGGGGGTTAAATTACCTTTTAAAATTTAAAATTATAAATTTAATAAATGATATAAAATTAATGGGAATATATTGAAAGCAAGTGATATTATCAAATTAAAATAATAAATAAAGAAACAAAATTAAGTTAATGCACAATTGAAATGTAAATATAGAAATAAGAAAATGTAGGGAACACTTTTATAAAGTGGTTTGTTAATAGAACATGAAGCGCCCTTATGTATTCTCCCTTAAAGAAGTTTCAAGAACGTTATATTTAACCCTAAGGTTTTAATGAAGATACAATAACCAAAAATAAAGTAAACCCTCGGTTTTAATAGAAATTCAGAAGAAAAAAAATATTACCTTTATTTTTATATTGTGAATCAAGAAACCAAGATAACCCTTTCTTTTGAATGGGAAAAAGAAATAAACCAAAAAAATTAGGAGGAAGAAGAGAGTTGGTTTTATTTTGGGAAAACCCATTACAATATGATCTTTACTCTCAATAAAAGATAAGGTAATGAAAGAATCTAAATATAGAGAGAGATATAAATGATTCAATGGTGAGATTTAAAGGGTTTAAAGTATAAGGTATAAAGGATTAAGATAAAGAAGAATAAATAGGGAATAAATAAAGATAGATCAATAAATCTTGTTGTTAATTGATCATTGTTGATTATTTTCACACTTTAAATGGTTATCATTTATGTTCTCAATTACCTATGATTATATACAATTTATCTTCTTTATAAATAGATGATAAATATTTGAACTTTAAAGATTTTGAATATCGGTGATGAAATCTTTAATGTTGGTGAATAGAAAGCTTTTATTTGGATTTGTGCTTTATTTTTATGAAGATCTAAGTCTCTTTTGATATATATTTATAGCCTTATAGTATTCTGGGGTGGTCCAACGTCTTTCTAAGCCTTAATATCCTAAGATAATATATTTTGACAATTAAGAAATGCACCTTGGTAGGTTATAGAATGATGCAACCAGCAAGATGCTCCATGCCACCAGCTAGCTACTGTGAAATATAGTGAATAGGTATCCTAAATCTTCATCATCTAGCCTCTAATCCACCATTGAGTAGTTAATGGAGTTCTATAGGCTACAAGGGGGTCTATTTGATCTGTCGAATGGTTGGTTCTCTCTTAGCATGTCACGACCCATCCTCAGGTTCCTATACTATGACTACCCCATGCTCGCCTATAATCGGCCATGCCTTTGGTGACTAGCACTGAGTATTCATATACCACAAATGGGAGGAATATTCCTAAGTACCTGTACACACACACATGTCTCCAAGAAAAAGTTATGAACTTAAAACACTAAGTAAAACATGCATTCAAACCACTAAAATACCCACATAGAGTAATAATACAAAACTAGAAAGTAAATGGTGCTAGAATACAAGAACAACCAAAAGGAAACATACAAGCTCATGAAACTCATCCGCAAGAAACCCTTCCTAAAGGATATGCATAGAAACAGATGTATGAATTCCCGATCCACCAAGGACTTTTTCAAAGCATTGATCATCTACACAAGACACGACACATGCGGGCATAGCCCATGCAGGGGTGAGTAAAACAACATTCAATAGGGATCCCAAAACCAGAAAGGAAAAATATCACTAAGTATTGAACGAATTATACCACAAAGGAAACACACGAAGTACACCACAAAGGAAACATGTGAAGTATAGTCAATATGGTTAGTTCACACAGGTATAAGTCTAAATTATGAAGATAATGATTTCTAGATGTAGTCCATGGATCTCCCAGTCTCCATGACACTAGAAATTTTGATGGAAGACGGAGCATCGATGGAACATGGAGTGTCAATGGCGCAAAAATAATTGGGTTGCATGGAGTTTCAATGGAACACGGAGTGTCAGTGGTGCCGAGAGCAGAAATGGAATCTGGGGCATTGATGGAACTCGAGGCGTCGATATCCCATGGGGAGATGATGGAGCATGAGGTGACGATGGTGCATGGGGTGTCGATGGTGCATGGGGAGTTGATCGCGCATTGTGCGTCAAAGGCGCATGGCACAACGATGGTACATGGAGCATCGATGGTGCAGGGAGCATCGATGGTGCACAGAGTGTTGATGGCGCACGGAGCATCGATGGCACATGGAGGGTTGATGGCACATGGACCGTCCATGGATCATGGAGCATCGATGGAACACGGAGTGTCGATGGAGCACGGAGTGTCGATGGTGCACAAAGCATCGATAGTGCATGGAGTGTCGATGGTGTATTAAGTTTCCGTGGAGAATGGAACGTCGATGGCGCATGGAGGGTCGATAGCGCATGGAGTGTAGATGAATCACCATTCATCGATGGCGCATGGAGCATCGATGGGGCATGGAGAATCTATGGTTCATGTATAATTGATGGTTCACAGAGCGTCAATGGGTCATGCATCCCCCTAGTCACATAGTAACCAAGATCACGTAGCCACAACTAGTCGCATGATTCCACTCGTAGCATGCTCATTCTCGGAGGACATACACATCGATCTATTAGTTCATATACCAACTTCCACAAAAACTCACTTAGATTATCTCAAATGAACTGCCTCATCTTAAGGGTCCCAACATCGTAGACATCTCATCAAACGAATACGCTATTTGAAAGATATGGCCAATTTAGTAAAAAGGTTTGAGTCCGGTCCGGGTATGACCCCGCCCAACTAGGTTGGTATGGGTCAGCCTAAACTAGCCTAGACCAGTAGGCCACTAGACCGAGACCCACTAAATCACTGGGCTACTGGATTGTGTCCTGCAGGGCCATCAGAGCGGCCCAATTCACAAGCTCGTTCTGCGTTGAACGGGCCAGCTTCAATCAGCCGAACGCGGCCCAACCTGGCCATGTCCCTTTGGTCCATGAGGTCGCTTGAACGCATGACCATATGGATCTTCCAGTATATCTGGTCATCTTCCACATATCTTACGCCATAGCGGCCACAACATCGCTTACCCAGCATCCACCAGTGTAGGTTCAATCATAGTACCATCTGGACCGCAACCCCAGTCATTTCATGTGGCCTCTGTCGTTGTGGGATCTCTCACGTTGTATCACCTGGACCGCAGCGCACCACCAGCATTGGCTACCCTTCCACTGGAAAGTGTCACTGGTACTTATACAACCAGTTGTTGTCACCTCGTCAGACCATCGTGCTGCCTCACCGATCCACCGCGTTACCTCACCGAAACATCGTGCTACCACACTGCATGCCCAAAAATTAAGCAAAATCATAGATCCCGGTTCATCATTACCCAATATACCCTATTGTGGCATCGGATATTGGTTCACCTAAAATTTGGGGCTCCGATCATACTCAGAATCACCTGAAAATGTCGATCCAGGAACCGCGGGGTTCTAATGGTGACGAACACGAAGAAGGGAGGGAGAGATGCACATAGAAAATGTCTAGCATCATTTTCCAAGTGTTCTTGTGAAACGATCAAGATTCAAGAAGGTTTTTTTATAAACTATTAAATTACATCTCTTTAATAATCCATGCAACATAATCCCTCCTGCAAGAATGACTGAACTGTGGATCAACTTGTTCATGGGTTGGTCTGCATTCATCGTTGAAACTAAGAGTGGGAAAATGAAACACATAGTAACAACCCCAACTTGGAGTTTAGATCGTTTGACATTGAGGATCTGTTACTGTTGGTGATCTGTCAAGAATCTTCATGATCTACTGCTCTATCATCATCTACAGTCGAGAGAGATTCCTCTAGTTCTCTCTAGAACCTCCAAGAAATTCATGGGTTATGAGACTAACACTAGGTTCATGTTCAATTAAAGAAAATAAAAAGTTCCACATTGTCACTGTGTTGCTATAGAATGTCAAAATAAAATAAACTTAAATATTCTTTTATTCTTTTAAAACATCCAAAAATTAATTGTTGCAGTTGAGCCGCGTCGGTCGATGTTAGGACTCATATAAGGAAGACACCCCCTTAAGAACTCAATAGTAGTCTCAGATTTCCAATCGGAGTTGCCATTTATGATTTATTATGATTTCAAAATAAGATAATTTTTATTTAATTATTTTATTTATGGTTAGTCCCCTATTTAGTTTTTATATAGATGACCTGTCCCAGCCAATGTTAGGTCACGCCTATGGTAAATTCATTGCTCTTATCTCAATGGTGCCCTCAGATTTTTGATTCGATCACCCATTTAAGAGTTATTTTACTTTTTCAGAAAATTTAGGTGCTTGTGCAATTAAAAACTTAACATTTTTCAATCAATTTTTCCGGGAACCCAGGGCCTTGGAATCGCACGTTGTCTGAGGGTCTGGTCTCTAAATTTTCCCAAATAATTTCTCAAAATAAAATCAATAAAATATGAGTCATTAAATTCTCTCCAAATTAGGTTTTTACATCCCTAAAAGCTAAAACAAGGTCTACTCAACAAAAAAGGTGAGGGTACTAAGCTCGAATATGATCCTCCCACTCCCATGTGCTCTCTTAGTGATTCTCGTCCTACCATCGAACACACACTAGAAGAATAGACTGTCCGTGAAGGATCTTCCCCTGTCAATCCTCAATCTCCACTAGGTACTCTAAAATTGTTTCCCCATCCTCAATGTCCAGCTTTCCACAGTCGATGACATGTAATAGATCAGGCACGTACCTCCTCAAATGTGACATGTGGAAGACATCATGCACCTGGTGCAGCAATTGAGGTATATCTAGGTGGTAAGCCACCTCTGAAACTATTTCCAAAATATAAAAAGGGTAATGTATCTTGGATATATCTTTCCACCCTGACCAAATCTCTGCAATCCCCATCAAGGTGAGACCTGAACGAATAAATGGTCTCCCACCTTGAAATTCATAGGTCTGAACCTCCTATCAGTATATGATTTCTAACAGCATTGTACAGCCCTCATTCACTCTTGTATGGTCTTAACCTTCTTGGTGGTAGCTCATACCTACTCTGGACCCATGAGTGTTGATTTTATGGGGTCATTCCAGCATAGTGGTGACCTATATGGTCATCTGTATGAGGCCTCGAATAGTTCCATACTAATAGGGGAGTGGTAGCTGTTATTGTTTGGGAACTCCACCAGAGGTAGGTGATCCTCCCAACTAAGGCCAAAGTCTAGGATGAAAGCACATAGTATGTCCTCTAGATCCTGGATGGTCCTCTCCATCTGGCCATCCATTTTGGGATGAAGCACCATGCTCAAGAAATAATAATTCCCAAACACCTCTTGTAATCCCTTCCACAACCAGGATGTAAAGTGATCATCACAATCTGAGACTATCATCGATGGGGATACATGGAGTTGAACAATCTTCTACATGTAGAGGCTTCCCAAGCTCTCTACTCATAGATCGGTAAGAAGTGAGACAACTTGTTGAGTCGGTTAATGATCACCCAAATGGTATCGTTTCACCTGGAGGTGTGTGGTAAACCTGTCACAAAGTCCATATATATCTTATCCCATTTCTACTATGGCACATCAAGTGGTTGGGTCAAGCCTGTTGGAACTTGGTGCTCAGCCTTCACATGTTGGTAAGTGAGGCATCTAGAAATGAACTCTACCACCATCTTCTTCATACCTAGCTAGTAGAACTGGTGTTGTAGGGACTGATACATCTTTACCTCTCCCAGATGTACCGCCAAAGGGGAATTATGGAACTCCGTCAATAAATACTCCCTCAATGTCATTGTAACTATAGTGAACCTTCAAGAGAGAACGACGTGATCCCCACCTTTCGAATATCCATCAAGGGCAAGCCCTATGGACATCTGAGAACGTAAAGTCTTATAGTCAATGTCTCCAAGTTGTGCCTCTCAAACTCACTGTAAGAGTGTAGGGGTAACTACCATTGAATGGAGATAGCTTACTCCATATCCATATAAAAATGATATCTTTAACATGGCCAACTACTCTAACACCTCACTTAGAAAATATAAGATAGACCTTCTACTGAGTGTCTTCCACCACGTTCCTCTTCCCAGAAGTATAGAAAATATAAAATTCATAGTCCTAGAGGAACTATATCCATTATCTTTGTCTCAAGTTTATATTCTTCTGAGATAAGATATACTAGAGACTCTTGTAGTCAGAGTATATGATAAAATGCTCGTCCATCAGCCAGTGTCTTTACATCTTCAAAGTGAAGACTACTATTGGTAGCTCAAGAGTATGGGTCACATAGTTATTCTCATGCAGGATCAACTGGAGTGAACCATAGGCAATCACTATTTTCCCCTAAATCATAAAACAACCAAGCTCAGTCCCTGATGCATCACAGAACACCACTTACTCAACATCATCCTCTGGTAATCTCAATATAGGGGCACTCGTCAACATATGCCTCAGCTCCTGAAAGTACTTTTGGAACTTATCTATCCACATGAAAGGTTTACCCTTACATTTCAAGTCCATCAAAAGTGATGCTACCCTAGAAAAGTTAGGTACAAACATCTAATAGTACCCACCCAAACCCAAGAAACTCTGCACCTCAGTAACACTCTTGGGTGGCTCCCAAGAAAGCACTACATCAATCTTTATCGGATCTAATACAACTCCAGCCTCTAAAATGACGTGTCACCAAAAGTGAACCTCCTGAATCCATAACTGATTCTTTAATAGCTTCTAATAAATATGTTTCTCTCAGAGTGTTTCTAGAACCATCCTCAAGTGTATCCCATGTTTCTCCTCGGATGCCAAGTACACTAGGATTTCATCAATGAAGACCATTAAGGACTGGTCAAAGTAAGGCTAGAATATAATATTCATGAGTCCCATAAACATTACGGGAGAGTTTATCTTTCCAAACAGCATCACTAGGTACTCGTATTATTCATACCGACATATGAAGGTTGTCTTTGGTTCATCCTAATCTCGTACACGAAGCTAGTGATAGCCAGATCTGAAGTCTATCTTCGATAACCACCACACTCCCTTTAGTTGATCGAAGAGGTCATTAATCCTCAGTAGTGTATATTTATTATTCACAGTAACCTAGTTCAGGAACCAAAAGTCCACACATAAGCTCAAGATCCCATCTGCCTTCATGGAAAACAAAATCAGGGGAACCCTGGGTGAAACACTGGGCCTTATGAAGCCCCTCCTCTGGAAGTCCTCCAACTATACCCTCAACTCATGAAATTTCGCATGATCCATCTAATATGTAGGTGTATATATTGGTACAATCTTAGAGTATAGATCAATGTAGAAGTATACCTCTATACGAGGAATAATCTTAGGACATCTTCCGGAAATATTTCTTCATACTCATCCACCACTGAAGGAAATTGAGGACTCGTCTCATCCACTACACTAAGGGTAATTCTTGCCAACAGGTGTGTGATCAGTTGTACCCTTCTATGTTTGATTCCATATTATTCTTCTTGGGTTTCCTTTTTGCCGAAGAAGCAAAACCTAGTCCCATAACTAAGGACACTCTACATTCTACATCTAAAACTATTAATATGGCCATGAACTGTGGATAACCATTCCATACCAAGAATGATGTTGTAAGGCCCCGATGCTTCCACCAAGTGATCCCAGCTGAAACTCTCGCCCACAAGAGTAAAGGAACATAATCTGAACTAGTGTTTTATCATCAAATCTCCTCTCGTAGGAGTATCTTAGCATAGGGATCAAGTCAACGGTTCCACTTGAATATTGGTGTCTCGAACAAGGGTCATGGTGAGAAAACAGTGACTAGAACCTGTGTCTATTAAAACTGTAGCTAGGGTGGAAAAGACATAGATAGTACCTCTAATAATCTATAGAGAACTGGGGTCAAAAGTCTCAATCACCTGAAGGTGGCCTCATACATGGCCACCAGCTCCTTGAAGCCGTGGTGGACCACCTAGGGTTGGTGGTTATAGTACATTGAACCTTTACCCACCTTATATTTCCCATACAGATCCTCTGCCACATCTTCCGCCTAGTATGCCACCCTTTTTTCTGCTTCACCTTTGCCTCGGCAGTCCAATGACTGTCTCCTGATTAGTTGTACGACAGGTTGGACAATCTATAGCTAGATATCCCCGACCACTGCATGAGTAACATAGAATGTCCTTCGACTGACTCTCTCTACCCTGGGAGCCTTTCACCACTGACCTCGTGTCCTGGGGTTTTACCTTGAACTATATGATCCACTTGGATACTTGAATCAGCTATCGAATACCTGCTGTCGAAGATTCAACTACCTGACGCCCGGTGGTAGCTCCCACTACCGGTGTCTACTCTATGAGAAAGATATCTATGATTAGGGATTTCTACAGTACCCCAGCATATTTAGGAATGATAAGGGATATCATGGACACCATGATCTCCCTGTGTATTCCCAACTTGAAGGTTCGGTTCTGGAAGAACAGGTCTCGCACCATATCCGTGGAGTAGTGAGAAAGATCTGTAAATCTATCTGAGTACTCCACTACTATCTGGTTTCCCTGCTATAGATGCAGTGTCTCCTGTATACACATGGAAAATAACATTGCTGTAAATAAATCCTCCCTAGAGATACACTTGAATATTGTCCAAGTGAGGGTCATCTCCTCAAGCATCAGGATCACTAAGCTCTGTCATCTCCCTGTTAAGCCCTAAAAAAGACTCATGGTTAAGACTTCCATCTGGTTGAGAGGCATCCTCACTAGGTGGAAGACATGTGTAACTGCCTCCATATAATCCTCAGATTCCTGGGGGTCTATCTCACCACTAAACCTAGGAGGTCACTACCTCTGGAACTCATGCAATGCACTCATCCCGTATGCATCCTCTACCGGAACTGTTGGTAGTAACTACTTCTCTCCGGGTGGTAGTATCACTTGTACACCACCCAAGGGGTCTATCTCCAGAACTAATCATTGTATTGAGACCTCATTTCATGTAGAATAATCCTTATGATCACACATTAGAATCCAGGATGGATGTCTGTGTGGAGGCATCGTAAAATAAATCAAAGATGTACCACAGTCAATAGAGTATACCTAGTGAGCTGAAATTGACTCAAGAAGAAAATGATAACACACTAAATCCTATATGATGCGTATAACATTTATTTTTTTATTCTACTAGTGTTTTCATCTACTGATTCGAAAATCAAAATTCAGATTCCTGGTGTATGGATACGTCGGTCACCGCACCAACACTGGAGACCCTGGTCTGAAAGCAGAACTTGAAACACTACACTATTTCCCAAAACAAATCTCATAGACTCTTAGTTATTTATAAAGAACCAACCTCCTCTGATACCACTCTATCACAACCCATCTCCTAGGACCCATGTCGTGACTACCACAATCCCGCCTCTAATAGGCTAGGGGCTGGCGACTAGCACTTAGTAGGCATATCCCACAAATAGGAGGCATTTATCTAAGTACATGTACACATATACACATCTATAAGAAGTGTTGAACTGAAAACACTAAGTAAACAGGCATGAATACCACTAAAATACCCACACTGAGTAACAATACAATACTAGAAAGTAAAAGGGTCCAGATTGTAAGCCCAACCAAAAGGAAAAGTACAAGCTCCTCAAAATCATCTGCAGAAAACCCTACCTAAAGGGTAGGAATCGAAACAGTAGTATGAAGTCACTAAAGTACACCTCATCTGTCGAGCCTCTCTCTTATAACCACCTGGCCCTGATCCACCAAAGACATCATCAAAGCATTGATTGTCTGCACAAGACATGACACTTGCAGGCATATCCCGTGCATTGGTGAGTAAAACAATAACCATTACGGACCCCAAAACCACAAATGAAAAATAAAAATATGTATTACAAGAATAATACCACAAAGGAAACACACAAAGTACACCACAAAGTAAACACGTGAAGTACAGTAAATATGGCTAGCTCCCACAGGTTTAAGTCTAAAGTACGAAGAGTAGGATTTCCAGTTGTAATCCACAGATATCTAAGTCTCCATCACACTAGAAGTGCCGATGGTTCACGGAGCGTTGATGGTGCTTTGAGAGTCCATGGAGCACGAATTTTCTATGGTACATGGAACGTCACTGGAACATGGAGCATCTGTGGTGCACAGAGCAGTGATGGTGCCACGGGCGTCGATGATGCCCAGGACATCGATGGCTCATAGAGCGTAGATGGATCACAAAGCATCAATGGCATATGGAGGGTCAATGGTGCACGGAGCTTTGATGGCTCATGGATCATCAATGGGTCATACATCCCCCTATTCACATAGTCATTAAGATCACATAGCCACAGTCGGCCATAAGATTCCGCTCGTAGCACGCTCATTCCAGGAGGACCTACTCCTCAAGCCATTAGGCTCTATGAAAACACCCATAAATGTAACACCTTAATCTTACACGGTACTCTTCTCTTTGAATAATACAATAGCGTGTGTTGTATGCATCTTCGAGTTCTAACACACCACAACCAATCAAACTAGCTGTTATGAATAGTAATACCCACTTTTTGAAATTTTATAAATTTTATCTTTAAAAATGGACTTCATTTTCAGATTCTCAATATCTAAATTATCTTAGGTGAATTTCTGGTATTTTTCTGAAAACTTTCAATTTTTGATGAATAGTGAAAAACACTGAGTTATAGTTTAAAACCAAATTTTTATTTAAATAATTATTTATTTTATTTAAATTTATTTTAGGTCAAAATAGATACATAATACCTATATAAGTTTAATTAAATTCATTGGATTTATTTTATAATAATTTTATATATATATAAATTTTATTGAACTTTTTATCGTCTTTTACCCACCTCCTAAGAGCATTTACAAATTTACATAAAACTTAATTTTACCGCTTCTGTGAGATGAATTTAGAAAATCTGAGAGACACAGTTGATATCAGTAAGTAAAATGTGTTTAATGAGATGAAAATAATTTTTGGTGAATAGTGAATTTTGACTTTTATTTGCCGTGGTTAAAAGTAAATAGGGTAATCAAGGGTAAAAATGATATTATAATTACCATAGCACATTTCCTAATTCTATAGGATAAGTTTTATTAGTCCAAAAATCAACCTTAGGAATAAAATATGATCCTTTAGGTCCACTTGGATTAGATTAGGATAATTATTTTTTAACTTAAAGAAGTGTTAAAAGTGTTAAAATCAAAGTTTAATAAATAAACTATTTTTAATATGGGGTTATACAAAATATAAATTCAACTATAAATATTAATTAGAAAGATAAAAATATTTTATACATAATGGTATTTTATTTATAATTTTTAGACATTAAATAATTTAATTTATTTATGACACAATGATGATACAGTAATTACCTTATTAATGAAATATTAAAATAATTGATATTATAAATACCCAAATAAATGTAATTTGAGACTTTTTATGAATTGCACTACTTTTATAGGTTAATATGACATGTTAGGGTTGATTAAATGAATTTTTTTCTAACTAATAATTTTTTTATGAATTTACTAAAAACAAAATACCAAATATTGTCAAAATTGACATAAAAGAGTTTTTAAAACAAATATTATATTATTAATTGATATTTTATTCCTAAAAATATAAGGGTCAGTGAAATGGATTAATACTATTATATATGTAATTAATTAACCACTTTGGGTTCTCTAGTATGTTTATAGTAAGTTTATTAACAATATAATATAAAAATACAAAGATACATGGTAAATGTCAAACAATTTAACTAAGAGTTAAATATAAAAGATAAGGTTAATATAGTGACCCAAACCTATCTAAAACATATTTGTTGAGTGGTTTTTGACCCATACCCACCTTATACTTTAAATAATTCATTTTTTATCAATTATAAAATTAACAAGATTTTATTATAAAATATCATTTCAATCTTTTCCTAAGGTGCCCCTCACCCCTCTTATAAAAGGGCACTTCCCCTTCTCTCAAATTCACACTTTCAAAGACATTTGTCTCGGCCAAACCCTACCCAAATATCCTCTACAATGTTCTCCATTAATCCTAGAGGCCTTATTTTGATCATAAAGCCAACCTAAGGATCCGTTTTGATTAAATCAAAAGGAAGTACCTGAAGAAGAGGTAAATATCTCACCACCTATTTCAAGTTATTTTCTTCTTCCACGTCCTCTTTATTTGTTATTTCCATTATAATATAATAACTCCAGTATCTTATATATACTGTGATGTTATTATAAAAATGGTACAAAAATATTCATTATATTATCCATCATATTAATAACATGTCACCATACGTTCGTACGTATGGCTTACCGTCTCCACGTCGTGGTGTTGTTGTTATTCAATACATTATTATTTGGATGGTTATAATAATAATGTATAATTGATGTAAATAATATATAAAACATGTTAATGATTCTGTATATATGATATACCATCCATTTACTTATGATTTTAATTACAAAATAATGATATTGTCGCTCGTGCGTACGTACGGATTACCGTCTCCACGAATGCGATGAGATTCATTCCCCTTCGTAATCGTTCAACAATAATTTTCATGTGAGGATTAAAAATAATATTTAAAGAACATAATATCATTATTTATATGAATCAAATACACTCTATCCATAATAATCATGGCTTACGTAAATAATCATATGAAGGAAAATGAATCAGTTAACAACTGAAACGATGATACTACTAAAATATCATTAACAAATCAATATTGGAAAATCATATATGATATCATATTAATGTATATGGTTCTTTTATAATTTAAAAAAAATTATTTCATCGTTATACAGGAGTTTAACCTACCCTCGACCAAGGAAATGTACAAGGTAAGGGTTAATTTCACAATCTCTTTATTATCCAAGGTTGTTTTTACGTAAGTATCTACTAGGACCTCTTTATCATCCACATCCATGCTTCTTAAAAATGTATTCCAAAACATTTGTATAATTTACTAGACTATGGGTTAAAGTCATTTATACCCTTGTTTGACTTTTTATAAATGGGTTTAAAGGAATATTTGTGTCGTTTTCCAAACAAGGTACCTTGTGACCTTTTCGACAAAATTAAGGTAAGAATGTTTTTTTAAATTATATGGCGAGTGATGCTATTTTCCATCATTATAACATCGTCGAAGATTCCCTTACAATCTTATATGAATGTTTTCAAATTAAATGTTTTCTTTTATAATTATATTACTTTTAAATGATTTCAAAATAGAAAGAGATATTTCTCTAAAATGTTTTTGATTTCATCTATGTCAACATTATTTGATGTATTTTAAGTTTATTTAGAGTTCATTTATTATGATACAAAACTTCCATATTGTATTGAAAGTTTTGTGATATGTTTGAATGTGTATGTGTTATTTTTATACCATTCAGGATTTATAGATAAAGTATTGACATTTCATATGCTATTTTTAAAACGAATGTTTATGTTATGTTTAAACCTTTTCATATGAGGAATGCATTGGACTTAACAAATGATGGGTGGAGTCCACTATAGCTCCTCGATGCATCGGTAGGTCTCATGAGACAAACTAGTGTCTTGGAACAAGGCCTTGAATAAATCCTATTTGTAGTCTTGGCACAAGGCCTTGACTATGTGGTTATGAAGTCTGGCATTATGCATTCCATCATTATGAAAGTGGATATTGATATTGGATGTGATTATTCAACTAGTATAATATCTATGTGAATAATTAAATGGAATTATTTGATTTTATCTTTTTCATATTATTTTGAAGTTCACGTTTAAAAGGGTTTTGTTCTAGTCTTACATTGCCTTAAATGTTTATGCTTATTTATGAATGTTTCTACTATATTGTTATCCTTACTGGGAATCTGAGCTCACCCCTTTCTATGTTTTATTTTTCCTAGCATGCGAAAAAGTATATTATGAATGAAATATAGGGATACTCTATGGGATATCAGTGTTTTATATGTAAATGATGTTGTTGTATTTTTTCATTTTATGATGTAATGTAAACCTTATGAATGCATCTAGTACTTCCAAGGCTACTAAACTAATCAGTCTTTTGAGAATTGATCTTTTGTGTTCATCCCAATGATACCTAATAATGCACCAACTCTGGGATTCTGGGGTTGGGGCATTACAATAAATACTCACTTATAGTATCTGAAAAGGATCATCTCATCGTAAGGGTCCCAACTTCGTAGATGTCTCTTCAAACAGACACACAATTTGAAAGTTATGGAAAATTTAGTAAAAAATGTATGATCTAATTCGGGTCTGACCCGACCTAGTCGGGCCGACTATACCTAACATAGTTTGGCTAACCTGACCTAACCCAGTTCAGATGACCCAACCTTACCCAGTCGGTCTTGGCTGGACCGCTGGACCACAGCCTGAACCTCCAACAAGGTCAACAGCGTCCGGTCTAGCTTCGTTCTGCCAAACGCAACCCACCCTAGCTGCATCCCTCTGGTCCACGCGGTTGCCCGACCGCATGGCCAACCAGCTCCCCCAGTCAATGTGGTCAGTCACCTCATTCAATGCAGTTGGCCTCCATGGGTTCTTCCACTTTCCCACCTAGAAGGTGGCCTGACACTAGGAACCTATATCATTTTTTCCACTGCAACCGTCCATCATTGCATCATTGAGCTATCATGATGCCTCGCCAAACCACCACACTACCTCGTCGGACCACTGCGTTTCCTATCTATAACACTTTTCTTCCTCATATGATTATTATAAATTATAAAGAATCATATATCTAGGTTCCTTGTGACCCAATCTACCCTGATGTAGCATCTTCTATCGGTTCACCACGAATCCAGGGGTCTGATCAAACTTAGAACCACCTGGAAACATCAAGCCAGGAACTATGGGGTTCCAATGGTGTGGAATGCGAAGAATGGATGGAGAGATGGAAAAGGCAAAGGTCTTGCATCATTGTCCAATAGTTCATGGAAAATGATCTATATTCAGGAAGGTTTGGTATAGAAAGGACTAACTATATCCCTCTAATAGTCCTTATAACATAATCCCTCCCACAAGAATGATCGAACTGTGGATCAACCTGTTCGTGGGTTGGTCTGGGTTTGTTGTTGAAACTAAGATCAAGGAAACAAAACACAAATTAACAACCCCTACCTGGAGTTTGGATCATTTGATGGCGAGGATCTATTACTGTTAACAATCCATTAAGAACCATCATGATCCACCACTCTAACGTCATCTTCTGTCGAGAGAGTTTCCTCTAGTTCTGTCCAAAGACTCCAAGAAATTCAAGGGTTATGAGCCAAACCGTAGGTTTTTGTTAAATTAAAAAATGAAAACACACTGCCTCGTCACTACGTTTCTATGAAACGTCAAAATAAAATAAACATAAAGTCTATTTTATTCTTTTAAAACGTCCAAAAATTAACTTTTGAAACGGAGCCGCACCGGTCGATGTTAGGCCTCGCCTATAGAAAACACCCCTTTTGAACTAAACATTGGTCTCAAATTTCCAATCCATGTTATCATTTTTGAATTATTTTTATTTCAAAATAAAATAATTTTTATTTAATTATTTTGTTTATGGTTACGCCCCTGCTGACGTTTTATACAGATGACCTGCACTGACCAATGTTAGGTTGCGCCTAGGGTAAATCCACTACTCTAAGCTCAACAGTACCCCTAGATTTCTGATCTAGAAAACTATTTAATAGTTATTTCACTTTTTCAGAAAAGTCACGTGCTCAGGTAACTAAAAACTTAACATTTTTCAATCAATCATTCTAGGCACCCCAGGCCTCAGTATCACATGCCATCTGAGCGCCTAGTCTTATAATTTTTACAAATAATTCCTAAAATTAAAATTAGGAAAATTTGAGCCATTAAATAGCATATGTTCAGTTCTTCACTATAGTTTGAGACTAAAAATGGTTTTTCCCTATCCATTTTAAAGACCTCTTTAGGTCAGTTGCCTTCCTATCACTATAACTCAATAAAATCACTAGAAATGCACATTAAATATGTTATAATAACAATAGAGTTTTTCTTATATTTAAAACAACTATGAGAGTCAAAATTTTACCCCTTTTTATGATCACAAACACTTAATATAAAAAGGGATGAATAAGTGGGAAAATATAAAAGTGAAGGAGTTTAAAAAATTTCATGAAACCATGTATCCCTATTTATAAATAAATTATTATCCATGATACTATACTATTAACTCCCCTTTGGTGTATAGTACATTGAAATAAAATTATCCCCTTTCCTAAAACATATTTATCCTCTATACATTATTCTATCTTTTTTACTTTATATCAAAAAATTATCCCCCTTAGTGATTATAAAAATGAAACCTACAAAGTAATAGGGTTAGTGAAATGAATAAAATAGGATAAACTTTGATAAGAACAATTTTCAACAAGATATTAAAGAGTATTTGAGGGGAAAATTTAATGAACAAAATAATTTTATTCATGCATAATATAAAACACGATATATATATGATTTTGAAAAAAAATATACATATATAGCATACTTAACATTATCTAGCTTCCCCTTAATAAAAGTAGAACAAATTCAAGTGAGGGTATTTTTAAACTATCATGATTTAATATATATAAAGAGATAAAATTTGTTAAACTATAGATTCCATATAGATATTATTAATTAGTCCCTTTCCCAAAAATAAGATAAGTCATGAATAAAAAATCATTCAAAATAGAAACTTTTGAAAAAAAGAAGCCTTGAAACATGTATTAAGATATTCAAAGAATTATAATTTTTTTTTGAATAATTAAGAATATTATGCCATGAGATAGATACTTAAAACACGATTTTATGAAATTAATATTTTCAAGACAGCACATTCTTAGTATAAGATAAAACATTAAAAAAATTATTAAATAAGGGAGTAAAGAAAAAATAATTATCATTAAAAAATTCCCCTATATAAAAAAAATAGGGAATATAAAAAATATACTTCTAATATTTTATAACATTTCCAACAACATGGATCTTACTTTTGATAAAAAAAACCCACTTTCGAGTTATATCATCCATTTTTTCTTTTATTATATAGCCACTCTATGATACGATAATTAATATCGGTGTCATATACATAAAATATATCAAATATGATTTCCATTTGGTACTTATATTCTAGTTTTGGTGGTGTTAGCACTCAATAGTTCATGAATTGAAATATATTTAGGTCAGGATATATTGGAAAGTAATAATTTTCGGACCAAAACTGGTTTGGAATGATGTTTTCTATTAAAAATATTATCTAAAAGATGAATATATTTAGGACTTTCATATCCATAATTTTTATAATGACATTTATAAACTAAATTCATGGTTTTATGAAAATAATTATAAAACTTATTTTTTGATTATCCTTTTAAAAAAATAGTATTTTTTAAATAACACATATTATTTGAAAAACAAAAACCATGGAGATTTTTTATAGGATATTTATAACCCCTGATCATATAAAGATATTGATTTCCTTTGGTGAATTGAGTGAGATTATTTTTTAGATATTTGTTTTGAAATTTTAGATTCTCAATGTTTTGTTGTTCTAGTAATTTTAAAACCAAATCTTCATTTTCTTTTAAAAGAAAACCCATTAATTATAAAGTAGATTTTTTTCTTTTATAATCTTATTATATTCCTTTATAATATCTTTATATTTTAAATGATTTCATCAAAAAAATAACTATATTTTTTTTATTAAAAAAAGGATTATGGGATGATGAATTATATGAATATTGGTAATGATAATGAGAGTGAGAAATAGGACATATACCCTCATAACCTACCTCAATATGTGCCACGAGGCATCTAGGACTTGAGTCACTTGGGAAGGTTGGGTCTAAGGAGTCTTCACTAGAACTTTTGGTTGAAACTTTAATATGTTTATTACCTTTATTCATTTTTTTAACTTCTATTTAAGAATAGATATTATTTTTTTACATGACCCTTATTATTTCATTCATAACATTTCACTTCTCGTACTTCAATTTGATTTTTTTTAGAATGGTATAAATTTTTCTTCTTTTCATTCAATTTATTCAATCTCTTGACTGATCATTCAATATCATATTCATTATGTTATGAATCTTCATCATTAATTGTGATAAAAGATACTTTTATTTGGATTATTTGGATTCCTTTTCTTATTTTGTTTCTTTTTCATATTGAAACTTCATAGTGATTTTATATTTCATTATAAATCTCATAAAAAATTCAACCACCATTTTCCTTATGTAATTATCTTATTGTATTGATATGAATTTTGGTTCCCAATTTCTGGGAAATACCCATAGTATCATTTTCACTAAAATTTCTATAGACAAATCATCACTAAAATAATTTCAACCACTGAAAATGTTCATGAATAGTATAAACATACTGGTAATGGATTTATTTGGATGTATAGTAAATATTTCAAAATATTAAATATACATGTATAATATAGTATCTATAACTTCTTTTGCTCCATTATGATTTAATTCTATAAATTTTTATATTTCATGAGTGGTTTTGTATATAGATATGCGATTAAATCCATTTCTATTTAGAACCTAATGAAGAGAATTCATAGATATTACATATAGCTCAAAATCATTAATATCATCAGGGTTACATTAATCTTATGGTTCTTTAATAATATTATATTCATCCATAACCATTTTCTAGAGAGGGTAACTAATACTACTAAGAAATGTTGGCATACAATTTTTCCAATAATAATAATCAGATACATCAAATATAGGAGCGTGAGAATAAATATTAGATTCTATTATGAATATAGCAAACTTTGAAATCAATTATGATTTTGAAAATTAAATTTGAATTTGAAAATAAGGATTTTTTATTAAAATAAAAAGGTCCCCTTAGATACCATTTTTTGTTCGAAGATAAAATAGTAAGAGGTGGGGTAAACTACCTTTTAAAAATTAAAATAATAAATTTAACTGATGTTATAAAATATATGTAAATACCATGAAATCAAGTGATATTATCAAATTAATATAACATTGATAGATAAAGAAATTAATTGTATATTCAACAAAAATATAAATGTGGAAAGTATAAAAGGTAAGGAATGGTTTGATACAGGCATTCAGTAATATCACATGAACTTCCCCTATATCTCCTCAACTCAAGATGGTGTGAGGGGGTTATATTTAACCCCAAGTTTTAATAGAGATACAAGAACAAAAATGAAATGAAACACATGTTTTAAATGGAAAACAATAAACAAAAAATGTGACCTTTACTTTCTATATGTAGAATTGAGAAACCACGAAAACCATTTTTTTAATAGAAAAATAAATAAACCAAAAAATCAGAATAATGGTAAAGAAGTGAGATGGTAATATTTTGAGAAAACCCATTATAATATGATATCTACTCACACTAAACTATAATAAGATGAAACAATGTAAGATAGATAGAGATAAAAGATTCAACATTGATAGCCAAGGGGTTATAAAGAGAATGCATAAAGGCTCAAGAGAAAGAAGAATAAAGAGGTCACAAAGAAAGATAGATCCAAAAATGTTGTTGAAACATGATTATTATTGGTAAAGTACACACCTTTAAATTCTGGTAATTGAGGTTCTCAATTCCCACTAATGATATACACTTGATATTCTTTTAAAATGGATGATAAATATTTGAATGTTAAATTTCTTTGAAGATCGGTGAATAATCCTTGATCATTGGTAATCAGAAAGAGTTTCTTTGGATTCATGCTTTATTCAAATGAAGATACAAGACTCTCTTGATCTCTATTTATAGACTTCTATGATTTTGGGGTAGTATAAAATTAAACTAAGACTTAATGGACCGAGATATGAATTTTTTACCATCAATAAACGATCCTTGAAATATTTTGGAATAACCACACTGGCTAGATGAAGAATTCCACCGTCTAGATGGTGTGCTGTAGTGAACTAGTATTCTTGAATCTCCACCAACTAGCTAGTTATCCATTGTTGGGTAGTTAGTGTAGTGTTATATAATACTGGGGGGTCTGTTTGATCGATCTGTGGGTTATTTCACTCCTAGTAGTTGGGCAGTTCTTCACCACAGTTTTAGACTATAAATTGTTCCTTAATGTCCAACTTGAACACCTTTTTAGCCCATTTTCCTTCTAATCACTATAATTCAAAAAAAAATACTATAAAAACACATATAATATGTTAAAATACCATTAGACTATTTTTAATCATTAAAATAACTGTGAGAGTCAACCCTAGACACACTTGAACCTCAAGAAGGATTAGTTTATTTTATAACAAATTATAGACGGAGAAAAATTTCTTCTCAGAATTGGTTTCTTTGGATTCCACTCCTCATTAGATAGGGAACCTTTACTAGCTCTAAAGGAGAAAGGGCTTCCACCCATCATGGGTTTCCCTCCAATAACCAACTTTGGCAAATAAGCATCATCCACCAAATATATAATCAAGTTAAACCTATATGAAATAATTCAAGTACTAAAGTTAGGGTGAAGGCCCATCACAAATAGGTTAGTCCTTAAGAAATTACTTGATACGATCGAAGAATAATAGGGGATTCGATCCTTGAAAATTTTGATGTAATCCTTCATTATTCATTGAACCTATTGGAGACTCGAAAGTTTCATCGCTCTACTTTAATTTAATTCCTCAGGGAATTACCATGGAATTAAAGTGGTACTAAATAATTTTCATTTCATATCACTTTATAATTGGTATAGAAAAATAATTTTCCACTGATCAGATTTCAGACCCTGTAACATACCCAAGATAGATCTCACCCCCAAGAATTCAGAAGTTCTTATGGGCTTTAATATCTCCTAAAAATTTCTTATCCACTACACAACCTCTAGAAAACCTTGATCACCATGAATAATAGGAAAAAATTTAGTGTAAATCAGATCCACTAATTTAACGTGATCCTAGGTAGAGACACTAAGTGAAAAGGCCACACATTAACTCTTATAAAACTATATAACTTTTTGGGGACTCATAATATAAATAGAAATAAAAACAAAAAATTGGGTCATTAACCACACAAACTTTAATCCTATCAAGCCAAAAATAAGCCTTGATTAAAAATATCTTCCTATAAAAAATACCAACCATAATTGAAAGGTTCTCAACTCAAAAAAAATCCAAAGGTTTTTATCTTTAATTCATTTTAAAACCCCACAATTTATTTTAAATTTCCAAAACATCACTTAAAATATATTTTAAAACTCCATGTATTTACTCTTATAAAAATTTATTAATTCCTATAGAACTAATTATAATTAAAATATCCTTATAAAACTGCTTTATTTATTTTATAATTTACCTTTTCTATTTAAATTTCCTTTCACATTTCAAAATATCATAAAAACCAAATCACATGTTTCCAACACACCGTCAAAATACTATTTAACTTATCCCAAATGACATATACATTCATCCCTATAAAATTTAGATCCAGTAGAGCTCAATACAAAAGAAATTGAAGGGGGTAATGGTTATACATGGTTTGGTTTCATGGTTTGGCATACTATGTGAAAACCATGATAATTTCAATGGAAACCAAACAAAACCAGTCGCATGGGATCCACATGGTTTTCTAGACATGAATAATAATTGTAAACCTTTTTTATTCTTCCCTCTTCATATAGAAAACATGGAAACCTGCCAAATCATCTAAAAAATTAAATAAAATCTCAAGCCTAACCAACTTAAATCAAAATAAACCAAGAATAAAAATAGAAAACTCACAATTCGAGACACACAACGCCCCATCCCATGTAAACTAGAGGCACATAATGAGTAAGAGTTAGAAAGAATCTTCCCATTACTAAATCTAGAGATCTGATAATCCTAACTCCAATCTACCATACACATCAAAATGAAAATGGGTACTTTGATACCATTTTCTCTTAAACTAGCCTCATACACCCTTGAATTCAGCACTTGAGTCGGCCCGTGACATGACCTCAGGTGCATTCTCAATCACCATGGGAAGGAAAATAGATCTAGAGCATCAAATTAAATACACAAGGAATGATTTCTCTTAATAAATAAGGAGAAACACTTATATTATTCTTATAATTATGGTGTGATCACTCCATACATTAAAGATCAATGTGCGGTAAAATAAATGAGTATAGAGTAATAAGAACCAAACAAATTATAAGCATGATATATATCCATAAAAAATATACAAAAATATACAAAAATAATGGAACTAAAAAACATCTAGAATATATAAGAGATTCCATGGTCTATATATCCATTATACAAAACAAAAAATATATCAAATAAAATCTTTATGTGACCTTAAGGTCTCCATTCATCATCCAAACCTACCCACTCTAAGAGAGATACAAAAAAAAAACATGAACCTGTAAAAAAAATGGGTCAATCGATACCGAGTGGCATAGGTAGGGTGTGACCATAGCATTCTAGTAGACAATCACTAGAGAGTCCATTAATTTCCTTTACCAAAACAAACTATAAGTGATAGTTTGAAATACAAGTTAAAAATATGTTTTTATCCATTGAATATAAATCCATAAGCTACCCCAGAAACTATTTTTATAAAAACCAGAACTTGATTTAAAGAACTATTTAAAACTTTCCTTTTAATGATCATTTTGTAAACACACCCTTTGAGATCCACTTTTTAAAGTCACTGTCAAATTACCCAAAATCAGTGTCTCTAAGAAACTAGAAGAAAATTCAACCTAACAAATGAACATATACTAAATAATATAAAATTTTAAACTGTGGAACTATTCAAGTAAGAAAATAAATGTAAGTTGGATAAAAGTACTACTAAATAATCTAAAGTCAATAAAATAACTCGAATAATAAAGTAAAATAAATACAACCAATACATGACATGATAGAATAATAGTAACCAAAATTAAAGTTGTGATAAAAATAAATAAAACGATACATGTGGTAAGGTACACATAACCATGGTAAATTTTTAAACATATTATTAGGTGATCATATATTTACTTAGGTAAAATCATCTATCGGTCTATTGATGTATCACTATTCTATAACCAATTGATTGTTCCAACCAAGCCTCGTCAAAGGAACTCCCCCATGGCCCTAAATATTATAGGAGATCTAGTCTATCCCATCATGACTAGATAGTGACCACCTCTCAATCCCTCAATGTGATACCTACGGTCCATGTGATGATTGAAATCAAAGGTGGGTAACATTTATAAAGGTTTGTTCATCGTCAAAATATGAAATCACATACTCACCCGACATCATTACACCTACTAATGAAAATACCCTCTTTAGAATCCATAATAATAGTATAAATAAAATCAATAGTCAATCTCACACACACCAAGATCATAGGGGATTCAATTAAGGGTGTGTCACATTTATATAAAAGTATTCAAAATGGGAAAAATATGCCTCAAAATTTAAAAATAATAATTCCTTTCCAAATACCTTGAAAATAATTCCCAAGAATGATGTCACTATATAAAATCCTTTTTAATGTGTCGAAAAGGCCTAAATGTATAATTTTAGAAATCCATTAGAAAAATTATTATTTTGTAAAACCATTTGAAAACCAATTACTTATTGAAACTTCCTACGTTTGGTAATAAATCACATATCAATTAAAAACAACCTCTATAGAACATACATATCAATAATGCATCAATAAATAGAAATTAAGAACTCATTCCTCGATGCCACCCATGAAAAGAACATGGTTTTATAAGATAAATCCAAAAAAAATTATAAAAATGGAAAAAAAGTCAAAAAATTCATCAAAACCTAAATTTTAATCACATGGAATCATAAAAAAAATCCAAATCATCATATAAATAACAAAACATCCTAATAAAACCATTCTATCATTTTTTTCAAACATCTAAAAAATCGTACCATATTTTTTAAAATAAAAACATGAATTCATATACTTTTAAAACCCCTTATAAACCCATAAATGTCTTCTAAAAAAATTTAGTTTTCAAAGAAACCAATTTCAAGAACCCAAGAACACATGGTATATCAAGAAAAGTAGCATTCATGGCACCATATACTTCAAATTGAATATGGATAAAGTAAAACCTTTGATCACAGAAGGAACAAGACCTAATTAACTAACTAAACACTCTAATATCAAGGTCCATAACACATTATAGAAAACCCTCACTTTAGGGTTTTGAAAATAAGAGAAAATGGTAAAAAAATAAAGAATATAAACAAGAGAGAATGGAATAGGACAAGATAAAATAGACTTTCCTCAAGAAAAACATGATGGAATGAAAAATAAAAAATACCTAAAATCAAAGGGATATTACTAGTAATATACCTAGTTATCCCATCATGTAACTACATTGAGTGGGGGGAAGTGGAGGCCAATTGTGTCCAAATTTATTAGGAAGATATATTATGAATTTCAAGTTTTCAAAAAAAATTATAAGTTGTATATTTTGGACACAAAGATTAAAAAACGTGCACCCCTCGCTACACACTCCAAGAGAGAAACAAGTTTTGGACACATGGTTGGATTATCTATACACTAAATAGTCAAAATGTTTCTACTAAAAACTACCGGTTACTTTCATGATTTCACATAGTTTTGTGAATATAACCATGTGTCCTACACTGAAACTCTAAAATTTCAGTAATTCAATAAATTTCACCTGAAACTAAATACTAGGGACACACACTAATAAATAAATAAAATAATACGGAAAATGTTCATATGTGTAAGGACCCGACCCTAGTTTCCCATAGATAGTGCCTTATTTTATTACATTTTCATATAGACAAGGAATATATATCCTAAAGTACCGAGTAGTTTAGCAGCTTTGGAAAGAAGATAGATACATAAGTTCAACATTACAACTTGAAACAAAAAACAACATATAAATTACTTCGCAAACATCCATAAATCCAAGTTTATTTCTGCATGTCATTTATAATAAACATCTTCATGTCCTGAGAAAATGAAACATAAGAATGGGGTGAGATTAAATAATCAGTAATGGTAAGAAATACAGTGGAATATATCATAAACCTAAACATTAGGCATGTTTAATAACTAAAAACACATGCCTTTAACAAAAAAATTGAACACATTATGGTAGGAATAATAGACGAATAAATAATGGAATTATAAAACATAATCATTTGTATTCTACTAGTCGAAAAACTACATAAACCATAAATACTATTTTCATAATGAGGTAATTCATAATGTAGGAAATCATAACCATATCTTCGAGGCCTCGTGCTAAGACCATAAATATCCATTTTCTCAGGGCCTCGTGCCAAGACCATAGTTCGTCTCATAAGACCAGCCAATAAACTGAGGGGCTATAGAAGGCCCCTCCCATCACTTAATAAGTCCAATGAATTCCTCATATAAATGGGTATAAACACAAAAAACATATACATTCATCTTAAAACTAATATATGAAATGTAAATAACATTCCCCAAACATTAAGCATAAACAATAACCATTCGAAGTAAATTGGTGAATGGTTTTAAGATAGAAAATCCCCAGTCAAACTAATAATAAAAAATTCAATTAAATATGGTAGATGATATTATAATATATTAATCTTAATAATACATAAATAACAATAGGATTTTTGAAATATATAAATACACTCTTATAAAATCATTGAGTAATTCTTGAGATAAATACTCTTTTACTATGAAAAGAATAGTTCTTTTGGAAAAATATTTTTATAAAACTAAAATTGAAGTAAGATAGTATTTCCATAATAAAATCGGTGATTTTATAAAGATAATTTTTTCCAAAAACATATTATATAGTTCCCTTGAAAATATGTATGAATTTGAGAAATTCCCTTCAATCGGGTTTTTATTTCGAGAAGAATTTTTGAAATATCTTTTTAAAACAAATAACTCAACATAAATGAAAGAAGGATTCTAGTTGGTATAAATATATAGTACATTATCATAGAAAATATGATGAGTATATATGAATAAATAAGAACTTAATTGAGGTATGTATAAAATAAGAGTAATCCAAATGAAAATGGAGGTTCGGGTAGAAAACCCTTACCTTAAGTCCGAAGGTGTTCCTCTCGTGATCTTAATGACCTGAATAACAAAATTTAGAATCATAAATTAATAATTAAATAAGTTTCCCTACATTTAACTGATTTAGTAAAACCTTATTAGGTTCATTGATGATCTTTTGATGGGTTAAGAGATTCAATTTCATTGTTTGGGAGTGTTTTCTTCCTTCGTTTTCATGATCAGTTTACTTATATTCTGTACAGATAAATATGAAGAATGAGAATGGTTTCAATAATAGAAGTTGTATGTTATTAGTCAAAAATAGAGTATTACATGTTCATAAAATTCATTTGGTTATTGGGAGTGATGATGAATCATTATATGAAACTTTAATTAAAATTGTTTGGGTTAATTGGCAGTTCCTGATCACAACGAACTTATTTTGATTTATAAATTAATATCATGTGTACAAAAAGAATATAGAACCATAAATAAGTTATAATACATATATTATAGTATGGTTCAACTATAAAAATGGTTTCATGACCAGAATTGAATATGGTAATAGAAATTGAAAACTCATCGTCCTTGAATATGATAAACTAACACATATCGGATGGTGTTTTAATTTCTAGTATAAAATTAAGGGAAATGAGAGATGATGATGAATTATTTCTTTATCATAAAAACATTCCAGTACATGTAAGGTACTGGAGTCATCACAACATTTAGATAAAGTGAGGTGAGGAAAAATAAAATAAAAGAACTTGAAATAAAAGAAATGAAAAGAGGAATTTACCTCTTGATGTAATATTCCTTGAGAGCGGATTTAGGAGAAAGTTTTTGGTCTTTTTATGAGACCAAGGGCTCTAGATGTGGGGGAGGATATAAAGACCCAAAAAATTTCATGTAATTTTTTTTAATATATCGAAATTTTACAAGTCCTCAAAAACTGACAGTGCGTGATTTTGGGGCCCGGTGTGCCCGGAATGAATTTCTGAACTTTTTTTTCAGGTACGTTCATTAAACATGTGAGTGGTTTTTTTAATTTTGAACTGGTGCTCAGAATTGAAATCTAAGGAAACCGTTGAACTCGCAGCACTATTATTTGCTTAAGGAGACGTTTACCTCGACGGTAGTTGGTCGAGGGTAAAAATTATTATTTGGGTTTTTCGTGGGAATGGAAAAAAAATAAAATAAACTTTTATTTTATTTTTGTTACCTCCCATTTGGATGTTTCACAAGTGGGGACCACCTGAACTAAAACCTCCCACATGGGTTATGGTGGTGGGGACCATATGAGATTAAAACCCCCAATTTTGAATTTAGAGGTGGGGACTACCTAAACCCCATTTAATGAGAGAAAACCTCTCATCTCCCCTACTTTAAATTTTTCCAAGACCATTCATTAATTGGGCCAACTAATTTTTCCAAAGTGGTACAATTAAATGAGCCAATTAATTATGCCAACGTGCCAACATAATTAATCTACTTAATTTATTTATATTGGAACCACTTTATTTATGAGGATTTTTGGTTGGAAAAGAAGTTCCTTGGTGGAACCAAAATTATCCAATGAAGAACGCCATCGAAGAATGTTCTTCGGAAATCAAGGAAGAGAACGACATACGAGCCCGACATCGAAGCATGGTTTCTGAAGCGACAATTTTTGGAACCCTCTTCACCTTCTTCAACTTCTTTCTCGCACCAACGTCAAGGAACATTCAAGGTAGGGGTTTAATTATACGTGAATATATATTCCCATGTTATTCCCTTCTAAAACAAAGAACTCAGATCAACTCTCTAACTAGTTGATCCGCAGATTATTTCTTTTGTGGGTTTGGGAATAATCATTGCAGGAGGTTAGGGTTTGACGTTCTTCATTTAAGTTCATGTTGATCTGCTTGCTACCGCTCTAACGCGGAGGGTGCGGTCCAAAAAAACATGGCCCAACCCCTTTTCCGTTCTTCTTGAATGGTGTTTCCTTCACAATGGAAGAAGGCGACTTTGAGCCACGATGAAGAACGGATGTGGTGGCCAGCGCATCGCTGGCCCTGACGGAGGCGTCGGTGCAACAGTGTCGCCCTTCGGCAACCACCACCCCACTGCCTATACCGCCCCCCATCCATCGCCGCCACACGGCCACCCCCCCCCCCCCCCGACCTCTACCACCCCCCAGCCACCGCCTCCCCGCGGCCTCCACCGCCTACGCCCACCACCGCCCCATAGCCCCTTCGCACTGTTCGTGGTTCTGTCGCGCCTCCCCACATCCCCACCTTGCCACCCGCAGCCCTGCCGCACCGCCCCGAGGCTCCGCTGGCCCGCGGCCCCTCCACGCCGCCCCGCGGCCTCCGCTCCACCCCGCACTGCACCGTCTAGGTCAGTCTGCTAGACCAGGCCACCCACCATGGGCCATTCCACACCTCGGTTCAGGCCGGACCCATTGGCTCGGGCTGGGTTGACCCAAACCGGGTTGGGACGGGTCGGCCCGACCAGGTCGGACCAGACCCAGACCCACTTCAACCCATTTACGCTCTTTTTTCCATAACTTTGGCACCGGGTGTCTGTTTGACGAACTGTCAGCGGCACTGGAAACCTTGGAGGGAGAAGTTCCCTTTGAGTATACCTCACTAGAGATTTGGGTGAAGTTGTAATATGGTCGGGTTGGATCGAGCATGAATCCAACCAGGCCCTCAGGACAAAATGGCTAATAACGTACAGACCAGAAGTCTGATTGACGCGTCGTCTGTTACGTTGAGACACCTATGACATGGCGGTCCTTTGAGATACTTCTTCGTGGGACTTCATGGGCATTGGATTATCGACTAGTGTATTGAGGTGTGGACCCTCCCAGAGACGATCAAGCCTAGTGCAGAAACCCAGTAGCTGGCTGTGAAATGAAGAATGAATTGTGATCCTTTGTGGGTCAGCACCGAGCGATCCTATGTGGGTGAGCAGCTAGATATCCTGTGTGGGTCAGCACCTAGCAATCCTGTGTGGGTCAGCACCAAGCGATCTTCTGTGGGTCTGCACTGAGCGATCTTGTCTGGGTCAATAGCTAGTGATCTTGTGTGGGTCCGCCCCTATCGATCTGGTGTGGGTCAGCACCTATAGATCCTTTGTGGGTTAGAACAGAGTGATCTAGTGGGGGTCAGCATCTAGCAATCCTGTGTGGGTCAATAGCTAGTGATCCTGTGTGGGTCAGCACCAAGAGATCTTGTGTGGGTCCGCATCGAGCGATCCTGTGTGGGTCATCACCAAATGATCTTGTGTGGGTTAGCAGCAGAGCCTCTTAACAGAGTAAGATGATTCAGTAGTTACATCTAATCATCTCTAATACTATACTTAAGTTATACCTTGTGTGAGCTGAGTTCGTACTTATGTGGTACTTTCCATCATGGTAATACTTTGGTGGTATTATTATGTGTGGAATACCTGTGTGGTACTTACCTTCGTGGTTTTCCTTCCATTGTGGAACAGTTGAGCTTTGGGCTTTTGTGTTGGAACTTGTGTTTCCTCTTGATTGAGATGGGTATACTTGATAACTTAGGTATATGCATGGGCATATACCTAATTAGGGTTGATAGTTGTTTTCATGCTTTGTGGTTTATCCTTTTTGGATTTTGTTAGACCATGAGGGTGTCAGGGTCCCTATTGAGTATCGTTATACTCACCCCTGCACGAGCTATGCCCGCACCTTGTTGGGTTTGGTACAGAAAATGGATAGAGTTTATCGAGGCTAAGGGTACCAGTACTAGATGGTTCCTGTAGGTGGACCATACGGCGTGTTAGTGCACAGAGGAGACGGGAATACGAGGAGTGATGAGGATATGATCTATTCCTAACCTTCAAGTGGTATTCGTGGTGGACGGTCTAGGAGATGATTTTCCCCTATCATCTATCTTGTACTTTCCAGTTTTCCTTGTACTTTTCAGTTGGGCTTGTATTCTGGCCCCTTTTACTTACTGCACTCACTCTGTTTAATGTTCAGTTTACTTGAGTTTGTTTCTTGTTTACTTGAGTTTGTATCTTGTTTTGTGCTTGGTTGCATATGCTTACAGGTTATAAAGGCAATGTCTTCCTAGTTTTGGGAATACTCCTTCAGTGCAAGTTGTCAGCCCCTAGCCTATGGAAGGAGGGCTTGGGGTAGTCACGACACAGGCCTCGGGGGACGGGTCGTGAAAAATTGGTATCAGAGGAGTCGGTTCTACCTTAGAACATAGGACTATGATCTTTATTTTTAACGGTAATAGTGTTAACTATAGTGAGTGTGGTTATCAGTTTAGGGAATCCAGTATTGGTGCGGCAGCCGACGTATCCATACACCAGGACCCTGACTTCTAATTTCTGACTCAGTGCACGAATAAACTAATTGCGTGTGTGTTTTAAAGAGTTTTCTTTGTGATATATTTGAGTCAGCTCACCAGGTATAACTTATTGACCATGGCACACCTGTTTCTTTTCAGGATGCCTCCACGCAGACAGCCAGCTAGGGTTTTGAGATTAGTATGCACTGATAGCCCACCGAGTGATGAGGCCTCGGTGTAGGGCCCCCTTCCAGTAGAGGCACCAGTGGAGGAACCAGTGGAACCATTACGCATTGGGCCACCAATGCCACCAGTCCCAGCAGTAGAGGGTGCATGCCGCTTGAGCGTGTTGCACGTGTACCAACGCCAGAGGCCACCCTGGTTGAGGGGAGTGACGGACCCATAGGTTGCTGAGGATTGGCTGGAGGCCGTGGTGAGAGTTTTATGACTGGTTGGGACACCATCTAATCTCATGATGATCCTTGCCAGCAGTATTCTATAGGAAGCAGCATGCAGATGGTGAAGCTTGATGCTCCAGGTTCACGACGAGGTGTCTCTTCTCTAAGTAGACTTTGAGATCATGTTTCGGGCAGAGTTTGTTCCAGCGACTCTTCGCGTAGTGCGCATACAGGAGCTTCTACATCTGCAGCAGGGCAGCATGATTGTGACTCAATACTCAGCGAGGTTCACTAACCTCTCACGCTACTCCATTGATATGGTGTGGGACCCATTCTTCAGGGCCCATACCTTCAAGTAGGGGCTTAGGTGAGAGATCAGGGCTTCGATTATCTCTCTTAGCATCTCGACACAGGAGGGGGTATTAGAAAGAGCCATATTAGTGTAGAGTTTTCTTGCTGAACAGTCCCCAATAGCGAGACCCACCACTAGACGTCACGTAGAAGAGCCTTCTGCAGCTGGAATTAGACAGATGTCGCAGGGGTCCAAAAGAACCAGACCTTCAGGTGGATGATCGCAGGATTTAGGGCTGGTTGTGCAGGGCACCCCAGACAGAGCCAGTCATGCAAGGAGTGGGAAGTGTTATGCATGCATCGGGTAGGGTCGCATGGCTCGTGACTATCCGACCCACCGTACAGATAATCAGAATACAGTCGAAGGACCGCCAAGGTAGAGACAGAGGTTTGACCGAGGAGGTCCGCAGGGAGTAGTCATACGTGGCAGAGGAGTTGGCCGTGCAGCTAGCGGTGGGTGACGATTTGAGATGTTTCGGCCACTACCACTAGGTGTTCCACCCCGACCACAGGGAGCTGGAGGATAGGGGAGAGCTCATCTCTAGTCAGCTGAGGCCTACGATCATGGCGATCTGGAGATGATATGAGGTACGATTTTTGTCTACTCCACCTTAGCTGCAGTACTTATAGACATAGGTGCTAGTTATTCTTTTATTGTCACTACCCTCATTTGGACCTCGGAGATTCTGACAGAGTCATTGGCTCAATCTTTACAGCTAGAGACTCCTACGAGAGCAGATTTGACGATTACGCACTGGTGCTGGTAGTGTGAGCTTACTCAAGGAGGCGAGAGCTTCATCTGGGATATCCTAGTAGTGGTGTCGAGGCCTTACAACGACATCTTGGGTAAGGAATGGTTATCTATAGTGTATGCTCAGATTGACTGTATTAGGCGCAAAGTGCAGTGTGTCTGAACGGATGGGACCAAGTTTACCTTCACCGGAAAGAAGGGAGCCTTTGTAGCACATGATGGACTTACCTGGAGGAGGGTGCAGCTGGTCACTCATCAGTTGGCTAGCCTTACCCTTGGAGCGGTGAATGTGGAGATTCCGAGCTATCCTGTAGTGGTAGACCAGTACGTGGATGTCTTTCCTGATGATGTTCTAGGTCTACCTCCTCATAGATAGGTAGACTTTTACATTGACTTATACCCCAGGACAGCCCTGATATCTACACCAGCATATCGTATATCTCCCTTAGAGCTTCATGAGCTACAGGTACAGATAGAGGACTTATAGGGGAAGGGATTCATTCGTCCCAGGGTTTCACCTTTTGAAGCCCCAATTTTGTTCGCCAAGAAGGCAGATGGGAGGTTGAGACATTGTGTTAATTATCCGTGACTGAACCAGGTGACCGTGAAGAACAAGTACCCACTCTTGAGGATTGATGACCTCTCTGATCAGCTGATGGGAGAACAGTGGTTCTTAAAGATAAACCTCAGATCAGGCTATCACTAGCTCAGAGTGCGAGACGAGGATATGCAGATGACAGATTTGAGGTGTCAGTACTGCCATTACGGGTTTTTGGTCATGTAATTCTGCATGACCAACACTCCAACAGTGCTCATGGGACTCGTGAATAGGATCTTTCAGCCATACCTTGATCGCTTTTTAGTAGTCTTCATCAACGACATTCAAATCTACTCGACTACTAAGGAGGATCATGCCTACCATTTTCATGTAGTACTGAACATGCTATGAGAGAAGCAACTTTATGGTAATCTCTCAAAGTTCCAGTTCTAGATCTGAGAGGTTCACTTTCTGGGACATGTCATATCGGAGGATAGAGTTACAGTAGATCCATCGAATATTGAGGTGGTACTTTCTTAGGATCCATCTAGGAGTGTGACAGAGGTATGGAGTTTCATGGGTTTGGCCAGATACTACCGGAGGTTTGTGCCAGAATTCTCCAGAGTTGTAGAACCATTATCAGCATTGACAAAGAAGGGGAAACCCTACGTGTGTTCAGAGATATGTCAGTGGAGTTTTTAGGATTTGAGGCAGAGACTGACTAGGGCCTCCATCTTGAGGCTTCCTTAGAAGGGTGTAGGGTACGTAGTCTACTGCGACGCATCAGGGACCGGGCTTGGATGTGTCCTGATATAGGAGTGAGAAGTGATCGTATATGGTTATTGATAGCTGAGACAACATTAGTAGAACTACGCTACCCATTACCTGGAGTTAGAAGCAGTTTTCTTCGCCTTGAAGATGTGGCAACACTATCTGATGGGAAAACATTTTACAGTCTACTCAGATCACAAGATTCTCAGGAATATCTTCCATCAGAAGGACCTGAACCTGAGACAACGATGTTGGCTTGAGTTCCTCCAAGACTATGACTTTTAGATATTCTATATTCATGGGAAGCGGAACGTTGTAGCATATGCGCTCAACATAAGATCTAGTATATAGTTGCAAGGTTAGGTGACAGAGAAACTGGCCGCTTTGCAGATATCCTTTGTGGTTTGAGATAAATCAGCTTTTCTTTAGTCACTTATATTCACTCCCCCACTTATTCAGCGAGTTAGGGAGGCGTAGTGTGGGGACATTTAATGCAAGGATCGACGTTCTCAGATATCAACGGGACAGGCACCTGATGGATTTTCTGAAGGTGGGGAGCACATCATCCTCTTTGGGGGATGTATCGTGGTACCAGTGTCACTTCAGGAGAAAGTGTTGAGGGAGTTCCACACATCCCCTCTAGAGGTACATCCAAGAGTGGTGAAAATGTATCAAGACCTCTGACGACAACACTAGTGGCTGGGGATAAATAAATCAGTATCAGAGTTTTTATCTCGATGCCTCACTTGTTAGCATGTAAACGCGGAGCATCAGGTACCAACAGGGTTGGTTCAGACTTTAGAGGTTCCATAGTGGAAGTGGGATAGGATATCCATGGACTTCATGATAAGACTTTGATAGAGCGCTGTCGTGGGCTCCCTCAAATGATTATTATGATTTTGGGGTACTTAGGTGCAGCAGAGTGGCTGACCAAGGTCGTCTCTCAAAGGAGGAAGTGAATTAAAACAATTTTTAGAGGTATTCTAGAAATAAAATAAAAGAGAATAAAAACACTACTTGAAAGGATGGGGGTGGTTGTTTATAGTTTATGAATCTAGAAGAAGTTTGCTGGAAGAAGATTGTATTATTTTTTTTTTTTGAAATGAAGTTTGATTAAAATGACACAACAAAAAGATGTTTGTTTAGACAATATTTAAAAGACGTAATCGATCTAACTCTACCTCTTCAATAATTTATTAATCATTATCATTTAAATTAATATTCACTTAATTATGATCCCTTAATTTTTTAAATCCCGAACCCTACGAGAATTAACTTTACCACGATGATTGAAGTGAATTTAACCTTAGGCTAACTTCAAAACATGCAATCGCAACACCCTTCTTTGATTGATGTTCTAAAATTAGATTATGGTCAGTGGTAAATTAAGGCACATAACCACTCTGGAAATGAGGATTAATTGAGTTTAGGGATTATATTTGAACTCTACAAATTGATCCCATGTTTTTTTGTATTACCGATTAAGATCGCGCTCTCACAAGTTACACAAAATCCCGACCTCGCGTGTTTTTGTGTTAATTGTTCAATTGCTTTCTTAGTTTCTTACAATTTAAAAACACAATTCATCGATCATATTAAGTGAATTACAGTATCTCATTGATTCAAAATAATTAAATGAAGAGGGTAGAAGATAGATCGATTACTAAAAGACTACTCTTCCATGGGTGGCGTAATCATCGTAGAAGCGTTTTGCATGTGAAAAGGTTTAAAATGGGTATAACCCAATAACGCTTCTACTCAAGAATTCCAAAACAATTATAAAGATTAAGAGAAGAATAAATTTAAACAAAACAGAAGAAAAGAGAAGAAAAAAAATAAGAACAAAGAAGTTTATTACATAAACAAAATCATTACAACATGAAGGAGAAGAAGAAGACTTCGTCGAAGGGATCCTTGCTTCAAGAGCTACCCTTATTGAAATGGTTGGAGAATTTGAGTGGATCCACTTATACTCTTCCCTCAACTTCCCAATGCACGTACCAACCCCTCCAAATGAGAAAAACTCCAATTTATAGAGGGGAGGGGAGGAGAGGTTACAAGTGGTTTCAAGTGTAAATGTGGAAATTCGGCCAAATATTTTAATGCAAATTGAACCGCCCATTTGACCACACAATGCGTGAATTGGCCAGCCTTCCAGAGTGATCAAATGTGAGGATATGGGTCCTCTATCTCCTCTCAAAATTTGGGCTCAATACAAGCTCATATGTAGGAGTTATGGCCGCAATATAGAAGCATATCCATTCTGGAGAGTCCAGCCCAGCTTTGATTTTATGGCCCAATTACTCCATTAAAATGCATTCTTTTGATCTAGTGTCCTGAATAAAAGTTGTAGCTAATTAAGTTAGGAACACTTTTAAAAAAATTAAAATTCAAATAATAAATATTAAAATATTTATATTCTAAATACTACAGTGCACTATTAAGGGTAAAACTGGAATTTTCACCAAATTTTCAAATGAATGATCAAATCCCAAATATTTTATAAATAAACATATTTAACACAATGTGAGGAAATTATATCATTTATTATCAATAAAATATTCAATAAAATAGTGTTTTATCAGACTTTCATGTACATCCAGAGGTCATGACTCGATTTAGGTGATCATCGACCGACTCACCAAGTCGGCCCACTTCCTACCGATCAGAGAGTAGGGTTTATTAGAGATCTTGTGACGCCTCTATGTGTACGAGATTGTGCGGATACATGGAGTAACCTCAACTATTGTCTCCGATCTTGATGCACATTTTACATCTCTACTATGTGAGGGTTTTCATGAGTCTTTCGGGATGCAGCTTCATTTGAGCACCACCTTCCATCCTCAGACGGATGTCCAAACTGAGCAGACCATTCAGACCCTTGAGAACATGTTGTCTGCTTGCGTCCTCGACTTCGGTTGCAGCTAGAAGGATCAATTTCCTTTAGTGTAGTTTTCATACAACAACAGCTATCACTCCACCATTGGGATTCCACCTTTTGAGGTATTGTATGGACGACCTTGTAGATTAACTTTGTATTGGACTGACCTAGGGGTGTCAGCACTCGTGGGACCGGAGATGGTTTGAGCTACCACAGAGAAGGTGCAGATCATCCAGGAGCAGATGAAGACTGCACAGAGAAGGCAAAAGTCGTATGCTGATAGGAGATGGAGACCTCTGAAGTTCGAGGATGGAGACCATTTCTTTCTACGGGTCTCACCTCAATAAGGTTTGTGGAGATTTGGTCGAGGTAGAAAGTTTTCTCTGAGGTTCATTTGACCCTTCCAAGTCCTCAGCCGAGTTGGCGAGGTGGATTACCGCTTAGCTCTTCCACCTTAGTTGCACCGAGTGCACGACGTCTTCCATGTATCCCAACTGAGGAGATACATGCATGACCCTTCTCACATCATCGACCACGGTGATCTGGATGTTGACGATGGGCGACTTTTATAGAGGTTCTAGTTGAGATTGAGGATCGATAGGAGTGGGTACTTAGTGGGTGGTCGATACCTCTGGTGAGTGTTCGTTGGTAACATGGAAACCTCTAGGAGAGAACATGGGAGCAAGAGGCTTAGATACATGCTCGGAACCCCCCACTTGTTCCCATAGTTTGATTTTTGGCTTACGGGGATGAAAATCCATGAAGTGCGGAGAATGTAAAGACTTGTAAATTTCCAGGTAATATTTTTTAATATATGGCAATTTTATGAGTCCGCGAAAACTGACGGTGCATGATTCTGAGGCCTGGTGTTCCTGGAATGAAATTCTAAACTTTTTTTCAGGTAAGTTCAGTAAACGTGCGAGTGAGTTTTTGTAACTTTTGAACCGGTGCCCAGAATTGAAATCTGAGGACACCATTGAACTCGCAGCACCGGTATTCTCTTAAGGAGACTTTCACCCCGATGAAAGTTGGTCGAGAGTGAAAGTTAGTATTTGGATTTTTCTTGGGAAAGGAAATAAAATAAAATAAACTTTTATTTTATTTTTGTCACCACCCATGTGGATATTTCACAGGTGGGGAACACCTGAACTAAAAACTCCCACATGGGTTATAGTGGTGGGGACCACCTGAGATTAAAAACCCCAACTTTTAATTTAGAGGGGGGGACCACCCGAACCCCCTTTAATGAGAGAAAACCTTTCAACTCCCCTAATTTAAATTTTTCCAAGACCATTCATTAATTGGGCCTATTAATTTTTCCAAAGTGGTACAATTAAATGAGCAAATTAATTATGCCAACATGGCAACATAATTAATCTACTTAATTTAATTATATTGGTACCACTTTGTTTGGGAGGATTTTTGGTTGGAAAAGAATTTCCTTTGTGGGAGAAAAGTTCTCGAATGAAGAACGCCATCAAAGAATGTTCTTTGTAAATCAAGGAAGAGGACGACGTACGAGCCCGACATCAAAGCATGGTTTCATAAGCGACGATTGTTGGCACCCTCTTCACCTTCTTCGACTTATTTCTCATGCCAATATCAATGAACAATCAAGGTAGGGGTTTAATTCTACGTGATTATATATTCCCATGTTCTTCCCTTATAAAACAAAGAATGTGGATCAACTCTCTAAATAGTTTATATGCTAATGATTTCTTTTACGGGTTTGGGAATAATCATTGGGGGAGGTTAGGGTTTGACGTTCTTCATTCAAGCTCTTGTTGAGCCTCTTTCTAACGCTCTAACGTGGAGGGTGCGGTCCAAGTAAACATGTCCTGACCCCTCTACCATTCTTCTTGAATGGTGTTTCCTTCGCGATGGAAGAAGGCGATTTTGTGCCACGGAAACGAACGGATGCGGGGGCCGGCACATCACCGGCCGCGACGAAGCCAACGGCGCAACGGCGCCGCCCCATGGCCCTCACTGCCCCGCAGCCTCCGCAGCCACCGTCGCCCTGCGTCCTTCGCTGCCGGCGGCCGCCGCCACCCCTCCGCGTAGTCTGTGGCCCCGCCGCGCGACACTGCGGCCTTGCCACCCTCGCGGCCTCCGCGCCGCCCCGCACCGCCCAGGTTAGGACGCCTGACCCGGGCGCCAGGTTGGGATGCCCAGCACAGGTCAAGCTGGACCCATTGGGTCGGGCCGGGTCAACCCAAACCAGGTCGGGCCGGGTCAGACCGGACCCGGACCCACTTCGACCCATATATGCTTTTTTGGCCATAACTTTGGCACCTGACATCCATTTGACGAACCGTCAGTGGTGCTGGAAACCTTGGAGCAAGACAGTCCCTTTGAGTATACCCTACTAGAGATTTGGGTGAATTTGGAGTACAAACAGGTTGGATAGGGCACGAATCTCACCGGGACCTCAGGACAAAAAGGATAATAACTTACAGACCAAGTGTTAGATTGACACGTTGTTTGTTGCGTTGAGACCCCTATGACGTGGCGGTCCTTTGATATACTTCTTCATGGGACTTCGTTGTGATTGGAGTATAGATCAGTGGTTTGAGGAGAGGACCCTCCCGGAGACAAGAAAGCCTAGTGCGGGAACCCAGTAGCTGGCGGTGATGTGAAGAATGAATTGTGATCTTATGTGGGTCAGCACTGAGCGATCCTGTGTGGGTCATCAGCTATAGATCCTATGTGGGTCAGCACCTTGTGATCCTGTGTGGGTGTGCACCTAGAGATCTGGTGTGGGTCAGCACCGAGCGATCCTGTGTGGGTTAGCAGCTAGGGATCTTGTGTGAGTCATCATCTAGTGATCCTGTGTGGGTCTGCACCTAGAGATCCTGTGTGGGTCAACACTGAGCAATCCTATGTGGGTCAACACCAAGCGATCATTTGTGGGTCAGCACCGAGTGATCCTGTGTGTGTCAGCAGCAGAGCCTCTTAGGAGAGTAAGATGATTCAATAGTTACATCTAATCATCTCTACTACTGTACTTTAAGTTATACCTGGTGTGAGATGAGTTCGTACCTATGTGGTACTTTCCTTCGTGGTAATACCTTGGTGGTATTCTTCTGTGTGTCCTACCTGTGTGGTACTTAACTTCATGGTTTTCCTTCCTTTCTGGAATAGTTGAGCTTTGGGCTTTTGGGTTGGACCCTGTGTTTCGTCTTGATTGAGATGGGTATACTTGATAACTTAGGTATATGTGTGGGAATATACCTAAGTAGGGTTGAAAATTGTTTTCATGCTTTTTGGTTTATCCTTTGTGGGTTTTGTGAGACCCTAAGTGTCTCGGGGTCCCTAATGAGTATCATTATACTCACCCCTGCACAGGCTATGCCCGCACCTTTTTGTATTTGGGGCAGACGATGTACGACGTTGATCGAGGCTGAGGGTACCAAGCCTGGAAGTGCCCGGAGGTGGACCATACGGCGTGTCAGTATGCAGAGGAGACAGGAAAACGTGGAGTGCTGAGGAGCCGAGCTGTACCTACCCTTCAGGCAGGATTCATGGCGGATGATCCATGAGCTTCTTTTCACCTATTAGTCATCTTGTACTTCCCAGTTTTCCTTGTACATTCCAATTGGGCTTGTATTCTGGCCCCTTTTACTTACTGTACTCACTCTGTTTACTATTTATTTTACTTGAGTTTTTATCTTGTTTACATGATTTTGTATCTTGTTTTGTGCTTGATTGCGTGTTCTTGCAGGTTCTAAGGGAAATACCTTCCCAGTTTTAGGGAATACACCTTTGATGTTAGTCGCCAGCCCCTAGCCTATGGAAGGCTGGCTTGGGGTAGTCACAGCAGAGGCCCTGGGGGACGGGTCGTGATAGAGGATCTTGGGAGGATATTTGAGCAGAATTTAGACAAGGAACAAGGCTTGGGTGGAGTGAAGAGAAGAGGGACTGAGGGAGTTTTTATAGTGGTAGGGAGGGTTAATTTGTTAATATCTTATTCATTATTTTATTATTTCCCTCAAGACAACCAATAGTGTTGATTCATGTGACCCATAATAGTAATAAGTTTATGTGAGTTTTAAAATAATTTTCTAAATATTATTAATTTAATTTTTAAATAGAATAATTTTTTATTCAAAAAATAACAATTTTAAAACTATAATTTGTTTTATATCACTTTGAAAAACTTAATCAAGATCTCCTTATCTTATAACCTTAATAAAATAAAATAGTAATATGATTTACTATTCATAAGGGTCATATTACTATTCATAAGGGTATGTTGCTATTTACCAAAAATTAGGTTTGTCTTATTAGACTCAAAATATCTTACTGAATGCAACCATGTAAGTCATTTTTTAGAAATTCAAATCACAGATGTATAAAAACTATGTTTACTAGCTCAGTTATAACAAAGTGGTGTTTTTTAGAGACTCATTATTTCATGCATTCAAAATTTATTTGCAAAATCTTGGGGTGTAATATTATCCTCTCTTTACAAAAAATTCATCCTGAAAATTACCAAAATGTTACCTCATAAAAATATTTGGGTAGTTCTTCATCATATGCTCCTTAGACACCCATGTTGCCTATTCAATTTTATAATTTTTCCAAAGTATCTTTACCAGTCAAGCCATCCAATTCCTAAACACTTTTTCTTTAGTGTATAGAATCTGGATAGGCTCTTCACAATAAGATAAGTCAAGTTTTAATTCTATAACTTCATAAGTGAGGAAATTTATTGGGTCTGGAATGTACTTTCTCAGCAATGAGACATGGAACACATTGTGTACTTTAGACATGCTAGGTAGCATATCCAAATGATATGAAACAACTCCAATTCTCTCCAAAATTTTAAAAGTGCCTATGTACCGAGGGCTCAGTTTCCCTTTCTTCCCAAATCTTATAACACTCTTCCCTAGAGATACTTTTAAGAAAACATGATCTCTCACTTGAAACTAAAAATCCTTCCTTCAATTATCAGCATAGATTTTTGTCTGATTTGAGCTGCTTTGATATCGCATTGAATAGTCTTTACCTCTGATGTTGTTTCCTCGTCAAGCTCTGATCCCACAAGATTTCTTCCTCTAACTTCAACCCAACAAGTTGTGTGAAACCTCTTTCTGTGCAATGCTTCATATGGTGCCATTTAAATACTTTAATTGAAACTATTATTGAATTAAACTCCACTAAAGGTAAATATTAATCCCACATACCATAAAAGTCAAGTGAACATTATCTCAAGGTGTATTATAAGTTTTGGATCATCCTTTCTAATTTCCTATCAGTTTGTGGGTGATATTAAATACTCAATAAAATCTCAGTATCCAAATATTTTGAAGAATTTTCTAGAATTTTGATGTAAATGGTGGATCATGATCAGAAACAATTGAGAGAGGTTCTCCCTGAATTCTCCCAACACCATTGATATAGAGTCGTTCTAGGAAATATAATGGAAAATACTCACTTATATAGAGGGAATGTGTTGATTTCGTAAGTCGGTCAATAATTACCCATATTGCATCATTCTTTATCAGAGTTTTGGGTAATCCGATGAAAAAAACCATGGTGATGTCATCCCATTTCCATGTGGTAATTGGTATAGGTTGCATGAATCCTCTTGGATTTTGTCTTTCAATCTTTACTTGTTGAAAAACTAGACATCTTGATACATAAACAGTAATTTTCCAGTTCATGTTGTCCCAAAAGAAATGTTTCTTCAAATCTATATACATTTTAGTTCTACCAGGGTTTATAGAGAAATTTGAGCTATGGGCATCATCCAAAAACTACCTTTTCATCTCAAGTATAGAGTGAACACATAGTCTCTTCTCAGATTTCAGAATTCCATCTTCACATATGAATTCATTAAACTTCCCATCTTTTATAGCATTAATTTTCTTTTCAAGGTTTTAGTCATTAGGCTGAGAGATTTTAATTCTTTATAATAGATATTGTTGGGAAACCAATTGAAAAATTAATGATGTTTCACCTTCTTTGATAATTCCCATGTCCATCCTTGTAAGATCCATGAATACAGGATACCTTCTAATCCTAATTTTGTTTAAAACTCCATGATCCTTCCTTCTCATTGCATTATCTTCATTATTTTCCTTTAATGGGTGGTAGTGTATAAAAAAATCATAATCCTTGAGTAGTTAGAGACATCCCCTTTGCCACATGTTGAGTTATTTCTATGAGAAGATATACTTTGAACTTTTATGATCTATATATTTTTCACATATTTCACCATAGAGATAGTGTCTCTATATTTTTATAGAAAAGATCACAGTATCTAACTCAAGATCATGAGTAGGATAGTTTTTTAATGTATTTTTAACTTACTTGGTGCATAGGAAATAACTCTATCATTCTGCATAAGGACATAATCATGTCCTTTCTTTGATGCATAACAATATGTCACAAACCCAACATTCCTTGATGGTAGAGTTAGGATCAGATAATTCACTAATCTCCTCTTCAATTCCTCAAAACATTCCTCACATTATTTTCTTCATACGAACTTAACCCCTTTACGTGTAGTCTTGGTCATTGAGTTGTCTAAACAAAAAAAGTTCTGAACAAAATGCTAATAATGACTTGATAAACCAATAAAACTATGTACCTCGGTTATGTTCATTGGAGTAGGAAATTCTTGAACAGTCTTTGTCTTCACAATATCAACGGATAATACATTCTTAGAGATATTTTGGAAAAGAAAGGAAGCTGATTGAATCCAAAATTCACACTGTCTAAACTTTCCATATAATTCATTTCTTCTAAGACACTTCAAAATAGTTCACAAGTTATTTTCATGATCTTAATAGTGTTTTACGTATACCAAGATATCATCAATAAATTCCACCACAAAGATATCAATATATTCCTTGAAAAATTTATTTAGTATATCCATGAAAACTAAGGGTACATTAGTTAGTCCAAAATGCATTACTGTAAACTCATAATGACCATACCTGGTTCAAAACATTGTCTTTCGAATGTATTCATTCCTTACTAGAAACTAATGATATCCAAATTGAAGTTCAATCTTCAAAAAATATTAGTCTCCATGAATTTGATCAAATAAATCATCAATTTGAGGTAGGGGATACTTGTTCTTTATTTTTATATCATTGATCTCCCTGTAGTCAATGCACAACCTCATAGATCCATCTTTCTTCTTGATGAAAAGAATAGGGGCTTCCCATGGGGTAACACTAGGATGAATAAATACTTTATCACTCAATTCATCTATTTTTATCGTCAGTTATACTAATTACACAGTGTTCATTCTATAAGGAGTCTTTGATATAGGTCTTGAACTAGGAATTAAATCAATAGAGAACTTAACTTCCTGTTCTGGAGTATGTCCAGATAAATCCTCTAGAAACACATCAATATATTATTGAACAATAGGTATGTCCTCTATTTTAACTTTCCTTTCCTCACTCATAGATATTTTTTCCCTTCCTCCCCAATAATTGAATTCAGTAGAGCCACTGGGGGTGGATCTAGATGAGAATCATATGGTGATGTTTCTTCCCTAAAGATAAGGGATTCTACATCGTCCTGAAAAAATTTAACTTCATTCTTCTTGCAATAAATTTTCACATCATGGTTTAAAAGAAAATACATACCAAGGATTATATCAAAGTCAATCATGGGTATGATAACCAAATCAGTAGATAAAGCATGTTTATATTCCATAATGGGGACTTCCTGACACAACTTTGTTGCAATGATACTTCCTTCAGGATTTTTGACTGACAACTCCCTTATTAAATAAAATTAGAAATATCAAATTTTCTTGGAAAACTGGGAAGATATGAAAGAATGTGATGATCTAGAATCAAATAAATCATTGACTATGTTTTAGGAAACAATTAAAGTACATGTCTCCACATCATTAGGAACTTCAACCACCACTGTTGTGATCGCATAAGCTTGGACGCACTCAGTTGGCCTTCTTTGGGGAATCTTTCCCTAACACTTAGGACATTAATGTGAATAATGTCCCATATCCTTAAAATTTTATCATTGAACATTGGTAGATTCTTTCTTCCCTTTATAATCCTAATATCGGTGGCCTTTTTATCCACACTTTTAACAAACTCTCATTCCCTTCAAGAAAGTTCCAGGGTGTTTCTTCCAATAATTACTACAGGGTGGAAGTTCAACCCTTCCCTTATTCCTCACTTCCTTATTTCCTTTTCCAAAGTTTTCAACAACTCTCTTCTCCTCTTTCTTTCCTTTGAATTCATATGACATCGAGAATTCCTTTTATGTCTTGATTTCACATGAGACTATATCTTCATATGATGAGAAGTTCTGAGAGATCAGTTCCCATCAAAGAAATGGTTTTAAACCATTAATGAATTGACCAATATTGCTCCTTGGATTATGTATGTAGTCTGAAGCATGCCTTTCTAGACTTTTAAAGTTTGATTCATACTTGGAAACATTTAATCCTCTTTCTACTTCAGATTTAAGTATTTCCTTTCCATATCACTCATTGTTCATGGGGAAAATTTACTAGTAATATTTACTTAAATCCCTCCATTCCATCTCTTCTATTTATTCCTCATCCTTTGTGTTTTGGATTAATGGCCACCACTGATATGCATCTCTAGATAGACAATAAATTTCCATAAAAACCTTCTCTCATTTGTTATATCCCAAAGTGAGAATTATCTTCTCTAGCGAACATATCCACTGCATAGCTACAAATGGGTTTATAGTCACATTGATTGATGGAGGTTGTTGTTGCATAAATCAATCCAACATATCTCCTCTAAATTGTGGATTAGGATGCTCCATACATGTAAGGTTATTGTTTATAACCTGAGTCATTTTTCCTAGTATAGTTATAAGTTGGTCATCACCAGTCGTAGCTCCAGAGCCAATATCATTATATTGCATCGGAGGGGAATCCCTACATAGGATACGTGTGTTAATGAGGTTTTCATTTCTTACACTAAGATCCATTTATAAATATTTTCATTCACTAAATCAGGTTATGAATAATAATGTATAATCTCAACCTATCAAAATACTTAGAATAAATTGAAATCCTATGCATGGTTAAAACCATAATAAAAAAACATTGTTTCTTTGAGGAAAAAATTACATTTAAATCCTTCATAATGGCTTGCAAAGAAAATATTATTTATCCTAAACATATCCCCCAAGATTTTCAAGCCAGGTGCGCATTAAGGCTCATTGTCATGTACTATGATACCCCGGGTCACGCCCAAAACACTTTGTCAGAGTTTTCACTCCTAGGTACATTTGTGCCAGAACCACATTCACTTGTAGTATAGAGATAGGAATTTATTTTCTAGAAAGACCAAAATAATATATTCCTTACCAAGATTCTAGTATGTTCTTGTATTTTTATCCTCAAAGAATATCTTAGGGTTTTGTTCCCTAATCTTCATTTTCTATATATAGTTTCCAAGTTTTATACTAAATTTACTTTCATACCAACTGTAAGGACCTGACCCTAATTGCTTGGAGATACTACCTTATTTTATTATATTAGAATATATAAAAGGAAAATGTATTCGGAAGGACCAAGTAGTTTAGCATATTTGGAAACAAGATACATATATAAGTTCAATATTACAATTTTAAATGAAAAACAACATAGATATTTCTTCCACAACATCCATAACTCCTAGGTTAGTCTCCATGTCATGCATAATAAACATCTTCATGTGCCGAGAAAATGAAACATAAGAAAGTTGTGATCTCAAATGCATGGTAAGGATAAGAAATACAGTGGAAGATATCATAAACATAAACATTAGGAATGTTTATTAACTAAAAACACATGCCTTTAACAATAAACTTGAACACATTATGGAAGGAATAATAGTTAAATAAATAATTCCATAATAAAACATAATCATGGGTACTATACTAGTAGAATAACCACATGAACCATTAATAATATTTTCATAATGATGTAATGTATAATTCGGGACATCATAACCATACCATTAAGGCCTCATGCTAAGACCATAAATATCCATTTCGTCAAGGCCTCGTGCCAAGACCATAGTTCATCTCATGAGACCTACCGATGCACCGAGGGAATATAAAAGAACCCACCTGACACTTACTGAGTCCAATACATTCCTCATATAAATGGGGATAAACATAAAAAACATATATATTCATATTTAAACTAATATATTAAATGTAAATAACTTTCCCCAAACATTAAGCATAAATATTAACCATTATGAGTAAATTGTGGAACGGTTTTAAGATAGCACAACCCCAGTAAAACTAATCATAAAAAATTCAATTAAATATGGTATATTATATCATATAATATTAATCCTAATAATACATAATAATCAACAGGAGTGTTGAAATAGATGAAGATACTCTTATAAAATCATCAAATATTCTTGAGATAAATACTCATTTTCTTTGAAAAGAAGAATTATTTTGAAAAAATATTTGCATAAAACCATAAGTTAAGTAAATAGTATTTTCATAATAAAATTAATGATTTTATAAAGTTAATTTTTTCCAAAAACATATTATAGAGTGCCCTTGAAAATAGGTAAGAAGCTTAGAAATTCCCATGAATCGGGCTTGTATTTCGGGAATAATTTTTGAAATATCCTTTTAAATCATATAACTCTCCATAAATGAAAGTAAGATTATGGTTGGTACAAATATATAGAAAATTATAACAGAATATATGAGGATTACATATTAATAAATAATAATTTGATTGAGGTAAGTAGAGAATAATAGTAACTCGGATGAAAATGGAGGTTCAGGTAGAAAAATCATACCTTAATTCTGAAGGTGTTCATCACTTGATTTTAATGACCTAAATAATAAAATTTAGGTGAATAAATTAATAATTACAGAACCTACCCTACATTTTATTGATTTAGTACAACCTTTTTAAGTTCATTCATGACCTTTTTATGGTTTAAGATATTCAATTTTATTGTTTGGGATAATTTTCTTCCTTGGTTTTCATGATCGGTTTACTTGTATTCATGTGTGGCTGAACATATAGAATGAGAATGGTTTTAGAGAATAAAAGTTGTATTTTACTAGTTAACAAAAAATATATTACATGTTCATAAATCTTTTTTTCTTATTTGGAGTGATGATGAATCATTATATGAAACTTTAAAGACAATTGTTTGGGCTAATTGGCAGTTCCTAATCACAGTGAACTTATTTTGATTTATAAATTAGTATCATGTGTAAAAAAAGATTATGGGACCTTACATAAGTTATAATACATATATTATAGTATGTTTCAACCATAAAAATGGTTTCATTGTCGTAATTGAAGATGGTAATAAAAATTTAAAACTCATCATCCTTGAATGTGATAAATTAACACATCTCAGATCGTGTTTTCATTTCTATTATAAAAGAAGGGGAAAGGAGAAATGATGAAGAATTATTCATTTATCATAAAACATTACAGTGCATGTGAGGTACTTGATTAATAAAAACATTTTTATGAAGGGATGTGAATAAAAAGAAAATAAATGAACTTGAAATAAAAGAAATGAAAAGAGTAATTTACCTCTTGAAGTAATCTTCCTTGAGAGCCTCTTTAGGGGAGAGGTTTTCGACTTTTTATGAGACCAAAGGCAACTAAAAATGGGGGAGGATCTTGGGAGTATATTTAATCAAAATTTAGACAAGTAAAAAGGCTTGAGTGGAGTGAAGAGAAGAGGGGGTGAGGGGGGGTTATAGTGGAGGATAGGGGTGATTTGTGAATATCTTATTCATTATTTTATTATTTCCCTCAAGACAACCAATAGTGTTGATTCATGTGAACCATAATAGTAGTAAGTGCATGTGAGTTATAACCAAGTGTTCTTACATCATCCATGTTTCTAGTAATAGTTAATTTAACTAATAATGTATATATACGGTAAATTACTGTATTTTACTATTCATCAAAAATTTGAGTATTTTAGAAAAATCCGAAAAATTCACCCTAATGATTTTTCAACGTGTAGATTTCAAAAAAGAACTCCGTTTTTTAAAAATAATTTTCGAGATATTATTAATTTAATTTTTAATTAAAATCATAATTTATTCTAAAAATAACACTTTTAAAACTATAATTCATTTTATATCACTTTGAACAAATTAATCCAGATTTCATACCATAATAAAACAAAATAATAATATGATTTAATATTCATAATGGTCATATTACTATTCATATTACTATTAATAAGGGTATGTTACTATTCACCAAAAAATAAGTTTTCTTATTAGACTCTAAATATCTTACTGAACGCAACCGTGTATGCTAGTTTTTAAAAATTCAAATCACGGAGGGGGAAAATTTATATTTACGGGATAGGTTATAACAATGTGGTGATTTTTAAAGACTCAGTTTTCAGGCATTCAATATTTATTTTTAAAATATTTGGGTGTTACAATATGTGACAATTATCGCTACTATAACACTTTGTTCCCCTATAAATTCATTGAATTATGAAGATAAGGGAAAATACACCTAATAATTACAACCAAAAAGGAAGAGACAATCATTTATTAATCTCTAAATTCTATTTAAATCAGTTAAAATAAACATGTATGAATCTATATCTAACTCATAACTAACACCTAATTTCCCTTATGAAAATATCATTAAGTATAGACTCATAGTAGTTCTCTCCACCATTTAGGAATTCACTAGTATATGGTGGATCAGTGGAATAACTAAGAGACACTATGAATCACTACCTGAAGTTATAACAAAAATTTTACAACACATAATACCCAATCAAAGTCACATCCAAAATTTCTCAGTCACAAACACTTTCTCTATAAATAATAACAAGACATTAAACATCTCAAAACACATGCCATAGGTCATAACTAAAAAAATAAAGGTAAAAGAGAAAAGTAATAGTTTCCTCATAAACTTCTATAATTAAACCTCAATATTTTTAATAAAATAAATATTTATTCCTCTAGATATGATTCCACTTAAAAAAATTGGATGAGTCCCAACCGACCATAGTTGTAATAATCCTTTTGGAAAAATTGAACAGGAATGATAAGAGAGGCCAGACTAACCGCACTAAAAGAATACAGGGGGTTATTTATTTCTGAAGAAACAATAGTAGAAGAAAAATCTCATCCAAAAATTAGTTCATTCATATTACACTCCTCATTGTATAAGTAACCTTCAATAGCTTTGTAGAATATAGGGATGCCACCCATCAGGGATTACCCTCCAGAAACCAAATCTGCTAGATAAGCTTCATCCACAAAGTGTTTAAACAGGGTAATCCTAGATGAAAGAGATCAATCACTTAGGCTTGGGAAAATTTTATTTATTAATAGGTGATTCTTCAATTAATCACTTAATATGATCTGATAATAATATGGGATTAGCTCCATGAAAATTCCAATGTACTCCTTCACTACTCATTGACCCTATGTAGAATTATAAGTTCCATCACTCTCCTCACCTTTACTTCCTCAGGTAAGTACCACTAAATTAATATGATCTTAAAGAATTCCCACATAATTTAAATTTCCAAATGGTAAAGAACCATTGTATTCCACAGATCCCTAATTGGACCCTTTAAAAAATCCAAGACATCTCTTGGCCTTAGGGATTTATAAATTCTCATGTACTTGATGATATCCCCAACCTTCCTAAAAAAACTCCACATCTTCTATAGAACCCCAATCTCTATCAATGATAGAGAAATATTGAGATGAATCTCACTCCACTTATCTATCATGATTATATGTAGATATTCAAACTAACAAATCCACACTCACACCCTATGAACCTTTAGTACTTTTATTGGTTGAATACTCTAAATAGAAATGAAAACACAAAACTCAATCAATATCCACTTAAATAAAACTTATTCCAAGCTCGAAATAAATGTTAATTCAAAATAAAATCCCATAAAAATAAACAAATCAGAACCATCATTGAAAAGGTCTCGATAAAAATTAGAATCCAAATATTTTTATTTTTAATTCATTTAAAAACATTATAAATTATTTTAATTTTCTAAAACTACACATAAAATCCATTTTAAAACTCTATGTATTTATTCTTTAAAAAATTATCAACTTATATGTCACTAATTCCACTTAAAATCTCTTTATAAAACATATTAAATTATTTTAAAACTCATTTTTTCTATTTAAATTTTCAATATCATTTCAAAATATCATCAAAACCAAGTCACTTGTTTCCAAAATACCATAAAAATCCTCTCTAAGTCAACTTAAATAACATATACACAAGACCAATGAAAATTTAGATAAAAGGGGGCTCAACATAAAAATTTAAAAGGTGGATAGTGTATATGCATGGATTATCTATATAGTTTGCCAGATCTTGCATCAACCATGAAAAATCCACTAGAATCCAAATAGAACCAATTATACGGGCTTTGTACTATTTTCTAGACGATGAGGAATTTTTGTATGCCCAGTTCCTCTCTCCCTTTTCACCCCCAAAACGTGTAAAACCACCAAATCATCCATAGGATTCAATATAATCTCAAAATTAACCAATCTAAATAAAAACATACAAAGAATAAATAGAGATAACTAAAAATTCAATATAAACCACCCCATATCCCATAGATACTCAAGGATCATAATGAGTAAGATTTATCCACACTCTTACCACTCTAACCTCTTATGTTCTAATATACCTAACTCAAATCTATCAAACACTCCCAAATAAAAAAATCACTTTAATACCATTTTTTCATGAACTAGTATGGGCCACCCTGGAATCAAGCACCTGATCCGACCCATGACATGACATAAGGTGGATTCTCAATTAACTAGTGCTAAAAAAAATCTAGGGAATAAAATTATAAACACTAGGAATAATTTCACACAATAAATATGAAGAGACACAAAGCTTATTCTCGGGTGTCTGGTATGACAACTCCATATATCAGAGATCTATGTACAGAGAAATAAACATGTATAGGGTAATCATAACCAAAAAATACAACTATGATACATAAGAATAACAAATTTTAAATAAATAGAAATAATAAACACCCAAGTTGGGGAAAAATCTATCAAGGTAAAATTTTAGTGTTTTTGAGTAGGTTGTGTTTATTGAATAATTTCATTAATAATGTTAGCTATAAAGTATCAGCATGGCTATTGAAAAATAATGCTGATAAAGATCTAGGATGGTGGAGACTCGTATGATTTAAAAGAATATATACTTATATATGGGTTGAATATGTCTAATAAAGATGATTATCTAAGTATGGAAGCTCAAGAAGGTGTTTAGTATGTTTTACATATATGGTGGTGACATTTCCCAATGTTTGCCAATTTTTTGGGGTCCAAAATTTAAAAGAAGGGTAAAGTTTTTTTAAGAAAAGTAAATATTTCCACATAAGTGAAAAATTTGTAATAATGGGTGAAAGAGTTTCAAAAATTTATGTGAAGGTGAATATTCAAGGTTACCATACCAAAATTCATCTATGGAAAGAGTTTCGTGAAATTTATGTAGTTTTGTGAAACTTGGAGTTTCATGAAGTAGATATAGTTTCACAAACACAGTAAATATGGATAGTGATTCCATGATGGTAGGTATTTTTGTGATAAATGTGATGTTAAATCATTGAATTTTGTAAAATAAGACAAATTGTGCATAGTGTTGGTGGAAAATTAGGAATTTTCATGAACGGTTAGTAACACCAATAAACAGGCTTCTTCCCTCTTTATTTTTGAGCATACAATCCTTAGATAATGTCAAGGATTTAAAATCATGTAATATTTGAGTGAAGTTTAGTTTTATATAAAGTAGTTATGAAAACATCAGTGGCATGAAGAAAATAGAATTATGTCTAAATTACCAAGTGATTTTTGTGAAAAACTAAAAATTTATATGAAAGTAAGGAGTTCCACGACAAAAAAAATTACACGAAAGATGCTGTTCTAGGAAAAATTGAAAAGTTTCGTGAAATTTAGGAAGTTTTTTGGAAGTTTTATAAATGTTTCATGAAGGTGAAATTTTAATTAACTAGAAGGAATTGCCTAGATATTTTATGGTAAGATCATATTCATCATGTGGATTAAATTAAAGACTCAGGACAAACCAAATGAGGTGTAAAAATTTGATTCAAGAAAACAATAAAAGAATATTTTGGAGGAAATTTAGAACACTTTAATTGATAGAGAAGTGATATTTCAATGTATAACTGGTATAGAACTAGGTGGTTTGTTAAGCCAACTCTAAAAATTTTAATAGCGGTGCTCTATATTGTATTTGTTGCATTTTCATATTGCCTTTTTATTCTCCTTATACTATCCCAATTAATCATAAACCAAGAAAAATTATTCTATCTCATGCATTTTTTCATTTTTACTCATAAATTTTCATGGAAAAGAGAGGTAATTCTGTTATTTTAACAGTGAAACAAGATCAAAATAGGGGATTTTTTTAATCTATCATGCCATGATTCACATCCCCATTGTATTTAACCTAGTTGGTATAACAATATATAATACATAACTGATGACACGACCAATATATCCATGGAAAAAAAATTAAAATTCAAAATACCTGATGAAATCTCTATATGACCTCAAGTTATCCATCTATCATCCAAACTACCCTACTCTAAGACTGATCTAAAAAATGAACTTGAATCTTAAAAACAATCTCTTATCTATAGACATTGATAGGCAAGATAGAGTGTGAGAATAAAATCGTAGTACACAATCTCCAAAGATCCCATACATTTCCTTTACCAAAAAATCATAAGTTCTAGTTTGATATGCATATAGAAAATATTTTTTATCCTTTAAATAAAAAATACTATGAGATTTCCTAGAAACTAGTTTTATAAAATCCAGAACACACTTTAAATAAACATTTATAACATTCCTTTTAATGATCCTTTTTAAAAAATTCCCTTTTAAATCTCGTTTTAAAATATATCTATCAATTTACAAAAAAAAATCTATGTCTCCAAACAACTAGGAGAAAATTAAACCAAAAAATGAACATAAACTCCAAGATATAACATTTTAAATATTAGAAATGGTTAAGTATAAAAATCAATGTAAGTTATAGAGAAGTATTATTAATAATATAAATTCAAAAAATCACTATAATAAAGTAAAATAAAGAAAACTAAAACATTAATTAAAGGAATAACAGTAACAAAAAGTAAAGTTGTAATAAAAGAAAATATTGGTATATAGGGAAATGGTGAGGCATACATAAGTATGGTAAATGCATAAACATCACATTAGGTTTTCCAAGGCATGCTCGGGTGGAATAATTTGTTGGACTATCAATTTACCCCTAGTATATAACCAACTGGTTGTTGTAACCTAGCCTCATTTGTGGAAAACCCCATGGCCTTCAATAACATTGAGAATATAGTCAGTCTGATCATGACTAGATAGTAACTTTCTCTAAAACCCTCACTAAGATTCCTAGGATCCCTATCATGATAGCGATGGGAATTTAGGTAACATTTATAATATCCTTTTCACGATCAACCTATATAATAACATCCTCATCCCACCTCCTTATACCCACTAATGAAAATCCCATATTTAGAATCCATAATAATAAAAAAAATCAAATCAATCCCAGAGCTCACACACACTGAGATAATAGAGGATTCCATTAAGGTTGTGGAAAATTTATGGAAATGTATTTGAATTGGTCCAACCATGCCTTAAGATTTAAAACTATAAATACCTTTCTAAATCCCCAAGAAAACCATTCCCAATATTGATTTCGTTTGAGAAAAACCCTTTTTAAAGTTTGAAATGAACATAAATGTATAATTTTATAAATCCCTTAGAGACACTCTTATTTTGAAAAACCATTTGAAAACTAAATAAATTTTGAAACCTCGTTTTTTTAAACAAAATCACACCACTAGTCAAAATACCCATCATAGAACAAACATATCTATAATTCATAAAGAAAAAAAATTAATAATTAATTCACCTATATCACCAATGAAAAGTATAAGATTTATTATCTGAACCCAAAAAAACTATATGAAATAAAAATATAAGTCAAACAGTACCTCAAACCCCTAATTCAAATCACATAGAAGTATAAAAAGGTTCAAAACATCGTATAAATAACCAAAATTCCCAAGAAAACCATTCCAAGAATTTATTTAACATTTAGAATAGGTACATTCATTTTTAAAATTGAAACATGAGTTTTTATACTTTTTCAAACCCTTATAAACATAAATGTGCCCTAAAAAAGGTTTATTTTTCAAATAAACTAACTTAAATAACCCAAGCATGCATGGAATATCAATAAAATTAAAATACAATGAACCAAATACCTCAAATAAAGTGTAAATAAAATGAAACCTTTGATCACGGGTGGGAAAAGACCCATAAAAACTAACCTCACACCCTAACATCAAGGACCAAAACAAATTAGAGAAAACCATCACCCTGGGTTCCATCCAAGAAGAGGCCATGGAAAAATAAATAATATAAATAAGATATAAAGGAATATTAGATGATAAAAGAGACTTACATCAAGATAAACACAATGAACCGAAGGAGAAATCTCACAAAATCCAAGGGATATCACTAGAGGATTCACCTAAATATCCCCTTGTGAGTCTTGATCAAGTGGTGGGGATGGGAGGAAAATTGGGGTCTTATTTTAAAATATAGTAGATTATAAATTTTAATTTTTAAGAAAACTATGTAAGTATCATGGTTTGTCAGCATGGTTTACCAAACTGTTCACCAACATGTGCACATCACTAGACACACCTACAAATTTCTATGGTTTCTCCAAAATGTTAAACAAATAATATACCAACTATTAAAACTAGGACTTCTAAAAAAATTTGTTCACTTACATAATTTCTACATGATTAGTATTAATTGTGATATTAAACATACACCTTGCACTAAATGTCCCAAAATTCAAAAATTATAGGAACTTAAACCTGAAATTCAAGACTAAGGACACATAACAATATATAAATAAAACCACAAGGAAAATGAGATTAGGGTGTTAAAATAAGGGTAGTGCACCACTTAGGTGGTCCCCTCTCATAATTTCCATCACAATATTCAATACTAACACTAAGGGAAATACAGTATTTTCCTAGAGAAGTGGATGATGTACTTCCCACATGTAAAAACCCCTTTAGGTCCATCACTAAAAAAATTGATCACCTAGGATCACCCAATTGATATAACCATCAATAGACTCTCTTACACAAGGGAAGATTATGGGTCTACTAACATCAATAAAAGGTGATAAATTTCTCCCTTTCCACATAGGAAATAACCACCCCTTATCTAGCTTCTCATGTGCCTCATTTATCATCAGGACATAGATTGTTCTTCTAGAAGCATCAACTAACAAACTACTATTATGCTACTAAGATATTATTAACCACCATGAATTTAACTTCATGAATATCAATGATACTCTAGGAATAAATATCTCACACTAATGAAATTTTACTTCATAGTTGGTGATCTTATGGTGAGATGAGGTAAATTCTTCAAGCACCTCATAATATCCCCCATAAACTGATACTAGGAAATATTCATTCCATTATTTCACTTAAAAACACTTTAAAACCATATTTTTAATGTAATATAATTTATATGATGGTTTCTTATCAAAGGATAACCAATTTTATCCCTTCGTAAGAATCCATATATTCCTCCACAATCACAATAAGTGAATTATCATATATGTACATAGAATATAATTCCATGCTTACCATCTGATGGGATGTAAGCTAAAACTTCTTAAGGGTATTCCCCACTCACCATGCCTGAGGGGATCCCACTGATATCTAAGGGTATACCTCACATAACTTCCTCAACTATATATCACTATGTAGTACTAGCATTGGTAGATAATCCATGTAGATATAATTAACACTTAAACTCATCTCTTCCATGAAGCAATCTATCAAAAGACCAATTTATCCCCAAAGGATAAATCCTCTATACTAGAGGGTGAGTGAAATATAGTCATAATTATTGGAAAATATCTAGATAACATGGTCCTATATAGGGGTTCTACTATAATATATAACTCCAAAACATATGGTGTGTATAGAATAAATCAATCTAACACCATTAAATACAAATGTCTATGGAACATTGACATGAATTGTACTTTGAACTACATCTATTCATGGATGACCATAGCCTTCCATCACATGAATATTACTAAAGATTTTATTTTCACCTCCCCATGCATGATTTGAGCTAGTTAAGGGTGGTGGTGATGGGATATTATTGAAGTGTTTTCTATATCCTTTTTCTCCTACACTACCCACTTCCCAACCAAAACCACTACCTACAAGGCCATTACCTTTAGTAGAAAAAATATCTAACTTCGAGGATCTATTTAATGTTGATATCCATCTATATAACTGCTATGAATGTATTTAGGAAAAATCATACCCTTCTTCTACATACAGGGTACATCACTTCCAAAAATCCTCAATCTTCTAATATCCACTTAGGGTTCTCTGGCATAGCAGGTGTTACATGAAAAAATAACCAGAACTCGATAAATTTTCCCCAGAAGTCTCCACCCATACAATAATATTGAATAATTACACAATTAAACTTGTTTAGGGAAAACCTTAATAGGCCATTGGGCCTTGAAACATACATATACACATTCATGGAACCATACGAAGGGTCGATCATCCCCAAATAAAACACTATCCTAAACAATGGCTCAAACTCCAACCATGGTAGAGTAGCCTTTTCAGGTGTTTAAGAAAAGAAATCATCAAATAACGGATCACTATTTCATGTAGTTGTCTTAATGAAAGAACCTTAATCCGGTAAGAGAGAGTCTGATCTATATGAAAATGTGAGTCTCAGACTCTAAACAAACTTCTACTACATATTTATTATTTTCTTCTCACAAACCCCTGAGGCCGCAATCATTAGAACACATATTGTATATCCATCCTAAAAGTAGTAATTTATAACTCAGTGGGAACTACCATCCACTCTAAAAGAAATTATACACTAAGAATGAATGAGATAGAAACTTCCTCAAATCATGGGGTATTGATATCTCTCAATAAAGTTTTGGAAACAATTACTCATCACTCAATAACTAGTGTTGGGATGACCAACTAAAGACATGGGATCATCATGATCCTATCTTAGCACATCATCTAACTATTAGCAGGTATTACCCTATATTTGATAGAGTATACCCACAAGTATTGAAGCATATCTAGATGATATGACACATGAAGTTCATGAAAAATAATTACAGAATCATATGTAATGTGTGTATCAACCTTATATACACTATAGAGATATCATAGAGGTTTGGGTTGACTAACAATTCAACATAGACCTATAGAAAGGATACATTGTCTATTACCCATATGTTAGTCTCCTTGGTCTAATAAACCGAACTCAAGTCCCTCTTAACATTGTTTCCCAAAATTCCCAAACCATCCCTCGCATGACTACTAACTCCAAACATTATCCCTGGGACCCAAGTGCTTTAATACAACTCTGACATGAATCAACCCATCGCAGTCCCACTCAAGAAGGTGTTAAGACAAGTGTGACACCTAAAAACTAACTACAATAGGCCATGGGATAGTTTCTAGCATTGAGTAGGCATATCACATAATATGGGACACCTTAGCATATATCAACCTATAACAGAAACATATATTTAATGCATAAAATAACTATAAACACTAAAAATATATATCTAAACAAATAAACTATATTAAATGAATGCATGATATAAAAAATACAAGAATAATAACACATGGTAAAAATTGAAGTAACTGTACATATGGTGTTCTTCTTAACCAAACTAGCATAAGACACTGGAATGATCGTTTTTACTACATATACTCCCATATTGATCTCTAGTTTCAATGATAACTACTAACAACATGAATCCCAATTCTCGATTGAGTATTTCTAAGAACCATTAGGTGCCAGTTTTGAATAAGGAATATAAGATCCACATCTACCAATGATACCCCTATTATATCATCTACATTGAAAAAAATGCATGTGGGGATAAATATCATATAGGGTTGAGTATAAACATACTTAGTAGGATTCCTCAAAATCACAAACTAAAGGAAAATCAATAATTAAACTCAAAAATGTTAGTATGATAGGATAACTTAGAGGGATACAAGAAATACAAATATTATCTTTAACTAGAATTCTTGGGGTGTAAAAACATTCTAGTTATATCAACTATAATCCATAAAGGATCATACACCATGAATAACTTGGGATACTCAAAGAATAAGAAAACTCACAAAGTTTGAAGTCGATATCCCGGTCGTCTATCGCATTTTAAAGGAAATTGAGGGGTGATTTAGAAATCATAAATCTTGAAGTATATAATTTATTAAACCCATCCAACTTCCATATCTCTACTGAAAACCATAAATGAGTACTCCATTATCTTTTAAGAATGTGTGGTATTTATGTTAGTACCACACATTACTATCCACTACTAACAATTCACCATTCCAAAAACCTATAAGGGAACCCACACCTAGACCAAAGATGGGTGATAGAAAAGGGGGTGTTAACCCCTACTATCATAACCACCTATCTATGATAAAATCCATGTCACCTCATAAAAATTGTAGTGTCGGACTCATGCCTCATTGAGTAGCACACAACATATTAGGGAGAAACTAACTATTTATATAGAGTATTTGTACTCTAAATAGAACACATTAAATGAGGTAAGATCTAACTCCAAAGTTAGAGGAACTACACCTCAAGTATCACACATCAATCAAGAGAGTGTTTAACCTTATCAGTAATACAAGGGACCCATGCCTCACTGAGTATCTCATAGAATAAAAGGGAATACATGATGTTGTGAATGTTTCGATCATTATACTTGAATCCCATCATTGGACCTATGAAGCTAAGGAGGCTAATATACTCATAACACCTCATGTATCACCTCTAACAATTAATAGAATTGTACAATGATTTTCTATATATAAAAACATGTAGGATAGACTGATAACATGTCCAAATTCGATTCCCAAGTGAGGAAATATGAAAAAGCATAGCTAAGTCTAGAAAAAGGAGGTGTACATAGAATTTACTCCTTATATATGTCATGGAGTTCAGCTTAAGGAATAAATAGAATGCACCCTTGGGTTATAAAATTATATAATATGTATCCCAACATATTTTACATCATGAACAAACCTCTTCATGCTACAACTAAATTCCCCTACACCATTCCCAAAGATCACCATTCCATGACCAAGGCCCTTCACATCATTATTAAGATTCCTGGAGCCATCATAGGAACCACCAGACCATAACCAACCCCTCTACTTGAGCCAATGTATCACCTAAATCCTACAACCTATGACCCATATCATGACAAATGAATCATGTTGTCACAAACCCTTCATGATGTGACCACACTGCGACTATAGAACCATGATATCAAAAACCCCTTATAATGTGACTTCACCATGATAATGGAACCAATTCAGGAAAACTATTTTGTGACGTGATATCTTATCCAAGAGAAGATCTTGAAAAATTCCCAAAATCACCTTGTGTCATCATTCTCACCTCTGATCTTCCCCAAATCACCAAAAAATTGCATTTATCATTGTTATTACTTCAATGGTAGATTATCGGTCATGATTTAATGGAAAATGATTCTCTGCGGTTGATATAAAAATATAACACCTTTGAACAAAACTACCCTAAAAGTAATAATAAATCATGTCTCTAGTCGATCAACTATCACCCATCATCAATTTTTCATGCCCCAATCTCTATTTTAATGCACAAATCCATTGTTAACAGACCTAGATTACACTGACATGCCAATATAGTCTAAGAATGATCAACGCCCCCCCCCCATCCATGGTTGTTATTGGTGGTGATAATGTGAAGAAATAATGGTAAAAAATGAGGAATATTAATGGTTAGGAACACTAGGGTAAGCACAAGGATCTTGTGAGTGTTCATCAGGTTTGGATTCACCAAAAATAAAGAATTCATGAAGGAGTGGTTTGAAATCTATAATAAAACCCAATAATATCAAAAGTACATGCTTTAGACAATTATAAATTAAGAACAATGATTATTTATTTGAAAAAAATAAATAAAATATAAAAGAATCAAACAATGAGCCCTAATTTGATGGTGGGTAATCATTTCTTTAATCTGTTATCAATTCCATGGTTTCCTTTATCGTCACCGTGTGATTAGATTGTTGAAATCATCTGGGATCCAGCCTCATTCCCTTGATCTGATGTCATTTCTACATAGATCTAGTCTATTTCCCATATATTTCGCTAGGTTTTATGTCAATAGAAAAAATACTTAAACCTAGGGATAAATTATAATAGGGTTTTTATAAGGGAAATTAAGTCTCCAAATATCAAAATTAATTAATTGGAAATTAATTAATTTTTATTTAATCACATGCTTATGATAGGTAATCCTGGGACCCCAGAAATAAACTAAAATAAAATTAATCCTAGTTTAAACAACTTATTATATATAAAATCTATAACAGATCAACTCAGGTCAACTAAGAAAGCCACCAAAACTAGCCCATCATGGTGAGGTACAACAAAGATAACAGCAACAAGTCCTAAATATAACAAAAAAAGACATACATCCATATTAAAAATTTGAAGAAAAAGATAAAACCAAGATCCATACAATTAAATCCAAACCAGATAAACCTGAAAATTATATATCAGATAAGAAAAATAGTCTTCATGTGACCAAATGTCACCTCCAAAACATCCTTCTTTGAAGGTAATGACAAAATATAATTCTACATACTACAAGATTCCCTTCCCTTTACCTTGATCTTACAATGAAACATTTATAACTTCCCAAAGGAAAAAAGTAGGGTGTGACCTCAAATACTAGTAGAAAACCACTACAAATTATATACATTGTCAAATATCAAAAATTTGATAGTTCTAGATTTTGAAACAAAAACAATTTACAAATCATTTTCATAAATCCAAAACCATTTTTAAATAATTTTCCTTTGGTTTTCATAAAATAATTTCATATTCTCAAATCCATAAATATTATTGGTAGAAGTGATATCATAGGAAAGAATGTATATACACTAAGAATAAATCTAGTAAACACATATCTATGAAACAACAAATCCAATGAATCCAAATGATACAACCTCATATAAAAAAATGTGATAAACTATCTATAATAAAATCGATCATGTAATAAATTACCATAAATTATGAAGCACTCTTTATTTCACCCAAATCTATGGGACTACGTACTAGACATAAAAGATCCTAAACAAGAATAAATTGGTACCAAAAAATTTCAAGTCCTGTCATAGTCCATCAATATCCAAAAAGTAACACTTAGTCATGACACACTCAATAAGGTTACCCATGTCTATTTCCCAATCTATCAAAGGTTCCCAATATTCCAATCTTGTCAAAATTCATTTCAAAAACATGTTCACAATTTTAATAAACATTTTCCAAGACAATATAATCTACTTTAGTGTTTTAAAGCCCATTTCTAAATCAAAACCACCACCCAAGCATTTAATCCAACAGTCGGTGTGTAAAAAGTAGTTTTTTAAAGAAAACCCCTGTAAAAATATTAATCTTTCCAAGAAATCCATTAAATCCAAAAATCAGTTCAATTGAATAAAAAACAAAAATTAAACTTACAGTAATGAAATTAAATTCAAAAAATGAAACCATTGTATAATAACAATTACCTTAAGAACAATAGAACCATGTCTGCATTTGACAACAGAGATTGGAAAACCATGGATTATCCTTTGAAAGACAAAGAACAACTAGAAAATATAAATGATATATAACAAAAGACAATATATCAAAAATTTTAATGGCCACCACTACCAACTTCATAGATGCAACTAAATAAATGAAGAACCAAAAGGAACTCTTTCCCAAAAGGATACACTAAAACAATAATGAAAATCAATTTCCAAATGAATGATCTAGGAGGAGAGAAGATCTTAAAAATCACTAAAAATAACCTAGGGGTTATAGAGGTAGGGTTTTAGATTTAGTGAAATAAAAATCATCCACGCATCTCCGTAATAACAAAAACTGTGAGAATTATAGGGCATGTAATGAACTTTCACATTGTGTAATCCTAGAAACCAAAAAATGTAGAAAATATGTCACATCGGGTTAAAAATATAGATTTTACCACTATATATTTTGAACCCTTTACATGGCGTGTAAACTTTCATGTCCTGAACCAAATTCACAGAATCTTCCCAAAGACCATTACATGGCATGTAATACATTTATATGGCATGTAATTTCTTAGCAGACAGCAAACATCCCCAAATCTAAACAAAATCTCAAACCCACCTTTAGCATTATCCAAACTTAGAAAGAACCATGTGAGGCATTTGGCACATTTATACCCAAATTACATAAATTAAAACAAACATACACCTCCAAATTTTAGGTCATTTTCCCTTAAAAGGCTCTCTATTTTCATGAAGACCCCAATTCACCTAAATAAAAAGGAAAAACCAAAAACAAAAAGACAAAGACTACAAGAAGAAAGATAATGGGATCATTCAATCTCCCCGCCATAAATTATTTTTCCCCCAAAAATTCCTCATATACCTAGACTCACAAAAAGTGAAGTCTCATGTTGCCTCATCAATAATTCCTTCTCCCAAGTCTCATGGATATTATATTTTCACTACCATAGAACCCAAACTAAAGGAATAATTTTACCATGTAGTACATTATTTTAGAAATCCATTATTTGAACTGGTTGTTCAACCATAGTGGCGTTAGGCTCAAACTCAATGTCCTCCCGTCAAATCACATGGGATGGATCTAGTAGATACCTACTCAACTGGTAGACATGAAACATGTCATGGATATAAGTCAAAATAGATGGTATGTCCAACTGATAGGAAATATTTCCCAGTCATCCAATGATCTAAAAGGGGTCCACAAACCTCTATGACAACTTACCCTTCTTACCCAATTGATGATGTCCCAAACAAGGTGAAACTCTAAGAAAAACCCGATCGCCCATTTCAAACTACAATTTCTAGTGATGACGGTCTGCATAATATTTATGATGAAATTTTTTCATGATAAATATATATTCTGGATCAACATCACCATCTTTATCATATCTTGAACAAGATTCTACCCAACTAAGGACCCATCTCCCAATTTTTCACTGCATAAGGGAGATCTATAGGGCCACCTATACAAATCCTCAAAGGGAACCATATTTTATGAATCAAAATAACTATTGTTATAGGAAAATTTTTCCAAAGGAAAATGATTTCCCCAATATCTTTCAAAATCAAGCACACAAGGTCGGAGCATATCCTCAAGAACATAGATTTTCTTTTCTTTTGTCCATTCATCTGCGAATGATAAGTCTTGATCAATTTCACCTAGGAATCCATCTCCTCCTATAAACCATTTTAGAACCTAGAATTGAACCTTAGGTCCCTGTAAGATACAACCGTAGAGGGACCCCATGAATCATCACAATGTCTTAGATATATATGTCCCTGGGTTATTCAACCTTAATCTTCTTCTTGATATAAATAAAATACACTGATTTTATGATTCGATTAATGATATCCCAAATTACATCCTTCCCAATAGGATTCTATGGTAACCCAAAAATGAAATATCTGGAAATATCAACCCACTTACATATGAGAATGTACAAGGGATACAAAAAACCCATAGGTCTCTGGCATTTCATCTTAACTCATGGACAAGTAAGATTCTACAATATAAAATATGCAATCGACTATATCATCCCTTTCCACTAATACCAACATCTTAAATCATGGAATATGATTTTATCCATGGGGAAAAAGGACAAAAAATATTAGTTTCCACTATCCATAAACTCAAACCTTAGGGAAAATGGAACAACCAACCTAATAAAAAGCAAAAAGCACCACTAAGAGATTGTGACCACTCAATTGATGTCTCCCCACCATAAAGGCTTTTTCCCAATTATTAGAACTCTATTTCTATCAAATTATCAATCAAAACTGACTCACCAAAAGATGATTCAGCATTCATAAAATCTAAGAACACCTATCCACCATCCTCTTCTACTCTCAAACTCATATCATCAAATAAAATCATCAGATACCACTCCTCAACCAATTCCTTCATGGATTTGTTTGATAATTTTCTGCTCAACGCATCTGTAACCACATTCCCTTTTCCATGAGTGTATGAAATATCAAAATCAAAATCCTAAATATACTCCACCAAGTATCTATGTCTCAAGTTTGGATCCCTTTAAGTAAAAAATATATTTCAAGCTCTTATGACCATAATATAATGTAAACTTCTCCCCAAAGAGATAGTGATGCCAAAGGTTGAGTGCATTCATAAATGATACCAAATCAAGATCATGTATAGTGTAGTTCTTCACAAGATGGTGTAACTTGGGTTAGCAATAGGTCGACACTTGTTTCCCCTACATCAATACACATCCCAAACCCAAACCAGAAGCATCATAGAAAACATCATATCCCAAACTCAGTTCCAAAAGAATCCAAACTACTATTTATGTAAACCACACCTTAAACTTCTCAAAATATCTCTAAAAATTTTCATTCCATTTAAACTTTACACCCTTAGGAGTTAAAGTTGTCATAAAATATGTGATCTTAGAGAAATATAGAACAAATAGCCTATTGTGATCATCTAAAACCAAGAAGCTTCAGATCTCAAACACATTTCTAGGTTTCTCCTAGGACATAACATCCTGTATTTTCTCAGGATCCACTAAGACACCACACTCATATATCACATGCCATATAAATTTCAATCCCGTGATCCGAAACTCACATTTTGAAAGCTTATAGTATATATTATGTTCCTTAATGGTTTGAAGAATTATATAAAAATTTTCCATATATTCCCCCAATATCTAAAAGTACACCAAAATATCATCCATGAACACAACAATGAAACAGTCTAAGAACCAATGAATTATTAGGTTCTTCAAATCCATAAATATCATAGGATCATGGGTGAGACCGAATGGCATGACAATAAACCCAAAATTCCCATACCGTCTCCTAAATTTTGTTTTACATATGTCCTCTTCTTGGGCCCTCAATTGGTGGTACCCTTACTGAAGGTCAATCTTTGAAAACCAACATTCCCCCTCAAACCTTGTCAAAAAGATCATCAATCCTAGGAAAAGTATATTTTCTCTTAACAGACACTCGATTTAACTTCTGATAGTCAATAAAAATTCTAATTCTCTCATCTAACTTATTATAAAATAGGAACGGTGAATCCCATAGGGACACACAAGGGAAAATAAATCCTTTATTCTAAAGTTCATTAAGTTATACATTAAGTTCCACCAACTTAGCCGGTTACATTAAGTAAGATTGTATAGAAATGGGAAGCGAACTAGGGTGATAGTCTATAGTAAACTCAACCTATATATAGGGTGTTAAACCAAGAAAAATCATTCAAAATAACTTGGGGTATTCACTCACCACTATAAGAAGTTGACCACCCATAAAGGGTCAAATAAATCAAGAAAAATATTTGATATCTAGTAGAAGATTACCCCAATGTAAGGAAAAACATGACCTGCCCTTCCCAATCTAGAGTCCCACTCACCCTGAAAAACATGAGTGACCCCATAGGAAGATAATAACTAAACATGATGGTAATAATAGTATATCAGGGCCATAATTCTTATTATCCAATCCATACTAATAATCAAGTCAAAGATGTGGAAATTTCCAAAAATTATGGCTTGAGTTCCAAATGAAATCCCAACATGTCAACTAAATTTAATGATATGAAAGAATGAGTAACACCTGTGTCAAAAAAATGACAACATAGTAGACAAAATAAACACTATAATTATAACTATAGTTATCCATGATTCAGATTCCTCTGGAGCATACTCTTCCACATAAAGTCATTTGGTCTAAGCTACATGAAAATTACCCTTGTCCTAAGTATTATCCCTATCATGCCTAAAGTCATCGGTATTAACTTAATAACCAATAGTGAGAGTGGATATTACCTTACTTCTATGAGATTTCTGTTCACAAAAATGTTTCATATATGCAGTTTATCCACAACGATGAAAATTCATGGGAGCCTCCACACAATTTTTCATGGGATAACTAGTCCACCCACACTGATATTAAAAAATATTATGATGTCATGATAAGACCCCTAAAACTAGTCCTAAAGAAAATCAGTTACCTTTTATATTCCTTTTCTTCCCAGAAGATACATCATGGCAAACAACTGCACCAACTGAAGCTCCGCCCAAACCTGTCTTCACAACTATGTCCTCCTCAGCCAAATCTTCTTTTTTTACCACCTCCATAAAGGTCAGAAGGCACATAATAATAAACATTAACTGAATATAAGACCTCAATCCCAACTTAAAACTTTGATCCTTTATATACTAATTAGTGATGAGTTTCTATGCTAGATGAACCAACTCAAAAAATGGGTGGAATATTATAGAACGATATTCTCTCCCTTCTCTAAGGTTAGAAACTCCTCGGTCTTCTCCTTGCGTAATATCTTTGGGTAAAATTAATTATTTATTATTTTATTGAAAGAATCTCAGGTAAGGTTATCGTGAACCATGTATTACACAATAGATCCCCACCATCTCATTTACAATCCCTTGATCATGTATGTGAGTTTTCAGGAGTCTTCAAGAAGTTGAAGATCCTGTCGATTTGGTCAATCCACTCCTTAGATTCTTGCAGTCCCTTATCACCATGGAAAATGAGTGGATTCTTTTTATAAAACTCAAAGCCATGATCCACCACAAATCCTAGGTTCTCGACACCCACTTGACCCAAAGTCTGAATAGTGTGGATTACAACTTCTACCCAAGAAGGGTCCACTGGAGGATTCGACTATGGATCTTGTCTCAAGATTCCTCTATCATATTTTGAAAAACTCTTCTATGAGGAACTATCTAACAATAAAAAGAAAAAACACATAAATCATGAGAAAATTCAAAAATCATAGGACGAACTTCTTGTATCGTTGTCAAATATTTAAAATAGAATAATTTAAATCAAGTATAAATTCTTCCAATAGAAAGGAAACAATTATGGAAGGAATGTGTCCATTTAAATAATCTTCATATACCATTCATTAAAATGACTTTGAACACTAATTCTAAAACCTAGTAAAAAAATTCTGACCACCCATGGTAACTCAATTTCAGATTAGGGAGTGAGATGGCCAGACACCATCGCATACTTACTATATGAATCCCAACGGTCCTAACCATTGTCTACCCAAGACACAAAAAAAAACTTAGGTAGTTTTAACACACTTGAGGATAAACCTCCCTCTTATACCAAATTCTAATAGAACAACCCAGTTCAACTAGTAAAGCCACTCAAGTTAGCCTATCACGGTGAGGTACATCAAAGATAACTAAAAGAAGTCTTGAATATAAAAAAACATGACAGACAACCAGAGTACAAAGAGAAAGAAAATAGTATAAACAATATCCATAAAATCCTAGCCAAACCATATAAACAATAAAATTTTGTATCAAAAAAGGAAAAAAATTCTCCATGTGACTAATTTTCACCTCCAAACCATCCCACTATGAAGGAAATGACAAAAGAGAAGCTGAAATCCTACAAGATTCCATTCCCTTTACCTAGATCCTATAATAAAACATCTACAACCACCAAAATTCAAAAGTAGGGTATCAGATCAAAACCATGTACGACACCACCATAGAGTCTATATAGAGTCTAATAACAATAATGAAACAAACCTAGATTTTAAAAACAAAAATAGTTTGACAAAGTATTTTTATAGATCCAAACCCACTAGTAAATCATTTTCTTTTAGTTTTTATAAAATACATTCATATTATCAAAGATATTCATATTAAAAGTATAAGTAATAAAATAATAAATCATATTCATACACCAAGAGGTAAACTAATAAACACATATCCATGAAATAACCTTTCATGTGAATCCATGTGATAGAACCTCATATAAAAATGTGTGAGCAATAATCCATGATAAAATAGATCATGTGATAAATAAACATAAATAAAAAATCATTTCATATTGGCCCCAATCCTATGGGACTATTTACTTTACCTAAAAGAACATAAATAGGAAAACATTGGTACAAACCAATATCAAGTCTTTCTACATTTCATAGATATCCCAAAAGTAACCCTTAGTCATGCAACACTCGCTAAGATTACCCATGTCTATTTCCTGATGTGCCCAAGGCTCCCAATGTTACAAGTTTCAAAAAATCAATTTCAAAACCATGCTCAAATTTTTATAAAACATTTTCAAATCCAATTCGATCCACTTTAGTGTTTGAAATTGCATTCCATAATCAAAACCACAATCCAAGCATTTAATTCAATACTTGATGTAAAAAAAATATTTTTTAAAGAAAATACCTTTAAAAACATTTATATTTACAAGAAATACCATGAATCCACAAATCACTTCAATTAAATGAAAATTTAAAATAAAATTTACAAGAATGATAATCAATTCATAGAGTTAACCCATTTCATAGAAACCCCCACTACATGAATGATGAAACCATATCCTCTTTTAAAAACAGAGATTATAAAACCACGGATTATCCTTTAGAAGAAAAGGAATGAAAATAAACTAAAAAGTATTGAAAATAAATACAAATAAACCACAAATATAAATGAATTCCATATCTGAAACCATAGACACAACCATGGAAATGAATAAGCGGAAGGAATTCTTACCCTGATGGACGAATTGTAACCACAATGATGATCAATCGTTGTATGAATGATTCAAAAGGAGTTGAGATATCTAAAATTTACCAAAATCACCTAAGGATTTGAGAGGGAGGTTTACAAACTAAATGAAATTAAAATCATCCATGTAGTTTCCCAATAACAAAAATAAATATTATTACATGGCATGTAATACCATTTTATGCCGTGTGATCTTTGAAACCCAGAAATGCCAAAAACCCATCGCCTAGGGTTAAAAATATAGATATAACCACTAAGGATGTGAATAATTTACATGGCATGTAAAATTTTTATGTTCAGATCTAGATTTATGGAATCTTCCCAAACACCATTACACAGTGTGTAATCCCTTTACACGGTGTGTAATTGCACAACAAACAGCAAAAAACACAGCTCTACACAAAATCCCAAAACCACCTTTGATATTCTTTGAAATCAGGGAGAACCATGTGATTCCTTTGAAACATTTATACACAGACTCCATTAATTCCAAAAAAACATCCCAAAACTTTAGGTCATTTCCCCCTAAAAAGGCTCTCCATTTCCGAGAAGCTCGAAATGAACCCAAATAAAAACGAAAACCATAAACAAAATACAAATTGTGCATGAAAGAATATAACAGGGTGTTACACAACTAAAGCATCATTTTTCCCATAAAAATATAATTTTGGGATAAAATTAAGATAATTCACTAACATGTGTTTTTAGACTAAAAATAATATATTATTTTTAATATATTATTATAGAGGCCCTCAGATAATCAAAACTTCAAGATATCTTAGAAACCCATTTAAAAAATAAAATTTGAAAAATTATAATGGTACTTATCATAAAAATATGTATATATATATATTATTCATACATTTAATTATTATATTATGTTTTATGATTTTTTTTTAAGTATCCAAAGGTATAGAGACCATGGGTCAGACTACCCATTATCATGTAGGCTTATGCATTATCAAGAAAACTGAGGGTTAACTATCTATAACTCTAATATTATTGATGTTGGTTAGTAACAAAAGATATGAGTTGTGTAAAGAGTTACATATCAATATAGTTTTAAAATGATGATTTTAAAACTTTACATGAAATCATTTTTTGTAACTTATTTATGAGACGCATTTGGATATGTTAGAATATGGTTGAATTTTGATTTGGGTTAGTAACACAAGATATGAGTTGTGTGAAGAGTAACATATCCATATAGTTTGAAAATATTGATTTGGTGGAAGGAATAAGATTACATAAAAATCATTAGAACAATTCATACATGTATAGGAAATAACATTAGATAAGATAGTGTGACTAAATATACTTAAAATATTAAGTGTAATATTCCTCCAATGGTAAAAACTTAAGACATCAATTATCCAACTCGGTCATCTCACACCAAAGTGGGGTACCCCTATATTATCTTGTGTGAGAAAAAAAGTAATGAGGTGACCCTTACCATTCAGTTCCTCATTCTTGGAATATGATTTGGGATACACTTATCTAGGAAACCTTAACTAATAAGATACCTAAATAATTTAATTATGATAATCTATATGATACATTGGATAAATAGTTGTACACTTAACTATATAAGAGTCATATATGATAAGGTTGGTATGATTGTCTACCAGAAATAGTCGTGACTTATTTATTTGATAACCAATCTACATAATTATGAAATATGGATTTTCGACCACTAATGTATATGTTGAGATTAAAAGGGGTCATCATTTTAGTGGAATCATATTCAATAAAAGTTCTTATTAAATGAATAGAAAATATGATACTCATCTGATAAAATTATATGTTATTAATGAATAGAATCATAATGATAAAACTTTATTTTGTGATTAATCATTGAAAAGGATAACATTAATGTAAGTGACTCCTAATACTGGTAACCAAAGAAAAAAATTAAGTAAGAGAAATTATATGTGTTAGAGAAACACCTTCCTGAATAAATTAATTGTTAAAGTTATTTAATTGGTTAAAATATATGCTTATGAGAAGTAAATAATTATTCACTCAAAGTTTCTTTAATGATTATACCATCTATGGGATTCATTTTATTTTTTTAATGTAAATGTTCTGAAAAATTGAATGAATTCCAAACAAATACCCTTTTATCTCAAAATGTTGAAGATAGATGAATTGGGAAAAAGATATCTAGGTTATGATACTTTAATGATAGTATGAGTGGGTAAATTTTTAACCAAAATAAGAAACCTTAATTAGTAAGTCTAATAATGTTTCCTTAAATATCCATCCTCCATTATTTAAATTTAGAGTTTTCAAAATGGAAGAGTAATTATTCCATATGATGGAATTGTAAGGAATATCATAAATAGTTTTAGTAACTTAATACAATTTCCATGTCAAGTTCTAGTGTTATAGATTTAAATTATTTAATTTTAAGAGGAATATGGTACTAATTATATGTTTTACAAGTTTTTTTAATTATATAAGAGTTAAAAATCAAGGAAATAATTGAAATATTTTATAGTTTTTATTCAATTTATAACGAAAAAGGTTACAAAATCATACTTTCAAATAAAATGAAAAATATTAAGCTCAATATAAATCTAAATAAAGGACGAGTATATATATCTCATTTATATTATATGAAAAGATAATATGTTTATTAATTATTAATTATAATGAATAATATGATATGATGGTTTGGAAAATATGGTTAGTGATTCATCGGATTCTATAATATATTAAAGAAAAATAAAAGTATAAAAATGTTTTATCTAGGATAAAGGATTTTTTTCATATGTTTTTTAAAATATTGGGGATGTGGTCTTACAACCCATTTGTGTAATATTTTAAATAATAAAGTTTTATTTTTATAAATACTCCAAACAAATATAATACCATATGAGTTATGGATAAAATAGTTTTTTTAAATACTATCACTATAATCAAATAAAGGTCATTTCCTAACACAAAACAGTTTTTGTATCTTAGAAAGATATTCTGAAGAGGATATAGTATCTAAGATACTATTGGGAGAATTTTTGGACTTTAAAATATTAAAATTTAATAAATAAATGATTATACCATTAAAAAGTCAAATCGGATGTTACTTAATATGATGAATGATTTTAATATGTGTTATTAAATCTATATCATAAAGATTTACATTATTAACCAAAATAATCTCCAAGTAAAAGTTTAATATTTTCAAGGATTTGAACATTAAAAATATGATTCATAAGACACACCATTATTCAAGAAAACATTATTTATAAATATTACTCACAAAATAGTTCAGTGGGAGTGTTATCGGGTGGTTATATAGATATGTGGTAGGAATTTCATAGAGATATAATAAGTTTAAAAAACCATAAAATTGTATCAAAAATAAAGATAATATAATAATCTATATTATGTTATATGATTATACATTTATTTATTCATGCATTTTATCATGTTATTAAAAGAATTTAAAAATATAAAATGCATCATGTTGTACAAAAATAAATATACAATTTATCATTTTTCATGTTTATTGTGTGTGTATGTTTGTGTATATACCATGAATCGGAATGATAATTGGACTCTCAAAGTATGACTTTGATTTATCCCTAACTGATGTTTTTCTTGGAGTAATACGAGTTATAATGAAATTTTAAGGTTATCATCAGTACAATTTTTTATTAGAATATAAAATATATTTTATGAGTCACAAAACAAGTTTTTTACATTGTATAATCCCTAAAGTATAACACATGGAGTTTCATGCACTATGTCATTGGTATACTAGGGGTACATGGTTTATATATGAAGTGTCTGCTACCTAAGGATGGTGAGATACCAATCATTAGAAACTTCATAATTTTATACCATTATTTTGAAACCTTTTAGGCCAATCTAATCAGGGGAGGTCTGGTATGTTGATGATCAGGTCATGAGTTAGAGCTTAACCAAGATGGGATTTTTCCTCTCATGTAATGATTAAGACATCTGGGCCCTATATTGAGTTATACTAAGGAATTATATGTTCCTACCTATATAGTATATATGATTTTATTATTTATTAGGTGAGGTAAATGTGATGAGATCATCCATAAATGTGAATTCCAAGTGATGTATCCATCGACCTAACAAATATATACTTAGAGAATAAAAAATGTATGAGTTGGTTATATAGTATTGATATAATTTGTGTCCCATGGTCACTTGATATCTCATAAAAGTCATCATATTAAAGTACATGCTTGCATGTGATGTGGTTGGTGTACACATGTATTGAGATATATGTGTTTGATAGAGATCATGTCAAAACCTTTTATATATTAAGTAGAACTAATTATATACTAGAGGATACTCTTTTATTACATTTATAAATACAAGAACTTATATTAGTTTTAAGTGTTTCAAATTCCTATGTGGTCACAATTTTTCATTGACTGAAAGGGGATTTATTTTTACCCACATAACTAATCTAAATAGTTTTTTAGAGTTCATCCAAATGGGGTTTTGGATATGGTTTCACAACCAATTGTATAATTTTCAATATAAGGTGAAATATCACTAAGTATATGAAGATTTAGTGAAAGTAGGAGTTTCAACTATATATACCCTAAATATTATGCATTGGGATATATTTTATTGTATAATATGTGAAAATCATATCGTATGACATGCATAAAACTAATTCATAATGTATGCCTTGTATTAGGGATAGCGTAAGGCATGAAATAGAGATTTCATCCCAATTCATTAATCTTGTCATATTATATGATATAGTATTGTTAAATCTTAAGTGTAATAATAAATTTTAACATTCGAAAAATCTTTTATGTGAGTTATCATCATGTTATACACTTCATGTGATGAAACAAGTTAGAATTTATTTGATTATAGGTTATTCGGAATTCATAACAGAAGGATTTACTCAAACATTATATAACATTCAAATAAAATAAACAAAAAGGTTATGAATAAGTTGAGGTTTTTATATATAGGACATTAACATTGATATAGGGTGTTTGAGTGGGCCTAACTCCTTGTCAAATCCCTTCCCACCGAGAATGTCTCTTTATCATTCACCCTTTGCCTATACAGGATACTAGCATATTTTGGGTGTGAGGAGATTCCCAACCATTAAATGGGAGTTTTATCACAACCCATGGATACAACATGGAGGATGTAATCTTTCAAATGCCTCTATGGGATCTTCGTCAATCATTTAGATAGAATACGGTAAAAGAATCTCAATGGTGTTAGTTATACAGACAATTTATTCATTTATTTAAAGCAAGGTGTCTTTTATCAAATAGGGTAGATCTTCAGATTTGGGTTTCTTATTTGCTTCCACTTCCTTGATTAAGTGTTAATATATATTGAGGAACCCACCATTTATATATGGTCTATGATTCCCAATATTTATTTTAATCAGCATTCAAAACATGTGTTATATACTCACCAAAAAATAATAATACATGTATCCATTAATAAATATATCTTTCATAAAATATTTAAAAGGTTCACATGGTAGGTTTGAATTACCATATATATTTAATAATTGATACTTCATATAAATATTTAAAATTCACTTTCAATATAGCTGGTGATGATATAAATAATTTACCATATTAATATATAACCCCTATTGAATCATTTTGTAACAGGAATTCATAATAACATAAAAAGAATGAATTATTATATTTTAATTAGTAATTTAGTAGACATATGACCATTAAATAAATTCATAATTCTCCCATATATATATGTATATTATTTCATGAATAAATAAATTATAATGTATATATTTACCGATCACAACTGATCTTGGATGAATTAGCCTGAATGGCCTGAAGGCATTATTTTTATTTTATTATGGATAATACCCCTTTTAAGGGTTGAAGCGGAACCCATACATGACCCTAATACCCAAGGCACAAGGCCCGACTGACCTGCAATACATGACCCGAAGGCCTAGAGGTATACCATGCCCATTACATGACTCGTAGGCCCAGCCTAATAGAACTTCCCCTCCCTAGCTTCTTTGTCATTGATCACCTAGCTCCCCACCTTGCATTGTTGATTGGCAAGCATTTCCCCGTACAAAGATGCATGATTCCAGGTATCGATCGTGGATGTCATACCCTCTCATTCTTCCAATCCGGTTAGCTCTGTTTCTAGTGGTTTCTACACTTGCTACTCTGATCCTCTTCTGGGGCATGTTCTGTGTGAACTGGGCTACTCTATGGTCTCTATTTCCCGAAGGCCTAATGGACTGAAGGCCTTTGATGACTTAAAATCCCTTAAGACCCGTAGGCCCAAACCGGTGGCCCGAAGGCCCAAATCTGTTGAATAGTTCTGACTGCTACAGTACTGAACATTAACAACTACAACACTGGTACAGTACTACTACAATAACTCGGAAATTCTCCTCCACCCAGTTTTGAACCTGGGTCTCTTGGATTCAAAGAAGCAGCCCTTACCACTCGGGTACGGTCTCATTGGATTAGATGAATTAACAATTATGTTAGATTGTGAATATGTTAGAATCAATAAAATTTATGTTTTATATATTTGGTTTGGTTTTGTATATATTCAAACATTAAAAATAAAAAAAGAACCTTTGAAGTTTCTCTTAAATAAATTATTTATTAATATTTTTATACCACCAGATAGGCATATATTTTCTCTTCTGGAGAATTTGATTAATCTTTATCTCCTAACTAATGTATTTACATAAGAATACACTAACTCTTTAAGAGTTCTAATTAACAATAAAAATATATGAGTTCTTTTGAAAATATTTATTAAAACAATATTTATAAATCCAACACTTCAAGAAAATTATATGTAAGATCTTCAGGGTCTTCAATTATGAATATTTAACACATTAGTGAAATATAGTGAAAAAAATGAAAACTCATATTTATCATTGTAATTTCCACTTCTAATAGTTGATCGTTAATAAATAAATTCATCATGAAATCATAACAGGTTAGGCTCATAACATAGTGTACTACTGTACCATGGAGTATGAAAATGTATCTATTAGGGAGATGATCCCCCATATACTATAAGGATGATTAATGTGGAAGAATGAGCTAATGTAGAAGAATATTCTAGATTCAAAACACATGCTCACCATGAACATAATTTTAATTCATAGATTATTTTTTATAATAAAATTCACTTTAGTAAATAAAGTAAAAATAATTTAAGCAAATATTATAACTTCTCAAATATTCCTAATAAAAAAAATATGACTAGCACAAATTATATGAATATTTTCATTATTATTAAGGAATGAAATAAAAAAATTTAAATTAAATTTACAAGAATGAATAAATTCATTCATTTGATTTCATGATTCATGAATGAAAATTCATTATTTATAAACAATAATAATCTTGCATAAACACATCCTGACGTACCCTAATATGGGAGGAGTGTATTAGGGTGTGGTGATATTTTTCACTTCTTGGATCTTTCTCTTATGTTAACAAGAGTAGAGTGAACCCACCATTAGATCTTTCACACATATGTCGATTGATAAAGAGTAAGAAAATAGTGTATATGGATATTTTACTTGGTTCACCCTAAAGATCTATTCCAAGGAGCACACATCAAGGTTGTGTTGATGTTCCAGTGTTGTAACACTCTTCACTAGGGTTATTATAGGTATTTGAGAAGAAATCAATTTTTATTTTAGGTGAAATTATTCTTATTATTCTCTACCATGTTTTTAAATCAAAGGAGGTAAAAATTATATACAACTCATAGGTTTCTTGCAATAATGTTTATAAATAAACACCAAAACTTTAAGGGATTTCATTCTCTACTTCTTCTACTTCTCCATCTTCAAAAACCTGATGTTCATGACATTCCTCTAAAAATATATGTCTCTTTAATAACTACCTCTATTACAATGAATATACACATCCATGAAATTTCATCAACAATGAAGATTAATTATTCATTCCTTCTAAACTCTTCAATCATCACCAGGTGTCTCTACATTGAATTCAAAAATAAAACCATCTCGAGAATGCATCCATAATTTCTATATTTTAAATCAATGTAGTTTTCATATTCATATTCAATAAAAACCTTCCTTAAAACGTTTAATAATAACTCTAGTAATCTTGTTCAAAACACCCACAACCGTTATGGAATATCTCCTTCATAAATACATTTCTTCAAATTTTGAGGATATTTCCAATTCAGATATTTTTTTAAACCCTCATTTGAAAACTCGATTCTTATTTCATCAAAACCTACATAATAATTTTTCCTTTTCTTCATTTGAATTATTCCATAAATTTAAGTTTTTAATTCTCTTAAAAATATATATTTTGAATTTTTCCAAATTTTTATGACATTTCAAGTATCTAGATGAAACTCCCAAGAGGAAAAGTGTTTAATAAACCACATGTAATATTATTCCAATGTATTGAACATGTTTTTTTCATCTAATCATGCCATCTAACTATACTTTTCGATCAATATCATGAATATTTACAATATTTTGTGCTTGTTTCAAATAAACACACCTTAAAAGTGGTCTCATAGAGCGATCACACATTTTCTTCGAGCTACCGTATGAGTAATCAAGCTATTGCATGGTCACTCCAAGCTGCCGCATGAGTATCCAAGAAATCGCATGACTCCAAAACTACTGCAAAGAGAGTAGACCATGAGGATTGAATTTTCCTATACATAGAACTTCATTTTATCCTTATGCACATAATTTTATACAACTATATAGAATACAATATTCTTTATGTTTACCTTTATGTTCTTTGAGAAGACTCAAACAACCTCTATTAGAATACCTCATTGAAAAAAAATCCAAATTTGTGCAAGTCATGGTTATGAAATTAATCATATTTATCATGGTGACAGTTATTTAATCATTTCAAGTGGTAAAATTATATTAATAAAATATATTTGATTATAATAGTTATTCCATATAATAATTTTTATAAACTATAAGAAGAATAAAACCCACTTTGGGGGATAATATAAATTTAATTTCATGAGATTATATTGAAAATCAATAAGTACATGATAGATAATATTTTTTTATCGATATTGTTGACACGTTATAATGAAAGAAAAACGAAAATATTATTCAACACGATATCAAAAGACACTATTTTCATATTATCCTTCAAGGACACAATATTTCATAAAAATCAATAAAATCCATGGTGCTCTTTTTAAATATTTATTGTCATCAGAAAAATTCTAGTGGTTATGTTATTAATATTTTTCTATTTTAATATAAATAAAGAAGACATAATGATCATACCAAAATATGATATCTATCATGAACATGATTTGAAATAAAATTTCACATATTTACATACAATATGGGAAATAAAATAGAATTATTTTAATAATAATTCGTATTTACTTCAAGGAAAATAATAAAATTATTTGACTAGATTTTATATTGTCTTCATGACAATAACACTAATATTCAATTCAGCATTTCCGTTTACTTTGGGGGATCAATATAAATAAAATATTTATATGTTTTCTTCATGAACACTTAATTTCTTTCATATATTTTATATATAAGAAATAAAATAAAAGAGAAAAAATAAAATGATATAGCACTTTTTAAAAAAATACAAGAATAAATATCATATTCATCATGATTATTTATAAATAATAATTAAGATAAAAAAATTTGGTTTTTATAAATATATACACGATGTAAAATTTTATTATATCATCATCATGGTACATAACATGATTAGAAAAAGTAAACTTCGATGTATAATAGGTATGTGAGGTTCATCACTTGACTACTTCCAATGGCATAATGTAATGTTTTTATTTAATTAATTGTGTTTTTATTGACATCAATCATGTTGATTATTCAAAAAAAATCAATAATAATGAATCACATTCACTTTAGGGAATGAGGTGGAGTTTTATAGTCATGATTCTTTAATGCTCTTCAAGGCCTGATTATTTTTTCTCTTATAAAATATTAAACAAAATAATTTATATACATATATATATTATTGTTATTAATATAGAAAAATAAATATAGAAATATATGAAATATAAAATAATAATTGTTGATATGACACTTTAAATTTCACAATTGAATATATAGGCTTTATCAGTGCTATAAATTTCCTACATAGGCACTAAAAAAGTGATCACGTTGTAAGCATCTTTAAAAAAATGGATTTTTTCAGTGCTAAAAACAATGGTGTTAAAATATCCCTAAATTATCCCTAAAAAAGAACTTATAAAGTGTGTAATTTATTGATGTTTTTTGAGTGATGATAAAGGGAATGTTTATCAGCACCGGAGATAGCGCTAATAAAATCCAAGTTGTTGTTATGTGTTGCTAAAATTTATAAAACACTACAGTAACAAATATAGAATTTAATTTTAACTAAATTTACATAAAAATATAATAAAAAATTGTATAATTCTTACAAAATTTCAAACCTTGGTATGTACAATTACATTGGTACATAAAATTTATCAAAAACATCAATAAACTCAATAACAATGTTTTATTGTCTTCGGACCCCCTCTCAAAAGAGCCTGATCTTGATACCATTTTCTATAGAAAAACCCCAACTCAAAAAAAAGAGTATACCTAAATAAAAAATAATTTTTATGTTAGTAATACTATGAAGAAATAAATTAAACATAAATATGATTAAATGAATTTATAAAATGACATTTTTAAGATTTAAACATACACTTCGAATCGTACTGGGCACATCGTGTGTCATATTAACATGTGGTTTATTACTACACATGAAAAATGATTTATGGATCATTTTCATAAAGTTTCAAAAAATTAGAGTGCACTTTTTCATTTTAGAGTAAGTAATGTGTGTTTTGAACTAAAATGCCAATTCTAAATAACAATATGAACTTTGATTTACATCGGCCACACCATGTTCTAGATTAACATTGGATGATTATTACACATCATAATTGATTTAGGGATAATTTTACTAAAATATGAAGAGAAACCTAGTTTTTTTTCTTGGATTTCAAAGAGTGACACATGTTTTTAACTAAAATATCATTTTTAATAGAAAACGCACACTTAGAGTCATACCAATCACACTATGTATAATATTGGTTTGTGGTTTATTTATATAAGTCATAAATGACATATAGATCATTTTAATAAATTATTAAGACCATATAAGTGTTTTTTCTTGGTTTTTAGTGAGTGACCCACATTTTCAACTAAAATATCACTTTTGAATAGAAAAAAATATATATTTTTAGTTATATTAGTCACACCATATAATGGTTTGGGGTGCATCTAATTTTTTCCAATCAAAAAATAATAACCGATCATTTTAGAAAAGTGTCAAAACAATATGAATGTGTCTTCTTGGTTTCGAGTATGTCATGCATCTTTTGAACTAAAATTCCAATTTTAAATAAAAACATGCACTTTGAGTCATACTAGAAACACATTCAATTTTATGGACATATAGTTGATTCCTACATATAAAAAATAACTTATGGATCATTTTAATAAAGTATCAATAAAATATAAGTGTTTTTTCTCAATTTTTATTGAGTGGAACATGTTTTTAACTAAAATATCATTTTAAACTAAAAACATACACTTTGAGTAATACCATTCACATCATATATCGAATTTATGTAAGGATGATTTCTACTCCTTAAAATGATTTAAGTATCGTTTTCCTAAAATATCAAAACAATCTAAGTTTTTTCACTTTTCTAGTGATTTTCATGTTTTTAACTAAAATATCATTTTAAACTAAAAACATTCACTTTGAACAATATTTGTACTAACATGTATCATATTGATGTGATAAATATTTCTAATCATAAATTATGACATTTGGATCATTTTCCTAAATTATAAAAACAAATTGAATGTGGTTACTCATTTTTCAGTGAGTGATGTAAGTTTTTAACAAAAATGACACTTTTAAACAAAAAAACACACACTTTAAGTCATACTCAACACACTATTAATTGGAGTAAGGTGAATTTAATTTCTGTAAATTAAAAATGACTTAAGTATAATTATCATAAAGTGCAAAAAATATGAATTTTTTTCTCAATTTTGAGTATGCCACGTGTCTTTTTAACTAAAATACCAACTTTAAATAAAAATGCACACATTGAGTCATACCAACCACAACATGTGTCTAATTAATGTGGGGTTGATTCATACACATTAAAAAAACATATAGATAATATTAATAAGGGTTCAATACAATCTAATTGTTTTTTCTTATTTTTCAGTGAGTGGAACAAGTTTTTAACAAGGATGTCATTTTTAAACTGAAAACATGCACTTTGATTCATACTGGCCGCATCGTATACCATATATATGTGCAGATTATTTTTAATTACCACAAATAAAATATGGATTAATTTTCTAAAATATGAAGTAAATATGATATTTTTTTCTTAATTTTCAGTAAGTGTCAAATTTTTAATTAAAATATCATTTTAAACTGAAAACACACACTTTGAGTAATATGGCTCACTGTAAGACCCCGAAATTCAAAAATAAGAACCTTATATTCGATAGCATGCATGACATGGAACACCAAGCACATAAGGGTATATAATACCACAATAGTTTAAAAATAATTTACTATTTTAAATAGACATGATATATTTTATATTTTTTAATTCATGTAACACCAAGTTAGCATGTGTTACACTCAAGAGAAACCTTCTTCGATGGCTTGTGTTATACGTAAGACCAAGTTTTACCAAAAAATAATATATTATTAAAATATTATTATTTAATATAATAAGATATAAAATAGAAATTATGAATATTATTAACTAACTTATGAAAATATATGGTTTATATAAATATAAAATGAATTCATGGGTTACCAATTAATGAGAAAGGAAAATAAGAACCAATTGGATATAAAAAGAAATATTATCATTTTTATAATTCTAAAACACTTTTATCTTAATAAACATATTTAATTTTAATTAATTAATGATTTTAATTAAATATATATGTTATATATTCGATAAAAAAAATTATATTCATAAATTAGGGTTTATGGGCTTAAGATAAAAATAAACCCAATTTTATGCATATAATACTATATTTTATTAAGGCATTTTTACCACATTTTAATGGTGAACCCATTTTAAATAAATTTTTTTGACACTTTTAAAAATTTATTCTTTAAAAATAAACTTAGTTTTTCGAATAGAAAAATAAAATTTGTATTAGGGTTAATTTTTGGTATTTTTTGTGAAGATTCATTTTTTAATGAATAGTGAAAAATATTGAATTTTAGTTCAAAATTGTTTTTCATCTAATTTAATTATAATAATAAATTTTGTTTTATATTGGTTTTAAATTTTAATTAAATTATTTTTATCAATTAATCCAATGTAGGTCATTGGTATCAATTTCACTTTGAAATTGGCTATAAAAACATAGAAAACTTTTTGACGTTTTTACCTTAAAAACTCACATTATTGTCCCGACTATGGGATTAAATTTAAATTAATTTCTTACACTTTTATGATTGTAATTTGTAAAATGGATTCCAAATTTATAATAATCATTATCTATAATTTCTAATAAATTCAAATTAGTTTTTAACTAAAAATATTCGTGAAAGTAATTAAAATTAATTACAATTATTAAGGTAAAATTAAGCCTAATAATGGACTAAACCTCGTTATTAAGGTCCCAAATGACATATACACTTGTCAAAAAACCATTTTATAGCCAAAATTTGGAAATTAACCTTCAATTATTTAGTTTTGTTGGTTTTTAAAGACTTTTTTTAGGTAAAAACATGGGTACACTTAACTTCTTTTCAAAAATACCAAGTCATATTCCTCCCTTATAAAAGGCTCCCACCGCTCCCCATTACCCACACCTCTCAAACCACTTAGGTTAGACCAATATCTACACAAATAACTTCCCAAAATCCCTTAAATTGACCTTTAATCCTCCCTTTGTTCATAAATACTACCAATTAATCCATTTTGTTTAACCAAAAGAAGTTACCTGATTAAGAGGTAATTTCTTCTTGCAAGCTTTTTAGTTTCATTTCCATTATTCACTCCCTATACACTTTTTATTATATGATTACATAGAAAAAAAATTATCTTCGGTATACTAGGATTTTTTATGTTAATATTTTGACATTCACTTATACACACCTCCATATAATGGGTAACAAACATATTGTTTCTCTGTACGGAGAACTACTACCTCACAAAACGATGATGGTTCATTTTTTATTTACCACCTATCACGGTGGCCATTATGATAGAAACTATTTTTATATATGTTATATATGATATTTATAATTTCTTTATGCTTTTTAATTTTTATTTATAATATGATAATTTCATTTGAGGAAGTGTGGACGACATCTCCCTCAATGCAATATGACTCATTCATATCATAAATGGAACATATAAAGGATGGTTTTAATAAAAATATGTAAAATATACAACATATAAATGAAACTATAACTATAATATATATATTTATAATTTAGTTTTAATTATTTTAATACAAAAAAAATAAATGAAAGTAGCATTCATACATACGTGCATCCTACCGTCTCCCTGAACGGTGCACTTCATTTCTAATCTTCAAATAAAATGGACTACTATTATTACATATATAAAAAATATATGTGATAATTAATTCATGGTTTATATTCTGGATATAATTAAATCATGATCTAATTAATAATAATGATAAATCAAAATTAAAAACATACTTGAGAAAACTAGGCAATTAACACCCGAAATAGTTAGAATAATAAAAGAGTGTTAACAAAGGGGTAAGAAAATATTATAAGGAATTCATATATGATGTTATAAACATGATTATGGTTTTAGAATAAGTTGGTAACATATTTTAAACCACCATATAGAATGATAAATACTACACAACAAAATTAAGGTTAAGGTAATGGATTTTATCTCAATTTACTTTCCATTGAGACTTTTTTTGTTATACACCAATTCACTTTTATTTGGTGTATATACTACCATTTGACATGTTATATCATGAATTTACTTAATATCATGATATTATAAGTGTCATTTAATTCATGGGGAATTATAATTTAATTTTTTTCAATGTGGTATGGGACACATTGGAATGTTTAAATATCATTTTTCCTAAATAATGTTTTAATGTCAACAACCCTTATTGTTACTTATCCTCCTCTAAGGTATTATTAATAAATACATATTATTTATTCAATATGTATGTTTTATGGGGAAAATTGTTTATTTGATATATGAGTAAATATTTGTACATGTAATACATGGGTGGGGGACTATTTAAGGAAATCTCTATGGGTTGGTATTGGTTAATGAAATCCCCTCGATACATCGGTAGTCTAATGAGATGAAATACTTGGCGAAAATAGATGGGTTTTTACCTGATAGTTAAATTCTCTTTTGAAAGGTCATGATGGTACTAGTTCCATGTACATTGGAAACATAGTGTCCAATAATTTATCATTTCCATCATTTAGTCTTATTTATTATTCATCCATGATATTTTTCATAGATATATCAATAGATATATATAATTATCCATTCATTGATTAAATGGAACGTGTTTTAGGTTTTTACCTTTCTATAATAAATTTTACTTATCTAGTTATTTTAATGGCATATGTTATAAACTATATATCTTTCTATGTTAATTTATTCTCATTGAATCATTATTTCTTCCGAATTATTTACCCTTACAGAGAATTTGAGAACACCCTTATTATGTTTCCTTTCCCCAGGTTATCAAGAAGAAACATTTGAACAAGTGTTCAAGTATGTAGTTTATTTTATTTTATTTTGAATCATATTTGTATTTTTTATTTACCAATGTATTATGGGTATCATGTATGTAATATGGATTTCAAGGATTGGTAAATTGGTCGATCCTTCAAGATTTGATTCCTTGTAATCATTCCAATGTAATAAAATAATACACCAACTCCAAGATTCTGGTGTCAGGGCGTTACAGTCACATTGTGTATTAAAATGACATGTGACTAAATGATAAACATAAAAAAATAATTATGGATAATTTTCAAAAATTATCAAAATAATATGAATGTGTTTTCTCTATTTTTAGTGAATGACAGATGTTTCCAACTAAAAAGTAATATTTATATTGAAAACACACACTTCGAGTCATATATGTCACACTATGTATGGGATTGAGATATGGAAAATTACAACATTTAAAAAATGATGTATGTATTATTTTTCTAAAGTATCAAAATAATTTGAGTAGTATTGATTAGTTTTCAATGAGTGACTCATATTTTGAACTAAAATTTCCATTTTAAACTGAAAATATTTACTTTGAGTCATATCGGGCACTCCTTGTGTCAAATTAATGTTTGTTTGATTAATAAAAATAAAAAAAATACTTATGGAACATTTTCCTAAAGTATAAATACAATAAAAAAAATTTATCATCTTTTATTATGTGAAGTTTATTAATACCAAAATGTCAATTTTAAATAAAAACAAGTACTTTTAGTCATACCAACTACAACACGTGTAAGATTAATGTAAAGTTGATTCCAATAAGTTAAAAATGAAATATGTATCTTTTTTATAAATTGTCATGTAAATTTGAGTGTGTTTTAATTATTTTTAGTCAGTGACATTCATTTTGAACTTAAATGTTACTTTTAAACTAAAAACATTCACTTTCATTCATACCAAGAAAACCATGTATTGGATTGATGTGTAATAATTTATTACACATCATAAATTTTTTGTGGATCATTTTCTTTAAGTATTAAGAAAATTTGATCATGTTTTCTTAGTTTTGAGTATGTGAAGTTTTCTTTGTACTAAAATTCCTATTCTAAATAAAAAACAACAACTTTCTGTAAAACCAGTAACGTCGTGTGTCAGACTTATGTACAGCTAATTCATAAACATAAAAAATTACTTATGGATTTTTTTCCTAAATTATCAATAAAATTTTAGTGTGATTTATTATTTTTCAAGAAGTGGTGTTCTTTTTGAACTAAAATGTTACTTTTAAACTAAAAACAATATATTTGATTCATAGAGGGCACATCATGTGCCAAATTTATGTGTGGTTAATTCCTATACATCAAAAAATATTTATGGATCATTTTTCTAAAATATCATGACAATATGAACATGTTTTCTCAATTTTGAGTATATGATGTGTGTTTTGAATTAAAACATCAATTCTAAATCAAAACACACACATTCAATCATATTAAGAACATTGTGTATCATATTTATATACAGTTGATTCCTATACATCAAAAATAGATTTTGTATAAATTTCTTAAACTATCGATGAATTATAATATTTTTTCTTAGTTTTGAGTATGTAACACACATTTTAAAATAAATGGTCAATTTCAAACTAAAATATCACACTTTGAGTTATATTGGGCACACCTTGTGTCAAATTAGTGTGTTGTCAATTCTTACATGTCACAAATGACTTATGGATAATTTTTATAAAATATCAAGACAACATGACTAATTTTTCTCTACTTTTACTGAGTGACACATGTTGTTCACTAAAAAGTAATTTTTAAACTGAAAAAATGCACTTCAATTCATATCAGGCACATTGTGTGTAATATTAATCTTTGGTTGATTAATAAATGTCACAAATGATGTATGGATTGTTTTCCTAAAATTTTAATATAATATGAGTGTTATTTATTTATTTTTAGTGAGTGAAACACGTTTTTAACTAAAATATAATTTTTAAACTAAAAACAAGCACTTCGACCCATATCAGGCTCACCATGTGTAAGATTGATATGCAGTTGATTCCTACATGTCAAAAATTATGTATGGATCATTTTCCTAAATTATCAATAAATTATGAGTGTTTTTCTGGTTTTTCAATGAGTGACATGTGTTTTGAGCTAAAATGTCACTTTTAAAATAAAAACATGTACTTTGAGTCATACCAGGCACGTTGTTCATCGGATTGATGTGAAGTTTATTCGTATATGTCAAAAATTATTTATGAATAATTTTCAAAAAGTGTCAATATAGTCCAAGAATGTTTTCATAGATTTCAGTTAGTAATGTGTATTTTGAACTAAAATGGAACTTTTAAAGAAAAACTTGAACTTTCAAACATACCTGTCACGTCATATGTCAGGTTGATATACGGATGAATTTTCCACAGAAAAAATGAAATTTGGATTTTTTTTATATAAATTATTAGGATAATATGAGTGTTTTTTATCAGTTTTAAATGAGTGACGCAAGTTTTAAACTAAGTTGTTACATTTAAATTGAAAAAATTCACTTTGAGTCAACTTGGGTACATTTTGTTTCATATTTATGTTCAGATGATTCCTACATGTCACCAATGACTTATGGGTAATTTTATTAAAGTATTAAAATTATTTTATCATTTTTAGTCAGTTTTCAGGGAGTGATATATTTTGTAAAATAAAATATCATTTTTAAACTGAAAACATGTAATTTTCATCTTTTTTAAATAGATTCATGGACATAGAATCATTTGGATTTTCATTGTCGCATATTTCCTTCTCATGGTTGTATTAATTTGAAAATTTTATTCTTGTATGAATAGATGCATAGACAGAGACTCGAATAGCTTTCCATTGTATTATTTTCCCTTCTAACGATCATAGGAATTTATGAGATTTGATTGTTTGCATGGATGCATAGGAATAGTCACAATATTCATCTTGTGGTTGAACATTATTTCATAAGATCACAATACTTAGTAAAATTATAGTTAGATGCATGGTTGCATCATTTCTAAACTGAAAACACACAAAACTAAACATAAATAGATCAAATAAAGAATAAATAGATCTATAGATAGAACAAATAGATCCTGAGTGAATCAACCTTGTCAAATAATTTTTCAGGGAATTATTTTTCTCCAACCATTATGTTCTCTATGAAGAGTATAAAATGGTTGGAGAAAAATAAACTCTTGATGAAATCACCTCTTTTTGTTCTTTATGAATAGTTAATAAAAATAGTAAGAAAATTAAATAAAAATAATTAGATTAAATGATCAAGAAAATAACAAAATAAGTAATAGGATGTCACTATTTTCATGATGTATGCATAAATTATGACACTACGTACTCTACACACTCATTTCTAAAAAAATCTACCTTTTATTTTAAATACATAGACTATTGACAATATGAGTATTACAGGAAAAATATAAATTAAAAAATGGTTAATAATTATTTTAAATAGAATTATAATTATTATATGAAATACCTCATTGGGGGTGCTAGTTTATTGATGGAATATGATATCTTTTATAAATTTTCAAATGTAATAACCACAATCTTTTCCATTATTTTATTTTAGATGATGCATAAACATTGAGAAAAATAAGTAATTTTTTTATCTATGTTTTGATAGTGAAATGTTATTATATATACCGCAATGATTCTCCAATTATAGAATTTGATAGGATTCTTGTGCTCATGGACCATCCTCGTACCATGATTTTAGAAAATATTTAAATACCACCATATTACAACAAAATTTTCATTAAACCATAATATAAAACATATAACATGATGTTTATTGGTAAATTTTGAATGTGGTGTATTAATAATTAATAAATTTCATCATGTATGGTTGATTTACTAGTAATCTAGGCATTGAATACAAAAACTAAATCTTTAGATTTTAAAAAATGAATGTAGTGAGCAACCAATGCTCCCTAAAAACAAAAAGGAATAAGTAATTAAATAAATGAAATTATATTTGATATGATTTTATTATATATTTTTTCCTCTATTTCATGTGTTTTAAGAATATTTTTTCTTCCATAAGTTTATTTTTAAACATTTTAGCTCGTTGGTTCCCTATTTTTAAATATTTAACTTCTTCCAATGAAATGTTTTTTGTATAATTGATGTGAGGACTAATAGATCCAAATTTGTGTTCATAGGGTTTTCCCCTCATATAGTATTGATATATTTTCCTAAAAAAATATTAAAATCATTTAACTTTAATGAACACAGTATATTAGCTATTGGAAAATAGATTATGAAAATGAACCTCATGTATACATTTAAAACACGGACACCCAGTTATCCATGCTTGGGTATTTCATCTACTTTATCAAGACCATGATATTCTATAATGGCCTCTCCTTACATTTAGACTTGAAAATCAATTATTTCCATATTACCATATTTAAACATTACATCTACATAAAATTTTAATATTAGTAAATGATGTAGTTGGACTAGCGGGTTAAAGTCGCTCTTTAAAAGTCATTTAAATTGATTGGTTGATCATTTATATTGTATTGATTTTATTCTCTCTTGTCTAGTGAACCATCAAGTGAACCATCATATTAAAGAATAATGGTGGGAATAATATATCAAATTCACATAAAATGATAGCAATTTCCTTTTACATGGTTAGAAGCTTAACTATGTCTATAGCTTTAGTGCATATAGCTTTGAAAAAAAATGAATTTGGTTAATGTATGGTGTACATTTTTAGGAAAATTTAAATGTGAATCTACATGCAATAAAACTTACATCAAAACATGATAGTCATTTGATTTCAGTCCTTTTAAATTTAAATTAGTCATAGATAAAATATTTTTGAAATTTGATGAATACCCCTATAGAACCTTTACATCATTCAAGAATTTTTGAAACTAACATCTCTCTTTCCTAGAATAGTTTAATCAGTTGGAGGTTGAAAAGTATTCATTTCACCTTTAAATGGGTCCAACTCTTCATGCATCCCCATGTTAATCATGTTTAACCAAGCCTTAATTTCATTATTTGTTTTATCAGGTGAATTTAGTAACATGTCAATGAAATATCACATATATTTTTTATTTCCATGAAATCAAGAAAATGTTTGACTTATACACAATTCTAGTATGGAAATTTAAAAAAAATGAACCCTTTTCCAACCAGTTTTAAAAGGTTTTTTAAAGAAGGTTTACCAAAAACGGTGATCATATCATTTACTATCTCAAATAGTCGATTGTATATTATTGGAGATAGTGTTGTACCTTCTTATGATTTCTCATCGAATGATTTCATCCAAGATCATTATTTATGTTTTAGAGGTAAAACCTTTTGATTTACTAGAAACATAGTGTTCGAGAAATGTTTTAACCTAACTATGTGTGTACCCTTTTCACAAATGGGACACCATATATTTCCTTTAAGGTTGTATCCTTACAAATTTACATTGGAATAAAATTAAGTTATTATCTTGTATAATATGACTCTTAATTTGAAATATTCATTTCTATAAGCATCATACAATTTAACACCTGAAACCCATATTAATTTCATATCTTTGATTAATGAAGTCAAATAAACAATAATATAATTACTCAGTTGTTTTGTTCCTAATATAAATATAGAAAAAATAGTTTATTATTACTTAATGTATAACCACAGTGGAAATTTATAATTTACCAACAAAACCATTCATGTATTCTAATTACTAATTTATACACTAAAAGGATTTAACCCATCTGTAGATAACACAAGATGAAGTTTTCATGGATTTATTCTAATTTTAAGATACTCAAAATCAATTTTATTTCACTGAGGAGATTATATTAGGTGATGAAGTTTCCCGTCATGATTTATTATATATGTGTTCCATGCTAATTACCTTAAAATCTCCTCACTTCCATATAGACACTAAAACCTTGGAATGATTAGAAGGTACCATACAACTTTCCAAGTACTCAGTTCATCATTAATGTGATTCATGGTCCTTGTGAAATAATATATAGTCATTTAGACATGTGTGTATTATTTTAGATATCATACCCATTGAATATACTATTCATTTAGTATCAGATGTTCATAAATGAATCTCATTATCTTCTAGTATTATATCATTAAAGACAACAAGTATGTAATGAACCAACCCAGGTCAACCTCATATGTCACCCGATCTGGCTCTCTGTAAGGTCACAAGTGTTCCTTCACAAATGTTATTGGCTTACAACTAGAACTGAGAATCCAAAATATGTAGTGGGGAGATGATACCCTCTAGGAAAAGTAAAATAAAAGTGGAAAATAACCAAACTCATACACGAGGATAAAATTTAAAGTATGCATAAAAATAACCAAAATAGAAGCATCCTATAATAAATGGAATGCAGAATATAGTCATAAAGGCTCAAAGTAATCAAAAAAACAAGAATTGGTATCCCATTGATTTGGATACACATAAAAAATAAAAAAACTGAAAATAAATACAATGGGCTCTACAACCAACTCTAAATCGAACCACATACCCAGTCTCCAAGACACATGAATTGCACTAGCCTAATCTGGATACTCCAAATGAGTAACTTGATCAAGAAACATTGGGCCTTGGTCCCATTCATCATGAAAAATATTCTAAAATCATAAATGATACATTAGTTCTATATGCACTCTAAAGTTCATGTATAGAGGGTGATAAATAAATCTTAGTAGCCACCACAAATGGCGAACCTATAATTTTCTATCATAACAAGTGCATGCATGCATGATATTCCAGTCAAGTCAAAAACTAAAATTGCTGGCATAAAACAAACAAATGTATAAAATAAATGGGAAAATAAAAACGAGGAAAGAAAATAACCATAGGTTATAGTCTGATGCCCGAATTAAACCTACCCCCACTCTAGCCCAAGCTAGAATATTTACAACACATGGTTCACCCAGACACATTCAAAATGGCGTGTCTTCCAGATCTACAGAGTAGATCTAAGAACCTAAATTCAAATGTATGAATATCAAATCTTAGGGTGTAACCAGAGGCATCCACATGAAAATTTTCATCTAACAGAATATAGTATTCTAATGGAATGATCCAAACTTGATACATGGTGTCCAAGACACACTCTAGAGAAACTTTCATGTCCCAAAATAGCTACAAAATGAATCAGGATCAAACTTGGATGTGATATGCACCTATCAAGTGTTCCATCTGTATAGACCCTAACAGCTGCACTACCCTATATATTCCATAAACAAAATAGATATCACTAAGAATATACATTACTAAGAGTGCAATAGCATCCATGGAAGCTATAAATATACCCTCTATTCAGTGCACACACTCAACTAGAGGGGGTAAACTCATCCAGATTTTCCATTAGCTCGCTAATCCCATCTAACAATATCCATACATTAGAGCATAAAACCAGATCAAAACATTGGTCCAACATATTATCCATGATATCCTAAGGGTATCCTCATAAAACCAAGGCCCTGATTAGAAACTACCTCAAACATCATGGCTAAACTCCAACCGAATGTGAGACAATCCAACTCTTGAACCCACCATCTAAATAGAAACATAGTGGAACTAATCAACTCTTAGACAATAAATCTTGGGGCCTCTCTTGATCCCATGGATCTAAACATTTAAAAAATAGCCCCCATAGGCTCTCTATGACCATCCTTAGGTCCAAACCAAAACTCAAGACACTCTCAAAAAAAGATCCACAAATGGCCCAATGACAAAGTAAGAGAATGAAAACCTATGAGGATTTCATCTAGACCATCAAAATCATAAGACATACCTAGTTCCTAAACATCCATAATGACCCTCAGTGGCCTCTGACTGATCCTCGATCAATAATCCACCCATAGGTGCATCCAAAAGCACATCAATCCAACAAGTACATTCTCAATAGTCCTTATGAACAACTCAAAAGTATAATACCCTCAATAAGGGATCCTCAACCCCAGCCAAACCTCAAGGAAAATCCCATGGAAGAGAGCCTAATCTAGCCTCCCTATAAAACAACCCATCCATAAATACTAAATCATCCATAAGAGCATCCAAAGAAATATTGTTCTTCCATGGGTATCCTCAACATCCGACTACAATATACACTAATCACTTTATCATAAATAAGTACAAAATTTAATCCTCAAGAGTCCTCTTTTCTCATCATAATAGCTCAATGAAACCTAGATGTAACTATAATCCAATGGCATCAACCAAGATGGAAGGCTCTAAAAACTATGTTTCTCAAACCCAAGATCTAAACCTCAACTACTCTAACTTTGCGCAACTAATCCCATTATGTAGGGACAAACCAAGATCTCCACATAGATACTACCTGATCCCAACTTCTGGGATCTATCCAAATAACCTAAAACAAAACCAGCCTAGAATCCCAAATACATGAAAAATAATGAGCTCATGAACCACGCCTAGGATTCACAGCTCACAACCCAACCCCCAATAGGATTCTAAAATCAAACCTCAAAAAATCATACTACTAAACTCTCATAGTTGAAAACACCATCAAAATATCCTATAAACAAGGAAAGGACTCCACCATCACGATCTATGTGGAAAATTTATTAGAATGGACTAATCATAAGTCTAATTCTAAATATAGGGTAAAAATAAGAAAAAATGCACCAAGGAAGGAAAACTGCACGACATGTACATTAAGTATATGGTGTGTCAACCCAAAGGAACTCCTTGGTTTTGTACCTCAGGCCACTCGGCATGTACATTTCTAAAGTAAATGGCATGTGTACCCTATATATAGTATATATCCCCACATGGGTACCTACCCATGTACATAAACCTCACTTGGCATGTAACATGCTCGGCTACACAGTGTGTACCACATCATACATAGCAAGTTCCCCACACGGGGTACCCATCCAGGTACCCCAACAAGGGTTTTGAGAAATAACAATTCATAAATTCCTACTATTTACCTCACATTGGATCTGGTTATGTACCCTACACGGTCATGTTCCCCCAACACACGTTGACTCTCCACTATACATCATATACCCATGGTACATAGAATATAGTCCCAAAAACCCATATTCCTTGAACAGAAAGAGCATGTGGCTTGTGTTCTCTAAACAACATGCCTTGTACATGGATTTTCTTGAATGGAAAATCCTCAAAATGGTCCAAAAGCCCCAATTTCGCACCAAAATTCAAATATCGACCCTTAAGGGGTCCTTTAAACCCATATAATGATTTAAAAAACAAAAAACTACTAATATATTGGGATTTTTTGAAAAACCTTAAAACGAAACTACCTTTGGGCAGAAACTACTGATGATTTATGCCGAATCTACAACCCAGATTCACTACACTCCAATTTGGGCCTTGGACAAACCCTTGATGGTGCCTCCTCCCCCTCCCTCTCCTCTCCCTGTCCATATCCCTCTCTCGGCTATGCACTGAAAAATCCCACCAAGGGGCATGAATGGGAATCCAAAGGGGGGAAAGGGGAAAAGGAAATAAAAAAATAAAAAAGGAATAAAAAATAAAAGGAAAAAAGAAAACAAAAAAGGAAAGTTATAAAGACCCTATTTTTCTTAAATGTCATTACAACATTTTAAATATAAACAACATAAAAGCATTACACTACAAGGATACAAAGGTTTAGTGTCTTGAGAAAATTAGGACCATACATAACATTTAAAAAATAAATCATAAACATTTATTTAATTACTTCTTCTCTAAATTATTAGTGTTCCATGTGTACTCCTTTGTACAAGTAATCGCCTAAGGATATACATCAAAGAAAGGGATGAGATAAAATCATGGTAAGAGGATAGATAAGAACATGGGTCAACATAATATGGGGTGAGAATAATTTCCATAATTATAACATAATCATGGTATCATCATCATAATCATGATAGGAAGTATTAGATAAAGGCATGTAATGTGGAAATACATAAAAATGGAACATCATGTTTTAGTGGTCAACTACCACACATAGTTGTGAATAAAGATAACATCATGTTCATGCATATTTTGCTTTATCTCAGTAGATTCATCACATTAACCAATATATTGGATCACTATATAATTTTAGGTACACCTGTCACATAATACCATTTATATACGCTATATAATTCTGGGCACACCTGTCACATCATAACATTTACATAATCATGCATGCCACATAGAACATATATCAATCTTAGACCTTAAATAACCCATGAAAAATAATGGGTTTTATTTCATAAATAATACTTTCATGAATAAACATTTGGGTTCCCAAAATAAATATAGAATAACATAATTGGAATAATAATCCTCAATCTTGAGGGAGGAAGAAACAATCTCACGAGAAGTAAAAGTTGTGATTTTAGAAAGAATATCTCTTTTGAAAAATCTTTTCATTTGTCATAAAATAGGATTGTAAAAATGTATATATAGAAAATAATAGGTAAGGAAAAATAAATTATATTTAAGGATAATAAATGAAACATTCATACTAAAAATGTATTCAAAAGGGAAAACCCAAAGGAAGAGAGTTTAGTTTGGAAATCCACTTACCTTCTCTCTGAGTTCTTTCTTCACATTAATATCCTGGATAAAGAAATTAAACTAATTAATTAACAAATATAGAACCTCTTTTAAATTTATTTTATTTATTATAGTTTTATTAAGTACACTTATAGCCTTTTATATGAGTTATAGAGTTCAATTCTATCATTCAGAAGTGTTTATTTTCTTGGTTTTCATTATCGGTTCACTTGAATATGAGAATGAAAGTTTATGTAGAATGGGTATAATTTTTTAGAATTGAAATTATATTTTATAAATGAATTTATATAATTTTAAATGATTATATATATCATTTAGTTTTATTTTATAAGGATAAATAATTATATAAGATGTTCATGATGATTGTTTAGATTAATTTGATGGTTTTTCGATCATCACAAACTGGTTTTGTTTTATTATTTAATATTATGTATATATGTTGGTTCTAGAACAATAAAAAGGTTATATAATAAAATTTAAAAAAATTTAAACCATTAAAATGGTATTATGACCATCCTTGAAGGCAGTAAGGTAAAGTGAAAACATGTCATCCTTGAGGGTGATAAATAAACACCTCGTGGACGATGCTTTCATTTTAAGAATAAAAGCGAGAGGAGAAAAGTTTTGATGATGGTTATTCCTTTAACATAATAAAAATACATTATATAAAATATACTGGATTTATCATGAAACTTGTATAATATTAGGTTATGATATAATAAGAAAGAAAATAAATTTAAAATAAATTAAAAGAAAAAGAAAGAGGATTTTAACTCTTAAATTTCTCCTCCTTGAGAACCTCGTTAGGGAAAAGGGTTTGGTGTTTTTATGGGACCAAGGGCTAATGGATTATAGGTATAGGATTCTTATGATTATTATTTAGAATATAGGCAACAATCAGATCTTGGAAGGTTTGAGGAGAAGAGGTGGTGATGGGTGGTATTTATAGGGAAGGAGAGGGGTGTTTTCCCATTATTTTATTCATTAGTTTATTATTTTGGCTCATGACTATGGTTAATCTGAGAATTATCACTAAATATATTAAAATAATGAATTATAGTTTCATATTATGGACTTACATCATCCATACATCACCTATGACAAAACAATTCATGTATTTGTTAAATACCATAAATTACAGTATTTCACTATTCCCCAAAATTCAACTATTTTAGAAAAATCACAAAAAGTTCCCCTAACCATTTAATAAGATTTAGAATTAAAAAAAATTATAAAAATAATATTCTAAATATTAAAATTTTAGTTTCTAATTAAAATCAGTATTTATTCCAAAAATTCTTATTTTAAAATTATAACTAATTTTATGACCCTTTAAAAAATTAACTAAGGTCTCATAAAATTATATAATAATAATAAGGCAATAAAATATTAATTTATGAGTGTATTTTATGAAAATAAATTTTCTTTTAAATCATTATATTAATTATAAAATTATAAAAAAATATTTATAACTTATAAAAATACCAATACTTAATTTATCATTTATAAAATATTTATTTCCTTATTTAATAATATAAATATATTATATTTTCCTTCATAAGATACCCAACTTTTATTTATACTTTAAAAGTGGAAATTACTATTCTATTGGACAAATTACTATTCCTAATGGTTGTGTTACTATTCCAAATGTCATGTAACTATTCTATCGATATATGTTTCTTATTTTATGAAAAAGCCTCTTATTTTATTCATTATTCATTTATAAAGTTTGTATAAAAGTATCTATGTGATTTTCTGTGATTTATACTATATGAAAAAATTATAATAATCTATTAATAAAAGTTTGAGTCATTACATTTTTCCCCCTTTTGAAATTTCACAATAGAAATTTGGTTTTACAAAAATAGCTGAGGGTACTTCTCCTTCATGACATCCTTTAGCTCTTAAGTTTCTTCTTCATACTTATGGTTACTCTACAACACTTTAAAAATGTGGGTTATATTTTTCCATAGAACCTTATCTCTATGGTCCATAATCTTTACCAGATTATCCTCATAAGATATATTATATTTCAATTGTACCGCCTCTGAGTTTAGTATATGTGAGGAATATGGTATGTACTTTATTAAGATAGATAAATGGAATGTGTCATTAATATGATCCATAATTGTTGGAAGTGCAAGTCGATAGGTCACTTCTCATATGAGATTAAGGATCTCAAAGGGTACAATGTACCTTGGGCTAAGCTTCCCTTCCTTTTCAAACTACATGAATCTCTTCCATGGTGATATTCGAAGGAATACTTGATCTATAGTATTGAACTCCAAGTACCTTCGATAGTTGTTAGCATTTCACTTTTTCCAACTCTGAGTAGCTTCGATATGTTGTTGGATGTATTGAACCTTCTCTTCCATCTCTTGCACAAGATTAGTTCCAAGTATCTTTCATTCTCCAACTTCATACCAATAGGTTGGAGTTCTACATCACTTTACATACAAAGCTTCATATAAATCCATCTGAATACTTGAGTGGAAGCTATTATTGTATAAGAACTAAAAAAATGGGAGATGATGATCCCATCCACCAGTAAATTATATTCAGAAGGTTCTTATCATGTCTTCGAGTGTTTGAATAGTTATTTTAGATTAGCCATTATTTTGGGGGTGATAGACCATGTAGAAATTCAATTCAGTACACAAATAATGTTGAAGACTCCTCCACAATTTAGATGTGAATCTTGGATGACGTTCAGAGACAATCGATATTGGAACCCCATGTAGTTTCACCACATCCTTCACATATACCTTAGCAAGTTTTTCAAGTGAGAGGTCTTCCCAAATGGTGATAAAGTGGGAAGACTTGGTGAGTCGGTCCACCTTAACCCATATTTCATTGTTTGATTTGGATGTATTTGGGAGACTAGTGACAAAGTTTATAAAGACATTATCCCATTTCTACATGGGTATGGTCAATGGTTGTATCACCCCTTTTGACATATGCCACTCTGCTTTAACTTGATAACATATCAAGAACCTTGAGATATACTCTGCAATCTCATTCTTCATATTATCCCACTAGAAGTGCTCTAAAATATCATGATACATCTTGGTAATCCCAAGATGGATAGAGAAAGTTGAGCTATGTGCATTATCCAATATCTCCTTTTTATCCCACGTGATGAAGGCACACAAAGCCTCATTCCAAACGAAATCATACCCTCATCATTGATATGGAACTCTTGCAGTTTCCCTTCCATTACTGATTCAAAGTTATTTTATAACTCCAGATCATCCCTTTGTACCTCCTTAATCTTATCTTAGATATATGGGTGGGAAATCATTTATGCATGGTAGGATGTATTCTTTACCGTTATGATTTCAAAATCCATCCTTTTCAGTTCTATGAATATAGGGTCTTTCTCAATTCTCATGATGGAGAGAATAGCAAGTTCTTTTATTCTAAGAGCATCAATTACATTGTTCGCCTTCTTGATATGATAGTGTATAGAGAAATCATAGTCCTTGATTAGATCTAACCATCTCCTTTGACTCATGTTAAGATCATTTTGTGTGGATATATACTTTAGGTTGTTGTGATCGGTATATATGTCACACTTCTCACCATAGAGGTAATGCTACCATATTTTCAAGGAAAAATCATAGCTTCTAGCTTCAGATCATGAGTTAGTTAGTTCTTCTTAGGGATATTCAATTTTCATGAGGAATAGGATATCAATTTATCATTATGCATGAGTATACAACCAAAACCTTTCTTTGAATCATCGTTCTATATCACAAAACATTTTCCAATTGTCGGTAATTTAATTACAGGTGAAGTGATCAGCCTCTTCTTTAGTTATTTGAAGCTTTCCTCACATTCTTATATCTATAAATACATTACCCCTTTCCTTGTTAACAAAGTTAGCGAGCTATAAAATTGTGATAAATTTATCACAAAACGTCGATAGTACCCTACTAAGATAAGAAACTATGGATTTCTGTGACACTAGAGGGTTTGGTTCATTCCTTAATTACCTTTGTTTTTAAGGGTACACATAAATTTTCTAACTTATGATCATGTGTCATAAAAATGTGAATTGATACATCTAGAAATCACACTTTCTAAACTTGGCATACAATTGATCTTTCTCCAATGTAACCAGTACAATCCTTTGATGTTCTTCATGTTCCTCCTTGATCTTTGAGTAAATGAGAATATCTTAGATAAAAACTACAAAAAATTTGTCAAGATAGTTTATAAATAATCTATTCACCAAAACCATGAAGATCATAGTGGAATTAGTAAGTCTTAAGGGAATTACTAGAAAATAAAAGTGCACATACCTAGTAAAAAGGGAAGTCTTCTGAATATCTTCCTTCTTCACCTTTAGCTGATGATATCGAAAATTAAGATCCAACTTTGAGAAGTAATTATCTCTTTATAGTTGATTGAACAAATCATAAATCCTTGGAAGATGATATTTTTTATGGTTATCTTGTTGAGTTCCTGATAATCGATATACAACCACATTGATTGATGTGACTCTATTTTTACATTGTTTTCCACATATTTTTTATTAATTTTTTATGATTAACTTAATTATTTTTATACTTTTTATCTAATAAATGAACTATTGTATTGTTATAATTAAATTTGTCAAATATTCATTTTTATAAAAATTTATGTAATCATCAACCCTTAGATAATTGATTTATTCCTCCTTTCTTTTTAATATAACTAATTTTAAATTTTTTTTATTCAATATTTATCTATTCCTTATTAATAATTATTGGGTATGCTAATTAATTTACCTTTAATTTTAAAAATTTACACATCCAGTAACTTAGTTACCTCTTTCCAGGCTACAGGTAGCTAAGCTACCGATAGCAGGGTGACTTTTGCACTAATGGCGAACTTGCCTTTACCGGTGACCTTTTTCACCGTTATTCTTTTCTACCAGTAGCTCTCATCTAAGTATAACGGTAACCTTATTTTTATTTCTTATCGTTAGCCTTTAATTTAAACCACCGGTGACCCGTTGATTAAAATTTAATAATGGGTAGTTTTTAGTTTGGTTAAGGGGATTCTGCTTGACTTTTTAATAAGTTAATATCTATTTTAAACAATTACTTAATTTTATTTAATTAAATTAGTCTTTGTTTTAATAATTTATCTTTTAAATAAGTCACCCTGGAATAGGTTAACTTTATTAATTAATTTTTTTAGACATCCTTCTATTTAATTAAGTAAAGAATTTAGTTTTAAATTAAAGAAAATAGTACGCTTTTAATTTTATGTGTTCAAATAGTTAATTAATTAATAGTATTTAAACATTAATTATATTATTTTATGTACTCATATTATTTATTAAGTCACAAAATTTTGTTTTTACTCTACCGGTGAGGTAGACGAGCACTAGCGGTGACTTATATGGGTCACTGCATCTTTTCATTGTCACTTGCTGCTACTTTGTAATTTCCATGTGTAGTTATTTTAATTTTAGTCTTTTATTAATTTATTTTAGAAATTTTTCAGTTTATAATTTAAGTGTTTTCTATTAATTATTTTAATTCTTTTAATTTTAATTAAAATCATGTTTAAAATTAATGGTGTTTAGTTTTCTTTTTAATTAATTTCAATCATTTATTTAGTTACTTACGTTTTAATTTTAAGTTTAATTTGTGCGTTTTTAATTTTTAAAATTCACTGTTAGTTTTTCATAAAATAACGTTGAGTTTTTATAGCTATCGGTGACTCCTTCACCCACTGCAGCCTTTTCCCTTTCTCACAGGTACCCTCTCAATCTACCGGTGACAATTTATTTTGAACTAATAGTGAACCCCGCTCCACTGTTATCCATCCAACCAAACAATGACCACCTCACTGTTTCACTGCTCCTTTTTATTTTCCTCTTTCATTATCTCTCTCTCACTGTCTATCAGTAGATCTCTCTCACTATTATTCTCTCTCAACCTCACCGATACTTAATTCTCACCGTTATAGAAACTTCCATCTTCACTAATAGACAGCATTCCCTCCTCACTGTTACTTTCCTTCATCCTCACTGTTATCCCATTCTTCTCCCACCTCATTGTTTCTCAATTCTCACTGATATCTCAATTCTCACTGATATCCCCTTTTCCACTACTGTCACTCACTACATTTCCATTCTCCTACTCATTAGAGGCATTGTCTCCTCTTCTTCTTCTTTCAGACTGAAATCAGACCTCCCCTGCTAATTCTCACTGATGCGGGTCCATCCTCAATACCACGCCATGCCCCCTGTCCGCTGATGTTGAACTGCTCCATTGCTGAAGGACCTTCACGCCACAAAGGGGATACCACAAGAGATGTTGTGTCAAGGTCAGGAGGTAGATCTAAGGCCCTTGTGCACCACTGAGCAGAAGAAGATCCACCGCGGGTTGCTAGTGTCCGCCACATTTCTTATCGCGATGTTGCTGAAGGCTGTGGATGAATTTGCTGCACTAGAGTGAAGGCTATGCATACCGTGCCAGGGCCGAGTTCAACGCAAAATTGGTGTTGAGGAGGGAGGTTTGTCGTGCTATGCTACTGGAGGAGGGCTTTCACTGCAACTTGCTGAGGGAGGCCGACGCAGCGCTGGAAACTGCCGCACCAGCTGAGATGCGCCGCTGCTGGAAGTCCGTTGGTGAAGAGGAGAGCTGTTATGTGCTGCTCTGCTTGAGAGAGGGAGACAACACCCTACCACCTTCTTTATTGTGCGCCAATTTTGGGGAGGGGAGGAGATAAAACCAAATAAAAAATAATAAGAATAATAATAAAAGAAAAAGTAAAAAGAAAATGTAAAAATTTAAAGTTAAAAGTAAAAGTGAACTATAATAATTTAAATGAATATAATATAATGTGTTAAAGTCATGAATTAAAATAATTAAAATTTTAATAAATAGATAAATTATAAATTAAAAAAAAACTAAATTAATTATAAGTGTTAATAATAATATGTTGTTTATAGTATAAATATATAATTAAGAATAATTATAAATAAAGTATAAAACATACTTATTAATTTAAAAATATTCAAAACATAAGTATTAATTATAATTACTAAATTAAAATAAGATAATTAATTAATTAATGGAATAATTTTATTTTTTAATTGTAATTACAATAAAAATAATTAATGTAGTGAATAAAAATAATTAACACAATCTGTGTTATAAATTTGTTACTTATGACGTAAATTTTAATAACTTAGTTGAAAGTGTTAAAATTAATAACTTAATAATTATATCTATAAACTTAATTTAAATTATTAACTTTTTTTTAAAATTATTTTTTATCATAGTAGATAATTATCAATTAACTTTAGTTGACTATTAATGAGTAAAAATAACACTTAACTTTAAAATAACCATTTCCCATTATTTGTGTTCATTTTTATTTATTTTTATTTTCTAACTTTGTAGGTTCATCCAAGAGATTGGAAAGCATCCAGGTGCATTAAACTAACTTATCAAAAGTTATTTATGTGATAAATTCTAGTGCGACGTGCTTTTCGTGAAAAAATGCACATTTTGCATTGCGTTTGTGAAGGAGACTTTGAAGTCGGTGAAAGCATACAATGACATGTAGCAGATGATAGATGGTATTTTAAGCAGAGAATGCAGTGGAATTTGGGGAGACTCTCATTTTTTCCATTCCATGACCACATCCATCCGAGAGCAGACTCCGAGGGGCAGCATTGAAGACGATCAGGAGACCAAGGAGCCTGAGAATAGAGCAATATTTGGGGAGTTCTTCTTCCCCCTATCCATAAATCTTGCACTTTGTTTCTTGGTTGTATTAACTGATTTAGATAATATGATCATAGGTTGAAATTTCTAGATCGATAATTTTAAAACCTTCTGGTTATGATTTTTAAATCTTCATTAGCTTATCTTTTTATGAATTTAAAATCAGTTAGCGAGACTGATTCTATTTCTAATATTTTGATTATTCACACTTCAATGTTTACAATTTCAAACTTCAATATTGATTGGAAAGGTTGATATTAAGTGCATTTTTCTAATCCTTAATAGCTTAAACTTTGTAAATTTATGGCGAGTTCATTTCCAAATGTTATCTTTTAAAAAACTTCTTACAGATCAATTTAGTTTTGGTGTGGCAAACTCCAAGACTTAATCATCTGCCTATTGAGTTTCCTGATGAGGGAAATTCTTTAGTCTTTCTCGAAGTGTGATTCGATTATAAGCTATGGAGAGAACATTCATTCGAACTAGTATATTAGAATTCCGGAGTACTTTGTTCATCTCGCTTCTTTATCTTGTTGGTTAATACTAGTATACTGTATTACTCTACTTTATTAGTATTAGTGTAAATTTCAATTTCCTGTAAGAAATCTAGTTTCCTCATCCAATTTCTATTTCGTCATATAAATAAAAATATAAAAAGTAAGAAGATTTTTTCCCCACTACTGACAACAGTGAGGGTTTAAAATTCATAACCTTAGAATTTACTCATCTGCCTTCTCTCTGGATCGACCCTACACCACTATGCTAGTGTAGGTGTAATAAATGTAATTTTGAGGACTGTGATTATCTCTGACCTATTTAAAATTTGGCATCATTTCCAGGGAAGGCATGCACTGAGAATCTAAGGTTTTAATAAAAAGAAATAAAAACACACATAAAAAATCATATACAAAAAAAAATTAAAAAAAACTGTGAACTAGAACCTACTGCTTAAGTTGTCTATTAAAATTCTGCATCAACTGTGAAACTCTGTGTGTTTAATCTGAACATTTAAAAAAATGTAATGTTTTGAAGGCTGAAACTACTGCATTGGATCTTTCTGTGTTTTTTGCAGATTACGGACATACTGCCTGGCAGTGTGTTTATAACCATCCACAACAGTACCATCACTTTGAAGAGAATGAGAAAAAAATTTAATTTAGTCCAGACACCCTAGCTAAAATTGATCTAATTGATTCTAAACTGGAAGATGGGGTGGAACTAATTAACAATTGGTTAACTCAAACCCATGAAATTAAACTTAGATATTCTCAAGAGCGAGATCAAAGACTAAAAATATTGGAAAACATGCTCTGGGATTGAAAAAAAAGGGTTAAAGAACAAGAATAATTTGAACAAAAAGAAAAAGAAAGTATTTATAAAATATTTGAACATCAAGTTGAATAGGATAGTGATTGTGAAACTGGGAAACAAAACTTTCATTTTGATGAATCTGAAACTATTGAACCAATCATGGAGATAACCCACTCACTTAATAAAGACACATTAATGATGATCCTAAAAAGAACTTTAATGGTGTTGAGTTAGACAATTCTGAAGATGAATTAAAACAAATTGAAAAAGATTTCCCAGTTCTTTACATAATTCCTTCTTTTCAGAAAAAACACTGTTTTAGAAGCTTTGAGAATGAAGTCACTTGTGTTGAAGTTATTCTTGAAACTGAAAATTTGAATGTTAAAAACTCTTCACCCAAAATTTCTGAAATTCTGAACTTTGAGACTGAACTTGATATTGGGGATAATCTAGATGAGAACATTAAACTGGAACCTAAATTGAAAACTTCTCTTCCATGTTTTGAAAATGTAAACCCAATAATATTTGAAATGTTGTTGGATGATGAGGATGAGGGAATGACATTTGAAGAAAGATTGACTGATGAGTTTTCATTTCCCTATTCTTATAGTAATCACTTTTCTGAATCATTGTGCAATGAAATGGAAATCAGTGTTGGCCAACTTGAGGAGAATTGTCTTAATTTTAATATACTGGAAACTGAATTTATTGATGCTGAATTGGACATTACTCCTCTTGATTTAAATTTTTTGCAACACTCAAATGAATTGGTTTTAGAAATTGATCCTTTTGAATTTGAACTAAAAGTTGAGGTTGAACACACGCTTGATCTAGGCAGAATTGATTTCATAAAAGCAGAAGATGTTGAGGGTTCATTCACTGATGAGGAACTTTTGGAAGAGATTTATAATATTGTTAAAACTGAACCTGTTTGTAAAAAAATAAATTCTCTTCCCTGACTGTCACTTTCATCCTCAATTGTTCTGGGTGTTGAGTCTTCTTGTGTTACTGATACTGGTCTAGAGGGAGAATCAGTCATGAGTTCCAATGTTCATAATTATGTTCATCACTCTATTAAATTTCCTCTTGAACCTACTAATCAGAAATTGCCCATTTGCACCCTTGAATTTGAATTCGTTAATGATGAAGCTGATAGAGATAGCCATGAGAATAATGCCACACATTTTGAAGCACCTAGTTTTATGTTTTCCCTTCATGTGAACTCAACTATTGATAATTATGAACTCATTCTAGAAGTGGGCAGTATTATACCTACTACTGTTAAAGGGTGCTACTTAGGGGTTATTTTAGGCTATGATAATTTAGTTATTATTTTATTGAGTCTTTTTTCCCAAAAAATTCATCTTTATGTTACAAATATTTGTGACAAACACATGTACCACATCCACCTAGAGACTATGGTTAGTTGTTAGGTGAGTCCGGTTGGGGACATTAAACATAGCGCTGTATGGGAGGAAACCCATGGTTTTTCTTGTGTTAGTAAATAAAAAATTTGTAATTAAATAAAGTCTAACTGAAGACTTTAAATTCAGTGCTTCATGGGATTCAACCCATGCTCTTTCTTTGTTTTCATTCTTGTATTGTTTTGTACTCAATAAAGTGTTTCTTTTTTGTCTTCCATATGCTCTATCTCTGCTGGATTTTTATTCCTGGTTTATATACTCTGTGTTTCTAGGTTGATGCTGCTGTGTAATAATGGAGTTGAATTCCCATGATCACCTCTAGACAAGAACTTATTCAGGGAAGTACTTCAACTTTCTGCATTTATTTCTGCTCTTGTTTTTTCTAATAAAATTTTGCTGCTTGTGTTGCTACTGAACTAAAAATTCTGCTTGTTTAAGAAAATATGATACATATTTTCTGAAATTTTTCTGCATAAATTGCATTAAAAAACTTTTTCTACATTTCACTATGTTGTGCTTAAAAATTCTGCATGTGCCTCTTGCTAGGAATTCGATTTCATTGATAAATATTGAAATAATCTTTCACTGCATGAAATTAAGTGTAGGGGTTACATGCTTGATGGTTAGTGTGTTTTTCATTAAATTTTTTTTCTAAGGGGTGTTAGAATGCATTTTTCTATTATATTGAACATTCTTTTGAACAAAAAATTTCAGTTGCTACACCCTCTCCACTCTGCACCCATAAGTTGCATGCCTTGTTTGAACTTTAATAAAAAAATATTCACTGGACTTAAATGTAATTCATATTCTTGTCAATGAACCTGCTGATTATTTATTTATTGTGGAAAACAATATTTTTGAACTTCATTGAGACCCTTTATACATGTCATATATCTACTTAATTGAAAACTTATTTTGAACCTTAATTTATTAATTTTTCTTCTTCATATTTAGAAGTCAACTTTGGGGACAAAGTTGGGTTTTAAGTGTGGGGGAGGGGGTCAATTATTGACTATGATAAACTGTGCTTTATTGAAAGCCCATCAATTCCCACTAAAACATATAACTTTTTGCTAAAAAATGGATAAAATTTTTCAAAATTCTTGCATAATTCTAGGCTTTACACTGTACCCAATTGGGTCTTTCCTTAGGACAAGTACCTTGCTGGTAGTAAGAACTTCTCTGAACCTTAAATTGATGAGGTTGGATGATTTATGAGTGGTCTTTATTAGTGATTTAATGGATATCTGGTTTAGGAACTACTTCTGGAAGTGATATGGGTACTCTTTTAAGGGAGCTATAGTCATACCCCTTAGAACTGGGAGTTTGATTCTGATTCTAGGAGCCTCATTAATTTTAATTTAATTTATTAAAATTAATTTCTTTAATGAGCCAATTTAAATTATTTTTATATAAATATTTTTAAACTAAGGTAATTTGGGAATCTGGGATCCCATAGTGAGTCTCTGAGACCTTAGATGTTGGGTGCATTTCTGTTAACTATAAGCCCTCTGTACACCTTGAATAAGTGCGTTGCACAGTGCTTAGAACAATGAAACATGGCTTGGGATAAATAAATAAAGTGTCTAGGGTCAAAAATGAGCTCATTAAAGTGAGGGGAATGATGAAAACTAAATGAATAAGGGGTAAATTGGTTTATATGGGAATCATTTAGGTTGTATCATTGAGGTGATTCACAAAAAAAATTAATTATTTTTGGAACCTAGGTGAAAAAAATCAAAGTACAAAGTTCCTTGGTTAATATCTTAATTCTATTGATATTTTATCTCTTGTCATTTTTTGGACTGAGAACCTGAGACTGGATTTAAGTGAGTTACTAAGTTGTATCACATATGAGGTATGACATCTTCTTTGATGGATGGTCTTTGTGTTCTTGTTTACCCCTGAGTATTTGTTATAAGAAAGATTCATATGAGTAAATCATTTTCCAATAGCCTTATGTTATGTATTGTCCTCTATTTTGAGTGCTAAACATGTTACAGTTTGAGAAAATCATTAATACATTTTACTGTTTTCAAGGATAATAAAACATGGGATTGTTTGAGGAAAAACAATGCTTAAGTCTGGGGGAATTTGATGTGACTCTATTTTTACATAGTTTGACACATATTTTTTATTAATTTTTTATGATTAACTTAATTATTTTTACACATTTTATCTAATAAATGCATTGTTGTATTTTTATAATTAAATTTGTCAAATATTCATTTTTATAACAATTTTTTTAATCATGGACCCTTAAATAGTTGATTTATTCCTCCTTTGTTTTTAATATAACTAATTTTCAATTTTTTTATTCAATCTTTATCTGTTCATTATTAATAATTATTGGTTTTGCTAATTAATTTACCTTTAATTTTAAAAATTTACACATCCAGTAACTTAGTTACCGCTTTCCAGGCTATAGGTAGCTAAGCTACTCATAGTAGAGTGACTTTTTCACTAACGGTGACCTTGCCTTTACCGGTGACCTTTGTCACCATTATTCTTTTCTACCGGTAGCTCTCATCTAAGTATAATGGTAACCTTATTTTTATGTCTTATCGGTAGCCTTTAATTTAAACCACTGGTGACCCATTTATTAAAATTTAATAACGGGTAGTTTTTAGTTTGGTTAAGTGGATTCTGCTTGACTTTTTAATAAGTTAATATCTATTCTAAACAATTACTTAATTTTATTTAATTAACTTAGTCTTTGTTTTAATATTTTATCTTTTAAATAAGTCACCTTAGAATAGGTTAACTTTATTAATTAATTTGTTTAGACATCCTACTATTTAATTATGTAAATAATTTAGTTTTAAATTAAAGAAAATAGTTCACTTTTAATTTTATGTGTTCAAATAGTTAATTAATAAATTAATTAATAGCTTTCAAACATCAATTTTATTATTTTATGTATGCATAATATTTATTAAGTCACCAAATTTTGATTTTAGTCTACTGGTGAGATAGACGAGTACTAGCGGTGAATTATATGGGTCACCATATCTTTTCATTGTCACTTGTTGCTACTTTATAATTTTCATGTGTAGTTATTTTAATTTTAGTCTTTTATTAATTTAGTTTAGCAATTTTTCAGTTTATAATTTAAGTGTTTTCAATTAATTATTTTAATGCTTTTAAGTTTAATTAAAATCTTTTTTTTAATTAATGGTGTTTAGTATTCTTTTTCATTAATTTCAATCTTTTATTTAGTTACTTAAGTTTTAATTTTAAGTTTAATTTGTGTGTTTTTAATTTTTAAAATTCACCGTTAGTTTTTCTTAAAATAACGGTGAGTTTTTATAGCTAGCGGTGACTCCTTCACCCATTTCTGTCTTTTCCCTTTCTCACTGGTACCCTCTCAATCTACCGATGACAATTTATTTTGAACTAACGGTGAACCCCACTCCACTGTTATCCATCCAACCAAATAGTGAACACCTCACTATTGCACTGCTCCTTTTTATTTTCCTCTTTCAGTATCTCTCTCTCGTTGTTTATCAGAAGCTCTCTCTCACTGTTATTCTTGCTCAACCTCAACGATACTTAATTGTCACCGTTATAGAAACATTCATCCTCGCTGATAAAAATCATTCCCTACTCATCGTTACTTTCCTTCATCCTCACCGTTAGCCAATTCTTCTCCCACCTCGCCATTTCTCAATTATCACTGATATCTCAATTCTCACTGATAGCCCCTTTTCCACTACTGTCACTCACTCCATTTCCACTCTCCTCCTCATTAGAGTCACCGTCTCTTCTTATTCTTCTTTCAGACTGAAATCAGACCTCCCCTGCTAATTCTCACCGATGCGGGTCCCTCCTCAATACCACACCACGCCCCCTGTCCACTGATGTTGAACTGCATCATTTCTGAAGGACCTTCGCACCGCAAAGGGGATGCCACTGGAGATGTTGTGCCGGGGTCAGGAGGTAGAGCCGAGACCATTGTGCGCAACTGAGCAGAATAAGATCCACCGCGGGTTGCTGGTGTCCGTCGCATTTCTTATCGCGATGTCGCTGAAGGCCATGGATGAATTCGCTGCGCTAGAGTGAAGGCTATGCATACCGCACTAGGGCCGAGTTCAACGCCAAATTAGTGTTGAGGAGGGAGTTCTGCCATGCTATGCTGCTGGATGAGGGTTTTCACTGCAACTTGCTGAGGGAGGCCGATGCAGCGCTGGAAACTGCTACACCAGCTGAGATGCGCCACTACTGGAATTCCGTTGGTGAAGAGGAGAGTTGCCATGCGATACTCTGCTTGAGAGAGGGAGATCGAAACCCTACCCCCATCCTTTCTGTGCGCCAATTTGGGTGAGGGTAGGAGATAAAACCAAATAAAAAATAATAAGAATAATAATAAAAGAAAAAGTAAAAAGAAAACGTAAAAAGTTAAGGTTAAAAGTAAAAGTGAACTATAATAATTTAAATGAATATAATAGAATTTGTTAAAGTCATGAATTAAAAAAGTTAAAATTTTAATAAATATATAAATTATAAATTAAAAAAAGCTAAATTAATTATAAGTGTTAATAATAATATGTTGTTTATAGTATAAATATATAATTAAGAGTAATTAAGAAATAAAGTATAAAACATACTTATTAATTTAATAATATTCAAAACATAAGTATTAATTATAATTACTAAATTAAAATATGATAATTAATTAATTAATGGAATAATTTTATTTCTTTAATTGTAATTACAATAATAATAATTAATGTAGTGAATAAAAATAATTAATACAATCTATGTTATAAATTTGTTACTTAGGACGTAAATTTTAATAACTTAGTTAAATGTGTTAAAATTAATAACATAATAATTATATCTATAAACTTAATTTAAATTATTAACTTTTTAACAAACTTATGTTTTATCATAGTAGATAATTATCAATTAACTTTAGTTAACTATTAACGAGTAAAAATAACACTTAACTTCAAAATAACCATTTCACAATCTTTGTGTTTGTTTTTATATATTTTTCTTTTCTAACTTTGTAGGTTCATCCAAGAGGTAGGAAATCGTTCAGGTGCATTCAACTAACTTAGCAGAAGTTAGTTATGTCAGAAATTCTAGCACGAAGTGCTTGTCGTGAAAAAACACACTTTTTGCAGTGCATTTGTGAATGAGACTTTGAAGTCGGTAGAAGCATGCAGTGACATGTAGCAGATGACAGATAGTATTTTAAGCAGTGAAAGCAGCCGAATTTGGGGAGACTCTCATTTTTTTCATTCCACAACCACATCCATCCCAGAGCAGACTCCGAGGAGAAACATTGAAGACGAGTAGAAGACCAAGGAGCCTAAGAACAGAGCAATATTGGGGGGGTTCTTCTTCCCCCTATCCATAACTCTTGCACTATGTTTCTTGGTTGTATTCACTGATTTAGAAAATATGATCATAGGTTGAAATTTCTAGCTCGGGAATTTTAAAACCTTCTGGTTATGATTTTTAAATCTTCATTAACTTGTCTTTTTATGAATTTAGAATCAGTTGGTGAGACTGATTCTGTTTCTAATATTTTGATCGTTCACACTTCAATGTTTACAATTTCAAACTTCAATATCGACTGGAGAGGTTGATATTGAGTGCATTTTTCAAATCCTTAACAACTTAAACTTTGTAAATTTATGGCGAGTTCATTTACAAATGTTATATTTTAAAAAACTTCTTACAGATCAATTTAGTTTTGGTGTGGTGAACTCCAAGACTTAATCATCTGCCTGCTGAGTTTCCTGATGAGGGAAATTCTTCAGTCTTTCTTAAAGTGTGATTCGTTTGTAAGCTATGGAGAGAACATTCATTCGAACCAGTAGATTAGAATTCTTGAGTACTTTGTTGATCTCGCTTCTTTGTCTTGCTGCTTAATACTAGTATATTGTATTACTCTACTTTATTAGTATTAGTGTAAATTTCAATTTCCTGTAAGAAATATAGTTTCCTCATCCTGTTTCTATTTCATCATATAAATAAAAATATAAAAAGTAAGAAGATGTTTTCCCCCCTACTGACAATAGTGAGGGTTTAAAATTCATAACCTTAGAATTTACGCATATTCCTTCTCTATGGATCGACCCTACACCACTATGCTAGTGTAGAAATAATAATTGTAATTTTGAGGGTCGTGACAACCTCCGACCTCTTCATTGATCCATCCTTCTTCTTGATAAAGATCATCATTTCACCCCAACATGATGCACTAGGGCATATAAATTCTTTATCTAAATACTCATGTAGCAGATTATTTAACTCCTCCAGTTTGGTATGGGATATCCCATAAAGACATTTTTAAATAGGAGTAGCTCTATGTATGAGTTTTATTGAGAACTCTACCAAAAAATCTTGGAAAATTATAGTTAACTCTTTGATAAATACACCATTGCATTCCCTCGCAATGGGAATTTCCCCTAGGTTTATTCCTTCCTTTGAATCAACCACTCGAGAGAGGTATGCTTCTTTACAGGGAATCAACACACACATTTTTTGAGGATTTTATAAAGGAGATTCATGATCTTACTTTTATTTAGAGAGGATCATGTGATGCTTTAGAATATGAAAAGATATTTCCTTTTCCTGACAGTTAATGTATGATCTATATAATGAGTGCCAATTCATCTCTAGTATAGCATCGAATTCCACCAAGGAAAGTATCATGATATTTTGTTGGATAATATTCCTACATACGTCAAAAGGATAAGATTCCAACAATTGGGTTACAATGATCGCACCACTAGGTGTTTTTATATATACCTCTGCTTCATGGTTTTAGGGATTTGATTCAACAGTTTAAGAAAAATTGTAATATATAAAGGAATGTATATAAATATAATCAAATTAGACATTTTCAATCCTTGATTGAATAGAAATTGTACCTTGTCTGATTTCATTTTTTTTTCTCAACTTCAGAAGTAGTGATGGAATAAGCCTTCCCTTGCTCCTTTGGCTTCAGTGGCTAATGACACTGATTAAGCTCAAAGACTCGACGTTTAGTGCACTGGATTTCATTATGCCCTTTCTCTCTATAGTTGTAACATTGCACCCTGGTTGGTTCCTTCCTTTACTTCACTGTATCGGTCGGCTTCTTTATGTCTCATTGACATCCATGATCATGGTGTCCTTCTCTACCACACTTATATCATTTCCCCATCCCTTTGAGGTAGTTCCCATGATGTTTCATCCCAAATTTTTGGCATGTCAGTGATTGTTATTTCTTCCCAAATATTTCATGAGATCCTCCATCTTGAAACTCCGTATTTCATTTCTAATCACCATAGCCATTGGACCACTCTCTAAAATCCATATCCACTTTGAGATCACATCGAAAAAAATATTCATAAATCCCAAATTATCTAATTTCTAGAGCCTTTAAAAGGTGTATTTTTAATCCACTAAAGAATATATCAATTTTTTAATACTATTAATAAAAAAATGAAGCGTATCTTGAAATCCTTGTGAAATTTTCTTCTTAGGCTGTGAAAAAATCACCTTACTTTTGCTTTAGCTATATGAATTCTCTCTCCAACTTTATAAGAAGAGGTCAAGGAAAATACTTGGTAAGAAACATTATATTAAAGCCTTCCCACTCTATCTATTCAATTTAATCCTTCAGCTTATTATTCTTAATCAACACCCACCATTGGTTGGCCTCCCCATCTAGATGAAAAATGGACAAAGTCACCTTTTCTATCTCAAAAGAGTGAAGCACAGAAAGATCCTATCCATTTAGTTGATCAGTTATTCTATGAATAGTGGATTAGAAGATCCACTAAATGTTAGTGGTCATTATTTCTTAAAGGACTTGATAGCCATTTTCTCCTTCTTAGGCTAAGGATGATGTTCCATATTGTTTATGTTATTTTTTATAGCCTGAGACAGTTGAGTAAGAATTTCCATGAAATTTTTAACTCCACCTCCCAAGGCATTAGGGATTTCATCTAGGTAATCCTTTAATTTTCCCTTGCATGGGTTGTTGGTTTGGTTTCCCTGGATTCCCACCATTTCTAAAATAGAAAATATTAGAACAAAACATAAGTTAACAAGTCGTGAATAATTTATCCCTTTGTGAAATTAACTCTAAAATAATATCTTATAGGATCCTTATATTTATCTTTTTTTTATAAAACAAAACTTCTTGGGTGATTAGACTCATACTTAAGAGTTTTCACTAATTTTCTCTAATACGAATTTCCAAATTAACTAAAACTTTATCTAATATCAACTATAGCAACCCTACTTTTTCTAACATGATTATTACATAATTTTAAAGATAAAAAATATAGATTTATTGCACAACCAAGAATCCAAAGAATTAGTGTCTTAGTAAAATTAGGACCATACATATCATTTAAAAAATAAAATATAAATATTTATTTAATACCTTCTTATTTATCTTCTTAGTGTTCCTTATGTTATCCTTAGTACAAGTAATAACCTGAGGATATTCATCAATGAAATGGGTGAGCTAAAATCCCAGAAAGAGCATGGATAAAAACATGGATCAACATAACATGGGGTGAGCATAATCATCATCATCATAACATAAGCATGGTTTCATCATCAAAATCATGATAGGAAGCATTAGATAAAGTCATGGATTGTGGCAATGTATAAAAATGAAATATCATGTCTTACTGGTCAATTACCACAAATAGTTGTGACCAAAACTGGAATCATGTTCATGCATATTTCACTTTATCTCATGAGATTCATCACATTATAAAATGAATTGAATTGATATATAATTTTTTTCACACCCATCACATCATAAAATTTACATAATCTATATAATTCTAGTCACACCAATCACATCATAACATTTACATAATCATACATTCCACATAGAACGTATATCAATATTGGACATAAAATAACCCATGGAAAGGAATGGGTTTCATTTAATAAAGAATCATTTCTTGAATAAAATTTGGGGTTCCCAAAATAAATATTTTATGACATAATTTGTATAAGAATCATCAATCTTTAGTGAGGAAGAAACAATCTCCCAAGAATAAAAAGTAGTATTTTTATAAAGAAGAGTTCTTTTGGAAAATCTTTTAATTTATTATAAAATCATATTGGAAACATATATATCCAAAAAATAAAAGTGAAGGAAAAAGAAATTATATTTAATGAACGAAAATTGAAAATTCATACTTAAAATGGAGTGAAAGAGAGAAAACCCAAGGGAAGAGAGTTGGATTTGAAAATCCCATTACCTTCTGTCTGAGTGCCTTCTTCACTTTAATATCCTAAATAATAAAATTAAATTCATAAATTGACAAATCCATAATCTATTTTACATGTAATTTATTTATTATATTTTTATTAAGTTCATTTATATCCTTTTATATGAGTTATAGAGTTCAATTCCATCATTTGTGAGTGTTTATTTTATTGGTTTTCATGATCGGTTCACTTGAATATGAGTATAAAAGCTTATGTAGAATTTTTATAATTCTCAAGAATTGGAATTATATTTTATTAATGAACTTATATAATTTTAAATGATTATATCTACCATTTTTTATGTTATGATTATGAATAATTAGATAAAACTTTAATGATGATCGTTTAGATTAATTTGGTTGTTTTTCGATCATCACGAACTAGTTTTGTTTTATTATTTAATATTATGTATCTATGTCGATTATAGAACATTAAAAAGGTTATAAAATAAAATTTAAAATCTTTTTCAACCATTAAAATATTTTTATAACCATCCTTGAAGGCATCAATGTAAAATAAAAACATGTCGCCCTTGAAGGCAATAAATCAACACCTCATAGAGGATGCTTTCATTTTAAAAATAAAAAGGAGCGGATAAGAGGTTTGATGTTTTTTATTCCATTAACATAATAAAAATATGTTATATAAAAAGATATTTTAGTTTTAATTAAACTTTTATAAGGGTAGGTGAGGATAGAATTATAAAATAAAATAAATTGAAAAGAAATTAAAAGAAAAAGAAAGAGGATTTTACCTCCTGAATTTCTCCTCCTTGAGAACTACCTTAGGGAAAAGGGTTTGATATTTTGATGAGACCAAGTTCTAATGGATGTGGGGGGATTGGTAAAACTATTGGGACTAATTTTTATAAGTATAAAATCTTGGATGGTTTGAGGAGAAGAGGTGTTGAGGGGTGGTACTTATAGGGGAGGAGAGGGATGTTTCCCATTATTTTATTCATTAGTTTATTATTTTGGCTCAAGACTATGAATAGTTTTAAAATTATCACTAAATATATTAAAATAATTAATTATATTTTTTTATTGTGGGATTACATCATCCATACATCATATATGATACAATAATTCATGTATTTATTAAATACCATAAATTGTCGTATTTCACAATTCACCAAAAATTCAACTATTTCAGAAAAATCCCAAAAAAAATCCCTAACAATTTTTCAATGTGTAGAATTAAAAAATGACATCCATTTTATGAAAATAATTTTCTAAATATGAGAAATTTAATTTTTAATTAAAATCATCATATATTAGAAAAATATTGATTTTAAATTTATAACTGGTTTTATGACACTTTTAAAAATTAACTAAGGTATCATAAATTTATCTTATAATAATAAGACAAACAATATCAATTTATGAGTTTATTTTATGAAAATAAATTTTCCTTTAAATATTTATATTAATTATAAAATTTTAAATAAATATTTATGACTTATAAAAATACCAATACATAATTTATCATTTTTAAAATATTTATTTACTTATTTAATGATAAAAATATATTATAATTTCATTCATAAGATACCAAAATTTATTTATATTTTCAAAGGTGAATTTACTATTCTATTGGATGAATTACTATTCCTAAGAGTCAAGTTACAATTCTAAAGGTAAAGTTACTGTTCCATTGGTATGGGTTCCTTAATTTCTAAAAAATCCTCTAATTTCATTCATTATTCATTTATAATGTGTTTATTATCGTTTATATGTGATTTTATGTGATTTATACTATATGAAATAATTATAAGAGGGGATAAATTCCATTCATAAAAGTTTGGGTCCTTGCAAAAGGGGCTTGGACCTGGTGCCCGCGACGGGCTTATACATCACATAGGGAACCCCCCCCCCCCCCCATTCCACACTCAACTGTTGAGAAAGGATCTCAATATGATGCATGTTTAAAATATATCACTGAAAAAATATGAGCAATTAATTTAATAATTAATTAATTAATTATTAAATATTCTTTGAAAAACTGAATGACTAGGATTTCTATCAAACTCCTATATTAGGGTAAAAACTCTATTTTGGGACAAACAAAGTGGTTAAAAAAATATCTGAGATCATATTTCGAGAGAATTTACCATTTTCCCCCTAAAACACTTCCTAGAACAAAAAATCAATTTTCACCTGATTTTCATAACCCATTTAAATGAAGGTCATCCCAAACTCCCCACTACAAACACTTCTTGACCCTGAGAAGACTTAGTGGTTACTGGAATCTATGATCTCCCCAAATTATCGGCATAGCCAGTGTTATATTAATCATCCAATAACTGGTATTACAGCATCCAAAACTCTCTCCCAACATAAGATACATTCTACTGCAACTGATCTAATAATCCCCACCATAGGAGTATCCTTATTTTTACCCTGCTACATAAAATGGTAATCCACATTTCTCATGAAATTTCTATCACCAAATGCAATAGATTAATAAGGCCAAACTGATCACACCAGTGAGCCAATACAAAACCCCATAGAAATCGATGCTCATTTCTATAGCACCTAGAAGAAAAATCTTTTTGGTCAACAAACCACTTAAAATGATGTTATTGACCTCCAATATCTGATGTTTCACTCCCCACCATAGATATTTCTTTAAACTACACCTGAATGAGAAACATGATTCATTCTCACACCGGGTGAGTTCTAATAAAACTAGGCTAACAAGCCTAAAACCACTCACCAAGCTCCTTACGCAGTTCGGTTCTAACAAACTAGAGCTCCCTCAGCACTCCTCTTCATCATCAAGGAATCTCCCTCATGAAAAGATAAACAGCACATCCACCCTCCAATTGGGTGTTGATCTAAATCCACAAGGGTCCAACCATGCTTCCATTATGCCACCAAAAGCATAACCAAAATGAAGAGGGTTGGTTATCTAGCCAAACCTTCCCTCTTAATCTATCCATGAGTTAGGGGTCACTCCCAGTACTCCACTTCTCAAACACTAATAATCCTCATGCCTAACCACGCTCTAGTAAAAGTGTACCTCAATGAACCACCCAAGGTAGAACATCCATACCCACCCAAGTCATCGGTGATAGCAGACATATGGGCTCTGCCGCATGACCTGACAGCCAACACATGGAAAGAAAAACTCCCTCCCAAGAAACACAAACTCGGTACTATGAGGGAAACCACCACCTCATGGAAACATGATCCCAATAAAATATCTATAAAACACCATTTCCCTCTTTGACCCGCCAATAGGTAACTTAGAGTGTATTACCGACATATAAGGATCTCTATGAATCCCTCAATGAAGGGATTGTATCTCCATTGCTAGTGAACCACTAATCACATGATCCACATGAATTTTCATCAGAATAAAATATATTATTGTGGTTCAATTTAGTTGAATTCCATCAGGGATCTATATGTGAAACACTATATAGGTCATTAGAGAAACTTTAAACAATGGAACCTCCACTATTAGTAAAGGCACCACATATAGACATATGTCATGATAATCTTATGTGCCTAAAATGACGTGTGAACACTTGAATATTAAACACGATCCAATGGATAAAAACCAGTATAAATAAAAAATCCACAAACTAAATTGAATCACACTTTGTGAAATCACACAATCATAAAAATAAAATTCAATAACAACCATCAAATTCCCTTACAACTTGGAATTTCTATCATCAAAGGTGTTCACAACACACCAGTCTGATATCCATTAAAAGTTTTTAAATAATCCTATATTACCTATCTATGAAATACCCAAGTCATAAAAAAATATCCCTAATACCATATCATAACGAACCATACTGAGTCAGCCTGATAGGTTACCCGGTCTAGCTTTCTATAAGACATCGAACGTGCCTCTCCAAATGAAAAAGGTTTCCGACTAGTGGTGAGGGTCTAAAAGATGCATTGAGGAGACTATATCCTCTAGTAAGAGTGAAATAATAGTGGAAAATAACCAAACTCATACACACGGATAAGATTCAGAGTACGAATAATAAATAACTAAAACAAGAGCATGCTATAAGAAATGGAATACAACATATAGTCATACGTACTCAAAGAATGAAAGACACACAATTTATCTCCCACTGGTCTAACCACACATACAAAATAATCAAAATAAAAAAAATAGAATAGTATCTACAACCAAATCTGATCTAAAACACATACCTGATCTCTACGACGCACGAGCTGCACCATCTCAATCTTGAGACTCCACATGAGTGGCTCTGCTTGATCAATCAAAATTGGGCCTTATCCCCATCTATCATGAAACTTGTTCACCAACATGAAAGAAAACATCAAGTATATCTATACACTGGGATTCATGTACAAGGGGTGAGAAATAAATCTCAGTAGGCCACCCCCAATGGTGAACCTAAAATCAACTATTATAACAAGTACATGCACACGTGATATGATTATCCTAGTCTAAAACAAAAATACCTAGCATAATACAAAAGATTGAATAAAATAAAAGGAAAAAACAAAAACAATGAAATAATCCAACCATGAGTTCTATATTGTAACCCAAGGTGAATTTTCCCCCACTCTAGCTCATGCTATATGATTTAAAGCATGTGGCTCCCCCATCCACATGACAATTGGTACATCCTCCAGATCTATATAGGAGATATGGTATATCTAAATTTAAAGGAATAAATGTCATACCCTAGGGTATAACCATATGAATCGACACAATAACACACATCTTCCAAGATCTAGGACTCTAATGTCATGATCTGAACTAGTGACAGGGTCTGCACACCACAATTTATAGAAAAATTCATGTAATGAAATTATTTTAGAATGAATCAGGCTCAAACAATGACTTGACAGATAAACCACTCAAGGAATCCATGTTTATGGACCCTGATGGATTTTCATCCCTATGGGATCTATAAAAAAATTGGGATCACTAAGCATACATGGTATTCGGAAAACAATAGCATCCATAGTAGCTATAAATATACCCTCTAGCTAGGGCGTATACTCAAATAGAGAGGTTCCACTCATCCAGATTTTCCATTAGCTTCATAATCCCATAAAAACACATCCATAAAATATAAGAGAGAACCCAATCGAGACTTAGGGAGATTTCCTGATCCAAGATATCCAAAGGATCTCCTCCTCAAACAATAGTCCTAAGTAGAAACTACCTTAAACATCACATCCAAAGGCCAACCGAACATGGGATAATCCAACTCTCGAACCCACCATCCAAATAGATGAACTAGAAGCATTGATAAAATATCATACAATAAAGCATGGGACCTTTCTTGGTCCCCTATATCTTAGAGTCCAACAAAATAGCCACCAAAGGCTCTCTGCAACCCTCCTCAGGGCTAAACCAAAACTTGATACATGCCCAAAAAAACATCCACAAATAGCCCAAGGCCACAGCAAGAGTAGGACACCCTAAGAGGGGTTACTCTATCAAGTCCAAATCATAAATCATACCCAATGTAGAAATATCCTAAATATCCCTCAGTGGCCTCAAACTATTTCCTAATAAACAACCCACCTAGAGGGGCATCCAAAAGAAAATAATGCCAATAAGGGAATTATCAATGGTCCTCATGAACACCTCAAAATAAGGACCCTCTACAAGGGATCCATTGCATAATCCAAGCCTCATGGAAAACCCACACAATAAAACCTCAGCCATTCTATCTAGAAAACAACCCATCCATAGGTACTAACTCTCCCAAAAGGGAGTCCAAAGAAACACCATGATACCATGGCTATCTTTAACAGCCTGCTTTTAAATCTACTAATCACTTGATTAGAACCCATCCCACAAGGGAATCCTATAAATTCCATCAGACTCATATAAACAGTTCAATGGTACCTGGTAATAAATGTAATCCCACAGGAATAACCCATCCTGAAGTCTCAAACAGCTATAGTTCTAAAACCCAAAATCTAATCCTCAACTTCTCTAACATTGAGCAATTGGTCCTTACACACATGTACAAAATGAATATGTCCTTAAAGATACTACTCAATCAAAACTTCTTGGATGCATCTAAATAAATTCAAACAAAACTATACTATCATACGTAATCTATGCCAACTAACGAGCTTAAAACCCTAACCCAGGCTTCGAAGCTCACAACCAAACCCCTAGGAGGATTCTAAAACCAAACCATGATGAAATACTCCTTGAACTCTCATATTCCAAAACACCATACAAATAGCCTCAAAATTCCAAAATGTTTCTACCATTATGATCTGCATGAAAAAACACTTAGAATAGACTACTCATAAGTCCAACTCAAACTACGGGGTAAAAAATAGGCAAAATGCACCAAGGAAAAGTACACAGAGTGTACTTAGGGTATATGTAATGTGACCCCAAAGGTCCTTTATATATGTGTACCTTGGGATACACAAAATGTAATTTCCCAAAGTACATGGAATGTGTACCCTATACAAGGTGTGTTCCCCCACATGGGTACCTACAAGTGTACCTCAGTGCCACTCGGCATGTAACATGCTTGTATACACAGTGTATACCACCTCATACACTACATAAACCCCACATGGGGTGCCCAGCTATATACCAATCCATGTACCCAAACACGAGGTCTGGAAAATCATAGTACATGACTTATGTCTATGTACCTTGCACGGGATCTGGTTTTGTACCCAACATAGCCATGTTCCTCTAACACACCCTGAGTCCCCAATACACATAATGTTCCCCTGGTACATGGCACGTAGTCCCAAAAATTAATCTCCCCTAAATAGGAAGAATATTTTGCGAGTGTTCTTTAAACTACATACCTTGTACATGGGTTTTCCTAAATAGAAAACACAAAAAATTGACCAAAACCCCTTATTTCTCCCTAAAATCTATAGATCGACCCTCAAGGGGTCCCCAATAACTCATAAACTACTAGAAGTTTTATCTTTTGAGGTGGTGGACTTATATCGACCGCTAATACTATCAACAGCGGTCGCTGCATTTCAATACACCCAGCGCCCTAATTTTCTACACCCCAACCTTGCGACCTAATTCCCCCCCCCCCCCCGACCCCGCGACCCACCCCTCCCCAACCCCACGACCCCAACCCCCGGTGACCCCGACCCCTGGCGACCCTGACCCCCGAAGACACCTCCCCGAACCCCGGCGACCCCGACCCCCGGTGACCCCCGACCCCTACCAACCCCCGGCGACCCCTGGTGACCCCAACCCCCGATGACCCCCACCCCCTTTCCTCCGCCCTGTGCCACCTGCAACCCCGACGACCCCCACCGCCTTGCCTCTACGTTGATCCCCCTGTGACCCTGACACCCCTGAGACCCAACAACCCCAACCCCCTGCCTCTGCAGTGCACCTTCGGATAGTCATGTCGCCATCGTCCCCTCCCAACCCCGTTTCATCCCTCTGGAAAGTCATCATGTCCTATCTCTGTTGGACCCTCCCGGTCCATCATGCCCCTCCGTTCAGAACCCTCCCATGCTTTGTCCAACGGTTCCTCCCCTTTCGAGTCCAGTCATCAAACCCCTGTTGTCAAGTCGTTGTGCCGTCATGGATCCGAAATCGAGTCACACCCAGTTACCCGCGGTCGAGTCCTCTGCAGGTAATGTTTTTTATCCTTCAAATTAGCTTTGAAGTCATTAGTTTTTAAATTTTAGTGATATGTGTTTTTTTTAGAATTTAAATAATATATTTCATCACTTTTGACTTCTATTAAATACAGATATGGATAAGAGCTGGATTGATATACAAGATAGGTTTTCGGTTGAATATTATGAGGGGATTAAGCGATTTATGGATTTCACCAACAGATTTCCAAGTGATATGATTAGTTGTACATGAAGAAAATGTGCAAATAGATATCTCTTCAAATGAGATAGTGTTAGAGAACATTTTTTTAAATGGTTTTTTGAAAAAATATAAGACATGGACATGTTATGGTGAAGATTCTGTTTCATTTCAGCACTCATAAAGAATTCATATGAATGCTGATTCGAGAACAGTTGATCCAATGAACATAATTCTCAATGATATGATGAATCAGTTTCAACCTGAAGACAGTAATTTCGTAAATGACGACATTGGATCGAGTAATCCTCGTTCTTCTACAGATGGAGAAGCATTGAAATTATTTGAAATTCTTGACGATGTGTGTACTGAATTATATCCTGGATGCACTAAATTTAGAAAACTGTCGTTCATCATTGAATTGTTACACCTGAAGGCCTTGAACCAGTGGTCAGACACCTCATTCGAAATTTTGTTGGTATTGTTGAAGAAGTTACTCCCTGCTGGAGTGAAGATTCTGGAGTCATTATATCAAGCTCGCAAGTTAACCAATGATCTTGGTTTTACATATGATACAATTTATGTGTGTCGTAATAATTGTATGTTGTTCGGAAAAGAGAATGCGTAGTTAAATATTTTTACTGTTTTCTATACATCCAGGTGGAAGACCAATGAGATTAATCAAGGTAGTCAGATTCTTCCTGGGAGAGTCTTGAATCAAGGGAAAAAAGTTGTCGCTAAACAGATGCGTTATTTCCCACTGAAACTGAGATTGAAGAGATTATTCTTGTCCACTAAAATTTCTAAATTGATGACTTGGCATTCAGAGAGAAAGAAAGAGGTTGATAAATTAACTCACCCGGCAGATTCTTTTTCATGGAAAGAGTTTGATCAAAGACACCCAGACTTTTCCCGAGATGATCGTAATATTTGACTGTGTTTGGTAGAAGATGGTTTTAACCCATTTAGGTCCATGGTTGGTATGACACATAGTATGTGGCCAGTGTTGTTGGTTCCATACAACATTCCCCCATGGGTATGTATGAAGCAACCTTTTTTGTTACTGTCAATTCTAATTGATGGATCGAGAGGACTTGGTGATAAAATCTATGTTTATATGAAAACTTTGATTGATGAGATGCAAGAATTTTGGGCTGATGGTGTAATGACTTTTGACTCGGAAGCTAATGAAATGTTTAGAATTCGGGCCGCTTTGTTATGGACAATTAATGATTTCCCAGCGTATGCTAACTTATCAAGTTGGAGTACAAAAGGAGAATCCTATTTCCCTTATTGTAATAAGAGTAAGAAATCTATATGGCTTAATCACTGTATAAAGTGGACATATCTTTGTCACAGACGCTTTCTTCCTCCATTGCACAAGTTTAGAAAAGACCGTGTATCGTTTGATGGGAATAGAGAGTATAACCCATCACCACAAATATTGTCTGGGGTTGAAATTTGTGCATAAATTGATCAAGAAAACATCCAAATAATGTATGATTTTAAATATTTATTGGTTCATCCATTTCCTTCTATTCCTACTGAAAATAGACAGTGCAGTCATAATTGGAAGAAACGGGGTATTTTTTTGAATTTCCTTATTGGAAATATAATATTTTAAGACATAATTTGGATATGATGCACAATGAAAAAAAAATTATGTGATAATATATTGTGCACCATTTTAGGCGTCAAGGGGAAATCAAAGGACAGTGCCAATGCTCGACATGATTTGCAAGAAATGGGATTCAGAAAATGTTTACATTTACAGCTAGGTGAAGGTAATCGGGCATACATGCCTGGTGCACAGTACACAATGAGTAAAAAGAGAAACAAACATTTCTATCACTTTTGAAGACCGTTAAGGTTCCATATGGTTATTTATCTAATATTTCCAAGTGTGTGAATATGATGAGAATCACATTACAAGGGTTGAAACGTAAATATAATCATATTCTACTTCAACAGTTAGTTCCTATAGCAATTCGTGATTGCTTACCTACCCAAGTTGTTGAGCCGTTGATTGGAGTTTCTAATTTTTTCAGAAAGCTCTGTTCTAGGAATCATTGCATGAGTGATTTGAAAAAGCTATAGGATAAAATTTTACTTGCACTATGTCACCTAGAAAAACTATTTCCGTCGTCTTTTTTTGATGTCATGGTCCACTTGATCGTGCATTTAACTGGTGAAGTCATTTCTGGAAGTCCCGTGCAATTCAGGTGGATGTATCCAATAGAGCGATACTTAAATATATTGAAATGGTATGTGGGCAACAAAGCTCATCTATAAGCCTCAATTTCCAAGGGATATTTAATGGATGAGTATACTAATTTATGTGCTTCATATATTGATGAGGTTGAAAAAAAGATAGATAAACCCTCCTAGAATGACGAGGGTCCAATTAGAGAATGGAAAATGTTTGATTTGCAGAATGATGAGTGGGTTCAAGCTCATTGATACGTGTTGTTCAACACTCCATCAGTTATTCCATTGATGTAGTAAGATTCATACTTGATGTTTATTTTGTTTCTATATTTATTTTAATGCTTATCTTATATTGTGTTGTAATTTAGGATGCATATCACTGAGTTGAAACATGAAAGGCCCAGTGAAACTGACTATCAAATCCAAAAATATCATTTCAACATATTTCATGAGTGATTCAAGACTCGTGTACTTATAATTGATTTAATATTTTTATGATGAAACTTAGTTTTATTTTCACAATCCTTTGTCCATTAAACTATATATGTGAAATTTTTATATTCAAAAGTTGCGTGATTTAACCCACCATGTGAGTGAAGAACTTAACCAACTAGCGGATGTTCCATTTATTACAGCCCGTTGCTACAAGTCTTTGGATTCTAACGGATTTCGATTTCGTATTAGAGATGTTGACATGAACCGAGCCACACAAAATAGTGGTGTTGGTAGTTATTTTTTTGGTGCGAGTTATTATTATGGATTGCTGAGAGAGATTATTGAGGTTATTTATGGTCGTGGCTTAAAACACATATTTTTAAGGTGTGATTGGTTCAATCCTGTTCATGGAACAAAAGTATATAACTTCCAATTTACATTAGTAAACTTTAACAATATGATATATAAAGATGACCGAGTAAGAAATGATCCCTTAATACTGATATCACTGGCAGAATAAGTTTACTTTGTCAGCAATGATTCTAATTGTAATGTTGTGGTGAAAATGTCTAGAATATGGGTTTTTCTGATTGACCAAGAGGAACCTAAAGTTGTCACATTTCCTGATCAAACACTTGACCAAACAACAGTATCTATATGAGATGAAGATATACAATGGGCCAAAGAGACAGTTGAAGGAGATACGATAGACTTGCATGATTGGTGAAAATTATAATTATATCCCCAGTTAGTGTTTGTAAGGATATTAATGAGTTATATATGTATAAAAATTTCTTGATTTAACTATAATTTATTTTATTATACGTATGTAACAGGGTGGTCACAGTGGTTCACCAGATGTTGTCGGTAGGTATGTTTTCATTTTTCTAAATTAATTGATTGTAATTTTCTGTGTATATTTCCCTAATTGTTTCTAATCATTAATTTATATTTTAATTGAATTATGAATTTATGTTTATCAGGATCCAGTGCGTATTCTAGTAGATGCAAGGGTCCTGGTAGAGGGGTTCAATCCTGGAACTCTGGAGCCCGATTGGATATGTTATTTGATGACACATTTCATCCAGTGGGAGAAGGTGCTACTGTATTGAGTCGTCAGTTTGGGCATATGATACGAGACTCACATAGATTCCCTCTGAAAACTCATGAATGGATATCTTTCCCCCAGGATACGATGGAAAGATTATGGATGGAGGTTTAGGTAAATTCAATGTTTAATTTTTCATGATATTATTATTATTATTGTCCCATCTACTGATAATTTTTTTAACATGATAATTTGACATCCTATCCAGATGCGTTTCAGGCTGTATGTATGTCCAAATGACGAAAAATATGGAAGGATTACAAGTCAAGGGTGAAGAGAGATCACTGGACACCATTTTTGGGTGTGCTAGACATTCTACAGTGAGTCCCTCTGGGCATTCTTCCTGCACAGTGGCAGGATTTGGTTGTGTTTTGGTCGAGTGAGGTGGCGATGGTAAGATTTATTACTTTTAATCTATAAATGACTAATTTTTCAAAAATTTATTAATTAAATACACTGAATATAGACCTTGTTTGCTCGTCATTCACATAATCAGGCGATGCAGGGCACGCCTTCCAGACTTGGCACTCGACATGTATCACAACTCAGACATGATGTAAGTTTAGAATTTACTATTCATTCATATTTTAAACATATTGTAGTATAACATGGTGAACCCCTTTATTATAGTTACACCAATGTGGTGATCCAATCGATCGTATGCCTATATGGGTGAGGACTCGTAGGGCGGGTGATCCCGATGTTGTTGGTGTTATAGTAAGAAAATTATTTACTATAAATGTATTTTCATTTTATATAAATTATTCATATTTGTTAATTGATTCATAATATTCTACAGGACTAGTTTGACACTCAGTTAGTAGAGTTTCCATAGGAGAAACATCATAGTACTATGCGTAGAGATGAAATATTTCATCGTGTCGTGGGGCGTGACGGTCATGGTTATTCTTTGACATGTGGAAGTGGTGTCCCATGATGTGCAGTTGTTAGAGAAGATGAAATGGGTGCATGCAGAGATTCATGGATGCGCACACAGACTGAGATAGATGCTTCTATACAAGATATGCAACGCAATATGGATGCGCAGTTTCAGTACTTATGTGCAGAGTATGAGGATAGGTTATCACAGATGTCATCACGTATCTATGAAATGATGAAGCAACAAGTGGCGCCACAGGTAAATAATAAAACAAACCATAGTCTGATTGACTTTTATTGATATGTTTAAGATAAATAATATTGATATATATTGTAGTATCTGAATACAGCTGGTGGAAATTGCAGTGATATTGGTGATCAAGATAAGGATGAACCCCATGCATGAGGTAATTTCATTTGTGTTGATGAATTCTCTAGAAGTTTTTATATCTTTGATGAATAGAATCTTCCAATTTTACCTAGATTGGTTTGTTTTAGTATTTTTGGATGAAATATTTTTGCACTCCAAGATTGATAATGATTATACCCAATATCTTAACATCATTCATATTACACTTATAGAGCATCGATTATATTCCAAGCTATATATGTCACTTTTGTATTGATTGGGTATAGTTATTGGGTCAAATAATCTCAGAGGAAGGTGTGTCTATGGATGGAGAGAAACTTCAAGCAGTTATTTCTTAAATAAATACCAAGAACTCTTTAAATATCTGTAGCTTTCTAGGGCAAGTGAATTGTGAAGTGGTTGGGCAGACAGCACGTCAATCGGAGGTTTCGTGTGCCTGCAGTGACCGAAAACGCACTTCCGGTGTCATAAATGGCCAAAACGGGCGTTTAACGGTCAAATTCATATCAGACAACATAGTATTGACCTGAAATCATAGGGAAACAATATAATTATTATTTTTTCCATGTACGAGGAGACGTCACATCAATCGGACGTGCGGTATGCGCGGTACGGCTCAATATTCTTTTTTAAGTGTTGGGAACGCTTCAGAAACGCACCCGGGGGGGTCCAAACTGGCCAAAAAACATCATAATGGCCTTAAATCAGACGACAACAATGGGTGAGTGAATTTTGAAGTGTTCAGGCAGACGAAACATCAATCGGAGGTGTCGTGTGCCTGCGGTGATCGAGAACGCACTTCTGGTGTCATAAACAGCCAAAACGGGTATTTAACGGTTAAATTCATAGAGAATGACATCGTATTGACCTGAAATCATAGGGAAAAAATCAAATTATTATTCATGACGTGTATGAGGAGATGGAACATCAATAAGACGTGTGGTTTGCGCGGTACAGATCAATATGTGTTCTTTAAGTGTTGGGTGCGCTTCAGAAACTCGTGTGGGGGGTCCAAACCAGCCAAATGACGTCGGAACAGCCTGAAATTAGACGACAACAACATGTGAGTGAATTATGAAGTGTTCTGGTAGAAGGAACGTTAATCGGAGGTGTCATGTGCCCTCGGTGACTGAGAACGCACTTCTAGTTTCCTAAACGGCCATAACGGGCATTTAACTGTCAAATTCATAGTGTATGACATCGGATTGACCTAAAATCAAATGGAAATAGTCTAATTATTATTCGTGATGTGTACGAGGAGGAATCATGTCAATCGAACGTGTGGTTTGTGCGGTACGACTCAATATGCATTTTTTAAGTGTTGGGCGTGCTTTAGAAACGCGCGTGGGGGGGTCCAAACCGGTCGAACGACGTCGAAATGGCCTGAAATCAAACGACAACAACGAGTGAGTGAATTTTGAAGTGTTAGGCAAGACGGAATGTAAATCAGAGGTGTTGTGTTCCCACGATGACTGAGAACGCACTTCTGGTGTCATAAATGGCCAAAACGGGAGTTTAACGGTCAAATTCATAGCGGACGACATCGGATTGACTTGAAATCATAGTTTAACAATCTAATTATTATTCGTGACGTGTAAGAGGAGATGACACGTTAATCGAACATCCGTTTTGCATGGTACGGCTCAATATGCATTCTTTAAGTGTTGGGCGGGCTTCAGAAACGTGTGGGGGGGGGTCCAAACCAGTCAAACGATGTCGGAATGGCCTGAAATCAGATGAAAATAATGGGTGAGAGAATTTTGAAGTGTTCAGGTAGACTACACATCAATCGGAGGTTTCGTGTGCCCGCGGTGACAGAGAACGTACTTCTAGTGTCATAAACGGCCATAACGGACGTTTAACGGTCAAATTCATAGAGGACGAAATTATATTGACCTGAAATCATAGTGAAACAATCTAATTATTATTCGTGATGTGTATGAGGAGACGGAACGTCAATCGGACGTGCGGTTTGTGCATTACGGCTCAATATGCGTTTTTTAAGTGTTGGGCGCGCTTCAGAAACGTGCGTGGGGGGGTTCCAAACCGGCCGAACGACATCAGAATGGCCTAAAATCAGACGACAATAATGGGTGATTTAATTTTGAAGTGTTCGGGTAGACGGTACATTAATCAGACGTGTCGTGTTCCTTCGGTTACCGAGAACGCACTTCTGGTGTCAAAAACGGACATAACGGGCGTTTAACGGTCAAATTCCTAGCGAACGATATCGGATTGACCTAAAATCATAGGTAAACGATATAATTATTATTATTAACATGTATGATGAGAAGGTATGTCAATCGGGCGTGCGGTTTGCATGGTAAGGCTCAATATGCATTCTTTAACTGTTAAGCGCGCTTCAGAAACACACGTGGGGGTCCAAACTGGCCGAATGACATCAGAATGGCCTGAAATCAGATGAAAATAGCAGGTGAGTAAATTTTGAAGTTTTCGGGTAGAAGGAACATCAATCAGAGGTTTCGTGTGCCCGTGGTGACTGAGAACACACTTCTGGTGTCATAAACGGACAAAACGGTCGTTTAACGGTCAAATTCATAGCGAACGACCTCGGATTGACCTGAAATCACAGTGCAACAATCTAATTATTATTTTTGATGTGTACGAGGAGACATCATGTCAATTGGACTTGTGGTTTGGATTGTACGGCTCAATATTCATTTTTTAAGTGTTGGGCGCGCTTCATAAACGCGCGTGGGGGGGTCCAAACCGGCCTAACGAAGTTGGAATGACCTGAAATCAGACGATGACAAAGGGTGAGTGAATTTTGAAGTGGTCAGGCAGATAACACGTCAATTAAAGTTTTTGTGTGCCTGTGGTGACCGAGAATGAACTTCTGGTGTCATAAACGGCCAAATGCATAGTGAACGACATCAGATTGACCTGAAATCACAGGGCAACAATCTAATTAGAACCATAGAATTAACGATTTTCAATTTTTTAAATGGTAATTGAAATTATGAATATATTTTAAATATCAAATACTTTCAATCTATTATAGTAAGTTATAATTGAAATATGTTAATTTGTTTCAATTATTTGTCTATAGGTTTTATTCGGTACTAATTTTGTTATTAAATTTTATTATACAGTTATATTTGATGATGGATGTGAAGCTTGGAAGATGACTGATGAGATTTATATGGGTATATTTTATTGTATTATTTATATTTTTTAAAAAAAAATTAAAAACCTAAAGCGGCCTCCATTTGGCGGTCGCTATAGGTACAGCCTACAGCGGCTGCCATTAGGCGGCCCCTGTAGGTGATTCCAGCAGCACCTGCAGCAGCCGTTGTTTGGCGGCACCTGCAGCAGCCGTTGTTTGGTGGCCGCTATAGCCCATTCCATCTTGCCTTCAACGTCTGCAAAATGGAGGTTGCTAATATCAACAGCGATGGGCCAAAAGAGGCCACTGTTTGGAAGACGATAAGTGGCCGCTATAGACCTTTAGCGATGACTTTTGGTGGCCACTAAAGGTCCTGATTGTACTAGTTATATTAGAATTTATAAAAACAACTAAGATATGGGTATTTACAGTAAAAAATAAAATAGGTCAATATCTAGGTGGTAACTATTGATGCCTCATGCCAAATATGCCACCTACAACTACCACACTTCGATCTGGGCCTCAGATGAACCCCTTACAGTGCCTCCTCCTTCACCCCCTCCTCTCCCTCTCTCCCTCTCCCTCTCTTGATATCATGGTTCAAAATCTCCCCAAGGTAAATGAACAAGAATACAAATGGGTTAAGGGTAAAATAAAAGCAAAAAATGTGGATAAAAAGAAAAGAAAAGAAAAATTAAAAGAAATAGAGCTCAGGCCCAACATCGGTGCCTGTGATGGGTTTATACCTCACCTGGGAAAAACCCCCCATTCTGGAATCAACCATAGAGAAGGAATCTTAATAAAATTCTCCATTTAAAAATATCACTAAACAAACATGCATTAATAAATTAATATTTAATTAATTAAATATTAAACATTCCATGAAAATTTGAGCCGATCATATTTCCACCATACTCATTTCCTCGAGTGAGAACTCTATTTTGGGACTAACATAGCGGTTAGAAAATTTATCTAAGATCATCTTAAAATGGAATTATTATTTTTCCCTAAAATTCTTCGAGGAACAAAAAAATCAAATTTCACCTGATTTTTAGAACCTGTGATAACATAGATCATCACAAAGTAGTTCAGTAAAGTTTTTTCCACTCAGTATGTTTCCATTTTTTACATTATATATCTTAAGTATGGTTGAAAATTTTTTATGTTTAGCACAACCTACATGAAATGGTGTTTTTCATAGATCTAACTTTTGAAACAAATTTTTAAAATCATTAAATTTATCTTCAAAGGTAATTTTCATTTTCTCAATACAATCTTAATCTTCATTAAAACCTATAATCACATCATCAATACGATCTTCATTATTTTTCACACTTCTAATCATATCAGATGATCCAAAAAACTTAGTGTTATCCTAGTCACTAGCTATATTCAATTATTCTTCATGTTTAGTCCATAATTTATAACTTAAATCTATTCTGCGATAGATAAAGTGTTCTTCTAACTCATCTTGACTGATTATTCTTGAATAACAACAATATAAACATTAACAAATGATGAAAAGGGTCATATATATGATCATTTTTCAACTTAATGAACTTTTTAACCCAATCCATATAATCTTTTTTCATATGATTGGAATCCATCCATTTTTATTTATATTCATCTTATTTGATTTATTAATATTCAAATTTAACATAGAAATAAATATATAGAAGGTATGAGCTTAGAATCCTAAAAGATTATTCTTTACATATACACACATATAGTCATTATATTTGAGAGAAATTGTCAGGATTTATTAACTTGTTAGAACATATAAATACCAATAATTATACAAATTTAAAGTATTATAACGCTTAATTTTTTATTATAATAAATCATGTATCATAGATCATTTTTTAAATGGATTCATCAAAAGAGATAGTAAAGTAAAATTTTAAAATAGATGTCATCATCTCCATTTATTTTACTTTTCCAAAGGTCTTCAAGGTCATAAAAAGTCATTGGAGGTCACCTTCAATAATAAATACTTATAAAAAAATTGGATTCTTTCAGTTCTACATATCATATGGTGTAGTTTGAGTTATCATACATAGAACTTGGTTTACTATGAATTTTATTGTTTCTAGAGCATAATCCCAAATTATGATAGCAAGATCAATCTTAAATAGTCATTGGTAGAACCATGTTTAATAATATTTTTTTTCTTTTAATACACCATTATATTATGGTATTTCAAAATTAGTGGTTTATGATACAATAACACCCCCCTCCCCAAATAATTGGTACTCTTCACTTAGGTATTCACTCCCTCAATTTGGTTAGAATGATTTATTTACATTTCAAAGATTTAATATTTGTGTTTCGATATAGATACATATTAATATATACTAAAATCATCTCTGAAGGAAACAAAATATGATAAACCTCCACTTGATTTTGTACTTTTTGATCTACACGCATTTGAGGGACAATAACTCACTATATCCATTTTAGATTTTGAAAAGTAATTTTAGCCATTTTTTAAAATTAATAAGATTTAAACATATCATGTGCTTCATAATCAAATAATTATAAAAATGTATATTTATAGGGACATTGGATGTGTTTTTAATTTTCATATTGTATATGGTAATGATAGAAGTCATATTTAATTGTTAACTTCGACTATCTTATTTCATAAATTATAGGTATATTGTAAATTCTATAATACATAAGACTTTAAAATAATGTATACCTCCATGAAACATTTCATTTATATAAATTGAAATTTTTTTATTATTCTTTAAAAACCCTTTCTAATTCCTAAAAATAAACACAAATCAAATTCTTTATAGTAGGAACTTAGTATCATATTTATAATCCTATAGTCAATACACTAAGAAAAGGTAATTGGTAGGTTCCTATGGTCAAAAACAACCCTTACTCCATTTAACACATGAAGATAGTATTTTAATTTAACCAATTTAATTTTTATTCTCAAATATTATACATGAATAAAAATTTATGATACGCACTCAACAACCAAAATACATTAAATATAATCAAAATTATTAATATTACTAACATACAAACCTTCATACCCATGTTTTTTGGTTTCTCGTTAATTCATTTGATCATATTGAATGCCTTTATGCTTCATATTGATTTTGAATTTATAATTAATGAAATCCAAATATTGATCAGAAAAATAATTACCAAAAAATAATCGTGGAAAAGTTCCAAACATTGATTAAAAGATAAGAACCAAGTACAAGAACCAAAAATCATTAAAACAGCTCCAAAACATTATGCGTACATGAAGAACCAAATTATAAGAACAAAAAAAATCATAAAAAGTGATGAAAGATCAATTAAAAATGAGTAAATAATAATATTAATTTGATTTTAGGTTTTATTTTGTTGAAAAATTCAATGCAGTTGACTGCATAATTTGTCTTCCATGATAGATTGAATGGCACGAGTAGGGGTGATCTATGTTGGGGTTCTTTTAAAATATAGGAAGGGGTTTTATGAGTGCTAGTAAAAAGTGCTAATAAAATATATAAAAAACCAGGTAATTTTAAGATAAATAATTTTCATATATTCATTAATTAGATTTTATATAGTTATATTCATTATAAAAATATTGTGTAACATTTCAGTGAAAAATAAAAAAGCTTTATTTCTTACCAAATTATGTTTTTTTGTATTATATGGTTGTATTTAAAAGATTGATTTCCAAATTATAGAATATGAATTTGAAAAAATTAACTTAATTTTTGAATTCATAATGTCAAAATTATCTTCATATTAATTTTTAAAGAATTCTATGTTAGTTTTTATTTTTCCACAAATTTTGAAAAATTGTGATTTTTATTGAAAAATGTATTTTATTTTCAAGTATTTACTAAGTAAAATTTTATTTTTGATTAGTTTTAAAAAAATAATTAGTTAATTTTTACTAAAAAAATCCAATTATGATATTTGGAATGAATTTTTAAATTTAATTTGGTATAAAAATATATTTATACTTAAAAAGGCATTTTTTAAGAAATATTTTTAATCACATTTTTTGAGTTCAATTTTAAATTAAATTTTTTCACTTATATCAATTAAATATTAAAAAATTTATTCTATATTTGTAATTATGAATTCCAAATTTGTTAAATATGTATCTTATTTTTTTATTATTAATAGTAATGATAGTAAAAAAAATACCAGTGTAAAGGTAAAATGGGTTAGTTAGGGTTAAAAATAATGTGATAAGGATTAAAATTCATTGAAACAATTTAATTTATTTCATTTTGTGATTCTATTTAGTCTATATTCATCCAAACTTTGAAAATTTGTTCTTTTACATTTAGATTTTATTTTTGACCATTATAATATTTAAGTAAAGGATAAAGTCAAAAATGTCACTCTCTAGCTTTTAATCTTAATAATATTTTGTGATAGGGATAAAAATAAAATATGTTTGGTAATAAATTTTTATTTTAAATTTTAGTTAATTTCTTATCTTGGTGATTTAATTTTAATTTTTAGTTTTGAAATAATTATCTTAAATTTTTTTACAATGTTGACACAATGGTAATAAAAGAAGTATAAAAAACAAGTAAATGATTTTAAAAACTCTAGAAGTAATATTGTTTAGGGATGATAAGGTCTCATGAAAATTTTTTAGATAGATATAACCTATTATAAGGTCTCAAAAAAATTGTAAAGGTTTATAATCTAAATCCATTTCTATCAATTTGTCTTTAAAGTCAAACTAATTAAATAGTGTCAAAAATAAAATTAATGATATTTTATGTTAAGTAATATTTTATTAAATTATTTAAAATTCATAAAAATCATATATTCTATTGATTTAATAGTATATAGTTTACATGGGTCTATTTCCCTTTTATATCACTTTATTGACGCCTAAAGAGTAAAAAAAATTGATATCACGGCAATTTTCAAATGGGTTATGATGGTGTTAAAACAAATAGATAAGGGTGAAAATATCACCTAGACCTGTGAAAATTTTATTGTATGAGATTATTTAGACTAATAATCATCCTATATTATAATTATAACAATTTTAATTCACTTTAAAATTAAAATTAATTTATATTAATTGAATACATTACGTAATTCCATGAATTCCCCTCCCATCACTTATAAAAGGTCACCTCCTATCCTCTCCTATAAACACTTAAATATCCATTTAGTTTGGCCAATACCTACCCAAATCCATTCCCAAAATCCTTACCCACATTTTAGAGGTATTATTTTTTGAATAATAAAAACCTTAGAGTTTATAATATGTAAAGAAAAGGACGTTGTTTAAAGAAGAGGTGTAACTTTAAATCGAATGTTTTAGTTTTATTTCTCCTCATACCTCCTTAAAATGTTCTTAAAATATGATAAAATAATAAAATAAGTATCTTAAATATAATTATATATATTATTATGTTAATTTAATAATCTAAATCTATCTCATCTTCCATCAAATGGTAAATGAAATTACTGTTTGTGTGTATAGAGGACTACCACCTCGCAAACCGATGTAATTCATATTCCATAACCACCTAGCACTAATAGTTATAATAATGGATTTAATTTATATGTATAATATGCCTTAAATAATTATCATTACTAAAATATAATATATCATCTATTTTCTTATCAATCCATCCATTGAAAATGATAATTTTTTTCGTGCGTACGTGCAGATTACCACCTCTACAAAGTGATGTGATACGTTTTTCATCACCGCATCACATGGATGATATATATATAAGTGTATTTCAAGAGATAATATGATATTTATTATGTAATAATTATTATATAAGTATGAAATAATACTCAAATTATTTCCATCATGATCATTTAAAAATTAAAATGTTACACAAGCGTATCTATAACCTATCATCTTCCTGATTGCAACGTAGTTCATTTTACATAACCATATTTCAGGGTTGGTTTTAAAAGAATAATTTATATATAAAAATTATAATTATTTCATGATTATTATTCTATATATGATGGAATAATGACCACTATTACCATATTAATTTTGGGAATATTAGATGAATATAATCAAAACATGTGATGTGAACTTAATTGATTAAGTAATCGTATATAACATTCTAATAAATAAAATAAAAGGAATAATATACATAAAAAGTCTATTTATCGATATTTTTATATATACATAAATGAATTATAATGGAAGTTTTATATCACATTTTACTTTCTTTATATTTTTTTCAAAAGGAATATTTTTATGTATTTTATACATAATGTTTTGAATTTCTTTACAAAAAGTTAAAAGAATGTTTTATTTTAATGTATACGGCATCAATAGATTTTCCTACCACCACAAACATTATTTTATTTTTGGATTCCTCTATAATATTTCGTTTTTTCATCTAATTGAAACCCTCCATCCCTTTTTTGTGTATTATTAAAAGGAGTTTTAAATGGAATAGATATTTTGATATCTGAAAATGTTTTTCTTATGAGTGAAAAGAATATTTTCTTTGATTTTTTTGATGAAATGTAAGTTCATTGTAATTTATTCATGTTATTTTTATTGTAAATTGTATATTATGATGTTTGGCTCCATTATAAACCAAGTATGGGTGATTCCATTATAAATCAATAACAAGTGGTCCTAATATTACTCTCAAATGCATTAGGTAAAGGGACGGAGTTAACTTGTTATAGGTTTCTCCTAATAGATTATTAGAATTTAATAGGTAGGTTATTCCATTGGTAATAGTTATTGAATTAATGATATGAAAATGAGGTCTCAAGTTACCTACATGATTTATCTGTACTTTCTATGCATTTTTAAGGAATTATTATGATTTCACAAGGTAAGATAATGAGCTTATATTTGAAGTAAAGAAAATACTATTTCATAAGGGTCAAATGTATACTTTTTTAAAGAAACAAATCATTAGTTTTTTCATGATTTCAAATTCACCTTTATGAGTTTTATTTTTCCTTTAATATTTAATAGGAAATTTTTTAGGAAAATATATGGGTAGTGAATTTGATATCTTGAGTAAGAAAATGTTTATTTTTAGACTAAGGTTTATTTTTAAAAAGAGAAACTTTTATGAGTATTCATGGACTAATGGGTTTTGTTATTTCTTTTTATATGTCCTTTACTAATCTTTATCTAATCATCCCGTGTTTTAAAAAAATTCACAAGGTTTTAAAGATTAATAGGGACAAGGATGAAGTAAAGATGAAAATTATGAAGATATTTCATGAAATGAAAACTTATTGTATTTTAAAAGTTTTATATTATGGGAAAATGGATTCTAAGTGTAAGTGTTAACTTTGTAATGTATGGGTTCTTTTTATAGGATTTATAACCTAATTCTATAAAACTATAAACCAAAAATATCCTCAAAATGTAATAAAATAAATTCTTTACTTAAAACACAAGATTATATAATGTTTAAGGTTAGGTAACTATATTTTTTATCAGTGAAAAGGTTAGGATAATGTATATAAGTACCCTTAAGATATTGTTATTTATGGTTATCATGATATATAATTTTAATATTACCATGTTGATTCATCTAAACTATGTCTGTTAAGAATGGTTTTTCATAAAGGAAACATGGATGGTGAAGTAGGAAGGCACCAAGAGGACAATATCCTTCCAAATTATCATCCTAAAATGGAGGTAATTGGAACTTAATGGTTTATTATTGTGATGGTTTAGTTGACATAAGATATAAATGGTGGTGTTATCATGCTATAGAGAAACCAGATCTACCATAGAAGAATGTGTCGATAGTAGAGAATTTTATGATACAAAACCCTCCAATATTCAGTTGATATTATGACTTGGTGTTATCTGGGGGATGGATTAAAGAGTTGGAGAAGATATTCAAAGTCATGGATTGTATTGATCATCAAAATTTAACTCTTCCTATTTACTATAATGAAGGTGAATCCGATAAATTTGGTCAATGGTTAAGAATAATTGAGAAATAGATCATATTGATGCCATGGAATGAGACACATTTACGGATATTTTCCTTGATAAAATTTTTCTTGAGTTTTTTTGAATTAGGATGGAAAATAAATTCTTGGAATTGAGGTAGAAAAAGGAATATTCAGTGGTCGCGTATGAAGTAAACTTCATCTGATTATCAAGTCATATACCAAATTTTATGTAGAATCCTGATATTTGACACGTTCTTATTATGGGGTGTGAAAAAAACAAATAATTACTAAGTTAAAATGCATTATAGTGGTTAACCAAGGTTGTATCCAGAGAGGACCGTGCAACAATCAATATATCACCTTAAATTTTGAGAAATAAATGGAGATTATTTTTGAAATTGTTTAATTTTGAAAAGAAACTAAAGTAACGAAATAAAAAAAAATTAAGAAAGATATTGAAATAAAATTGGAAAATAAAGTGATTTGTAATAAAGATATGAAATGGGCGATCAGTTCGTTTTCAGTTTTCCATTTTCAATGCTATCATAGTTTCAATTTATCCAATCCTCTTCTACTAAGATGATTAAAGTGAGATTACACGATAACTTTTTATCACTCCCTTGGTCAAATAGTGATAGTGAGAGTAAACCTTCCCAAGATCTCAACATGATCTACTCTATTTCCTATGTTCGGAAGAGTTTTAGAGAATACTCTCAATTGACTTAGGCAATTTCTGATTAGGTATTTTTTATCTAAACAATCAAGAATACTCACTACCCCTCCCACACATAATGACGATCACCGAGTACTTAACCACTAATCCATGATCTATTCTATTGTATATATACTAGAACTTAATGTAGGTAGAAAATTATCATTGACCAAATCAATAAGAACAAAAAAATTTAAAACTAAATATGATCACACTTGATAATAAAAAACACTATTGGAAATTGAAACCAACTTTTCAGGAGAGTGAAAATATTTTATACCATTAAGTGCATGAAATAAGGAATTAAAAAAAGGAAAATTTCCCTTCCCCAATAACTAATAATATTACCCATCTATATTAAGGGAATACATTAAGAAGGGGGAAGAATAAGACATTATAAAAATTAAAAAAACTAAATATGGAAAAAGATGAACAGAAGATTTTCTCCTCCAAAATCTATCCACTAAATTTTTTCTTATGTTCTGCCCACCAGACTATTGAAAATCACCAAGATAACTTCTTAAGATTTTTTCTAAATTAATATGGATATAGATATACAAAATTTAAAATAATTTGGACATTTGTAGTGGTATTTATGACTAAATTATCGAAGTACATTTTTTCTGGATGAGGAGACTCTTCAACTTCCTTCATTTGGGTGCATGAAAAGATAGCATTAATGAGAACAATTCACTGTGAAGTATAATGGGAGCATAAGGATTTCAGCCCTATTTTATATGAATCAATAATAACCTCATTTGGAGGTCTTCATACTGAGATATTCATCATTAACTGAGGTGGGGTCCATTTCATCAACTAGAAAAAAATCATATTGATTGGTTTTTCTAGGCTAGTGTGTTTCAGATTGGATCTAGGTTTAAAATAAAAAGTATAACACCACAAACTAAGGAATAATAAAAAATAATAACTTAAATTAGATAAAATGCATAAAATTTATGTCCAAAAAATATAAGATTCAAAAAACTGTTAAATTACCAGAATTAATAAAATTTCACAATTAAGCACAAAATTTACCAAAATACTAAAATGATGAAAATCATATCAAATTAATTAATTTAAGGGATTAAATCATTTAAAAATATTTTAATCATTATGGAAATATTATTTCTATCAATTCCCAAACACATAGCACTTTTAATCCAGGATAAGTCAGTATTAAATCAAATAAAAGAAAATTCATAGCACACACCCATGAGATCCATCAATTCCAAACCATGAAACAAAAGATATCATGCCTAATAAAAAAATATTTAAAGTTATCTATTTAGATCATTTTTTATATTTCTACTTCATTTTTCCTCTAATACGAATGAAATATGTACCTCACATTAATTTTCTCTCATCTCACAAATGACAATTTTCAACAATGCTTTTCTCATCTAAACTAACACAAGAGTCACCATAGGCTTGATAAATTCCTAAATCTCTACCTGATGTGATTCAAGGAATTGTTATTATCATGAGGACTTTGCAAGGTTGTTTTGTGTCTTTCGGATGGTAGGATTAGATTTTAAAAATTATGAGGCCGAATGAGGAGGGTTGGGCTCTTTTTGAAGCAAAATTGAAGGATATTAATTGTCACTCAAGTATGGTATCCTCCTCACTCTTATCAATAGAAAATAATCTCCATAATCATGAAAACTCAAAGAAAGTGCACACCATTAATCATTTCAACATCAAAAATTTCAATGTTCTCAAACATAATTTTTTGTGAAAGCTCCTGATAGGCACAACATTATTTCTCCATTGGAATCTCCAGAAAGACACAACCTCTCTTGTGACGAAAGCTCCAAAAAGCACAAATTTCAATAAAATGAGTTTTTTCAGCCTCAAAAACATTTATTAATATTTTTATTTCCAAATAAAAGTTTCACCAAATGAGTTAGAATAATATAGTAAAAATTTCTCCACACTTAAGTTCAACTAGATCATATAATTTCATTTCAAGAGAAGGTTGTATATAGAAAATTGGATTGTAATATGGCTAACCTAATAGAAATTTCATAGATTTTAAGGGATAAAAGGATTAAATTTACAAGGAAGGATATAATGAAAAGGAATATTTTGAAAATGGGGCTTTAAAACCAAATAAATTCCTTAATCATTTAAAACACAAGTACCTCAAACCATCATGTTTTGAAAGGAATAAATCAATTATTGGTTAAATAAATCTTGGTTTGGTTTTCTCAATAAGTGAGGTGAATCAAAATAAAATGATAAAAATAGTTCATAAGCCTCAAGGGAAAATTATTCCAAAGATAAATATATTGAAATGTGTCATGATATTCAAAAGTCATAGTACTTCTCAAGAAATTCCCAAAGATTTTAACTTGAAATAAATTCATTTTTGATATTTATTTAAGCTCAATTTCTTGGAATAAATTGTTTCACTCATTGAAATGGGTTTTAAAAATGGAAATGATGATCATTTCGAATCAAAAGTTAAAAAATCACAGAAAAAAATTGAAAAAAAACATACAAAAATTTGAAAAACATTATTTTTAGAAAAATAGAAAAATGAAAAATTGAAAATCCTAAACTACAAAGGTTCCCTCCCCCACACTTAAATGATGAAATGTATGCAATGCGTTAAAATTTATTTAACATGTAATCAGATTTGAAAATGAAAAACAACAAGCTAGAAAGTGTAAAGGAGAGGTACAACATAACTTATAGGTAGTGAAACCTAACTTATCGGCTATGCAACATTGATTTAAGATTCTAAGTGTTGCACACTAAAAACCTACAAGAAAAAGTAGAAAAGATAACATAATAAATTTATTAAAATAAATGAAAATATAAATAGAATGAGAAAAGAAGTATATATCTTATTTTAATCTTCCAAGTGGGCCCAGGGTTTTGACTACCTCTATATGGGAAGTTACATTGGGTTATCCCCAATCTAATGGTGAGTGGAGTTTTTTATTCATGAACCACTAACACATATTCTTTCCATCTTACACTTGTTTGGTTTTATTGAGGACTCTATAGATATAGTATGCCAAATCCACCCCCATAGTAATGAGATAAAGCATGCATGGTGGGGGTAGGAAAAAATAATTAATCCTCCTATTTCTTTGTTTCCACATTCACAACTTCTTCTTAATTATATAGTGGTTGCTAAAGGTATACCGCATCAGTGGAAAAATCAAAATAAAATTTATCTTGTAATTCTATTCGAATAAAATTAAAACATGAGGAATCAATATCAAATTTTTCCCTTTCAAAGTAATAATATTTTGTATCTATTTCATTAAGAAAATATAATTGGTTCTCCTCTTTAAATCCATCCAATAATTTTTCAATAAGTTTTAGGAGATCTAGATGTTCCTTTTCTTCCTCGTCCACCATGGAAATACAAGTGTTGGCTAAATCTAAAAATATCAACCTTGGGGAGGTAATACTCAATCCAGTTTCAAAAAAATAGAATATAATGAGTTCAAGAAAAGATAATATCCTAGATTTTGTTTGGATTCAATTTATTCTTCAGTGGGAGGTGGTTCTTGTAGTTGAATTTCACTAGATAGATGTTGATAGAAATTTTTCTCCATATTTTCTTTAAATTCTGCCACTTTTTTGTTCTAATTCTTGTTCTAGCTACAGCTTCTACTCTTGGTGTTTATGTACATATTCCACTATACAAATTAATTTTCTCCCCAAGTTTTTCACTATTTGATAAATCCTTTCCAATCTGGCTTCAAGATCCTTGTAAACTTCCTCTTCTTGGTGTTTCGCTAGGGAAATTTATCTAGAAATTTTATATGAAATAATGAAATATCATTTTGTTCCTCAACCATTTTTTGATAAAATTTTGGAAAATAATTCTAAAGTTTAATTAATTCTCCAGGAAATCCCTCCAACACTATTTATTTTAGGTTTTCATTAAGTTCTTAGATGAGATCATTGAATTCATCCTCCTTGATAAGTTGGGTTCGAGATCCCCAAGTTTTTTAGAAAATAAAGAAACATTCTTTATTAGAACCAAGGTTATTATTTACTAGAAATGGTGTATGGTTTGTGTTTGTTTCCAATCCTCACATGGAAGACCTAGGAGATTTCAAGGAAATCTATTATATAGTTCAATCCAAAAGTAGTATTAAAGGTGGTGTCGTTTCCTAGTGTTTTCCAATTTTTTTGTCCAAAATTTGGAAGTTAGATTTCAACTTTCAATTTGGTGTTTCTTGAAGGCCTTATGAAAATATATAAAATGTATGAGTTTCACAATGATAGGATTTGCGAGTTTAATTTTTAAAATACATGAAGTTTTTTTGATAGTGTGTTTCGTCATTACGATGGTATTTGTGATCAGAGATGGAGTTCTCCATGATTATGAGTCCTGGAACTTTGTAGTCGTTAACATAATTCATTTCAAAACTGATGGGTGCTACGAAGGGTTTTGACAGAAGACTTCGTGATGTTGATGAGTTTTTTGAACAGATAATTTCCATGGTTCTCTATGAATGGAGGAGCACCAAGAAGATGATTTCGATGATCTGGAAAATATGAAAAGAGGCGGTGGAGCTTCACTATAGTTTGAGCCTATAAATACGAGGCTACCTCTCTTCATTTGTATCAAAGTTTTGAAGGAAAAATTCAAAAACTCTTTGATTTCGTGAAGAGCTTCGTGAACTGGGCTTTCTCTATGAGCTTTAGCAATGGGAATAGACTATAATTATCAAATTATGTTTAATTATTTTTTTAATGGTACTTCGCAATGATGAGGTGTTTTGCATTGATACATTGAACTTTGAAAAGGTTGTTCCATGAAGTCAACGAAGTTTTGAGAAGATATTTTGTACCGTGAAGGCAAGGAAGATTCAAGAAGACAGTTTTTTACATGAAGGAAAGAAAGCTTCGTGAAGATAGTTTTTTTCACAAAGGTGTTCTTCGTGAAGGATTTTGGTTTGCATAGAGGATTCATGAAGGGAAGTTTTGAACATTTAGTTTAAGGGGATAAAGAATTCAAAGAGAATCAACTCAGGTATAAGGTGCAAGCAGGGTCGCATAATAAGTTAGACACAAAGACTTTAATGCCAAATCATTGAAGTGACATTCAAGTCGATAAACTGAGATAGACATCTATCAAAGTGGTGACCTAGGGGGAGTTGACAGAAGTGACCCAAGGGACACAGTGTCCTACCCCCGAAAACATTGTAAAAGTAGTGATCCTGGCACAAAGTGACCATGGGTGAACCTTTGTATTCCATAGCTAGTGAAGATTAGAGGATTTTAGTACAACCAACACACTGTCAACATATGCTCCTTGGATGTATCCCTTAGTAGTGAACCAAGTAAAAGTGTTGTGTGGTATCTTTGCATGTGATTATTTGATTATTTTTACTATCCATTATATAGGTTTAATGAGTTCCTACCAATGTGGGAAGTAAAGGTTTCTAGTGTAAAATCTTTTATGTGGTATCATGGATAATTCAATCAATGTCAGGGGAGTTCCCATATTCGATGGAAGTAACTTTTAGATTTGGAAGAATAGAATGAGATCTCATCAGAGATATCTTGGCATGGAAGTATTCTTATCTACTATACAAGTAATTCATGTTATTGATCCAACAGGGCTATCTTGGAATGATATATATAGGAAAATTCTTGATGTAGATTCTAAAGCACAGAATGCTCTCACCACGGCTCTTTATGATTATATCTATCTAAAAGTGATGAGCTACACCTCAACAAAGTCTATGTGGGAAAAACTTTAAAATATTTATAAAGGAGATAGTAAAGTGAAAGAGATAAAACTACTAGTTATACATAATAGGTTTGACTATCTGAAGATGTATCCTGATAAGAATTTTGATACCTTCTTCAATCGAATTACTAAAGTGGTAAGAGAAATTCTAGGTCTGGGTGAAGAAATAAAAGATAATGATATTGTAAATAAAATATTGAGAATACTTCTACCCCTTTACAATGTAAAGGTGTCATCCCTTAAGGAAAAAGTTCTTTCTAAACTCTCCCTAAATTATCTTCTGAGCATCCTAGTGTCATATGATATGAGAGTCAAACCAGAAGATGCTACAACTCATGTAAGAAATGAAATGGCATTAAAATCCATGGAAAAACTAAAAATCACAGGATATAGTGGTGATGATGATGATGAGGAGGAAAAATAAATTCTTTCTCTCATTCGAAAGAATCTCAATAGGGGAAAAGGTAAATTTAAAGGTAAGTTACCCTGGCATTGTTTTCATTGTGGTAGAGTTGGTCACATTACCTCTCAATGCTCAAGAAAGTTTGATGATGAAGAGAGTGATATTGAAAATACTGAGAAGTCTCAGAAATGGTTTTTCAAAAAGTGAGCCTTAAAATCTAGAAATAAAGTATATAAGAATAGTTTTTTATACAAAAATGAAGATGATGATAATGAATTTTGTGAAGAGGAAGAAGCGAATTTTAAAACTATAAACCATTCTTCTATGATGGCTACCAGTAAAAAGTCAGAACCATAGAAAGATAATGATAGAGATAACTAGTTGACAACTAATGTCAATCCCAAGTTACAACTTAATGATGCTTTTGGTAAGCTATAGAATAAGTGAAAGAGATGAAAAAATGGAAATTAGTGGTGGAAGAATCATCTAAATATATTGATCAGCTTGAAGATGAAATTGAACGACTAGAAGAACTCATGAAAGTGCAGTCAACAATCCTTGAAAGAACTGATTATGTAGTGGAACTAAATATCTGAATCTATGAATAGGAAAAGTTCATCAATAACCGTACCTCTAGACTATAGGAGAAGTCCAAGACTGTAGATGGACTTGAAGAGGAAGTTGTTACTCTTAGGAGAAAACTCGAGAGTGAATCAAACCTAAAATAAGGAAGGAATAAAAATAAATTTGGAAAATTCTCAGATGTTAAGTTGCTGGAAAGAGATAAGAAAGGGTCATATGGGGTTGAAAAGATCTTGAGTGATCAAAGACCCGCTTTCATGGGAAACATTGGAATCAATTGTAAAGCTATGACATCAACTGCTAGAAATAAAGTGGTCCAAAATAAAGACAAGATGAAATTTTTACACATTGAAAATTTTCCTTAAGTGCTGAAAAAGAAACCATCAATACAAACTGATAGAATAAATGAAGATTATCCTAGAGATTTCAAAAATGTTAGGCAGTCAAATTATTTTCCTAAGGAATAAGGCATGAGGAGAAATAAAAGTGAGAAGACATTTCCTCTCATGAAATGTCAGTTCTGTGGATATCTAGGTCATACCTTGTCATATTACAAAGAGGCAAGGAGCTATTTGAATGGAGAAGATCTGGGAAGTCAACAAAAGATACCGATTTCATATCCTACATCTTATAGAAGAAATAGTTTCTATGGATACTATTTTCACTGTTATAACTTTGTCTATAAAGTTGTGTATTGTAGGAAAAGGTGTGATAGGATAAATTCATACAACACTCAGAGATGGTTCAATACTCTCCAACCATATGGTGTTGTTCTCACAAACAGGTTTTATCCTCTAGAAGAAGAGTATGGGTATGAAGAATCTGATTATGTGAAATAAATTATTGAAAGGTCATTAGTTTCCTATACATAATCAAATATCTCATGGAAAGAAAAGAAGAAAATTGATAAATCTAACCTTGCAAAAGTATCTCTCAAAGCTAAAAAGAGCATCAGTGCCTAGATTCTTGATAGAGGATGCTCATATCATATGATAGGAAATGCTGACCTATTAAATAATGTTAATAAAAAGGTTAATGGAATAGTAATTTTTGGTAATGATGGTTCCTTGAAGATTAAAGGTAGTAAAAATATTTCACTGGCCAATGGAGAGATGAAGAATACTGAAGTTATTTATGTGGACAGTCTACATCACAATATCCTCAGTGTGAGTAAACTTTGTGACTTAGGGATTATAGTAACTTTCAATAAAAAAAGATACACTATAAAGGGAAAGACAGGGAATTCTCTCAGGAAAGGCTGCAGAATAGATGGAAACTTATATCATGTTGATAGTAAAGAGAAAATATGCTATCTTTCCGTTGAAGAAGAAAAAAAACTATGGCATCAAAGGTCAGGGTACATTAATAAAAAATACACGGAAAAGAAATCTAATCTAAAGATAGTCATGGATATTCCCATTTTGAAATGTGAACAAGAAAAGTCTTGTGATGCTTGTATACAGGGGAAGTTGGTTTGCAGTTCATATCGGCCAAAGAAGAAAAGGGCATCACACCTTCTTGATCACATCCATACAGACGTATGTGGCCCAATAAATGTTTTCAAAACTTATATAGATAGGTACTTAATCTTTTTCATTGATTATTATAGTAGAATGTCTTGTGTGATGGTTATACATAGGAAGCAGCAAGTACTTGATTGCATGAAAACTTATCACTAAATTGCTGAGAATGATACTAGACGGACAATCAAGGTTTCCTGATCTGAAAATAGAGAGGAATACACATCCATTTAGTTTGAAAATTACCTTGAAAAACATGTAATATAGTATGAGGTAGTTTTTGTGAGAACTCCACATCAAAATTGAGTAGTTGATCGATGGAATCGACAGGACAAAAACATGGCCAAGACTATGCTGATTGAGAGTCATATCTCTCACCATTACTGGAAAGAAGCTATTGAAGTTGCAGTGCACATTCAAAATCAAATACGGATTTATATAGGAGATATGAAGACACCATAATAATTTTTGGCATGGAAAGAAGCCATCTTGGAAATACTTTCGTGTTTTCAAATGTAAATGTTTCATCCAAAACCACGAAGGAAAACAAGGAAAGTATGGTGACAATGCAGATGAAGGAATATTCCTTGGATATCCAATGAACAAAAAAGCTTACAAATGTTTCAATAAGAATTTGGGAAGGATTATGGAAAGAAGTTATGTCAAGATCATTGAAGACAAAATCACAAATGATTCAAGGAATTATTATGCTGATGACATAGAATATGAGGAAGAATGTGACCATGGAACAAATGAAAATACAGAAATAGAGAAAGGTATAAAAAACTATCAGGAGTCACATCATGATGTTGACTCAGAAGAAGAATCTAAAGACGAAATCATGGCTAGAGAGAATTCGGTTGAACCTCAAAGGATGAATAGAAGAGCAGAAATTGATCAATCCAACATAATTGGGGATTGGACATCACTCACAAAAATGAGGAGAGTGAGGAGGAATTTAAAATATCGGTTTATATCAGTTGTGGAACCATCCTCATTTGAATAAGCTTCAAGGGATGAATCATGGGTAAAATCCATGAATGAAGAGTTAGATCATATTGACAAGAATAAAACATGGTATCTAGTCAAGGGACCTGAAGGTCAAAAAGTGATTAGTACAAAGTGGATCTTTAAGAACAAATATGATGAGCATGGTAATGTGATCCGAAATAAGGCACGACTGGTGTGGAAGGGATATTTATAGATTAAAGGTGTCGATGTTGAGGAAACATTTTCTCAGGTGGCTAGACTGGATTCAATTAGGCTATTTCTGGCCATGGAAATCCAAAGAGGGTATAGAGTATATAAAATGGATGTCAATACAACTTTCTTGAATGGCGTTCTCAAAGAAGAAGTGTACATTGAAGAACCATTGGATTTTCTTCTTGGTAATTATAAAACGAAGGTTTTCAAACTAAGGAAGACTCTTTATGCTTTGAATCATGCACCACGAGCATGGTATTCCCAGCTGGATTCTTATCTAAAGAAGCTCGAATTCAAAAAGAGGAGTATATCACAATCTCTATGTGAAGAACTCTCAATAAGATCAGTTCATGGTGCTAGTATATGTTGATGATATCATATTTGGTGGAAGTAGACAGGGATCCATGGATGAATTTTCTAATCACATGAAATCATAATATGAAGTGTCTATGATTGGTGAGACCATATAATTTTTAAGGTTTTAGTTGATTCAGAAGAATAATTACACTTTCATTTATTAGGAAAAGTATGTAAGAGAACTGTTAAAGAAATTTAGTATGCATGATTCCAAACCAATGTCAACTCCGGTTGTAGTTGGAATAAAACTTATAAATCATGAGGATGTGACTTCTATGGATCCCACATTGTATAGGAGAATACTTCAAATCTTACTATACCTGATAGCGACACAGCCAGATATTGTCTTTGCAACTTTCTTAGCATCCCACTTTCAGAATAATCCAAAGGAATAATATATGGTAGTAGTGAAACGAATCATGAGGTGAATTCAAGGTACGCATAATTATGGGTTATACTTTGTTGCAGGGAGCGATAGTAAAATATCATCATATTTTGATTTTGATTGGGCTGGAGATATGGTGGACAGAAAGTCCACCAGTGGTAGAACATTATATATTGGGAAGATATGTGTGGGTTGGATGAGAAAGAAATAGGAAAGTACTTCTCTTAGTACTTCTAAAGATGAATATATATCATCTACAAAGGTGTGCACTCAATTACTTTGGATGAAGCAGCAACTGACTGACATTGGTGATAAGTTGAAACAACCAATGATGATTTACTGTGATAAAAAGAGCGCAATTGATATTACAAAAAAATCTATTCAACATTCTCATATGAAACATATTGAAATCCTATATCACTTCATCAAGGAAAAATTTGAACAAGGTGTGATTAAAATGGATCATGTGGGAACTAATGAGTAAGTGGATGATATCCTGAAAAAGCCACTATCAGAATCTGTAGAGACCCAAAGCTTGATGTACATGGACATTACATTACTTTTTCGGAATACTTAATACATGACAAAAAGATCTTCTAATCATGGTGAAAGATCCTCAACATCTCCCATAAAGATCTTCCCATTTTGGTTTTCTTACCTAAAACCATTCTTTATATCCTTGGGAAAAGAAAACATACAAAGGGTGAGCTCAAATCCACAGTAAGGGTAAATATAGATAACATAAAACAATCCATAAACATTTCAATGCAAAAACTTGAACATAAAATCTAAACATTAAAATCTTGAGAAAAGACATAAATCTTGGAAGTACGTAAGGCATATATCATAAAGGAATATCAATCATGATAAATTAGCATAGGAATAAAACATGTAATTGTGGAAAACCATTAAGCACATGATATGATTTCAATATTATCCAAGGCATTTCTTCCAAGACCATCTTAGTGGACAAAGTCCCTTTCTGAATCGAGATAACTCCTCGTTCCAGTCCTGTAACACTGATCTGGATTAACTTAATGTTCCAACCATGTCTATCTCATGAGAAATAAATCTTTACCCAATGAATTGGAGGGAGATATATTTCCCACCCATATCATAATGAAATCATTCTTACTTGTTCCATACCATAAACATAAATCATTCATCATAACCCAGAGAATAAAAATGGGTTTCATAAACATCATCCCATCATAACATAATCCATATAAAAGAAATGGATATTGTTTCATCATAAGAAAAGTGAAACCATGTAAATCCTAGAGATATTATACTTGAAAGATACACATATGAAATAATTTCATCTTAGATGGAAAACGGTTTTGATAAAACACTTGAAAATAATTCTTGAGGAAAATATCCTTTCTTCTTAAAAATCATTTTCTTTTCACAAAATGCCACCCAATTTTAAAAGAAAATGATTTTATTGAAATAACCATGAAATATTGTAGAGTATACTTCATGAAAATAAGGTGTTATGAAACCGTAAAAATCCGTTCATGCCGTATAAGTTAAAAAAACATTCTTCTTGTACTTTTGCTCAAAAAGTCAAAAAGTACCTCGTATGGTAAACAAAAGAAAGATTCCTTCCATACGATGTGGTAAAAGTAAAAAGGGTAAAAATAACTTTAATCATACATGGAAGCAAAGTAAACATTTTATGAAAATAGCTTGATAATGTATGGACATGGATAATAAACATAACCCCAGTAAATACTTACGAATAAACAATCTCAGATAAGAATGAGATTGGAATAATTATCCCTTACCTTATGTCTGATATGATTCATATGTATCCGAACCTCCTGTATAATGATTTAAATAATGTCATTGACTTATTACAGAATCATATTCATCGTTATGATATCATATATAGTACACTTATGACTTTATATTACCCGTTCTTTTGTAAATTCCATGTTAAAGTAGCATTTTGGGTATAATCGTTTCATTTATCATATGTGTTTCGACTTGTTGTTCTTGATATTATTACTTATATCCTGATTTACCTTATTCCAGAATGTAAAACATAATTTATATATAATATATATTCATAATATAAATATATATATGATATATCGATAAATGGAATGAAATACACAGTTCTTGGAGACGGTAGGTCGTACGTATGCATGAACGTTGTTTTCTTTTCCTTATTGAATCGAATGGAATTAAGTAGATGACATACATATATATATACATAAATCTAGTAGCATTATTATTTCATATATTTCAAGATTACTTATTATATATACTTCATAATCATTCTTTAATTGTTAACATGGAAAATGAATCTCATCGCGTCGTGGAGACGGTAATCCGTACGTACACACGAGCGATGATATCGTTCCCATATTTATTGAATGGAATTGGAGTGGATGATATAATATATTAGAATCCATATTATGTTATAATAATCATATATAGTTATTCTTTACACAATTATACCCATCCATGTAAGGTGGTGGTGGAAAAACTCATTACACCAAGGCGTGGAGACGGTATTCCGTACGTACGCACGCGCGGTGATTTCATTTTCTGTAGGATGGATAGAAGGTGAAATAGGGTTGTTTCATATTTATAATAACATATAAGTATATAATTGATACTAATGTTATTACTTTATAATGAAACAACTAAATAAGAGGAAGTATAAGAAGAACGAAACTTGAAATAATCGGTAGAAGAGATTACATCTTCTTCGACGCACCTCTTTTAAGCTTTCTCTTAAGGCACTAGATTTGGACTTTTGAGGATCCCATAACCTATATAATGTTTATAGGGAAGTTGAGAAGGTAAATGTGAAGGTTTTGGACAATCTTAGAGGCTCAAAAGGGTGTGAATAGAAGAGGGAAGTGGTGCCCTTTTTATAAGGGAGGAGAGGGCACCTTTGAAAAAACTTAAAATATTATCTTATAATAAAGTCATATTCGGTTTATAATAGCTCCAAATTGATATATTTCTAAGATAAAGAGGGGATGGGTCGAAATACTCTCAAAAAATAGGTTTTAGATAAGTTTAGGTTACAATTTTAACCTTATCATTTAGATTTAACTCTAGGTTAAATAATTTAACCTTAACAGTGTCTTCTTGTTTTCTTACACTATATGGTTAATAAACTTACTATAACAAGCCAAAAGAACCCCAAGTTGTTCATTATTAATATATATAACCTTATATAAGTCATTTTGAATAACCTCATATTTTTAGGAATATAATAACAATTAATAATATAATATTTGTTTTAAAAACTATTTTATTTCAATTTTGACACTATTTGGTAATTGATTTTTGTGAAAATCATAACATCATGATTAGTTAGAAAAAAGTTAATTAAATCAATACTAACATGTCATATTAACCTAGAAAATTATTTTAATTTTTAAAAAGTCTCAAATTACATTTATTTGGGTATTTAAAATATCAATTATTTTAATATTTCATTATTTAGGTAATTACAGCATCACCATTGTGTCATAAATAAATTAAATTATTTAATTTCTAAAAATTATAAATAAAATACCATTAGGTAGTAAATATATTTATCTTTCTAATTAATATTTATAGTCTAATTTATATTATGTATAACCCTATATTAAAAATGTTTTAGTTATTAAACTTTGATTTTAACTATTTTAACTCTTCTTTAAATAAAATAATAATAAATGTCCTAATCTAATCCAAGTGGACCTAAAGGGAAATATTTTATTCATAAGGTTGTTTTTGGTCGAATTACACTTCTCGAATAGAATTAGGATATGTGTTAGGGTAATGATAATATCATTTTTACCCTTAATTACCCTATTTACTTTTAACCGTGGTAAATAAAAGTAAAAAAGTTACTATTCACCAAATATTATTTTTATCTTATTGAACCACATTTTACTCCTTGATATTAACCGTGTCTCTCAGATTTTTGAAATTCCACTCACATAAGCGGTAAAATTAAGTTTTATGTACGTTTGCAAAAAGCTCCTAGGAGGTAGGTAAAAAACGGTGAAAAGTTCAATAAAATTTTTATATATCTAAAATTATTATAAAATGACTCCAATGAATTACATTGAACTTATATAGGTATTATGTATCAATTTTTACCTAAAATAAATTTAAATAAAATAAATAATTATTTAAATAAAAAGTTCGTTTTTAAATAGTAACCCAGTGTTTTCACTATTCCTCAAAAATTGAAAGTTCTCAGAAAAATACCAAAAAATCACCCTAGGAAAATTTTGATATTCCAAATCCAAAAATGAAGTCCATTTTGAAAGATAAAATTTATAAAATTTAAAAAAGTGGATATTACTATTCATAACGGTTAGTTTATATAATATTTTAATAACATATCGTTGTTTAGTGAAACTTGGTATTGCGTACAACACACACTATCGTGAAAGGTCGCGATTGTGTGTAATGTAAGCCAAGTCAGAGTTGCGTGTAGTGCAAGACTCCTTTTTTCTTACATATAACAGAATCCAACCATATTTCATTTATACATTGAATATATATATATATATATATACAATCAATGTTGCATAGAATAACTACTATCAAACGAACTTGAAATTGTGTGTAACACGATCCAAGAATAGTGTTGCGTATACTACAAGCTAATATGGTGTTGCATATAATGCAAGATAATCTTGGTGTAGCATACAACAGAAGATATGAAAGAAATTAAAAAGAATCTATCTTATAAAATCTCGGGGTGTTACATTCTACACCCCTTAAAATGAATTTCGCCCTCGAAATTCATCGGGGTTATAAATAGTTTACTACTTGAAAGTTTCCTTAATAGAAACCCACATCGTAAAATGGAATACTAATGCTTAATTTTAAAAATGAACGTATGAAAAATAACGGTAACCCAAATTAACTTATCTCTGGGCTTCCGTATAGGAAAACATAGGTGAAAATATGGATATGGAAGAGAAATCTAACCATCAAGTTCTGATAGAGAGTGGTAGAGTACATGGCTATGAAAAATCCAACAATCACAAAGCCATAAATTTGTGATGATCTAAGGTACCATCTGATTCATCAGATATGAGGGCACTAGGAAAGCATTTTTAGTTTTCAAGATCATTTCCCACATGTTGAATAAAATTTGAATTAAAATAAATATTTACTTGATTTTGGAAAAATCTCACGGTTGTTTGTGCCTTGAACAATTTCCACTTCATCTCTTAAAGAAATGAAGTTGAATTTGTCTTTCGTGAAGTGTTAGCAGATCATACGATAGAATGATAGTTCATTCCTTCTATCTCAAACATAAGGTTAGAAAAAGTTATCAAATATACATAAGTCCATCTATAGTGAGATTAATCATATATGGTTCCTAAAATGGACTTATACTTCATATATCATACCGTTTAATATAATAAAACTACTTTCTACTAACGAGGGACTTCTTGTAGGCCAGTGGTAGGCGATAAAGGCTTATCGCACTTCGGTTGTGGGTTCGATTCCCACAGCCTTGTCTGACGCGATGGGTTGTCACCCATCTTATGGGTTGTCCTTTTTCTAAAACTACACTATTATAACATTCCAGAAATAGTATTGAAAAAATTTCTATCCTTAAACAATTCTATCTGATGTCCAACTTAATCCATTACAACCTTTAAGCTTATCAAAAATACTTATGTCCAATCATATAGTATAAAGAAAACAATTACTAGAAATGTCATCAACCAAGAATGTGAATACCGTCATTTATCCCCCATATAACATATATCTTGTTGGTCACATTCCAAACATTTGAATACCTTAATCATGTATTCTTTTGACAAATGAATACCCATTGAACCTTAGTGAAAACATGAATGCTGTCAAAAGTTAAATCTTTCCACATACCAAAATCACAAAATTTCAATATACTCAATCCATGATATCACATTGTCCTTATATCAGCCATGAGTTCATCAATACTATAAAACATCTCCTTATCCCTTCATTATGCGGATATCATCTACTTTCCAAAAATATATGAATTAACCTTTCATGGTTACCAGTACCATTCAACATATACTTTCAAATAATTTAGGAAAAACAATAGTGTAACAATCCTTAGATGTGTCTTTATTCCATAGTACCATTACCTATACAACATAACTCTTGATAAACATAAATAATTCCACCACCTTCTTAAACCATTGACCAAGCTTCAACACTTCCTTCATCTCATATATCATTTGTAGTCTCCTCATCATCATCCACATAAATACTACCCATATGACCATGCTGATTCTCTTCATGAGATTCCCCCTTATGGAATTGGTTTGCATAATTCCATTACATTCCACATTTAAAACATATAATCATTGTTGATGTCGTAGCAATATCATTATCATTTTCCATGGTGTTAACTGAACCTTTTCCTTTGCACTTACTGGATTTGTGTCCTTCTTTTCCGCACCCAAAGCATCTTCCAGTTCCTTTGAAACATTCTCCTTGATTCCTCTTCCCACATGATTTACATGAGAGAAATTAAGCTTTCTTTCCACTATGATCATCATGAAACTCCATCTTTCTCTTATTAACTGAGTCGGGAAACTTACCAAAGTTGAGATTATTGATCATATTATGAGATTGCTGATTAGGAATAATAACAATGTTTGGACTTCCAAATCCCATTTCATTTGGTTTCTCGTTAAGAATATCATTCCATTGTCCATCATATCCTCCATTATCATGAATCTTCCTGTTTCCAGCCATTTTCTAAAACCCAAAAAGAATAGTGTCAGAGGAAAAAAACATGCTAGGGAAAAAAACATAATAAATGGGGAGTACCACCAATATCTAACATCTTAGGTAAAACTCTAAGATTGTTACCGTAATTCTAGGACTATAACCTATATGTATACTTATCCTTAGGGACATCACTAGACATACCTTAGAAATATCTCTAGGGATTTCACTAAAGTTTTCGCGTCCTAGTTTCCAAAGGTTAGCTAAACCTTCGCTCTGATACCAACTATAGAGACCAAATCTTGACTTACATGGACATTACATTACTTTTGAGGAATAATTAATACATGAAAAAAAACAGATGCCCAAAGATCGTATTAGTTAAGTGTCTTTGGAAACTCGGAACGTAATCTTCTAATCATGGTGAAAAATCTTCAAAATCTCCCATAAAGATATTCCCCTTTTGGTTTTCTTACCTAAAACCTTTCTTTATATCCTAAGGAAAAGAAAACATAAAAAGGGTGAGCTCAAATGCTCAGTAAGGGTAAACATAGAGAATATAAAACAATCCATAAACATTTGAATACAAAAAACTTGAACATAAAATCTAAACATCAAAATCATGAGAAAAGACATAAATCTTGGAAGTACGTAAGGAATATATCATAAAGGAACATCAATCATGATAAAAAATCATGGGAATAAAACATGTAATTGTGGAAAACCATTAATCACTTGATATGATTTTCATAGTAGCCAAGGAATTGCTGCCAAGACCATCTTAGTGGACAAAGTCCCTTTCTGAATTGAGTTCACTCCTCGTTCCAGTCCTGTAACACTGAACCAGATTAACTTACTGTTCCAGCCATGTTTATCTCATGAGATATAAATCTTTACCCAATGAATTGGAGGGAGATATAGGTCCCACCCATCTCATAATGAAATCATTCTTACTTGTGCCACAACATAAAAATAAATCATTCATCATAACCCAAAGAATAAAAATGGGTTTCATAAACATCATCCCATCATAACATAATCCATATAAAACAAATGGATATTGTTTCATCATAAGAAAAGTGAAACCATGTAAATCATAGAGATATTATTCTTGAAACATACACATATAAAATAATGTCATCTTAGATGGAAAATGGTTTTGATAAAACACTTGAAAAGAATTCTTGAGGAAAATATCCTTTCTTCTTAAAAATCATTTTCTTTTCACAAAATGCCACCTAATTTTAAGAGAAAAGCATTTTATTGAAAATAACCACGAAATATTGTAGAGTAAACTTCATGAAAATAATTCATTATGAAACCCTAAAAATTCGTTCATGCCGTATAAGTTAAGAAAAACATTCTTCTCGTACTTTTTCCGGAAAAGTAAAAAAGTACCTTGTATGGTAAACAAAAGAAAGATTCCTTCCACACAATGTGGTAAAATTAAAAAGGGTAAAAATGACTTTAAACATACATGGAAGAAAAGTAAACATTTTATGAAAAAAAATTTGAGAACATATGTACATGTATAATAAACATAACCCCAGTAAATACTTACAAATTAACAATCTCGGATAAGAATGAGATTGGAATAATTATCCCTTACCTTATGTCTGATAAGCTTCGTATGTATCTAAACCTCCTGTATAATGATTTAAATAATTTCATTGACTTATTACAGAATCATATTCGATGTTATGATATCATATATGGTTCACTTATGACTTTATATTACCCGTTCTTTTGTAAATTCCATGTTAAAGCAGAGTTTTGGGTAAAATCGTTTCATTTATCATACGTGTTTCGACTTGTTGTTCTTGGTATTATTACTTATATCTTGATTTAACTAATTCCATAATGTAAAACATGATTTATATATAATATATATTTATCATATACATATATATATATATATGATAGATTGATAAATGGAATGAAATACATAGTTCATGGAGACGGTAGGTCGTACGTATGCATGAACGTTGTTTTCGTTTCCATATGAAATCGAATGGAATTAAGTAGATGACATACATATATATATACATAAATCCAGTATCATTATTATTTCATATATTTCATGATTACTTATTATATATACTCTATAATCATTCTTTAATTGTTAACATGGAAAATGAATCTCAACACGTCGTGGAGACGGAAATCCGTACGTACGCACGAGCGATGATATCGTTCCCATATTTATTGAATGGAATTGGAGTGGATGATATAATATCTTAGAATAGTTATGATGTTATAATAATAATATATAGTTATTCTTTATACCATTATACCCATCCATGTGAGGTGGTGGTGGAAAAAATGATTACACCACGGCGTGGAGACGGTATTCTGTACGTACGCACGCGCGGTGATTTCGGTTTCCGTAGGATGGATAGAAGGTGAAATAGGGTTGTTTCATATTTATAAAAACATATCATTGTATAATTAATAATTATGTTGTTACTTTATAATGAAACAACTAAAGAGTAGGAAGTAGAAGAAGAAAGAAACTTGAAAGAATCAGTAGAAGAGATAACCTCTTCTTCGACGCACCTCTTTTAAGCTTTCTCTTAAGAAACTAGATTTGGTCTATTGAGGAGACCAGAACCTCTATAATGTTTATATAGAAGTTGATAAGGGAAATGGGAAGGGGTTGTATGAGCTTCAAGTCTCAAAATGGTGTGAAGAGAAGAGGGAATGGGTGCCCTTTTTATAAGGGAGGAGAGGGGCACCTTTGGAAAAACTTAAAATATTATTTTATAATAAAGTAATATTCGGTTTATAATAGCTCCAAATTAATTTATTTAGAATATAAAGTTGGGATGGGTATAAATCCTCTCAAAAAATAGGTTTTAGAAAAGTTTAGGTTACTATTTTAACCTTATCATTTAGATTTAACTCTAAGTTATATAATTTACCATTTACCGTGTCTTCTTCTTTTCTTACACTATATGGTTAATAAACTTACTATAACAAGTCGAACGAATCCCAAGTTGTTCAATATTAATATATATAACCTTATCTAAGTCATTTGGCCTATCCTTAGATTTTTAGGAATATAATAATAATTAATAATATAATATTTTTTTTAAAAACTATTTTATGTCACTTTTGACACTATTTGGTAATTGATTTTTATGAAAATCATAACAGCATGATTAGTTCGAAAAAATTTAATTAAATAAATAATAACATGTCATATTAACCTAGAAAATTACTGTAATTCATAAAAAGTCTCAAATTACATTTATCCGGGTATTTATAACATCAAATATGTTAATATTTCATTAATAAGATAATTACTGCATCATCATTGTGTCATAAATAAACTAAATTATTTAATTTCTAAAAATTATAAATAAAATTCCATTATATAGGAAATATTTTTATCTTTCTAATTAATATTTATAGTTGAATTTATTTTATATATTACCCTATATTATTAATTATTTAGTTATTAAACTTTGATTTTAACTATTTTAACCCTTCTTTAAATAAAATAATATTAAATGTCCTAATCTAATCCAAGTGGACCTAAAGGGAAATATTTTATTCCTAAGGTTGTTTTTGGTCTAATTACACTTCTCCAATAGAATTAGGACATGTGTTAGGTTAATTATAATATCATTTTTACTCTTAATTACCCTATTTACTTTTAACCGTGGTAAATAAAAGTAAAAAAGTTATTATTCACCAAAAAATATTTTTATCTGATTGAACCACATTTTACACCTTGATATTAATTGTGTCCCTAGTATTTTCAAAATTCTACTCACAGAAGCGGTAAAATTATGTTTTATGTAAGTTTTCAAAAAGGTCCTAGGAGGTAGGTAAAAGACGGTGAAAAGTTCAATAAAATTTTTATATATCTAAAATTTTTATAAAATGACTCCAATGAATTACATTGAACTTATATAGGTATTATGTATCATTTTTTACCTAAAATAAATTTAAAAAAAATAAATAATTATTTAAATAAAAAGTCGGTTTTTAAATAGTAACCGAGTGTTTTCACTATTCATCAAAAATTGAATGTTTTCAGAAAAATACCAAAAATTCACCCTAGGATAATTTTGATATTCCGAATCAAAAAATGAAGTCCATTTTGAAAGATAAAATTTATAAAATTTTAAAAAGTGGGTATTACTATTCATAATGGCTAGTTTATATAATATTTTAATAACATATCGTTGTTTACTGAAACTCGGTATTGCGTACAACACACGCTATCATGGAAGGTCACGATTGCGTGTAATGTAAGCCAAGTCAGGGTTACATGTCGTTCAAGACTCCTTTGTTGTTGCATATAACAGAATCCAACCATATTTCATTTATACATTGAATATATATATATATACACTCAATGTTGTGTAGAATAACTACTATCAAACGAACTTGAAATTGTGTGTAACACGATCCAAGAATAGTGTTGCGTATACTACAAGCTAATAAGGTGTTGCATATAATGCAATATAATCTTGGTGTAGCATACAACAGAAGATATGGAAGAAATTAAAAAGAATATATCTTATAAAATCTCAGGGTGTTACATTCTACCCCCTTAAAATGAATTTCTCCCTCAAAATTCATTGGGGTTATAAATCGTTTTCTACTTGAAAATTTATTTAATAGAAACCCACATCGTAAAACAGAATACTAAAGCTTAATTTTAAAAACGAATGTATGAAAAATAATGGTAACCCAAATTAACTTATCCCTGGGTTTCCACATAGGAGAACATAGATGAAAATATGGATATGGAAGGGAAATCTAACCTTCAAGTTCTGATGGAGAGTAGTAGAGGACATGGCTATGAAAAATCCAACAATCACAAAGCCATAAATTTTTGATGATCTAAGGTACCATCTGATTCATCATATATGAGGGCACTAGAATAACATTGTTGGTTTTCAAGATCATTTCCCAAATGTTGAATAAATTTTGAATTAAAAGAAATACTTACATGATTTTGGTACAATCTCACTGTTGTTTGTGCCTTGAACAATTTCCACTTCATATCTTAAAGAAATGAAGTTGAATTTGTCTTTCATGAAGTGTTAGCAGATCATGCGATAGAATGATAGGTCGTTCCTTCTATCTCAAACCTAAGGTTAGAAAAACTTATCAAATATACATAAGTCCATCTATAGTGAGATTAATCGTATATGGTTCCTAAAATGAAATTATACTTCATATATCATACAGCTTAATATAATAAAACTAGTTTCTACTAACCAGGGACTTCCTGTAGGCCAGTGGTAGGTGATAAAGGATTATCTCACTTCGGTTGTGGGTTCGATTCCCACATCCTTGTCCGACGCGATGGGTTGTCGACCGTCCTATGGGTTGTCCTTTTTCTAAAAGTACACTATTATAACATTCCAGAAATAGTATTGAAAAAAGTTCTAGCCTTAAACAATTCTATCTGATTTCCAACTTAATCCATTCCAACCTTTAAGCTTATCAAAAATACTTTTTTCCAATCTTATAGTATAAAGAAAATGATTACTAGAAATGTCATCAACCAAGAATGTGAATACCATCATTTATCCCCCATATAAGATATATCTTGTTGGTCACATTCCAAACATGTGAATACCTTAATCATGTATTCTCTTGAAAAATAAATACCCATTGAACCTTAGTGAAAACATGAATGTTGTCAAAAGTTAAATCTTTCCACATACCAAAATCACAAAATTTCTATATACTCAAACCATGATATCACATTGTCCTTATATCAGCCATGAGCTCATAAATACTATAAGACATCTCATTATCTCCTTATCCCTTCATTATGCGGATAACATCTACTTTCCAAAAATATATGAATTAACCTTTCATGGTTACTGGTACCATTCAACATATACTTTCAAATACTTTAGGAAAAAAATAGTGTAACAATCCTTAGATGTGTATTTATTCCATAGTACCATTACCTATACAACATAATTCTTGATAAACATAAATCATTCCACTACCTTCTTAAACCATTGACCAAGCTTCAACACTTCTTTCATCTCATATATCATTTGTAGTCTCATCATCATCATCCACATAAATACTACCCATATGACCATGCTGATTCTCTTCATGATATTTTCCCTTAGGGAATTGGTTTTCATAATGCCCATACATTCCACATTTAAAACATCTAATCATTGTTGATGTCGTAGCAATACCATTATCCTTCTCCATGGTGTTAATTGAACCTTTTCCTTTGCACTTACTGTATTTGTGTCCTTCTTTTCCACACCCAAAGCATCTTCCAGTTCCTTTGAAACATTCTCCTTGATTCCTCTTCTCACATGATTTAAATGAGAGAAATTGAACTTTCTTTCCTGTATGATCATCATGAAAGTCCATCTTTCTCTTATTAGCTGAGTCAGGAAACTTACCAAAGTTGAGATTATTGATCATATTATGATATTGCTGATTAGGAATAATAACGATGTTTGGACTTCCAAATCCCGTTTCATTTGGTTTCTCATGAAGAATATCATTCCATTGTCCATCATATCCTCCATTATCGTGAATGTTCCTGTTTCCAGCCTTTTTCTAAAACCCAAAAAGAATAGTGTGAGAGGAAAAAATCATGCTAGGGAAAACAACATAATAAAGGGGGAGTACCATCAATATCTAAAATCTTAGGTACAATTATAATATCGTTACCCTAATTCAAAGACTATAAACTATATGTATACTTATCCTTAGGTACATCCCTAGACATACCTTAGAAATATCTCAAGGGATTTCACTAAAGTTTTTGCATCCTAGTTTCCAAAGGTTAGCTAAACCTTCGCTCTGATACCAACTGTAGAGACCCAAAGCTTGACGTACATGGACATTACATTACTTTTTCAGAATACTTAATACATGACAAAAACAGACGCCCAAAGACTTTATAAGTTTAGTGTTTTTGGAAACTCAGAACGTAATATTCTAATCATGGTGAAAGATCTTCAACATCTCCCATAAAGATATTCCCCTTTTGGTTTTCTTACCTAAAACTTTTCTTTATATCCTGGGGAAAAGAAAACATAAAAAGGGTGATCTCAAATGATCAATAACGGTAAACATATAGAACATAAAACAATCCATAAACATTTGAATGCAAAAAACTTGAACATAAAATCTAAACATCAAAATCTTGAGCAAAGACATAAATCTTGGAAGTACGTAAGGCATATATCATCAAGGAACATCAATCATGATAAAATAACATGGGAAAAAACATGTAATTGTGGAAAACCATTAAGCACTTGATATTATTTCCATAGTAGCCAATGCATTGCTGACAAGACCATCTTAGTGGACAAAGTCCCTTTCTGAATCGAGTTCGCTCCTCCTTCCAGTCCTGTAACACTGAACCAGATTAACTTATTGTTCTAGACATGTTTATATCATGAGATATAAATCCTTACCCAATGAATTGGAGGGATATATAGGTCTCACCCATCTCATAATGAAATCATTCTTACTTGTGCCATAATATAAAAATAAATCATTCATCATAACCCAAAGAATAAAAATGGGTTTCATAAACATCATCCCATCATAACATATTCCATATAAAACAAATGGATATCATTTCATCATAATAAAAGTGAAACCATGTAAATCATAGAGATATTATACTTGAAACATACACATATGAAATAATTTCATCTTAGATGGAAAATGGTTTTGATAAAACACTTGAAAAGAATTCTTGAGGAAAATATCCTTTCTTATTAAAAATCATTTTCTTTTCACAAAATGCCACCCAATTTTAAAATAAAAGGATTTTATTGAAAATAAACATGAAATCTTGTAGAGTAAACTTCATTAAAATAAGGAATTATGAAACCGTAAAAATCCGTTCATGCCATATAAGTTAAGAAAAACATTCTTCTCGTACTTTTGCCCGAAAAGTCAAAAAGTACCTCGTATGGTAAACAAAAGAAAGATTCCTTCTATACGATGTGGTAAAAGTAAAAAGGGTAAAAATGAATTTAAACATACATGGAAGAAAAGTAAACATTTTATGAAAAACATTTTGAGAACATATGGACATGTATAATAAACATAACCCGAGTAAATACTTACGAATAAACAATCTCGGATAAGAATGAGATTGGAATAATTATCCCTTTCCTTATGTTTGATATGCTTCGTATGTATCCAAACCTCATGTATAATGATTTAAATAATGTCATTGACTTATTATAGAATCATATTCATTGTTATTATATCATATATGGTTCACTTATGACTTTATATTACTCGTTCTTTTGTAAATTCCATGTTAAAGCAGCGTTTTGGGTAAAATCGTTTCATTTATCGTACGTGTTTCGAGTTTTTGTTCTTGATATTATTACTTATATCCTGATTTACGTAATTAAAAAATGTAAAACATGATTTATATATAATATATATTCATCATATACAAATATATATATGATAGATCGATAAATGGAATGAAATACACAGTTCATGGAGACGGTAGGTCGTACGTACGCATGAACGTTGTTTTCGTTTCCTTATTGAATCGAATGGAATTAAGTAGATGACATACATATATATATACAAAAATCCAGTAGCATTATCATGTCATATATTTCATGATTACTTATTATATATACTTTATAATCATTCTTGAATTGTTAACATGGAAAATGAATCTCATCACGTCGTGGAGACGGTAATCCGTACGTACGCACGAGCGATGATATCATTCCCATATTTATTGAATGGAATTGGAGGGGATGATATAATATATTATAATCATTATGATGTTATAATAATCATATATATTTATTCTTTACACCATTATACCCATCCATGTGAGGTGGTGGTGAAAAAACTGATTACACCACGGCGTGGAGACGGTATTCCGTACGTACGCATGCGCGGTGATTTCAATTTCCGTAGGATGAATAGAAGGTGAAATAGGGTTGTTTCATATTTATAATAACATATCAGTATATAGGTAATACTGATGTTATTAATTTATAATGAAACAACTAAAGAAGAGGATGTAGAATAAGAAAGAAACTTAAAAGAATCGACAGAAGAGATTACCTCTTCTTTGATGCACCTCTTTTAAGATTTATCTTAAGGCACTAGATTTGGTCTTTTGAGGAGACCAGAACCTCTAAAATATTTATTGGAAATTTTAGATGGTAAATGGTCAGGGTTTGGCCGAGCTTCAAGGCTCAAAAGGGTGTGAAGAGAAGAGGGAATGGGTGCCCTTTTATAAGGGAGGAGAGGGGAACCTTTGGAAAAACTTAAAATATTATTTTATAATAAAGTCATATTTGGTTTATAATAGCTCAAAATTAATTTATTTCAAAGATAAATTAAGTATGGGTCGAAATCCTCTCAAACAATATGTTTTATAACAGATTAGGTTACTATTTTAACCTTATCATTTAGATTTAACTCTAAGTTAAATAATTTACCATTTATTGTGTCTTCTTGTTTTCTTAAACTATATGGTTAATAAACTTACTATAACAAGCCAAAAGATCCCTAAGTTGTTCATTATTAATATATATAACCTTATCTAAGTCATTTGGCCGAACCTTAGATTTTTAGGAATATAATAATAATTAATAATATAATATTTGTTTTAAAAACTATTTTATGTCAGTTTTGACACTATTTGGTAATTGATTTTTGTGAAACTAATAACAGCATGATTAGTTCTAAAACAGTTAATTAAATTAATAATAACATTTCATATTAACCTATAAAATTAGTTGAATTCATAAAAAGTATCAAATAACATTTATTTGGGTATTTATAATATCAATTATTTTAATATTTCATTAGTTAGGTAATTACTGCATCACCACTGTGTCATCAATAAATTAAATTATTTAATGTCTAAAAATTCTAAATAAAAAACCATTAGGTGGGAAATATTTTTATCTTTTTAATTAATATTTATTGTAGAATTTATCTTATGTATAACCATATATTAAAAATGTTTTAGTTATTAAACTTTGATTTTAACTATTTTAACTCTTCTTTAAATAAAATAATAATAAATGTCCTAATCTAATCCAAGTGGACCTAAAGGGAAATATTTTATTCCTAATGTTGTTTTTGGTCGAATTACACTTCTCCAATAGAATTAGGACATGTGTTAGGGTAATGATAATACCATTTTTACCCTTAATTACACTATTTACTTTTAACCGTGGTAAATAAAAGTAAAAAAGTTACTATTCACCAAAAATTATTTTTATCTTATTGAACCACATTTTACTCCTTGATATTAATTGTTTCTCTCAGATTTTTAAAATTCCACTCATAGAAGCGTTAAAATTAAGTTGTATGTAAGTTTGCAAAAAGCTCCTAGGAGGTAGGTAAAAAACGGTGAAAAGTTCAATAAAATTTTTATATATCTAAAATTATTATAAAATGACTCCAATGAATTACATTGAACTTATATATGTATTATGTATCAATTTTTACCTAAAATATATTTAAATAAAATAAATAATTATTTAAATAAAAAGTCAGTTTTTAAATAGTAACTCAGTGTTTTCACTATTCATCAAAAATTGAAAGTTTTCAGAAAAATACGAAAAATTCACCCTAGGCTAATTTCGATATTCCGAATCCAAAAATGAAGTCCATTTTGAAAGATAAAATTTATAAAATTTATAAAAGTGGGTATTACTATTCATAATGGATAGTTTATATAATATTTTAATAAAATATCATTGTTTAGTGAAACTCGGTATTGCGTACAACACACACTATTGTGGAAGGTCGTGATTGCGTGTAATGTAAGCCAAGTCAGGGTTGCGTGTAGTGCAAGACTCCTTTTTTGTTTCATATAAATTAATCCAACCATATTTCATTTATACATTGAATATATATATTTATATATTTATATATATACACTCAATGTTGCGTAGAATAACTACTATCAAACGAACTTGAAATTGTGTGTAACACGATCCAAGAATATTGTTGCGTATACTGCAAGCTAATACGGTGTTGCATATAATGCAAGATAATCATGGTGTAGCATACAACAGAATATATGAAAGAAATTAAAAATAATATATCTTATAAAATCTTGGGCTGTTGCATTCTACCCCCCTTAAAATGAATTTCTCCCTCAAAATCCGTAGGGGTTATAAATCGTTTACTACTTGAAAGTTTCTTTAATAGAAACGTATATCGTAAAACGGAATACTAAAGCTTAATTTTAAAAACGAATGTATGAAAAATAACGGTAACCCAAATTAACTTATCCCTGGGTTTCCACATAGGATAACATAGGTGAAAATATGGATATGGAAGAGAAATATAACCGTAAAGTTCTGATAGAGAGTGGTAGAGGACAAGGATATGAAAAATACAACAATCAAAAAGCCATAAATTTGTGATGATCTAAGGTACCATCTGATTCATCAGATATGAGGGCACTAGGAAAACATTTTTGGTTTTCAAGATCATTTCCCAAATGTTGAATAAATTTTGAATTAAAAGAAATACTTACTTGATTTTGGTACAATCTCACTGTTGTTTGTGCCTTGAACAATTTCCACTTCATCTCTTAAAGAAATGAAGTTGAATTTTTCTTTTGTGAAGTGTTAGCAGATCATGCGATAGAATGATAGGTCATTCCTTCTGTCTCAAACATAAGGTTAGAAAAAGTTATCAAATATGAATAAGTCCATCTATAGTGGGATTAATCATATATGGTTCCTAAAATGGAATTATACTTCATATATCATACCGCTTAATATAATAAAACTAGTTTCTAATAACCAGAGACTTCCTGTAGGCCAGTGGTAGGCGATAAAGGCCTATCGCACTTCGGTTGTGGGTTCGATTCCCACAGCCTTGTCCAACGCGACGGGTTTTCACCCATCCTATGGGTTGTCCTTTTTCTAAAACTACACTATTATAACATTCTATAAATAGTATTCAAAAAAGTTCTAGCCTTAAACAATTCTATCTGATGTCCAACTTAATCCATTCTAACCTTTAATCTTATCAAAAATACTTTTGTCCAATCTTATAGTATAAAGAAAATGATTACTAGTAATGTCATCAACCAAGAATGTGAATACCATCATTTATCCCCGATATAAGATATATCTTGTTGGTCACATTCCAAACATGTGAATACCTTAATCATGTATTCTCTTGAAAAATGAATACCCATTGAACCTTAGTGAAAACATGAATTCTGTCAAAAGTTAAATCTTTCCACATATCAAAATCACAAAATTTATATATACTCAAACCATGATATCACATTGTCCTTATATCATCCATGAGCTCATCAATACTATAAAACATCTCATTATCTCCTTATCCCTTCATTATGTGGATATCATCTACTTTCCAAAAATATATGAATTAACCTTTCATGGTTACCGGTACCATTAAACATATACTTTCAAATACTTTAGGAAAAATAATAGTGTAACAAAGCTTAGATGTGTCTTTATTCCATAGTACCATTACCTATACAACATAACTCTTGATAAACATAAATCATTCCACTACCTTCTTAAACCATTGACCATGCTTCAACACTTCTTTCATCTCATATATCATTTTTATTATCCTCATCATCATCCACATAAATACTACCCATATGACTATGCTAAGTCTCTTCAAGAGATTTTCCCTTAGGGAATTGGTTTGCATAATACCCATACATTCCACATTTAAAACATCTAATCATTGTTTATGTCATAGCAATTCCATTATCCTTATCCATGGTGTAAACTGAACCTTTTACTTTGCACTTACTGGATTTGTGTCCTTCTTTTCCGCACCCAAATAATCTTCCAGTTCCTTTGAAACATTCTCCTTGATTCCTCTTCCCACATGATTTACATGAGAGAAATTGAACTTTCTTTCCTCTATGATCATCTTGAAACTCCATCTTTCTCTTATTAGCTGAGTCGGGAAACTTACCAAAGTTGAGATTATTGATCATATTATGAGATTGCTGATTAGGCATAATAACGTTGTTTGGAATTACAAATCCCATTTCATTTGGTTTCTCAAGAATAATATCATTCCATTGTCCATCATATCCCCCATTATCGTGAATCTTCCTGTTTCCATCCATTTTTTAAAACCCAAAAAGAATAGTGTGAGTGGAAAAAATCATGCTAGGGAAAACAACATAATAAAGGGGGATTATCATCAATATATAACATCTTAGGTTAAATTCTAAGATCATTACCGTAATTCTAGGACTATAACCTATACATATACTTATTTTTAGGGAAATCCCTAGACATACCTTAGAAATATCTCTAGGGATTTCACTAAAGTTTTCGCATCCTAGTTTCCAAAGGTTAGCTAAACCTTCGCTCTAATACCAACTGTTGAGACCCAAAGCTTGACGTACATGGACAGTAAATTACTTTTGCGGAATACTTAATACAGGACAAAAAAATATTCCCAAAGACCGTATTAGTTTAGTGTCTTTGAAAACTCGGAACGTAATCTTCTAATCATGGTGAAAGATCTTCAACATCTCCCATAAAGATCTTCCCCTTTTGGTTTTCTTACCTAAAACCTTTCTCTATATCATGGGGAAAAGAAAACGTAAAAAGGTTGAGCTAAAATTCTCCGTAAGGGTAAATATAGAGAACATAAAACAATCCATAAACATTTGAATGCAAAAAACTTGAACATAAAATCTAAACATCAAAATATTGAGCAAAGACATAAATCTTGGAAGTACGTAAGGAATATATCATCAAGGAACATCAATCATGATAAAATAGCATGGGAATAAAACATGTAATTTTGGAAAACCATTAAGAACTTGATATGATTTCCATAGTATCCAAGGCATTTCTTCCAAGACCATCTTAGTGGATATAGTCCCTTTCTGAATCAAGTTCACTCCTTGTTCCAGTCCTGTAACATTGAACCAGATTAACTTACTGTTCCAGCCATATCTATCTCATGAGATATAAATATTTACCCAATGAATTGGAGGGAGATATAGGTCCCCCCAATATCATAATTAAATCATTCTTACTTGTTCCACAGCATATAAATAAATCATCCATCATAACCCAAAGAATAAAAATGGGTTTCATAAACATCATCTCATTATAACATAATACATATAAAACAAATGGATATCGTTTCATCATAAGAAAAGTGAAACCATGTAAATGATAGAGATATTATACTTGAAACATACACATATAAAATAATTTCATCTTATATGGAAAATGGTTTTGATAAAACACTTGAAAATAATTCTTCAGGAAAATGTCCTTTCTTCATAAAAATCATTTTCTTTTCACAAAATGCCACCCAATTTTAAAAGAAAAGGATTTTATTGAAAATAAACATGAAATATTGTAGAGTAAACTTCATGAAAATAATTCATTATGAAACCGTAAAAATACGTTCGTGCTCTATAAGTTAAGAAAAACATTATTCTCGTACTTTTGCCGGAAAAGTCATAAAGTACCTCGTATGGTAAACAAAAGAAAGATTCCTTCCATACGATGTGGTAAAAGTAAAAAGGGTAAAAATGACTTTAAACATACATGTAATAAAAGTAAACATTTTATGAAAAACATTTTGAGAACATATGGACATGGATAATAAACATAACCCCAGTAAATACTTACGAATAAACAATCTCGAATAAGAATGAGATTGGAATAATTATCCCTTACCTTATGCCCGATATGCTTCGTATGTATATGAACCTCATGTATAATGATTTAAATAATGTAATTGAATTATTATGGAATCATATTAATTGTTATAATATCATATATGGTTCACTTATGACTTTATATTACCCGTTCTTTTGTAAATTCCATGTTAAAGCAGCGTTTTGGGTAAAATCGTTTCATTTATCGTACATGTTTCGACTTGTTGTTCTTGATATTATTACTTATATCCTGATTTAATTAATTCCAGAATGTAAAAAATGATTTATATATAATATATATTCATCATATACATATATATATATGTTATAGATCGATAAATGGAATGAAATACACAGTTTATGGAGACGGTAAGTCGTACGTACGCATGAACGTTGTTTTCGTTTCCTTATTGAATCGAATGGAATTAAGTAGATTACATACATATATATATACATAAATCCAGTAGCATTATTATGTAATATATTTCATTATTACTTATTATATATTCTTTATAATCATTCTTGAATTGTTAACATGGAAAATGAATCTCATCGCGTCGTGGAGACGGTAATCAGTACGTACGCGAGAGTGATGATATCATTCCCATATTTATTGAAGGGAATTGGAGTGAATGATATAATATCTTATAATAATTATTATGTTAAAATAATAATATATAGTTATTCTATACACCATTATACCCATCCATGTGAGGTAGTGGTGTAAAAACTGATTACACCACGGCGTGGAGACGGTATTCCGTACGTACGCATGCGCGGTGATTTCATTTTTCGTAGGATGGATAGAAGGTGAAATAGAGTTGTTTAATATTTATAATAACATATCAGTATATAATTAATACTGATTTTATTACTTTATAATGAAACAACTAAAGAAGAGTAAGTAGAAGAAGAAATAAACTTGAAAGAATCGGTAGAAGAGATTACCTCTTCTTCGACGCACCTCTTTTAAGCTTTCTCTTAAGGCACTAGATTGGGTCTTTTGAGGATACCAGAACCTCTATAGTGTTTATAGATAAGTTGAGAAGGGAAATGGTCAGGGTTTGGCCGATCTTCAAGGTGCAAAAGGGTGTGAAGAGAAGAGGGAATGGGTGCCCTTTTTATAAGGGAGGAGAGGGGCACCTTTGCAAAAACTTAAAATATTATTTTATAATAAAGGCATATTCAGTTTATAATAACTCCAAATTAATTTATTTCAAAGAGAAAGTGGGGATGGGTCAAAATCATCTCAACCAATAGGTTTTAGAAAAGTTTAGGTTACTATTTTAACCTTATCATTTAGATTTAACTCTATGTTAAATAATTTACCATTTACCGTGTCTTCTTGTTTTCTTACACTATATGGTTAATAAACTTACTATAACAAGCCAAACGAACCCCAAGTTTTTCATTATTAATATATATAACCTTATCTAATTCATTTAGTCTAACCTCAGATTTTTAGGAATATAATAACAATTAATAATATAATATTTGTTTTAAAAACTATTTTATGTCAATTTTGACACTATTTGGTAATTGATTTTTTTGAAAATCATAAAAGCATGATTAGTTCAAAAAAAGTTAATTAAATCAATACTAACATGTCATATTAACCTAGAAAATTATTATAATTCATAAAAAGTCTCAAATAACATTTATTTTTTTGTATTTATAATATCAATTATTTTAATATTTCATTATTTATGTAATTACTTCATCACCATTGTGTCATAAATAAATTAAATTATTTAATCTCTAAAAATTATAAATAAAATACCATTAGGTAGGAAATATTTTTGTCTTTCTAATTAATATTTATAGTTGAATTTATCTTTTGTATAATCCTATATTAAAATTTTTTAGTTATTAAACTTTGATTTTAACTATTTTAACTCTTCTTTAAATAAAATAATAATAAATGTCCTAATCTAATCCAAGTGGACCTAAAGGGAAATATTTTATTCCTAAGGTTGTTTTTGGTCGAATTAAACTTCTCCAATAGAATTAGGACATGTGTTAGGGTAATGATAATATCATTTTTACCCTTAATTTCCGTATTTACTTTTAACCGTGCTAAATAAAAGTAAAAAAGTTACTATTCACCAAAAATTATTTTTATCTTATTGAACCACATTTTACTCCTTAATATTAATCGTGTCTCTTGGATTTTCTAAATTCCACTCACAGAAGAGGTAAAATTAAGTTTTATGTAAGTTTGCAAAAAGCTCCTAGGAGGTAGGTAAAAGACGGTGAAAAGTTCAATAAAATTTTTATATATCTAAAATTATTATAGAATGACTCCAATGAATTACATTGAATTTATATAGGTATTATGTATCAATTTTTACCTAAAATAAATTTAAATAAAATAAATAATTATTTAAATAAAAAGTCGGTTTTTAAATAGTAACCCAGTGTTTTCACTATTCATCAAAAATTGAAAGTTTTCAGAAAAATACCAAAAATTCACCCTAGGCTAATTTTGATATTCCGAATCCAAAAATGAAGTCCATTTTGAAAGATAAATTTTATAAAATTTCAAAAAGTGGGAATTACTATTCATAATGGCTAGTTTCTATAATATTTTAATAACATATCGTTGTTTAGTGAAACTCGGTATTGCGTACAACACATCCTATCGTGGAAGGTCGCGATTGCATGTAATGTAAGCCAAGTCAGGGTTGCATATAGTGCAAGACTCCTTTTTTGTTTCATATAACAGAATCCAACCATATTTCATTTATACATTGAATATATATATATATATACTCAATGTTGCGTAAAATAACTACTATCAAACAAACTTGAAATTGTGTGTAACACGATCCAAGAATAGTGTTCCATATACTGAAAGCTAATACGGTGTTTCTTATAACGCAATATAATCTTTGTGTAGCATACAATAGAAGATATGAAGGAAATTAAAAAGAATATATCTTATAAAATCTCGGGGTGTTACAGAATCTGTGTTTGAGAAACATCGATTGAACCTCGGTGTTTATCGACATCCTAGTGCATAAGGAGGATACAAAATTCTCCTCTTCCCAATCATTTTAACTTTTTTAATCTGTTTGTGAAAGTGTTGCAAATTTATGGGGGAGATACGATCCTGGGGGATTTTTTTCTGAGCTCTACAATGGATGATTATCAATCTTTGGGTTTATTTCCAATGGAGGAGAAATGGATAAATTCAATGAGGAGTGCTCTGATTGAATTTATTTTTAGATTACCAACAAATCCAAAGGAGGATATTATTGGAACCAAGGACGTTCTTTGCTAGAAATGGGGTATGTCTTGTTTTTGTTTTAAATCCTCACATGAATGACTATAGATATTGCAAGGAAAGGTATCATATAGTTCAAGATGAAAGCAGTATTGAAGGTGGTGTGGTTTCCCACTGTTTTCCAAATTTTTGGCGTCCAAAATTTGGAAATTATATTTTAACATACAATTTGGTTTTTCTTGAAGAACTTAAGAAAATATAGAAAAGGTATGAGTTTTGTGAAGATTGGATTTACGAGTTGTGTTTTGCAAAGACATAAAGTTTTCTAATGATGTGTTTCGTGATTACGAAGGGCTTCATGATCGGATAAGTGGTACTCCGCGATTATGAGTGTTGGTCGGAGTAGAGTACTCAAGAGGGAGTGAATTGAGTATTTATTCAAAATTTATGTCTAAAAAATTATTCTTAAAAAGATTCCCTAATATTTAAATACATCCTAGTCAATCAAGGTTTTACGGTTATGAAAGTTTGACTTTTTGAATAACCTCTTATAATATTGATTAATTCTCAATAATATTAATATCCATTATTAATATTACATTTGAAGTTATTCTAATAAGGAAAAACAATAATAAATTCTTTCCAAGATTAACTATAAAAGTAAATTTAGTTATTTATGAATTAAACAGTAAAATAGAGAACACTAAAATAAACAACACAGTAGAAATAAAACAAGTGGTTCAGTCTCAGGAAGAGACCTAATCCACTCCACTTGGTGATCATCTGCAACCAAGTAGTTTATATAACTAAACTTGATACACAGCCTGTATCGGTCTTTACAACAGTACACAAGACTATCCAGGTCACATGACCTCTTCCACAGTTCTTTATGGGTATGAACTAACAGGTCACACACAACCTCTTCCACACTTATCTGTGGGAATACACAGGTGTAAAAAGATGTAAGAGAAATGATATCTTGTATCCTTTAGTTTGATGCAGGAGACAGTGTGTTTTTAATACAGACACACACACTACTCGAAATATAAGAAAAAATAATACACAACAGAGCATAAATTATGAGATAAGGTTAGAAGTGCTCTGAGTTTTAGTCTATGCAGCTCTGAACTTATAGGATGAAGAAGATTTAGAAATCGAGTCCTCTCGTAGAAAACATAGTATCGTAAGTCAGCTATATCTGGCTCGTTTTCTTCATGGAGTTGATGATGCGGAAAGGTTATCGAATCTAGGATTTGAGTATTCTTTTTGTGTTCTTCATTAGTGTCAGGTTGCATGAAATCTTGTGATTCTTTGTTATCATGCACACACTTGTTTTGTTGTTGCACTGTCGTCACTACAGTCACCATGATCACACACTTTTCCTCTGGCCACATTTTTCTTTTTATTCTTGGAATGCATGTGTTAGAGCCGATAGGATGCATGTATTATACACCTAGTACTATTAGGTGACATGTCTACAAAGATACATTAATTATGTCAATGAATTTAAAAACTTCAAATGTGACCGTTGGAAATTAAATTGAAAAACAACATAACAGATTAAGAAACGGTGTCACAGTCTGTTTGTAAATGGTTTCTTCATGAAACGGTGTCTCCTTCTTTTTCTTTAAGCGGTGATACATCTATGATGGCATAGTTGTATAGAGATCAGGAACCGGTAGCACAAATGTGGTGTTAGGATCACAGTTTCTGGTCACAGTGTCTGGATGGTCACGATGTCTGGATGGTCACGGTGTCCGGATGGTCACAGTGTCAGGATGGTCATGGCGTCTGGATGGTCACGATGTCTGGATGGTCATGGTGTCTGGATGGTCATGGTTTTTGGATGCTCACGGTGTCTATATGGTCATGGTGTCTAGATGGTCATGGTGTATGGGTGGTCACGGTGTCTGGGTGGTCACGGTGTCTGTATGGTCACAGTTTCTCAGACATAGTCAAATCTCTGTACACAGACTTAAATAGTGATATTCAAAAAATGAATTGAACTTAATTATTCATAAGATAATTTCATTATAAACAAAATAGTTTACAATAATTATTTAATTCATAAAGAAACTAATCATTTGTACACATGATTCTAGATAGATTAAATATGATTAATAGGCTTTTCAGAATATATATGATTTGTGATCATTAAAACATGATTAATACATGAGGAGTCCAACAATCTCCCCCTTTTTTATGATAAAAATCATGGGAGTGAGAGATTTATTCTTAGGTAATGTGTCTCTTCTTTAATGTGAATTTAGTACATATATAATACAAGTTTCTCCCCCTTTTGGGATTATCAAAAATATTAAATAAGAAATAGAAAATAAATGGGTACAATGCATTAGATTGATAAAAAGTGTCAGTACAAGTAGTAAAGGACAATACTACATAAAACATCACCATAAAAATATATTAATCACTGTTCTTTAGCACTATCTTGTCTTCTCCTTACCCTTGGTGGCAGCATCAGAAGAAGAATCCATAGGAGCAGAGGTAGAAGTATAGGAAGGGAGTGTACCAGTGGATAGAGATGGTAAAGGGAGTCCTTCAAAAACAGAAGGGGCAAAGGTAGGTGTAGTAGAAGACTAAGGAAACTATTGATCAAGGATTACAATCCTGATCTGACTCAGAGCTTGAGAGACTGACAAATATGTGAAGGCTAGGGCAGAGGATGAGAATGTAGGAAAACCATATCTCAGGGGTGCAGCTACAGAAGTGATAATGGCAGTACTATTAACATAAAGATAAGGCTACAAAAGTTTGATGAAGTCAGTAATGATTTCACCACCATATTTCATGGATTTCTCAAAGTTGTCATTTTTCTTCATAAACTTATCCAACAAAGGAGTAAAATCTTTGAGATTTTGGACTTGAATTTTGAAATCTTGAGTTATATAAGGGATCCTCAGATTCTCCACAAGATACTTGAAGTGGTTTTTCATGTCATTCTTAGAGAATATCCAATTGAAGTAGAAGTCCACCTTCTTGGAAATTTCTTGTTGAGAATCATTGGAAATATTGGAATGGATTCTCACCAAATTAATAACTCTATCACTATTCTTGATAAATTCAGATATAGATTCTTTATCAAATCCATTGACCACAACCTGAAGTTCTTATTTGACAACTATGTGAATAAGATCACTGTATAAAGAAGGTTGAGATTTTTTTCTAGTAGTACGAGAAGCAGTGACAGCCGAGGTAAGGGATTTGAGTTGATTTAGAACTTTATAGAGACATCCCTTATACTCATCAGTTAACTTATCTCTTGAACAACCAACATGTTTCTTTTAGCTACTTTGTCGTCTAAAGAGTTTAGATGAGGTTCAATCAGTGAGGCTACTTCATGTGGGGTCTGACTAATAATATTCTCAACGGGATTAGAAGAAGGTTATGGTCTTGAGGATATCACTCTCTATATTTCTTCAATCATACCTCTAAGAGTTTTTACTTTATCACTGATCAGTTTGTTCTCAACTCTAACTTCTTGAATCTTATGAAGAATCTTGGGTTGAATCTTCTATATGACTTTTTCCAACAATATTGAAGCATCTATTTCACTCAGATTGGTTACAGGATATGGTTGGGTTTTCATAAATTTATCAACTCCAGCCAATAGGGTAGCTCCAAAAGCTTTTAGATCATCCTTGTTCAACAAGTTTGGAGGTTCTTGAGAAGGTTCAGGAATATAAGTTGAGACAGGCTCAGGTTCCTTGGCAGAGATAGCTTCAGGTGCAGATTCCAATTTCAAATGAAACATAGTAGACAAATCAATTCCTTTAACTAAGACTTCCTGTGAATCAGTCACATCAAAATAACTGGCGAAATTATACTATGTATACACTGAGCTTGGATCAAACGGATTAGGGGCCTCAATAGATTCCAGATTGGGAGGATTCTCCCCCTCAACAGGTGAATATTTCTCAGGACTGAGGTATTTAGATCCTTGATATATTTCCATGAATTAATCCCTTATTTCCTAAGTCATTTCCTTTCTATCCAACTGAAAGTATTTCTCCATTCTCTCTTTAGCAGAAGGAATAACTTCAGGAACAGCTTTTTCCTCTAGGAGTTCCTCAAGGGAATCCTCTTTCACAACAGGAATATCTTCTTCTATGTGATCTTCTACAAAATTATTTCCACTTACCTTAGCAATATATTCTTCTTTTGAGGCAAGTTTTTCTTCCAGAGAAATAACTTTTTCAGGAACAAGAACTTCCTTTTCAAATAAGACTTGAGGAGAAGATTCATTACCTTCCTCAACTAGAACATTTTCTTTTGAAGGTACAGAAGCCTCTTCCTATTTTTCCACATCATAATACTCAACAATATCATCTGGTTCCAAACCAGGACTAGAGATATCCTTAGGTCTTAAAGGGTGTTCCACTGGGTTAAAAGTTTCATAAATTTTATCATTATCTTCCACCCATGCTTTCCTCCATGGATTCCAATTGATTTTCATTCTATTTACAATAAATTTCTAAAGATATAACTCATAATCATGTATGACTTCTTCATTTGGTCTAACCAATCCTTTTATATGAAGGATAGTTGTGATAAGACTTGAATAAAACAAGGAGGTTGACTTAGAGGTTGTTTTGATCAACTCACACATATGGTGTATAATATATGTGAAAAGTTTGATCTTATGTCCGTTATTCATGATATATATTAAAAATATATCCTGATACTTGATTATAGAAAAATCACCTTTTTGGGGGATAACCAAATTCTGAACAAACTTAAACAAGAGTCTAGATTCACCATCTAGCTCAGAAACTATGGCTCTCCTCTTGTTTTTATTTCTAGTTAAACATATCAAAGATTATTCCAAAACAAAGAACTCACTTGGAGGTAGAGGACCTCTCTGGTAGTCCTCACAAATACGATCATGAGGTATCCTAAGTCATTTAGCCTATAACCTCAAAGAAAAGGTACAAATATGACCATTGATCCAGCTTCTCACAACATACCCATCTTCTGAATCAAAAGAAAATTGAACATACTAGTAAAACTGGGCAACCAACTTCGGATAAATAGGAATATATTCTTTTTTAAACCAATCTAACCATCCTTGATCTATTATCAATTTCAATAAAAAAGACTTACTTGGTATAATCCACTTAGGTAATATCTCCTTTTCAGGTACCACTACTCCGTTCACTAGGTTCGGATTCAAAGGGACCTCGGGTGCTAACTTCGGCATGATTTTCAACTTCTTCTTTGAACTGTGCTTCTGAGGAGTTGATGATGAAGGGCATTTCATCCTAGGAATTCATCAAAGCTTCAAGAGAGAGAAGGGTTGAAAGAGGGGTTACGGTTTTAGGAAAAGAGAGATCGAGTGAAGAACGAGTAAAACTTCTTTTATTTTATCATTTAGGGATATCAAGCATCGTGAGATCAAAAGTGTGGGAAAGTAAAAAGAATAAAACAATGAATTATCATGATATGGGTTATAATGTATAAATAAAACAATAAATAAAATTTATGGTGAGACTGTAACAAGCCTTCACGGGGAGACCGTAACAAGTCTTCATGGTGAGACAGTAACAAGCGTTCATGGTGAGACCGTAATAGTGTGATTTCTAAACTGTGTGACCGTATTGTTTGAGACAGTAAGTATCAAACAGTAACCAAGAAATAGTAACTATGATACCTTAAACATGAAATAATAACTCTTAATACAGTAAAACTATAGAACCATTATAGTTAAATAGTAATCTCAAGACAGTGACTTATGAAAAAATAAACTATGAAATAGTATACTTACTACTTAAGATTTATCATTCCTAATTCAGGTATGATGTAATCTATTCTTTCATAATTTAGTGGTTTGGTGAATATATCAGGAAGCTGATATTCAGTTCCAATGAATTCCAATTTGATGTCGCCTTTTTTATAATGATCTCTCAAAGTGATGTCTTACATCAATATGCTTTGTCCTAGAGTGCGAAACATAATTTTTTGAGATGTTAATAGCACTTTTATTGTCACAATTTATAGTTACATGCCTAAATTTATATCCATAATATAGTAATGTGTCTTTCATCCACAAAATTTGTGCACAACAATTGCCAGCAGCTATGTATTCATCTTCTTCAGTAGATAATGCAACAGAGTTTTGTTTCTTACTATACCATGATACTAGTGACTTGTATAAAAAGTGACATCTTCCAGAGGTGATTTTTCTATCTAACTTACAACCACTGAAGTCAGCATCAGAATAACTCACTAACTCAAATGATTTTCCTCTGGGATAGAATAGTCCTAGATTGGGTGTATGCTTGAGGTATTTGAAAATTATCTTAATAAAATTTAGATGATATTCCTTAGGATTTTCTTGAAAACGAGCACACATACACACACTAAACATAATGTTAGGTTGGCTAGCAGTCAAGTGTTGTAAACTTCCAATCATTCCTCTATAAGTGGTTTGATCAAAATATTTTCCATCTTCATCAAGATCCAACTTACAAGAAGTACTCATTGGAGTCTCACCACTTTTATTGCTATCCAATCCAAAAAAAATTATATGATATATAGTACATTTTCTTTGATTTAAAATAATACCATCATTATTTTTGAAATATTTGAAATCTAATAAAGAATTTGATATTCACCCAGTAAACTCATTTCAAATTTGTTTTGCATCATTTTAGAAAATTCAATACATAAAGAATTTTTTGAATATCCAAAGATAATGTCATCTACATAGATTTTAACTACTAAAACATCATTGTAAATTCATTTTATAAAAAGGGTAGGATCATCTATTCCTTTTGTAAAACCTTTTGAAATAAAAAACGTATTTAATCTAGCATACCAAGCTCTTGGAACTTTTTTTAAACTGTATAAAACTTTTGATAACTTAAAAATATGATTTTGAAAATGAGGGTTTGTAAAACTAGGGGGGTTATCAACAAATAAATCCTCAGCTATATACCCATTTAGAAATGCAATTTTGACATCCATTTGATATATTTTGAAATTCATATGTGTAGCATAAGCAAGAAGAACTCAGATTGCTTCAAGTCTAACTACTGGTACAAAGGTCTCTTCATAGTCAATTCCTTCTTCTTGACTATATCCTTGTGCAGCCAATCTAGCTTTGTTTCTAACTATATTACCAGATTCATCTACCTTATTTCTAAACACTCATTTAGTGTCTATGGTGAATGTGTCTTTGGGTCTTTCAACAATTTTCCAAACTTTGTTTCTTTCAAAATGATTAAGTTTTTCTTGCGTATGAATCACCCAAAATTCATCATTGATAGCATCATTAATGTTTTTAGGTTCAAGTTGTGACAATATGACTTGATGTTCAACTTAATTTCTAATAGAATCTCTAGTTTGAGTTCCTTTGTCTAAGTCTCCTAAAACATTATCTAGAGGATGGTTCTTAAGAGTTCTAACAGATCTAGAAACACTACTGGAATTATACTCTTTACCAACGGTTTAGAACCTTTGGTAAAGGCCTCGAAACCATTGGCATATTATATACCAACGGATTCCCAAACCGTGTCCAAGTAAGCCGTTTGTATAGCCTTATACTAGTGGTTTTGTGTAAAACGTTGGTATATGTGTTAAAGGAAGAGGTATACCAAAAATTTCACAAACCTTTGGTATATGTTACCCTTATACCAACGGTTTAGAACCTTTGGTATATTGTGTACAATATAGCTGAAAAGGGTATACCAATGGTTTTGAAAATCGTTGGTAGAAGTTTATACCAACGGTTATAACAAACCGTCGGTAGAATATATATCAAAAGGATATAACAATGGTTTTGAAAACCGTTGGTATACATATGTTGTAGCTCCACAGCAGTAGCAGCCAGTAGCCACCTCCAACCTGCTCTCTATGACCTGCAAGAACACATACACCCAGAATCCAAAAGGCTACATGGGATGTTTAAAATTAATCCAAAATTCAGAAATTTAGAAATTTAAATTCCATTACTCACTCAAACCACAACATAATAAAAAATATATAATCCAATACATCCACAATCGAATACATCCAGAATTGAAATGCAATAACACCCATAACACTAATATAAAATTAAAATCCAATACATCCTAAATCTAATACACATAATAGTATTCAAAATTTAGAATTCATTACCAATACATCCATAATCCAATACATCCAAAATTCAGAAATTTAGAATTGAAAATAAACAACACCCATAATAGTATTCAAAATTTAGAATTCACTCCTCACTCAAACCACAACACCAATACACACAAGAGAAAAAACCTACAAGTTATAGGAAGCACATGGGATGTTTACTCATGGTCTTGGGTTGACTATCTTAAAACCAAGAGAAAAAACTTGGGTAGAGTAGACAAGGATCATGATACCCATAAGATAGACAATGGTAGTGGTCATGTTCTTAGACCTAGGATGAGTTATAGGAATCTCATGGGATGTTTATATTCTTCTAATGACTATGTATCCATGTATAAATGGTTCATGATATGTTAGTGGAAAACATTGGCCAATCTCAACATATGAGATGGGTTACAAGAATAGCCTACATGTTTTTCATAGACTTTTCGATTGGAATAATGGGGTATGTGGCTAATTGTAATTTGGTCTCCAGGTTGTGATGTGATATAAATCCCCATTTTGGGTAGTGGGTATGAATATTCAATTATGTATTTGGTATTTGGTTCCCAAAGGGACTTTGGTTTGGTCCTAGAACTCATTGTTTGAGGATGGGATTAGCATATTAAATGTAATGTGTTTTAGAATAGGGGTAGGAGTTCCTCACATGAGAAGTGGATTATGTGAGACTGGACCAGGGATCCTTGTGCTAAAGTATCAACACAATCCGAAAATGTTTGTCGGTTTTCTGTATGCAAGTTATTGTTTTCACTTAAAATCATGTCCATTTCAAATAAAAGTGATACAGTTTGAGTGGTACCAGCCACACTATTACTCGGATTGAGGCAGGGTTGATTCGTACACGTCACAAATGACCCATGAATTGTTTTCCTAAATTATCAATAGAATTCCAATGTGTAGGGTCAGTTTTTCGTATGTCAGTTGTTGTTTTCACTTAAAATGTTGTCCATTTCAAATAAAAGTGAGACACTTTGAGTGGTATCGGCCACACCATCCCTCGGATTGATATGGGGTTGACTCATACACTTCAAAAATGACCAATGGATCCTTTTGATAAAGTATCAACACAATTAGAATACGTTTTGTCAGTTTTCTGAATGTATGTTGTTTTTACTTAAAACTGTGTCCATTTTAAACAAAAGAGAGACACTTTGAGTGATACTGTCCACACCATGACTTGGATTGAGGCAGGGTTTACTTTTCCATGTCACAAATAACCCATGGATCGTTGTCCTAAAGTATCAACAGAATCCAAATGTTTTTTGTCAGTTTTTCATATGCAAGTTGTTGTTTTCACTTAAAATCTTGTCCATTTCAAATAAATGTGAGATAGTTTGAGTGGTAAAGGCCACACCATCCCTTTTATTGAGAAGGAGTTGACTCATACACATCAAAAATGATCCATGGATTTTTTTTCCTAAAATATCAATACAATCAGAATATGTTTGGTCAGTTTTCTGAATGTCTGTTTTTTTTACTTAAAACAGTGTCCATTTTAAATCAAAGAGAAAAACTTTGAGTGATATCAGCCACACCGTGCTTTGGATTGAGTCGGGGTTGACTCTTACACGTTAAAAATGACCCATGGATCGTTTTCCTTAAGTATCAATACAATCATAAAGCATTTGGTCGTTTTTCCGTATGCAAGTTGTTGTTTTCACTTAAAATCTTGTCCATTTCAAATAAAAGTGAGACATTTTGAGTGGTACCAGCCACACTATGTCTCCAATTGAGCCGAGGTTGAATCATATACATCACAAATGATGCATGGATCATTTTCCTAAAGTATAAATAGAATCACAATGCGTTTGGTCAGTTTTCTGTATGCAAGTTGTTCTTTTCACTTAAAATTTTGTCCATTTCAAATAAATGTGAGACACTTTGACTGGTATCGGCCACACCATTCCTCGTATTGAGGAAGGGTTTACTTTTACACGTACAAAATGACCCATGGATCATTTTTCTAAAGTATCAATACAATAAGAAAGTGTTTGGTTGGTTTTCCGTATGCAAGTTGTTGTTTTCACTTAAAATCTTGTCCATTTCAAACAAAAGAGAGACACTTTGAGTGGTATCGGCCACATCTTGCCTAGGATTGAGGTAGGTTTGACTTTTACATTTCAAAAATGACAAATAGATCATTTACCTAAAGTATCAACAAAATCCAAATGCGTTTAGTCAGTTTTTCGTATGCAAGTTGTTGTTTTCACTTAAAATCTTGTTCATTTCAAATAAATGTGAGACAGTTTGAGTGGTAACAGCCACATAGTCCTTTGTATTTAGATGGAGTTGACTCATACACATCAAAAATGACCCATGGATCGTTTTCCTAAAATATTAAAACAATCAGAATATGTTTGGTTGGTTTTCTGAATGTATGTTGTTTTTACTTAAAACAATGTCCATTTTAAACCAAAGAGAGGCACTTTGAGTGATACCGGACACACCGTGGATCGGATTGAGGCGGGGTTGACTTTTACACATCAAAAATGACCCATGGATCATTTTTATAAAGTATCAATACAATCATAAAGAGTTTGGTCGGTTTTTCGTATGCAATTTGTTGGTTTCACTTAAAATCATGTCCATTTCAAATAAAAGTGAGACAGTTTGAGTGGTACCGGCCACACTGTGCCTCATATTGAGGAGGGGTCGACTTTTAAACGTCAAAAATGACCCATGGATATTTTTCCTAAAGTATAAACAAAATCTGAATGTGTTTGGTTAGTTTTCCATATGCAAGTTGTTGCTTTCACTTAAAATTTTGTCCATTTCAAATAAATGTGAGACACTTTGAGTGGTACCGGCCACGCCATGCCTCAGATTGAGGAGGGGTTGACTCTTACACATCGTAAATGACCCATGGATCGTTTTCCTGAAGTATTAATACAATAAGAAAGTGTTTGGTCATTTTTCTGTATGCAAGTTGTTGTTTCCACTTAAAATCCTGTCCATTTAAAAAAATAGTGAGACAGTTTGAGTGGTACCAGCCACACCGTGCCTCGGATTGAGGCGGGGTTGACTCGTATGCATCACAAATGACCCATAGATCGTTTTCCTAAAGTATCAATGTAATTCGAATGAATTTGGTCAGTTTTTCATTTGCAAGTTGTTGTTTTCACTTAAAATCTTGTCCATTTCAAATAAATGTGAGACAGTTTGAGTGGTAACAGTCGTACCATCAATCAGAATGAAATGGGGTGGACTTGTACACGTCACAAATGACCCATGGATCCTTGTGATAAAGTATCAACACAATCAGAACACGTTTGGTCAGTAATATGAATGTTTGTTGTTTTTACTTAAAACAGTGTCCATTTTAAACCAAAGAGATACACTCTGAGTGATACTGGCCACACCGTGCCTCAGATTGAGGCGAGGTTGACTTGTACACGTCAAAAATGACCCATGGATCATTTTCATAAAGTATCAATACAATAAAAAAGCGTTTGGTTGGTTTTCTGTATTTAAGTTGTTGTTTTCACTTAAAATTCTGTCCATTTCAAATAAAAGTGAGACAGTTTGAGTGGTACCGACCACACCGTGCCTCGGATTGAGGTGGGATTGACTCCTACACGTCACAAATGACCCATGGATTGTTTTACTAAAGTATCAATAGAATAAGAATGTTTTTGGTTGGTTTTCCATATGCAAGTTATTGTTTTCACTTAAAATTTTGTCCAGTTCAAATAAATGTGAAACACTTTGAGTGGCACCGGCCACACCGTGCCTCGGATTGAGGTGGGGTTGACTCATACATGTCAAAAATGACCCATGGATAGTTTTCCTAAAGTATCAATAGAATATGAATGTGTTTGGTCGGTTTTCTATATGCCAGTTGTTGTTTTCACTTAAAATGTTGTCCAATTCAAATAAAAGTGAGACACTTTGAGTGGTATTGGCCACACCATGCCTCGTATTGAGATGAGGTTGACTTGTAAACATTGAAAATGACCCATGTATCCTTGTGCTAAAGTATCAATACAATCAAAAAGTGTTTGGTCCGTTTTTTGAATGTCTGTTGTTTTTACTTAAAATCCTCTCCTTGCTTCCTCTTTTCGATTAGGGTTTTTACTCTTCACTTTTCAATGGGGGGCTATCTGGGGTCCGGGGAGGAGGATGGGGGGTTGTCCGGGGTCTAGGGAGGAGGGTGGGGGTTGTCTGGGGTCTAGGACGGAGTGTGGGGGGGCTGTTCGGGGGGCTGTCCGGGGGGCTGTCTAGGGGGCTGTTTGGGGGCTGTTTGAGGTCCAAGGAGAAGGGTGGGGGCTGTCCGGGGGGCTGCCTGGGGGGTTGTCCACTAAAAAATTACAATTTCATTAAAATAGGGGGATTTCACAGCAAATCATCAAATCAAGTTTTATTATTTAGAGATAAAAAAATAAATATAATGTGACCTACCTAATCACACATATATTTAGGCACAACAAATCAATAAACATCAAAGGTCAGTAATATCAGTCAAAAATGTAACGAATCAATCTGTCTCTCATCACCATCACTATAATCGCCATCATCTTCACCCTCACACTCATCCTCATCGTCGTCCCCATCATCTTCCCCACCCTCCTCCTCTCCCTCGTACTCATCCTAGACCTCCTCATCGGGCTCCTCCTCCGCCTCGGCCTCCTCCTCGCCCCCCTCCTCTACCTCGGCCTCCTCCTCGCCTTCTTCCTCCTCCGCCTCGGCTTCCTCCTCAACATCATCTTGACCACCACTAGAAATTCCACCTAGTGCACCATATATAGAATGCATCGATGACATATATTCCTCATAAGAAGTCTTGTCCTTTGGAAGAAGTGTTGGATGTAAAGCTTTCATCAGTTTTATAAATGCAGTGTTTACCATAGCATACTGTGCTGCCATCTCTGTGACCCTTTTTTTAGCATGTTCTACATGTTACTTAACCTACTGAAACTCAATGTAACTACAACTCTTACCTAAGGAGGGCCAATACCTCGTTGGAACTATACTCTTACCAGGTCGGTAGTGTACTCTACCAGGGTGCTCATCTCCCAACACCTGATCTAAGTGATCGTTTGGACAAAAATTGTCAGGTTCTTGGGAATCAAGGGCCTCTAAAGTAGCCTATTACAAATATAAATAGATTATTAAGTTAAAAAATAGATATTAAAATTTTAAATCTACAAAGTAAAACTTACAATCTGCTGTTGAGTCGGTTCATTAACCGCACTTCTATCTTTCATCTTTCTACTCGAGAAAAACAATTTTGCTTGAGGCACACATCCTTCTATATTTAATTTATGCCTCTGCAATGAAATTGAATTTTGGAAACCATAATTAAAAATAGTATACCAAAAAAATAGTAATTTCATAACTAAAATTATATTACAACTTTAGCAATCGAATAAATTGAGGAGGAAGCAATAGAAAGTGAAAGTCGTAAATAAAGATTATAAATTGTCATACTAGTTGTCTCTTGTGGTCTGGCATCATAGTATGTCCCAATGTGTGGACATATTTCTTAGCATCAATGTTTTTTTTATTTCTTCAATATGCATCCTAAATAAAATTCAATAATTAGTATTAAATAAAAACATGAAAATTATATTTTAAATACTTATAATTTGATTAATACTTTAAATTGGCTAGTTTCCCAATGAGTAATCATCTGTCAGTACTGTTCTAAAGTACAATCATCTACAACAGGGACCGCCTCTAACTCTGTGCCCACTTTATCATGCCATCCAATGTACAACTCATTCTTATAAGCTCTCCAAATCTTACCTAAATCCTTTAGATGTGCTGGTCGTGCACCCTCACCATCGGGGAAATTAAACTGTAGTTGAAACCAAAATATCAATTCATATAAATACAAAAAATAATATATTGCATTAAATACAACAGATTTTTTTACCCATATCTCTACCCAGGATTTATCCATAACTTCATTTAGTAGCTGTCTCCATGAGAGCGGGCTGACAGGAATGATGTCAGAGTTTTTGGAAAGCGTCACCAAAAAACTCTGACATTGCTGCACTGATTTTTCAATCATCTGACTATCTTCATTGTACTCCACCATCAACTGTGTGCAGTGGTTCCACACCGAACACATGCTTGTACTCTCCTTCCCCCGCCTCATATCAGTATATGTATCTGTTATGAAGGGAAAAAAATATTTTATCAATACATGTTATAATGAAAATAAATAATGGTGTAAAATTTTTTAGGGTTGTATAAGTATACCTGTAGTAGTCTAATCAATGGGCTTCGTTGGATCCTCAGAAACTGAAGGAACACCCGGTATAGATGGAGTGGGTCCCAACATATGCTTTGCAGGTACAGACTCTAGCAGATCAGTAGTCGAAGAAGATGGAATATAAAATCCTGAAGATAAGGAAGTAGAAGTAAAAGAATATGACAAGGATGGCTGGAAAAATGCTGGATGGGGAGTGGTAAACATCATCGGATATGGTACAGATGAGTGAGGAGGCTCAGATGTAAAAGGGTGTTGAAAACATGGGAGGTCTAAATATCTCGTGTGTCCCTAACGACACACCGGGATCAGAATGTGGGATGGATGGTATGTCAGTGGGAGGGGAAGGGTCTAATTGGGTACGCCGACCACATCGTCTAGCTCCTATACCACCCCCCCCCCCCCCTCGTACGAACACCCTGAGTACTGAGACCTCTACTAGGCTGATCATTGAATAATTGTCGCCTAATAGATGGATCCTGAAAAAATGTTTAAAAAAATTAATCACATGACATTATATATTATTTAAATAAATATATTTGAAATAAAGTACTCACTACAGGCACTAGTGGTGGAATTCCCAGCTCATCCATGTGATGATTGTTGTCCATAATCTGTTTTTGTCGCCTCTCTTCAATTGGTTTCATTTTTTTCATTTGAAAACAAATATGGAAGTAAATAGAAAAGGATAACTAATTTGTAACCCAAAAAACAAAATAAATGAGAGGGAAAATGTTAAAGAGAGGTCTTATAGTCATAAATATTTTATACAAATCACATTTGAAGCATTGAAATGTTCACCAAGTTAGAAATGTTGGTTTCGTAGGTTTAAATACAGTTCAATTCCAAATTACAAAATGCAATTCAAAAAAAAATTCCAACCAACAAACATTGAAAATGCACATAACGGTCAAATCGGATACAACATATTTGTAATCAATATTAAATCAATTTGAATAGTACCAACCTTAACAAACCAACTTGAGGTAAACCAAAAGAATTTAGAACATGGGTGGATGATTATATATATTTTCCACCACAACTTCAGGTTCACAATCAAATCTAATAATTGAGCTATTATAGTTATCAAAAGAAATAAATGGATTGCTTCCAATGGCAGTAGGGATAGTGTCAATTCCATCATCACCATCATCAAAAAAATGTCTTGGAATTACTTCAACTATGACACCAAATTCAGGTCGAAGTTGGTCTTTGACATAAAAAACTTGTTTATCCATTGATTTCAATACATACTGTTCTTAGATAGCAAGAGTGCAAGTCATATTAATTACTATAAATCCATAATCATCGATAAATTTTCCCTGTCTCATCATCGAATCAAACCAATGGCATTCCATCATCCTGACTCATCCATGAGAGTAATAATCCAATATTACAATTTTTTCAATGACTCCATAATAACCCATATTTTCAAATCGAGATCTACTATCTGATGCACTGGCATAAAAATTTGTTGTGGCAATAACCATAACACCATCATGTTGTGTTCTCATATTCTTTGCTCGTTTAGTGACAATAAATTTGTACCCATTGATAACAATTGATTTACAGTCAATAACCATGGTATTAGGACCAAAATCCAAAGCTCTTATTTCCTCAAAGATAGAGTCAGTAGGAAAACTCAATACCTACAATATAAATGAATATTAAACTTAATTAAATATTCATTTAATTATTTTAAACAATAATATATTTACCTTCAATTTTAACCAAGCAGAAAACTCTTTGCTATGAAAAGAATCCCTCCTTCTAAAAGATAACGAACGATTCTTTCTATTTATCATTGTTTTATGTTCCCTGTAGATAAAAAATATGAATAGATTAATATAAATATATATAAGATATGCATATTCAATTTAGTTACCTAATGTAGTCATCGAACAAATCACAGTTGAAAAAAACTATGCGATGTGCCATCTCCCACTCTTCAAGGATTAATGTATTCAATGTATATGATCCAGGAATTCTTCCTGTTTAAGTAAGTGGTGGAAAACTAGGTTCATTTTTCTCATACTATTCTTCTTCATTTCTCATTGGTCTTTTCATTCTTGAAGTAAGATCAAAAAAATACATTGAGCATAAATTCATACATTCTTGAGCCAAGTAACCGTTCACGGTAGAACCTTCGGGATGATTCCTATTTCGAGCATAAGACTTTAATGTGTATATATTTATTTCAGTTGGATAAATCCAATGAAAATAAACAGGTCCTCTGATAAGTATTTCAGTAGGAATATGGACAATCAGATGCAGCATGCATGTGGAAAATGATAGAGGAAATATTTTCTCCAACTCACACAAAATTAAGGGGGCATCTGTCAACATTTTTTGCAAGAAAGACTTGGACAACTTCTTAGCACAAAGATCTCTAAACAAATGTAACAACCGAATAATAGTCACCCTTACATTATTGGAAAAAAGATGACGGATTGATATTGGAATCAACTCATTCAGAAGAACGTGATAATCATGAGACTTCAATGATTTTAGCTTCAACTCTCTTATGTTGACCCATTTAGATATGTTTCTTGAATAGCCATCAGGAACTATAATAGTCTCTAATACTTACAGAAATTGTTTTTTTCATAGTTTTTATCACATAAGAAGCACATGGAACTTTCCATTTATTTTCACTGATATGCACAGCATGCAATTCTTGTCTGATGCCCCAATCTACCAAGTCATGCTGACACCAAAAATCATCTTTTATCTTTCCCTTAACATTTAGAAGTATCAAAAGAAACATTTCACATATATTATTTTCAATGTGCATTACGCCTAACCAATGATGTAACAAATTGGTTGACCAATAAGGAAAAGCAAAAAAGATACTCCTCTTCTTCCAATTGTAACAGGTTTTAGTGGAAAAATTATTTCTCTTTCTAGATTTTATTTGACCCTTCCTAAATGAAAAACTAAAATCTTTAAATTCATTAAGCACATCATTTCTAGACATACACTGAGGTGGATCATTGGTCTCTATGGTATTATCAAATCTTCGACAATTATTTCTATATGGATGGTCCATTGGTAAGAATCGACGATGTCCCATAAAACTGAAACTACAGCGGTGTTTCAATCTTCTGGATCATGTATTCTTCATATAAATAGGACATGGAAATTTTCCCTTCATGCTTCATCTAGACATCATTGAATAAGCCAGAAAATAATTGATCTTCCACATAAGCACAGCACACATCTAAAATATGTCTTTCGAATATGCATCGTATGTGCGAACACCCACATCCCAAAGAAGTTCCAACTCTTTTATTAAAGGTTGCATGTATACGTAAATATCAATGTTGGGATTAGCAGGTCCAGATATGAGTATACTCATGATAGTGAAAGGTTTTTTCATACACAACCTTGGGGGAAGATTATAAATGTGTATAAAAACTAGCCATGTGCTGTGAAAAGTAATAATCTTCCCAAACAGATTAAAACCGTTTCATGAAAGACCTAGCCTTTCATTACACACGTCAGCTAAAAAATCAGGATATTGAGCATCAAATCTCTGCCATAAAAATCCATATGCAGGGTGAACCAACTAATCATTAGTATTCTTTCTCTCGGTATCATTCCATCTCATTTTTATTGATATTTTATCAGACATAAAAAGATTCTGGAGTCTAGGGATCAATGTAAAGTGCCACATTACTTTCTGTGGAACGCGGGATGGTGTTCCATCAGATTTTTACTTCTAGCGGGATGTGCCACATTTTATACAATCATTTCGTTCAACGGTTTCCTCCAAAAATAAACTGCAATCTTTCGAGCAAGCATGAATTTTGTTTCTTGAAAATCCAAGTTCCTTAACTAACTTCCATGCTATATAGTGGTTTTAAAGAATATCTACATCATCTAGAATTAAATCCTTCAATAAGGTAAGAATGTAATTGATTGCTATATTAGAAATCTCATACATAGTTTTCCCATGAAACAATCGGATTAAAAATTCCATCTTTTTTATTTTATCGCATTGTCAATATACTGGAGTCGTGGTAGCATCATTCAATCTTTTCACCCAGAAAACATAATCATTTTCATTACATGCATCATGTGTGCTCATATCGAAGTCTTCTTGGGTCGGAATCCTTTATTTTTCATGATGATGAATAAATGGAAACTGGTCATATAACAAGTTCTCCACTCCAGTCCTCTCATTTGGATCATTAGCAATTTGAGATTTCATTTTCTCCCCATTAAGATACCACACATAGTAGTTTTATTGAAAACCATATTTGTTTATGTGGTATATGACTTCGTCACGGCTCAACCAAGGTCTGCCAACACAAATGGAACATGGGTAGTGTATGAGACCACTATCTGAAGCATTATGAAATGAAAAATCTAAAAATATCTTCAAATTGTTCTGAAAATTGATTGAGATCCAATTGGTTTCATACATCCAACTTCTATCCATTCTGTAAAAAAATAATTATTACAATTAATTTTGTCAACATTAATTCAATAAGATTGAAGTTTCATCAAAAATATATTTAAGTAAATGAGAATTGTTCACTTTATATGAAACCATAACTGACACACTACTTTATATGAGAATCATAATATAAAAGACAAAAAAATACTATATTTATAACAAAATATCTTTGAAGAACTATACATGAGTGTACAAGATCATGTACACTTGTGTAGGAGAATTATTCATGAGATGACTAAATTTTAGATCGAAGAAATTTTATATTTTGGTAGATAATTTGAGTGATCACATACATTTCCCAAGTGGATGGAGTGTCCAGGGGGTACGTGGTGTCCAGGGGGGTGACGGGGTTGTCCAGGGGGTCAGAGGTGTCCAGGGGTGGGGGCTATATAGGGGGTTGGGGTGTCCAGGTGGGCGGGCTATCCATGGGGGTGGTCAGGCTGTTCAGGGGGATAGGGGGAGTCCAGGGGGTGGGTGGGCTATCCAAGGGGGTGAGCGGGGTGTCCAGGGGGTGGGTGGGGATTTCTGGGGGGGACGGGGTGTCCAGGGGGCTGGGCAGGCTGCCCATGGGGGTGGAGGGACTGTCCAGGGGGTACGGGGTGTCTAGGGGGGTGGACGGGTTGTCCAGGGGGTGGGAGGGCTGTTCAAGGGGGTGGTCGGGCTATCCACGGGGGTGGCGAGGCTGTCCAGTGGGGTCGGGGGTGTCAGGGGGGGCTTTCCGGGGGGTGGGCCGTCTGGGGGATGGCGGTGTCCGGGGATAGGTGGGGGTGTCCGGGGGGTGTCTGGGGGGGTGGGTTGTCAACAAGGGTGGGGGGTCTGTCCAGGGGGGTACGGGCTGTCCAGGAGGGTGGGAGGGCTGTCCACGGGGGTGGCGGGGCTGTCCGCAGGGGTCGAGGGTGTCCAGGGGTGAGGGGGATTTCCAGGGGTGGGGGGTTGTCCAGGGGGTACGAGGTGTCCAGGGGTGGGTGGGCTGTCCAGGGGTGGCGGGGGTGGCGAGGCTGTCCAGGTGGGTACGGGGTGTCCAGGGGGTGGGAGGACTGTCCATAGGGGTGGGGGCAGTCCACAGGGGGAGGGGTGTCCAGGGGGTGGGCGGGTCTATTGTAACACCCGAGACTTTTATGTTATGTAAATTATCAAAGGAATCTTTTTCTACGCAACACTTGCTTGACTTGCTTTACACGCAATCGCGACCTTCCTCGATAGCTTGCGTCGTACGCAATACCGAGTTTCACTAAACAACAATATGCTATTAAAACTAGCCGTTATGAATAGTAATAACCACTTTTTGAAATTTTATAAATTTTATTTTTCAAAATGGACTTCATTTTTGGACTCAGAATATCGAAATTAGCCTAGGGTGAAATTTTGGTATTTTTCTGAAAACTTTCAATTTTTGATGAATAGTGAAACCACTAAGTGGTAGGTTAAAAACTGAATTTTGCATAAAACTTAATTTTACCGCTTCTGTGAATGGAATTTCGAAAATCCGAGAGACACGGTTAATATCAAGGACTAAAATGTGGTTCAATGAGATGAAAATAATTTTTTGGTGAATAGTAACTTTTTACCTTTTTACCGCGGTTAATAGTAAATAGGGTAACTAAGGGTAAATATGATATCAATATTACCCTAACACATGTCCTAATTCTATTGGACAAGTGTAATTCGACCAAAAACAAACTTAGGAATAAAATATGACCATTTAGGCCCACTTGGATTAGATTAGGACATTTATTATTAATTTATTTAAAGAAGGGTTAAAATAGTTAAAATCAAAGTTTAATAAGTAAATCATTTTTAATATGGGGTTATACATAAGATAAATTCGATTGTAAATATTAATTAGAAAGCTAAAAATATTTCCTACATTATGGTATTTTATTTGTAATTTTTAGACATCGAATAATTTAATTTATTTATGACACAAAGATGATGCAGTAATTATCTTATTAATGAAATATTGACAAAATTGATAATATAAATACCAAAATGAATGTAATTTAAGACTTTTTATGAATTCCACTAATTTTCTAGGTTACTATGATATATTATTGTTGATTTAATCAACTTGGTTCGAACATATAATTCTGTTATGACTTTCACAAAAATCATATATCAAATAGTGTCAAAATTGACACAAAATAGTTTTTAAATAAAATATTATATTATTAATTGTTATTTTATTCCTAAAAATCTAAGGTTCGGCCAAATGACTTAGATAAGGATATATATATTAATAATAAACAATTTGGGGTTCGTTTGGCGTGTTATAGTAAGTGTATTAACCATATAGTGAAAGAAAACAAAAAGACACGGTAAAAGATTTATTAATTAACTTAGAGTTAAATCTAATTGATAAGGTTAAAATAATACCCTAAACTTGTCTAAATCCTATTGGTTGATAGGATTTCGACCCATCCCCACTTTAGCTTCGAAATAAGACCCTTTGGAACCATTATAAACCGATTTTGACTTTAATATAAAATAATATTTTGAGATATTCCTAAGGTGCCCCTCTCCTCCCTTATAAAAGGGCACCTCCTCCCCCTCCTCCTCACACCAAATTGAGCACTCAAGCTCGGCCAACCCCTGACATTTTCTCCTCTCCACTTCCCTAGAATAATCCTAGAGGTCCTGGTCTTCTCCAAAGACCAATCTTAGTTCCTTAAGTGGAGGATTCAAAGAGGCGTTCCAAAGAAGAGGTAATATCCATTACCGATCTTTTCAATTTCTTTCTTCTTCAACTTCTTCTTCTTTAGTTGTTTCATGATAAATTAATAACATCAGTATTACTTACATACTGATATGTTATTATAAATATGAAACAACCCTAATTCACCTTCTATCCATCCTACGGAAAAATGAAATCACCGCGCGTGCGTACGTACGGAATACCGTCTCCACGCCGTGGTGTAATCTATTTTCCACCATCACCTTACAAGGATGGGTATAATGGTGTAATGAGTAACTATATATGATTATTATTAAGTAATATTGATACTGAAATAATATATATATATACTCCAATACAATTCCACGATCATAGGAACGATATCATCACTCGTGCGTACGTACGGAATACCGTCTCCACGATGTGATGCGACTCGTTCTACATGATCTTCATTTCATAATGATTATATAAATGAATTGAATGAATGAATATGGTATATAATACACTAATACCATTCTGGAAATGAATTATCTATAATCTAAAGATAAGAATAAGAATTTATTCAACAAAACACGCATAAGAACAAAAAGTTATAAAGACCCGAGTAACAAGTAACAATGAAATATTACTAACAAGAAGCTAATAATATGACCATATATGATATCATATCAATATGTATGATTCTGGAATAAGTCAATAACATTATTTAAACCATTATACAGGAGCTTCGGACACGAACAAAGCAAATCGGACCTAAGGTAAGGGAAATATCACAATCTCATTTTTATCCGAGATTGTTTATTCGTAAGTATTTACTGGGGCGTATTTTATCATCCACATCCATGTTTCATCAATATGTAATATTATTTCCATCCACCTACAATTGTTTAAATCCATTTTTACCCTTCGGTGAGTTTTTAGTAAAAGAAATGAAAGGAATCTTTTGATGTTTTTCGTACGAGGTACTTTTTGACTTTTCCGACAAAAGTACGAAGAATGTTTTTTTTTAACTTATACGGCATGAATGGATTTTTAAAACATTACTTCAAAGAAGCTTCCTTTACAAGTTTTCAAGTTTATTTTTAATCAACTTCTTTTATTTTAAAGTTGTATGACATGTTATGAAAGGAAAAATGTTTTTGAAGAAGAAAGGATATTTTCCTCAAGAATTCAATTCAAGTGTTTTATCAAAATTATTTTCCATCTAAGATAATAAAGGGTTCTGTTTCTATCCATATTTTTACATTGGTTTGACTATGTTGTGATGGAATTATGTTTATGAATTCCTTTATCATATATGAATTTATGATGTCATGATGTTTCAAGAATCCCATTTTTGTTATATGTGTTATGCGATGATGTATGTTTTATGATTATGTGGCACACATAAGAAAGGATTCATTATAAGATGGGTGGGACCTATATCTCCCTCAAATGCATTGGGTAATGATTTTATATCTCATGAGATAGACATGGCTGGAACGGAAGGTTATTTCGGTTCAGTGATACAGGACTGAAACGAGGAGTGAACTCGGTTCAGAAAGGGACTTTGTCCACTAAGATAGTCTTGGCAATGAGTCATGACTAACAAGAAATGATTTCCATGATTATGTGTGCATGCCACAAAGTTTCAAGTTTTATGTTATGATTATGGGGATCTCATTTTCACTTCTATGTTTTATTCCATGTTAAGATATTATGATCTCTTTTGCAGGTTTTGATAAAGATATGATATGATTTTTATTTCCTTTATTTGCCCTTGCTGAGCATTTGAGCTCACCCTTTTATGTTTTCTTTTCCCCAGGTCAGGAAGATGGATATTAAGTAGAATATGCTAAAAGGGACCCTAGATATGATGAAATAAATGGGAGACACTGTAGAAGATTTATGAACCAGTTGTTTATGTTTCCCAGTTTCTAAAGACACTATACCTATACGGTCCTTTGTGGTTTTGTCATATGTTGTAATAAGTGTGCTTCAATTTTGAAGTATTAACAATGTATGTAAAGTATGGGTCGTTATAGTTGGTATCAGAGGAAAGGTATAGTCAACCTTTGGAAACTAGGATGTGAAAGCCTTAGTAAGAACCCTAAGGATAAGTCTAAGCATAGAACACAATATTAGTGTTTTAGAAATGTCCTTGAATAACCTAGGATAAGACCTTAAGCATGAAAATTTTATTCTTGAATTATGTGGTTTCCTATTATAATTAGTGTTGCTCACACTATTCTTCTTGGTTTTAGTCAATGGCTGGAACCCGAAGGAACCGTGTTAATGCGGAATGCGATGGGCAATGCAATGATTGTCCCCCTGAGCAACCAAACGATATGGGAGCTGGAATGCAAAATCTTGTAGCCATGCTCACACAACTTTCTCAAGCTATGAATCATGCAGGATTTCCAAACGAACAAAGGAGGGAGCAACATTCTGTTGAATCCTTCATGAGGCAGCGTCCACCTTCTTTCAGCGGGTCTACTGATCCATTAGTTGCTGAACAATGGATTAGTACTACTGAAAAGATATTTTCAGTTCTTCAATGTTCTGAGCATGATAAAGTCATCCTAGCAGTGTATCGTTTGGAAGGAGATGCTGATCAATGGTGGAATCTTGTTAAGAATACAAGGCAAAGGGATGAAATTGAGTCTATGGAATGGGACGAGTTCAAGAACTTATTTTTCAATAAGTACTTCCCTCTTATTCTCCGAACAAAGATGGAGAAAGAGTTCCTTGAACTGAAGCAAAGGGATGATGAATCTGTTGGTACCTATGAAGCAAATTTTACAAGACTTGCAAGGTACGCTTCTGGTATTATTATCCAACCTGAGAGTAAGATCGATCGATTCTTTAGTGGCTTAAAACCAAGTCTTCGAAGGGCATTAGCCATAAGGGACTTCAATAGCTACGAGGAAATCGTTCGATGTGCTCTCAAAGTCGAGATGGAGATTGGAGTAACCCATCAGTCACATGGGTTTGATAAGAAGAGGAAGATGGAATTCAAAGAAAAATCTAAAGAGCACACGGAAAAGAAGATGAACTTTCCCTTATGCTCAAAGTGTGGAAAGAAACATGGAGGGAGTTGTCTTAAAGGGACAAGTAAATGTTTTAAATGTGGAAAGTAAGGTCATCGGGCATTTGAATGCCGTGATAATGGGAAGAAGATGTCTAATGATGCAAACAAAGGAAGGGATACACAGAATGAACCTGCTACACTTCAATGTTTCAAGTGCAAGGAGATGGGGCATTATGCCAATCAATGCCCAAATCCAAGGGTTGATGATGATGGTCGACGTCAACAAACTCTTAAGGCTAAAGACAAAGGAAAGTCACATGCAATTTCTATCAGCGAGGTGGAGTACGATAACGATGTGGTGAAAGGTACACTTACCATCCACTCTAAAGTATCAAATGTTTTATTTGATTCTGGATCCACCCACTCTTTTATTTCTGAAAAATTTTCTAAGGGTATCACCGTATTACCTCAACAATTAGATGTTGAGTTAGCTGTGACAACACCTAATGGCACATCAATCGCATCAGAAGTTTATAATTCTTCTCCGATCGAAGTTTGTGGGAAAGTGCTTCCTGCAAATCTTGTGATCCTTCCTTTAGTGGAATTTGATGTGATTCTTGGCATGGATTGGCTTTCTCTACATGGAGCTCATATCAATTGCCAAATAAGGGAAGTCACATTTCATATTCCAGATCAATCTACGATTGTATACCAATGCAAGGATGAACATAACCTTCCAGTGGAAATTTCTTCCATCTTATGGGTATTGATTCCACTAAATGAAGGTTATTTATCTCAAATGGTTGGTGAGAAACTCACGATTAAGAATATGCCCATTGTACGGGAGTTTGATGATGTCTTTCCAGAGGAATTGTCGGGTCTTCCACCAAATCGTGAAGTTGAGTTTTCAATAGAACTCGTACCGGGTGCTTTGCCTATTTCAAAGACACCTTATAGAATGGCCCCAATTGAGTTGCAGGAATTGAAGAAGCAACTCCAAGAGAATCTTGATAAGGGATTCATACGCCCTAGTGCGTCACCTTGGGGAGCACCTGTTCTATTTGTTAAGAAGAAAGATGGATCAATGAGACTCTGCATTGATTATCGAGAACTTAACAAGATCACTATCAAGAAAAAATATCCTCTCCCACGCATTGATGACTTATTTGACCAACTACGCGGAGCTCAATACTTTTCCAAGATTGATCTTCGTTCAGGGTATCATCAATTAAGGGTCAAAAGGGAGGATATACCAAAGACGGATTTCCGTACAAGGTATGGACACTATGAATTTATAGTGATGCCATTTGGTCTTACTAATGCCCCTGCTATCTTCATGGATCTAATGAATAGAGTCTTTAGAGACTATCTTGATCAATTTGTGGTAGTCTTTATAGATGATATTCTTGTCTATTCAAAGAGCAAGGAAGAGCATGAAGATCACTTGAGAATTATATTGAAGACCCTGAGAAAGGAGAAGCTTTATGCCAAATTTACCAAGTGTGAATTTTGGCTTCAAAAAGTTGCATTTTTGGGTCATATAATCTCAAAAGAGGGGATATCTGTGGATCCAGCAAAAACAGAGGTTATCGAAAGATGGTCAAGACCAACAACAGTAACTGAGATCCGAAGTTTTCTTGGTTTGGCTGGTTATTATCGACGTTTTGTAAAAGATTTTTCACGATTATCTAATCCACTCACCAAGTTGACTCGGAAAAGAGTTAAGTTTGTCTGGACAGAGGAATGTGAAGAGAATTTCAAGGAGTTGAAAAGAAGGCTATCCAGTGCACCTGTGCTCACACTGCCTTGTAGTGGAGAAAGGTTTGTAATCTACAGTGATGCATCCAAGAAGGGATTGGGGTGTGTTCTTATGCAAAATGATATGGTGATAGCTTATGACTCACGACAGTTGAAAATCCATGAGCAAAATTACCCAACACATGATTTGGAGTTGGCTGCGGTAATCTTTGCATTAAAGATTTGGAGGCATTAACTTTATGGGGAACGGTGTGATATTTATACTGATCATAAAAGTTTAAAGTATATTTTCACACAAAAGGAGTTGAATATGCGTCAAAGAAGATGGTTGGAGCTGATTAAGGATTATGACTGCTCAATCCATTACCACCCTGGGAAAGCAAACAAGGTGGCAGATGCATTAAGTCGACAAGACCATGCTAGTTTATCCATGATGAGGATCAAAAAAGATCCAATATTTATGGATTTACAAAGGATGGATCTTGGAATTATAATGGAAGGGGAAAAATCTTATCTTTCTCAAATGAATGTTCAACCATCTATACATGTGAAGATTAAAGAAGCACAGAAAGAAGATGTCGAGTTACAAAAGAAGGTGAGAAATGTTCCTGAATTCAACCTTGATTGTGATGGGATAATAAAGTTCAGGAATCGGGTTTGCGTTCCTCCCATCCCCGAATTAAAGAATGAGCTGCTGGATGAGGCTCATAGTTCATCATTTTCTATTCATCCTGGAAGCACGAAGATGTATAGGGACCTGAAAGAGTACTTCTGGTGGGATGGCATGAAAAGAGATGTTGTTGAATATGTCTCTCGATGCTTGGTTTGTCAACAAGTTAAAGCTGAGAGACAGAAGTCTAAGGGGATGTTACAACCATTACCCATACCCGAATGGAAATGGGAAAACATCACTATGGACTTTGTCACAGGACTTCCTAAAACATCCAAAGGCAATAATGTTATCTGGGTCATAGTTGATCGTCTTACAAAGTCTGCACACTTCATTGCTATTAGAGAGGATTTCTCTCTAGATCAGCTTTCCAGGATATATGTAAAGGAAGTGGTAAGATTGCATGGAGTACCACTTTCTATTATATCTGATCGAGATCCGAGATTTACCTCGAAGTTCTGGTGAAGTCTTCAGCATACTCTGGATACAGAGTTGAGTTTCAGCACTGCTTATCATCCCCAGACAGACGGTCAGTCTGAGAGAACAATTCAAACCCTAGAAGATATGTTGAGAGCTTGCTCTATGGATTTCAAAGGAGGTTGGGATCAACACCTACCTTTGGTAGAATTTTCTTATAATAATAGCTTTCACTCCAGTATTCAGATGGCTCCTTATGAAGCTCTCTATGGAAAGAAATGCAGGACTCCAACTTGCTGGGATGAAGTTGGGGAAAGAAAGCTATTAGGACCTGATCTCGTTGATGAAATGGCAGAAAAGGTTAGATCTATTCAACAACACATAAGAGCAGCTCAGAGTCGACAGAAAAGTTATGCCGACAACCGAAGAAAAGACCTAGAGTTTGAAGTGGGCGATAAAGTGTTCTTACGAATATCTCCCTGGAAGAGGGTTATGAGATTTGGAAAGAAGGGGAAGTTGAGCCCTAGATATATCGGTCCTTTTGAAATACTGGATCATGTTGGGAAGGTAGCTTACCGATTGGCGCTTCCACCGAATCGCTCTCAAGTTCACGATGTGTTCCACGTATCTCTCCTGAGAAAGTACATACCAGATCCTTCACATGTACTCAGCTCAGAAGTTGTACCGCTGGAGCAAGATCTTTCTTATGAAGAACAGCCGATAGAGATACTGGATCGTAGCGAAAAAGTCCTACGAAACAAGACCACTTGCTTGGTGAAAGTTTTATGGAGGAACCACCAACTTGAAGAAGCTACATGGGAGCTTGAGGATATGATGAGGGAGAAGTATCCTCATCTGTTTGTTACAAAGTGACGAATTTCGAGGGCGAAATTCTTTTTAAGGGGGGTAGAATGTAACACCCGAGACTTTTATGTTATGTAAATTATCAAAGGAATCTTTTTCTACGCAACACTTGCTTGACTTGCTTTACACGCAATCGTGACCTTCCTCGATAGCTTGCGTCGTACGCAATACCGAGTTTCACTAAACAACAATATGCTATTAAAACTAGCCGTTATGAATAGTAATAACCACTTTTTGAAATTTTATAAATTTTATTTTTCAAAATGGACTTCATTTTTGGACTCAGAATATCGAAATTAGCCTAGGGTAAAATTTTGGTATTTTTCTGAAAACTTTCAATTTTTGATGAATAGTGAAACCACTGAGTGGTAGGTTAAAAACTGAATTTTGCATAAAACTTAATTTTACCGCTTCTGTGAATGGAATTTCGAAAATCCGAGAGACACGGTTAATATCAAGGACTAAAATGTGGTTCAATGAGATGAAAATAATTTTTTGGTGAATAGTAACTTTTTACCTTTTTACCGCGGTTAATAGTAAATAGGGTAACTAAGGGTAAATATGATATCAATATTACCCTAACACATGTCCTAATTCTATTGGACAAGTGTAATTCGACCAAAAACAAACTTAGGAATAAAATATGACCATTTAGGCCCACTTGGATTAGATTAGGACATTTATTATTAATTTATTTAAAGAAGGGTTAAAATAGTTAAAATCAAAGTTTAATAAGTAAATCATTTTTAATATGGGGTTATACATAAGATAAATTCGATTGTAAATATTCATTAGAAAGCTAAAAATATTTCCTACATGATGGTATTTTATTTGTAATTTTTAGACATCGAATAATTTAATTTATTTATGACACAAAGATGATGTAGTAATTATCTTATTAATGAAATATTGACAAAATTGATAATATAAATACCAAAATGAATGTAATTTAAGACTTTTTATGAATTCAACTAATTTTCTAGGTTACTATGATATATTATTGTTGATTTAATCAACTTGGTTCGAACATATAATTCTGTTATGACTTTCACAAAAATCATATATCAAATAGTGTCAAAATTGACACAAAATAGTTTTTAAATAAAATATTATATTATTAATTGTTATTTTATTCCTAAAAATCTAAGGTTCGGCCAAATGACTTAGATAAGGATATATATATTAATAATAAACAATTTGGGGTTCGTTTGGCATGTTATAGTAAGTGTATTAACCATATAGTGAAAGAAAACAAAAAGACACGGTAAAAGTTAAATTAATTAACTTAGAGTTAAATCTAATTGATAAGGTTAAAATAATACCCTAAACTTGTCTAAATCCTATTGGTTGATAGGATTTCGACACATCCCCACTTTAGCTTCGAAATAAGACCCTTTGGAACCATTATAAACCGATTTTGACTTTAATATAAAATAATATTTTGAGATATTCCTAAGGTGCCCCTCTCCTCCCTTATAAAAGGGAACCTCCTCCGCCTCCTCCTCACACCAAATTGAGCACTCAAGCTCGGCCAACCCCTGCCATTTTCTCCTCTCCACTTCCCTAGAATAATCCTAGAGGTCCTGGTCTTCTCCAAAGACCAATCTTAGTTCCTTAAGTGGAGGATTCAAAGAGGCGTTCCAAAGAAGAGGTAATATCCATTACCGATCTTTTCAATTTCTTTCTTCTTCAACTTCTTCTTCTTTAGTTGTTTAATGATAAAGTAATAACATCAGTATTACTTACATACTGATATGTTATTATAAATATGAAACAACCCTAATTCACCTTCTATCCATCCTACGGAAAAATGAAATCACCGCGCGTGCGTACGTACGGAATACCGTCTCCACGCCGTGGTGTAATCTATTTTCCACCATCACCTTACAAGGATGGGTATAATGGTGTAATGAGTAACTATATATGATTATAATTAAGTAATATTGATACTGAAATAATATATATATATACTCCAATACAATTCCACGATCATAGGAACGATATCATCACTCGTGCGTACGTACGGAATACCGTCTCCACGATGTGATGCGACTCGTTCTACATGATCTTCATTTCATAATGATTATATAAATGAATTGAATGAATGAATATGGTATATAATACACTAATACCATTCTGGAAATGAATTATCTATAATCTAAAGATAAGAATAAGAATTTATTCAACAAAACACGCATAAGAACAAAAAGTTATAAAGACCCGAGTAACAAGTAACAATGAAATATTACTAACAAGAAGCTAATAATATGACCATATATGATATCATATCAATATGTATGATTCTGGAATAAGTCAATAACATTATTTAAACCATTATACAGGAGCTTCGGACACGAACAAAGCAAATCGGACCTAAGGTAAGGGAAATATCACAATCTCATTTTTATCCGAGATTGTTTATTCGTAAGTATTTACTGGGGCGTATTTTATCATCCACATCCATGTTTCATCAATATGTAATATTATTTCCATCCACCTACAATTGTTTAAATCCATTTTTACCCTTCGGTGAGTTTTTAGTAAAAGAAATGAAAGGAATCTTTTGATGTTTTTCGTACGAGGTACTTTTTGACTTTTCCGACAAAAGTACGAAGAATGTTTTTTTTTTAACTTATACGGCATGAATGGATTTTTAAAACATTACTTCAAAGAAGCTTCCTTTACAAGTTTTAAAGTTTATTTTTAATCAACTTCTTTTATTTTAAAGTTGTATGACATGTTATGAAAGGAAAAATGTTTTTGAAGAAGAAAGGATATTTTCCTCAAGAATTCAATTCAAGTGTTTTATCAAAATTATTTTCCATCTAAGATAATAAAGGGTTCTGTTTCTATCCATATTTTTACATTGGTTTGACTATGTTGTGATGGAATTATGTTTATGAATTCCTTTATCATATATGAATTTATGATGTCATGATGTTTCAAGAATCCCATTTTTGTTATATGTGTTATGCGATGATGTATGTTTTATGATTATGTGGCACACATAAGAAAGGATTCATTATAAGATGGGTGGGACCTATATCTCCCTCCAATGCATTGGGTAATGATTTTATATCTCATTAGATAGACATGGCTGGAACGGAAGGTTATTTCGGTTCAGTGATACAGGACTGAAACGAGGAGTGAACTCGGTTCAGAAAGGGACTTTGTCCACTAAGATAGTCTTGGCAATGAGTCATGACTAACAAGAAATGATTTCCATGATTATGTGTGCATTCCACAAAGTTTCAAGTTTTATGTTATGATTATGGGGATCTCATTTTCACTTCTATGTTTTATTCCATGTTAAGATATTATGATCTCTTTTGCAGGTTTTGATAAAGATATGATATGATTTTTATTTCCTTTATTTGCCCTTGCTGAGCATTTGAGCTCACCCTTTTATGTTTTCTTTTCCCCAGGTCAGGAAGATGGATATTAAGTAGAATATGCTAAAAGGGACCCTAGATATGATGAAATAAATGGGAGACACTGTAGAAGATTTATGAACCAGTTGTTTATGTTTCCCAGTTTCTAAAGACACTATACCTATACGGTCCTTTGTGGTTTTGTCATATGTTGTAATAAGTGTGCTTCAATTTTGAAGTATTAACAATGTATGTAAAGTATGGGTCGTTATATCTATCCAGGGGGTACGGGGTGGGTGGGCGGGTTGTCCACGGGGTTGGCGGGGCTGTCCAGGGGGTACGGGGTGTCCACGGGGGGTCGGCGGGATGTCCACGGGGGTGGAGGAGACTGTCTAGGGGGTACGGGGTGTCCAGAGGGTGGGCGGGCTATCCACGAGGGTGGCGAAGCTGTCCAGGGGGGTCTGGGGGTCCAGGGGGTGGGAGGGCTTTCCAGAAGTGGGGGCTATCCAGGGGATACGAGGTGTCCAGGACAGCCCACCCCCCACCCCCTTAGACAACACCCCCCCCCCCCACCTGAAAAACCCACACCCCACTAAACAAAAAACATAAAACAAACCCTTTACCCCGGCACTAAACAAACCCCACTAAACAGACCATTTACGATGTATCAAGTGTAGAACAAAAAAACCTAAAACAAATAAAGGGTCCGGTACTCCAACAGCAATAACTCTAATTTAACCTAAATCAAAACATAAAACATAAAATAAAAAGAGTAAGAACACTAAAACTAAGATAACACTTACTAATTTGAAAGTGTAGAAATAAAAATTTGTTTGATTGAAGAAGGATCTTCGGCTAGAAGGTATTTCAATACCGAGAATACATCGGGAGGAGGTCTAGATTAGGTCTGCAATCGGACCTACTGGGAGCTGGGGTACTGGGTATTTGGGGGAAAAATCCCAAGTCAAGTTCACCCCATGGGTGGATAAAGTTTAGGCTTCTACACTAATAGGTTGTTCATGGATCGTAAAGAGGTTTAATTTCATAAAGTATATACAGAAACATTTATTTTTAAATTTGAGATTAATAATAAAGTATGGAAATGATACTATACACATCATAAAGAACAAGAAATAGTGATATATTTAAGGGATAGTTTATAAACCATATTCTATATACTCACAGACATCTACCAAACAAGTATTAGTCATTGATTCAATAACAAATAGTGTGAATCATAAAATTTTCCAAAATCCCTAGAAATAGGGAATAGTGACATGATCTTTCTAGATATTGAAATAAATGGAGAAATCCGGGGAAGAGGACTTCTATGTCAGTATTTGGGAAGAGTTTTAAGGAGTCTAACCTGGATGGGGGAGTTGAAGCCGATCAGATGGAAGACCTAGGGTTAGGGTTCACCTACGCGTGGGGGCTTCCAGAAATTGGGGGTAATGAGTTATGTGCTTCTGTGTAATCAAGGTCAGGGCTACTGTATTTGGGGAGACCTTCCCAATAATTTTTAAAAACTGTTGGGAAAATCATGGACTTTACCAATGGTTTTTACAAACCATTGGTAAAGGGTGAAAATGTTGTGTATTTCCCAACAGTTTCTTCAAACCGTTGTGAAATCCTTTACTAAACCAACCTTTAGAAATGGTTTAAATAAACCGTTGGTAAAGGACCCCTATACCAATGGTTCTGTAGAACCATTGGTATACAAGTGTTGGGAAAACACAACTTTCTATTAGTGAAAAAGAAGGACTGGTGATTTCAAGTTCTTCATTAGGATTTGGTTCATTGTGACTAGAATCTAAAGAATTTCTAGAACTAGAGGTTTTCAAAGATTCCTTTACAAGATGGTTAGGGGATTTTGAATTAATGTTTATATTTGATACATCATCATCCAGGTTCTCTAGAGCAGTCTTAAGCTCATGTGGATCTGTTTCATCAAATTTGACATGGACAGATTCTTCCACATATTTAGTTCTTTTATTAAAAACTCTATAGGATTTACTATAAATTGAATATCCTAAGAAGCTTCCTTCATCACTCTTGGATGAAAATTTGTCAAGGTTGTACTTAGTATTAAGGATATAGAATTTGCAACCAAATACTTTGAAGTAGCTAAATTTGGGTTTTCTATTGTTCTACAACCCATATAGAGTTCTTTTAAGGATGGGTCGAATCAATACTCTATTGATTATGTAGCATGTTGTATTTATAGCTTCATCCCAAAAGTAAATAGGTAAGTCATATTCACTGAGCATAGTTCTAGAATTCTCTTTCAGAGTTCTATTTCTTCTTTCTACAACTCCATTCTGTTGAGGTGTTCTAGGGGCAGAGAAATTATGAATATAGCCATTTTGTGAGCAAAAGGATTCAAACTCTTGATTTTCAAACTCACATCCATGATCAATTCTTAAGGATTTAATTTTATTTCCACTAATATTTTCTACAGTTTTGGCATATTTGGTAAAATGAGAGTAGGCTTCACTTTTGTGATCCAAAAAAAAATCCAAGTATATCTAGACAAGTCATCTACAATAACATAAACATAGTGCTTCCTATTTAAACTAGAGACTCTATATGGTCAAAAAAAATCCATGTGAACCAATTAGACAGGTTCAAAAGTTGAAACTTCTTTCTTTTGTTTTAAGGAAATTTTGTGTTTCTTTCCTTTTTGATAAGGATTACACATTTTATCGTTTAGAAACTCAAGTTTGGGTAGTTCTTTGACTAAGCTTTTTATAGTTGACTTTCTAAGGGAATGAGTGTTACAATGTCCTAGTCTCCTATGCCAAATCCTAGAATTTTTGTGAAACACACTTAAACATGAATCATTTTGAGAAGATAAAGAATGAAAGATAATAGAATATACATTTTCATTTCTTAATGCAGAAAACACTAATTCATTTTTAGAATTAAAAACATTAAAGGAATCATTTTCAAATTTGTCATGAAATCCATCATCACATAATTTTGAAATACTAAGAAAATTATATTTCAATCCATCAATAAATAGTACTTTATAAATCAAAACTAAGTTAGAGATACCGATTTGGCCAAGCCCAGTAATCTTTCCTTTGGAATTATCACCAAAAGTGACATGTCCTCCATAAATTTTTATTAAGTTCTTAAAGTATGAATATTCTCCTGTCATGTGTATCAAACACCCACTATTCAAGTACCATATGATTTTACAGGAACTTCTTAAGAAGCTTTCCTACAAAATAGTTATATAAAAAAAGATTTTGGTACCCATACGTGTTTGGGTCCAGTAATATTAGTGATTAGTTCCTTAAGAACCCATATCTACCTCATAGGTTTCCAATAAACATTATGTAAAGTATTTGAAAAATAAAATCTATTTGGTCCAGAAAAGATTAAAATAGTATATAGTGTGTCATAACTTTAACTAGGGAAATTTTTTTCAAAACTAGGATTAAATTTGTATATCCTATATTTAGAAACAAAATTAGTTCTTCCAAAAAAAATTACTAGGTTGATAGCCAATGCCAGTAGTATATTTAGGAGCAATCTGTTTACCCATCATTTGTACCAAGGTATCTCTACCATTAGTAAAACTTTCAATATCATTTTTCAATTTCTCATTAGATAATTTTAGTTCATTGTTCTCTCTGAGTAATTGAGCATTTTTCTCCCTTTCTACAGTGAGTTCAGTTTTAACAGTTGAGGTAAGAGAATGTTGTTTCTTTAAAGACTTGTATTTATCTTTCAGTTCATTTCATTTCTCTTCAAAAATATTATAGTACTCAAATATTTCTTTATTATTCATATTTTCATAGTCACTCTCATCTCCAGAATAATAAGAATTGTGTATAGGAGATTCCATTGTTAACTCAGATGTGTTTTTCATAAAACATATATTGCATTTGTTAGCCTGTTCATTATGTGAAGATTCTGAGTCACTTGAATTTTCCTCAGAAGCACTCCATGTTTCTTTCATTTCTTTTTATACATTATATCATTGTTCTCATATTTATTTTTGTACTTGAGCTTGGGATAGTCAGAATTGATATGTCCTTTTCATTTACATTCATACCAAAAAAATCTCATCAGACTTGTCACTTCTTTTCTAATCTTTTTTCCATCTTTTTTTTATCATATCTTCCCTTGAAGTTAGGATTTCTGAAAAATTTCTTCTTTTTGTAAAATCTCTTAAACCTTATGGATAGTTGAGCCATATCCTCATCACTGTCAGGTGATGATTTTTCACTGCTGGAACTTTATACAGAAACTTCCAATTTACCTTTTTATTTGTTTTTAGAGGTGGTGGTCTTGAACACAACTGATTTTATTTTGGGTTCATCATCCTCTTCCTTGTTTAATTTCATCTCCTCTTCATACATCATTAGTTTTCCAATGAGTTATTTTACAGGTAGCTTACTGATGTCGCATGACTCTCTAATAGAGACATATTTTCCTCTCTATATGTCAGGTAGGTATTTGAGAATGTTCATAATCTATTCTTTAGTAGTGACTTCTCTTCCAAGAGAAATCATTATGTTGAAAATTTTGTTGAACCTTAGATACATGTCATAAATAGTCTCATCAGGTTTCATTTTAAAGTTATCATATTTAATAGTATAATTATTAAGTTTCATTTATTTCAAACTATAAGTTCCTTTATGTGAAACAGACAAGGTATCCCAAATTTCATGGGTAGTTTTAAATGCAGAGATTCTATTAAATTACTCATCTCATAAAGAGAAGTATAAAGCATTCATAGCCTTTAAATTATTATTATAGGAAGTTTTGGTAGGTTCATCCCAAGTGATTCTATCAGTATCAGAAATATTATATTCATCTATAATTGAAGACCAGATTTCAAATCTCATACTTTCTAAATGCATTTTCATTTTAATTTTCCATTGATCATAATTAGTTCTATTAAAGAATGGTGGTTTGTTTTTTAAAAAACCTTCCAATCTATTATCCGTAATACATAAATACTTTAAAAGAGCTAAAAAAATTTAATTAATAAATATTATAGATCTTTAAAGTACAAGTGTAATCATAGTTGAATAAGGTAAAAAATAGAGTCTTTAGAAATAACTCTCTGATGCCAAATGTTGGTTGGATTAGAGTACTCAAGAGGGGGGTGAATTGAGTATCTATTCAAAATTTATGTTTTAAAAGTATTCTCAAAAAGGTTTCCCAATATTTAAACACAGCCCAGTCAATCATGGTTATAAGGTTATGAAATTTTGACTATTTGAATAACTTCTTAGAAGATTGATTAATTCTCAGTAATCTTAATATTCATTATTAACATTAACTTTTAAGTTATTCTAATAATGAAAACAATTATAGATTCTTTACAAGATTAACTATCAAATTTAATTTAGTGATTTCTGAATTAAATAGTAAAATAGAGAACACTAAAATAAACAATATAGTATAAATGAAACAAGTGGTTTAGTCTCAAGCCGAGACCTAATCCACTTCACTTGGTGATCAACAGCCACTAAGTAGTTTATATAAATAAACTTGATAGACAGCCTGTATTGGGCTTCACAACAGTACACAAGACTGTCTAGGTCACAAAACCTATTCCACAGTTCTTTGTGGGTATAAACTAACAGGTCACACATAACCTCTTCCACACTTATCTATGGGAATACAAAGGTGTAAAAATATGTAAGAGAAAGGATATATTGTATCCTTCAGTTTGATTCAGGAGATAATGCATGTTTAATACATACACACACATTGCTTGAAAGATAAGAAAAAATAAGACACAATAGATCAGAAATGATGAGATAAGGTTAGAAGTTCTCTAAGTGTTGGTCTATGCATCTCTGGACTTCTAGGATGAAGCAGATGCAGAAATCGAGTCCTCCCACAGAAAAAAGAGTATCATTAGTCAGCTAGATCTGGCTTGTGTTCATTGTGGAGTTGATGATGCATAAAGGTTCTCGGCTCTAGGATTTGAGTATGCTTTGTGTTCTCTTCAACAGTGTCAGTTTTCATGAAATATTGTGCTTCTTCATTATCATGCACACACTTGTTTTGTTTTTGATCTATCGTCACTACAGTCACCATGATCACACACTTTTCTTATCGGCACATTGTTTTTTTTTCTTGGAATGCATGTTTTGGAGCCGACAGGAGGCATTTATTCTACACCTCGTACCTCATACTATTAGGTGACATGTCTACAAAGAGACATTAATTATGTCTGTGCATTTAAAAGCTTCAAATATGACCGTTAGAAATTATATTGAAAAATGACAAAACAGATTAATAAACGGTGTCACAGTCTGTCTGTAAACGGTGTCTTCATGAAACAGTGTCTCCTTGAAATGTTTTCTCCTTCTTTGTAATTGAGCGGTGAGATATCTATGATGTAATAGTTATATAGAGATCAAGAACCAGTAGCACAGATGCGTTGTTAGGATCACAGTGTCTGGTCACGGTGTCTAGATGGTCACAGTGTATGGATGGTTACGGTGTCTGGATGGTCGCGGTGTCTAGGTGGTCACAGTGTCTGGATGGTCATGGTGTCTGGATGGTCATTATGTATGGATGGTCACGGTGTTTGGATAGTCATAGTGTTTGGATGGTGACGGTGTTTGGATGGTCATGGTGTCTAGATGGTCACGGTGTCTAGGTGGTCACGGTGTCTAGATGGTCACGGTGTCTCAGACTTAGTCAAATCTCTGTACACAGAACTAAACAGTGATATTCATAGAATGAATTAAACTTAATTATTCATAAGATAATTTTGTTAGAAACAAAATAGTTTAAAATAATTATTTAACTCATAAAAAAACTAATCATTTGTACACATGATTCTAGATAGATTAAATAGGATTAATAGGATTTATAGAGTATATATGATTTGTGATCTTTAAAACATGATTAATATTTGAGGATTCCAACAATTAGTTTTGAATCTTTGTGTTCATTGATGGAATACTTTGATAAATTGATGGGTGTTACAAAGGGTTTTGACAGAAGACTCTGTGATGATGATGATCTTTGAGAACAGATAATTGCTAGGGTTCTCTACGAAGAGAGGAGCACTGTGAAGATGATTTAGATGATCTAGAAAATCCGAAAAGAGGTGATGGATCTTAATGATCAGCTGAGCCTATAAATATGTAGCCAAATCTCTTTATTTTTTTCAAATTTTTAAAGGAAAGATCCAGAAACTCTTTGAGTTCACAAAGATCTTTGCAAACAAGACTTTCTCTACGATATTGAGCATCACGAAGATACTACAAGTCTCAACTGATGTTCGATGATTTTTTTTAAGGGTACTTAACGATGATGAGGTATGTCATGTTAAATCTGTGAACTTCACAAATATTGTTCTGCGAAGGCAAGGAAGTTTTGCAAAGACAGTTTGTTTCGCGAAGGAAAGGAAGCTTCTCAAAGATAGTTTGTTCCATAAAGGAAGGGGTGATTCATGAAGGATTATGGTTACCAAAGGGGATTCGTGAAGGGAAGTTTTGAAAATTTATTTTAAGGGGATAAGGATTTCAAAGATCATTAACTCAGTTATAAGGTGTAAAAAGAGTCCTATGCTAAGTTAGAGACAATGACTTTAATTCAAAATCATTGAAGCGACCTTCAAGTTGATAAACTCAGTTAGACTTCTCTCAAAGTGTTGAGCTAGGGGGAGTCGATGGAAGTGATCTGAGGGACATAGTGTGCTGACTCTAAAACATTGTAAAGGTAGTGATCCTAGCATAGAGTGGCTATGGTCTAACATTTGTATTCCACAGCTAGTGAATATTAATGGATTTTGGTATGACCAACACACTGTCGGTATATGCTCCTTGGATGTATCCCTTAGTGGTTAACCAAGTAAAAGTGTTGTGTGGTCACTTTGTATGTGATTATTTGATTTTTTTTCTTATCCATCATACAGGTTTAACGTGTTCCTACCAACGTGGGAACAAAATCCATCACTTTAAAAGAAAAATTTGACACTGTGATTCACCCCTCTCCTCTTAGGGTGTTATGGGGTCCTACATTATCCTCTATAGACCAAGGTTATTCAATAATTGTTTCTTTCACTTTGGGGTCATTTTTCCACAAATTAAATAATAATAATTTGAAAATGTTGTGGAAAAAGAATTTTTTTATGTTTTTTTTTTAAAAAAGAGACAAATATTATAATTAGATTGTTGGCAGTGCATCCCCGATAACAACACCATATTTTGACACATCCTGTCATGGGTTGTGACAAAAATAAATAATCCCTATGTTAAAATTTAGTATAGTGTTTAATCAAGGTTGTCATCATTGAGAAGCACACAATAATCAAGAAGTCACCTTAAAATTTGAGAAAAAAAGTGGAGGTTGTTTTTCAAATTGTTTGATTTTGAAAATAACTAAAAAAATGAAACAAAAAAATAAATTAAGAAAAATATTGAAATCAAATTGATAAAGAAAGTGATTGAAATTGTGATATGAATTGGCTGATTAGGTCAGGTTTAGTTTTCCAATTGCAATGCTATCATAGTTCAAATTTATCCAATCCTCTTCTACGAAGATGATTAAAGTGAGATTCCATGATCATATACTCTCACTCCCTTAGTCAATGGTAATGGTGAGAGTAAAACCAGACAATATCTTAGCTCTATTTACTCTCCTTCCTATGTGTGAAATATTTGTAGTGAATACTCTCAATTAACTTAGGCAATTTTTAACCGAGTCTTGTTTATCCCAAACAATAAAGAATGCTCACTACCCCTCCCACGCATACTGATGATCTCCGAATAATTCAACAATAATACCTAATCTATTTCATCATATATACACTAGAACATAATGAAGTGATAAAATGATCATTCACCAAAGAAATAAAAATATCAGAATTTAAAACCAAATATGATCGTACTTGATGATAAAAATCGTTATAAGAAGTTAAAACCAACTTTGAAAAAGAGATAAAAGATTTTATACCATTAGGTTCATGAACTCAAGAGTTACAGAAATTAAAACATCCCCTATCACTCTAATTATTACCCCTCTATATTAAGGGAATCCAGGAAGAACGGGGGAAAAGGATATATTACAAAAATAAAAAGAAATAAAGAGGGAAAACGAATAATATAAAATTTTCTCCTCCAGAATCTATCTAATGGATGTTTTATTATGTTTTGTATACTATAATCTATAAAATCAACAAGTTCCCTTTTTAAGAGTTGTTATAAATTAATTTTTTTATCAACCCAAAAAATATCAAATCCTTTTTACTCATTTAGGGGAATTATTATCAAATTACTAAAGTACGCTTTCTTTGGCTAAGGAGACTCTTCAACTTCTTCTATTTAAGAGCATGCAAGGACTGACTTAATGAGATAATTTCTCCATAAAATTTAATTTTAGAATGATTATTTGAGTCATATTTCATATCCATCTAGAATAACCTCATTTTTAGGTTTTTATATCAAGATATGTATCATTAACTTAGGTGTGGTCCATTCTGTAAACCAGAAAAAAAAATTCGCAATGATTGATTTTTCTAGGCCAGTGTGTTTAGAATTAGATCTTGGTCTAAAAGAGAATTTTTTAGAATAAAAAATAAGGAATCATAAAAAAATAACCACTTAAATTTGATAAAAATTGTAAAATTTATTTCCAAAAAAAAGAAGATCAAGAAAACTGTTAAATTTCCTTAATTAAGTAATGTTCACAATTATGCCCAAAATATACAAAAAAAATACTAAAATGATGAAAATAATATCTAATTGATTAATTAGAATGGAATAAATCATTTAAAATAAATGAAGCATTAGGAAAATATTATCTCTATCAATAGTAAAATTAATTGGTTTTACTTGGGATTGAAGCTAATATATTGAACAGAATTGGCCACTCCTAAGTTTAAAAGTTATGAGAAACTTTTTTATTATTCTAAGAAGGTAAAATGGAGTTTTATAATACTCATGTGTTCTGTGAAAACAAGACTAAAAATAGGTCTAGTTGGTAGATAAGTAGCAATCAGCTATTAAGGAAATATAAAGTTAAGAAATTCCACTTCCCAATTTGTGATAGTTATGGTAAAAAAACCTTGGGAATATCTTATGAAATATAGGAATTGATTCGAATGTGGTATTTTTGGGAATATAAATTATGATTTAAAAAAAATATCTTGGTAGTTTTAGGACCAATTTTGATAAACATACATTGTGGTTTTTTAAATGTAATGAGATGGGTTATTATATGGATGCATGTTTGAAGAAGAGCATGAATGATGGGAAGAAGTTGGACCATAAGCATAAGGGTGTGGTGAAATCCATTGAAACTAAATTGGAAAATATTGGGACATTAAAATAAGTGGTAACAGGTACATTACTTATTTATTCTGATTATTTTCATGTATTTTTTTATTCAGGGTCTACACATTCCTTTATTTCTAAGAAAGTTTTTGGTAAAATGAAGAATTCACCTCAGGAAATTAATACATGAATTTTGGTGAAAAAACTTGTGATATAATTTAGGTAATAACAATTTATAAAGATCAAATTTTTACCATATTTGGAATGGTTTTCCCTAAAAATCGTATTGTCTTTCCCACTATAAAATTTTATGTCATTTTGGTTGTGGATTGACTTTTAGTTTATCATGATAAAATAGATTGCAGATCCAAAGTAGTTATTTTCTAAAATGAGTTTCTATTTATATATAAGGTTCAATTCATACCTTTGATAAAATATCAATAAGATGAGAAACTATTAAAATATGTAAATAAAAGTTATTTTGCTCATATTTTTTAAGATAAGGGAACAGTTTATATTAATGTTTTACGGGTAGTAAAATGACATCTGAATGTTTTTATGGATGAGTTACCCTTTATTATACCTGATTAAAAAGTTGAGTTTACTATTGAATTAGTATGTCATACTAAGCCAATTTTAAAACTACCTTTATCGAATAGATCAAGTAGAACTTCTGGAATTGAAAACACGGTTACAATAATTGCTTGATAAAGGTTTCATCCATCCTAGTACTTCACCATGGGGTACTTCTATTTTATTTTTTAAAAAGAAATACAGTTCTGTGAGCTTTTTCATTGATTATAGAGCATTGAATAACACCACTTATATGAATGATTATTTATTTCATCATATTTAATACTTTTTTGATTAGATATTTGGAACTCATTACTTTTTGAAGGTTGATCTCAGGTCTGGGTACCATCTACTAAAGTTGAAGGAGGATGGCATCCCTAATATAGTGTTTTATACTAGGTATGGGTATTATGAGTTTTTAGTTATTCCCTTTAGGTTAATGAATTCTCTAGATGTATTCATGGATATTATGAGTATATATTTCTATGAATATTTGGATAAATTTATGATTGTTTTTATTGATGATGTTTTATTTTACTCTAAAAGTTATGAGGATCATGAAAAACATATAAGGATTGTTCTACAAACCCTAAAAGAAAAAATTTCTATAAAAAATTTAGTAAATTATATTTTTGGTTACAACATATTATATTCCTTAAATACATTATAAATAAATGTGGCATAAATTTGGATCCCTTTAAAACTAAATTTGTTGATGAATGGCCAAGACCTTCAAATGTTACTATGATTCATAGTTTTACTGAATTAGTAAGGTATTATCAATGGTTTATTGAAAAATTTAAATGTTTATCAAGTATGATAACCAATTTAACATGAAAAGGAGTTAGATTCATCTAGATAAAATAATATAAAGAATATTTCCAAGAATTTAGAAGAATATCAATGAATGCTCCAAGTTTGGCCTTTCCCTCCATAAATGGTGACTTTGTTATCTATAGTGATTCTTTATTGAAATGACTGGGTTGTGTTTTAATATAGATTGATTAGGTAATTTCTTATGCTTCGTGTTAATTAAAATATCATGAACGGAATTATCCTACACGTGACCTTGAATTGGAAGCTGAAGTGTTTGCTTTAAAATTTTGTAGACATAATTTATATGGATTGAAGTGTGAAATATATACTAATTATGAACTTTTAAATAATATATTCACATAGAAATATTTGAAAATGAGGTAGGAATGATTTCATTAATTGATAAAAGATTATGACTGCATATTCCATTATCATCCAGGTAAAGAAAATAGAGTATATTATTCTTTCAGTAGGAAAGATAATGTTATATTAACCATGTTATGATTAGAACATCACCCTTTGATTAATGATTTGATTAATGTTGGGTTAGAAGTTTTTCATGAAGGAACTCCCTCTATTTTGTTTGAGGTGTCACTACAATCATCTTTATCATACTAAATTAAGAAATCTCATAATGAAGATTATGAGTTATAGGAAAAGGTTGAATTGGTTAATAAATATAAGTTTCTTGAATTTAATATTAATAAAGAAAGTGTTTTGAGATTCAAACAATTTTTATGTATTTCATGTGAACCCCATATGGATAAATAATTATTGAGTGAGGCTTATAGTTCTCCATTTTCTATTTATCCTAGAAATATAAAATTATATAGATACCTTCAGAAACATTTCTAGTTGGAAGGAATCAAGAAAAATATTTTTGATTTTACTATGAAATGTTTGAGTTTTCAATAGTTTAAAGTTGAATAACAATTAAAAAAAGGTATGATTCAGCCATTTCTAGCTCTATAATAGAAATGGGATAATATATTCAAGTATTTTTTGTGGGATTGAAAAATACTTCTTGAGGTAATAATTCGATTTGCGTAATTTTTCATTTATTAACAAAATTTTATTATTTTATTCCCATTTAAGAAAATATTTATTTAGATCAAATTTCATGGATTTATGTTAAAGAGATAATTATATTACAAGGACTCCCTATTTCCATTTTATATGATCATTATCCAAGATTCACCTCTAATTTCTAGAAAGTAATTTAGAATTCATTGGGTACTAAATTAAATTTCAGTACATACTTTTATCCTCAGTTTGACAAAAAGTTAGAGTGAATTATTCAGACTTTGGAGGATATGATTCAAGCTTATTTAATGGATTATCAAGGATTTTGGGATCAACATATGACTTCGGTTTATTTTTATTATAAAATAAGTTCTCATTCTAGTATAAAAATAGAACCTTTTGAAGCATTATATATAAAGCAGTGTTAGAGTTCATCTTGTTGAGATGAAGTCAGGAAAAAAAATTGTACCATAATTAATAGAATAAATGGTTTAGAAGGTGAAATTGATTCATAAGTATATAAGAATTACTCAAAGAAAGCATAAAATTTAGGCAGATATCCAGAGGAAATATGATTTTTTTTCAATATAGGTGATCAATTTTTTCTAAAATTATCTCCATTTAAAAGTGTTGTGTATTTTAGTAAAAATAGTAAATTGAGTTCATGGTTCATGGGACCATATGAAATCCTAGAGAAATTTGGATATATTTCCTACCGAGTGTCCTTTACTCTGATTTTATCTTAGGTACATGATGTATTTCATGGTTTGTTTTTAAGAAAATATGTTTCAGATACATCTCATATGTTGATCTTAAAAGTACTTCATTTGGAAAATAATCTATCATGTGAGGAATATCCTATTCATATTCTTGACCATAGAGAGAAGGTGTTACAGAATAATTTGATTTACCAAGTTAAGGTTTTATGGGGAAATCATATGATTGAAAAAGAAACTTGGGAATCTGAAAATTCTACGAGGGAGTGATATCCACACTTGTTTAAGTAATGAATAAAAAAAATTATACTTAAAAATTCATTTTTATATTGAAAATTTTATTTTTATGAAGAACCATTTTTTGTCATGTTTGTGGATTTAATTTTAAATAAAATTTTCCCAATTTTGTTATATTAATATTGAAAAATGGATTATATATTTAGAATTAGGAAGTATAAATTTGGTAAATATTTTCTATTTTATTTTTGGTCATTATGAATAGTGACCATAGAAAATTTTTGCTACCATGGTGAAGGTGAAATGGGTTACTTAGGGTTTAAAATAATGTGATATGGCTTAAAATTAATTAAAATACTTACCTTTATTTCATTACATGAGTCTTTTTCTTTTTTAATCATCTAAAATCTAAAATATGTCCTTTTTTACCATTTATCTTTGATTTTGACCTTTATAATATTTATGTAAGGGATAAATTCAAAATTTTCACTCTCTTGCTTTTAATATCTAAAATATTTTGTGACAGAGATAAAAATAACTTATGTTATTTTATAAATAGTTATTTAAATGGTGAATTAATTTTTTTTATCATGGTAATTTATTTTTACTTTTTAGTGATAAAATAATTACCTTAAAGGTTTACACAACGCCAACATTGTCTTTGTGAAAGCGGTTACAAAATAAAGTAAATGAGTTTAAAAACTCTAAAAGTAATATTTTTTGTTATGTTAAGGAGTTAAATGAATTTTTAAGATAAATATATCCTATTATTTATGTTTTAAAGGTTTATATTTGAAATCCATTTCTCTCTTTTCTCATTAAATTCAAACTAAATGAATAGTGTCAAAAATGACATTAATGATAGTTTTTGTTATTAAATTATTTAAAATTCATAGAAATAATATATTCATCCAAATGAATGGGATATGGTTTAAAATATAAACCATGGTATATTTATGGGTCACTTTTCCAATTATATTAAACTTATTGACCCACAAAGAGTAAAAAATGTTGATATCATGGTAATTGTCAAAACGACTAATGAGAGGTTAAAACAAAGAGATAAGGGTTAAAATATCACCTAAACTTGTCTGAATTTTATTTTATGAGATTATTTAGACTAATAATCATCCTATATTTTAATTATATCAATTTTTATTCACTATAACTTTAAAATTAATTTATATTAATTTAATACTTTAAGTAATTCCAATAATGCTCGTTCCCTCACTTATAAAAGGGAACTCCCTACCCTATTCTCTAGAAACTTAAAGAGATATTTATTTTAGTAAATAACTACCCAAATACATTAATAACATCCATACCCTTGTTATAGAGGCCTTATTTGTGGCATAATACCAACCCTATATGGCTTAAGGTGTAAAGAAATGAAGGTTGTCCGAAGAAGAGGTGTAGCTTTTAACCGAATGTTTTGGTTTTATTTATTCTTTTAACTCCTTCAAATATTATTCAACCATGAATAAATAATAATATAATTATATTACATATATTTATATATTATTATTTTAATTTCATAACCAATATTCATCTTCTCTTTCATCAAATGGGAAATGAATCTATCGTTTGTGTGTGTGGTAAACTACCGCCTCGTGAACTGATGTAATTCATTTTCCATCACCACCTCTCATGATTGGTTATAATGATGGATTTAATGTATCTATATTATATTAATTACATGATTATAATTATTTAAATATAATATATCATATATTTTCTTACCATTCCATCCATGGAAAAATGATAATGTCGTTCGTGCGTACGGGTGGATTACCACCTCCATGAAGCGTTGTGATTCATTTTTCATCATCGCATTACATGGATGATATATATAAGTGTTTTAGAGAGATAATATGATATTTATTATATAATTATAAATATTTAAATATTAAATATTAATATATTATTTCCATCATGAAAAATGAAAATGTTACTCATGCGTATGTACGGCCTACAATCTCCATGAATGTAATGTAATTCATTTTTCATAACCATCTTTCATGGTTTGTTTTAAAATTATAACTAATGTATAAAAATGATAATTATATAATGATTATTATTTTGGATATGATTTAATAATGAAATTTTTTTACCATACTCAACTTACCAAAGTCATTTTGGACATATGAGTTGAATATTTTTAAAACATACGATGTGAACTTAGTTTATTAAGTAATTTTATATAACATTGTAATAAATAAAATAAAATAAATAATAAACATGAAAAATATTCTTATGAAATTAAATAATTGACATGAATTTATAATTTGGAAAGATAAATATTGTATGTGATGATTCAGACTCGAGGTAAGCAACATTGAACCTTAAAACCTCAATTTAATTATTTTAAAGATTTATTTTCTAAATCTTTTTCTTACATGTACATATTATTAAGATTATTTTATAGATATATTTATATGGAAATAAATGAATTATAAAGTCTATTTTATGTCTCTTTTAACTTTCTTTCTAGTTTTTTCAAAAGGAATATTTTTACGTATTTTAGATAGAATGTTTTGGATTTCATTACAAAAAGGAAAAAAGAAATGTTCTATTTTAACGTATGTGGCGTCAATGTATTTTCCCGCAAACACAAAAATTGTTTTATGTTTGAATTCCTTTAGAATATTTCATGTTTTATTAAAATAAAAAAACCCATCACTTTTTTGTGGGTATTTTCAAAAAGTGTTTTAAATGGAATGGATATTTTGATATCAGGAAATTTTTTTCTTATAGATAAAAATAATATTTTCTATGAGTTTTATAATGAAATTAAATCTCTTTGTACTTTATTCGTGTTATAGTTATTATAGATTGTATATGATGATGGTTGGTTCTGTTATAAAACAAGGATAGGTGGTTCCATTATAAACCAAAATGGGTGAACCCAATATAGATCCCTAATGTATTTGGTAAAGGGATGGAATTAACTGGTTATAGATTTCTACTTCGTGCTCTCAACGTCCTGTGGTCTCCTTCAAGGACGCGTTATGTGGCTCCCTCTACGCCTCAATCCCTTCCTGCTTTCTGAAAGCTCCCCCGACGGTTCCACTGGTTTCGAGGGTTGGTCATGTCCTGTCCTTGGACGTTCCTGTGGAGGCGTTCGACACGACTGTCTTGGGCTTGAGGTGGACGCTTGTGGCTAGGTTTGGCGCTGCTAAGCCTCCTCTCTCGGTCTTCAAGCACTGTGTGGTAGCATGGGGGCTTCTTGCTCCCGTCCGCATATCTTCGGTTCATCGGCTCTCCTACTGCTTGGTCTTCTCTTCAGAGGAGGACTTTGTTCACGTCTGGTGCAGGGATCCTAGATGGATGGGGAGGTGGCGCTTCAGCCTAGCTCGTTGGTCGATGGAAGTGCATAAAGGAAAGGAGAGTCCCAAGGCGGCGGTTTGGGTATGTCTTCTTGGCCTTCCTCTACCCTTTCATAAAGAATCTTTCCTCAAAGCTATCGGCGACTCCCTCGGTGGTTTTCTTTGTGTGGATGACCGCACCAGGAGTGGGGTGGATCTTTCTGTCGCTTGGATGTGTGTCGAGCTTGACTTATCATCTTCTATTCTAGAGAGGCTCATTCTCAAGGTTCAGAGTGCTGAGCTTTGGTCCCAAGAGATTGTGTACCCGGTGTATCCTAGTTTTTTCTCCTCCTGTCTGCTCCAAGGGAATTCATTGCCAATGTGTAAGCGGCGGCGTCATAGTGCTCTCCGGCATGAGGATCGGCCAGTCTCAGGTCGTGCTCCGTCTCCCCAAGGATCTTTTGGCCCCGCGTCTTCCCGGTTTCAGGAGGCCCCCCGGGCTGATGCCCCTCTTTCAGACTCGTCATCCTGTGCAAGCCTCTTCGGCCCCTCGGATGGTTCGGAGCTTATGGGGGGTAATTGTGGTGCTATGGTTCCTTGTCCCCAAGGAGCCCCTCCTCCATGGTTGGTTCATATCGTTTCCCCAGTGTTGGATCCACATCAGTTCCTATCTATAGGTGGGCTTCTGGAATTCTCTGTGAGTTTTCCCTCTAGGACCCGGGAGCCCTTGGCCTTATCTGCTCCCGCTTCGGAGGTGGCAACGCTGACGGTCAGATCGTAATTGGTTGGTGATAAGTCAGTGCAGCCTCGTCCCCTCTCTAGTGATGATAAGGGCCTGGATGTGGCTGTCCTGGTTGGGGATGAGGTCCCGGTTAGCTGGGTTTCCTGTGCGAGAGGGGAAAGGCCTTTGATCATGTCCCCACCAAGCGTTTCCAGAAGGAAGACAATCAATGTATGTTCTCTCCTACAATCACCTCCTTCTCCCCTATAGGACTTTAGTCCGGGTGTTTGTACCCGTGTGAATTCCAAACACCAAAGGTCACAGAACAGGGAGTGTAGTTTAGTTCGCCAGCTAGAGACCAAGTCTGGAGTCAAATCCGAGACCAAAGTTTCCCAATGATTCCCATGCTAATATGGAACTCTCGCGGTCTTGGGGTGAGGGTAAAAATGGATTTAATTGTGTCGGAGGTTAAGAAAAAAAAGTTCTTATAGCTGTAGTTCTGGAACACAAACAGAACCCGACCAAATTGAAGGAGTTCACCTATAAGCTGAAAATGCAAGCGTCAATGCAGGCAGATCCAATGAATCGCCATATTTGGATATTCTGGAACAAGGATATTTCGGGGGACCTAATGCAGGCAGGAGAACAGTTCATTACAACGAGGGTGACAAAGGGCTCGTTGACCATTGTGGTTTTCTTTATTTATGGAAGTTGTGATGATGGTAGAAGGTAAGCCTTGTGGTAGGAGCTAAGCATGTTTGATCCAGGAGACGCTCCTTGGATCGTTGGTGGCGACTTTAAGATCATCTCGGAGCCAACGGAGAAAAAAGGTTGGGGTGCGTTCCCTCGACGTGCAAGTATGGCCTTTGCTCAGTTCATGGCAAGCAAGGGGCTTATGGATATGGGCTATGTTGTTGATCGTTTCACTTGGTGTAACAACCAAAGAGGGAGCAGGCGCTGCTGGAGCCAGATCGACAGATACCTCGCCAACTTAAATGCCATCTCGATGTTCCCAGATTCCAAGGTATCCCACTTGGTTCGTGGAATCTCTGATCATTCTCCTTTGTTGGTTTCCCTGCTCCCCGACCAGGATTTTTAGAGAAAGTTCAGATTCTATAACCAATGGTCGAGGGAACCAGAGTTCATCCAAATTTTGCGGGATTCTTGGAGGGAACCAGTGTAAGGTTATTCTTGGGTGGCGATTCAAAACAAACTAAGGAGGATTAAACAGAGGCTCCAAGTGTGGACAGTCGATCGCCCTCGCAGTGATCAGGAGAAGGATGATCTTAAAATGGACATTGATCTCCTTGAAATCAACCTGGAGGACCACTGGGATGATAACAACTTCGAGAATCTTTCAGTCAAGAGGAAGAAACTGATGGATATGATCCTAAGACAGGAACGAATGGCCCATGAGGAAGCAAGGACAAGATGGTTACATGAAGGGGATAAGAACACAGCTTACTTCCACGCCTATATTAGGGAGAAAATACGGCCTATCAATCCAAATATTATGCTTGAAGATGGCTCCTATACTGATGATAGAGATGTGGTGGGTAATTTGGCATACTCCTTTCTTAAAGATCTTCTTGCAGGTCCTAACTCAACGATGGACAATGGGTACCCAAGCGGAAATGTTGATATCTGGGATGTCATCCCCACCAGAGTTTCCTCTGAGGAAAATTCTATCTTGGAAGAGGCCCCAGAGGAACCTGAGATCCTCGGGGACATGATGAACCTTGACCCCGAAAATGTTCCAGGACCTGACAGTTTCCCTGGTTTGCTTTACAGAGCTTCGTGGGAGGTGGTTAAGGTTGACATTGTGGCTGCGGTTCAGTAATTTTTTCGTTGAGGAATTCTCCCCCGAGTTGCAAGCTCCACAACGGTGGTGCTCATTCCAAAGTTGAAGGATCCCTCCTCCCTCCTCCACTATTTCCCGATGAGTATGTGCAACTTCCCCTACAAGATCCTTGCAAGTGTCATCAACTCGAGGATGGCCTCTCATCTCCCCAAGTGGACTTCCATGGAGCAACATGGATTCGTGAGGGGTCGCTCCATCCAAGGGGAAATTGCTCTGGCCCAGGAAATGCGAAGGGAAATCAACCTTAAGACTCATGGATCCAATATGGACATCAAACTGGATATGAACAAGGCATTCGATAGAATGGAATGGGGGTTCATCAACAGGGTTCTCGCAAGGATGGGCATTTCTCCCAAGGCTGCGGACATCCTCTTAAGATGCTTTAGTTCGGTGTGGATGGCTGTTTCTTTCATGGGGAGATCTCATGGCTTCTTCACGGCCACTCGGGGCTTGCGTCAAGGTGACCCGCTCTCCCCAACTATTTTCATCTTAATGCAGGACACGCTAAGTCGACTGTTGGAAAGAGGGGTCTTGAATGGAAGCATCATACCCTATAGAAGGAAACAGATCCTCCCCTCCATTTCTCACTTGATGTTTGCAGACGACACGATAATTTTCTCAAATGAAAGGAAGAGATCTGTGTGTAGAATCAAGAAGACGTTGGAGGAGTATTGCTTCTGGAGTGGCCAGGTGATCAACCACTCAAAAAGTAATATTTTCCTCTCAAACAAGTGCGCGGCAGGTCGGGCCACTCTTATATGTAGTCGTATGAACATGCATCCAGGTCACTTCCCGTTAGAATACCTTGGTTCCTTAATATCTACAGGAAGAATGCGTATTCAGAACTTTGATCAAGTGGTAAGAAAGATTACCAGTCGTGTCCTCAACTGGAAGAATCATTTCCTCTCCTTTGGAGGACGTATTGCGCTGATTAACAGCGTCCTATCTTCCATACCGGTGCATGCGCTGGCTTCCTCTAACGTGCCAAAGGGAGTGATTAAAGTGATTGATAAGGTGCTGGATAGATTCTTATGGGATGTGTTTTCAGAAGGGAAGAGGCACTGGGTGTCATGGGACATGATGGCTCATCCTATTCACGATGGGGGAATCAACGTTAGGAGTTTAGGAGGCACGTTGCAGTGCATGTGCGCCAAACTCGCTTGGGAAACGTTAGAGTGCCAGACCCTCTGGGGGAGAATTATGTTCCATAGCCTTGACGCAAATGTGGATTCCGAGAACGTTCAGGGATCTCCGTTGTGGCACTCTGTGTTCTCCCTCATCCCAGGCCTCCAGCAGCAGTCCCGATGGATCGTAGGAGAAGGGAATATTTCGTTCTGGAATCACAACTAGGTGGGCTCAGTGCTCGGTTTCCCAGGATGTCTGACTTCATCGATCACCTTCATGGAGGATAGCCAGCACCTGGAGTTCATTAATTCGGTTCTGGACAAGACCCAGCAGGCCATCTTTGACTCTATCCTCATCAACGATGAACCAGACAAATGCGTTTTCATCCCCTCCAATTCTGGGAAGTTCACTTCAAGAGACTTCCGTAAGATCTCCTCTCTGTAGGCGCAGCAGGTTGGCTAGAACGCCAGTGTATGGTGCAACAAGATCCCTGCCAAATACAACTTTCTTATCTGGAGAATCCGAAATTCTACAATTCCTTCAGACGAGAGGGTCAAGAGAATGGGTGTAAGCCTTGCTTCCTGGTGTCAGTGTTGCTAAAACAAGCAGGAGGAGAATTCCGATCATATTTTCTTTAAAGGTGATTGGGCCCATGAGGTTTGGAAATTCTTCGGAGAGTTCACAGCTATATCTTCCTTCATCCCTGGTACTTCTGAATTTATGGAGAGGTGGTTTCAGGGGACTTCTGAGAAAGGTCCGGAAAGGGTGGTGAGAGCCATCATCCTCAGTGCAGGATGTTGGTGCCTTTGGCGGGCTCGCAATAAGGTGCGATTTGAGGGGATCTCCGCCACAGGCTAGTCCATAATTGTGCGTACTAAATTCCTTCTGCTCGAGCTGGTCTCGGTTTTAGCAAACTGGCGTGAAGCCCCCTCCCTGCAGTTTCTGCAGGTTAATTCTTCCTTGGCTGCTACTCACCTGGACAGTAGCCGGGGTACTTGGGTGCGATGGTCCCCCCCAACATCTGGCCTCAAGTTAAATACAGACGGTTCATGTCTAGTGGGTAACATGCGCGGTGGAGGTGTTGTCTGCAACACAGATGGGGGTGTTTTCCTTGCTTTTATAGCTCACTTTGGGGATGGCAATGCTCTACAAGCGGAGGCCAATGCTATTCTCACCGGTCTCAACCTATGCGTACAGAAGAACATTATCCTATCCCAAGTGGAAACTGATTCGAAGATCATTTGTGACTCCCTTATGGGCCTAGTCTCCGTTCCAGGGTCAATTACCTACATAATCAGGAAATGTAAACTGCTTCTCAACAGGAATATTCGGGTCTCCCACACATGGAGAGAGGGGAAAAAAGTCGCTAATCATCTCGCATCCCTAGCAATCCCTGACTCTAATGTCACTTGCCTTCTCAATGTCACTCACTTCAAGCCTGAAGGGGTTAACTTAATTCGTGGGGACGCCCTTGGCCTCCATTATTTTAGACACCCTAATCCTTGTTTCTTTTGTATTTTCTTACTTCTTTGAATAAATATAATGGCATGATGAAAAGGGAAATTTTTTATGAGTAGTTATGGACTAACAAGTTTATTTTTTTCCTTTTAAAATGTCCTTTACTTATCCTTTTGTGCTCATATCAAGTTTTAAAATATTTTTATTTGGGTTTTATGGATAAATAGTGATAATGATGAAGTAAAGATGAAAATTGTGAAGATATTTCATAAAAAGAAAATTTTTTAATTTTAAAAGTTTTATATGGTAGGAAAATGGATACTGAGTAGAAGTGTCCACTTTGTAATGTTTGGATTTTTTTGTAAGAGTTATGGCCTAATTATCTAAAACTCTAAACCATAAAGATCCTCAAAAAATAAGAAAGTGAATTCTTGAATTAAAACTGAAGATTATGAATTGTTTAAGGTCGAGTCCTTATAAAATACACACTTATCAATGCTAAAATAGAAAGCGCTTATAAATGTGTGATTTATGACCACTCTTTTAGTGCTGATAAAGCCTTAGATTTATCGACGTTGAAAAGGCGCTGATAAATCACAACTTTGTTAGAGATAAATGATAATATCTTATAAGAACTAATAAATGCATTTTTATTGGTGCTTACTAAAGCACTAATAAATGTTCATTTTATCAGTGCTTCATATACGGTTGATAAATACTAGAGGAAAATAGAAAATAAATTAAAAAACTAAAAAAATTTAAAAATTATATAAAAATGAATATTAAAAAATACTTTATAATAAAAAATGATAAATATTAAAAATAAAAAATATTAAAATACTATAAAAATAAACAATATTTTTTATATTAAATGTGATAATATTATGGTAAATGTATTAATATTATGATAAATGAATAAATAATATTAATTATGAAAGACAGAAAAATATTAAATATGAATAGATTATATATATTATATATATTACAAAAAATAATATAAATGAATAAATATAAAAATAAATACCAAAAATTGTATTTAAATTAAAAATATTTAAAATAAATTCCTAATTAAAAATGGATAGATAATAATTGTACAAAGATTTAAATAAAAAAAATTAAAATTAAAATGAATGAATATTAATTATAGAAATTAAAATCATATTAAAATTATTAAATATTAACAAATAAAATGTTTAAATAAATTTTAAAAATGAATAAATTATAGAAATATTAAATTAATGAATATTATAAATAAATAGATTACAAAGATATTAAAAGTGAATAAGTATTAAAAATGATTAGATAATAATAAAAGAATAAACTTTAATAATAAAACATGAATAAATTGAAAAAATATTAAAAAATGAATTAATAATTATAATTAAATAAATTAATGATGTATTAAAAAATAATAGATATTAAATTAAAAAATATTAAAAAATAAATTTTTAAATAAGGAATTTATAATACAGTACTCATTATTAATGAATAAGTAATAATTGTATAAAATTTTAAATTCAATTTTATTAAAATAAAAATTAATAAATTTTAATTATATAAATTACATATATATCAAAAGTATTGAATATTAATATTTAAAAATGTATAAATAACTATCAAAATTGAATATATTTAAAAAATATTTAATGAATAAATATTAAAAATGAATAAATTATAAAAAATATTAAAAATGGAAAATATTAAAATTGAATAAGTAATATTAAATGAATAAATAGACATACACATTAAATACATACACATATTCATAGACATACACACATACACATACACACATATACATACTCATACACATACTACATAAACATATGCACAAATATACAACATAGACATCCACATACATACACATATACATATATACATATATACACGTACATACACATACACATGCACATATGTATACACATTCATACACACATACATACACATGCATGCATGTACATCCGTATACATACACATACATACACACATATATACAAAAACATACAAACACATACACATATACGTACATACACATGCAAGTGTGTTTGTGTACATGTGTATGTATTAGTATATATGTATATGTGTGTGTGTGTGTGTTTATGTAGTGTAAACATACATATACTTACACGTATACATACATCCACATCCACACATACACATACACATGCATACACATATACACATACATAGACACATACATTCAGGCTCATATGCACACACATACGCATACATACATACATACATGTTCACATAAACATAAACATACACAAATATACATTTATATACATACACATAAATATACACACACATACACAAAAAACACATATATACACATACAAACGCGTACATACATGCATATACAGATGTACACATACATTCACATACATATACATGCATACACATGCATACAAATATAAGTGTATATTTTAAATTATTTAATATCACTACTATTGATATGGTATTTAACATCACTAGAAATATCCTTTATTAGTGTTAAAAAATACTAATATTGTTAACAATAAAAATAGCTCTAATAAAGGGGAACCTTTATGAGTATGTTTTTATCACTGATAAAGTTAACTTTTATCAGCACTAGAAATATCACTAATAAAAACCATGTTGTTGGAGTGTGCTGCTAAAATTACAGCACACTGCAGCAACAAATACTGAATTCAATCTAAATAATATTTACAACATATATACAAGAAAAAAAACAATATTTTATAGATATTTCAAACTATGATTTTTAAAATTACATTGGTAAATTAAATTTATCACAAAGATTCAAAAACATTAATTTTTCATTATCTTTATCCCCACCCCCTCTTAAAAGAGACTAATCATGTTGTCAGTTGCCAAACAAACCATCCCAGCTCAATAAAAATAGTTCACTTGTATAAGAAAATAGTTATTATGTTAGTAATACTATAAATAGATAAATAAGACATAAATATGAAACAATACATTAATAAAATGTAATTTTTAAACTGAAACCACACATTTTGAGTTATACAAGTCACACCATTTATCAAATTGATGTTCAACTAATTCATACACATCAAAAATGACTTATGGATCATTTTCTTAAAGTATAAAAACAATATGAATTTATTTTATTAGTTTTGGGTATGTGATGTGTGTTTTGAACTAAAGTGTCAATTTTAAACTAAAAACATACACTTTGAGTCATACTGGGAAAACCGTGTATTAGATTGAGGTGTGGATAATTCCAACACATCACAAATGACTTATGTATCATTTTCCTAAAGTGTCAAAACAAATATGCATGTTTCTGATTAGTTTTGAGTATATGATGTGTGTTTTGAACTAATATGTCAATTTTAAAATAAAAACATGCACTTTAAGTCATACCAGGAACACTGTGTATCGGATTGAGGTTTGGTTAATTCCTACACATCACAAGTGACTTAGGGATATTTTTTCTAAATTATAAAAATAATTTGAATGTTCCTAATAGATATTGAGTATTTGATGTGTGTTTTGAACTAAATTCTTAATTTTAAATAAAAACACAAACTCTAAGTCATACAGGTCATTCCATGCATATGGCATCCTGCCTTTTTATTACAAAACTTTTCATTACATTTTATAAAAAGAGGATCTTTAAAGTCTAGTATCTTGGAAATAAGGAACATAAAATATGAAAACATAAAACATTATTTTAAATACTCTTTAAAATATTATTTAAAATTTAATACTATGAAAAATTACCACATCTTATAACCTGGAGACATACATCAAAGGAAAGGGTGAGCAGAAGGCCCAGTAAGGGTAAACAAGGGTGACGGTTTACTTGTGATATCAATAAGAACTTGATGATTTTCATAAAGAAATGAACAATGGAAAAAGAGTCATATCATAATAAAAATAACATGAATAATAACTTGAATATGTGTATACAACATTTATTTTAGACATTCATGAACATATCACCAAGGAACATCCCAAAGCTATCATAAAAATTACCAAGGTTATTCAACAAGGTATCGTAAAACTTGTTATCTCTAGAGATTAAAATCTTTACTCAATGAATTAGAGTGATATCAGAGTGAACCCTTAATATGTCTTTAGTTTCATCTGATCCACATAGATCATAAACAAAAATTTCATAAATAACCCAAAAAGAATAAAATAAATGGGTTTCATTTCAAAATCATGACGTTTTAAAAGTGCTTAAAAACTTCTTTGTTATGTCATTTATAACTCATGGAAAAGGAATGAGGGTTTCATGTATGTCAATTCCAGAATAAAATATATCATTTTTATGTATTTATTAATACCCCTAGAAACGAAATAGGTTTGGGTATTCATATAAATAAAATAAGATAATTTCTTGAAAAAAAAGAGAGAGAGATATTTTGAGATGAAATTTCTACAGCATAACAGCTATATAAAATGGTTTCATAAAACATTAAAAAGAGATGGAAAAAGGTTCACACACTCATAAATAACTCATAATATATTATAGGGATATAATAAAATATAATAAGATCATGTTATGGATGTTTAAATGACATACCACATGAAAAAAAACTTGAAAGAAAAAAAGAAGATGTGATTTCTTTTACGAAAATTCGGCAGCCTAAAGGTGTCACTTAAAAATTCATAAAATCCGTTGATGAGAGATAAAATGGTATCTCATAATTTGGACATAAAATGTGTAGAAATAGGGATATATTAGAATATACCCCCACGTAATAAAATGGAAACTAGTAGATTTAACATAAAGGAAGTCATGATTAAAAGAGGATGGTGAAAGGTTCTCTGACCTTGAAGAGTAACTTCAAAAAATAAAAGGTTGTGACCTTGGGAGATTGATGGAACATTGGGAGGATTATTTGGGAGTTAGAAATACCAGTGTTTCAATGAGGAGGAATTGGGAATGAAATTAATGAAGGAATGAGTTGATATTTATAGCAAAAGTGGAGGAATATTTTATTAATTTCCAAGGGACACCTCATTAGTGGTATTTACAAAACCATGGTCTTTCCCATGAAATTTTACCATGGTGTTGGCCACTTGGGACACCTCATAACATATCTTACTATTAAAAATTCTACCAGAATTATTACATCATTGTTACATCATTAATGATGTCATTAAACACACCGAAACTCAAAACTGTATTTTAACTATTCACTGAAAAACAAAACATTTTATAAAAATATCATAAATTCACCCTAACCTAATATCGATTCTCTGAATTAAAAAATGAACACAATTTTATGAAAATAATTTTATAATTATGTGATATTTAATTTTTAAGTAAAAACACTATTTACCCGAAAAAAATATTAATACTTAACTAATAATTTCTGAAATAGTTATTTACTTATGCTATTATATCATATTACCTTTCAAGATGCCTAAATTATATTTATACTTTCTTAAGTTAGGTTACTATTCCATTGGTAACATTACTATTCATAAGGGTAATACTACTATTCATACTTTACTATTCACTAAAAATTAAGTTGATCTTATTAGACTCTAAATTTCTTACTGATCACAACTATAGAAGACCATTTTTTAAAAATCATTTCACATTATTAATTATTTAAAGTATAAAAATATTTTAAAATACCTTTTTCCAAAATTCACCATAAATATGGAACTTCTATAAATTCATCTTATATTTATTTTAACATTTGAATTTCAAAAAAAATACTAGAAGAAGAAATAACAAATTTATTTATACAAAAGGATTACACAAAGTAACTAAGGACTTATTACATAGCCCCTTATAACACCTACATAGGACATAAGTGTAAGGTGTGCAGTGGTGATAGAATCTTGGGGTGGCTCAGAAAACATTGCAGGAGTGGTGATTTCTATCAACTTGAACTTCTCTCATGGGTGATTTCATTCAAGCTTTACTTGTTGGATTTCGGCTTGGGCTTGGTCCAGATCAAAGCATAGTGATGCTACCTCCTTTCCAAGCTCTGACGTATGGGCTTCGTATGGACCAAGTCTACTGGATGAGGCCATCAACTCTTCTTTCTGTATTAATTAACCATGATCATTTGTATTTATAAACAATAATCATAACGTTATAGTTTCCAGTGGTCATATTGACCAACGGTCATATAACAGTCGAAACCCAACGGTCTCATTTTAATTATACTTACTTCATTAATTAAAGGATATAGTTTCATTGAGTATAAAATAAAATAACACACAAATTCAGGAAACAAATTTTATTCAAAATTTTGGGTAATTACCATGCATATAATTGACATGAGGTTGATTCTTATACATCAGAGATGGATTAAGGATCATTCTTATAAAGTATCAAGACAATCCAATCATGTTTTCTAGGTTTTTAGTGAGTGATACTTGTTTCTAACTAAAAATTCATTTCTAAACTGAAAGATGCACACTTTGAGTCATAACGGTCACATCGTGTGTCGAATTGACAAGTATATGATTCCTACACGGCACAAATTACTTATAAATCGTTTTCCTAAATTATTAAGACAATGCGGGCATGTTTTCTCATTTTTCAATGAGTGACACATTTTTTTAATTAAAATTTCAATTCTAAACTAAAGAAACACATTTCTAGACATATCATTCACACCATTTATTGGATTTATGTGGATATAATTCATACATGTCACAAATGACTTATGGAACATTTTCTTAAAGTATTAAAATAATATGAATGTGTTTTATTAGTTTTGATTGTGTGAAATGTGTTTTGAACTAAAATGTCATTTTAAAACTAAAAACATACACTTTGAGTAATATATGGCACACCATGTACTGGATTGAGGTTTGGATGATTCCTACACATCAAAAATGGTTTATTTATCATTATTTGAAAGTATCAAAACAATATGAATGTGTATTCATGGTTTTGAATATGTGATGTGTGTGTTGAACTAAAATGTTAATTTTAACTAATAACAAACACTTTGAGTCATATTAGTCACATTGTGTGTTGGATTGATGTATGGATAATTTCTACATGTGATAAATGAAAAAAGGATCCTTTTTATAAATCATCAAGAAAATATGAGCATGTTTGCAAGGTTTTCAGTGAGTGACACGCATTGTTAACTAAAATGTTTTTTTAATTGAGAACACACACTTGGAGTCATACTAGTCACATCATGTGTCGGATTGACATGTAGTTGATTATTACACATCACAAATGACTTATGGATCATTTTCCAAAAGTATCAAGACAAATTTTTTACATTTTCTTATTTTTTAGTGAGTGAAACATGTTTTTAATAAAAAAGTAAATTTTAAACTTAAAACTCACATTTAAAGTCATACTGGTCACACCATATACCTTATTGATGTGTGGTTTATTCATACACATAAAAAATTACTTAAGGATCATTTTCCAAAAGTATAAAAATAATATAAATGTTTTTGATTAGTTTAAATTATGTCAAATGTCTTTTTTACTAAAATATCAATTTAAACTAAAAACAAACACTTTGAGCCATTTTTAAACTAAAAACATGAACTAATGATCATAAAAATATCAAATAAATAACCAATAAACATATAAAGAGAATAAATAGTACATTAGTGTTTCATCATTTTTTAATACTTTGTTAATATTTTTTTCTCCGATAATTTTTTCCTCTTAATATAGAAAAAAATGGTTGAAGAAAAAACAATAATTGAAAAATTCATTTCTTCATTATCTCCATTAAAATTAAATAAATAATTATCAGATAAATATGATATGAAAATCAACTAAAAATAATGGATAAAAATTGAGAAAATTAACTAAATTAGTAGTATGAATTCGCCTTTTCATGATTTCTGTACACATTATGAAACCATGTATTTTTCCTATTTATTAATAAATAAATATTTTCCACTTTTGAATATAAGAATTATTAACATTCTTAATATCATTTTCAAAAATATAAATAAACAAACAAATAATAAATATTTTACATGAAATTTTAATTATCATCATAAATACCTCTTTGGAGATACTAGTTTGTTGATGGAATACAATATCTTTCATAAATTTGAAAATAGAAGAACCAAAATATTTTTCATTATTTTGTTTTTAACAATATAGAAACAATGATAAAAATAGATAATTTTTTTATATATATGTTTTAATAATGAAATATTATTATATATACCCTAATACTTATCCACTTGTAAAAGTCAATAAGATTATTATGGTCATGGGTTATCCTCATGCCATGATTTTGATGATATTTAAACACTTACCTATCATAAAAAATAATTAAAACATAATATAAATTTTATAAATAAAATTTTATTTGTGAAATATTGTATATAGTATATTAAAAATTGATAAAAATCATCACGTGTGGTCGATTTGTTGGGTATCCATGTATTGCATCCAAAAAATAAATTTTTAGAGTATCTAAATTGATTTCAATTGGAAACCAATATTTCCTAAAAGATAAATAGGTAATAAAAGTAATGAAAATGTATTTTATATGATTAAATTGTAGAGTTTTACCCCTATATCTTATGTATTAAGAATAATTTTTCATCTGTAAGTTTTCTTTCAAACATTATGGACTATTTTTCCACTATTACTGGATATTACTTTTCTTTCAATGAGATTTTTTATGTAGAAGTGATGTGAGGAATAATGATTCTGAATTTTTATTTGAAGGTTTTTCTCATAAAAATCGTACTAATGTATACACCTAAAAAATATGAATAGTATTTAAAAGTAATTAACATAGTAGATCAACTATTAGACAAAAAAATATGAAAACACACCAGTTGGATACATTTAAAACTAATACTCTTAACCATCCTTTATTGAGAATTTCATATACATTCTCAATTCCAAGAAATTGTTAGAGTTGATTTCTTATGAACAACTATTTTTACTCTGATTATATGAGTATTCAATGATTTGAATATTAATAAAGTTTCATATTACATATTTTCATTATTTTTCATGACATTAATGTAATAAAGTACTAGAGTATCTATCACATTGATAAGGTCATAGTAGTTTCCCACTATGATGATAACCTTGAAATTCCATATTGATGTTCTTAAATATAGTTATACGATTGGATAACATACTATGATAGGGAACATATTGTGTAGACCATCAGGTGTGAGTACTCGTAAGTAGATGGGGATTCTTCTCATGAATTTCACACTTGGTAATCTCCAAAATGGGAGATTATGAGAATAAACCTTCCAGTGGTAATTCTTCATGTTTTGGTGTTATGGGATATTCTCATGGAAGATGGTTCATATTCCAATGATCCATAGATAGTGGGAGGTATGTCAATATCCTTCTTCAAATCTTTGGTATTTGATGATAACCCTTACATGCATGGTGGGTATCCCACTAGATAGTCGGACATTTTTTAATGCGTTCCTAGAGTGTTTTCCTCTAGTACCAATGCTTTTTTCATGCATTTCCCAGAAGAACATGAAATATGGGATGAAGTGATCTCCCTAAAGAAAAACAGCGCCCCCAGGGTAGATGGGTTCCCTACCTCCTTATATTCGTCCACTTGGGATATCATTAAAGGTGACCTTCTTGATTTAATTTCTGACTTCTTTGGTGGGGGTGTGCTTCCCAGGGTGCTATGTTCTACCACGATCATTCTTGTTCCTAAATTCAAGGACCCCACCTCTCTCAACCAATTCAAACCCATCAGTTTGTGCAGCGTGTCTTATAAGATTCTAGCTAATGTTCTAAATAAATATTTGGCTTAACATATTTTATAATTGGTCTATGGGAACCAACACGGGTTTATAAAATGTACATCGGCACAAGCATCTATTTCCATTGCTCAGGAAATAAATGAATCTCTTAATAACAAGACGCATGGATCTAATTTTTTCATTAAAATTGACATGGAAAAAGCATATGATCATCTCGAATAGGGGTTTATCCTGAGGTTTGTGGACTGCATGGGGTTTTCTCACTGGGTGAGGGGTCTCTTCTTCTGGTGTTATAGCTACCCATGGCTTTCGATGTCCATGATGGGTAAGAGTTGTGGCTTTTTCAAGTCCATGAGAGGTCTTAAGCAAGGGGACCCTATGTCTCTTAGATTGTTTATTCTGATCCAATATTATTTGAGCAGACTCATGGTAAGAAAAGATATCAAAGGTTTCATCGAACCTTTTAAATTTCATAGACACTTTAATGGAGTTTTTCACATCCTCTTTGCTGATAAATTTATCTTCTTAATTAATTGAGTTCATCGGTCTATCAGAAGCATAACCAGAATGCTTGACGAATACAACAAATAGAGCGGGGAGATTATTAGTAGGGACAAAAGAAGTTTCTTTACCCCAATCCATTGCATGGAGATGTGGTTTAATACCATCCAAAATCTATTGGGCTTTAGTTGGAGTCATTTCCCCATGGATTACCTTGGTGCCCCTATTTCATCATGAAGGATTTTTATTGATTATTTTGAAGGTATTGTTAGAGAGATTACCAATCGTATCACCAACTAGAATAATATATTCTTGTCATTTGGAGGAAGGATTTTCCTGGTTAATTAGGTTCTCACAGCTATCCCCATGCACGTGTTCTCTATTCTCAAGGTTCTGAAAATAGTTGTTAAAAATATTGAAGTTGTACTCTATGGTTTCATATGGGATGATCATGGTGAGGGCATGTGCAAGTTGGATTCATCAAAGAGAGTGTCTACTATGGTGGAAGAGGGGGGAATAAACCTTCGTAGTGTAGGAATCTTGATGAAGTTACTCTAAGACAAAATGGCTTGTGAGGTCCTAGAAGGAAGTTTGATGTGGGGAAAGTTTATTTGGGATAAGTATGGCCCTGATCTCGATAATATGAGAGGAAAGGTATTTGCTACTTTGCAAATTCTTGGGCAGCACATTCCCCTTATTAACCTTCAATCCCATTGGATAGTGGGTCATAGTGACATAAATTACTAGTTTGATAATTGGGTTGGTTATATTATTTTTTTATGGGATTTATAACTCTGGATCTCCCTTTTTCCTAGGCGAGTCTGCATCCAACATTCATGGAGGCCACCCTCAACCAGCAACAATAATAGATTTTTGATATCATTGAAATCTCACCAGACAGAGATCATTTTGTGCTTACTTGATCACCCACTAGAATTTTCTCTAAAAAGGTGTACAGACAGGTGATTCATGTCAATATCACGAGTCCCTCCGTAAGTGTGGTTTTCTGGTGAAAGGATATCCCCATTAAATACAACTTCCTCGTGTGAAGGATCCATAACTTTGCCATTCCCATGGATGATGTGATTATAGGTAAAGGTATTATTTTGGATTCAAAATACAGGTGTTTCTCCAATGGTAATGAGGAATCAGTATGTCATCTCTTTGTGGAAAGTGTGTGGGCTACAGTGGTGTGGTGAGGCTTTGAGGAGCTATGGATTTACTGATCTTTCCTTTGGTTATGTGAACACTTTCCTGAATTTATTTCACATAGATACTATGAATTTCCAGAATTGAAAGGCCATGGAGATAATCCTTTCCATTGGATGTTGGTGTATATGGGATGCCAAAAACAAAACTTCTACTGAGGGTCGCTTCAGCTCAACTCTTGGTGTTCAGATCAGGTCTAGGAGTCTTATGGTGGAGCTTGGTCTCCTGGTGAGGCATTGGGAATCCAGTATCTCATTGAGGTGAGTCATGGGTACTATCAGAATTCCTACACCCGGCCCTTCTAGGATGGTTAGTTGGATCCACTAGTCCCCTCCAGTGCAAGGTATCAAACTCAATGTGGACGGTTCTTGCAATCTTGGCCTTATGGGGGGAGGAGAGTAGTTCTATACAAGCATGGTTCTACCATCCTAGCCTTTAGTAGATTCTATGGCATTGGTTCATCAATCATGGTGGAAGCTCATGCACTGATAAATGGTATTGAGACCTACCTATTTCACAACATCTCTATTAGTGTCATTGAAACTGATTCTCTGGTGATTTACAATTCCATTCAGTTCATTTCCATTATTCCTTGGTATATTGAGTATCTTATCCATAAAGGCTGAAGTCGGATCCATAACAGCATGATCATTCTTCACACACGACGAGAATTTTATAAAGTTTATGATTTCTTAGCAGCCTAGGGTGATCTGGACTTCCCCAATTTAGTTCTCACTAGCATTGGATCCCTACCTGTGGAGTGCACCAACTTGATTAGAGGTGATGCACTCTGTTTACATTACTTTAGGCCTCCTTGATGGTTCTCATTCTTGTTCTCTGTTGTGTACCTTTGTATCCTCATATTTTATGGAAAATTTAAAGATATATTTTGTGTGTGTAGATTATATTACATGGTGATATTTCATATGTGGTTGTCATCTTTATGAAATAAAGTTCTTTCTCTTAATTTCCTTGACCCACTGCTAAACAATAATCTTTGACATTAAACGATCCCACCCAAAGACAATGAGAAATAATCTGAGAGGGACACACAAATTTTTTTGTTGATCTCAATTAAATTCTATTTAAATTTAATTAATGGAATAAATATTATTCTCAAGAATGAGGAATAATTTTATTCAATTTTTATCAATCGCATAAATTTAATAAATACTCATTCACTAGATTGTGAATAAAATATAGTTATTTATTTTATTGAATATTTAATAAATATTTTTTTATTGGTTTGTGGATAAAATATTTATATATGAATAAAGTATTTATTCAGTTATTCAATAAATTCTAAGGATTTTGTATGGACCAAGATCATGTCTGGTGAAAAATATTAATTTACAAACCAATTAAATAATATTTTCTATTATGTAAGTTAGTGCATGCACCATAAAATAATATTATTATTATTATTTTAGAATGGGGCTTAATAAGGATTATTATATAATTTAAGGAACATCATGAGATTAAATAATATTTTAACCTAAACTATATCACTATAAATATATGGTTATGTCTAATGTGTAGGGTGGTTGAAAATTGGGAATAGAGAATCATTGTGCACAAAACACTTATATCGCACTCTTAAATTTATCCTCTATTCATCTCAATAATGAGAAGAAATACTTCAAGATCAAAGGATATATGATAAATCAATATAAACAAAACAAGATTATTTATTCATCATGCTAGAACCTGGAAACCAATTGGCATTACTTTGACACCAAAGAATCATGTGTGGATCACCGCTAAAGGGATTATAAATGTTAATCCTCCTAACGCAAAAAAAGGTAATACAATAAGGGTTTCCATATAATCAACATAATATTTAAAGAAAGATCCATAATAGGGTAATTTATTCTTTCAATCTAAATAAATTAATTACAAATTTAATCTGCAAGATCCTCTATTAGGGTTTTGGGAAACTATAAATTAAAATAACTTTTAATTTAACACTCACCAAAGGCACATTAATTGTGCCTGAAACCAACAAGTGGTATTAGAGCGGTCAAATTCATATTTATAATTATTTATTTGATTATTTATTATTTAACTTTTAAAAGTTAAGATTCATTTCATGTTTTAATTCATTCTTGATCTATCGAAAGCATCGCTTCTTCTAATTCTTAATTTCTCATAAATACTACCATGATTGGTTAATAATTGACAAATTTTACATATGAAGATTCCATATGAAAGTTCCAAGGATCCTGGATGGATAACACAAGAACAAACAGCATGTAATCCTTTATCACACACCATGTATCTGTGTTAATTATAAAAGGACACTCAAGTGGATTTGGGTTCATTATGTAATAAGTGTATACTACATCTAAAAAATACACCGTATGTAGATCATCCAGGGAGGCACACGGCTTTATTAGAGTAAAAGATGTGTAGTTTTACTACATAATGTGTAGTCCACAAGTTTTCAAGATGGAAAACATGGATTCAAATCATGTCATGTAATTAATGCACCATGTGAATTTAATACATGATGCATATAGATTGTAAACCATGTAACTAGAAGTATATGTCGCATATCCTCTATTCACATTGTGTACTTCATAAATGTTCGTGAGATGTACACGCCAAGTCCCTAGGCATTTACTATAGATATTTGGTGAAGATAAGTACGCATCATATAGAAATATTGTAGAGGTCATGTAATTTACCTATTTATGCATTAATATTAAAATTAATTAATTAATCCATAAACTATATTGAATTGAGTTTTGTGGGTCATTAATTTTAAATTACATGCTAGTAGTTTGGTTTTATATTATATTAATTGTTTAATAAATTATGTGTAATATTTGAGACTTTGAATCCTGTATAGTTATTATATATTAAAGAATCAATGCATTAAATTATATAGGGAACATAATTTTCATGTGTTCTGTGTGTCATTAAGTTGATAGTACACACCATGAAATTAGGACACTTATCATGTACACAATATGTAGTATGAGTGAATTTTTTATAATTAAACCACATTGAGTAGTTTGAACAGGTTATCTTTGTGTTTATTCCAATTACAAAGTTGTGTACTATTTTATTGATTTTTTAAAAAATAAATTATTTATTTTATTTAAAATCACAGTAGATGGGAAAATTTTGGAAGATTGGATGAAATAAGATAAAATGAAGTATTTTATTAACAAGATAATTAATCAGATTAATTTGTGTGTGCTTTATCTTATTAAATAACAAATTGAAATGAATGCTAGAAAATTATTTTAAATGTGTAATAATTGCATGTTTATGACTGATCATGATCTTGACCAATACTAGTGTATGATTTGGAATTATTTAATTTAATTTATTGTATGGTTTTTCAATTTAAATTATTAAATTAAATTTAATGGATTGTGTTCCATCCCTCCCTGTATTATTATATAGAACCTACATTTCCAAGATTATTTATGTAGTTCCCCTTTAACCAACCCATTGGCTCCCCTCACCCACATGTGAGTTATAAATACTTATAATTAATAGAGTATCCCAAAGAACGTGGAGCCAATACAAGATTGAATCAAGATTTTACAAAACTATATGATACATAGGTGGACATGTAGAATGATATAACTCATTCCAATATCAGAACAGTGAGTTTTACCCTTAGGTCAAAGTTTGATTTATTGTCTTCTCGATAAATCAACCATTAGATAAGTTCATGATCGGGTAATTTATTTATTTATTTATTTTTGTCTTATACATTATTTATTATATGGATTCAATACCACCATCACATTAATAAATAAATTAATATGAAAAAATGGAATATAAATAAATGAATTATACGTAAATGATTTATTCAACATGGTTTATTAATTAAGTAAAATACACTTAATATTAACAAGAAAAGTGAAGGATAAAACAAGATAAAATTTATACATAATAAAATAAAACCCCTCAACTTAATATTATGACATTAATCCTTCCATCATTTTAATTAAGATGAATCCATAGTTTAAGTGTTGGTTCAGTCTCCATCGAGGGAACTTTTAATTATCAGGAAATCTTAACTAAGATAGCGGGTCGACTTAACCGAATCTGCATTGGGTTTAATGGACTTCATATATCCAATAAAAATTTAGATTTGAGTGTTTAGAAAATATAATTTAGTGTTTTTGGATTAGGTAGTCCACTCAATGGATAAAGAAGTTTCAAGCCTATAGTTGGAAAGACCATTTACTTAAATACTTTATAATAATTTTCATGGCCTCCTTCTGGATTACAAGAAAGGAAATATGGATCCTTGACACTAAAATGTCAAAGAAACTAAACATTTCAAGTTAAATGGTGAGGTATATTTGGACTTGATAAAATAGTGGGAGACTTAATAAAAATAAATTTTTATTAATTCTCAAGAAAAGTACTAATAATCTCCTATTTTAAATTATAGAACAAATGGAAATCTCTTTATCCACATTATCCATATGATCAATATTGGAGAAAGACCATCTTATCACTGGCAATAAATTCCTAGAGTGGTTTATATGAATTTGGGTAGAATTTTGTCATGAATGGGAATCTTACATGCTATAATCCTTAATGCCTCATCTGCCTTCTAAATAGGTAAGTGATGAATAGTTACTTGTATAAGAAAAACATATGAATGATGTGTTTGATGTTCAATGTTTTATGTTTGATGTTATCATCCATGTCTATTAAACTTGTGAAGTCTCATGAAAACATGGTTGTTTATATAATTCTCAATTATATACATGGTTTATATCAGGAGAGAGAAAGACGGGAATAGTTTGAGTTTTCCAAAGCACTCTTTCAGAGTAATCTTGTAGAAGGTGCATTGGTTGGGCCTCATATAGTCAATCTCAATGGCCACATAGAGCATCTAGAATTTCTATTGTTTAAACTCCATAAATTACTATGAATTGATCTCATTAATACATAAATACCTTATACCTTCTCTAGTTTTTTTTTAATATTAACATAAACAACATTAAGAAGTCTCTTTTAATCCTGCTCACTCTTCTTTTCCAAGTAGAAAAGGAGACGAAGCATGAAAATACTCTGGTCCATATGGTGAAAAAAAGGGGGAAGTGAAGAGATATAATCCCAAATATTCTCCACACCTTACCAAGAATATAAAGATCAAGTTATAAGCAGGGTATCAGGGTGTTTCATGTTTTGAATGTGGCAATAAGGGCCACTAGAAGAAAAAATGCACCCATCTAAATAAGAAAGGGGAATCTTCAAGTGTATTTTTTATTGACTATAATTTATCTATTTATACAAATTGGATATTAGATATATCCTATGGTGATCACATGTGTATTTAAATACAAGGACCATGTATATTTAGAAATATTAACCTAGGGTGGGTAGATCTATGAGTATCCAACAGAGTTAGACGTGCTATCACAATAAGAAATTTCAACTATATCCATAGTCAAAAACTATGGCTATAGATTATATCCATGGTTCTAGCTAGTTGTGGCTCATATTTTCATGTCTATAGGGAAAATATATAGTTGTAGTTTTAAGGGCTATTTCCACGGTTGTCTACTGTATAAATAGAACCAATGACCACAATTTTTTACACTGATAATAACCCTCTCGGTTTTCCACTATGTAAATAGGTCTATTGCAATGGTTTTAAACCATGGATATATTCTTTTTTTACAGTGGGAAACAATGTCTATAGCCCCATTAAACTATGGGTATGGGTTTAAAATAAAATTTCATCATTCGGATTCAAACCCCTTACCTCCTCTATTTAAAGCCTGATGCTTAACCACTACTTCATAGAAAATTATTGGTTTAAATATATATATATATATATTGTTATATATTGTTATATATATTTTTTAAAAACTTGGTAATTGAAGGAAAATTGTGGCAATCGGTTTTAGTGCCCCCTTCCCATGGGAACTTTTTTTCCCATGCTTACATGGGAAACCTATAGACACGATTTAAAATAATTATGTATATAGGTAAGATCTATAGACAAGGTTTTATAGAACTATGGATATAGCCTATGAATAATGTCCTATAGCCACAATTTTCCAAAAACTATGGCTATAGGTCAATTTTATAGTAGGGTATTTCTATCAGTGACTACCACCTAACACTGCTAACTGGAATGATCTTGGTTTTAAAAGGTTGTTATTATGTTACACTCATTACCAAAAACATTATTTTTATATCCAAAATTTATATGGATGTATTTATTTTCATGTTCAAGAATAATTTTTTCTTATTTTATAAGGACAGAATTTGTTATGGTAAATTACATTTAAATAATAGACTTTATGTGTCAGATACAGGAACTAAGTAATGGAAATCACTAATGAAACTACTTTAATTGAATCATACAACTGCTAACTTTAGAATCACTAACTAGGTCATATAAATTAAAATAATTTGGATAAATTACATAAATATGGATATTCAGATTCTTTTAAACTAAAACCACTTAGTCTATTTCATGCATGTTTATAAGGAAAAATGTCTAAATCCCTATTTAGTTGAAAATGTGAAAAGTACAATGATATCCTTGAATTAGTTCATACCGATGTGTGTGGAAGATTTTATATTGAAGAAAGGGGTGGGTATTCATACTTAAAAAATTCTACTGATGATTTTAGTATATATGGATATGTCTAGTTGATAAGGTATAAGACAGATTCCTTTAATAAATTTAAGGAATACAATAATGAAGTTGAGAATCATTTTGGTAAAAATATTAAGAAACTCTGCTAAAACTATGGTAGAGAATATATTAATCAAGACTTCATTGATTATTTACAAGAGTATGGAATTTTATCCAAACTCACTCCTCCTTATACACATCAATGGAATGGTATAAGTGAAAGTAGAAATCTCACCCTATTGGACATAGTGATATCAATGATGAGTCATATGAGCCTTCCAATATCCTTTTATGGAAACATGTTACAAATAGATTCACGCATTCTAAACCAAGTGAAAAATAACGTAGAAAATGATATTTCATATGAGATTTATCATGGAAATAAACTTGTGTTATCGTATACACGAGTGTGTGGATGAAAAGCATTTGTAAGTCTATTTCTTGAAAAAAAATCTACCACAAGGCACTAAGTGTATCTTTAAAGGAAATCCCAAGGAAATAAGGGGATGTTACCAATATAATTCTTCAAATAAATGGGTTTTAGTATATATATATCCCACATTCCTTGATAAGGAACACTTCTCTAGAAGAGATAGTGGGAATGATATAAAATTTGATGAAGTCCAGGCTCAATATACATAAGAGTTGGAACATGAAAAAATTCCAAAAATCCCCATGGAGAAAATATGTTCCAAAGACACAAATACTTCATAGGAGTACAAGTGAGGTTATATAACTATAACGATATAGTTTCTTAGTCATGTATGTTGGGGACTCATTATTAGTTAATAATAATGATCATATAACCTACAAGTAAGTAGTAAGTAGTGGAGATGTTTCCAAGTAGCAAGAATCCATAAAATTTGAAATGGATTCCATGTACCAAAACTAATTACAGATTTGGGTAGATCCTCCAGTGGATGTAAAACCTATTGGATGTAAATGGGTATTCAAGAATAAATTGGGACATGGAAGGAAAAGTTAGTGCCTATAAGGTATGACTGGTTGCAAAAGGGATTAAATAGAATCAAGTAATTGACTTTGATAGAACCTTTTCACCAATTTCAATATTGAAATCCATTATAATTATAATTTCCATTACCAACTTCCATGACTATGAGATTTGGAAAATGGATGTCAAAATAGTATTCCTTAATGGGAACCTTCAGGAATATTTCTATATGATAAAACCTGAAGGTTTTGTGACTCCAAATGATTCTAACATGATGTAAAAATTTCAAAAATATATTTATATATTAAATAAGTCATCTAGGTCATGTAACATTCAATTTGATGAAGCCATAATTGAATTTGGTTTCATAAATAAAGAATGTGAACCTTGTGTCTATAAGTAGTTTAGTGTAATTGTTTTCATTTTCTTAATTGTATATGTTGATGAAATATTATTTATTGGAAATGAGAAACAATTCTTATAGTTTTTTAAGGCCTGGTTGAATAAATTTTTCTCCATTAAGAACTTAGGTAAGGAATCATATATTCGTGGGATCAATATCCATCATTATAGATACAAGAGGCTAATTAGCCTGAGTCAAAGTACATATATTAACAAGATACTAAATAGGTTCAGTATAAAACAATCCAATAGGGTATTGTTTTTAATGTCATATGGAATTCATCTTTCTAGGAAAATGTGTCCTCAAACACATCAAGAAATACAAATAATGGAAAGGATTCTATATGAATCAGTGATTGGGTCAGTCTTGTATGATATGATTTATACTATGATACATGTTTCCTATGCCTTAAGTATGGTAGGTAGATATCAAGTTAACCTAGGTGGATGTCATTGAATGTTAACCAAGAATATCATTATGTATCGAAGATGTACTAAGGATATGTTCCTGATATATAGAGGATATATAGAACTATTCATTATAGGATTTGTGTATTATAGTTTCCAAACATATTAAGATGATATAAAATTAGAAATGGGGTATATATTTACTTTGAATGTAGGTGTTGTGAGCTATAAGAGCTCAAAGAAGGCTATTATTGTAGACTCTACAAAAGAATATGGGTATATTATAGATTTTTAGGCAGCTAAATAAGAAGTATATATATGAAACTTCATTCAAGATCTTGATGTAGTTCCTATCAGTAAAGATCATATCGCACTCTATTGTAATAATACTGCAATGGTGTCCCTTTCCAAAGATCCAAGTTCACATCAGCAGGAAAAGAAAATAATTAAGAAGTATCATCTATTGATGTATTTTTCTTGGATATTTGAGATTTTAGTGACCATTATTTCCATGTAATACAACATGGAATACCCCTTGACTAAACCCTTAACTCAGCAGAAACATGATTATCATGTGATGTCTAGTGCACTGAAATTTGAAGGTAGTTAGTGCTAGTCTAAGTGGGAGTTTGTTAGAGTTGGTGTCCTAGGAAAAACTATTTATACTTTTATTACATGAATATTTTATTATTTTAATATTAGTAAAATATCTTCTTAAATGTTGTAAATTGTTATGCATGACATTAATGTAATAATTACCTATAGCATTTGTTATATTCATAAGTTCATAGTAGTTCCCCTATATGATGAGAACCATGAAATTCCATTGTTATATTCTCAAATATAGTTCAACTATTGGTTAATATACTATGATAGGGCACATAGTATGTATACCATCAAGTGAAATTACTCATAAGAGGATGATAATTCTTCTCATGAGTCTCTCACTTTGTAATCTCCAAGATAGATGAATTGATGACATGCGTTCCAGTAAAAATTATACATGTTTTAGTGTCAGCAGATATTCCTAGTTGTAAGCATCTGTAATGGTCCTTAGACTTTAATATTATTATTAATCTATGTTATAGATCTCACACTTAGATGTATTTCACAAACCATGATGATGATAGTTCATGGTGAAGTTGGATACGTTGGGTGCATCATGAGTGATGTGTTATTAATGAATAAGCCAAGGATGAGTTTTTATCTTCCATATTTATAGAAGTTTACATATTTTACCTTTGATTGGAATATAAATATTGTATTAAATTCCATGTTCATGGTGTAATGATGTGTTTATTTCAAATAGTCAAAGAAAGATTTATCAATCACATAGGTTGATAACATAGATGTGAAACCTACTTGATAAAATATTGATATAAATAGATTGTATTACATAATGATTGTTTGTATGTGGTTTTCATCATTATGACATTAAGTTCTTTTAATCAGGTGACTTGACCTATTGTTATCCTAGAATTTAGGTTATCCTACCTAATGTCAATGATAGATAATCCTAGAGGGATACACACTAAGTGTTTCCATTGATATCGATTAAATTATATTTGGATTTAATTAATGGAATAAATATTATTCTCATGACCAAGGAATAATTTTATTCCAATTTTATTGATTTCATAAATTGAATAAATATTTATTCATCGTATTGTGAATGAAATATATTAATTTATTTTATTGAATATTTAATAAAAAAAATTTATGGTTTGTGGATAAAATATTTATTTATAAATAAAGTGTTTATTTTGGTATTCAATAAATTTCAAGGAGTTCTAATAGACCAAGACCGAATCTACTGACAAATATTAATTCACAATCCGTTTAAATAATATTTTTTATTGTGCAAGTTAGTACATGCATCATAAAATAATATTATTAATATTATTATTTTCACATGGGGTTTAAAAAAGATTATTATATTATTTAAGGTCCATTAAGAAATTAAATAATATTTTAACATAAACCCTAACTCTATAAATAAATGGTTATGTCTATTGTGTAGGGCGGTCAAAAATTGTGAACAGAGAATCATTACACACACAAAAACTCTCTCTCTCTCTCTCTAGAACTTCCCCTCTCTTCCTCACAAGAACGAGAAGAACTCCTTCAAGCCTGAAGGATCTTGGAGTGATCAAGAAAAACAATTCAAGATGATTGATTAATCTCGCTAGCACCCAAAAATCAATCGGTATTGCTCTAAGGCCAAAGGGTGTGTGGACAACCACTAGATGGGTTCTACACTTGAATCTTCCTAACATGAAAAATGTAATCTGAGAAGGTTTTACATATGATAAACTTTGTCTTCGAAGAAAGATCCTTGATGAGGTATTTTATTCTTTTTATATAAATAAATTAATTATAAATTTAACATGAAATATCCTTTATTGGGGTTTAAGGAAACTATAAATTAAATGTAATTTTAATTTAACACACACCAAAGGCACTTCTGTTTCACTCATAACCAAAGGAAAGTATGTAATGAACTCTCCATACATTTTTGCTTCAAAATCAATGATGGTCATATCACCATTTTTGAATGTTGTATCTACATGAACAAGTATGTTAGTAAATGTGAAAGTTAAATTAGTGGGGTAAAGGTACTTTTTGAAGGTATTTTCGATCAATTTTTTGATCCTTTAGATTTTTTTTATTCAAAATTTTATTCCCTTTCCCTTTCTCTATATGTAATAACATTCATCGGTTCATGCCTTTTTCCATTAATTGTTAAAGTTTTTGTATAAAAATTAATTGGAATGGAATACCACCATCTTGACGTGTATTTTTACAAGATCAAATAGAAATGATATGAAAGTTCCAATAGCAATATCAATAGTTTAAACATCCGGATCAATAAGGGGAATGGATAGCTTATCACTCGACTCATGAGCTACATGAATCTCTACTCTCATATAAACTTTTAGAATTTGTTTGTTGTTTATAATATCTCCTTGGATATTTTAGGTTGTACTCCTCACAAAAAAGGTTATGGGTGGGTGCTAATAGATATAAATCACAATCATTTTCACCCTATATAATATCAATATAGGAATGGTATCAGTGTATTCCTGATTCAAATTTTGTAAAAACAGTTATGAAAAAAGTGATTACCTATAGTAAGGAAGAAAATTAAGGGGAATTACTTTCCTCAAAGATGGTGGGGGTGGGGGTCATGTAGTGGATTTTTTGTGTTATTTATTCTATCTTATAACTTCCCATAACATTCTATAGAAACATAAACTTATAATTAAGTTTTTATTCTAGAGTAGTTATTCGTGTCTATATCTTATTCATTTTCTTATCTTTATCCCCCTATGCATTTCTTTTCTCAAAATATGTTCGGTCAGACACCCCAAAACCTACACCTATGACACGGCCATATTGTTTGGGCCACTTCATGGCCACTAATGGTATTCATTCATTGGGTACACCAAATGATGATTCAAATATATAAGCTGGATAAAATATATATATAAATAAGTAATCATTGTTATGTAATACTGATTTAAAGTATAAAAATTTATTATGTAATAATTACACATGATTTCCATAATTTTTTTGTTTTTTAATCTATTAGTATCCCATATTTTTTACACGAGCCTCCTTTCATAATACATTAAATGGGATAGAAGTGTATTTGGATTTTGATTCATTAATCTACATATAAATAAAGAACATAATTATGTCTTTATTTAATCTCTAAAAATTATTATTGTAGATTTAAAATATATACAATCTACTTATCTTTAGCACTCAATTGTTTTTTCATAAATTAAAAATTCTTAATCAAAGTGATTAATACATGTATTTTTTAGTAATATACCAATAACAATGTACCTTAAAAGATGCCTCATCATAATGGCTAATAAATGAATTCCATGTTTCTTAGTTTATCATGTGTATATACATCTGTGGTGGGTGTGGGTTTACTTTCCCTTAAACATCCCTAAGATGATACTTCATAAGATTTTTATGAAAAAACTAAATGATCCTTTCCAGTGATCCTTAATAAAAATTTCATTTGGTAGTCATCTAGTATAAATTCACTCTTTAAGGGATAATAAAGAGTAAATAAAAATTTCATTATTATTATTTTTAGTAAAATAAAGAAATTATATCCTTATGTTTCCCTAATCTCTTTCCAAATTAGTTTTTTAATCATTAAACAACATTGTTTCATGTATCTACATAAATCTACATGTTCATTAGAGTGGTGATCTCAATGTAAATAATGAAAATAGGATTGTTGGGGTTAATAGTTTGGTCGCATGCATTCCATCCAACCTCAGATTTGATGCCTCTACTTATTATCTTAACAATTTTTGTTAACACTATTGAATTATGACACTCACTACTGGAAAGGGGGTCTTTCCCCACGCATCTATCCCCACAGTTTAGAAAAACCGTGGGGATATCTCTGTTTTTATTATCTATTCCTATAGTTTTAATAAAACTGTGGGAAATGATACCCAATTCCCCGAATAACATCATGCTCCTCCTCCCACTTCCATCGCGCTCCTCTTCCATAGTTCTCCTCTTTACCCTCACTTCCATCGCCCTCTTCTTCTTCCTCGCTTCCTCGACTCTCGGCCCTCTCCTCCCCTCCCCGACCACTGCCTCTCGGGTATCGTCATTTGGTCCTCTCCTCCCCTCGTTGACCTCCACCTCCCGACCATCTGACCACTGAGTCCCGGCCATCTACTCCCCTCCCCGGCCTCTTCCTCCACTCCCAACCTCTCTACCAGCCTTTGATTTAGCCTCAACATCCCAACCTCCACCTCCCTGCCCCCAGCTCCAGTGAGGTCCCCCATCTCAGCTCCCTCTCCTCCCGGCCTTGGACTCCTCCTCAACTTCCCCCAGCTCTGGAAATGTCCAGTCCCGGCCTCCACCTCCCTAGCCCTAGCTCCGGAATCTAGGTATGAAATTTCTTCTATTTGTTTTTCTAGTGGTTGAGATATCTTCCGTTGAGTTGGTTTTTTGAGATATCATCTCTTAAACTTATCCTGATTTCAATATAAAGATTATGATATACTTCAACATCTATTTTTGATCAACAAGTGAACCTAGAGTGAGGTTTGGAGTAAAAATGTGATGTTAGGGACCATTAGGACCCACTCTTTTTCTATTATATGAGTGGATGAAGAGGAATTTGGGGTTGTTTGGTCTCATATATTTCATGCTTTTCAGCCTCTATATTATTTTTTGATGTATTAGAATCTGGTGATTCATGCATTGAAATATATTACTTTTGAATTTTCTTTATTTCAATCCCTATAATTCAGCTCTATTCCAAGAATTTTAGAGTTCATAAGCATTTTGGTGATACATTCCGGGTGTTCTTATAGGCTGATTAGTTGGAAATGACAAGGAAGCAACCCATTCAGGCTAGATTATGTATTTAATCAAGACTATATCAAACTCTCCTAGATTTCATTTAGTTTATTTTTTATTATGGTACTAGTCTTATCCCTAATATTGTTTATGAAGGTAATACTATGTATTTTCATCACTTTTACCTTTTGGAGAATCACATGGATTGATGTCTCAAAATTCATATAGTGGTTTGATATATACTTCCTTTCCATTTGTCGATGAATGTTGATGGTCCTGTAGAGTTTATTACTAATTCTATTCTTGAATTAGAATTATTTTTTGTTGTTCGGGATCTAAGGATGGAGGCTCTTCCACAGCTTCGCGAGCTGGGTGGTGGATTTGGCAAGAGAGAAAGGGGTGGAAAGGAGCCCCCTCTAATCTGTTTACTAGTGTTGTAGTGAATTCACCAACTAATTATGGTGTAGTGAGTCTAGGATTCTCATTTGGGATGGGGTTTCTATTAATCCTCCTTCAAATATATTGTACGAGTTAATATATAAAGGAAATTCGATAGATGTTGTGAATCCCATGATGGAATGAAGTAATGGAGGATCCTTTAGGAAATCCTAGGTTAAATTTTCCCTCACCCAGGGGGGAGGATCTTTTGGTAGTAGTTCTCCCTCATGGAGTGTGGTGAGGGGAGAGAGAATCTCACTAGCCTCATTTGTAATGGTTTTTTCATAGTATTAATGATACCACTATTTTTAGTGGTATGGGGTCTACATGTGATTCACAAAATAGGGTAGGAATTTGTTCATGGGTTTCTAGAATTATTGTTTCAGAGTGACTCATATCTTTATAGGAATCCATTCTAACAGACTCTAAGATAGGGGGTAGTTATGCATGTAGTGGAAACAAGTAGGGAGGTGTATTGACCTAAGTTTTCATCGGATTTTACTTAGATGAATTTTATATTTTAAAAAACTATTAAGACATTATTAGGGGTAAAAAGGTAATTTTACTATAGTATGCAACTTCAAAAAAAAATTGAAGTTTTCTTTGGTTCCATATTGTGATGTTTACCCCAAGTCTACTTTTTCATATAAAATAGTGTCAATGATCTTCAGAAATAATATAAAAATATACTATATTATTTTTATTCCATGCATTGTATGTTTTTTAAAGTTTCTTATATATCTTAAATAGAGCCTCATGTTGAGAAACCAAGATAGATATTTAATCTAAAATGTGAATTTTACCATATTCATGGCTTAAGATTCATTTTAATTGGGACTCTTGGGTGTTTTCAGTCATGAGATGATTAATTAAATAATTTAATTAATTAATTAATTGGTTATTATATGGAGAAACCCATGAATTTCTTTATTTAATACATATTATAAAATCTCCCTAGGGTTAGTTGTTCTATGACCACATGAACCTTAGAGGGAGATGAAGAAGAAGATGGAGTGAGGGCTTAGTGGTGATGACAAATTAGGGAAGAAATATCAGTTTTTTAGTGATGCCGATAAAAAGTACCTTGGTTGTGAAGTAGAATCAAATCAACATCATTTCACCATCATGGTAGGGAATTTATATATATGGATTTATCCCCATTTTTTTCTCAATTTGAACATGGAATAATTTTCTTTAAATTGAATCAATATACTGGTAGCATATGGCCTTTTTAAATTATGATATTTGGTAGAAATTATGATTTTTGGATAACTGATACTGGAACTATAAATTACTTCTTTGTTTATTTATTGTATGTGAACGTAGATGATTCTTGATCATACAGGATCATCATTTCCATTCTTGTGGTTTCTTCTATTTCTCCCACCGTTCTTTACATGTTCATCACTAACTTTATATTTTAGCTGATGATTCAACTAATATCACATATTGATTTTATTTCACAATTAAAATAGGTTCCATATATTTACATTGTTTTTTCTCCATGTAGGATCATAGCGTGAGGATGGATTATAGGATAAGATAAAATGGGTTAGGGGAGTCTGAATTTGGGGGTTCTTCATGAATAACAATATGCACATCGACAAGATTGTGATACGAATCATTAATCCAGGTACCAAAGGATAGAAACCACTTTACATAGGTGGCATTATCATGTTTAGCATGGACAAAGGAAATTCAAGTGAAATATGAAGAAAAATAAGAGGAAGTAGAAACGAATCAAGGAATAGAGTAATGTTTAGATCTTAGAACCCAACTACATAGTGTATAGTTCGAAAAAACACACATCATGTACTTTTTTAGGTACAATAGCTAGGGATTCTAGGATATGTTAAATACCACACATTGTGTGGTTAAATCATACAACATTTCTCCCTTATCTAGATATTTTTTTGGGTATAGGGAATATACACTCAGGAATCCCGAGTAGCCTCACAAACCATGAGGTTTAATACCACATTCCATTTTTCCTTGATAGAACATGACCTGTGAAGATGGAGAACCTTCCAACTATTCCTATGGATCCTACACACCATTTTCACCTATCCACACATATTATATTCTTATTTCTACTTCCCCTTTTTGGGTTTTGTACATGGGCTATCAATTTCCTAAGGGATATATGATGTTTACCTTGGGAAAACATTGTATACCTATACCAAGACTATATGGTGACCTAGAATCTTCATTCAGGATTATATTTTTACATATAACCAGTACTTTAAAAGTGACCTTACACATTGGACATGATGGTGGATCTACTTCTGAAGATAGATATGTGGCATGTGCTGAATCTAGCATGATCGATCGTATCAGCATTATAGTAAACAGGCTTATTTATTAATAATTCTTGGTAAATATAATCCCTCCTTGATGATAAATCTACATTAGGGAATAATTTCACCTCACCATTCCTAGGAATCGTTAGAAATTTACCCCATGGGTTTGGGGCATAAGATCCTCTGCCTATAGATCAGATAGGTTTGTGATCCCTCCCACCATTATGGGGGGTGATATCCTCAATATATGAATTTTTTATTACCCTTGTCTGAAGAAGAAATATAATTTGAATAAAAAAACCATCAAATGATAAAAAATTTATAAATAAGGTAATAAGTTATGGAGGTGTAAGGATTATTATCTTTTCCAAAACCTATAGTATTAATATCAATGGGAACATTTAATAGCATTAAGGGGGTGGAGAAAGTATCCCTTGAGCCTAGACACCCTATTATAAGTGGCGTTCCTAAGGAAGATTCAGTGGCCTTAGAAGATCAAATCCAAACTGAGAATGAAGGGAGAATATATAGGTAGGATAATATATAAGTTTACCTAACTCCAATTTTCGAAGACAATAACATACAAAGAACTTAAACTTGAAATCTTCTCTAAGGGAAAGAATTCTACTATAGTAAACACATTTAAGGTTTTTTAGTTGGACCACAGATGAAAAGATGGAACTGATCCAAAATATAATTTGGATCTTATTATATTCTATAAGGAATAGATAGAGACATTGACCATCAATCCTTCACCAGAGGATATTGATTGAATATAAAATCAAATGATAGAATTTGATACATATGAGGAATAAAAATAGTGGATCAAGAAACAATATCAAAAAAAAAATCCTTGAGTATTTAATGAAGGGAATATTAACATGGAATATTTTATCAAGACCTAGGAAAATATGGTATATTTATTTGAGGACCTCATTAAAGATGATCCAAAAAATAGGGTAAGTTATATTATATATAGATTATATAGGTTGAAAGACTCTAATATTTTAATTTTTTTAGACAGGTCTAATGATGCCCTATATAATATAATTTCATGTCTAGATTTATCTTTTTATGTGGGTGAACACCAATAACCATAAATGTGGTCTTCTTAAAAAAATATTTAATTGATGGTTGAATGAAGTGGAATAATATAAGAAAATAAATATTTGATAATTAAGAAATTATTTTATTAATAATGTTTTGTTTTATGAAATTATTATAAAAATGAGAATTTGATATTTCAAAGAAGTTTATAAACTATTATTATTTTATTTAATATGTTCATTATTTATTAAATTATTTTAGTTGATTTACCATGTTAATATTTTACTATAATAAATGGGTAAATATTAATTAAATTAAAATGATTACAAAGGATATATGATTTTTAATTATGACTTGTTAATTATTTGAGTTTGTTGAAAAAAGTTACGTGAAGGATAAATATAGAATTATCTCCAAATAAAACTCATAGGTGAGCCTTTCCATTCTTTCTAATCCGTTCTTCTAGTCTAAACTCAAGGAACCATCCTTTACATTTAGAAGAATGGTAGTATTATAATCTATAGCTTACGATGGAGGTATTACAACCAAATAGATCAAGTCTAATCTAGTTAACTCATCATTCAAAATTAAATGAGGGTACTCTATAAGAATCCAAAATAGTAATCGATGACATTTTATACAGAAGACATTACCTAAATCCCAAGGGAGATTCCCCTGGTCATTTCACTTCAATTTCCCTCATTTTCATTTCTTATGATAACCCTAATCACGGTGTGTGTAAAATTTAGTGTTTGATATTAATCTAATAACGTGAATTTGATTTTTAAATTGATTTTAAATTCATTTATTTTACCAAAATAACCTTTTTCTTTTTAAGAGTCTTGTTGTGACTTGTTCCACTTTTTATAGAGGAGGTGTTTTAAGGTAATTATTTTATTAAAAAAATTCATGAAGTGATATAGTTTATTAAATTCATCTTATAGTATATTTATACCAATATTTGATACCCATTATTGTTTTATATAAATTATTTTCATTATTTTCATTAATTCTTGTAGATGAATTGGTTTTCTTTAAAAAAAATCCCTCTTTGAATTAAAATTTTACCCATGATAAATATTAAATTACATGAATATGCAGCTCGTTTAAAATATTTTTGATGATGGCTGAATGTTTTTCTCTCCCTTTATTTTTAAATGAAATAACCCATGTTTAAGGGTGTGTTTTAATTTTAAAAGTTAATTTTTTTTATGTTACACCTAAGGGAGGACAAATTTTTTTATCTCTCCCTTAGTTCAACTATAATGACACATACCACTCTATCATAGACATGAAACCTTTCTTGGCCCAGTATGGTTTACCTTGTTGATCATCCCTGTATAGGATAGAGGTAATAATTTTATATATTATACTGAAAGGGTTGAAATTGGTTATAAAAATAAAGGCATTTTCAATACAAATGTGAATTAACTATTAAGTTTTTATGTTATAATAGTTTTATTTTATATAGTACATATCCCTTTATTGATTATGGTTCACACTGTTGATTGGATAATAACTTTTATTTTCTTGTTATAGAATGGACATAAGTTGGGTGTATCGTACCGATAGGATTTCAACCGTGTTTCAAAATAATTTGGAGAATTTTTTAGATTTTTCATTTGACAAAGCTTCAGATGGAGGTTGTATATAGTTTCCATGATATAAATGTGTTGGAAGACCATGGTTAAGCAGGGAAGAAGTTATCTACCATATAATGAAATTTGGATTTCAAGAAAACTATTATGTTTGGTATCACCATGGAGAGATGAGTCAATGTTCTACTAGTTATGAACAAAATGAAAGAAGTGGCATAGAGAATTTGATATTCAGTCAGTTTCCATTTTTCCATCATCCCGAGAGAGATAGTATGCCAGTTAAAGAAGACAATGATATCAATACACATGAGGAAAATACTTAAGATAATGATGAGAGAGTGAAAATTTTATTGGATGATTCCAGAACTCCAGTATATCAGGAATGTACTAAAATGACCAAGTTGTAATTTTCAATGCGGTTGTATCATGGGAAAATTGTGTATGGAATTTATAATACTGCTATTGATTACATTCTTACATTTTTGAAGGAATTGCTTGATGATGGTGCAGATATTCCCTCAAAAAATTACAAGGCATGGAAGATAATTAAGCAGCTTGGATTTGATACTAATAAAGTTCATGCTTGTCCTAAAGACTGCAATTTATTTTGGGAGGAAGCAACTTATCGTAATGACTTCAAAGAATGTGTTACATCTCGATAGAAGAAAAATGAAGATGGAGCACCATCTCATGTGGCACAGAAAGTCATGTGGCACTTTCCATTGATTCCTAGACTTCAAAATCTATTCATGTTTGTATAAATCTCATCCAATATGCGACAGCATGATGCTTATGTGGTATATCTCGATATGCGATGGAAGACAAATATTATGGAATGATGCTGACCATAATGACTGTAAAGAATGTGGTACATCTTGATGGAAGACAAATTCATATGGATCACCATCTCATGTGGCACAGAAATTCATGTGGAACTTTCCATTGATTCCCAGACTTCAAAATCTATTCATGTCTACAGAAATATCAGCCAATATGCGAGATCATTCTCTCTCAATAAAACTCATAGGTGAGCCTTTCCATTCTTTATAATTCATTCTTCTAGTCTAAACTCAAGGAACCATCCTTGACATTTAGAAGAATGGTAGTATTATAACCCATAGCTTACGATGGAGGTATTCCAACCAAATAGATCAAGTCTAATCTAGTTAACTCATCATTCAAAATTAAATGAGGGTACTCCATAAGAATCCAAAATAGTAATCAATGACATTTGATATAGAAGACATTACCTAAATCCCAAGGGATATTCCCCTGGTCATTTCACTTCAATTTCCCTCATTTTCATTTCTTATGAGAACCCTAATCACAGTGTGTCTAAAATTTAGTGTTTTATATTAATCTAATAACATGTATTTGATTTTTCAATTGATTTTAAATTAATTTATTTTACAAAAATAACCTTTTCCTTTTTAAGAGTCTTTTTGTGACTTGTTCCACTTTGTATGCAGTAGGTCTTTTTAGGTAATTATTTTATTAAAAAAATCATGAAGTGATTTAGTTTATTAAATTAATCTTCTAGTATATTTATACCAATATTTAATACCCATGATTGTTTTATATAAATTATCTAAACAATTTTTATTAATTCTTGGAGATGAAGTGGTTTTCTTTAAAAAAAATCCCTCTTTAAATTAAAATTTTACCCATGGAAAATATTAAATTACAGGAATATGGGGCTCGTTTAAAATATTTTTGATGATGGATGAATTTTTTTCTCTCCCTTGATTTTTAAATTAAATAACCCATGTTTAAGGTTGTGTTTTATTATTAAAAGTTGGTTTTTTTTATGTTACACCTAAGGGAGGACAAACTTTTTTATCTCTCCCTTAGTTCAACTATAATGACACATACCACTCTATCATAGACATGAAACCTTTCATGGAACATTATGGTTTACCTTGTTTATCATCCCTTTATAGGATAGAGGTAATAATTTTATCTCTGATACTGAAAGGATTTAAATTGGTTATAAAAATAAAGGCACTTGCAATACAAATTTGAATTAACTATTAATTTTTTATGTTATAATAGTTTTATTTTCTATAGTAAATATCCATTTTTTAATTATGGTTTACATTTTTTATTGGATTATAACTTTTATTTTTCTTTTTATAGAATGGATAGAAGCTGAATGTATCATACCGATAGGATTTCAACCGTGTTTCAAAATAATTTGGAGAATTTTTTAGATTTTTCATTTGACGACGCTTCAAATGGAGTTTGTATATAGTTTTCTTACTATAAATGTGTTGGAAGACCATGTTTAAGCTGGGAAGAAGTTAGCTACCATATAACGAAATTTGGATTTCAAAAAAACTATTATGTTTGGTATCACCATGGAGAGATGATTCAATGTTCTACTGGTCATGAACAAAATAAAAGAAGTGGAATGGAGAATTTGATATTCGATTAGTTTCCATTTGTTCATTATCCCGAGAGAGATATTATTCCAGTGAAAGAATACAATGATATCAATACACATGAGGAAAATACTGAAGATGATGATGATAGAGTGAAAATTTTATTAGATGATTCCAGAACTCCAGTATATAAGGAATGTACTAAAATGATCAAGTTGGAATTTTTAATGCGGTTATATCATGGAAAAACCATGTATGGAATTTTTAATACCGCTATTGATTAAATTCCTACATTTTTAAAGGAATTTCTTCCTGATGGTGCAAATATTCCCTCAAATCATTACAAGGCATGGAAGTTAATTAAGCAGCTTGGATTTGATACTAATAAAGTTCATGATTGTCCTAAAGGTTTCAGTTTATTTTGGGAGGAATCAAATGACCGTAATGACTGCAAAGAATGTAGTACATCTTGATGGAAGACAAATGCAATAGAACACCATCTAGTGTGGTATAGAAAGTCATGTGGAACTTTCCATTCATTCCCATACTTTAAAATATATTCATGTCTGCAAAAATCTCAACTAATATGTGATGGAATTATGACACTCCATTAATTGTATTATTCATATATATTTTAGGTGTTGAGTTTACCTATTGACTCTGTTTCTCAAGAATTGAGAGTTTTGGCTTTTGGTTCTAATTCTTTGATTCGCGAATGTAAATCTTTAATAAACAATGGGTATAAATTTGTTACAATGGATCAAGCGGTGAAAATGAGAACACAACATGATGGAATTATGTTAACCGCTACAACAGATTGTTATGCCAGTGTATCAGATAGTCGGACTCAATATGAAGATGTGTATTATTATGGGCTAGTTGATAAAATATTGTTATTGGATTACTACTCTCAAGGTAGAGTCACTATGATGAAATGTAAATGTTTTGATTCAATGAGACGACATGGTACATTTATTGATGATTATGGATTCAGAGTTATTGATATGAGTCGATGCCTGCGTACCGATGAACCATACATTTTGGCATCAATGGATAAACAATTTTTTTATGTGAAAGATCATCTGAGACCCAATTATGGTGTCATTAATGAAGTAATCCCCATAAATATTTTTCCTGATGTTGGTGATGAAGTTTCCACCATTGACGTCCTCGTTGGTGTTGGCCAAAATATTACATTTGATTAATTAAATTGTCTCATTGTGAGATTTGATGTTGAACCTGAAGTAGTGGTCGGTAATATATAGAAGTAACCATATATTTTCATTGTTCATTCAATTTATATTTACACGAGTTTTTCAGGTTATTATTACTGTAATTACTTTAATTATGTTTCAGTTTGGAATGAAATTTTTGTTTTTGTATTTTCTAGTGTTGTTTCATAAAATGGGATTTATTTCAATATACAAAACAAGGTTTAAATCTTGTTTTTAAAAAATTTATAACTTGGTAATATAATTTTAAAAAGCTTGTTATTCATTTCATTGTAATCATTTCTATAATTAGTAATTAAAATAAGTCAAATTGGTTCCTCTCATGAATTGCTGATAGATGTAAGTTGTATGCATGATTTGTAAAAACTATTTCTAAAAACTTTAAATTTCGTTCTTATGTAGATTATACCAAATACTATAGAAGGTAGAAGGAAGTTAACATTTGATCTCGATCGATAGGGGCGTGAGCATGCATTTCCTTCGCTTCTATTGGTGAGTATTATAATTGTAATGTTTTTTTCTGCATTACATATAATTTCATGTTAATATTCTTTATCAATTTTTTTAGGGACATTCAGTTCCATCGGATTTGACTCATAATCCAGTTAGCATGGGTATGAGTGGGGATGCTCCTAGACCTAGATGGATCACCCATCATAACCATTTCCACACTGACCTACCATCAGACACCCCTTCCACCACACCTTTCCATCCTCCTCTTGAGTCTTCGGGGATGTTTTTTTCCATGCCTCCATCATCATCTTAGCTACCCTTTTATTTGCATGCCATGTCTTTTCCGCCTTCAAGGATGATCCCACTGATGCCTCCATCATCTCATTTTTCCTCTTCTTCCCATATTATTACTACACCGCCTCCACATATGTTTCTAACTTTACCATATTCATATCTGATGATGTATCCCCCATCCTAATACCCATATGATGTCATGTCTACACCGCCTCCAATTCTTACTGTCCATCCATCATCTTAGGAGTCTGTTCCATTATCTTCTACTCCAGTGCATGAAGGACACCCAGAGCATGCACTAGAACAGAAACTTCTTGCAGAGACTGCTGAGTCTGGACAACCCACAGATCCATCATAATCTATTGAGCAATATGCAGACGGTTTCTTGATTACAACTATTTCAAATTATATCACTTTATTTTTTTCATGTTGTATCGTGAATTAATTCTACTTTCCCCCATCATTTTCTTATCCAGTGGGATATTCTATTATGCGACATGGACGCACTCAGATGAAGGAAGTTTGCAATCTCCAGAAATAGCTAATGGTGTATTACAATCGACAAAATCAGATGGTAGGTCCAATTGAAACTTAGTGTAGAAGTTTCATGGCCACTTTGGCCAAGTATCGCGATATCATTCCAGTGGAACCAATTTCATGGAGACATATCAGTAAAGAGATTAAGGACAAAGCATGGGAGAAAATATGGGTAAGAAAATTATATAAAGTCATATCTATATTATTGCTGTATTTAAATGAAATAAAATGTTCATTGAATATTCGGTTTAACTTTCCCGACAGAGAAGCTACTAAGACAGCAAGGTTGATGGATGTTGGGGAGTCCTGGAACTCATACAATCATGATGTGTATGTTTGTTGGAAGATCGGAGTTGATACTGACATAGAGGGGGTACCCATATTCCCCAACTGTCCAAAAAGTCAATATGAAAAAATGAATGCACATTGGAAGGCTACTAAGTTAAAGGCAATCTCAATCTTTAATGGTTGACATATAAAATTTAATTCTTATTAATTTTATTGGAATTTTTTTAGAAAGTTTTAGAGAAAAAAATAAAGAATAAGGATTCAATGGCATATTTGCACACATTGGGGCACACTAAAATGCATGATCATGAAAAGCACTAGGCACTTTAATCGGGTATTGTGATGTTATACAGGATGTTATAATGAAAATATTATGGAATAGACATAGGCCATATTTGTGCATTTCTCATATATGGTACTAATCTAGATTTGTGCATTTATCATTTGCAGCAAGCTAAATTGGGAATCGAAGGTCCTGTACCTCGTGCCAAATTATTTTTCTTCAGTAGAAAGAAAAATGTTGGAAGTGCAGCAAATGCACAGACACAAGATAAAATTATAAGGTTTTTTATTTATATTTTAAATATTTATAAGAAATTCATAATTTAATATTTTTATAATTTCAATAGTCTACATTGGAGGCCCTCAATGGTAAGGCAGATGACAACTTCGGGTAACATTACCATTTAGGTCAGGTATTAGGTGAGGAGAACCTGAGGAGAGTACATTGTTGACCAGTAAAAAACATCATCCCCTCTAAGTATTGGTCGTCATAGGGCTCCTCTAAAGCCTCCCAGACCTCTAAGCTGGAAATCGCTCATGCTGAAGTAGTTGAGGCAAAGAAAATAGTTTTAGAGGAGCGTGAAAGAAGTAAGCAGATGACCGAACATTTCATGAAAGCTATGGAAGTTTTGAGTCAGTTGCTTCCATTAGAGGTTTTTGCTACTTTTGAATCATATATGGAATCAATGCACTCTTTAAATGATGCGTCGGGTGATGCCAATGAGGTTCGTAGTGGAAAAAAAGGCAATGGAGATAGAGCTGTTGGTGGTGAGGATGTTTCTGATGTTGTTGTTGGTAATGAGGTTGCTGACAATGTTACTGATGATGATAATGATGTTGATGATGATGGGCATGGACATGGGTATGGGGATGTTATTGATGGAGGGGATATTAATCCCCTCCATTTTTGACTTAGTAGGGAGACTTATGTATGTACTTTAAGAACTTGAATTGAATTTTTGTATGGATGAGAATGGTTAATTTGTTTTCTTCTGAAAATTTATGCATAAATTTTCGCATTCATTTACATAAAGCTAACATTAGAATCCTTAGTCATTCATATGGGTAAGTGATGCCCTTACTACCATAGAATACTTATCTCTAAATGATATCCCATATAGTGACATTGGATTCCATTTATTATCTCTTTATTTTTCATAAATTATTGAATTGACAAGTCTAAATTAATGTAGGTAAAAAAAGGAATATATTCCTCAGTTGTTATTTCTAAAATTTGCATTTTGTGAAATCTACAGTTGTTCTATTGAGTGAACTGGTTGGGTTTTTTGAGATCCCTAGTCCCTGAATGATATGGTACATGTTAGAGATTTTTTTTGGGTTTATAGGTAGCTTTATAAGAAGGGGGTAGGGGGAGGGGGGCTGGGTGCAGGGGGTGGGGGGTGGGGCTGGGGCTGGGTGTAGGGGGTGGGGATGGGTGTAGGGGGAGGGGGGGATGGGGGGATGGGTGCAGGGGGAGGGGGAGGGAGGGAGGGGTGGATTGGTGTAGTGGGGTGAGGCTAGGTGTTGGGGGTGGGGCTGGGTGCAGGGGGAGGGGGAGGGGGGATGGGTGCAGGGGGTGGGGGTGGGGGTGGGGTTGGGTGTAGGGGGTGGGGCTGGGTGCAGGGTGGGGGTACTGGGTGTTGGGGGTGGGGCTGGGTGCTGGGGGTGGGGTTGGATGCAGGGTGAGGGGGGCAGGTGATAGTGGGGGTGTATTTGGGGGTGCAGGGGGTGGGGGTGGGTGCAGGGGGAAAGGGCTGGGTGCGGGGGGGAAGGGGGATGGGGGCAGGGGGTGTAGGGAGTAGTGGGGTGCAGGTGGGGGGGTAGTGGGTTTCCCACTACCAGTGGGTTTCCCACTGCTAGGAGATTCAGTGATCAAGGTGATCAAAATATTTCTAGTAAAAATCTGGTAATCCATATGTATATTTTTCTATCAATTTTTGTGTGGATGGATTCTTTTTTTTTGCTTAATTGTGAATTCCTGAGCTAATTGAGCATTCATCAATTGTTTGTATGTATGCCCCTCTTATCCCCCACACTCTCTGCATTTGTGTTCTATTTGAATGTTGATAGAAATTTTTAGACCATGTTTGTAAGTTTTCATTGAATGGGATAGAATGATCATTAATGGAACCTTATGTAATGAAATGACATGTAAACAAATTGAATTAAATACTCAATTGTATGGTAGTTTCATGATAGAAAGGATTGTCCTTACCCTATCATTATATAAAATTTATCATAAAGTAAAATGTAGAACATGTTATATGATTCCATTGTTATCTTTCCAAGATAATTTTATTTTCTCTACCTTTCCAATACAAGCCTATGATAAATAGGAACAAAGTTAGGTCGGCTCACTACATTCTTTAATTTACTCTTGAATTTGTTTTACTCTCCATTGGGTTTTTCTTGGTTTATGAAGTTACACAAGATATTGTTTAAAATAATTCTAGATCAGATGTAATCCCACACTTTTTGTAAAACATGTAACATGTTATAAGCTCATGTATACAGCGATAATCATGTGCTTCTTTTGTTTATCATTTAAGAAAAAAATGAATTATTTTTTTAGGATGTCTGAAATATTGTGACAATTCATTTGATCTTGTCAATGCCCTGAAGCATGATGTTCATGATGGAAAAATAATCTTTATAGGCAAAAAAGTATGCAAGGTAATTCTTTTTATACAGACATGGTTTCTTTTTATCATTTTTTTGTTTCTGGGCTACGCAAATCAGTATTCATGGAAATGTTATAAGCTCATGTATGACTAGATCTTTGAATGTGTTTGGTTCCATGATGTTATTTGTAGTTGGGTTGCAGGTATGGGATTCCATGGATCTTGTCTTGCCTGAAGGTATGTTTCACTAAGGTGTGCTTTTTATGTGTGTTTTCAAAGAATTATCATGGTTTTTTTCTGTATATGATTGTATTTAGTAAGCTATGTGTGTATATTTTTTAAAATACAATGAATATTACATTAAAACTCCTCATAGCACAATAAAAGAAACACCTTTCAATTTGTATTCAAATGACTGTGTATGCATAATGAACTTTACAACCAGTTTAAACTACGGAAATGAATTATGCATACAGTTTAAACACCTTTCAATTTGTATTAGAATCATATAAATTCTATTATGTACATGTGTAGGGCAACAAGAAAACAGGGGTGTGTTGATATCAACATATATGACTATCATGCAAGATTTTCTTAAAAAAGGCAAAGATTGCCATTTTTTGGTATTACAACTTGTGAGAGCTAAAATATTAGGCAGTTATTACTTCTATATTACTTAATATTTGAATTTCTATACCATAAAACATCTAATAATTTTTTCAATCCAATTATGAAAGTTTTTTTATTTCTAGTAGAAGCATTAAATGTAAGTAAATTGATGATCAATCCCAATATTATAATATAAATAAACCATTAAAAACATGTTTGAATACATATTTACATTATCATCACTAGAATAAGACTAGTAGTGGTTAAGTAGCATTTCTTACATTAGCATAGCTTCTACTGTAACCCTTATATTAAGATTTTTTACACTAGAAACCCATACTAACAACAATGTTTACACTGGAAAATTTTACATATTTACAAATTTGGCTTCATTAGTAGCAACATTACACTAAAATTTCTTATAGGAGTAGTATTCACACTAGCAATGTTTATACTAACATCATTACAGTAGCATTTCTTACACTATTAGTTCTTAGACTAGCAATGCTTACACTAGAACTGTTCGTAGAAACATTACTTATACAAACACCTTTTCATAATGCATATGTCTGGGAAATACAAGGGTGAAAAGATGGGAAACATGGGAAGAATCCTACTGAAGCTCTGTCTGCAATGACACGAACCGCCCATTCACTGGTGTTGGGGAAGAGAATAGGGGGGTGTGCCAGGGAGGGTGGGGGCTGGTGTTGGGGAAGAGGGAAGGGGTGTGTGTTGTGGGAAGGGGGTGTGCTGGGTGGGGGGGGGGGGGGTTAAAGTATTCAGTGGAGGGGTGGGTGGTGCTGGGTAAGAGGGTAGGGGGCTGTCTAGGAGGGGGTGTCAAGGGGGGTTGAAAGGGGGTTCTGTCCAGAGGGGAGAGTGGGGTGTGCAAAAGGGGAGGGGATGTGCTGGGGGGGTTTGTCCAGGGGGAAGGGGTTGTGCTGGGTGTGTGCTGGGTGAGGGGGGATTTACAAGTATTCAGGGGGGCTGGTGCTAGGGAAGAGTGCAGGGGGCAGGGGGTGTGCAAGGGGAGAGGGGTGTGCTGGGGAGTCTGTCCAAGGGGGAAGGACCCATGAGGTGTTGAAACTCGAGCCAAACTGATTATACACCATTAATAGGAATAGTGATTCTTAATTAATAGGACTTTACTATTTGACAATATCATTTTTAATATTTGATTTGTTTCACCCTTACTTGCAGGAACATGATTGAACCCATGAGGTGTTATAGTTCTTATATGTTGGGTGGTGACTTGTTTAATCACAGGAGACAGGTATGTTGTAGTTGAGTTTTTATTTTATTTTCTTTATCGCATCAGCCACTTAGGCCTTTTACCTGTTTAAACGGATAGAGGGTACCTATATTCTGTGAAGGGGGCTAGAAGGGCGCTGGAGGTGGGTACGTGGTTTTCTTTGCAGCGAAGGGAGATCAGGGTAGTTGAGGGATTGATAGTGTGTTTCAGTTTTTTCTGATTTTACTGTGTTGCTTCTATTTATTTTCTTTTTCTTCGGCATGGATTTCCGACATACGAATGAGTCATTCCAAAATTTTATTTATTTTTTGCTGCTGTTTTAATTAATTTTTTGTGGGGGAAATCATTCCTGAGTGGTGATTCCTTGATTCTCAGACACTTGTTCCTACTCATGGGTATAGCCTATCCACCTTAGTTCATCCTAGTATTTCTATATCAGAGTCTATGTCTGAACCATGGGAAGGCCTAGGAAACAAGGATAATTAGGGAGGGATTGAAAATTTAGAGAAATGAATTGTGAATTCCCATGAATAAGGATCGAGGACATTGGAATTTATAATGAGAAGATATGGGAGACTATGCAATATATATTGATTCTAAAAATGATATGGGTATTAAAGGTGGTGAAATGATAATATGTTGGGATTAATAAATGGAAATTCACATTCATAACCAATTTGATAATATAATATCAGATCATGATCTACTGTACATTGTTGGATTTGATGATTAGAATCTATTCCAATGCAACTATCGAAATATCTTGGTGCCAAAAATACTCTATCATACACTAGATAGTTTGGTTTGAAATTCCCAGTAAAACCTTCATTGACCTCATGGAAGGGATCAGGATTTGTTAGCAGATTACAACCAGGGGAAATACAGTTATTCCCTTATCACATACCCTGAGTGGAGTTCCACACAACCCTAAATACAACAATATCCCCAAAAAAATACCTGAGATTGTATGAAGCTACCTTTATTCTCTGATACAATTTCAGGAACAGGGTTAATCTTCCCACCAGTTCTTCTATGAATATTTCGTCCATTCTTAGAGCCACTACCACACAGTTTTGTTTTTCTAGGGAATTCCACTCATCTAGAAAAGGACCAGTAAATGCCTAATGATAATTGTGTTATCTAGATTGACTTGTCAATATCTGTAGTAAAAAACTAAATTCCCCTTGTAAGACTTTCAACTTTCAAACATATCACGCCCAGAAGTAGGGTGATTAATCCCTTGTTCGAGATGCCAAACACATATCAATATCTTAAAATCATGAATTTCATTTCATTTTTAAATTCTTCCATGCATACCTTCACCCTCGGTCCTCTTCCAAGACTTCTTCTTTATGTTAACACATCGAATTCACTCTTCATATATAAATTTTCAACACATCTTCATGCAATAGATCTTCATGCCATTATTCTTGAAAAATCACATGCCTCTTTAATCAAACATACCTCATTCATACCTCATATATTTTCCACAAATCCAACCAATCAATCCTTGGTTGCAATAATCCCCCCCTTTAGATGATCCTGTTTTTGAATTAGTTTCCTCTGTTATAGAGGTTAGTGGCCCTATTCCTCCCATTCAAGAGAAGGTGAAAAATAATATATTATGGGATGATATAGTAGATGTGTCTCATCTAGGGGGGGTGCAGTTGGGGTGAAAGTGGTACTGGGGGTGCAGTGGGGTTGCAGATGGGGGGTCCAGAGGGGGTGTCCAGGGGGGTCCAGTGGGGTCCAGTGGGGTCTGGGGGGAGGGGGGCTGGGTGTAGGGGTAGTGGGGTTGGGTACAGGGGGTAGTGGGGTTGGTTGCAGTGGGCAGGGGGTTATGGGTGCAGGTGGTACTGGGGGTGTAGGAGAGGGGGCAGTGTGGGTGCAGGTGGGGGTCCAGGGGGTCCAGTGGGGGGGTCCTGGGTGCAGGGGGCCTGGGTGCAGGGGGAGTGGGTTCTGGGTGCAGGTAGTACTGGGGGTGTAGGGGGTGTCCAGGAGGGGGTAATGGGGGTGCAGGTGGGGGGGACTGGGGTGGGGGGCTGGGTGCAGGGGGTAGTGGGGCTAGGTGTAGGGGGGATGGAGGTGCAGGAGGGGGAAATGGGGGTGCAGGTGGGGGGGGAGGGTCTAGGGGGGTCTAGTGGGGAGCCTGGGTGTAGGGGGGCCTGGGTGTAGGGGGGGTTCTGGGTGCAGGTGGTACTGGTGGTGCAGGGGGGTGTCCAGGAGGGGGGGAAGTGGGGGTGAAGGTGTGGGGGGGTCAGGGGGGGTGTCCAGGGGGTACAGTGGGGGGGATGGGGTGGCTGGGTGCAGGGGGTAGTGGGGATGGGTGTTGGGGGAGGGGGGTTCTGGGTGCAGGTCATACTGGGGGTGTAGGTGGGGCGGTCAGGGGGTGTATAGGGGGTCCAGTGGGGGGCTAGGTGCAGGGGGTAGTGGGGCTGGGTGCAGGGGGGCTGGGTGCAAGGGGTAGTGGGGTTGGGTGTAGGGGGGAGGGGTTCTGGGTGAATTTGGTACTGGGGGTGCAGGGGGGTGTCCAGGAGGGGGTAGTGGGGGTGTAGGGGGTCCAGGGGGGGTGTCCAAGGGGGTTCCAGGGGGCTGGGTGCAGGAGGTAGTGGGGCTGGGTGCAGGGGGGAGGGGGTTATGGGTGTAGGTGGTACTGGGGGTGTAGGGTAGGTGTCCAGGAGGGGGCCATGGGGGTGCAGGTGGGGGGTCCAGGGGGTGTCCAAGGGGGTCTGGGGGTCTAGTGGGGGGTTGGGTGCAAAGGGTAGTGGGGCTGGGTGCAGAGGGTTCTGGGTGTAGGTGGTACTGGGGGTGTAGGGGGGTAGCTTCTATTTCCTGGAAAACCCTTTATACCCATGGTTTGAGAACCGTGAGTAAATATGCTGCTGTAAAACCCTCTATACCCATGGTTCTTAAACCGTGGGTAAATATGCTACTGCAGAACAATGTGTGCCTACGGTTCTGTAAACTGTGGGCATAGATGGATACCCACAGTTTACTAGAACCATGGGGATGTTGAAATTTCAGTGGGATATACCCATAGTTTTTGTAAAACCATGGGTATAGGGAAATCTCGGTGCCTCAGGAGCCCACGGTTCATCAAACCATGGGTATAGCCTATACCCATGGTTTAATGGGATATACCAAAGGTTTGAAACCATAGGTATAGGGAACTTTTCCATTAGTGACTCATTTTTTTGGTACATAGGTTATTCACCTTATACTATTTCCTTAGCTTTAACATCATCAAGATATTGTTCCTCAGGATTAGTAGCATTGGAATGTGAAAAAATTGTTGTTCCTCTACATTGGAAGCATCATCTTGCTGAGAAATATGTTATTCCTTGGGATTGGGAGCATCAACATGTGTATAAACTTGTTTTTCTTATGCATTGGGAGCATCATAATATTGAGAAAAGTATTTTTTCTTAGGATTGGGAGCATCAGAATGTAAAAAACCCATTATTTGTAGAAATATTTGAACATTTAATTTAGATTACATAAATATAGTAATGAATAGATAATAATATAAGGTAATTTAATTTAAATTACAAAAAAATATAATATGATTATTGAACTCTCTTTTTTTTCTTTAAAGGTTTAAGGGATTTTACCCCTCTATTGAGTATTCAAATCCCCTCATTGTGGTCTCCTATGACATAAAATACCCCATCTATATTGGGACCACCAGAAAATGATTATGACATCCCAATAAAAGGGTTATCCTTAGTTGAATTGACATATGACCCTTCAGTGGTCTTGGTCAATAAAAGAACAATTGAACACTTCTTGTTTGCAGGATCTGAAACAAAAAATACTTATACTTCCTTTGATTCCATTATAAAAGTTTAATCTTTGTACCCTTACTTGCTAAAATCCACTTTCACAAACATCAATTCATTGATTCTAACTGCACTCCTATTATCAACCCACTTGCAATGAAAACTCATCACTTGTAATATTATATAATCCAAATCCCATATTTGTTTGATAATGCAAAAATATGATATGTTTTCATATATTAGATGTTTTTTCAGGATTCTAGATGCATGAATCGCTTCATCTACAATTATAACTCTAATATTTTCCATGGTATTTCATTCATTATGTTTTTATACATAGAACATATAAGCATTAATTGCATAACCATTATATGATAATACATGCACACTTGGTCCTATGGCTACCCATCGAAGTCGTTATGAATATGAATTCATATTTTTATTTGAATCCTTAAAAATGGTCTCAAAACCATAACACAAACTATTGATTATATTTATTTCATATTCATCATTCATCTCTTAATTGATTCAAATGACTAAGAATTACTTTGTGGGTTTCAACATACTGTGCAACCTCTAAACTATTATGAAAAATGTAAAGGTGAGTATACTCCTACTCTATAATAGTAATTAGTAAAACATATATTTTGTAAATTCCTTCACCCAAAAACTACATAGTGTGATGATATTTTGGTAGACCAATGATTTCAACATTGAATAGGTAGTCAGTACAGAATTCAATAGCTTATTAAACAATATATTGCTCCAAAATACAACCTTTTAGACAACTTTGATTTTTGACATATAATAAAACACATTTTTAATAAATATTTTATTGACCATAATTGACATAATTTCCTCAAATTGTGTAAAATATTTTATTTATGTAATATTTGGGATTATATCATCCATTTTCAAATTTGATGAAAATTCAAATTTTGACCCATTAAAGTGAATTATAGTATTTTGGTCATAAATATTTTTTGTGGATTATTTAATCTTAATATTTAATAAAAAATCCTTAATTAATGGTATAAAACTATAATTTATACCATTTGATCTAGATCATGCATTTGATTAGAGTAAATAGGTCATGAATTCAAAGATGGACTAGACTTGTCAGACTGGACACCATATCACCATTTTGGCCATATATTTAATATATGGACTTGTATTGGGATAAAATTTGGATAGTATATAGAGGAACTAATTTAGAATAAATTTTCCTTCTATAAGTACATATTTTTCATGTGTTTTAGAGGTTAACCAGTTGGTGAAATTTATATTAAAATATTTGGATGAATTTTCCCATTCACACTTGTAACCACATGAAACCCTAGACTTCCCTCTCCTATATAAATGTGTATTTTTATCATTTAGAGTGGGTTTTACATGAATTATTAATTTTAGGGAAGAGGATAATTTTTTCCACTCTAATTATCCAATTATTTCAATAGGGTTAGCTCCTAAAGTAAGGATCCCCTCATCGAAACCTCCTTCTTATTCTTCACAATGTAATGTTTCTGTTTTTTTAATAAAATATTGATTTATCTTACATTTCTTATATTATTTTCAATTAATTTATTATATAATTTTCTTATTTGGGATGGAAATCAATATTATATATTTGATTGGGTTATTCCCTTTTCTAAACCTTTTCACATGCAAAACGTTTCTATGATAACTATAGTGTCCATGGAAGATTAGTTTTTCTAAGTAATCAATTTAATTCTCACCTTATTCACTTATTTGTTTTGAATTAATGAGCTCCTTTAATTCAAATGATATTATATATAAATTTATTTTTTAACTTAAAATAATCTAATCAAGTAATTTAACAATTAACATAAAACATGTGAGGTCAAGTAATGTGTAAATTATAAGAGTGTGATCTTAATTGGTAAAAAACAATGTGGGATCAATTTTTAGAGTTAAAATATAATCCCTAATCTCAATTAATTCTCACTTATTGTATGAATATGATCCATAATTCATCATTGACCATAATATATACTTGGAATGGTAATAAAATCAGGGTGCTAAGATTTCATATTCTAATGCTATCCTAGGGTTTAATTCATTTCATATTTGTGGTTGAGGTAAATTATCATAGGGTTTAAGGGTTAAACAATTAGGGGATTATAATTAAGTGGATGTTAATTTAAATGATAATGATTAATAATTAAGTGAAGATATATATTTATATCAATTATTCCTATTAAAAAAGTATTTTCTAAAAAACATTATTATTATGTTGTTGTTGTTGTTATTCAAGATAAATTGGTCCAGAGGAGTTTGAAGAATACTTGATCTATAAAGGAATATATCAAAGTTATAAATTTTAGACTAAACATGGGAAAAAACTTAATGTTTCTAGTGACTGGGATGAAAATTTGTTTTATATATCATATGATATGATTACAAGTGTGAACAATGATGAAGACCATATCAAGTATCCTAAATTTCTAAATGAGTAGAGAAACCTTTGTCTTATTCTATCTACAGATTGATTAAATCCTTTTGGTTTTCAAATTATTAATTATAGTACATTAATAGTTATGTTGTTAAATTATAACTTTCCATTGTGGTTATGCATAAAGAAAAATTACATTATATTCTCTCTATTTATATCAGGACCAAAACCATTGGGTAATGATATTGATGTTTATTTGGATCCATTGATTTAAGATTTCAAATTAATGTGGGATTCGGGTGTTGCATTGTATGGTGATTATAGAAATTAATATTTTTCACTAAGAGACTTGTTTTATGGGATGATAAATGATTTTTCTTATTATATAGATTCATTCGGATATATTATTAAAGGAATACAAGGGTGTCCCATTTTTGAATAAGGTATACACTCTGTTAGGTTGAAACATTCATTGAAAACTATGTTTCTAAGAAATCACATATTTCTACCCAGACATCATAAATACTGATCTTGTATGAAATCATTTGATGAGAGTTCATAAGAAGGCACAACATTATCTCCAATAATAGTTTATGAACTATTTTATAAATTAAAAGGCATGGACACTTCTTTTGGTATAATTTATTTTAAAAACCTTATGAAAAATAGTTAGAAAAAGAGATCAATTTTTTGAATTACCATACTGGAATTTTTTGTATGTCATAAATTTTCTTGATTTCATGCATGTGGAAAATATGTATGTGATAGTGTCATTAGAATATTACTAAATTCCCCCAAAAAGATAAAGGATGGAATTAAGGTTAGGTTGGACAAGATTTACATGGAGATACAGGAATATTTGGCACCAGTGAAGGGTGAAAGACGAACTTTTATTCCTCCAACTACTTACACTCTTTCCAAGAAAGAGAGATATTGGTTTTGAAACTTCTTGAATAATGTAAATTTTCTATATGGCTATTAATCAAATATTAAGAATATTGTGTCAATGATTGATTTAAATTTAAAGATCTTGAAATCGCATGACAATCATGTTTTGAGGTAAGATATAATACATGTAGTTTTACATTGAATTTTTCCTAAGAATTCCCATCATACATTAACCAATATCTATTTCTCTTTTGAAGAAATATACAATAAATTTATAGACCTGATGAAATTTCCATCCATGGAAAAGTAAATTTCTATCATATTATGTGAAGTAAAGATGTTCTTCCCATTATCATTCTTTGATATGATGATTCACTTGGTTAGAGAGATTCGGCTATGTGGTCCTATAAATTATAGATTTATATACCCCATTGAATGGTATATGGATATTTTGAAAGGGTATGTTGAAAGGTGATATCATGGGCTCTTTTAAAGGATGTGTGATTTTTGGGTACTTGGGTGTAGCAGAGTGACTAACCAAGGTTGTTCTATAAAGATTAAGTACTTAAAACAACATATTATATGTATTTTAAAAATATAATAAAAGAAACACATTACTTAAAAATATGGGGGTTGTTTAACATTTATAAAAATATAAAAAGTTTGTGGGAAGAATATTGTATTTTTTTCTTTTTGAAATTTTATTGATAAAATGCAATGAGAATATTTTTTAGAAAATATGTGGGCGTCAATCTCCTACTTAGTGGGTTAATCCATATTGGCTTATAGGTATAGATCATGGACTTGGGTGTGATCCCCTTCCATATATCAATATATTTAGACTTCCATCATGTATTCTTATAGAAATACCAGATGAGAATGACATCTTGGGTGGACACCATCGGTGCTATCTAACTTAGGGAGTGTGTTCTACAGGATGAGTGTTATGTGGAACCTTAGAGAAAGAATACTAGGTAGGAATTTATGGCTATGACTTTACCTTGAGACTATGTGTCTATGTTGAGTATATCTCGATACTATTTTTATATGTATTGTAGAATTATACCTATGATGAGATAACTTTTATTCTTCATGTTATATGATTATTTATTTCGAGGTGTCTTTCTGGGTATTTCTATACTCAGTCCTACATGGGATTTTCCCACACATTTCATGTATTATACAGATGAAAAACCTTGTAATGAAGTCCTAGTGGGACCAAGACCAGGTGGATCTTAGTGATCTGGACAAACCCAGGTGTGTTCCTATGATTGTATTAACTGCAGTCCTCACCCACTTTACAGGTTTCACTTGTTTTTAGTTTCTTTGTGGTGGGATAGTATTTGTCTCTTTTTCATTATAGTGCTTTTTATCATACTCTAATGGTGGGATTTTATATATATGTATGCATAGTTATCAGTTGTTTTATATTTCATCATTTGATGGGTTTGAATATGTGTGTGTGTGTGCACAAAAACATTAGTCTAAGGCCTCCCATGTGAGTGTTATGCCTACTAGGCACTTATCACCAAACCCTGACCTATTTGAGGTGGACTTGGGGTACTCGTAGTGTTGAGTCAATAAGGTTTCCTTATGACCTTTCCATTCCTCTAGGTTTTGAAAATCACAAACACATTTTCTTAAGGAAATTTATCTTTCTCTAAGGATTATTTTATTAAGGAAAATTTCCTTTCTCTAAGGAAATTTTCATCCTTAACTTGTTTTTCAAAGTCTTATTCAATGACTTCCAAAAACCAAGTCCATTTTTTTCTAAGTCAAAAATTTTAATCCTTATCAAAACCTTAGAATCTCACAGTTCCTTAAGCTACTGAGTATTACTGCTTTTAGAATCCTAATTCTTTATTTTCATAATCTGAATTCTTTGAAATTATAACATCAAATTCTCTGAAATTCAGACTTCAAATTCTATGAAAATTAGAATTCGAATTCTCTGAAATTCAGACTCTAAATTCTCTAAAATTCAGACTTTAAATTCTCTAAAATTCAGACTCCAAATTCCTCAAAATTCAGACTCCAAATTCAGACTCTGTATTCTTTGAAAAACAGAATCTGAATATCCATGTTTCTAGAATCCTATTGTTTATATGTTTAGATTCTGATTTCCATTTTTCCTTAGACTCTGGTTATTCAGATTTGGTCAAGCTACTTCATTTTCTTTACACATGTTTTTGTTACAATGAAATGATGTCGTACAATTTTTTTCTAACTAACTATTGGTTGAGTGACATGTGTACAGGTCCCTCCAAGATTCAAGGAAAAATATGATCATTGTAGGATGGATTCGACTGTTGAAGTTTTTCCTATAAATAGATGCCCATTTGAATGATCTCGCAATCTATGATTTTGTTCTAAGATCCTATAGATTTCATGCTGAAGTGATTTATAGAGAGAGAAAGACTCTCATGCCTTGTGCGTTTTATGAACATCTTGTTCAACCTTGAACATCTTATTCAAATTTCTTTGTGCGAATCTGATTTTTTCTGAGTACAATCGAGGGCTTCTAAGGATAGAAAGACATAGGTTCTGACTACCTTAAAGTTTGAGGGCTTACCGAGATATCAAGACAAACTCTGATATTCTTATTGAGGGATTATCCTGGTGTGGGTAAGATAGAATTTCTTGAAATTATAAATCAAGGGACCTTTATCCAAGGTTTTTGGATACCCTAATCTTTGGGTTAAAATATTTTCTAATTGTTTACTTGATTTTTATTTCAAGTTTTATTTCTGCTATATTTTGTTAAAGAAACAAAGTATAACTTTCTTATACTTTCTTGTATTTTTACTTACTATGATAAATAAGATTCTATACACTTTAAGGAATAATATTTCTTTCATAAGTTTATTTTCTGGATCCATCTTTCTGAACCCTAAGAAAGATTGTTTCTTAGTTAAGAACAAATGAGGTATTTTGGATTTACCTTTTTTTAACTTTGTTAAATATAGATTTCCTTATGGTTAAAAGTGAAAGTTTTTAAAACTACAATTTACCCCCCCCCCCCTCTTTTAATTGAGAATCTACGTATACTATTTCAATCTTACACATGGTTTAGGCCCCGTTGGGCTGGGTCATGATAGAGTGGTATTAGGGAAGTCGGTTCTACCTTAAGACCAGAGTCTGTGATATTGGTTTGGGGCAATAGTATTAAGTGTTTCGAGTTTGGATCTCAGGCTAGGGAATCTGGTGTTAGTGCAAAGGTTGATGTATCCACACACCAAGACTTTGATAATCTGCTTATTAAAATGATACATCTTGACACTGGTTATAGGGAAAACATTGGTACACGCATCATATAGGAATGGGTTGTGGTTTCCATTTCCTTCTTTAGTTATCTCTCGAGATATACTCATTGAACGGGGCTCTTCTTGTCAATTTTAGGAAGCCACCACAATGTTTTTCAGCTAGGATTCAGCATCAGGATCGCGAGGATGATCCCATCAACAATGAGGCTTTGATACAGGGAATTTTTCAGGAGGTGTTACCTCTAGGTTGTGCAGTAGTCATACCACCACCTGTTGAGAAGTAGATGGTATTAGTAGTACTAGCAGATGAGGTATAAAGGCTGAGTGTTCTTCATGAGTTTCAACAACAAAGAACCCTTAGGGTCTAAGGTGATCCTAACCCATAAGAGGTTGAGAACTGACTTGTGGTGGTGATGAGAGTCATTTATCTTGTGAGGACACTGGTAGACCAGATGGTGGTCCTGGAAACGATCCTTCTTTATGGTCCTGCAAGACACGCTACTACAAAATAGACCTTTAACAGTGTTGGCCTTTATCAATGCTAGAAAAAATCATTGATAATGGTTACCTTTATCAGTTCTAAAACGATTACTAATAAAGGGTGTCCTTTACTAGTGATTTTATATAGCATTGATAAAAGATACCATTTATCAGTGCTTTATTGTTAGCACTGATAAAGGGTACCCATTATCAACACTTTATTTTTAGAACTGATAAAAGGTAGACTTTATCAGTGCTTTTTTAGCATTGATAAAGGTCTATAATAAAATGAAATAATTTAAAAAAATAAAAAAATATTAGCAATTTTATTATTTTAATAATTATTGATAAAAATGAATAAATAGAATATACATATATATAAATTATAACAATAATAATAAATAGTATATATTAAATATGTAGATATGTAAAATGAATAAAATGAAATAAACAAATAAAAATTTGAAGAGTAAATTGAGAAAAATATTAAAAAAATATTAATTAAGTAATTATTGATAAAAATGAATAAATTTAATATACATACATATATATATATATATTATAAATATTAATAAATAGTGTATATTAAATATAGATATATAAAATGAATAAATTGTAATAATTAAACAAAAAAAATTAAAAATGAATAAATTGTAATAATTAAACAAAAAAATAACAATTAATAAATTAAAAAATATTTAAAAATTTATTAATGAACAAATTATTAATAATAATGAAAAGGTACAATACATATATATATATATATTAATTATAAATAGTAAAAATAATATATATTAAATATAAATATATAGAAGATGAATAAAATGTAATAATTAAAAGCATATTAATGTCTTATTCATTTTCAATGCTTTTTATTTTTCAATTTAACATATATCAAACGTATGTTACATTGATTTTACATACATATATGTAATTAATGAATTTTTATATACAACACACATAGACAAATATTTACACAATTAATTAAATCCTATATAGAAACAGACACCTAATATTTATGTAATTTATTCAAATTTTAGTATATTTTAGAATTTCATTATAACATGATACATTTAATTAGTCAATTTCACTCATTTTTAAAATGAATGTATTTGAGATTATATATTCATTAATAATGTTAAAAATATATTTGTAAATAAATATTTATAAATATATATATTTATAAATGTATATTTACTATATTTATAAATTTATATATTTTTAATTATTATAAATAAATAAATATTATTTAAAAAAGTATTTATATGATTATAAATAATTAATTATATATATTTAAATAATTACCAAATTATAATAAATTTATTTAAATAATGAATATATTACATTTATATTTATAATATATATATATACATAAAAGTTGAGTTCGAAGCCTTAGTTTATCTACGGAAATATGCTACATTACAAATAAAAGTAGGAAACATACAATACAGGGATGTACTCGGCGAGACTCGAACTCGAGACATCACCTAGACCCACAAGGCCACCTACTACTATGATGCACCCTAGGGGCTATATATATATATATTTATTTATTTATTTAAATATTATTTTTTTAAGTATTATTCATATATTTATAAATAAGTATTTATATATTTAAATATTTACAAAATTATTATAACTATATATATATATAATTATATAAATATGTATAATAATATAAATATATTTATAATTATAAATAAATAATTATAAATGTATATTTATTGTATTTATAAAATTATATATTTATAATTATAAATAAAAAATATAATTTTAATAAAAAAATATTAATTTAATTAAAAATAAATAATTATACATTTAAATAATTACAAAATTATAATAAAAAATATATAATTATATAAATTTTTTTACAAATTTTTTATTTATAATTATATTTATAAATCCTTTATCAGCACTAAAGTTTTAGCGCTGATAAAGGTTCATTTTGTCAATACTAAAAAAGTGTTGATAAATATGTCTTTTATTAACACTTATCAATTTATTGATGATAAAAGTACTCTTTATCGGTGATTTTTTTAAAACACTGATAAAAGTGTCCCCAATCTATTTAAAAAACCCTAATCGTGAATCATTCAGTTACAATTCTCAATCTCTCACAGAACTCCCCTATTTTCAACGCTACTCCTCTACGTTCTCTGAGACGAATCAAGGCTAGAATCCAAGGTATGTTATTTTCTCCTTTTCCTCTCTTGTTGTCTTGTTTTTTGGGTTCTACGGTTTGCATTTTTGCATTGTTCTTGAACATGAACCCTACATCTCATCTCTCTCTCACACACACACTTACCTATACCTACACAATACCACCCCTACTCTTTAAACTCATTCCAACTTCATACGAGACCACTGCGAACTATATCTCCATCTGTTGTTGCAACTAATGGTGATTTTCTTTATATTTATATTATATTATTTCTTGTTACCTTTTAGATAGTGTGTATTATCATTGTTTGAATATTTTTTCCACGGTTTGGTATGCACATGTAGATGAAAAAAAGTTTAAGATAATAAGAAGAATTATGAATATATGTGTATTTATTGAGAAAATCATCTTCATAAAATTTCATAGAATGATAGGTGTATATTTTCAATAAATTAATATTAAATGATTAGTGTCTCATAGGTGACTTAGTAAAATAAATAAATAAAGTTTGTTCCTATTTCATAAAATGATATAATTTTATAGTGGTTCATGTATATTTTCTTTCATATGATTATTTTTTATTTATACACAATTTGAATATAAATCTGAATATAATTTTACATGCGCAATATATTATTTAATAATGAGATGATGATATACTACATGCAATAATTATTAAATGTGTTAAGTTAAAATTGTATGAAATATTATAAAATTTAGTGATGTTTAGAACTATTATATTATATTTAGGATTGCAGTAATTTTTACCATAAATTAATTGATAAATTGAAGTTAGTTAAATGGAAAAGTGTTTGGTGGTATGTTGTGATGTAAATTGAATTAAATTTTTGATGGAGGTCATACAACCTTTGCAACATGAGTAACAATGATGTGTTGTTTGGTATTGTTCTTTGACTATGATTATGGATTAAGAATTCATAAGCATTGTTAATGCTACAAAGGGCCATGTGTTTTACAAATAAGGTTGTGTAAATAAGGATTCATTTTGGTAAGATAGATATACAATACAATAAACTTCATTCATAAAATTCCACATTTTCATGCATCTTGCATAAAATTTGTTACTATCTTGAACAAAGATATAATATTTCAATACTTCAGTACAACTAACCATAAATACCTTTATTTAATCCATACTTAGATGCTTGATTGAATTTAATCTCTTGATGATGGATTGGACTTCCTATTTCAAACTATCATTCCTCTCATCATTGTGTTTCCAAATTTCCTTGATGACATACCTCCTGCTCAGATTGTATCCATTAATATCTCTCAAAGTTGTTTCCAGAGCTTTGAATACCGTATCTCCCAACCCATTATTCAAATCTTTTATCCTTTCATCCTTTTCATTTACTATATCTTGAGAGCCCCAAAAATAACACCTAAAAATTAATCAAAACACAATGAATGAATTTTTTGGTTTCTTGATATGAATTTTCTTATGTGACTCCCTCGGTTACTTTTAACAATAATTCATCAAAAATTAGTTTTAATTTGGGTGCAGTCACATTGGATCCTATTATAACTCCATGGTTAGGCATAATTGAATGGTAATACTAATACGATGGGTGACCTCTGGAAAATATTCACGATGCACATTTTTTTTGAAAAAAAAACATGCCAAACACACCTTTTGATTCTATTCCCCTTCAACCTTGAAAATTTAAAAGGTTTCCAATCTGACTCTCGAAGATATTCCTTAAATGATGAGAAGAGCTCTCTGGACCCACTTTCAGCTTCATCATTAGGATACCTTCTCTTGGAAGCTTGTAGGAATGACTGATTGTCAAGTTCTCAAATTCACCTCACACCAATACCACCACAAGTTTGTATCTCTTCTAATACCTACACAACATAAATCCATCACAAGTGATATTAAAGTACTTTTTCAAAAAGAAATATAAAAACACTTATAAATAAGAACTTATCATAGGTGTTATAAGAAGTTCTCAGTAAGTTCTTCCAAATAGATCCTAGCTTCTTTAAGCAGTTTTGAATATATATTTCCAAACGGAGCCAAAGACACTTCAAATAGAGTATAAAACATAGTATATAGAAGGGTAATATAAAACAGAAAATGGTAGAATGTAAAGAAAATTACATTTACCAATCCTTGAATAATTAATATATATTTAAATGACATGTTTTATTTTATTGAGCTTTAATTTCTATCAATATAGGTTTTATAAGAAAAAATGCATCATGTTTCCTTTTTAGAATGTTTTAAGAATTTTTTCATTGTAATTGGCGTGTTTAGAGAAAAATAAAGATGAATACATTTTCATCAGATTTATTTCAAGCCAAATATTCCAATTACATTGAATAGGGTTTCTATAAAGGATAATAGAATCTATAATTTAGCCTTGTTTGGGGAGAAAAAATAGTGATTTAGAAAAATTAATGGATTAGGGAATATAAAATTTTATAGATTAAGAGAATCAGAATTTATTTTAATTTTGATTTGAATGTCCATTCCTTCATTTTTGAAATGTAATATGTCAGAATCAATAATTCAAATTTCATTTAGGTTATTTTTGAATATGAGTGTGTTTAGAGTATACATGGGATAAACATATTTTTTAAAAATAATAAGTGTTGGGTTTTATGTGAGGGATAGGTATGGAATGTTATAATGTGAGTTACTATAGACATGTTATATATTTATCAAGGGATAGGGTGATGGTGATGTGACATTTTTTTTCTCTTCTTTATGGTTTTTTAGAAGTTAGGTTTAACTAATGTATTTTGTCACCCATTGTGTGGTTATTTCCTAAGGGAATAAATTATGTTAATACTCCCCCATATTTCAAATGCACATCCTAAGAAAAATGGTTTCTTTATACCCACTTCATGATTTGTATACAATAAGTACATGTGATAGTTATCCCTGAGGGATAGTCTTGGATTCTAGGGGTCTGGGGTCGAATCTCATGGTACCTGTGATGTGGTTATTTCCAAATGGAGATAAATAATTTTTTATCCTCTTATAATTAAAATAATAACCTCTAATTATTGAAATTATTTTAATGTTAGAGAAAAAACCATGGTATAAACTTATGGTATGATTAGTATAATTCAATGGTATGAAATGAAGTTAGTACATTTAATTATCATGGTGTCCTAGTTAGTACGCAATGACTTGACTTACATGTGTATTTTGAGTGTCACTAATTTGAACATATACTCAAATATATGTGTTGTATATTTTAGGGTCCTTGTTAGTATTTAATTGTTTATTATTATACTCATTCCCTACACATGAACGTCAATAGATATATAGATCTTATATTTGAGATATAGGTGAGGAAAAAGGAATAGTAACATAAATTAAAGTTGGTGCAGCTCATTTGGGATGTGTTGATGTTCTTATGGTAGTGTCAGGGACCTTTTAGCATCTTGAGACAGGATTCTAAATTTTAAATTAAGATGTGTCAATTTAAAAAAAAATTAAGGAGACAACTTTCATCCTCACCAGCTTCATCTCCCGAACAGTTTTTAGTTCATTTTATTATTTAAGACTCATCCTCCATCTCTTCTCTGTTATTTGAACTACTCTAAGAAGTAGTCATCCAAAATGATCACTAGTACCCTGTATGGGATGAATTTTTATTATAGTAGTTCAAAAAACATATGTTGATTTCCATAAGATATGGGTGATGAGTATCAATAAATAAAATGAAATTATAAGCATTAGGAATATGAAACTGATGAGGATGATAATTTTCTATAACTTTCACCTATGGATGAATTTAGAGGATAACACCTACCATAGTGGGGTAATTATTTTTTAAAATTCAATTACCCATTTCCTTCAAAATGTATTCATGCTAATCATTTGACATAAGATTGTGAAGATGTATTTAAAGAGTCCATTAAGTCTTCAATAGATCATGCATGCAACTGACCACTCCTGTCATGAGGTGTGAAAAATTAAAAGTTTTTGTTCCCTTTTGAATTGACTAATTAAGTGGCTAGTGGAATTAGGGGTCGATCCTACAAGGAAAATGGAAAAAAATTACCAGTATGAGTTGTTCAAGTCTCAGTCCCATCATGAGGTGCGAAAAATTGAAGGTCATTATTCCCTTCTAAACCAGATAACTAAAGAATATGGTGCCCCAACCCATGTAGCCTTGTAAATGAGACCAAGTATTCAAAAATATTGTACATGGAATGTGCCGAACACACAAGTTGTATGTTGATAAATGGGTAATTGGCCATGTAAGCTTGAGTACATGGGTTTATTTAAATTTAGGAAGAGGTGACTGTACATGGTGTGTACCGAACGTACACTCCCTATGTTTTTTAAATTGAGAATTGAGTGTGTGTGTGTGTGGTTGTGTATATTTAGTACATGGCGTGTGTTCTTCATTTACACCATGTATTGTTTGGTTCGACTGAACAGTCCCCCAAACTCAAAATCACCCTAAACACTTGTAAAACACTGAAATAAGGGGCATAGAAGTACATACCTATATTGAGTGATGAAATGATGATAAAAAATAAGCTGGAAACGAACTGAATCGATAGATTCGAGTGATGGGGGTCGAGCGGCGTATGGAGGATGCCTTGGGAGGAAAATAGAGGGGGGGTTGCGACATGGGGTCAACTCGGTTAGGTCACCCCGTCTTTTAAAGTTGAAACACATGGATTGTGTATTGGTGTACACGTCGTGTCATTGTTTTCTAATTATTTAAGATATGGTTGTTTTATTAAATAATATATATCAATTATTAATAAAAATTAAAAAGATATAAAATAAAATATAAATATAAATATTTACAAATAAAAAATAAACCTATACACATTTTCTACCAGATAAATACACATTTTCTTTTCTAATTTTTGAAAAAGAAAAAAATAAACTTTGGTTTGGTGCTCGAGACGCTATTCGAACCGGTGATCGGGATGATCCAAACGCATTCCCTCAAACACTATGGAAAAGGTTTTATTACTGAAAGTTTTATTATTATTTTAATATATAAAGAATTGTTTCATTACTACACAGTGGAAGAAAGGATGCACGGTGTGTGGTTTTAATTATTGAAAGATTGGGATGATGCGGGGAGATTAGCCAAGTTCAAACCTGGGTATTTTGAACCCTAAGATATGACTCTTCCAATCAACCTACGTCACCCTTGGGTGATTTCTTATGTTTAAAATTGTTTTAAATTATTAATGAAAACATGAAACACATGAAATTTACCAAAATTCATGTCTTGTGGTTTTATTTAAGTGAGAAATAATGAAACTGAACTAGCTAGAAGGACTCGAACCCAGGTCTTTTAAATCTATGGGATTCAACCCTACCAAAAAATTTATCCCCATCATTGGTTTTATTTTATTTTGAAATGGTTTATTGACTTTTAAAAACATTAAGCATGTATTTTACTTAAAACATGGGATGAAAAGGAATGAGCCTTGTACCAAAGATAAGTGTGAAGCGATTTAAACTGATGATGCCTTGGATACACTCCAGTTACCTTTCCATTAGAATAGGATTCATTTTAATTGATTAAGTTAATTAATATTTACTTATAATAAAATTACTATTACAATATACACTAAAAAGAAATGTACATGTCGTGTATGAAGTTACACATGGCATGTAACATCATTTTACTCTTATTAAAATTGTGGAAAAAATAAAGGGTGGTACACAAAGTGTGTAGAGAATAAGTACACACCGTGTGTTTATTACAATTAAAAAGTATAATATGGGAGAGTATATATTAACTGGGTTTCCTCCTATCTAGAACCCTTTTTTTAGTTCTTTAGCCCAACCTGAGTTTAAGAACTTACCGGTAATCTGAAGGTGGATGTGGTTTCCATTGGTAGAACCACCACATATGTCTGGTGCCTTCATATTGTATCCAATTTTCTTAACTTTCATGTGTTCTAGGCGGTTAATTTTATTATCCCTCCTCTATGGTCAAAATATTATGAAGGTGGAATTATTTCTTAGTGTGATCATGTTCATCCTCCCCCTCTTGAGGTTCCTGCTTTGTAATACTGAAAACTTGAAAATAATCACAGGATCCCTCTGGAGTAGTAAAATAATCAACTGAGGGTTTAGGTTAAAATAATTTATCAAATTAAGTATTAACGTGATGTGATGTCTCCCCATATTCAAAGTTTGAGTTTTGAAAATTATGTTCATAAATTTCTAACGAATGAAATGTGGGGCCCATATCATGACATGTATCCTCAGTTGAATTAGAATACCCAACCTCAGACTCAACTGGAGTATCTATATTGGTGATTATCTCTAAAAGTTTATTGACTATAGTACCAAGTTTTTCCAACCTTTCAGTTTTGTCTAACTGACATGTGGTTAATTATTCCATCATCAATATTAATCTTTTGGTGTTATCTGAAGATGGTTCCAGAATGAAATAAGTGATGGTTGGGTTGAATAATGTACATGGGTATTCCTTATATTAAAACCCATCATCCATGTATGGATAATAATCTTCTAGGTGTGGGTACAATAGTTCTAGATCATGCGGATAAAAATCCTCTCCTGGTAAATTTTACCATTCTCCATATCAATAAAAATCCATGGAATGTGGGGTTGAGGGTCCCAAGAAAAATAATCAAGAAAGATAAAAATGAAAATTCTAGGTAAAATAACCGAAACTCAGAATCATTATACTAATTTCCATACTCCCTGGAAATAGTGTCATAATTTGACCACTCCCATCATGATTTGCGTCAAATTGAAAGTTTTTATTCCCTTCTGAACCAACTAACTAAGTATCTAGCAGCATTCAAGATGAACCCCACTAGTAAAATGGAAAAATAATTTACCAGTATGATTCATTCGAGTCTTAGTCAATTATCCAAAAAAAATGATTAATGAAGGTAATGAAATGAAATAGTGAAACGATTTACAAAAATTAAATTAAAATATAAGAAATTACAGAACAATTAGAAGAAAAATGTGATGGGGTTTCAATTCAATTGGGGTTTATTAAAATGGTCATTATTTAGTATTAAAAATTTTAAATGAACTTTTTTACCATGTGGATTAAATTAAACTATTTTTTCTTGGTTTGAAAACAAAAAATTATGTGATTAAAATATTAACTCATTGGTCTGGCAGTTAACTACTAAAAATACGTTTAATTTCTTTACCCATAAATAAAGCAGCAATGTATAGCAACCCTACTCTTTATTTCACATTAATTCTTAATTTATTGAATAATACTACACTTAATACAACCCAAATCATCAAGAAGTATAGTGAATTTGGAAATTAGGTACATAACATAACATTTTAAAAATGGTATATAACAACATTATTAAAAACTTCCTAAATATACTTTATTGAAAACTTCTTTAACGTGCTCAAAATACTCCTTCGAATGTAAAACTGCATGGGATAACCTATGGACATATATAAGAAAGGGTGATATATAAAGGCTAGTAAGGGAATAAACATGGAATAAGTGATACATTTTATACAATAGGCATATCAATGAGGAACAAAATGAACATGAATAATAGGACATGATATAGCATGATAATCATAACATGGAAAATGTGGCAACAACTTAAAACACTGAATCATGAACATAGGTCAAGGATAAACTGAAAAGACTTTATGGTGGAAAAGTTCCCATAAATAAATAAGGTACACCCATGTCCCAAAATGATGTATCATGATACTAAACATTGTCCAATTCATTGGAGCGCTATCTAGGCACACCCATCAAAATCATTTCATTCTCATGCTGAAGTGCTCTACATAGATCATACAAAATGGATTCATTCATCATCATAATTTATTCCATGATCAATAAATTTAGATTAAATACATGTAAGTCCCTAATAAATAAGTAAATGTTCATAAAGGTGAATACCCTTGATAGAATAATGGGTGTGGTATTCACTACACAATTGTTTTGGCATGGAAAATCATGGTGAAATTTCAGCAGCATAACGATGTTACTTAAAAAATCATAAAAATGGTTGATGAGAGAGAAAGGGGTATCTAATTATTTGGAAATAAAATGGAAATTAATAGGGACGTTTAAAATCATATCCCAACATTATAAATTTGGAAATAAAAGGCATAAGGTAAGGAAGAAACATGAATAGAGAAAAGAATCCTTATGAAATTTCAGCATGGTAATGGGTGTACATAAAGGATAATGGGAGGCTTAATGAGACTGAGAGGAAGATATCATCATTTATATATAAAATTTATAGTAATTTTAATATGAAACATCATATCCCATCATAATAAAATGAAAATTAAAATACATAACATAAAAGGAGTGCTTGATAAAAGAGGAGAGTGGAAGATTCTTTACTTGAGTGTGTGACACCAAAGGATTAGAAGGGGATTATTGAAATCTTTGGGGTGACTTGGGAGGAATCTAGGGAGTGGAGGTAATATTAAGGATGTTATCTGAGTATTATGAGTGAATATAAATGGAATATTGTGTTGGTTTATATAGGAAAAACGGGAGGTTTCTTTATTATTTTGGTTTTGGCTTCTACATAATAAAATATCCAAAACCACAAACCATACCATGGTTTTTTCCCATTTTTCTTCCAAATGGGAGTGATTTTTATTATTTTATAAATTAAATCTCATAACTTAATAAAATATCACACTTGGTTATATGGAGGTGAGTCACACTCTTAAAGAAATGATTTTAGAATCTTAAAATATATTATAAGTCTTGGAGGATTCATAATGGCTTTAAAAAATAAATAAAATAAACATAAAATAAAATTATTTTAAAGAAAAAATATATATTTGGTCATGTATACTATTTATATTACTTATTACATTACTTTGGGGTCATTTTGATTTCATAAAATACAAAGTATATTTGTATGGTATTTAATTTTTACCCAAAAATTCGATTGTCTCCAAAAATTATGAAAAATTAAGCGTTGGATAATTTCAATGTCCTGATTCTAGAAATAATATTTATTTTATCTAAATAATTTTATAAATATGTGAATTTTCACTTTTAACATAAAAACTTATATTTATTGAAAATGATAGGTTTTGTTACAATAACATTTTTTTGAACCCTTATAAAAATTATACTTGACTTCATAAAAATTATATGATCAATTATATTTAATAAAATTTATATAATAATAATATTTTATTAAAATATTATTTATTTCAAAGATCCTTTAATTCATCAAAATATATTTCTTAATTGAATTTGAATATTAACCGAAAATATTATTTGTGTTTTATTAAATCAAAAAAAATCATTTATAAAGTAACAATAATAGGATGGAAATATATTCATTATTATATAAGAAATAATATACATACTCATGTTACTAGGGTCTTGTTACATATCCCTTTAATATGCCAGCAAATGGCCTAAGGGTAAGGTGTGATATGGTGGGACTTTCATGGGGCGGTTCGGTGAACATGGTTTGGGTCGTGATCTTGATGAGCTTGAAATTATCCTGCAAATAATTTCACTCATGCTTAAGTTGTTGGATCTCAGATTGGGATTGGTCAAGGTAAACTACTATAAATTTTATCACCCTTGGAAGCTCTGATAAATGGGATTTATAGGGTATGATCATACTAGTTGTGGCCATCACTTCCTTTGTTAGTGACAATTGGATTTGTTAAAACCCTATATTTATACTAATCATGTTATCACTATTAAAAGGATATATTATCAATGGTAATGATGCATAAAGGTTTTTTATATATAATGGTCATAATAAGACAAAATAAGTGCATGTATATTCTATAACTATATTATATAATAATACATTTAATAATAATGCAAGGGGTTTTTATTTATAATAGTTAGGGTTGCTAGACAATGGGCCCACCCAATGGTCATGGATCACCCATTGTAACTCCTTTAGTTTTCACTTCTGTTGTTATTATTGGTCTGAAAAAACACCAACTATAAATATGACATTAATTAATTAAATTAATTATAAATCAGAATTCCTAATAAAATCAACACTTCAAAATTTCAATTACACATCACACCTAACCTTATTACAATCCCAACACAAGAAATTAGCCTCCTATGACCATGGTCACAGTGTGTGGGTTGAGAAAAATCTCAACTCCTACCATGGATATGTGAGTAAAGAAAGGGGAAATATGGATAATTACACTAAAATAGAAATGAAAGCGGAAATGGAAAACACAATTTTGGATTTAGGGAAGATCGATTGATAGAGAGGAAGCACCTCCCCCTTGGATGACTAACCCTGAACTTGGAGGGATTTCCTCATATTTATAGAAAATTAGAATACACAGTGTGTACTCATAAGTACATGATGTGTACTTGGGTCAACTATATTTTCTTTAGTTTCTCCACTGATAGGTAGTCTACCATGCCTCCCCATTGATTTTCAACACAGCTTTGGTCGGTTGATGGTGTACAAGGTGTGTTTTTACACCACGCATGGTATGTAGAGTCTATTTCAGCCATCAAACACTTCTAGAAGGGACTACACAGCATGTTGGCTCCAGATGGATACATGGTCGTGTACTCGGTCTGGATAAATGGTGTCAGGACAAGGTTACATGGCATGTGTTTATAAAGTACACATCATGTATATTTTAACTTTTATTCGGATCACTCCCAATTTGTGAATTTGACTAGAATCTCCTAAATGATCAAAAAGAAAACCGAAATAAATCATTTTATTTATAAAACAAAATATATCTGGGGGCAACATGTTTTTATACTCAATAATATGTATGAAATTGTATACATAAATCAGGAACATCAGGGACCCTTTTCAAATCCTTTATCTGTGTTTACATTGTTTTATTCAAGACAAATTAAATGTTTGACTACTCATACAGACAATTTCTTCTGCACATGATGATGTTCCCATTCCTGTGGAAGAACAGATTATTGACGATGAAACTGAAGAATTATTAGGGGATAAATAGTAGATTGATGAAAAAACAATGATGTGGCATCATGGTGTTGAATAAAATTATCAAGGCAATAAGTTAGGGTATAAAATTTGAGGTTGGTTAGAATCAACATGGCCAACCTCTTGACCCCAATAAGTCAGTGTTCATTAGTTATATTGGGGTCACAATGAGGATGAATGTTCTAATTTATATTTATTCATGGCACCACTTCCAACATGTAATAAATTAAATCCTTTAGAAATATATAACACTAATGTTATGGTATACTTTTCTATTTTACTAAAAAAATTATATAATGAAATGTTGATTTGATTTTTATTATTCCTTGAAGATTTCGTTTTTATTAGAATATTTCCATTATAAATTTATCTTAATAGTTACTATAATATCACATATATGCTTTAGAACTATTCTTACAAAGTTAAATCTTAGGGATGTTGAGGGGAAAGTAAAGCTCCACCCACCAGTTAGTTATTCACACATTACAGAGTAAGAAAGATGGACTTCTTTCATCAATAATCGTAATGAGAAATCATTTCAAGTGCATTATATTCAATAATATATTATTATAAATTATTTATTTTATCTAAATTGATTCAAACTATTAATTTATTAAATATAACAAGAGTGTTGAAAATAAATAACGTGTATCAAAACCAATATACCGTTATCGCAAACTAAGGATATGGTATGATTTATTAGAGAAGAAATTGGTATGTATTTTAAATCAATAATAAAAGTTTAATTATGTGATATGAAACAACATATGTTCCTTTTTTTTATACATATTTATGAATCAAAATCTGAAGTCACTTTCATCCCACATCATGTGCAGTATAAGGATGCTCCTTTAAATAAGGAGGGTAAACTTATTTATAAAAAAACAAAAATAGTATAGGAAATATGTGTAAGTACGAAATAATTGTAATTTTTTATTATTTATAATAGTATTACATAAAAATATATATTTATGTTCATATTTTTTATATAATTTATACACAAGAATCGAAAGTAACAGTATTGAAAGAAAAGCTACTTTCAGTAGCTTTGAAGCGTCCAGAACAATATAGTCATGTTAGAGGATTCAGTTTTGGAGTATCTCCTCAAACATATTTTGAGAAGATAAAACCACATGAAGATACAGATAATATGATGATATTATTATAGAAACAAATGGACTCACTTCAATATATTATTGTTTGTTCTGGTTTAGAAGACCAGTGTATAAGAAGGGATCAAAGTAAACTAGTGGTGGAACAAAGATCCACACATGAACCAAATGATCACACTAGCTTTGAGGCTATTCATTCCCCCTGACTACATACCTTACCCAGGGTAATTATTTTTGTCATTAATATTTCTCCTAAATGTGAATCAAACAACTTATGATAACTTTATGTTACTAAAATTCTACAGGGTATAGTTGTATGTGATCTGTATCTATCAACACCCATGCATCACCCTGTTGTGATGGGTACAGTATAAAATATATTAGGAGAAAAGATACACCATAAATACCTTCCAAAAGATCACATGAGATTGAGGATTGAGGTATCTCATGAGCCAAATTCTGAATTTTCTATTCCACTTAATGATCCAAATATTACAACGGTCAATGATGTTATTGAAGATTTCATAGCATGGTGATCTAATCTTATAAAGATACATGATGTATATCTTTAACAAATTTTTTCATATGAAAAACCTGTAATGGTTGATGATAAAAGTTCTAAAGTGAGGTTTGATATTACATATGGATAAAGCGGTGGGGAAACATAAGGTTGGATCAATAAAATCTAGTGAATTGACTAATAAATCAAAACAGCATTTTGAGAGTACCTTCTCCCTGCCAATTCTAGAGCAACATTTATTATCATTAAAAATTAATGTAGAGACCACATTTAAATATGAAAATATGTCTTATATTCTATATTAAAAATAAATATACAGATCTTCTATGACAGCAGAAATTGGTCTCAAGACTATAAATGAGATTATAAAGCATGAATGGTTGGGCGTCTCAGTTGTGAATACATACATAAGGTGAATTTTCATAATATATGTTTCCAAATAGTGAGATAATATGTTTATTAAAGTTAATAACTAATCGTATTTTCTAAAGGTGTTTATATTACTACTATATAAAGGGAAAATAATTGGAAACATGATTTGGATTTATTAATCCTTGTATCATTTCTACAAAAAAATTTGCTTTGGAAAAAAAAGAAATTGAGAAGAAAAGAGAATAGTTACTCAAAGTGTTTGATCTAAAAACATCAGATGAAGGAATCTTTTTTATACCTATAATGCATAATTAAAACTCTATACTCTATTCACATAAACTATATTTTTAATTTTTTCATTTATTATTTTTTTATCTATCACTATATGTTAATCACAATCAATCTGGATACATCAAAAAAAAATTGGATCCAATACATGGATATCCAACCAACTAACCACACATGATGTGTATTGTTAATTTGTAAGACACTGTAATAAACATTTTATATTTAAAATTAGAATTATATATTCTAGTATCTATTTTAACAATAATTTTTTTATGATAGGGTGATCACTAAATATAGGCCAAATCATGGCATAAAGATGGTGTCTAAAGAGATAAAGCCTTTAGGTTAGTACAACTGGAAACAAATTATGGTATATATAGAAATATTTACCAAGCAAAAAATTTTACTTATTTTTGTTAATGTTTCTACAGTGTCTGAAGTAAGATAATAACATCGATTATGGATATTATGTTTTCATATTTATGAGAGAGATAATAAAGTATGTAAAGACCAGTATCCCCCAATAGGTAATTTCTAAAGGTAATTAAAATTTAATTAAATATATTTCATAATAATTTATTTTTATATATTTTTTCGGTACTATCAAGATTTATAACATCCTTCATACTCAAAATAAAAAGTAAATTTATTTAGAGATGAGTGGGTAGTGTATATGTTGTCATATTTTATACTGATGACAAATTTAGGTGATTACCTACTATTTTTGTGATCTATTTTGATTTATAACCTTATAAATATATATGGGGTGTGAAAAATTAGTTTTATAATTATTATATATTATTTTTGATCTATTTCTCAAGGAGAAGTATAATGGAGAATATAAATTTGTTTAGAATCTCTAACCTGAAAATAACAAAATTTTGGGAAAATGGAAAAGGCAGAGGTAGAGGCAGAGGTGGAGGTGGAGGTGGAGTCGGGGATCGAGGTGGAGGAGGAGCCAGAGGTGGAGACCAAGGTAGAGACCTAGATGGAGGAGGAGATGAAGCGCTGGCTTGAAAATAATAAAATTGTTGTAAAATTGAGTATAATGAGGATCATACCAAGATTGTGTTTAATAAAAAAATTAAAAGTGCTCGCAACATTTTTTACTTAAGATAAGAGCCATTATTCAAGTGTTTCAGGTATATTATTGAAAAAATGTTTTTCAACACTTGTTTAATTGATTTTATACAGGAATTTAAGTGGGGTAATTTTTTTTAGAAACAAAACAAACACCAATTATTTTTTCAAAATTATTATCATATGATATAATTTCTATTAAAAATTCCAAGTACTATCAAATATTACTAAAGTGTGAAAGAAACCCCACACCAAGAACAAAATGAACAAAAAAAATATATGCAGATTCTTACCCATGAATTATCTATAGTGCAAATAAAGATTCTTAGTAGTGGACCCAACAGTCACTTCATAGTCACACAACACCAATACAACCATAAAACATGTATATAATACAACTTAAATGTTTGAATATATATTTTTATAATCAACCAATAAAGCCAGTAGGTATATGAGATAACTATTGGAGGACAACCAGCATTGAGAGATCATGGTCATTGAGGAGGGCTAGTATCAAAGGAAACATGAAATCAAATTAAAAGAAACCACCTTATGAAGAAATACTAAAAAATGAAAAACTTGCTTCAAATGAAATTGTGAAGCACCAAAAATCCAAATGGACACCTGTTTGAAAAAAAATCTAGTAACTTGATCCAAAACCTCTAAAAAATAAAGAAATATAAAATTTCATCAACTAAATCATGAATTTTTAGAAAATAAAAATATATTGGTATCACTTTGGAGGGTGGTGAAATTATTTGGTCTATTTGATCATAAATTATAGACATAATATAATATCGCAAATGCTTGTGAAATCCAAACAATTAACATTCATTATGCATGTACACATTCATTATGTAAAATTATCCATGTTCACAAGCTAATTAATAAAAACTCATCATCATTATCAATAAAAAATACATGAGAATTGGGATATTTCCATTTTGATAAAAAAATAATTATAATGTTATGTTATAGTTTATCATCACCTAGAAAATGAATTCATATTGTTTTGAAATTGAAATTAATTTTAGTAAAAAGGAAAATTAACACACTCAAAACTGAGAAAACATATTCGTATTGTTTTGGTACTTCATTAAAATGATCCTTAAGTCGTTTTTGATGTGTAGGAATCAGTCTCACCCTGATCTGATACATAATGTTCCCAGTATGACTCAAAGTGTGAGTTATTAGTTTAAAATTGATATTTTAATACAAAAAAGTTTCACTCACTGAAAACTAAGAAAACATTCTCGAATTGTATTTATAATTTAGGAAAATGGTTAATAATTCCTTTTTGATGTGTAGGAATTAGTCTCACATAAACCTATACATGATGAAACCTGTATGACTCAAAGTACGTGTTTCCAATTTAAAATGACATTTTAGTAAAAAACACAAGTGACATACTAAAAACTAAGGAAACACATTCATATTGTTTTATGTTTTAGGAAAAATATCCATAAGTCATTTATGATGTTTAGGAATCAGCCTCACCTCAATCTGATGCACGGTATGACCAGTATGGCTCCAAGTGCGCCTTTTTATTCAAAATTAACATTAATTTTAGTAAAAAAGACAACTAAAATACTCAAAACCAAGAAAATGAATTTATATTGTTTTTTTAAAATATAAAAACAATCCATAAGTCATTTTTTCTGTGTATTAATAAGCCTCACCTCAATTTGATACACGATGTGCCCTGTATGACTCAAAGTGTCTGTTATCAGTTTAAAATTAACATTTTAATACAAAAAGTTTCACTCACTAAAAACCATGAAAAAACACTAAAATTGTATTGATAATTTATAAAATCAATTCATAATTCATTTTTGATTTGTAGAAAACAGTCTCACATCAAACCCACACACAATGCGACATGTATGACTCAAAGTGTATGTTTCTAGTTTAAAATTACATTTTAGTAAAAAAACAAAAGTGGCATACTCAAACCCAAGGAAATGAATTATAATTGTTTTGATACTTTAGGAAAATGATCCATAAGTCATTTTTTACATTTAATAATAATCCACACCTCAATCTGACACACGGTGTGACCGGTATAACTCTAAGTGCATATTTTTATTCAAAATTGACATTAATTTTAGTAAAAAGACAATTAACATACTCAAAACCGAGCTAATGCATTTGAACTATTTTGGTACTTTAAGAAAATAATCCATAAGTAATTTTTTATGTTTATAAATTATCCTAACCTTAATTTGATACACGATGTTCCCAGTATGACTCAAAGTATCTATTATCAGTTTAAAATTGATATTTTAATACAAAAAAGTATCACTCACCAAAAACCAATAAAACATGCTCAAATTGTCTTCAGAATTTATTAAAATTATTAATAATTCATTTTTTATGTTTAATAATAAGTCTCACAACAAAACCACACATGATGCAACTTGTATGACTCAAAGTATGAGTTTCCAGTTTAAAATGACATTTTAGTAAAAAACACAAGTGGTGTACTCAAAACTGAGGAAATTCATTCAGATTGTTTTTAAAATTTATTAAAATGATCCATAAGTAATTTTATATGTGAAATAATCATAGGTACCTCAATCTGAAAGATGGTGTGACCGGTATGACTTCAAGTGCATCTTTTATTCAAAATTGACATTAATTTTATTAAAAAAGACAACTAGTATACTCAAAACTAAGAAAACGCATTCTTATTGTTTTATTACTTTAGTAAAATGATATATAAGTCATTTTTTACATGTATGAATCATCCACACCTCAATCTGATACATGATGTGTCTAGTATGACTCAAAGTATCTATTATCAGTTTAAAATTGACATTTTAATACAAAAAAGTGTCACTCACTAAAAACCAATAAAACACACTTGCATTGTCTTGATAATTTTGGAAAATGATTCATAATTAATTTTTGATTTGGATTAATTATTATCACATAAAACATATACATGATGTGACCTATATGACTCAACGTTCTTGTTTCCGGTTTAAAATGATATTTTAGTAAAAAAACACATGTCGCGTACTCAAAACCAAGGAAGCGCATTCTAATTGTTTTTATACTTTATTAAAATTATCCATAAGTCATTTGGGAAGTATATGAATCATCCAAACCTCAATTTAATGCACAGTGTGACCGATATAGCCCCAATTGCATCTTTTTATTCAAAATTGATATTAATTTTAGTCAAAAGGACAACTGACATACTCAAAACCAAGAAACTGCATTAAAATTATTTTGGTAATTTAGGAAAATGATCCATAAGTCATTTTTCACGTTTAGGAATCATATTCACCTCAATATAATACAATATGTTCCTATTATGACTCAAATTATCCATTATCAATTTAAAATTAACATTTTAGTAAAATAATTCATAATTCATTTTTGATATGTAGGAATTATTCTCACATCAAACCCATAAACGATATGACCTGTATGACTCAAAGTGTGTGTTTCTAGTTTAAAATTAAATTTTAGTAAAAAACACAAGTGATATACTCAAAACTAAGGAAACACAATCAAATTGTTTTGATACTTTAGGAAAATGATTTATAAGTCATTTGGGATGTTTATGTAGCAGCCACACCACAATATGATTCATGGTGTGATTGATATGACTCCAAGTACACCTTTTCAATATATAGGTTTCATTTTAGTTTAAAACGTGCATCACATCACCAAAACCGAGAAAACATGCCTAGATTTTTTTCTCATCACTTTATCTGCTATTATTTAATTAATTTCCTTATCATTTTTATCTTATACTTTTTTAGTTAATTTTCATAGAGATAATTCTTGAAAAGGTGAACAATAAAAGGCATGTGATGTGAAAAAATAAACTACAATGCAATCTGATACACAGTGTTTCTGGTATTACTCAAAGTTTAGTTTAAAACTAACACTTTATATTTAATTAATTTCTTTATATTATTATTAATATAAGAATTTTTTTCTTATATAGGTTCTTTTTTTTTCTCAAGTTGGGGTGGATTGTTATTTTATATAGGTATTATTTTTCACTATAATAGTGTTTTTTCTTGTATTTGTGTTGGAAATGTTATTTCATTTAAATTCTATATTTGTATCTAATTTTACTAATTTATGGTGGTATTTCTAGTGTTGCATTGTCCTATTACAACACATTGTAGTATACCCTATTTCTAGTGCTGCAGTATGTTGTAATATCACACTACAATATTACCCTTTATCAGCGCTTGTTGAATCATTGATAAAGTCTCCATTTATCAGTACTAAATAAATGCACTTATAAATGGTATCTTTTATCAGTACTTCTAAATGCACTAATAAAAGGGATATTTATCAGTGATTTTTTTAGCACTAATAAATCACTACTTTATCGGTGCTTTTCTAGTGATGATCAAAACCGAGGAATTTTAACCACATTACGGTAGTCAGTAATAATAAAGACATATCTAGAGTTGTTAAAGGCCTATTTTATAGTAGTGATGATGGTGGGGCTCAGTGACTCATTTATACGATGAGGCAACTCTTGCATGGTCAGAGTTTGAGCACCTTCTCATAGAGGATTTATCTCCAGCTACGTTGAGGTTTGTGTGTATCCAAGAGATTTTGTAGCTTCAGCAGGGAAGTATGATTATGCTTAAGTATTTATTGAGGTTCACTGACCTCTCTCAATACTCAATGGATATGGTGTAGGATTAGTTATTTCGGGATCGAACCATCAAGTGAGGACTACATATATAAATCTGAACCAGTGTGATAGCTCTATGAATTCCTACCTATGATGGGGTTCTAGAGCGTGCTTTGGTGGTTGAGAGTTCCTTGGAAGAGTATACATGGATAGTTGGTGCCAGTAGTGGGAACACAAGAGCTGAGACTTCGATAGTAGGAATCCGATGATAGAAATAGGGACTTGAATTTGTGATATGTTTTATGAGGAGATCCCAAGATAGAGGGCCTACAGTTCAGGGCTCACATGATGGATATATTCATCCTAGAGAAAGGTGGTGGTACTCTTGCAATGGAAGGGGAGAACTCACGTGAGATTATCCATCCTATTGTACGACTAACATTGGGATAGTGGATGGTCCACCTAGGAAAAGGTAGAGATAGGAGAAGGAAGGTCTACAGTGAAGCGGATGTGGTAGAGGATATGGGAGAGTATCTAGAGGGGGAATACATTTTGACTTTTTATCACTACTACCCCCATGTGGTCAATGCCTGGCTCGGGGAGCTGGGGGAAAGGGGCGAGGATAGCTATGGGTGGTCAAGTCTTATAACCCAGAGGCTCCAGTGATGATATGAGGTATAATCTGTGTCTTTTCTACCTTAGTTGTAGTATTGATAGATAATGTTATGAGTCATCCCTTTATTTCCACTTATCTGCTTTGAGACTTAGAGATTTTGATTAAGTCTTTAACTCAACCCTTGCACTTGGAGACTCAAACTAGAGGTGAATCAATGATCACACACTTGTTCCAATGGTGTGACCTGACTCTTTGAGTTGTATTTTCTTTTGGGATCTCTTTATAGCAGCAATGATTCCTTATGATGTTATCTTAGGAGTATACTAGTTATCTACAGTTTATTCTCAGATATACTATTTTAGGTGGAGTATGTGGTGTGTCCACAGCGATGGTATGAGGTTTCCCTTTTTAGGTGAAAAGGAAACCCAGGTATAGCCTTTGGTGCATCTGATCTCTCATCAGTTGGCTGGTATAACCCTTGGTGCAGTAGATGCTATGAGTTTTCAATTTCTTGCAGTGGTAGTAGAGTAGGTGAATTTCTGTAACACCCGAGACTTTTATAAGAAATATTTTGTTTTTATTTTATATAAATCATCAAAGGAATCTTTCACTACACACAACACTAGATTGTCTTTCTTTACACGCAATCACGACCTTCCTTGATAGCTTGCGTCGTACGCAATACCGAGTTTCACTAAACAACGATATGCTATTAAAATATTATTAAAACTAGCTGTTATGAATAGTAATAACCACTTTTTGAAATTTTTTAAATTTTATTTTTCAAAATGGACTTCATTTTTGGATTCGGAATATCGAAATTAGCCTAGGGTGAAATTTTGGTATTTTTCTGAAAACTTTCAATTTTTGATGAATAGTGAAAACACTGGGTTACTATTTAAAAACCGACTTTTTATTTAATTAATTATTTATTTTATTTAAATTTATTTTAGGTAAAAATTGATACATAATACCTATATAATTTCAATGTAATTAATTGGAGTAATTTTATAATAATTTTAGATATATAAAAATTTTATTGAACTTTTCACCGTCTTTTACCCACCTCCTAGGAGAATTTGCAAATTTACATAAAACTTAATTTTACCGCTTCTGTGAGTGGAATTTCAAAAATCTGAGAGACATGGTTGATGTCAGTAAGTAAAATGTGGTTCAATGAGATGAAAATAATTTTTGGTGAATAGTAACTTTTTACTTTTATTTACCACAGTTAAAAGTAAATAGGGTAATTAAGGGTAAAAATGATATTATTATTACCCTAACACATGTCATAATTCTATTGGATAAGTGTAATTCTACCAAAAACAACCTTAGGAATAAACTATGACCATTTAGGCCCACTTGGATTAGATTAGGACATTTATTATTAATTTATTTAAAGAAGGGTTAAAATAGTTAAAATCAAAGTTTAATAGGTAAATAATTTTTAATATAGGGTTATACATAAGATAAATTCAACTATAAATATTCATTAGAAAGATAAAAAGATTTAATACATAATGGTATTTTATTTTTAATTTTTAGACATTAAATAATTTAATTTATTTATGACACAAAGATGATGCAGTAATTATCTTATTAATGAAATATTAACATAATTGATGTTATAAATACCCAAATAAATGTAATTTGAGATTTTTTATGAATTTCACTAATTTTATAGGTTAATATGATATTTTAGTATTGATTTAATTAACTTTTTTCTAACTAATCATTCTTTTATGATTTTCACAAAAATCAATTACTAAATAGTGTCAAAATTGACATAAAATATTTTTTAAAACAAATATTATATTATTAATTGTTATTTTATTCCTAAAAATATAAGGTTCGTCCAAATGACTTATATAAGGTTATATATATTAATAATAAACAACTTGGGATTCTTTTGGCTTGTTATAGTAAGTTTATTAACCTTATAGTGTAAGAACACAAAAAGACACGGTAAAAGTAAAATTATCTAATTTAAAGTTAAATCTAAATGATAAGGTTAAAATAGTAAACTAAACTTGTCCAAATTATATTGGATGAGATGATTTAGACCCATACCCACCTTATATTCGAAATAAATCAATTTGGATCTATTTAAAACCGAATATGGCTTTATAATAAAATAATATTTTTAGTTTTTCCAAAGGTGCCCCTCTCCTCCCTTATAAAAGGGCACCTCCTCCCTCTCTTCCTCACACCACTTTGAGCCTTCAAGCTCGGAAAACCCCTGTAAATTTCTCCTCTAAACTTTCCTAGAAACATCCTAGAGGTCCTGGTCTTCTTCAAAGACCAATTTTAGTGCCCAAAAAGGAGGTCTCAAAGAAGCGCTTCAAAGAAGAGGTAATGTCTGTTACCGATTCTTTCAACTTTATTTCTTCTTTCACTTCTTCTTATTTAGTTGTTTCATTATGAATTAATAAAATCAGTATCACTCATATACTGATATGTTATTATAAGTATGAAACAACCCTATTTTACCATCTATCCATCCTACAGAAAACGAAATCACAGCGCGTGCGTACGTACGGAATACCGTCTCCACACCGTGGTGTAATCTATTTTCCACCACCACCTTACTTGGATGGGTATAATGGTGTAAAGAATGAATATATATGATTATTGTAAAGTGATATTGATTCTGAAATAGTATACATACACTCCAATACAATTCCAAGATCATGGGAACGATATCATCGCTCGTGCATACGTACGGAATATCGTCTCCACGATGTGATGCGACTTGTTCTACATGATTTTTATTGCATAATGATTACATAAATGAATTGAGTGAATAAATATGATATATATTACACTAATACCATTCTGTAAATGAGTTATCTATAACCTAAAAAGAAGAATAAGAATTAATTCGACAAAACACGCATAAGAACAAAAAAGTAATAAACACCCGAATAACAAGTAGCAATGAAATATTACTAATAATAAGCTAAGAATATGACCATATATGATATCATAACAATGCGTATGATTCTGGAATAATTCAATGATATTATTTAAATCATTATACAGGAGTTTCAGACACTTACGAAGCAAATCGGACCTAAGGTAAGGGAAATATCACAATCTCGTTTTTATCCGAGATTGTTTATACTTTGGAATTTACTGGGGTGTATTTTATCATCCACATCCATGTTTCCTCAATATATAATATTATTTAAATCCACCTACAATTTTTTAAATCCAATTTTACCCTTCGGTGAGTTTTTAGTAAAAGATATGAAAGGAATCTTTTGTCGTTTTTCGTACGAGGTACTTTTTGACTTTTTCGACAAAAGTACGAGAAAAATGTTTTTTTTAACTTATACGGCATGAATGGATTTTTAAAACATTATTTCCAAGAAGCTTCCTTTACAAGTTTTCAAGTTTATTTTTAATAAACTTCTTTTAGTTTAGAATTTTATGACATGTTAAGAAAGGAAAAGTGTTTTTGAAGTAGAAAGGATATTTTCCTCAAGAATGGAGTTCAAGTGTTTTATCAAAATTATTTTCCATATAAGATAATAAAGGGTTATGTTTCTATCCCTATTATTACATTGATTTTATTATGTTGTGATGGAATTATTTTTATAAATTCCTTTATCTTATATGAATTGTTTTATGATGTCGCGATGTTTAAGAATCCCATTTTTATTACATGGGTTATGCTATGATGTATGGTTTATGATTTTGTGGCACACATAAGAATGGTATCATTATGAGATGGGTAGGACATATATCTCCCTCAAATTCATTGGGTAAAGATTTTATATCTCATGAGATAGACATGGATGGAACGGCAGGTTAAACCGGTTCAGTGAAACAGGACTGAAACGAGGAATGAACTCAGTTCAGAAATGGACTTTGTCCACTAAGATAGTCTTGGAAATGAGTATTGACTAATAAGAAATGATTCTCTATGATTATGTGTGTATGCCACAAAGCTTCATGTTTTAAGTTATGATTATTGTGATTACATTTCACTACCATGATTTATCCCATGTTATGAAATTATGATCTCTTTTGCAGGGTAAGATTTCCAAAATGTTATGTTCTTATGAATATGATGTGATTGATATTTCTTTTGTTTACCCTTACTGAGCATTTGAGCTCACCCTTTTGTATGTTTACTTTCCCCAGGTCAGGAAAAAGGTTATTAAGTAAGATATGCCAAAATGGACTATAGATATGATGAAATAAATGGGAGATAGTGTAGATGCTTTATGAACCAATTGTTTATGTTTCCCAGTTTCTAAAGACACTAAACCTATACGGTCCTTTCATGGTTTTGTTATATGTTGTAATAAGTGTAATTAAATTTTGAATTACTAACAATGTATGTAAAGTATGGGTCGTTATAATTTATTTCTTGAGTACATTTCAGTCTTAAATCCCCACAGAGAGATATACGTATAATTTGATCTACACCCTAGGATAGCCCTGATATCTATGCCAATATATCTGATGGATCCTGCAGAACTTTACAGACTGAGGGTATAGTTGGAGGACTTGCAGAGGAAGGGCTTTGTCAAACCTAGTGTTTCACCCTGGGCATCCCCGGTGTTTTTCACCAAGAAGTAAAATGGGAGATTAATGTTGTGTACGTATTATCATCGCCTAAACTAGGTGAATGTAAATAAAAATTCTCCATCAATGAGGATCGATGACCTCTTTGAATAGTTGAAAGGGGCGTAAAGGTTCTTAGAGATTGACCTTATATCAGGATATCACTAGTTAAGAGTATGGGATGAGGATATACTAAAGATGGATTTATGATATCGTTTTAGTCACTATGATTACTTAGTGATTCCATTTGGTGTGATTAATTCCCTAGAAATGTTCATGGGACTCATGAACTAGATCTTTCATCATTTCTTAGATCGATACTTGATGTCCAAGGAGGGGCATATGAGACACTTTAGGATGGTTTTGAATATACTCTAAGAGAAATAAATTTATGGGAATATCCTAAAGTGTTAGTTATAGATTCATGAGGTCCAATTTCTAGGACATGTTATCTCAATATATGGTGTGATAGTAGACTTGACAAAGGTTAAAGTGGTGTTAGCTTAGGATCCACCCAAGAGTGTGATGAAAGTGTAGAGATTCCTTAGTTTGGAAGGATACTATCAAAGATTTATACCTAATTTATCTAGGATATTAGCTCCCTTGAATACTTTGACTTGAAATGGGCATCCTTTCATATAAGCAGAGAGATGACATCAGGATTTCCAAGAGTTTAGGCATAGATTAATGAGCGCCCCCATCTTGATATTTCTATAGGAGGGTGTCGAGTATGTATCATTTTGTGATGTATCAGAGACTGGCTTGGTTTTATTCTAACATAGAGGTGGGTAGTGATTGCCTATGGTTTATGTCAGTTGAGACCACATGAGCAGAACTATATGACCCATAATTTTGAGCTAGTAGCATTAGTCTTCGCATTAAAGATGTAGCGACATTACCTAATGGGAGAGCAGTTTATCATTTATTTAGACCACAATATTATCAAGTATATCTTATCTTAGAAGGATATTAACTTGATAAAAAGGTGATGGATATAGTTCCTCTATGATTATGACTTTGATATTATCTATACTCCTAGGAAGGGGAATGTTTTAGAAAATTATCTCAATAGGCGATATTGTTTATAGTTGTCGGGAAAGGCATCAGAGTATTTGGCCTTGTTACTGTTATCGTTTTTGTATGGGGATTGAGAATATTACCTCCAGTTTATGATTTTTACCCCTACACTTTTATAGAAATTCAAGGAGTTATAGCCTAGGGATACTGATTATGAGACCCTACATACTAAGATATCCACTGGACATGATCCTAATGGATTTTTTGAAGGTTTATAGAATGTCGTTCTTTTTAGAGGATACACGATGGTACCGGTGACATTACGGGAGGAGGTTCTAATGGAATTTCATATATCCCCCTTGGAAGTACATCTCGGTGTGGTGAAGATCTACCAGTACCTCCAATGTTGGTTTTTGTGGGCAGGGATGAGGAAGGGAGTTACTGATTTTGTCTCTTGATTCCTTACTTGTTAGAAAGTGAAGGATAAGCACCAGGTTCCAATGGCTTTATCTCAATACCTTTAGGTGGAATAGTGGAAGTGGTATGGGATATCTATGGACTTCATAATAGGGTTACCACATACATATAGAGGTCACAATTCTATCTGGGTGATCATAGATGGACTCACCAAGTCCACCCACTTCCTATCTATTCAAGAGTAGAGTTCATCGGAGATATTTGGATGCCTCTATATACAGGAGATGGTCTGACTCCATGGATTTCCCTCAACGATTGTTTCTGACCATGATGTTCACTTCATACCTCAGTTATGGAAGGTATTTTAGGATGCCTTTGGGACTCAGTTGTGTTTGATCATGGATTTTCACCCCCAGACTAAGGGTCGGATTGAGTGGATAATTTAGGTTTTGGAGGAAATTTTGTGAGCTGTCATGTTAGACTTTGGCTGTAGTTGGGAGGATCAACTACCATTGGTGGAGTTTGCGTATAACAATAGATACCATTACACCATCAGTATGGAACTATTCAAGGCCTTATACGAGTGACCCTGCAAGTCCCCACTATGGTAGACTGACCTTGTAGATTTAGCACTTATGGACCCATATTTAGTGCTAGCCACTACAGAGAAGGTTCAGATCATCCAGGAGCAAATGAGGACAGTATAGAGCTGTCATAAGTCCTGTGTGGATTGATGATGGAAGACTTTGGAGTTCAAGTAGGGGCACGATGTGCTCCTGAGGTTCTCACCTCGATGTGGATTTTGTATATTTGGTTGGTGCAATAAGTTATCTTTGATATTAATTGGTCCTTTCCAGATACTATGTAGAGTTGGAAAAGTGGAATACCACTTAGCTCTATTGTCATAGTTAGACTGGGTATAATTCATCTTCCATGTGTCACAATTGAGGAGGTATGTGCATGAGTTGTCGCATGTTATCGATTGGAGTGAGTAAATAGGTAGAGATCAAGGATTGGCATGAGATAATCCTTTGTGGGAAATCGATTCCCTTAATGCATGTCTGATGGAAGCACATTAATCTTTAGAAGAGCACCTAATAGAAGGAGACCCAAATGCATTCTCAATACCTTGAATCATGGACAATTTTTACCTATCTACCATTCAAAGGTATGGTGATCTACTAATGTGTATAGCAGCACTTGGGTCGAATCCTCGGCAACGGTATTTTTTTAGTCATTGTTTTTTTCATTTGAAAGGGGGTTTGTTTGTAGAGATTATTTGAAATTAATTATTTATGTATTTGGTTTAAAAATTTAATAATGATTGGGGTGAGTTCATAATTAGGTATTTAATCCTTTTATATCCTTGAACTTTTCTATATATTTCATTAAATTAACACCCACTTCACAAGATAATTTTTTATCATAATTCCCAAATGTTTTGGATTTAATCCAAGAATAAACTAGGGAACTGATCTCAATCAATTATTGTCAATAGAAGGTTTAATATTTAATTAACCCATGTGTAATTTTGGTTCTAATAATCCATGGAATACACATTTCAAACAAAACATGTCATTAATCCATGACATTTTAAGTTCATCATACACAATATCAATTTAAAGAATATTAAATGAGAAAAGATCTCAATCACTTAACATCCCCAAATTATGACTCACCCCAATAACAGATTTACTCATCCATTTGGGTGGTTAATAATTTGGTTAGAATTTTTTTGATTATTTGATAAATGAAAAATGAAAATAATGATTTGAGAAAAAATAATTATGCACCAAACATACACAAATGAACAGAGGTAAATGAAAACTTGTGATTGAATAAGAAAGTGAAATATGAAAGGGTTTTTAACATGATTTAAACTATATAAAGACAATTTATATTACACTAAATAATTGGTATAATAATAATAGATAATTAAGATGAAATATGTATTAAAATTCAAATGAAATTGTAATCACATTTACACAATTACAATTCAAAACACCTGAAGTACATGAAAAGAAAGAAAGTATGAATGGTCTCTAAAGTAGAAATTTGAGTTTTTAAGGTACTTCCAAGACTTTGGAAGGTATTTGGTCATGTTAATGTATCCTTATATGTTCTGAAGATCCAACCCCTTGCAAGGAAAAGAGGGGGATGATTTTATAGCCAAAGGTGGTGGGATGTTTGCATTCTAAAAATTTTCTTCAAGTTGTATAGACTATTTTATAATTTAAAAATAATAATCTATAGAAATATTATGATTAAAATTTATAGATATGGATGTGTAAATTTCACCCTCCAAATTTTCCATCCATTTGACTTTTTTAGCCAAAGTTATTCCTATTTTCCTAAACAATGTGTTGTTTCCCATTTTTATCGAGTCATTTTCAAAGGACACAATATGAATGGATTATTAGCCAGAAAGATTCTTTAAAATCTGAACCATTTATTCTAAAAAATCACCTATATTTTTCTTTCACCCCACAAAATATCAGCTCAATTGGAAAATTTTATTGGGATAAAATTCAAATATCATGGGTTGTTTTTAAATCCAAAATAGAATTGTGGGATGGACTTTCATGCAAAAATTGGGCCCATTATTGGTTGAATTTGGACATGAAATTTTTATCCAAGTTGATATATAATGTACCTAGTTTTCTAATGGATTATTCACAAATATTTACTTCTGGATTGATCCCATAAAATAAAACATCACAGTTGGTCCAGTTTAGTTGACATATTCTTTGGGTCTTCTTGTGTGGTCCATATAGCCCTTCAAATGGAAGAATTAGAAAAAGATACAGTTTAATGATTTTTACTTCATTGAATTAGGAACCTTATAAAATAAGAATAAAACAATTTGGATCATTATGGAGATATTTGGGATTAAAATAGTAAACTTACTTGAATCTGGATTAATTAAAATAATGCTCAAAATTATATTAAATATTAAAACATGGGAATTTCACACCAATTATGCACTTTTACTTGAAAATTATTAAAGGGGGTGGATAAAAAGTTATGAATAAGTTAATAAAATCAACTCCCCCATAGTTAGGTTTGTTCATGTACTCATGTACAATAAACACAAAAACATAACTAAATCATATTTACTCACCAACAATATTAAAATTTTGTTTTCTCTAATCAAGGGGTCTAGACTAGTTCACTCATTTATGAATAATTCCACAAAAAATTGTTACAAAAATAATTTTCTAAAAACAATTCAATTTTTATGCTCAAAATTAGAAATAGAAAATGTAGGCACTTAGAACTCACTCCTCTCAAGATGATAAAAATTTATTTATGGAGGTTCACTCATTCACCAACCAAAAGTGAAAATATTAAAGTTTGAAAGAGATATCATATTACATTACCTATTATAAAGTTCACAAGAATCAAGAGGTATTTTTTAGGGGTTTTAAGTGGTTATGGTAAGGTAGGAATATAATTTCCAAAAGAGTAGAAATGAGGGGTAAAACACCAACATGGAAAAAAAATGCACAATTTTTTTGAAATACGACATAGAAGAAAATAGAAACACATATTTACAATGGAATGAATGTTTGAATTAATTAAATATAGGTATAAAATTGTAAGGGGATTAAATGATGAAATATGTACAAAACACAAAACTTCTCCTGAAGACACAAGAAAAGATGATGCAAGTGTTTTTTTTTTCTTTTTTTTTCAAGATTTATACATGGAATAAATCTTATAATCAAATACAAACCCTTGACTGATCTCCTCATGACACTAATTTTAATAGTTATAATAATATAAAAGGTTGAGGAAGAGTGATTTTTGACTTTCCGAAGACACAACACGTTCATTTTTTCATTTTTTTTGGTCTTTTTTTTTGTTTTTTCATTTTTTTCATATTTTTGAACACTTCTCAATAATATGTAAAAAATTAAATAAACATGAATCCATTCTAAAAACTCACTAAATGAAAACCTATACTCCACACTTGAATGGATTCTTGACCTCAAGCATATGATGATGCATCGAAAATCAAGGAAATGGTACTCAAAATGAAATCCATTCCACCACAATTAAATTCTAATAAACTATGCAATGAAAATTCATGTAGATGTTGGGTAGGAAAACTTTTTGGGATTGAAATATGACTATAAAAAAAGGGTTTTTATAGGCTATAAGGGGATTTAAAAAGGAGTATCAATGTAAGGTTAATGGGAGGTTATTTGGATATTTTTATTCTCATGGGGTTTAGAAAATGCCTCTATCATACCAATGTACGCTAAAGGAGGAAATTCAGCTCAAAGGTCCATAAACTCAAGAATTATAATTGAAGGTGAAAAACAAAAAATATGAAAATATGTCCATAGGTGACCTTAGCATGAAAGATAATTTTGTTCCTCGTGGTTGGGGAAAAATAATTTACCAAATAAAAAATTGACCATTCAAAATTTATTGTTCTTGACACAAAATTATTTATCCAAATTTATGATAAAAATACCAACTTTATGAGATAAAAAAGTCATAAGACTCCTCAAAATGATTGGAAAATTTTTTAAATTTAATGATGAGTAATAGTGTCTCTATTTGTTTTTAGTTTTTTTAGTTTTTTTATTTTTTTCTTAAATACATACCTGTACAAAAGAAAAGGAGGGGGAAGGTTTTGATGAAAAAAATGGTAAAAATAAAATAAAGGGTGAGAATAAAAGAGTAAGAATATTAAAGAGAGTGAGAGGGATATATAGATAGATAGGAAGAGGAAGAAGAGAGGGAGAGGGAGTTAAAGGGAAAGAGGTTCCCCCTTGTTTGAATTTGGTGGGTTGTCATCTCCATCTAGTGATGGGTTGGTGGAAGTTGATGTGGTTCTTGGGGAATGTGTACTCTCTGGTGATGCTTTGAAAAATGTCCATTTCCTATAAGAGAAAAAAACAGATCATTATTCATTTAATGAAAAACTAAAAAGAAATTAAAATTTCATAAAAGTAAAATAAAACTCGGTTTTCCTCCCAAGAAGTGATGCATTTATTTTTTCAAAAGATGGACAGTTGAAGTAGGCTACCCATAGTCCAATGATGGCCACCATATTTTCTAAACTCTAGTATTGTTCCATAAAAACTTCTCCTTTGGGTGGCCCAATTGTTTATTGGATAATTTATTCCCTTCTTTGTTGTTGTGCTTTCAAATCAATGGGGGTGGAAAGAGAATGTGAGTATCCTCCCTTTGGTTTTTATAATGACCTATTCTTAACATACATATACATTACATCATTTTTTCAGAATACTTAAAATGTTACAAAAATAGATGCCCAAAGACGGTATTAGTCTAGTGCCTTTGGAAACATTAACACTGGTATATAAGTTAACTACATTATCTTACACTAGGTTCTTCATGACTAGAATCATCCTTAGACACATCATACTTAATGCATGTCTTCATAACCTAGGGGAAGGAAACATAAAAAGTGGTGAGCTCATATGCTCGGTAAGGGTAAAAAAAGGGAGAAATGTAAGCATAAACATGTGCATAGGAGTATGAGAACGTTATCAAAACATTTTAAGGTCATACCCTACATATCAAAGATCATAAACATGAATCATGGAATAAATATTGATAGTTCATAAGACATGAATTATAAGGAAATAAATAACATAATCCATAAAATCATAACATAGGACTAATACATGAAATTATGGCAGACACATAAGCATATATAATGATTTCCATGGTAGTCAAGGAAACACTACCAAGGCCATATTAGTGGAAAATTCATTTATTAAACTGGGTTCACTCCCCATTCTAGTCATGTATTGCTGAACTGATACCACTCCTCATTCCAGCCCTGTAATACTAAACAGAGTTCACTCCTCATTCCAAGTATCTCTATCTCATGAGATATAAATATTTACCCAATTAATTGGAGGAATATATAGTTCCCAACCATGTTATAATTAAATCATACATATATATTCCACATATTCATAAACAATTATATCATAACTCATGAATTGAAATTGGTGTCATAAACATATGATCATATCTTAACTTATGGAAAAATATAGGTTTCATAATTATCTCATCAAAGCATAACTCGTGAAAGGAAGTGGGTTTCATAAGCATATAACCCATGAAAGAGAAATGGATTTCATAAACATCATTCCATAAAATGTAAACCATTCAGAGAAAGAATATAAATGGAAATATTGAATTATTTCTATAGAAAGGCATGAGTAACATAATCAAATGTTATCTTATATGGGAAATAATTTTAAAAAATCTTTTAAAAACACTTCATGGGGATATTATCCCTTCTCATTTAAAAAAATATTCTTAAAATGTTAAACCTTTTGAAAATTATTTTCATGAAAATTAACTTTAAAACTTATAAAGGAATCATTGAAATCATTTTGAAAGCATTTTTCCTTTGAAAACTTGTATAGGATCTTGAAAACCTTTTGAAATAAGTTTTTCCTTGAAAATTTATAAAATAAACGTGAAAACATTTTGAAAATAACTTTCATTGAAAGTATCTTTTAAAAACTTTTTCTTAAAAATTAACCTTTTAAACATGAAAATTAAACTTCAAAGAAATGATGGTGGGTAAATCGGTACATGTCTTACGATGTAAAAAGAATATTCATTTTTCATGGTAAAAGGTTAGAAAAATGTCATGTTCAGAAAGTGATAAGAAGATTCATTTGAAAAAAAATTAAAAGACAAAAAAAGGGTAAAAGTTTCCTTAAATGATCATAATATATTAGTAGAATATTCTTTTGATCCCTTTTTGTAAATCATAGTTTTGAAATAACAAAGATTTCTGACCGAAGAGAAAGGTAAGGTCATATTTTCTTAAAAAAATATTAATTATATTAAGTACCAAAGAGTGAAAAAAAAATGGTACTAATATATGAATACATCAAGACTAATAATATAAGGATAAAATTCACGAGTTATCTTGAAAGATGGATCATATTATTTCATCAATAAAAACACGATCATAAGTAATCTCGAAAAACAGTGAGATTGTTTCAATAAACTCTTACCACATGGTAACTTTGAATCATACCCCCCATATAGGAAAATTAAATTAAATGGAGCTTAAAATATCATGAAAATAAGTAGATTTGTGATATAACATTTCAAATTCAGTTTATATACCTTATATAAAAATATAGGTGTATAACTTGGCATGTGTCTCAAAGAAGGCAAATTGAGACAAAATTAATTTACTGATTTGGTAACATTTGAAACTTAAAACCCATGACAGAAAGATCATAAAATTTTTATGAAAATACCTTTATATTTAATTATAATATACATATAATACATTCATATTAATTATATACACCACACAAAATAATTGAGTGGTGAATAAGGCATGTATCTCACGAAAATAAAGAGTAAGATGAAATTCTCTTACCTTGAGTCTGACTTTTCTCATGTGTATTTATATTCCTCAATAAAAAACATATATTAATTAATTACTTTATTGATAACATTTTTAAATTTTATTATTACTTTTATTTCAATTATTAACATGTTGTATGCAACTACTTAAACAATTAAGTTTAAGTTGGATGTTTTGACCAAATTCGGTTCATGTATTAAAAATGAATTTGGATGGTCAACTATGGTCAAATGGGTAATTATATAAAAATATATATAAAAATAATAATTAAATAAATATCATATTTATATATTAATTATACTTTTAAAACTAATCATTAAATATGAATGTTAAAAAATAATCAACGTTACAATCATGGAGATGGTAGGTCGTAAGTATGCATGGGTAACATTCTCATTCTTAAATGATCATTATGAAAAAAAATTGAGTAAAATCAATCTTTAAATAATGATAATTATATCATAAATACCATATTATTTAATCATATATATAATTATTTTTATTTAAAAGTAATCACATTGTATCGAGGAGGCAGTAGTCCACACGTCCATGAATGACGTTATCACTTTTTAAGTGTGTGAAAGGATAATAAATAAAATGGTATACATTATATTTTCAGAAATGTAATTATTTCATGAATATAATATATAATTTTTTTATGTCACATATGTTTAATTAAAACCTTCCTTCATGCATTCCATGTATCGTGTGAATGAATCACGTCACTTTGAGGGGACAGTAGTCCACACTTCTAGAAGCGATGTTATTGTGTTTACACATAATGGAAATAATAAAGTAATCTGTTATAAAATAATTACAAAAGAATAAATACATTATATATATCATATATAAACATAGTTTCCATCATAATTATCAACCTTTAAAGGAGGGAAAGGAAAAATAGACAATTGTCGTTTCGTGAGGCGGTAGTTCGTTGTACAGGAACGATAAGTTTGCTACCCATTAGATGGTGGTGTGTGTAAGTGTAGGTAGATACCTTAATATAACAACATATTAGTATATTTATGATACTTGTGTTCTTATATAATCATTAAATTAGGATATTTGAGGGGGTTTAGAAAGAAAATAAAAGAAAGGATCTTGAGGAAGGATGTTACATCTTCTTTGGGTACCTCCTTTTGGTTTGTACCAAAGGGATTCCTTGGATGAATTTATACCTAAATGGAGGATTAAATTATTAAGGTAGTGATTTTTGGAGATATTTGGGAAGATTTCTATCAATTCAAAGTGGCTTGAGAGGTGTGAGGAATTGGGAGGAGGGGAGGCCTTTTATAATGGAAGAGCAGTGGCACTCTTGTAATATTTTGGAAAAGGGAAACCTCGCCCATGTTTTTTTTCAAGTGGATCCAATAATGATTAAAATTATATACAAGGAAATATATCCATAAAATTTCTTTTATACAAGTGTATAGGTCGTTTTGGGACTTAAGCTTACGGTTTAGTCCCTTATTAAGTTTAATTTAACCTTAATTGTTGTAATTTATTTTAATTACTTTCACTAATCCTTTTGGTAAAAAACTAAGTTGAACTTATTATACATTATAAATTATGATTATTAAAAATATGGAATCTATTTTTCCAAATTCCAATCAAATAAGTGGTATAAATTAATTTAAATTTAATTCTGTAGACGCGATGACAAAGCGGGTTTTTAAAGTAAAAACATTCAAAAGTTTGTTAGGTTTTTATAACTAAGTTCAATGTGAAATTGATTAAAATGAAATAAATTGTATAAAATGATAAAAATTTGATCTAATTAAACTTTAAAATAAATTAAAAATATAATTTAACCTTATAAATAAATTATATGAAAAAAGTCGTTTTGAGTTAAATTTCAGTATTTTTCACTATTCATTAAAAATGAAACTTCATAAAAAAATTAAAAAAAATCACCCTAACCTAATTTTTATGTTTATATTTTAAAAATGAAGTTTATTTTAACATATAAAATTTATAAAATTTCCAAAATTTATATTTAAATTAGGTTTTCCATTAAAAGGAGGTAAAATTTCCTTAATAAAAAATATTGGGTTTTATGTGTTAAATTGGTTTTATTCTTATCTTATGCTTATAAAAACTATTGTATGAATATAAAAAATATTTAATTAGATATATAACATATATATTACAGTAAAATTACTTAATAATTGTAATTAATTTAATTTATTAGGATTAAAACAACTTTCTGAGCATAATAATATTTTTCTATAAAAATACTCCATTTATATTCAATTAGTTCTTATATTCATTTATAAATAATTTTTAACTAATTAATTCATTTTATATTTTTTGAAAAAAAAAATATTTACATAATTTATTTAATAATATTCATAAAAGATAATTTAACAGCTAGGTTATGTATTATTATATTTTTTTAATAATATATTATTGTTCAGTAACACTCGTTCATGCGTGTTACGCAAGCCATCGAGGAATGTCAGTCTTTCATGAAATGTAATCTTACCTCAATGTTCTATATAGAGAAATCTAACCTTTATATTTCATTTAGTGCATGATTAACTTGGCATTATGTATAACTCAAGCCCAACTCAGTGCTTTAATATATATAAAATAGTTATTTTCAGTGTTGCGAGAAATGTAAAATATCAAAAAGATTAAATTAATTCAAAAAAAATATTTCACAAAATCTTAGGGTGTTACAGTCTTCAAATTGAAGAATGATTCAGTCCACCGAGTGTTGGTTTTCTATACTTGGAATTTTAGGAAGATTTTTCATTTATAATGGTGCATTTATGTTTAGGTTAAATAGTATAAAATAAGAGTATAAAATTACATTTTTTTATAACACATTTTTTCATTACTTTCCAATGTAGAGTAATGAATATCAAAGGGGAAATGATAATTAATAGATTTTTCAAGATCCTTTATATCAATTTTTTTTTCTATAGAATGGTTAATTTCAACCTCGTAAGTAATAACTTTATTAATTAAGGAACAAATATCACAAACTTCACTCCCATTGGCATAAGATAAGCTCATTTGAGTATGGTTCACCTCATATATAATAGAATTTTTAAAATCGTGGATATGAAATAATGAATGTTGTATAATCTTATTTGAATCAAAATATGAGCATGCTAGTTAATTTTCCTCATTACTATCCAAGTTGGAGTAGTGGAGATCAGAGGTGATATGGGATTCCAAAGAGTTTTTAAGATCTTTTAGATTGATGGATTTTATGCATAAAAGGTCAACATCCACTTATCCATTTATGACTTGGTTAGTGAGGATGAAAAATTCACAAACTCCTTTATCATTATAACATGAAGAACGTGATGGATTAGGGTTCAACACACACTTATAGAGACTTTCAAAAGCATGGATAGAGAATACAGAATTATTCTCTGATGGGTATCTCATGGATTGAAAAATATTGAACTTGACCAGTTGGTCACCAAATTCCATAGATAAGATGTCAGCATAGACATCTATTTTGGTTCTTTATGTCATGAGGAAAGGTCTTCCTAGAATCAGAGGATATTGGAAAAAAGTTATCACACTTTCCATTTCAAGTACATAGAAATTAGTTGGGAAGATAATATCATTAAATCAAACAAGGACATCCTTGATTATTCACTCTGAATTGGTAGTTCTTCGATTAGCTAACAAGATGACAACACCCATTGGATGTAAGGGACCCAGACCAATGTAAAGACCCAAACTTTTGTTAATGAAAAACCCTCTTGATATAATTAAATATGTGAAATAGTTACACAACATATGCACTTATTTTGTTTTATGTTTTTGGATTTTAAAATACCATTAAGAATTACGACTGTTGCTAATATAGTCATGAACAGTGATCATATTATTAGTATAAATATAGGGATTTAACAAATTATTTTTACTCAGATAAAGGAAGTTATGGCCTCATCCAATAGACATGCCCTGTATGAAGCCCATTTATCAGAGCTCGTAAGGGAGGTTTCATCTTTGGGCATTTCTCTTGACCAATCCCAATCTGATCTTGAATAGTTTAAGCTCGAGCAGAACCACCTACGGGATAAGTAGAAGTTGATAGAGATTACCACTCGAGTGACGTTATCCGAGCCACCCCAAGAGTTTGTCACCATCGCACACCTTACCCTAAGGTCTTATGCGGGTGTTTTAAGGGGTTATGTAACAAGACCCTAGTACTATGATTATTTAAATTATTTTTGTATATAATAATGGATGTACTTTCATTTTATTATTGTTACTTTATAAATAGTTTTTTTAAGCACAAATAGTATTTTTAGTCAAATATTCAACTAAAAAATCTATTTTGATGAATTAATGGATTTTTTAATTAAAAAATATTTTAATAAAATATTATTATTATTAAATTAATTTTTATTAAAAATAAATGATCGTATAATTTTATGAATGTAATTGTAATTTTTATTAAGGTTTGAAATCCATTTTTGTCAAAACCCATGAATTTTCGATAAATTTCGGTTTTTCTTTTCAAAGTGAAAATTAACATATTTAGAAAATTATTTATATAAAATGAATATTATTTCTATAATTGAGACATTTAAATTATCCAATGGTGAATTTTTCATAATTTTCTGAGACAGTCAAATTTTTGGGTAAAAATTAAATACCGTATAAATATATAATGTGTTTATGACATCATAAAGAACCAATAGTGATGTAATAAAATACTATAAACTATATGTTCGTCCAATATATGTTTTACCATTAAAATAATGTGATTTGGGGTTTGTTTGGTTTATTTTACAAAGATTTAGTGGACCCTCCAAGACTTATAAAACATTTTGTCTTTTTAAATTGTTTTCCTTGGGAGTGTGACTCACCTCCACATAAGAAACCCTATTATTTTAATAATTTATTCCATTAACCATATAAAATATTGTTTTCCACTCCCCTTTGGCAGAAACCATGGGCTGGTTTGTGGTTTTGTTTAGTTTAATGTGAGGTATCCCAAACCTAAATAATAAACAATTCCCTCTCCTTTTCCTATATAAACCCACCCAAGATCTCACTTCCTCTTCACTCAAAGCCATTGATGTTCGTCCAAACTCTTCCATCCTATCTCTAGAATCCTCTAAATGTTCCCTAAATCCTCCCAAGGTCCTAAACATCAATCTTTTAAAGTTACTCTTCAAGGTAAGGGATCCTTTCACCCTCCTCTTTTAAGTCATGACTTCCTTTATGTTATGTCTTATAGTTCGATTTTATTATGTGGGGGATTGTTCTTATATATATTTACTACTATCCATTTCATTTCCAAATGATGAGAGACCCTTTCTTATCTCATCAATTGTTTTTCTAAAATTTTAAGTGACGCTGTAAGGCTGCCGAATTTTCGTAAAAGAAATCGCATCTTCTCTTTTGTTTCAAGTTTCCTTTTCTTGTGGTATGTCATCAAAATTTCCAAACCATGATCTTATTTATATTTTATTATGTCCATATACTATAAAATGATTAATTTATGCATGGTAGACCCTTTTACCCTCTCTTTTTATTATTTTCTAAAACCATGTTATATAGTCGTTATGCTACAGAAATTTCTCTCAAATCTCTCTCTCTTTTTCTCAAGAAATCCTCCTATTTTATTTATGAGAATACCCAAACCTATTTCATTTCTATGGGTGTTAATAAATAAAAAAATGATATATTTTATTCTGGAATTGACATACATATAACCCTCACTCCCTTTCCATGGGTTATAAATTACATAATGATCTTATTTTTAAGTACTTTTTAAAACATCATGATTTTGAAATGAAACCAATTTATTTTATTCTCTATGGGTTATTTATGAAATTTTTGATTATGATCTATGTGTATCACATTAAAGTAAATACAAATTAAGGGTGCGCCCTGATAGCGCTCTAATTCATTGGGTAATAATTTATCTCTAGAGATGACAAGTTTCACGATACCTTGGCGAATAACCTTGGTAGTTTTTTTTATGACACCTCAAGGTTCTACCTTGGTGATATGTTCATGAATGTATAAATGAAATGTTGTAGCCACATATTCAAGTTATGTTTAAAGTTATTTTTTTATGATATTTCTATACTTCCATTGCTCATGTCTTTATGTTTGTAAGTTCTTATTGATATCTCAAGTAAATTGATTCCCTTGCTTCCCTTACTGGGCCTTCTGCTCACCCTTTCCTTTGATGTATGTCTCCAGGTTATAAGATGCAGTAATTGTACTTAAGACGAATCTCTGATGAAGCCTTAAAAGTGTATTAGAAGAATGTTTTATGTTATTTTCATGTATTATGTTCCTGATTTCCAAGACACTAGACTTTAAATATCCTCTGTTTGTAAAATGTAATGAAAAGTTAGGTAATAAAAAGGCGAGATGCAACAGTTAGTATCAGAGGATAGTTTAGTTATTTATAGAAATTAGGATATGAAAACTTTAGTAATAACCCTATAGAAAATTTTAAATATAAGAAAACTTCCACGTATTTTGGTGAGTAATGAGTAAGTGTTTTATCAAACAAATACATCTCTATCTAGATATGAGCAGGTAGAGGCGGCTCTGGCACAGATGTACATAGGGGTAAAACCTGAAAACACCACTTTGAGCTAGAATCTAACAGGAACTAGAGAACGAAAACGATCCTTTCTGCACTCTTGGTTACAACACTCCCAGATGATATGTAAGGTTAATCACAAACTTTTTATGAATCATTATGAAGGAATTATAGAGAAATGTAATTGTTTAAGCATGATGTTTTAAGACATAAAATCCTTGATAGTTAAAAGATTTTTAAATGAAATAATCTTCTCACGAAAGTTTTATTCTTTTAAAAAATGTCAGGAAATAGGAGGAACTATGCAAATGGTGACCACAATAGACCATGCACTGACGGACCTCCGATGGAAGCTGGAATGGAAACATTCATGCGAATGATGAACCAACAGACTCAAGTTATGGGAAATAACTTGAATCAAGCTGGGAGACCAATATCACCATGAAGGGAACAAATTTATATTGAATCCTTTATACGTCAATGACCACCAACCTTCAGTGGATCGATCGACCCATTGATTGTCGAATAGTGGATCAAATCTATTGAGAAGATCTTTTCTCTGCTCTGTTGTTCTGAACAAGAGAAGGTTACCCTAGCTGTCTATCGCTTAGAAGGAGAAGTTGATTAGTGGTAGGAATTGATTAAAAACACAAGTCCAAGAGTGGAAGTTAAATATATGGAGTGGGAAGTGTTCAGAAGGATATTCTTCAACAAGTATTTCCCTTGATCGATGAGAATAAGAATGGAGAAGGAGTTTCTCGAGCTGAAGAAGAATGAATCTGTGAGAATATACGAGATGAACTTCACAAAGCTTTCACGTTACACCTCTATCTTTTTCATAGATCCAAATGGAAAGGTTGATAGATTCTTCGGTGGACTGAGACCTCATCTACGGAAGAATCTAGCTAGCTGAGACTATGATAGCTATGAGGAGATCATGCGGAGTGTAATGAAATTAGAACTAGAGTTTAGTGAGACGAAGTGGTCTCATAAAACAAATGATAAGAAGATATCAATGGATCCCAGCTTAGGTAGGACCTTTGATCAAGGAAGAGGAGGCAAGCAAGTACAACTTCCCACGTGTAATAAATGTGGGAAGAAGCATTCTGGGAACTGCCTGCTCGGGAGCGGGAAATGATACAAGTGTGGAAGAGATGGCCATATTGCAAGGAATTGTTGTAGTGAGGTGAAACCTCAACTTCCAAACACTAACGACAAGGGGAATATGGTGCAAGCACTACCTGATGTCCAGTGCTTTAAGTGTGGACAACTTGGGAACTTTTCCAATCACTTTCCAAATCTAAGGGTAGTAGAGGGGAACCACCATTAGCCTCAAAAAAGGCCAAGGTAGCAAGGTCGTGATTTTTCTATCATGACAACTGAAGTTGAAGCTATGAATGATGTGGTAGCAGGTACTCTTATTGTTCTCTCAAAGCTATCAAGTACTTTTTTTGATTCTGGTTATATGCATTCCTTTATTTCCTCTAAGTTTTTAAGGAATTTAGAATCAACTCCTGATTTTCTAAAAGTAGAGTTATTAGTAAAGAATCCTGGTGGGATTATCCAAGCACTGCCAGTGTTTAGAAACTCTAGTATTTACTTTGGTGAGCACAATCTTATCGAAAATCTAGTAGTCATTCCCATGCTAGAATTCGACATTATACTAGGGATGGAGTGGCTCTCAAAATATAATGATAAGAACAAATTAAAAAGCAAGGAAATATTAGTAGTCTTGAATGGAGAACCTATCGTTATCTTCCAAGGAGAGATATCTCAACTAGATCCTTGTCTAGAAGAACCCCCTGTATCCTTCTTTATGGAGTTGATCAGTGAAGAAGAAGAAGGAGATGAGGGTTTAAGGATAGAAAATGTCCCCATTGTCCAGGAATATGTTGATGTATTTCCTGAGGAGCTACCCGGACCTCTCCCAGAAAGAGAAGTAGAGTTCTCCATTGAGCTCGTACCTGGATCTCATCCGATATCAAAGAACCTGTATAGGATGGAAAATGTGTAGTTGGAGGAATTAAAGAAACAACTCCAAGATCTTTTGGAGAAGGGGTTTATCCGACTGAGTGTGTCTCCTTGGGAAGCACCAGTTCTCTTTGTGAAGAAGAAGGATGGATCGATGCGACTATGCATTGATTATAGAGAACTAAATGGGATTACAGTAAAGAAAAAATACCCTCTTCCAAGAATTGATTTCTTATTTGACCAACTTAGTGGGGCTCAATTCTTCTCTAAGATTGATCTTCATTCTGGTTATCATCAATTGAGGGTGAAGAAAGAAGATATTCCAAAAACTACCTTCCGATCAAGATATGGGCATTATGAGTTTTTTTTTATGCCTTTCGGACTGACTAATGAACCTTCAATTTTTATGGATTTGATTAATAGAGTCTTTAATTACTACCTTGATAACTTTTTGGTAGTTTTTATTGATGATATTATGATATATTCCAAAAGTAGTGAGGAGCATGAAGATCATCTAAGGGTTATTTTTCAAACTCTATGGAAGGAGAGGCTTTTTGGAAAGTTTAGAAAATACGATTTATGTTTACAACAAGTTGCTTTCTTGGGGAACATTGTTACCAATGAAGGGATCCAAGTTTCCCTATAAAGAAAAAAATTGTAGAGGAGTGGCCTCAGCCTACAATAATAACTGAGATTCGTAGTTTCCTTAGTTTAGAGGGATATTATAAGAGGTTTGTGAAAAACTTTTCATGACTTTCTAATCCATTAACCAAGTTAACTCGAAAAGGGTTCAAGTTCATCTGGACAAAGTAATGTGAGAAAAGTTTCCAAGAGTTGAAGAAGAGATTGGTTTCTGCACCTATGTTAACTCTGCCCTCATTTCTCAAAATGGAATTCCCCAGTGTGGCCTTTTCAAACCCTCCACACAGAGGAACCCCCTCCCCCATGAAGGGGTAGCACCTGAAGGCAGCTCCCCAACCAGGGAAGGAGCCATTGCCAGCTGAGATGGTAGAGCATCCTGGAGGGTAACATCCCGGTAGTGATGGTTCGTCATAGCGATCCATCAGAAATTGGGTCACGCCTCATTTTGCCCACCCAGAGGAGTCCGGGTGACCCGAAAAGGTGGGTGGATCCCGAGGCGAAAAAGTACACTGGGTTTTTTGGCCCAAGGGGTTACAGGGTATAGGTGGGTCGTCACCCACCACCGAACGCCTTTATGTACTCCCCCAGCCGCAGTCCCAGGTGAAACGGCACTCGGGCTTTCAGGCCAGTTCCACACAGATTAGAGGGACCCATGAGAGGTGATAAATGCATATAGTGCGTGTTTCCTTGCAAGGACTCTAACCTGGAACCTCGGGGTCAAGACACCACTGCCACTCACCAACTCACCCATGCCCCGTGGGCAAAAGTACACTGGGTTTTTAGGCCCAATGGGTTACAGGGTATAGGTGGGCCGTCACCCACCACCGAGCGCCTTAATTTACTCCCCCAGTTGCAGTCCCAAGTGTAACGGAACCCAGGCTTTCAGGCCAATTCCACACAGGGTAGAGGGGCACATGAGAGGTGATAAATGCATATAGTGTGCATTGCCTTGCGAGGACTCAAACCCGGAACCTCGGGGTCAAGATTCCACCACCGCTCACCAACTCACCCATTCCCCGTAGGCAAAAAAAATACACTAGTTTTTCAGGCCCAAGGGGTTATAGGGTATAGGTGGTCCATCACCCACCACCGAGCGCCTTTATGCACTCCCCCAGTTGTAGTTGTTTTTTCTCTGAAGATATGGAGGCACTATCTTTATGGGGAGAAATGTGATATATATACAGACCATCAAAGTTTAAAGTATATTTTCACACAAAATTAATTGAACATGAGACAAAGAAGAAACTTGAAACTTATTAAATACTATGATTTTTCAATTCATTATAATCCTGGAAGAGTAAACAAAGTTACTGATGCTTTAATCAGGAAAGACCCAGTTGTTCTTTCCATGATGAGGATTCAAAAAGATACTTTGATCAATGACCTAGTAAAACTAGACATGGTAATTATAAATGAAGGGACATCATCAACCCTAACCTAAATGATTTATCAATCGTCATTACTAGAGAAGGTCAAGAAATCTCGGAAATAATATCTTTTTTTATAGAAGAAGTTTGAGGTTGTGAAGAATGGGAAGTTTCCTGAGTTCAATATTGATCAAGAAGGTGTACTAAAATTTCGTACAAGACTATGTGTTCCATCTATTCTGGAAATAAAGAAGGAGCTGATGGATGAAGCTCATAGCTCTACTTTCTCTATACATCCAGGAAGCATAAAAATGTATAGGGACCTTTGTGGTCATTATTTGTGGGATAATATGAAAATGGAGATTGCTGACTACACTTCAAGGTGATTGGTATGTCAGAAAGTGAAGGAAGAGTGACAACTTCCTAAAGGGGTATTGCAACCACTACCCATACCAGCATGGAAGTGGGACAATATCACTATGGACTTCATCACTGGTCTCCCAAGAACTTCCAAATGAAACAATGTGATATGGGTTATTGTGGACCGTCTAATCAAGACTGCCCATTTATCTCCATTTTGGGAATATTTCTCTCTTGATCAACTTTCTAGGATTTACGTGAAGAAAGTGGTAAGGATGCATGGATTTCCACTTTCTATCGTATCTGATCGTGATCCTAGGTTCCCATCAAAATTCTGGAGAAGTCTTCAACAAGTTCTGAGCATTGAATTGAATTTCAGTACGGACGATCACCCCCAAACTGATGGACAATCTGAAAGGGCTATTAAAACACTTGAGTACATGCTGAGAACATGCTCAATGGAATTTAAAGGTGGATGGGATCAACATCTCCCTTTAGTTGAGTTCTCTTACAACAACAGCTTCCACTCGATCATTCAAATGGCACCCTATAAAGCTCTATATGGGAAGTGATGTAGAACTTCTACTTGTTGAGATGAAGCTGGTGAGAGAAATATTCTTCGGCCTGATCTTGTACAAGAGATGACAGAAAAGGTCCACGCCATCCAACAAAACATTAAGGTTGCACAGAGTCGGAAAAATAGCTATGCTGAAAACCATCAAAGGGACTTAGAGTTTGATGTTGGTCACAAATTATTTCTTTAGATTTCACCTTGGAAGAGAGTCTTGAGGTTTTGGAAGAAAGGAAATCTCATCCATAGGTACATTGGCCCCTATGAAATCCTTGATCTCATGGGATTAGTGGCCTATCAGCTTGAACTTCCTCCAAATATTGCACAAATTCATGATGTTTTCCACATATCCCTCTTAAGAAAGTACATACATGACCCTTCACATGTACTAAACCTAGAGGTGGTACAACTGGAACATGAACTCTCTTATGACGAGCAGCCGGTGGAGATCTTGGATCGTAGAGACAAGGTTCTAAGCAAAAAGACTACCAACCTTGTTAAGGTGTTGTGGAGGAACCACAAATTCCAAGAATCCACGTGGGAACCAGAGGAGTCTATGAGGTATAAGTACCCACACCTTTTCTCTTTTTAGGGTATGAGTTAAAATTTTAGGGACGAAATTTCTTAAGGGGGAAGATTGTAACGACCCAAACTTTTGTTAATGAAAATCCCTCCTGATCTGATTAAATATGTGAAATGGTTACACAAAATATGCACTTTTTTGTTTTATGTTTTTAGATTTTAAAATACCATTAATAATTATGATCGTTGCTAATATAGTCATTGAACAGTGATCACATAATTAGTATAAATATAGGGCTTTAACAAATTCTTTTTACTTAGAAAAAGGAAGTGATGGCCTTATCCAGTAGACTTACCCCGTATGATGCCCATTTATCAGATCTCAAAAGGGAGGTTGCGTTTTTGGGGTTTTCTATTGACTAAGCCCAATCTGAGCATTAATATGTTAATCTCGAGCGGAACCTCCTATGGGAGAAGTGGAAGTTGATAGATATTACCACTCGAGCGATGTTATCCGAGCCACCCCAAGAGTCTCTCACCATCGCGCACCATACCCTAAGGTCTTATGAGGGTGTTTTAAGGGGTTATGTAACAAGACCCTAGTACTATGATTATGTACATTATTTTTGTATATAATAATGTATGTACTTTTATTTTATTATTGTTACTTTGTAAATAGTTTTTTTTAAAGCACAAATAGTATTTTTAGTTAAATATTCAACTAAGAAATCTATTTTGATTAATTATTGGATTTTTTAATTAAATAATATTTTAAAAAAAATATTATTATTATTATTAAATTAATTTTTATTAAAAATAAATGATCGTATAATTTTATGAATGCAATTGTAATTTTTATTAAGGTTTGAAAGCCATTATTGTCCAAACCCATGAATTTTCAATAAATGTCGGTTTTAATTTTAAAATTAATAATTAATTTATTTAGAAAATTATTTAGATAAAATTAATATTATTTCTGGAATCAGGACGTCGAAATTATCCAACAATGAATTTTTCATAATTTTCTGAGACACTCAAATTTTTGGGTAAAAATTAAATACCGTATAAATATATAATATTTTTTATGACATCATAATGACCCAATAGTGATGTAATAAAATACTATAAAATATAGTTTCAGACAATATATGTTTTACCATTAAAATAATGTGATTTTGGGTTTTTTTTATTTATTTTACAAAGCTTTAGTGGACCCTCCAAGACTTATATAACATTTTGTCTTTTTAAATTGTTTTCCTTGGGAGTGTGACTCACCTCAACATAAGAAACCCTATTATTTTAAGAATTTCAGCCATTGAACTTATAAAATATTGTTTTCCAATCCCCTTTTTTAGAAAACATGGGCAAAAACCATGGGCTGGTTTGTGGTTTTGTTTAGTTTAATGTGAGGTATCCCAAACCTAAATAATAAAAAATTCCCTCAACTTTCCTATATAAACCCACCCAACATCCCACTTCCTCTTCACTCAAAGCCCATGAAGTTCGTCCAAACTCTGCCCTCCTCTCTCTAGAATCCTCCCAAGGTTCCCTAAAGCCTCCCAAGGTCCCAAACTTCAAGCTTTCAAAGTTACTCTTCAAGGTAAGGGCTGTAGGGGATTGTTCTTATATATCTTTACTACTTTCCATTTAATGTCCAAATAATGAGAGACCCTTTCTTCTCTCATCAATTGTTTTTCTCAAATTTTAAGTGACGTTGTTAGGCTGCCGAATTTTTGTAAAAGAAATCGCATCTTCTCTTTCCTTTCAAGTTTCCTTTTCTTGTGGTATGTCATAAAAATTTTCAAACCATGATCTTACTTCTATTTTATTATGTCCCTATAATATAAAATTATTCATTTATTTATGGGATACCCTTTTCCCATTTCTTTTTATTATTTTTTAAAACCATGTTATATAGTCGTTATGCTGCAGAAATTTCGTCTCAAATCTCTCTCTCTTTCTCTCAAGAAATCCTCTTGTTTTATTTATGTGAATACCCGGACCTATTTAGTTTTTATGGGTGTTCATAAATACAAAAAAATGATATATTTTATTCTGGAATTTACATACATATAACTCTCACTCCCTTTCCATGGGATATAAATGACATAATGATTTTATTTTTAAGTAATTTTTAAAACGTCATGATTTTGAAATGAAACCCATTACTTTTATTCTCTATGGGTCATTTATGAAATATTTGATTATGATCTATGTGTATCAGATGAAAGTAAAGACATATTAATGGTGTATCCTGATAGCGCTCCAATTCATTGGGTAAATAATTTATCTCTAGAGATGACAAGTTTCACGATACCTTGGGGAATAACCTTGGTAATTTTTTTTATGACACCTCGAGGTTGTACCTTGGTGATATGTTCATGAATGTCTAAATGAAATTTTGTAGCCACATATGAAATTTATTTTTAAAGTTATTTTTGTTATGATATTCCTATACTTCCATTGCTCATGTCTTTATGTTTTTAAGTTCTTATTGATATCACAAGTAAATTGATTCCCTTGCTTCCCTTACTATGCCTTATGCTCACCCTTTCCTTTGATGTATGTCTCTAGGTTATAAGATGCAGTAATTGTACTTAAGAGGAATCTATGATGAATCCTTACAAGTGGAATAGAAGAATTTTTTATGTTATTTTCATGTATTATGTTCCTTATTTCCAAGACATTAGACTTTAAAGATCCTCTGTTTGTAAAATTTAATGAAAAGTTATGTTATAAAAAGGCAAGATGAAATAGTTGGTATCAGAGGATAGTTTAGTTATTTATGTAAATTAGGATATGAAAACTTTATGAAGAACCCTATAGAAAATTTTAAATATAAGAAAACTTCTTGGTATTTTGGTGAGTAATGACTAAGTGGTTTATCAAATAAATACATCCCTGTCTGGATACGAGAAGGTAGATGCGGCTCTGGCACAAATGTACATAGGGGTAAAACATAAAAACACTGCTTTGAGCTAGACTCGAACGGGAACTGGTTCACGACAATGGGCCTTGCTGCACTCTTGGTTACGACACTCCCGGGGGATATGTTAGGTTAATCGCAAGCTTTTTATGAATCATTATGAAGAAATTATAAGAAATGTAATTGTTTAAGCACGATGTTTTAAGACATAAAATCCTTGATAGTTAAAAGATTTTTAAATGAAATAAGTTTCTCACGAAAGTTTTATTCTTTTAGAAAATGGAGGAACCGTGCAAATGGTGACCACAATGGACCATGCGCTGACAGCCCTCTGATGGAAGCTAGAATGGAAACATTCATGCGAATAATGAACCAGCTAACTCAAGTTATGGGAAATAACTTGAATCAAGATGAGAGACCAATATCACCATGAAGGGAACAACTTTCTGTTGAATCCTTTATGCGTCAGGGATCACCAACCTTCAATGGATCGATCGACCCATTGATTGTCGAACAGTGGATCAGCTCTATCAAGAAGATGCTCTGTTGTTTTGAACAAGAGAAGGTTCCCCTGGCTGTCTATCCTTAGAAGGAGAAGCTGATCATTGGTAGGAATTGATTAAAAACACAAGGCCAAGAGTGGAAGTTGAAGATATGCAGTGGGAAGTTTTCAGAAGGATATTCTTCAACAAGTATTTCCCTCGATCGATGAGAACAAGAATGGAGAAGGAGTTTCTCAAGATGAAGAAGAAGGAGAATGAATCTGTGTGAATCTACGAGATGAACTTCACAAAGCTTTCATGTTACAACTCTATCTTTTTCATGGATCCAAATGGAAAGGTTGATATATTTTTCGGCAGACTGAGACCTCACCTATGGAAGAATCTAGCCAACCGTGACTATGATAGCTATGAGGAGATTGTGCGGAGTGCGATGAAAGTAAAACTAGAGTGTGATGAGATGCAGTGGTCTCATGAAACAAAAAACAAGAAGTGTTTGATGGAGACCAGCTTAGGTAGGACCTTTGATCAAGGAAGAGGAGGCAAGAAAGTTCAACTTTCCATGTGTAAAAAATGTGGGAAGAAGCATACGGGGAACTACCTGCTCGGAAGTAGGAAATTCTACAAGTGTGGAAGAGATGAACATATTGAAAGGAATTTTCATAGTGAGGTGAAACCTCAACTTCCAAACACTAATGATAAGGGGAATATGGTGTAGGCACTACCTGATGTCCAGTTCTTTAACTGTGGAAAACTTGGGAACTTTTCCAATCACTGTCCAAATCTGAGGGCAGTAGAGGGGAACCACCATCAGCCTCAACAAAGGACAAGGGAGCAAGGTTGTGATTTTTCTATCACAACAGTTGAAGTTGAAGCTCTGAATGATGTGGTAGCATGTACTCTTGTTGTTATCTCAAATCTAGCAATAACTTTGTTTGATTCTGGTTTTATGCATTCCTTTATTTCCTCCAAGTTTTCAAAGAATTTAGAATCAAATCCTGATTTTATAAACGTAGAGTTATCAGTCAAGACTCCTGGTGGGATTATCCAAGCATCGTCAGGGTTTAGAAACTCTAGTATTTACTTTGGTAAGCACAATCTTATAGAAAATCTAGTATTCATTCCCATGATGGAATTCGACATTATACTAGGGAAGGACTGGATCTCAAAGTATAATGATAAGATCAAATGTAGAAGTAAGGAAATATCAGTAGCCTTGAATGGATAACCTACAGTTATCTTCCAAGGAGAGATATCTCAACCAGATCCTTGTCTAGAATAACCCCTTATATCCTTCTTTATGGATTTGATCGGTGAAGAAGAAGAAGGAGATGAGGATTTAAGGATAGAAAATGTCCCCATTGTCTAGGAATACATTGATATATTTCTGGAGGAGTTACCTAAACCTCCCCCAGAAAGAGAGGTAGAGTTCTCCATTGAGCTCGTACCTCGATCTCATCTGATATCAAAGAACCCATATAGGATGGAAAATGTGGAGTTAGAGGAATTAAATAAACAACTCCAATATCTTTTGGAGAAGGGTTTTATCTGGCTGAGTGTGTCTTCTTGGGGAGCATCAGTTCTCTTTGTGAAGAAGAAGGATGGATCTATGTGGCTATGCATTGATTATAGAGAACTGAATGGGATTACAGTAAAGAAAAAATACCCTCTTCCAAGAATTTATGTCTTATTTGACCAACTTCATGGGGCTCAATTCTTCTCTAAGATTGATCTTCGTTCTGGTTATCATCAAATGAGGGTGAAGAAATAAGATATTCCAAAAACTGCCTTCCAATCAAGATATGGGCATTATGAGTTTTTTGTCATGCCCTTCAGACTGACTAATGCACCTACAATTTTTATATATTTGATGAATAGAGTCTTTAAGGACTACCTTTAAAACTTTGTGGTAGTTTTTATTGATGATATTCTGATATATTCCAAAATTCACGAGGATCATGAAGATCATCTAAGGGTTATTTTTCAAACTCTACAGATGGAGAGGCTTTTTGGAAGTTCAGCAAATACAATTTCTAGTTACAACAAGTTTCTTTCTTGGGGAACATTGTTACCAATGAAGGAATCAAAGTTGACCCTATAAAGACAAAATTTGTAGAGGATTGTCCTCAGCCTATAACAATAACCAAGATTCATCGTTTCCTTGGTTTAGTGGGATATTATAGAAGTTTTTTGAACAAATTTTCATGAATTTCTAATCCATTAACCAAGTTAACTCGAAAAGGGGTCAAGTTCATCTGGACAAAGGAATGTGATAAAAGTTTCAAAGAGTTGAATAAGAGATTGGTTACTAAACCCGTGTTAACTCTACCCTCAAGTGGAAAAGGATTCGTTATTTTTAGTGATGCATCTCTGAAAGGGCTTGGTTACGTCCTCATGCAAAATGAAAAATTCATTGCTTATGCATCTCGACAGTTGAAGACTCATGAGAAGAACTATCCTATGCATGATTTGAAGCTAGCTGCAGTCGTTTTTACTCTGAAGATATGGAGGCCCTATCTTTATGGGGAGAAATGTGATATATACAGAGACCATCAAAGTTTTAAGTATATTTTCACACAAAAGGAATTGAACATGAGACAAATGAGATGGTTGGAACTTCTAAATACTATGATTGTTCAATTCATTATCATCCTAGAAGAGTAAACAAAGTTGTTGATACATTAAGCAGGAAAGACCCAGTTATTCTTTCCATGATGAGGATTCAAAAAGATCATTTGATCAATGACCTAGTAAAACTGGACATGGGAATTATAAAGTAAGGGACATCATCAACCCTAACCCAAATGATTTCTCAATTGTCATTACTAGAGAAGATCAAGAAAGCTCAGAAAGAAGATATTTTGTTACAGAAGAAGTTTGAGGTTGTGAAGGATGGGAAGTTTCCTTAGTTAAATATTGATCAAGAAGGTGTAATGAATTTCATACCAGACTATGGGTTCCATCTATTTCGGAAATAAATAAGGAGCTGATGGATGAAGCTCATAGCTCTACTTTCTCTGTACATCCTGGAAGAAAAAAAATGTATAGGGACCTTTGTGATCATTATTGGTGGGATAATATAAAAAGGGAGATTGCTGAATACACTTCAAGGTTCCTAGTATGTCAGCAAGTAAAGGCAGAGCGACAACTTCATAAATGGGTATTGCAACCACAACCCATACCAGCATGGAAGTGGCATAATATCACTATAGACTTCGTCACTATTCTCCCAAGAACTTTCAAAGGAAACAATGCGATATGGGTTATTGTGGACCGTCTAACCAAGACTACCCATTTTATCTCCATTTGGGAAGATTTCTCTCTTGATCAACTTACCAGGATTTACATGAAGGAAGTGTTAAGGCTGCATGGAGTTCCGCTTTCTATCGTATCTGATCGTGATCCAAGGTTCACATCAAAATTCTGGAGAAGTCTTCAACAAGCTCTAAGCATTGAATTGAATTTTAGTACGGCCTATCACCCCCAAAATGATGTCCAATCCTAAAGGACTATTAAAACACTCAAGGACGTGCTGATAACATGCTCAATGGAATTTAAAGGTGGATGGGATCAACATCTCCCTTTAGTTGAGTTATCTTACAATACAGCTTCCACTCGAGCATTCAAATGGCACCCTATGACGCTCTATATGAGAAGCCATGTAGAACTCCTACTTGTTGAGATGAAGCTGGTGAGATAAATATTTTTGGGCCTGATCTTGTACAAGTGATGACAGAAAAAATCCACACCATCCAACAACACATTAAGGATGCTCAGAGTCGGCAAAAGAGCTATGCCGAAAACCGTCAAAGGGACTTGGATTTTGATGTTGGTCACAAATTTTTTCTTCATATTTAACCTTGGAAGAGAGTCGTGAGGTTTGGGAAGAAAGGAAATCTCATCCCTAGGTACATTGGCCCCTATGAAATTCTTGATCGTGTGGGATCAGTGGCATATCGGCTTGCACTTCCTCCAAATCTTGCACAAGTTCATGACATTTTCCACATATCTCTCTTGAGGTAGTACATACCTGACCCTTCATGTGTACTAAACCCAGAGGTGGTACAACTAGAACATGACCTCTCGTATGAGCAGTAGCCGGTGGAGATCTTAGATTGTAGAGATAAGGTTCTACGCAACAAGACTACCAACCTTGTTAAGGTGTTGCGGAGGAACCACAAATGCGAAGTAGCCATGTGGGAACTGGAGGAGTCTATGAGGCAGAAGTACCCACTCCTTTTCTCTTTTTAGTGTATGGGTTAAAATTTCGGGGACCAAATTTCTTAAGGGGGGAAGATTGTAATGACCCAAACTTTTGTTAGTGAAAATCCATCTTAATCTAATTAAATATGTGAAATGGTTACAAAAAATATGCACTTCTTTTGTTTTATGATTTTGAATTTTAAAATACCAATAAGAATTATGACTGTTTCTAATATAGCCGTTGAATAGTGATCACATGATTAGTATAAATATAGGGCTTTAAAAAATTCTTTTTACTCAGACAAAGGAAGCGATGGCCTCATCCCGTAGACTTGCCCCGTATGAATCCCATTTATCAAAGCTCGAAAGGGATGTTTCATCTTGGGCTTTGCTCTTGACCAATCCCAATCTGAGCTTGAATACGTTAAGATCAATCAGAACCTCCTACGGAAGAAGTGGAAGTTGATAGAGATTACCACTCGAGCGATGTTATCTGAGCCACCCCAAGAGTCTGTCACCATTGCGCACCTTACCCTAAGGTATTATGAGGTTGTTTTAAGGGATTATGTAACAAGAACCTAGTACTATGATTATGTACATTATTTTTGTATATAATAATGGATGTAATTTCATTTTATTATTGTCACTTTGTAAAAAGTTTTTTTTAAGCACAAATAGTATTTTTAGTTAAATATTCAACTAAGAAATATATTTTGATGAATTAATGGATTTTTGAAATAAATAATATTTTAATAAAATATAATTATTATTATTAAATTAATTTTTATTAAAAATAAATGATCGTATAATTTTATGAATGCAATTGTAATTTTTATTAAGGTTTGAATGTCATTATTGTCGAAACCCGTGAATTTTCAATAAATGTCAGTTTTTATTTTAAAAGTAAAAATTAAAATATTTAGAAAATTATTTAGATAAAATTAATATTATTTCTGGAATTAAGACGTCTAAATTATCCAATGGTGAATTTTTCATAATTTTCTGAGACACTCAAATTTTTTGGGTAAAAATTAAATACCGTATAAATATATAATGTATTTTATGACATCATAATGACCCAATAGTGATGTAATAAAATACTATAAAATGTAGGTTCAGCCAATATATGTTTTACCATTAAAATAATGTGATTTTGTGTTTTTTTGATTTATTTTACAAAGCTTTAGTGGACCCTCCAAGACTTATATAATATTTTGTCTTTTTAAATTGTTTTCCTTGAGAGTGTGACTCACCTCCACATAAGAAACCCTATTATTTTAAGAATTTCAGTCATTGAACTTATAAAATGTTGTTTTCCACTCCCCTTTTTCAGAAATCATGGGTTGTTTTGTGGTTTTTTTAGTTTAATGTGAGGTGTCCCAAACCTAAATAATAAACAATTCCCTCTCTTTTCCTATATAAACCCACCCAAGCTCTCACTTCCTCTTCAATCAAAGCCCTTAAGTTCATCCAAACTCTGCCCTCATCTCTCTAGAATCCTCTCAAGGTTCCCTAAAGCCTCCCAAGGTCCCAAACTTCAATCTTTCAAAGTTACTCTTCAAGGTAAGGGATCCTTTCACCCTCCACTTTTAAGTCGTGACTTCCTTTACACTACTACAAAAACGGGCAATAACAGCGCTAAAATCGGGCTTTAACAGCGCTAGAAAAGCGCTGTAAAGCTCAGCGCTGATAAAGGGGGGGTCCTTTAACAGCGCTTTTTTAGCGCTGTTAAATGTTACCTTTAACAGCGCTAAAAAAGCGCTGTTAAATGTCACCTTTAATGGCGCTAAAAAAGCGCTGTTAAAGGATACCTTTAATGGCGCTAAAAAAGCGCTGTTATATGTTGCCTTTAACAGCGCTTTTTTAGCGCTGTTAAATATCTACTTTAACAGCGCTTTTTTAGCGCTGTTAAATGTCGCCTTTAACAGCGCTAAAAAAGCGCTGTTAAATCCCTGCCTGCTGCTAATAAAAAACCTGCACTAGTACAGCCAGCCGAGCAGACCTGCACAAAAACCAGTATATCAACCACAGACCTGCACAAAAACCAGTATATCAACCACAAGCATGTCATCAACCGATCACAACCCAACCAAACAGTGTTCTTACCATGAGTTAGATACCATCTACCCAGAAAGCAAAACTACCTCATTACATAGTATCACAAAATATTCCTACACAACTCAGAAGATAAATACTAGAACATTCCACTATGCATTGTTTCTCCTTGGATTGCCACTTGGTTTTGACAAATCGTGCAGAGCCCGTGCTCCTTGAATCATTCTGCAATACATAAAAAGGATATCCTAACTCTCCCAACCATCACCCTTAGTAATTATGTATATTAATACAAAAAAGGTAACATATCATAAATTGGGGTACTGTAATGAGACATCAAGATTAACATTCTATATATAGGATCAATGTCTGGTAGGATTGGTTTCGTTGATACATGACTCTACCTGGACCTCAAAAATAGATATATGATCTCACTCCAGGACTTTCAGAGAGACTCCAACTATGTCTAGGACGTCCTGCTGAAGCGATCGTACTACCGTAAGTCGGAAAAGATACCAAAACCATCCTAGGAAGGATCATGGGAGCCAACCCTAATGAAATATGTCCTTGATATAGTGTTCAAAGAGATCAATCATGGTACATAAAATTATGTGTCATTTAAAGGGTCACATGCCTTGTCGCTTTACCCTGGGTAACTCCAATGTTCAGCTGCCTGTGTGAATATACATGTCATATCAATAGGAAATTACATGGCATGTTAAAAAACATATACGTGTTACCCTTTGATCTTGTGTCCTCTTATGCACCCTTGCCCTATGTTAGTACATGACGTCGATCTCGTGTGATTCTTCCTGTGTATCTGTACAAGGGATAAACTGCGTAGCTGGCTCATTAAAGACGTGTAGTGGGATATATTCCATGTAGGAAAGCCATGTAATCCACCCCAGGTTTGACTCGTACACGTCACATATGACCCATGGATCATTGTACTAAAGTGTTAACACAATCCTAAGGCGTTTGGTCGGTTTCCCGTATGTCAGTTGTTGATTTCACTTAAAAATAAATCCATTTTGAACAAAATAGAGGCACTTTGAGTGGTGTCGGCCACACCGGGCCTCGGATTGAGTCGGGGTTGACTCTTACACGTCAAATTTGACCCATGGATCATTGCCCTTAAGTTTCAACAGAATCCAAATGCGTTTGGTCGGTTTGCCGCATGTCAGTTGTTGATTTCACTTAAAAATAAGTCCATTTTGAACAAAAGAGAGGCACTGTGAGTGGTGTCGGCCACACCGGGCCTCGGATTGATGCGATGTTATGTCACACATGAGTCATTGATCATTGTGAAAAAGTATCAACGCAATCAGAAGCCGTTAGATTGATTTGGCGTATGTACGTAAAATATTGTCCATTTTAAACTAAATACATACACTTGGAGTGATACCGGTCTCACCGCGCCTCTGATTGAGGCGGGGTTGACTCGTACACGTCACATTTGACCCATGGATCATTGTCCTTAAGTTTCAATAGAATCCCAATGCGTTTGGTCGGTTTGTCGTATGTCAGTTGTTGATTTCACTTAAAATTAAGTCCATTTTTAACAAAACAGTGACACTGTGAGTGGTGTCGGCCACACCGGGCCTCAGATTGATGCGGTGTTGAATCGTACACGTCACACATGACTCATTGATTGTTGTGAAAAAGTATCAACGCAATCAGAAGCCGTTAGATCGGTTTGGCGTATGTACGTAAAATATTGTCCATTTTAAACTAAATACATACACTTGGAGTGATACCGGTCACACCGCGCCTCTGATTGAGGCGGGGTTGAATCTTACACTTCACATTTGACCCATGGATAGTTGTCCTTAAGTTTCAATAGAATCCCAATGTGTTTGGTCGGTTTGCCGTATGTCAGTTGTTGATTTCACTTAAAATTAAGTCCATTTTTAACAAAACAGTGACACTGTGAGTGGTGTCAGCCACACCGGGCCTCGGATTGATGCGGTGTTGAATCGTACACGTCACACATGAGTCATTGATCATTGTGAAAAAGTATCAATGCAATCAGAAGCCGTTAGATCAGTTTGGCGTATGTACGTAAAATATTGTCCATTTTAAACTAAATACATACACTTGGAGTGATACCGGTCACACCGCGTCTCGGATTGAGGCGGGGTTGAGTCGTACACGTCACATATAACCCATGAATCGTTGTCCTAAAGTGTCAACACAATCCGAAGGCGTTTGGTCAGTTTCCCGTATGTCAGTTGTTGATTTCTCACTTAAAAATAAGTCCATTTTGAACAAAACAGAGGCACTTGGAGTTGTGTCAGCCACAACAGGCCTCAGATTGAGACGGGGTTGACTCGTACACGTCACATTTGAAGGTGAGTATGCATACATGATAGTTGACCTTCTTAGAGAAGGGTTTCTAGAAGAGTATAAAAGACATGAAGCAATGAAGATCATTAGAGTGTTGGAGCAAATGTGGTTGCTACAAACAATGTGGAAATCGGCTTGTGCAAAGCGACCTAAGCTACAACTTGCAAGTATTCTACTCTATTTTTTTCTGGAAGGTTTCAGTTTAAATGCATTTTGGAATGATCATTGCTAGCCATGGTCTTTTAGGTTTTTTTGACAGCCGAGGGGAAAGGGTGGGGTCTGAAGACATTGTAGGATATGTCGAAGGGTGATTTTGTGTGTGAATATGTTGGAGAAATGTTAACTCCCGCAGTTATGAAAAGAGTCACTATTTGAAAGAAAGTCACAAGTTTAGATACATCTCAAGATGGTCAGTTTAAAGACATTTTGAGGGACACTACTAAAGACATGCTCAGATATGCACTCATCCCCCACTTTTAGATCGTTGTCTACTACAATGATCTTCCAAACAAGATATGCATTAGAACGCTCATGATACATAGAGAAATTTACTGGCCACCTTCGAGAATGATCTGAAGCACAAACCATGACAGCATTATGTTTTTAACTTCAGCACCTCAATTGAGAATGTGACACCTTTCAGGACTTGGCGCCATTGTATGTCGTTTCGTCCACTGAATGGGTCTATCCTTTTATTTAATTTTTTTAACTTCAGTCAAATATTCTAGAAAGATGTCGCGGCAGATCCTTCACCATTTTGTTTTGCTGAACATCTCATTACATTGTTAAAAAAAAGCAGGGTGTCTTGCATGGGCAATACGTTCTTGTATTGAAGATGATGCACTCCCATTTATTCGAACCCACATGGTTAATTATTTTGTTTAAGCCTAATGATTGATTTAATTATTGTGGAACACAAAATCATGAAAATCGTATGATGGTTGTACCCAGATAGGACTCCAATTCATTGGTTAAATCTATTGTCTCATGAGATGTTATGTATGAGATTAGGGAGTAAACCTAGTCCATTAAAATGGGAGTGCATCATCTTCAATACAGGAACGTATTGCCCATGCAAGACACCCTGCTTTTTTTTAACAATGTAATGAGATGTTCAGCAAAACAAAATGGTGAAGGATCTGCCGCGACATCTTTCTAGAATATTTGACTGAAGTTAAAAAAATTAAATAAAAGGATAGACCCATTCAGTGGACGAAACGACATACAATGGCGCCAAGTCCTGAAAGGTGTCACATTCTCAATTGAGGTGCTGAAGTTAAAAACATAATGCTGTCATGGTTTGTGCTTCAGATCATTCTCGAAGGTGGCCAGTGAATTTCTCTATGTATCATGAGCGTTCTAATGCATATCTTGTTTGGAAGATCATTGTAGTAGACAACGATCTAAAAGTGGGGGATGAGTGCATATCTGAGCATGTATTTAGTAGTGTCCCTCAAAATTTCTTTAAACTGACCATCTTGAGATGTATCTAAACTTGTGACTTTCTTTCAAATAGTGACTCTTTTCAGAACTGCGGGAGTTAACATTTCTCCAACATATTCACACACAAAATCACCCTTCGACATATCCTACAATGTCTTCAGACCCCACCCTTTCCCCTCGGCTGTCAAAAAAACCTAAAAGACCATGGCTAGCAATGATCATTCCAAAATTCATTTAAACTGAAACCTTCCAGAAAAAAATAGAGTAGAATACTTGCAAGTTGTAGCTTAGGTCGCTTTGCACAAGCCGATTTCCACATTGTTTGTAGCAACCACATTTTCTCCAACACTCTAATGATCTTCATTGCTTCATGTCTTTTATACTCTTCCAGAAACCCTTCTCTAAGAAGGTCAACTATCGTGTATGCATACTCACCTTCAAATGTGACGTGTACGAGTCAACCCCGCCTCAATCTGAGGCCTGTTGTGGCTGACACAACTCCAAGTGCCTCTGTTTTGTTCAAAATGGACTTATTTTTAAGTGAGAAATCAACAACTGACATACGGGAAACCGACCAAACGCCTTCGGATTGTGTTGACACTTTAGGACAACGATTCATGGGTTATATGTGACGTGTACGACTCAACCCCGCCTCAATCCGAGACGCGGTGTGACCGGTATCACTCCAAGTGTATGTATTTAGTTTAAAATGGACAATATTTTACGTACATACGCCAAACTGATCTAACGGCTTCTGATTGCATTGATACTTTTTCACAATGATCAATGACTCATGTGTGACGTGTACGATTCAACACCGCATCAATCCGAGGCCCGGTGTGGCCGACACCACTCACAGTGTCACTGTTTTGTTAAAAATGGACTTAATTTTAAGTGAAATCAACAACTGACCATCTCGAGATGTATCTAAATTTGTGACTTTCTTTTAAATAGTGACTCTTTTCAGAACTGCGTGATATGAAGGTATTTTGGAGATTTTACTGGTTCATGCATGATATGAAGGTATTTTGGAGATTTTACTGGTTTTTTTGTCCAAAGGCCAAAGAAATGTGGTCCATCATTCTTGCATGTTACTCGTACACGTCACCAAGGACCCGTGGATCCTTCTCCTAAAGGATGAAGGCAATCCGGATGCGTCTGGTCAGATTTACGTAGGTCAGTTGTTGTTTCCAATTAAAGTGGTGTCCATTTTAAACAAGAGAGCGACCCTTTGGGTGGTAGCGGTCACACCGTGCCTCGGATTGAGGCGGGGTTGACTCGTACACGTCACCAAGGACCCGTGGATCCTTCTCCTAAAGGATGAAGGCAATCTGGATGCGTCTGGTCCGATTTACGTAGGTCAGTTGTTGTTTCCAATTAAAGTGGTGTCCATTTTAAACAAGAGAGCGACCCTTTGGGTGGTAGCGGTCACACCGTGCCTCGGATTGAGGCGGAGTTGACTCGTACACGTCACCAAGGACCCGTGGATCGTTCTCCTAAAGGATGAAGGCAATCCAGATGCGTCTGGTCGGATTTCCGTAGGTCAGTTGTTGTTTTCAATTAAAGTGGTGTCCATTTTAAACAAGAGAGTGACCATTTTAGTGGTTCAACATTATTGCATGTTGCTGGTGCATATCATCTGTTAAAATGGAAAAATGACTCATTGGAGAAAGAATGTTTTATTTAATAACAATTACAATTTTGCTACGAACATTTACATACAACAATATTTTATCTTTTGATCCCCTTAACCCCTCTCAAAAATGACCACCAATTGTACATGTCCCCAAGTCAGATCATCATTGTATTTGTGTACAATCTGTCATCAGGTATGCGGCCCACTCGTTTCTGAACACATCTATATCGTCTTGTGAGTATGAGGCTTTTCGGCAGTCATAGTAGTACTGCAAAATAAAAAAATAAAGAATTAATAAATAACTTAAACGAACTAGTAATTGTTTTTGAAAATACCTCTTTAGGGATGCTAGTTTGCTGATGAAAAACGATCTCTTTCATAAATTTACAAACATAATAACCGCAATCATTATCGTTTGTTTGTTTTGGACACTGCAAAAAAATTGATCATTAGGAGAATAAATAACTTGTGTTGAGGTGTGTTTGGATAGTGAAATTTTATTATATATACCCTGATATTTGTCCAGACGTAGTACTTGCTCGGCTCCTTATGCTTAGCCCCTGTCCTCATACCATGATTTAGACGATATTGGTACACCACCCTATCATAACAGAATCCTCAGTAAAAGATAATATATATTATATAAATTGATGTTTAGACCTAAAACGTAAGATGTAGTGTCTTACAGATTCACAAACTCCATCATGTATGGTCGGTTTGATGGATATCCTAGCTTTGAATCCAGAAAGTAAATCTTCGGAGTATCCAAGTTCACCGCAATTAGCAACCAATGTTGCCTAAAAACAAAAAAATGAATAAGTAATAAAAAAAGTGAAAATATAATTGATATGCTTTAATCGTAGAGTATTACCCCTGCATGGTTGGTATTAGGAAAAGTCTGTCATCTGTAATCTTGCGTTCAAATGTTTTCAGCAAGTCCTTCACTATTGCATCCCTTTTTGATGACTCTATTTTTGTTTGGTGTGTTGATGTGATATGAGGACTAACCAGTCCAAATCTTGGCTCATGGGAAAATCCCTTCAACTGTTTTTCATAAATGCGTCTGTCAACAATATAAAATGCATTTAGTCATAATTTGCACATTAGATCAGCTTTTATAAAATCAATTCATGGAAACATACCTCATATATACATTTACAACAGTGACGCCTAACCAACCGTTTTCAAGGATTTCATTTACATTTTCAGCAGCAACGAAATCTTGACTTTCCTCTCCGTATATATTATCTTCAAAAATCACTATATGACTATTACCATCTTTTAGCTTCGTATCCACATGAGTCTTCAATGCTAGTAAATGTGGAAAGAGAACAGGTGGTGTTATTGTGCTTTCAGTAGCTCCTTGGGATCGATTGGTCGATCCTTTAGATGGTTTCGAGCCGATGTTAGTCACCCCCTTTCCTTTCTCCGTCTATAACAACAATCATTGATTCAGACACTCTTTTCATTAATTGTTAAGGGTTTAGCTTGAAAATAAAAGGAAATAAATACCTATTTGTCTGCATGTACTCTTACAAGTTCTGCCGGCCATGCAATGAATGTCCCAATAGCCTTTTCAACCGTATGAATATCATCGTCATCAAGTGGAATAGGTAGCATTGAATTTGGCTCATGAGCTACAGTAATCGTCACTTTCAGATGATCTTTTGAAAGTGGTCTATTATGCAGTGTGGCATCTGGGATATTGAACACTGTAGCCCTCGCTACAAGGTGATAGGTGGGTGTTGACAGATATAAATCACAATCATTATCACCCTGTAGAAGATCAGTACAGATAAATTATCAGTGTTTGTCTGATTCATATTTAATGGGAACCGTTATTAGAATATTGATTACCACGGCTAAGACATTTTTTTTAGGTGAATGGCTCGCCTCAAAGCTGGTGGGGGGTGGGGCAGGATGTTCATGCGGTGGTTGTTCCTGAGTTGTGTCCTCCCTTTGCTTCCCACCCATAAAAGTTGCTAGCAACTCTCCCTGCCATTGCAATTTTTCTTCAAGGGTTGATATTTTTTCGCTCATTTGTTCCAATTTTTTCTCTGTATCATCTATTTTTTTCTTCTTATCAAAATATACTCGGGGTGTCACCCCAAACCCTGCACCTCTGACACGACCGTATTTTTCCAGCTGCTTCAAAGCCGTCGATAATAGGTCTGTATCAGCTACAGGAGTAGCTGATTCCTGTGACTGTCAGATATAGGAAAAAAACTAATTATTTTTATGTAATAGCAATTTTAAACAAATCTTTTTATCATCGTGTCATACTTACACATATTTCCCACACTTTTTGTGTGTTCTCATCTATTAACTTCCCTTCTTTGTTCACACGTGCCTCCTTCCATAGCACATGACGTGGGATAGAAGTGCATTTGGTTTTAGATTCATCAATCTACATATAAACATAGAAAGATAATTATGATGTTGTTTATTGGCACCTAACAATATTACTGTAAATTTACAATACGTACCATTTTCTTTTCTAATGAAGCGTACCCCATCCTTGCTTTATGATAGGGGTATGTTGGATTTGATGCACGTTCCTTATTTTCAGTACAGAGTTTCTGTTTCATAAATGAAATATTGACAATCAAAGTGATGAATACAGGTATCCTCAAACAACGTATTATCACTCACAATGTACCTGAAACTTCTCATCCCCACGACGGCCAATAAATGCATCCCATGCTTCTTGGGATATCAGGTGCGCATAGACAATGGGTGGGTGCGGGTTTATTTTACCTTTAGAATCTTTCAGGTGACATCTTGTTAAAATAGTACGAAAACCTCGATGAATCTTTCCTGCAAGCCTTAGTACATAATCCTTGTGTGAGTCGTCTACTATAAATGTACTCTGCAAGAGATTGAGAAGAGTAAGACACTGTTTCATCATTTTATTTTCTAGTTAATTAAAAAAATAAATTCATAATGTTACCGTAATTTCTTCCCAGATCACAGCCTTCAACCCGGACACAACATGGTGCCATGAATCTACGTCAATCGGCACGCGTTGCCGAGTGACAACTCCAATGTAACTGCTAAACATAGCCTTGTTGGTATTCACATGTTGGCCTCGTGCATTCCATCCGACTTCAAATTTGATGCCTTTGCTTTTCTCCTTAAGAATTTTGGCTAACACTGTCAAACTACGACGCACCTGTGATTTCTGCGACTTCGGTCCTTCATTCCCGACCATTTCATCGATATCAACATCATCTATATGTTCATCTACTATGATATCAACGGCATGTGCTGATGGTTGTTGGACCTCAACACTAAGAGAAGGAGCCGCAACAGCAAGAGCAGCAGCAGGAGCAGCAGTAGGAGCAGCAGGAGCCGCATCAGGAGCACCAGGAGCCACAGCAGGAGGAGGAGTATGAGCCACAGCAGTAGGAGCAGCAGGAGCCGCATCAGGAGCAACAGTAGCAGCAGAATGAGCTGCAGGAGCAGCAGGAGCAGCAGCAGCCGCAGCAGCAGCTGCTTGAGAGACTTGTTCAGTCTCAAGGTTAGGAGCACCAGAATGTGCAGAAGTCATTATCTGCAAAAGTGGTTGAACAGTTCATTCAAATTACATAAATTCTGTAATGATAAGATAATAACATGAGATAACAAGATCTATATTACAAACAAAATATAACCTGTTTACTGAACTCTCTTTCTTTTTTTCAAAGGTTGAAGAGATTTGACACCTCTATCGACAATCCAAATCCCTTCATTGTGGTCTCCTCTAACATACAAACATACAAAACATCATCTGCATTGGGACCGCTCCGAATTGATTGTGACGTACCACTAAAAGGATCGTCCTCAACTGAATTTTCATCGGAACCCTCAATAGTTTTGGACGATAACAGAACAATCGACCACTTTCGGTTTGCGGGATCTGGAACATAAAAAACTTGTACCGCTTGTGATGCCATTATAAACTGTTCGTCTTTGTACCCTTCTTTACTAAAATCAACTTTCACAAATCCCCATTCATCTATTTTAACACCACTATTGTTATCAATCCATTTGCATTGAAAAATCGGCAATTGAAATGTCGTATAATCCAACTCCCATATTAGTTTGATAATGCCAAAGTATGACATATTTTCATAAATTGGATTTATATCCTTACTACCAGAAACATGCATCGCTTCAGCCACTAGTGTAACTCCACTATTTTGCATGGTACTCTCTTCATCATGTTCATCCGTATAGAATGTATAACCATTAATTACATACCCACTGTAAGATAATACATACACACTTGGTCCAGCGGCTAGCCATCGAAGTCGTTCTGAAATTGAATTCGGATTTTCATCCAACTGCTTAAAAATATGGTCCTGAAACCATCCTATAAACTGGTGATTATGTGTATCTGCTAACCATTTTTCAGCCCTCGATGGATTCAACTGCCTAAGAATTTCATTGTGAGTTTCAATATATGGAGCAACCTCCCAACTGTTATGCAAAACATAAAGATGAGCCTGCTCCCGATCTGTAATACTGATTGTTACAACTTCTCTTCCAGAAATTCCCTCACCCTCAATGCGTCCAGTGTGACGAGATTTCGGGAGACCAATGCTTTCCACATCAGATAGGTATTCAATACAAAATTCAATGGCTTCCTCAACAATATATCACTCCACTATACAACCCTCTGGACGACTTCGATTTTTGACATATCCTTTCAAAATCTTCATATACCGTTCAACAGGATACATCCATCTATAGTGCACAGGACCACAAAGTCGAATCTCTCTCACCAAGTGAATCATCAAATGAACCATCATATCAAAGAATGTTGGCGGGGAGAACATTTCTAATTCACATAATATGATGACAATTTCTTTTTCCATAGCTGGCAATTTCCCCGGGTCTAAAACTTTGCTACATATAGCTTTGAAAAAGAAACAAAGTTTGGTTAACGTATGACGAACATTCTTGGGTAAAATGCAACGTAAAGCTATAGGAATTAGATCTTGCATCAAAACATGGCAATCATGTGATTTCAAACCTTTTAACTTCAAATCATTCATTGACACAATGTTCTTGATATTTGATGAGTACCCCTCTGGAACCTTTACATCATTAAAGAAGTTGCAAAACTGATATCTCTCTGCCCTAGAAAGAGTATAAGCAGCAGGAGGAAGAAACATTCGATTTTCACCTTTCACGGGAGCCAACTCTTCTCGTATTCCCATGTCAACCATGTCCAACCTTGCCTTAATTCCATCTTTTGTTTTGCCAAGGGCATTTAGCAACGTTCCAATAACACTATCACATACATTTTTTTCCACATGCATCACATCAAGAAAATGTCGGACGTACAAACAATTCCAGTATGGTAATTCAAAAAAAACTGATCTCTTTTTCCAACCGATTTTCGTAAGGTTTTTCGAAAATGGTTTACCAAAAACAGTGTTCATATCTTTTACTTTCTCAAACAGCTGATCACCTGTTAGTGGAGACGGTGTTGTGCGTTTTTCTGAACTTCCATTGAATGATGTCATCCAAGATCGGTACTTATGCCGACGAGGTAGAAATCTACGATGTCCTAGAAACACAGATTTCGATGAATGTTTCAACCTAATTGATTCTGTATCTTCTTCGCACACGGGACACCCTTGAGTTCCTTTAATGCTATAGCCTGACAAATTTCCATAAGCAGGGAAATCATTTATTGTCCCATACAACATCGCTCTCAACGTGAAGTATTCACTTTTATAAGCATCATACAACATTACACCTGAGTCCCACAATAACTTCAAATCCTCGATCAAAGGAGTCAGATAAACATCAATATCGTTACCTGGTTGTTTTGGTCCTGATATAAGCATAGATAACATGATGAATTTTCGCTTCATGCATAACCAGGGTGGCAAGTTATAATTTAGCAACATAACAGGCCATGTACTATGAGTGCTGCTTTGAAAACCAAAAGGATTCACTCCATCTGTAGATAACGCAAGACGAGGGTTTCTCGGCTCTTTTCCAAATTCAGGATACTCATGATCAATTTTCTTCCATTGAGGAGAGTCGGCCGGATGACGTAATAACCCATCTTTATTTCTTTTATCTGCATGCCACGACAATTGTCTTGCAGTTTCTTTACTTCCATATAAACGCCTAAACCTTGGAATGATTGGAAAGTACCATACAACTTTCGTAGGATTGGATTTATCTTTCTTGTATCGAGAAGCACCACACTTTGGGCATTCTGTAAGTGATTTGTTCTCCTTTCGAAACAATATATAGTCTTTCGGGCAGGCATGTATTCTTTCAGAAATCATTCCCATCGAGCGTAGCATTCGTCTAGCTTCATACGTCCGGCTTGGGAGCTCATTATCTTCCGGAAGCATGTCATTCAAGAGAGCAAGTAGTTCCGTAAAACTGACATCACTCCATCCATTGCCTGCTTTCAATTTATACAACTTCAGTACAGCTGACAATGTTGTATACTTAGTGCAAGCAGCATACAATGGCGTCTTTGCACAACTCTTTAACTTCTCAAACAATTTTGGGCAATCACGGGGTTCATCTTGAATTGTCTTTGTCATTTCCTCAATACGATCTTCATCATCATTGACATCTGTAATCACATCCTCCATACGGTCTTCTTCATTATCTATATTTGTATTCATATCTGACGATCCATAAAACGCAGTTTTATCCCAGCCAGTAGCTACATTCGCTTTTTCTCCGTGTTTATTCCAACATTTATAACTCCGATCTATTCCGTGACATATCAAATGTTCTTCCAACTCCTCTGGAGTAAGTAGTCTAGAATAACAACAACGTAAACACGGACAAAGGATTTGAGAAGGATCCTTTGTGTGATCCTTTGCAAACTTGATGAACTCTTTCACTCCGTTCTCGTACTCTATTGTTAAACGATTAGAATCCATCCAATCTTTATTCATCTTCATCCTATTTGAATCTCAAATATTAGTATTTATGGTTCAAGTACACAAAAGAAGACTTCCAAATACAGTAGAAGGGAACCACTTCCTTGGAAGGAGATCAAGTAGTCTAACCTATAATCAAGATTCATAAAAAAGAATATTAGATTCACTAAAAAGATGATTATCTATCACTCTATTAGGAGAAAAAGATACGTATGCACCTAATGTGACATCAAACATGGTTTTACACACTTTGGGATAAACATGTGTTCATGTTCAGAAACGATTATAAATAATAGGATACCCCCTTAATTTAGTATCTCAACTTTTATAGAAAATATGAGGCTTTGAATCGCGTAGAATTGCATTCAATAGGAGTTTGTAAAGAGAGTTGCGTGCATGGTAAAAAGTTGCGTGCATGGACTTATTCTTATCGATTCGAGAATCCCTGGTGTCATAGTCTACACCTTTATCCACCTTCATGTCCAGCGCATGTCAAATTATCTTAGACTGATTTTCCATTAAGTTACTCAGGATTTTCAAGGAATCAGTCCCCACAATATGACACTAAAAAGTTCTACCATAGTTCTAATTGCATGATTCTAAAATGCCTGATTTCAAGTACTATAGTTGGTTTGATTCTATAGTAATGCCTAAGTCATTATGTTCTAGTCCAGACACCCCAAAAACTAAACATTCCCCCTCCCTTTGTGTGGGTTAGACCCATGCATGTAGTTTTAACTTAAAATATCTATGTACATCTTGATTCTTTCCATCACAAGAAACATGGTGATACATAAACATCATATTTAGGGTCTATTCATGAGACATAAATTTCCCCATTGTCACTATGTCGGAGCCAAATCTACAGATGAAATTTTAAACACAATAAAGATTGTTTTCCCCTTGTGCTCCCATGAATTAAATAAATCTACATAGTGGAGTGAAATGTGAGGTTTTCCCCACTAGTGATATCTTATGAAAAAAATTATCCACTCCCATGAATAATCTAAATCTGTATGGGAGGATGTAATATAGGTAGGTCCTTATAACAAGACATTAAACTGTGTGGCCAATGTTCTGTCCCTATGCATGGGTCGGTCCTACATAAGGGAACCTTACCACATCGTTATAAGAGAAAACATCTCTATCATTTTCACTAGGAAATCTTGACTTGCATCTACCCTTTCATGTTCAGGCCTCTTCCTTTCAAAAACCATACACTATGCACAAAAAGGTCTTAATCCTCATATCCTTCCATGGCCATCGGAAATGAGCGGTCATCGTCCTAAGGTCACCTTTATTTGACTAATCACAATATGCACTGGTGGATCTGCATATGTTTCCCACTAAAAAGGCATGTCAACCAAAGACAATTTCGTCCTCAATAATGGATTTTACTACCATCAAACACCCTATGACATTTAAGTACCATATCAATCCTTGGATTCATGAACCCCTGGGTTAAAATTTACATCTACCACCCCCCCCCCTCATGCATGATTATGGTAGAACATTCTTGGTTATACTATAGTGAAAAGGGTGAATCATTTCCCCTCCTTATCAGAACAAAATGGAAACCTGCACAAAGGTCCTAGTTTTAGGACATTAAACTACACCATGCCTCAACTCTCCATTACATAAGACAAATTCTAGTAGGTTTTATACATTCCATAACAACTTGAAGGGATTCCATGAATGTTTGAAACAAATAAATAAAACTAGAATAGAATTCATACCCTTAGTTGGTCGAGGGCGTTGCGGGTTGCGGAAGGCGGCCGCGGAGGGCGACCGAGGGCGGCCGAGTGAGGCGGAGGGCGACGGAGGCGGCGGAGAGCGGCCGAGGGCGGCGGAGGGCGGCCGAGGGCGGAAGAGAACGGCGGCCGAGGGCGTTGCGGGCAGCCGAGGGCGGCAGGCGGTGGAGGTCGGCCGAGGGTGTTGCGGGCGGCGGAGGACGGCGACTGTACCGAGGGCGGCAAGCTCCGGCGAAGCGAACACAGCAGCGGTATTCGGGAGAAGAGTAGCAGGGTTACGGTTCCGCGAGAGCTTTAGCTGCGATAAAACGAGGGCACTGTGCGACCGACTTTATAAAAAAGTCGACTAAGGTTTTATCAGCGCTAAAAAAGCGCTGATAAAGGCTACCTTTATCAGCGCTAAAATTATAGCGCTGATAAAATCTAGCTTTATCAGCGCTTTTCTAGCGCTGATAATATTATGATTTATCAGCGCTAGAAAAGCGCTGATAAAGATTCCCCGTATCAGCGCTCAAATTTCAGCGCTGATACCGGGTCTCTTTATCAGCGCTTTTTTAGCGCTGATAAAGATAATTTTTATCAGCGCTTTTTGAGCGCTGATAAAGGATACCCTATATCAGCGCTGAAATTTGAGCGCTGATAGAGGTGTTCTGTATCAGCGCTTTTTTAGCGCTTATATAGGAAACCTTTATCAGCGCTCAAAAAGCGCTGATAAAGACCAACTGTATCAGCGCTAATATTTTAGCGCTGATACAGATCATATTTATCAGCGCTTTTCTAGCGCTGATAAATTTTACTATTATCAGCGCTAAGAAAGCGCTGATAAAAATTAGCTTTTTCAGCGCTGTAATATTAGCGCTGATATAGAGAAATGTAATTGTTTAAGCATGATGTTTTAAGACATAAAATCCTTGATAGTTAAAAGATTTTTAAATGAAATAATCTTCTCACGAAAGTTTTATTCTTTTAAAAAATGTCAGGAAATAGGAGGAACTATGCAAATGGTGACCACAATAGACCATGCACTGACGGACCTCCGATGGAAGCTGGAATGGAAACATTCATGCGAATGATGAACCAACAGACTCAAGTTATGGGAAATAACTTGAATCAAGCTGGGAGACCAATATCACCATGAAGGGAACAAATTTATATTGAATCCTTTATACGTCAATGACCACCAACCTTCAGTGGATCGATCGACCCATTGATTGTCGAATAGTGGATCAAATCTATTGAGAAGATCTTTTCTCTGCTCTGTTGTTCTGAACAAGAGAAGGTTACCCTAGCTGTCTATCGCTTAGAAGGAGAAGTTGATTAGTGGTAGGAATTGATTAAAAACACAAGTCCAAGAGTGGAAGTTGAATATATGGAGTGGGAAGTGTTCAGAAGGATATTCTTCAACAAGTATTTCCCTTGATCGATGAGAATAAGAATGGAGAAGGAGTTTCTCGAGCTGAAGAAGAATGAATCTGTGAGAATATACGAGATGAACTTCACAAAGCTTTCACGTTACACCTCTATCTTTTTCATAGATCCAAATGGAAAGGTTGATAGATTCTTCGGTGGACTGAGACCTCATCTACGGAAGAATCTAGCTAGCTGAGACTATGATAGCTATGAGGAGATCATGCGGAGTGTAATGAAATTAGAACTAGAGTTTAGTGAGACGAAGTGGTCTCATAAAACAAATGATAAGAAGATATCAATGGATCCCAGCTTAGGTAGGACCTTTGATCAAGGAAGAGGAGGCAAGCAAGTACAACTTCCCACGTGTAATAAATGTGGGAAGAAGCATTCTGGGAACTGCCTGCTCGGGAGCGGGAAATGATACAAGTGTGGAAGAGATGGCCATATTGCAAGGAATTGTTGTAGTGAGGTGAAACCTCAACTTCCAAACACTAACGACAAGGGGAATATGGTGCAAGCACTACCTGATGTCCAGTGCTTTAAGTGTGGACAACTTGGGAACTTTTCCAATCACTTTCCAAATCTAAGGGTAGTAGAGGGGAACCACCATTAGCCTCAAAAAAGGACAAGGTAGCAAGGTCGTGATTTTTCTATCATGACAACTGAAGTTGAAGCTATGAATGATGTGGTAGCAGGTACTCTTATTGTTCTCTCAAAGCTATCAAGTACTTTTTTTGATTCTGGTTATATGCATTCCTTTATTTCCTCTAAGTTTTTAAGGAATTTAGAATCAACTCCTGATTTTCTAAAAGTAGAGTTATTAGTAAAGACTCCTGGTGGGATTATCCAAGCACTGCCACTGTTTAGAAACTCTAGTATTTACTTTGGTGAGCACAATCTTATCGAAAATCTAGTAGTCATTCCCATGCTAGAATTCGACATTATACTAGGGATGGAGTGGCTCTCAAAATATAATGATAAGAACAAATTAAAAAGCAAGGAAATATTAGTAGTCTTGAATGGAGAACCTACCGTTATCTTCCAAGGAGAGATATCTCAACTAGATCCTTGTCTAGAAGAACCCCCTATATCCTTCTTTATGGAGTTGATCAGTGAAGAAGAAGAAGGAGATGAGGGTTTAAGGATAGAAAATGTCCCCATTGTCCAGGAATATGTTGATGTATTTCCTGAGGAGCTACCCGGACCTCTCCCAGAAAGAGAAGTAGAGTTCTCCATTGAGCTCGTACCTGGATCTCATCCGATATCAAAGAACCTGTATAGGATGGAAAATGTGTAGTTGGAGGAATTAAAGAAACAACTCCAAGATCTTTTGGAGAAGGGGTTTATCCGACTGAGTGTGTCTCCTTGGGAAGCACCAGTTCTCTTTGTGAAGAAGAAGGATGGATCGATGCGACTATGCATTGATTATAGAGAACTAAATGGGATTACAGTAAAGAAAAAATACCCTCTTCCAAGAATTGATTTCTTATTTGACCAACTTAGTGGGGCTCAATTCTTCTCTAAGATTGATCTTCATTCTGGTTATCATCAATTGAGGGTGAAGAAAGAAGATATTCCAAAAACTACCTTCCGATCAAGATATGGGCATTATGAGTTTTTTTTTATGCCTTTCGGACTGACTAATGAACCTTCAATTTTTATGGATTTGATTAATAGAGTCTTTAATTACTACCTTGATAACTTTTTGGTAGTTTTTATTGATGATATTATGATATATTCCAAAAGTAGTGAGGAGCATGAAGATCATCTAAGGGTTATTTTTCAAACTCTATGGAAGGAGAGGCTTTTTGGAAAGTTTAGAAAATACGATTTATGTTTACAACAAGTTGCTTTCTTGGGGAACATTGTTACCAATGAAGGGATCCAAGTTTCCCTATAAAGAAAAAAATTGTAGAGGAGTGGCCTCAGCCTACAATAATAACTGAGATTCGTAGTTTCCTTAGTTTAGAGGGATATTATAAGAGGTTTGTGAAAAACTTTTCATGACTTTCTAATCCATTAACCAAGTTAACTCGAAAAGGGTTCAAGTTCATCTGGACAAAGTAATGTGAGAAAAGTTTCCAAGAGTTGAAGAAGAGATTGGTTTCTGCACCTATGTTAACTCTGCCCTCATTTCTCAAAATGGAATTCCCCAGTGTGGCCTTTTCAAACCCTCCACACAGAGGAACCCCCTCCCCCATGAAGGGGTAGCACCTGAAGGCAGCTCCCCAACCAGGGAAGGAGCCATTGCCAGCTGAGATGGTAGAGCATCCTGGAGGGTAACATCCCGGTAGTGATGGTTCGTCATAGCGATCCATCAGAAATTGGGTCGCGCCTCATTTTGCCCACCCAGAGGAGTCTGGGTGACCCGAAAAGGTGGGTGGATCCCGAGGCGAAAAAGTACACTGGGTTTTTTGGCCCAAGGGGTTACAGGGTATAGGTGGGTCGTCACCCACCACCGAACGCCTTTATGTACTCCCCCAGCCGCAGTCCCAGGTGAAACGGCACTCGGGATTTCAGGCCAGTTCCACACAGATTAGAGGGACCCATGAGAGGTGATAAATGCATATAGTGCGTGTTTCCTTGCAAGGACTCTAACCTGGAACCTCGGGGTCAAGACACCACTGCCACTCACCAACTCACCCATGCCCCGTGGGCAAAAGTACACTGGGTTTTTAGGCCCAATGGGTTACAGGGTATAGGTGGGCCGTCACCCACCACCGAGCGCCTTAATTTACTCCCCCAGTTGCAGTCCCAAGTGTAACGGAACCCAGGCTTTCAGGCCAATTCCACACAGGGTAGAGGGGCACATGAGAGGTGATAAATGCATATAGTGTGCATTGCCTTGCGAGGACTCAAACCCGGAACCTCGGGGTCAAGATTCCACCACCGCTCACCAACTCACCCATTCCCCGTAGGCAAAAAAATACACTAGTTTTTCAGGCCCAAGGGGTTATAGGGTATAGGTGGTCCATCACCCACCACCGAGCGCCTTTATGCACTCCCCCAGTTGTAGTTGTTTTTTCTCTGAAGATATGGAGGCACTATCTTTATGGGGAGAAATGTGATATATATACAGACCATCAAAGTTTAAAGTATATTTTCACACAAAATTAATTGAACATGAGACAAAGAAGAAACATGAAACTTCTTAAATACTATGATTTTTCAATTCATTATAATCCTGGAAGAGTAAACAAAGTTACTGATGCTTTAATCAGGAAAGACCCAGTTGTTCTTTCCATGATGAGGATTCAAAAAGATACTTTGATCAATGACCTAGTAAAACTAGACATGGTAATTATAAATGAAGGGACATCATCAACCCTAACCTAAATGATTTATCAATCGTCATTACTAGAGAAGGTCAAGAAATCTCGGAAATAATATCTTTTTTTATAGAAGAAGTTTGAGGTTGTGAAGAATGGGAAGTTTCCTGAGTTCAATATTGATCAAGAAGGTGTACTAAAATTTCGTACAAGACTATGTGTTCCATCTATTCTGGAAATAAAGAAGGAGCTGATGGATGAAGCTCATAGCTCTACTTTCTCTATACATCCAGGAAGCATAAAAATGTATAGGGACCTTTGTGGTCATTATTTGTGGGATAATATGAAAATGGAGATTGCTGACTACACTTCAAGGTGATTGGTATGTCAGAAAGTGAAGGAAGAGTGACAACTTCCTAAAGGGGTATTGCAACCACTACCCATACCAGCATGGAAGTGGGACAATATCACTATGGACTTCATCACTGGTCTCCCAAGAACTTCCAAATGAAACAATGTGATATGGGTTATTGTGGACCGTCTAATCAAGACTGCCCATTTATCTCCATTTTGGGAATATTTCTCTCTTGATCAACTTTCTAGGATTTACGTGAAGAAAGTGGTAAGGATGCATGGATTTCCACTTTCTATCGTATCTGATCGTGATCCTAGGTTCCCATCAAAATTCTGGAGAAGTCTTCAACAAGTTCTGAGCATTGAATTGAATTTCAGTACGGACGATCACCCCCAAACTGATGGACAATCTGAAAGGGCTATTAAAACACTTGAGGACATGCTGAGAACATGCTCAATGGAATTTAAAGGTGGATGGGATCAACATCTCCCTTTAGTTGAGTTCTCTTACAACAACAGCTTCCACTCGATCATTCAAATGGCACCCTATAAAGCTCTATATGGGAAGTGATGTAGAACTTCTACTTGTTGAGATGAAGCTGGTGAGAGAAATATTCTTCGGCCTGATCTTGTACAAGAGATGATAGAAAAAGTCCACGCCATCCAACAAAACATTAAGGTTGCACAGAGTCGGAAAAAGAGCTATGCTGAAAACCATCAAAGGGACTTAGAGTTTGATGTTGGTCACAAATTATTTCTTTAGATTTCACCTTGGAAGAGAGTCTTGAGGTTTTGGAAGAAAGGAAATCTCATCCATAGGTACATTGGCCCCTATGAAATCCTTGATCGCATGGGATTAGTGGCCTATCAGCTTGAACTTCCTCCAAATATTGCACAAATTCATGATGTTTTCCACATATCCCTCTTAAGAAAGTACATACATGACCCTTCACATGTACTAAACCTAGAGGTGGTACAACTGGAACATGAACTCTCTTATGACGAGCAGCCGGTGGAGATCTTGGATCGTAGAGACAAGGTTCTAAGCAAAAAGACTACCAACCTTGTTAAGGTGTTGTGGAGGAACCACAAATTCCAAGAATCCACGTGGGAACCAGAGGAGTCTATGAGGTATAAGTACCCACACCTTTTCTCTTTTTAGGGTATGAGTTAAAATTTTAGGGACGAAATTTCTTAAGGGGGAAGATTGTAACGACCCAAACTTTTGTTAATGAAAATCCCTCCTGATCTGATTAAATATGTGAAATGGTTACACAAAATATGCACTTTTTTGTTTTATGTTTTTAGATTTTAAAATACCATTAATAATTATGATCGTTGCTAATATAGTCATTGAACAGTGATCACATAATTAGTATAAATATAGGGCTTTAACAAATTCTCTTTACTTAGAAAAAGGAAGTGATGGCCTCATCCAGTAGACTTACCCCGTATGATGCCCATTTATCAGAACTCAAAAGGGAGGTTGCGTTTTTGGGGTTTTCTATTGACTAAGCCCAATCTGAGCATTAATATGTTAATCTCGAGCGGAACCTCCTATGGGAGAAGTGGAAGTTGATAGATATTACCACTCGAGCGATGTTATCCGAGCCACCCCAAGAGTCTCTCACCATCGCGCACCATACCCTAAGGTCTTATGAGGGTGTTTTAAGGGGTTATGTAACAAGACCCTAGTACTATGATTATGTACATTATTTTTGTATATAATAATGTATGTACTTTCATTTTATTATTGTTACTTTGTAAATAGTTTTTTTTAAAGCACAAATAGTATTTTTAGTTAAATATTCAACTAAGAAATCTATTTTGATTAATTATTGGATTTTTTAATTAAATAATATTTTAAAAAAAATATTATTATTATTATTAAATTAATTTTTATTAAAAATAAATGATCGTATAATTTTATGAATGCAATTGTAATTTTTATTAAGGTTTGAAAGCCATTATTGTCCAAACCCATGAATTTTCAATAAATGTCGGTTTTAATTTTAAAATTAATAATTAATTTATTTAGAAAATTATTTAGATAAAATTAATATTATTTCTGGAATCAGGACGTCGAAATTATCCAACAATGAATTTTTCATAATTTTCTGAGACACTCAAATTTTTGGGTAAAAATTAAATACCGTATAAATATATAATATTTTTTATGACATCATAATGACCCAATAGTGATGTAATAAAATACTATAAAATATAGTTTCAGACAATATATGTTTTACCATTAAAATAATGTGATTTTGGGTTTTTTTTATTTATTTTACAAAGCTTTAGTGGACCCTCCAAGACTTATATAACATTTTGTCTTTTTAAATTGTTTTCCTTGGGAGTGTGACTCACCTCAACATAAGAAACCCTATTATTTTAAGAATTTCAGCCATTGAACTTATAAAATATTGTTTTCCAATCCCCTTTTTTAGAAAACATGGGCAAAAACCATGGGCTGGTTTGTGGTTTTGTTTAGTTTAATGTGAGGTATCCCAAACCTAAATAATAAAAAATTCCCTCAACTTTCCTATATAAACCCACCCAACATCCCACTTCCTCTTCACTCAAAGCCCATGAAGTTCGTCCAAACTCTGCCCTCCTCTCTCTAGAATCCTCCCAAGGTTCCCTAAAGCCTCCCAAGGTCCCAAACTTCAAGCTTTCAAAGTTACTCTTCAAGGTAAGGGCTGTAGGGGATTGTTCTTATATATCTTTACTACTTTCCATTTAATGTCCAAATAATGAGAGACCCTTTCTTCTCTCATCAATTGTTTTTCTCAAATTTTAAGTGACGTTGTTAGGCTGCCGAATTTTTGTAAAAGAAATCGCATCTTCTCTTTCCTTTCAAGTTTCCTTTTCTTGTGGTATGTCATAAAAATTTTCAAACCATGATCTTACTTCTATTTTATTATGTCCCTATAATATAAAATTATTCATTTATTTATGGGATACCCTTTTCCCATTTCTTTTTATTATTTTTTAAAACCATGTTATATAGTCGTTATGCTGCAGAAATTTCGTCTCAAATCTCTCTCTCTTTCTCTCAAGAAATCCTCTTGTTTTATTTATGTGAATACCCGGACCTATTTAGTTTTTATGGGTGTTCATAAATACAAAAAAATGATATATTTTATTCTGGAATTTACATACATATAACTCTCACTCCCTTTCCATGGGATATAAATGACATAATGATTTTATTTTTAAGTAATTTTTAAAACGTCATGATTTTGAAATGAAACCCATTACTTTTATTCTCTATGGGTCATTTATGAAATATTTGATTATGATCTATGTGTATCAGATGAAAGTAAAGACATATTAATGGTGTATCCTGATAGCGCTCCAATTCATTGGGTAAATAATTTATCTCTAGAGATGACAAGTTTCACGATACCTTGGGGAATAACCTTGGTAATTTTTTTTATGACACCTCGAGGTTGTACCTTGGTGATATGTTCATGAATGTCTAAATGAAATTTTGTAGCCACATATGAAATTTATTTTTAAAGTTATTTTTGTTATGATATTCCTATACTTCCATTGCTCATGTCTTTATGTTTTTAAGTTCTTATTGATATCACAAGTAAATTGATTCCCTTGCTTCCCTTACTATGCCTTATGCTCACCCTTTCCTTTGATGTATGTCTCTAGGTTATAAGATGCAGTAATTGTACTTAAGAGGAATCTATGATGAATCCTTACAAGTGGAATAGAAGAATTTTTTATGTTATTTTCATGTATTATGTTCCTTATTTCCAAGACATTAGACTTTAAAGATCCTCTGTTTGTAAAATTTAATGAAAAGTTATGTTATAAAAAGGAAAGATGAAATAGTTGGTATCAGAGGATAGTTTAGTTATTTATGTAAATTAGGATATGAAAACTTTATGAAGAACCCTATAGAAAATTTTAAATATAAGAAAACTTCTTGGTATTTTGGTGAGTAATGACTAAGTGGTTTATCAAATAAATACATCCCTGTCTGGATACGAGAAGGTAGATGCGGCTCTGGCACAAATGTACATAGGGGTAAAACATAAAAACACTGCTTTGAGCTAGACTCGAACGGGAACTGGTTCACGACAATGGGCCTTGCTGCACTCTTGGTTACGACACTCCCGGGGGATATGTTAGGTTAATCGCAAGCTTTTTATGAATCATTATGAAGAAATTATAAGAAATGTAATTGTTTAAGCACGATGTTTTAAGACATAAAATCCTTGATAGTTAAAAGATTTTTAAATGAAATAAGTTTCTCACGAAAGTTTTATTCTTTTAGAAAATGGAGGAACCGTGCAAATGGTGACCACAATGGACCATGCGCTGACAGCCCTCTGATGGAAGCTAGAATGGAAACATTCATGCGAATAATGAACCAGCTAACTCAAGTTATGGGAAATAACTTGAATCAAGATGAGAGACCAATATCACCATGAAGGGAACAACTTTCTGTTGAATCCTTTATGCGTCAGGGATCACCAACCTTCAATGGATCGATCGACCCATTGATTGTCGAACAGTGGATCAGCTCTATCAAGAAGATGCTCTGTTGTTTTGAACAAGAGAAGGTTCCCCTGGCTGTCTATCCTTAGAAGGAGAAGCTGATCATTGGTAGGAATTGATTAAAAACACAAGGCCAAGAGTGGAAGTTGAAGATATGCAGTGGGAAGTTTTCAGAAGGATATTCTTCAACAAGTATTTCCCTCGATCGATGAGAACAAGAATGGAGAAGGAGTTTCTCAAGATGAAGAAGAAGGAGAATGAATCTGTGGGAATCTACGAGATGAACTTCACAAAGCTTTCATGTTACAACTCTATCTTTTTCATGGATCCAAATGGAAAGGTTGATAGATTTTTCGGCAGACTGAGACCTCACCTATGGAAGAATCTAGCCAACCGTGACTATGATAGCTATGAGGAGATTGTGCGGAGTGCGATGAAAGTAAAACTAGAGTGTGATGAGATGCAGTGGTCTCATGAAACAAAAAACAAGAAGTGTTTGATGGAGACCAGCTTAGGTAGGACCTTTGATCAAGGAAGAGGAGGCAAGAAAGTTCAACTTTCCATGTGTAAAAAATGTGGGAAGAAGCATACGGGGAACTACCTGCTCGGAAGTAGGAAATTCTACAAGTGTGGAAGAGATGAACATATTGCAAGGAATTTTCATAGTGAGGCGAAACCTCAACTTCCAAACACTAATGATAAGGGGAATATGGTGTAGGCACTACCTGATGTCCAGTTCTTTAACTGTGGAAAACTTGGGAACTTTTCCAATCACTATCCAAATCTGAGGGCAGTAGAGGGGAACCACCATCAGCCTCAACAAAGGACAAGGGAGCAAGGTTGTGATTTTTCTATCACAACAGTTGAAGTTGAAGCTCCGAATGATGTGGTAGAATGTACTCTTGTTGTTATCTCAAATCTAGCAATAACTTTGTTTGATTCTGGTTTTATGCATTCCTTTATTTCCTCCAAGTTTTCAAAGAATTTAGAATCAAATCCTGATTTTATAAACGTAGAGTTATCAGTCAAGACTCCTGGTGGGATTATCCAAGCATCGTCAGGGTTTAGAAACTCTAGTATTTACTTTGGTAAGCACAATCTTATAGAAAATCTAGTATTCATTCCCATGATGGAATTCGACATTATACTAGGGAAGGACTGGATCTCAAAGTATAATGATAAGATCAAATGTAGAAGTAAGGAAATATCAGTAGCCTTGAATGGATAACCTACAGTTATCTTCCAAGGAGAGATATCTCAACCAGATCCTTGTCTAGAATAACCCCTTATATCCTTCTTTATGGAGTTGATCGGTGAAGAAGAAGAAGGAGATGAGGATTTAAGGATAGAAAATGTCCCCATTGTCTAGGAATACATTGATATATTTCTGGAGGAGTTACCCAAACCTCCCCCAGAAAGAGAGGTAGAGTTCTCCATTGAGCTCGTACCTCGATCTCATCTGATATCAAAGAACCCGTATAGGATGGAAAATGTGGAGTTAGAGGAATTAAATAAACAACTCCAATATCTTTTGGAGAAGGGTTTTATCTGACTGAGTGTGTCTTCTTGGGGAGCATCAGTTCTCTTTGTGAAGAAGAAGGATGGATCTATGTGGCTATGCATTGATTATAGAGAACTGAATGGGATTACAGTAAAGAAAAAATACCCTCTTCCAAGAATTTATGTCTTATTTGACCAACTTCATGGGGCTCAATTCTTCTCTAAGATTGATCTTCGTTCTGCTTATCATCAAATGAGGGTGAAGAAATAAGATATTCCAAAAACTGCCTTCCAATCAAGATATGGGCATTATGAGTTTTTTTTCATGCCCTTCAGACTGACTAATGCACCTACAATTTTTATATATTTGATGAATAGAGTCTTTAAGGACTACCTTTAAAACTTTGTGGTAGTTTTTATTGATGATATTCTGATATATTCCAAAATTCACGAGGATCATGAAGATCATCTAAGGGTTATTTTTCAAACTCTACAGATGGAGAGGCTTTTTGGAAGTTCAGCAAATACAATTTCTAGTTACAACAAGTTTCTTTCTTGGGGAACATTGTTACCAATGAAGGAATCAAAGTTGACCCTATAAAGACAAAATTTGTAGAGGATTGTCCTCAGCCTATAACAATAACCAAGATTCATCGTTTCCTTGGTTTAGTGGGATATTATAGAAGTTTTTTGAACAAATTTTCATGAATTTCTAATCCATTAACCAAGTTAACTCGAAAAGGGGTCAAGTTCATCTGGACAAAGGAATGTGATAAAAGTTTCAAAGAGTTGAATAAGAGATTGATTACTAAACCCGTGTTAACTCTACCCTCAAGTGGAAAAGGATTCGTTATTTTTAGTGATGCATCTCTGAAAGGGCTTGGTTACGTCCTCATGCAAAATGAAAAATTCATTGCTTATGCATCTCGACAGTTGAAGACTCATGAGAAGAACTATCCTATGCATGATTTGAAGCTAGCTGCAGTCGTTTTTACTCTGAAGATATGGAGGCACTATCTTTATGGGGAGAAATGTGATATATACAGAGACCATCAAAGTTTTAAGTATATTTTCACACAAAAGGAATTGAACATGAGACAAATGAGATGGTTGGAACTTCTAAATACTATGATTGTTCAATTCATTATCATCCTAGAAGAGTAAACAAAGTTGTTGATACATTAAGCAGGAAAGACCCAGTTATTCTTTCCATGATGAGGATTCAAAAAGATCATTTGATCAATGACCTAGTAAAACTGGACATGGGAATTATAAAGTAAGGGACATCATCAACCCTAACCCAAATGATTTCTCAATCGTCATTACTAGAGAAGATCAAGAAAGCTCAGAAAGAAGATATTTTGTTACAGAAGAAGTTTGAGGTTGTGAAGGATGGGAAGTTTCCTTAGTTCAATATTGATCAAGAAGGTGTAATGAATTTCATACCAGACTATGGGTTCCATCTATTTCGGAAATAAATAAGGAGCTGATGGATGAAGCTCATAGCTCTACTTTCTCTATACATCCTGGAAGAAAAAAAATGTATAGGGACCTTTGTGATCATTATTGGTGGGATAATATAAAAAGGGAGATTGCTGAATACACTTCAAGGTTCCTAGTATGTCAGCAAGTAAAGGCAGAGCGACAACTTCATAAATGGGTATTGCAACCACAACCCATACCAGCATGGAAGTGGCATAATATCACTATAGACTTCGTCACTATTCTCCCAAGAACTTTCAAAGGAAACAATGCGATATGGGTTATTGTGGACCGTCTAACCAAGACTACCCATTTTATCTCCATTTGGGAAGATTTCTCTCTTGATCAACTTACCAGGATTTACATGAAGGAAGTGTTAAGGCTGCATGGAGTTCCGCTTTCTATCGTATCTGATCGTGATCCAAGGTTCACATCAAAATTCTGGAGAAGTCTTCAACAAGCTCTAAGCATTGAATTGAATTTTAGTACGGCCTATCACCCCCAAAATGATGTCCAATCCTAAAGGACTATTAAAACACTCAAGGACGTGCTGATAACATGCTCAATGGAATTTAAAGGTGGATGGGATCAACATCTCCCTTTAGTTGAGTTATCTTACAATACAGCTTCCACTCGAGCATTCAAATGGCACCCTATGACGCTCTATATGAGAAGCCATGTAGAACTCCTACTTGTTGAGATGAAGCTGGTGAGATAAATATTTTTGGGCCTGATCTTGTACAAGTGATGACAGAAAAAATCCACACCATCCAACAACACATTAAGGATGCTCAGAGTCGGCAAAAGAGCTATGCCGAAAACCGTCAAAGGGACTTGGATTTTGATGTTGGTCACAAATTTTTTCTTCATATTTAACCTTGGAAGAGAGTCGTGAGGTTTGGGAAGAAAGGAAATCTCATCCCTAGGTACATTGGCCCCTATGAAATTCTTGATCGTGTGGGATCAGTGGCATATCGGCTTGCACTTCCTCCAAATCTTGCACAAGTTCATGACATTTTCCACATATCTCTCTTGAGGTAGTACATACCTGACCCTTCATGTGTACTAAACCCAGAGGTGGTACAACTAGAACATGACCTCTCGTATGAGCAGTAGCCGGTGGAGATCTTAGATTGTAGATATAAGGTTCTACGCAACAAGACTACCAACCTTGTTAAGGTGTTGCGGAGGAACCACAAATGCGAAGTAGCCATGTGGGAACTGGAGGAGTCTATGAGGCAGAAGTACCCACTCCTTTTCTCTTTTTAGTGTATGGGTTAAAATTTCGGGGACCAAATTTCTTAAGGGGGGAAGATTGTAATGACCCAAACTTTTGTTAGTGAAAATCCATCTTAATCTAATTAAATATGTGAAATGGTTACAAAAAATATGCACTTCTTTTGTTTTATGATTTTGAATTTTAAAATACCAATAAGAATTATGACTGTTTCTAATATAGCCGTTGAATAGTGATCACATGATTAGTATAAATATAGGGCTTTAAAAAATTCTTTTTACTCAGACAAAGGAAGCGATGGCCTCATCCCGTAGACTTGCCCCGTATGAATCCCATTTATCAAAGCTCGAAAGGGATGTTTCATCTTGGGCTTTGCTCTTGACCAATCCCAATCTGAGCTTGAATACGTTAAGATCAATCAGAACCTCCTACGGAAGAAGTGGAAGTTGATAGAGATTACCACTCGAGCGATGTTATCTGAGCCACCCCAAGAGTCTGTCACCATTGCGCACCTTACCCTAAGGTATTATGAGGGTGTTTTAAGGGATTATGTAACAAGAACCTAGTACTATGATTATGTACATTATTTTTGTATATAATAATGGATGTAATTTCATTTTATTATTGTCACTTTGTAAAAAGTTTTTTTTAAGCACAAATAGTATTTTTAGTTAAATATTCAACTAAGAAATATATTTTGATGAATTAATGGATTTTTGAAATAAATAATATTTTAATAAAATATAATTATTATTATTAAATTAATTTTTATTAAAAATAAATGATCGTATAATTTTATGAATGCAATTGTAATTTTTATTAAGGTTTGAATGTCATTATTGTCGAAACCCGTGAATTTTCAATAAATGTCAGTTTTTATTTTAAAAGTAAAAATTAAAATATTTAGAAAATTATTTAGATAAAATTAATATTATTTCTGGAATTAAGACGTCTAAATTATCCAATGGTGAATTTTTCATAATTTTCTGAGACACTCAAATTTTTTGGGTAAAAATTAAATACCGTATAAATATATAATGTATTTTATGACATCATAATGACCCAATAGTGATGTAATAAAATACTATAAAATGTAGGTTCAGCCAATATATGTTTTACCATTAAAATAATGTGATTTTGTGTTTTTTTGATTTATTTTACAAAGCTTTAGTGGACCCTCCAAGACTTATATAATATTTTGTCTTTTTAAATTGTTTTCCTTGAGAGTGTGACTCACCTCCACATAAGAAACCCTATTATTTTAAGAATTTCAGTCATTGAACTTATAAAATGTTGTTTTCCACTCCCCTTTTTCAGAAATCATGGGTTGTTTTGTGGTTTTTTTAGTTTAATGTGAGGTGTCCCAAACCTAAATAATAAACAATTCCCTCTCTTTTCCTATATAAACCCACCCAAGCTCTCACTTCCTCTTCAATCAAAGCCCTTAAGTTCATCCAAACTCTGCCCTCATCTCTCTAGAATCCTCTCAAGGTTCCCTAAAGCCTCCCAAGGTCCCAAACTTCAATCTTTCAAAGTTACTCTTCAAGGTAAGGGATCCTTTCACCCTCCACTTTTAAGTCGTGACTTCCTTTATGTTATGTCTTATAGTTCCATTTTATTATGTGGGGGCTTGTTCTTATATATATTTAATACTGTCCATTTCATGTCCAAATTATGAGAGACCCCTTCTTCTCTCATCAATTGTTTTTTTGAAATTTTAAATGATGCCATTAGGCTGCCGAATTTTCATTAAAGAAATCACATCTTCTCTTTCCTTTCAAGTTTCCTTTTTTGTGGTATGTCATCAAAATTTCCACACCATGATCTTATTTCTATTTAATTATTTCCCTGTATTGTAAAATGATTCATTTATGGATTGGAGACCATTTTCCCTTCTCTTTTTATTATTTTCTAAAACCATGTTATATAGCCTTTATGCTGCACAAATTTCGTCTCAAATATCTCTCTCTTTCTCTCAAGAAATCCTCTTGTTTTATTTATGTGAATAACCGGACCTATTTAATTTCTATGGGTGTTCATAAATACACAAAAAATATATATTTGATTTTGGAATTGACATACATATAACCTTCACACCCTTTCCATGGGTTATAAATGACATAATGATCTTATTTTTAAGTACTTTTTAAAACGTCATGATTTTGAAATGAAATCCATTTCTTTTATTCTATATGGGTTATTTATGAAATGTTTGATTATGATCTATGTGGATCATATAAAAGTAAATACATTTTAAGGGTGCACCCTGATAGTGCTCCAATGAATTGGGTAAAGAATTTATCTCTAAAGATGGAAAGTTTCATGATACCTTGGTCAATAACCTTGGTAATTTTTTTTATAACACCTAGGGGTTGTACCTTGGTGATATGTTCATGAATGTCTAAATGAAATTTTGTAGCCACATATTCAAGTTATGTTTCAATTTATTTTTGTTATGATATTCTTATACTTCCATTGATCATGTCTTTATGTTTTTTGGCTCTTATTGATATCACAAGTAAACTGATTCCCTTGCTTCCTTTATTGGGCCTTCTGCTTACCCTTTCCTTTGATGTATGTCTCCAGGTTATAAGATGTAGTAATTTTACTTAAGATGAATCTATGATGAAGCCTTACAAGTGGATTAGAAGAATTTTTTATGTTATTTTCATGTATTATGTTCCTGATTTCCAATACACTAGACTTTAAAGATCCTCTGTTATAAAATGTAATGAAAGGTTATGTAATAAAAAAGGCGGGATGCAATAGTTGGTATCAGATGATAGTTTAGTTATTTATGGAAATTGGGATATGAAAACTTTAGGAAGAACCCTATAGAAAATTTTAAATATAATAAAACTTCCGCGTATTTTGGTGAGTAATGAGTAAGTGGTTTATCAAACAAATACATCCCTATCTGGATACGAGCAGGTAGGGGCGGATCTGGCACAGATGTACATAGGGGTAAAACCCGAAAACACCGATTTGAGCTAGAATAGAACAGGAAATGGTGCACGACTATGGTTCTTGCTTCACTCTTGGTTATGACACTCCTGGAGGATATGTTAGGTTAATCGCAAGCTTTTTATGAATCATTATGAAGAAATTATAGAGAAATGTAATTGTTTAAGAATGATGTTTTAAGACATAAAATCCTTGATATTTAAAAGATTTTTAAATGAAATAATATTCTCAAAAAAGTTTTATTCTTTTAGAAAATGGAAGTAAATAGGAGGAGTCGTGAAAATGGTGACCACAATGGACCATACACTGACGGTCCTCCGATGGAAGACGGAATGGAAACATTCATGTAAATGATGAACCAACTAACTCAAGTTATGGGAAACAACTTGAATCAAGCTGGGAGACTAATCTCGCTACGAAGGGATCAACTTTTTGTTGAATCCTTTATGCTTCAATGACCACCAACCTTCAGTGGATCGACTGACCCATTGATTGTCGAACAGTGGATCAACTTTATCGAGAAGATCTTTTCTGTGCTCCGCTATTCTGAACAAGAGAAGGTTACCCTGGATGTCTATCACTTAGAAGTAGAAGCTGATCAGTGGTGGTAATTGATTAAAAACACCAGGCCAAGAGTGGAAGTTGAAGATATGAAGTGGGAAGTGTTCAGAAGGATATTCTTCAATAAGTATTTCCCTCGATCGATGAGAATAAGAATGGAGAAGGAGTTTCTCAAGCTGAAGAAGAAGGAGAATGAATATGTGGGAAGCTATGAGATGAACTTCACAAAGCTTTCACATTACACCTCTAGCTTTGTCATGGATCAAAATGGCGAGGTTTATAGATTCTTCGAAAGACTAAGACCTCATCTACAGAATAATCTATCCAACTGAGACTATGATAGCTATGAGGAGATCATTAAAAGTGCGATTAAAGTCGAACTGGAGTTTGGTGAGATGCAGTGGTCTCATAAAACAAACGACAACAAGAGATCGATGGATCCCATATTAGGTAGGACCTTTGATCAAGGAAGAGGAGGCAAGCGAGTGGAACTTCCCACGTGTAATAAATGTGGGAAGAAGAATTCAGGGAACTGCCTGCTCGGGAGCGGTAAATTCTACAAGTATGGAAGAGATGAACATATTGCAAGGAATTGTCGTAGTGAGGTGAAACCTCAGCTTCCAAACACTAACGACAAGGGGAAGATGGTGCAGGCCCTACTTGATGTCTAGTGCTTTAATTGTGAACAACTTGGGAACTTTTAAAATCACTGCCCAAATCCAAGGGAAGTAGAGGGTAACCACCATCAGCCTCAGAAAAGGCCAAGGGATCAAGGTTTTGATTTTTCTATCACGACAACTAAATTTGATGCTCTGAATGATGTGGTATCAGGTACTCTTGTTGTTCTCTAAAATCTAGAAAGTACTTTTTTTTATTCTTGTTCTACGCATTCCTTTATTTCCTCCAAGTTTGAAAGGAATTTAGAATCAACTCCTAATTTTATAAAATTAGAGTTATCAATCAAGACTCCTGGTGAGATTATCCAAGCATCGTCAGTGTTTAGAAACTCTAGTATTTACTTTGGTGAGCACAATATTATCACAAATCTAGTATTCATTCCCATGATGGAATTAGACATTATACTAGGGATGGACTGGATCTCAAAATATAATTCTAAGATCAAATGCATAAGCAAATAAATATTAGTAGTCTTTAATGGATAACCTATAGTTATCTTCCAAGGAGAGATATATCAACCAGATCCTTGTCTAGAAGAACCCCCTATATCCTTATTTATAGAGTTTATCGGTGAATAAGAAGAAGGAGATGAGGGTTTAAGGATAGAAAATGTCCCCATCATCCAGGAATATGTTGATGTATTTCTTGAGGAGTTACCTGGACCTACCCCATAAAGAGAGGTCGTGTTCTCCATTGATCTTGTACCTGGATCTCATCTGATATCAAAGACCCCGTATAGGATGGAAAATGTGGAGTTGGAGGAATTAAAGAAACAACTCCAAGATCTTTTGGAGAAGGGGTTTATCTGACCAAGTGTGTCTCCTTGGGGAGAACCAGTTCTCTTTGTGAAGAAGAAGGATAGATTGATATGGCTATGCATTGATTATAGAGAACTGAACAGAATTACAGTAAAGAACAAATACCCTCTTCCAAGAATTGATGACTTATTTGACCAACTCTGTGGGGATCAATTCTTCTCTAAGATTGATCTTTGTTCTGGTTATCATCAATTGAGGGTAAAGAAAGAAGATATTCCAAAAACTACCTTCCAATCAAGATATGGTCATTATTAGTTTGTTGTTATGACCTTAAGACTGAATAATGCACCTGTAATTTTTATGTATTTGATTAATAGAGTCTTTAAGGACTACCTTGATAACTTTGTGGTAGTTTTTATTGATGTTACTCTGATATATTCCAAAAGTCATGAGGAGCATGAAGATCATCTAAGGGTTATTTTGAAAACTCTACGGAAGGATAGACTTTTTGGAAAGTTCAGAAAATGCGATTTCTGGTTACAACAAGTTGCTTTCTTGGGGAACATTATTACCAATGAAGGAATCACAGTTGACCCTGCAAAGATAAAAGTTGTAGAGGAGTGTCCTCAGCTTACAAAAATAACTGAGATTCATAGTTTCCTTGGTTTAGCGGGATATTATAGGAGGTTTGTGAAAATATTTTCACGAATTTCTAATCCATTAACCAAGTTAACTCGAAAAGGGGTCAAGTTCATCTGGACAAAGGAATGTGAGAAAAGTTTCCAAGAGATAAAGAAGATATTGGTTACAACACCCATGCTAACTCTGCCCTCAAGTGGAGAAGGATTCGTTATTTTTAGAAATGTATCTATGAAAGGGATTGGGTGAGTCCTTATGAAAAATGACAAATTCATTACTTATGCATCTCGATAGTTGAAGACTCATGAGCAGAACTATCCTACACATGATCTGGATCTAGCTAAAGTCATTTTTTCTCTGAAGATATGGAGGCACTATATTTATGGGGAGAAATGTGATATATACACAGACCATCAAAGTTTTAAGTATATTTTCACACAAAAGGAATTGAACATGAGACAAATTATATGGTTAGAACTTCTTAAATACAATGATTTTTCAATTAATTATCATCCCGGAAGAGAAAACAAAGTTGTGGATGCATTAATAAGGAAAGACCGAGTTTCTCTTTCCATGATGAGGATTCAAAAAGATCCTTTGATCAATGACCTAGAAAAACTGGACATGGGAATTATAAAGTAAGGGACATCATCAACCCTAACCCAAATGATTTATCAACCATCATTACTAGAGAAGATCAAGAAAGCTCCGAAAGAAGATCCTTTGTTACAGAAGAATTTTGAGGCTGTGAAGGATGGGAAGTTTCCTGAGTTCAATATTGATCAAGAAGGTGTACTGAAATTTCATACAAGACTATGTGTTCCATCTATTCTGAAAATAAAGAAGGATCTGATGGATGAATCTCATAGATCTAATTACTTTGTGCATCCGGGAATCACAAAAATGTATAGGGACCTTTGTGATCATTATTGGTGGGATAATAGGAAAAGGGAGATTATTGACTACACTTCAAGGTGCCTGGTATGTCAGCAAGTGAAGGCATAGTGACAACTTATTAAAGGGGTATTGCATCCACTACCCATACCAGCAAAGAAGTGGGACAATATCACTGTGGACTTTGTCACTGGTCTCCCAAGAACTTCTGAAGGAAACAGTGCGGTATGGGTTATTGTGGACTGTCTAACCAAGACTTCCCATTTTATCTCCATTTGGGAAGATTTTTATTTTGATCAACTAACCAGGATTTACGTGAAGGAAGTGGTAAGGATACTTGGAGTTCCACTTTCTATCATATCTGATCGTGATCCAAGGTTCACATCAAAATTCTCGAGAAGTATTCAACAAGATCTGAGCACTGAATTTAATTTCAGTATAGCCTATCACCCCCAAACTGATGGCCAATCTAAAAAGACTATTCAAACACTCGAGGATATGCTGAGAACATGATCAATGGAATTTAAAGGTGGATGGGGTCAACATCTCCCATTAGTTGAGTTCTCTTACAACAACAGCTTCCACTCGAGCATTCAAATGGCACCTTATGAAGCTCTATATGGGAAGTGATGTAGAAATCCTACTTGTTTGGATGAAGCTGGTGAGAGAAATCTTCTTGGGCCTAATCTTGTACAAGAGATGACAGAAAAAGTCCACGCCATCCAAAAACACATTAAGGCTACTCAGAGTCTGCAAAAGAGTTATGCCGATAGCCATCGAAGGGACTTGGAGTTTGATGTTGGTGAAAAAGTCTTTCTTCGGATTTCACCTTGGAAGAGATTCGTGAGGTTTGGGAAGAAAAGAAAGCTCAGTCCTAGGTACATTGGCCCCTATGAAATCCTTGATTGCGTGGGATCAGTGGCCTATCATCTTGCACTTCCTCCAAATCTTGCACAAGTTCATGATGTTTTCCATGTATCCCTCTTGAGGAAGTAAATACCTGACCCTTAACGTGTACTAAACCCAGAGGTGTTACAACTGGAACATGACCTCTCTTATGAGGAGCAGCTGATGGAGATCTTGGATCGTAGAGACAAGGTTCTACACAACAAGACTACCAACCTTGTTAAGGTGTTGTGGAGGAACCACAAATGTGAAGAATCCAAGTGGGAACTGGAGGAGTCTATGAGGCAGAAGTACCCACACCTTTTCTCTTTTTAGGGTATGAGTTAAAATTTCGGGGACGAAATTTCTTAAGGGGGAAGATTGTAACAACCCAAACTTTTGTTAATGAAAATCCCTCTTGATCTAATTAAATATGTGAAATGGTTACACAATATATGCACTTATTTTGTTTTATGTTTTTGGATTTTAAAATACCATTAAGAATTATGATCATTGCTAATATACCCATTAAACAGTGATCAGATGATTAGTATAAATATAGGGTTTTAACAAATTCTTTTTACTCAGACAAAGGAAGTGATGGCCTCATCTAGTAGACTTGCCTCGTATAAAGCCCATTTATCAGAGCTCAGAAGGGAGGTTGTATATTTGGTATTTTCTCTTTTCCAAGACCAATCTGAGCTTGAATACATTAAGCTCAAGCGGAACCGCCTATGGGAGAAGTGGAAGTTTATAGAGATTACCACTCGAGTGATGTTATCTGAGCCACTCCAAGAGTCTGTCACCATCACGCACCTTACCCTAAGGTCTTATGCGGGTGTTTTAATGGGTTATGTAACAATACCCTAGTACTATGATTATGTACATTATTTTTGTATATAATAATGTATGTACTTTCATTTTATTATTTTTACTTTGTAAATATTTTTTTTAAAGCATAAATAGTATTTTTAGTTAAATATTAAACTAAGAAATCTATTTTGATGAATTAATGGATTTTTGAATTAAATAATATTTTAATAAAATATTATTATTATTATTAAATTAATTTTTATTAAAAATAAATGATCGTATAATTTTATTAATGCAATTGTAATTTTTATTAAGGTTTGAAAGCCATTTTTGTCAAAACCCATGAATTTTCAATAAATGTCGGTTTTTATTTTAAAAGTAAATATTAACATATTTAGAAAATTATTTATATAAAATGAATATTGTTTCTATAATTGGGACGTCAAAATTATCCAATGGTTAATTTTTCATAATTTTCTGAGACATTCAAATTTTTGGGTAAAAATTAAATACCGTATAAATATATAATGTGTTTTATGACATAATAATGACCCAATAGTGATGTAATAAAATACTATAAACTATATTTTCATTCAATATATGTTTTACCATTAAAATAATGTGATTTTGGGTTTGTTTGATTTATTTTACAAAGCTTTAGTGGACCCTCTAAGACTTATATAACATTTTGTCTTTTTAAATTGTTTTCCTTAAGATTGTGACTCACCTCCACATAAGCAACCCTTTTATTTTAAGAATTTTGGACATTTAAATTATAAAATATTGTTTTACAAGCCTCTTTATTAGAAACCATGGGCAAAAACCATGGTCTGGTTTGTGGTTTTGTTTAGTTTAATGTGAGGTGTCCCAAACCTAAATAATAAAGAATTCTCTCTCTTTTACTATATAAACCCACCCAATCTCCCACTTCCTCTTCACTCAAAGACATTTAATTTTATAAATACTCTTACCTCCTCTTTCTAGAATCCTCCCAAGGTTACCTAAAGCCTCCCAAGTTCCCAAACTTCATGCTTTCAAAGTTACTCTTAAAGGTAAGGGATCCTTTCACCATCCTCTTTTAAGTCATGACTTCCTTTATGTTATGTCTTATAGTTCCATTTTATTATGTGGGGGATTGTTTTTCTATATCTTTACTACTGTCCATTTCATTTCCAAATTATTATAGACCCTTTATTATCTCATCAATTTTTTTCTGAAATTTTAATTGACGTTGTTAGGCTGTCGAATTTTTGTAAAAGAAATCACATCTTCTCTTTCCTTTCAAGTTTCCTTTTCTTATGGTATGTCATCCAAATTTCCACAACATGATCTTATTTCTATTTTATTATGTCTCTATACTGTAAAATGATTCATTTATGTATGGGAGACCCTTTTCCCCTCTCTTTTTATTATTTTCTAAAACCATGTTATATAGCCATTATGCTGGAGAAATTTCGTCTCAAATCTCTCTCTCTTTATCTCAAGAAATCCTCTTGTTTTATTTATGTGAATACCCATACCTATTTCGTTTCTATGGGTATTAATAAATACAAAAAAAAAGGATATATTTTATTCTGGAATTATCATACATATAACCCTCACTCCCTTTCCATGGGTTATAAATGACATAATGATCTTATTTTTAAGTACTTTTTAAAACGTCATGATTTTGAAATGAAAATCATTTATTTTATTCTATATGGGTTATTTATGATTTTTTTTATTATGATCTATGTGTATAACATGAAAGTAAATACATATTAAGGTTTCACCCTGATAGCGCTCCAATGCATTGGGTAAATAATCTATCTCTAGAGATGACAAGTTTCACGATACCTTGGTGAATAACCTTGGTAATTTTTTTTATGACACCTCAGGGTTGTACCTTGGTGATATGTTCATGAATGTCTAAATTAAATGTTGTATCCACATATTCATGTTATGTTTCAAGTTATTTTTGTTATGATATTCCTATACTTCCATTGCTCATGTCTTATGTTTTTAAGTTCTTATTGATATCACAAGTAAATTGATTCCCTTGCTTCCCTTACTGAGCCTTCTTCTCACTCTTTCCTTTGATATATGTCTCCAGGTTATTAGATGCAGTAATTGTACTTAATATGAATCTATGATGAAGCCTTAAAAGTGTATTAGAAGAATGTTTTATGTTATTTTCATGTATTATGTTCTTGATTTCCAAGACACTAGACTTTAAAGATCCTCTGTTTGTAAAATTTAAGGAAAAGTTATGTAATAAAAAGGCAGGATGCAATAAACAAGGTTGGAGAATATGGATTTGATCATTAAATTTATTGAGTATCCTAATTATATGAGTGCATCATCAAATTTGGAACTCCCTATTTGGAATGGAATAGTAAATTTCCCTAGATATTTACACTTTATGGGAATGGACCGCTAGCTTGAAACATTTTAAATTGTCCTAAGTTGTATCTTATGGGTGAAATATTACTTAAGAAACTTTTCATACATATGGATTTGTTTAATGGAATCCAAGAGGGTAATGTTCACTTCAACATGTCTAAACATATCAAGCATTTGATAATTAGGCTCAAATGGATTCTTTGGCCTAGAGATAGCTTAAGGAAAAGGAATTTGGTTTTTTAGATGGATTTAAGGGGGTTAGGGAGTAGATTTAGTTTCCTTTTATACCCTTTTGTTTTTTTATTTTTACATATAAATATTTAAAGGGGGATTACAGGATTCATCATGAAGCATAAATATTTTCTTTCTCGATCTAAGTGATATTGCACTTATATTACCCTTGGGGTTAGGCAATGGTTGAGCTGGGAGTTGGGAAGAATTGGATTGTTTTTGTTGTATTAGGTGGGATTCAAGTTGACCAAATTTTTTTTCAATGTTTTTAAGGCTAGAATGGGTGAAGGAGGTAAGATCTTCCACAACACTTTCTCATGGTTACTTGGAAGAAAAGGCATATACCGTATTGTGATTTCATTGATTTAGGTTCTTAGGAAAGTGTTTGTATTGGGTTGGGAATTGAGAAGGCTCACTAGGATGGTGGAAACCAGGAGGAGTAGGAGGAGTATTGCTTATTTGAGGTTGAGGAATAAAAGGAGAAAGTTGTTGGAAGTTACCAAAACCTTGACCATATTGAAATTAGTTTTTATTTTGATGAGGGAACTGAGGGGGATGAGAGGAGAGATTACCATACCTCAATCCAGGGTTATAGTAAGGGATTTGAGTGAGATTGGGTGGAGTTTTAAATAAACTAACCTGATAGCTTAGGGTTGGTGTTCCTTTTAGAAAATGCTACAATGAGCTCTATTAGATTATAAGAATCAGATGGATCATCTTGAAGTTGTGGACATGTGTTGCTTGGATGAGCTGGTGAGCTGTAGATTCCATAATTTTTTATAGGTCCAGGGAACATAGATTGTGGAGAAGATGATGTTGGGTGTTTGTTAGCCACCACTAGTTGTCTCACAAGACCTTTAAGTTCACTCATCCACTCAGTCATCTTGTTGGGATCTATGGATTGATTCTTCTGTACTTGTTTGACTTTAGCATATGCTCAAGTATGGAATTGTTGCGTATTTGTGGCCATTTTTCTTATGAGATCTCGTGCAGCTGTAGGAGTTTTTTCAACAAGATAAAAACCAATTTCGGCATCGATGAGAGTTATCTACATAGTCAATAACCCATCATATAAGTATTGGATCAATATTTTTTCATGGATTTTATGGTGTGGGAAAGTTACCACAAGCTTTTAGAACCTCTCTCAATACTCATGGACTGATTCATTGTCGAATTGACAGACACCACTTATTTCCTTTCAGATAGAAGTGGTTCGATAAGTGGGAAATAATTTCTATAAGAAGAGTTGTTTCATGTAATTCCATGTGGTTATGGAACTAATAGGAAGGTAATACTTCTAAGACTTGGTGAAGTCATCTAGGGAGAAAGGGAATGCTTGAAGTTTGATTTGTTCTTCAAAAACCCCTTGAGCCTTCATGGTAGAGCACACCGCTTGGAACTCTTTGAGGTGAAGATGTGGATCTTCACTGGAAAACCTATGGAAATGAGGTGTAAGATGAATCAAACCAAATTTGAGTTCGAAATCAGCCTCAATATTTGGATATTGAATACCAATGGGTTGGCATATTAAGGGCAGTGAGTTCTTTTAAGGTTTTTTACCTAGGATTGGATATATATTAAACAATTGGATAGACAATGAATGGGTCTTGATTGATTTTATTATCCATAATGGTCCTCCTAAGTTATTGAAGTGTTCACTTGATTTACAGGCCAAACAAATCTAATGGATTGTTTGGGAGGATACGGGGCATTCAGATAAGTTTTTAAAGGATAAGAAAGGCGGATTTTTCTTTGTGTTTTTTTTCAATTTTTTTGGTTTATTTTTTTATTTATTTTTTAAAAATCAAAAACTATCAACTAATAGTTTCACCATCCCCAAAAAAAGATCCATTGGAAGTGTGTCTTATTATTTTATATCGACCATTCAAAGTTCTGGTGCTTTGCTAATGTATATAGTTGCACACGGGTCGAATCCTTGGTGATGGTACTTTTTTTTGAAGTTGATTGTTTTTGATTGATTTGTCTTTTTAATGGGTGGGGGGTTTGCAGAGCTTATGTGAAATGAATGATTTATGCATTTGGTTTAAAATTATAATAATTATTGGGGTGAGTTCTTTATTAGGTAGTTAAGCTTATGATATCCTTGAACTTTTTTATATATTTCATTAAATTAACATCTACTTCACAATATGATTTTTTATAGAAATTCCCAAAAAAATAGCTTTAATCCAAGCTTCAACTAGGGAACTGATCTCAATAAATTCTAGTTTATGGAAGGTTCAATGTTTCATGAACCCGTGTGTACTTATGGTTCTAATAATCAATATAATCCACTTTTCAAACAAAACATTTGATTAATCCATGACATGTAAGTTCAATATACACAATATCAATTTAAAGAATATTAAATGAGAAAAAGCTCGCAATCACTTAACATTCCCAAATTATGACTCACCCTAGTTAGATATTTACTCATCAATTTGGGTGGTTAATAATCTAGTTGGAATTTTTTGATGATTTGATAAATGAAATAGTAAAATAATGAGATGAGAAAAGATAAGTGTGCACCTAACACGCACAAATGAATGGAGGTAAACATGAACTTTTGATTGAATAAGAAATTGAAATATGAAAGGATTTTTAATTTGATTTAAACTACATTAATAAAATGTATATTACACTACATAAGGTGGATGAGAATAATATTTTATGAAGTTAAAACATGCATTAAATTTCAAATGAAATTACAACCACACTTACACAATTACAATTCAAAACACTTGAAGTACGTGAAAAGAAAGCAAGGAGGAATGGTCTCTCAAGTAGAAACTTGAGTTTGGAAAGTCATTACAAGCCTTTTGTAGGGATTTGTTCATGTCAATGTATCCTTCTATATGCTGAAGTTTCAACCCCTTGCAAGGAGAATAGGGGGATGAATTTATAGCCAAATGTGGTGGACTGTTTGCATTCCAAAACTGGGATTCAAGTTGGATCAGCCATTTAAAAATTTAGAAATAAAAATCTAGAGAAATATTATTATTTAAAGTTTTAGATATGGATATGGAAAGTTCACCATATAAATTTTGATCCCATTGGAATTTTTTACCCAAATTTATGGTTGTTTTCATAAATAATGTTCTGATGTCTGTTTTTATCTAGACTTTTTAAAAGGCTGCAATGTAAATAGATTTTTGTCCAGGAATATGACCAAAAATACGAACCATTTCTCATAAAAATTTGTGCACCTACATCTTTTATTTCATACCACAAAATATCATCTCAATTGGATGAATGGATTGGGAGAAAAGTTGAGAAATGCGGGTTGTTTTAAAATCCTAGACAGAATTGGGGGATGGACTTTCATGCATCAATTGGGCCCCTTATTGGTTGAGTTGGGAAATGAAATGTTTATCCAAGTTTTAATGTAATGTCCCTAGGATTTTGGTGGAGTATAAATGAATTTGGAATTCTAGATTGATTCTAGAAAATAAAACATCACAGCTGGTCCAGTTTATTTGATAAGTTGTTTGAGCCTTCTTGTGTGGTCCATATGGCCCTTCATATGGAAGAATTAGACAAATCTTCAGTCGAATTATTTGTAGTTAATTGAATTAGGAATCCTATAAAATAAGAATCAAACAATTTGGATTAGTATAGATAGATTTATTATTAAAATAGTAAAGTGACTTGAATTTTTATTAATTCAAATAATGCTCAAAATTATATTTAATATTAAAACATGATGCATTTCACACCAATTATGCACTTTTCCTTGAAAAATAGTAAAATGGGTAGATAAAAAGTTGTGAATAAATTAATAACATCATACCCATATCTCTTTGTGCAACCTTTTTTTTTTGGTTTTCTGAGACATAAATCTTCAAGGTGGGGAGAATTTAATGACTTATTTTTTCATATATTGTTTTGGAATATTATATGGATTATTTTCAGATATTGGAGCTGAAATGACATGATATTCTGATGTATGGTGTGCTCGAAATTAATTTTTAAAATATATTAAATATCACTCGTATGCGATTTTCCTAAAAAAGTGGAATAACTTCTAAATGGGGACTCATATCAGAAATCTAAGGTCATCATTGAGTTCAAAGCATGGTTTTTACCTTAGAAACGACATAATCTATGTCAGCGTCGAGCGTTGGGCTTGAGCACCCTCATGGGCGAGTAATTAAATAAATTTAATAATATTTATTTAATTATTTTAATTAGAATCCAAACCTAAGATCATATATATAAATGTTGTTGTGTCTAATTTGTAGGGTTATCCGCATAACCCTGCAAAAAATTGAGAGGATTCGTTGGAGTGCGTTGGAGGAGATTTTAACAGACGACGTCAGACCGGATCGCGGATCATCAATCGATGTGCAATGGGATTTGAGGATATTGCCAATGACAACAACACGAATTCTTTCTTCTTCATTGATTTATCCATCTCAAGGTAGGACATTTGTATTGTGTGGATTTATCCTCATTTTCTTATCCTATGATGAACGCGAATCAATCGACCAACAGATTGATTCGTGGATCAAACGTATTGCGGGTATGGGTTTATTTTTGGGGATTATTGGGAGAAATTGTTTATTTAATTTGGATCTTTTTTCAATGTTCTATCGGAAATGGATCGAGGCCAATTGAATGTGGTCAAGGTTCATTCCTCTTTTGCATGTTTCTTGGATTTCTCTCACCGTTCTTTGTGTGATCATCATCATCATTCTTGTTGGCTAGTAGTTCGATAAATATCATATAATCAATCATTGTGCACCTATTTCTTGGTGCAACGGATTGATATCGTATATCCAAGTTTGGATCAATGACGGGATCAAGCTACGGCGGTGGATTGGGACCAGGTCAGGGATGTGCTCTTGTGGATTTTGGAGCGTATGGAGACGGTAAAGCTACGGGGTGATTCTAGAGCAACTGGGATGGCCGGAAATTGGATCTCCGATGATGATCGAGCTCGGTTTACCCAAATCCGCAATCCATGGATGGGTTTTGTGGTGGAACCAGTGGTGATGGTCGCGCAGATGTACACGGAGGAAGAACTTGAGATTATGAAATTACATGTCGTGTGGGACCTCCTATGTGGCACTAGGGTTTTCACAGAAAGTTAAATATCACACGATATGTGACTCAACCTGTCGGCTCAGTGTATACCTCATATGGTACATGGACATGGCCAGAAGTACATGGGCTCGGACATGCCTTATACTCGAGCACGAACATGGGCAACCGGACATAGACACGATCAACAGTACACAGGCTTAGACACGTTGTGTACTCGAACACGGGCACGGGACATGATACATAGGTAGGACCCAGATCCGAAAGAACATGTCATGTATTACTGGTACATATCGTGTACCCCTTCAAAGATGGATTAGATCCCTTGTGCTCTTTATCTTGGACAAGTTTCGTTTAAGTGTTTTCCCTTGATCCTTTCCCTGAGGGTTTAGTATGGAATCGCATCATATACATAGGATGGTGATCCCTTTGGTGGAACTTCAGTCTTGGATAAAGTTGTGGGAATCCCTCCATGAGGCCCAAAGTGAGATTCTCTACTATTATCTTTTCCCTAGGTTGGGTTATTGGAATCGTCGTGACTAACACTATGCAGGCGTTGGTCCCCTACTTGGAGGGTCAATCCAGGTTGGGTTGTCGGTATACCTTATGGACTTGGGTGTGATCCCCTTCTGTGTATCGATCACTTAAGACTTCCAGTGTGTATTCTTATGGTGAGATCTGATGAGCATGACATCTCGGATGGACGTTGTTAGTGGTATCTGACTCGGTGAGTGTGTTCTCTGGGACGAGTGATATGTGGAACCTTCGAGCAGGAATCCTAGGTTTGCATTTACAGCGGTGACTTTACCTTGAGATTGTGTGTCTATGTTGAGCATATCTGGATATTCTTGTCATATGTGATGTAGGAATATATCTATTATGAGTTGACTGTTATTATTGGTGTTGTATACTTAGTGATTTCAGGGTGTCCTACTGGGTATTTTTATACTCACCTCTGCATAGGTTTTGTCCACACGTATCATGTCTTATGAAGACAGTTGGTCTTTTGACGGGGTCTTAGAGACACCAGGACCAGGCGGAGCTTAGTGAGCCGGAAAGACCGAGGTGTGTTCTTGCGGTTTCATTAACAGCAGCCCTCACCCACTTTACAGATTGGACTTGTTTTCAGTTTCTTTTTTGTGGGCTTATATTTAGCCCTTTTTCTTTCAAGTGCTTGTTGTTGTATTGTGATAGTGGGATTTTAGATGTATGCATCATGGTTATGAGTTATTTTACCTCCAAGTCCTTTTTTCATTTTTTGAATAAACTGCTTTAAGGTTGAGTGGTAACCTCACAATACTGGATACCAAGTACCAAATTTAAAACACCACAAACATTAACGGCATACCAGCTTCAAAAACCACCCCAAAACATCAAATTTCAACTTCAAATTTCAAATTCAAACACATAATTCAAAAACACGCACACATTAACTCCTCGAGTCGTGATCTGCCTTGAGCCATGATCCATAAATCATAACCCTGATTTGCAATCAACACATTGTCGTCATCAACATCATCAAAAATTAGAATCCATCGGAGCTGATCATCATCTTCGTTGGAAAAAACTGAAAACCTTCAAAAAATACAGGGGGACATCTCCCCCAAACCAGTAAATAGAACATGTGATAACCAACAACAAACAAAATCAACTTCACCTGGCACTACGGCCTCCTGGAATGTCATTAATCATTCAAACTCACCTCCCAAGACACCTTGAAAACCACCACGAAAATATGACTGAGAGGAGAGTGAAGGAATCTTGGAGCAAGAGCAGAGTAGGAACGGACGTCGTCAAGCAGACACACCAACACTAAAGACTTCTATTTTCATTGAGGATGAAAACCAAGAACATATCCAGAACTTCACAAGTCCTAACATCAATTGCAACCGAAAAACACCACCCTGATCGAAAGACCTCCAGAGAACAGAAAGGCCCAAATCGAAATCAATGAAAGGGACTGAAACCCTAAAGCGGGAGAGAACCAAAACGAATCGTGACTCCTGGAAAACCAATGAGCTCTCAATCGACACATACCAACCCCCCCCCCCCCCCCACGAGAGCCACTACGTCAGACCAAAGTGGAGTCTAGTGCAATAGATATGGGAGTAAGAGCAGAGATTGAGATGAAAAAAAATGAATTAGTGGGATTAATTGCATGAATTATAATCACGTATAAAAAATGAAGAAAATATTAAAAATTGTATTTGAATAAATTAATTATATAGATTTCAAACATTTTAAATATATTACAAGTTACTAAATAAAATTAAATAAATATTAATCATATAAATTAAAAACATATTAAGAATATTAAAACTTTGTGAATAATTATGTCTAATTCATAAGATTAATTAAATTAATTGTAAACACGTACAAAAATAAATAGAATATTAAAAAATGAATTTAAATAAATTAATTATATAAATTTCAAATAGTTTAAAAATACTACAGCTTAATAAATGAAATTGAATAAATATTAATCATATAAATTAAAAAGATATTAAGAATGTTAATATTTGGTAAATAATTTTGTATAAATAAATATTAATAAATTCAAAAAATATTAAAAAATAATAAATATTACAAATGAATAAATAATATTAAATGAAATAATATTAAAATGAATAAATAAAATTGAATAAATTAAAAAAAAATATTTAAAAAATTAATTAATTTCATAACATTAATTACATGAATTACAGACACATAAAAATGAATAAAAATGAATAAAAAGATAATATTAATTATATAAATAACAAAATTATTAAAAATGAATTATATTTACTATACAAAAATATTAATAATTAAATTAAATCAAATTAAATTAAATTCACACGCACATATTCAGAATGAATAAATTAAAATAAATATGATGACATGATTTGATTAAGTAAAAAATATGAAAAATTAGTTAAATAATATTAAATTTTCATCTGTTAAAAAATAAACCTAATATAATAACAAAATTAACTACATAAATACCATAATGGTGTTGGAGGTGGCTTACCTTAAGGTCTAATTTCACATCAAAATGGTGTGGGTTGGAGATGGTCTTATAGGAACCAATTATATAAAATTTCAAACATATTAAAAATATTAAAACTTAATAAACGATGAATAAATGTTAATCATATAAATTACAAACATATTGAAAATATTGAAACTTGGTAAATAAATATGTATACATTTTAAAAAATGAATAGATTCCAAAAATATTAAAAAGTAATAAATATCAAAAATGAAAAAAAAATGCTGAAATAATATTAAAAATGAATAAATAAAATAAAATAAATTACAGAAAATTTTTTTTAAGTTAATTCGTAAAACTAATTACATGAATTGAAAATGCATAAAAATGAATAAAAATTAATAAATAAATAATAATAATATTACTAATTATTGATGTATGCACTATATTTATTATATATATAATATATAATCGGTGAGGTATGGGGTTCGATTCCTGGGAGCCCGCTCTTGGGGGAATTTTCGCCTCCCATGTACCACTCGTCTTGTCGGGTCACCCGGTGTCTCACCGGGTGGGCAGAATAGGTGCACTTCACCTAGCTGACGGATTACTGTGTCGAACCATCGCTTGTTGAGGTGTTAACCTGTGGGACGCAATGTCATCTCGGCTGACAACGGCTCCTCTCCGGCTGGGGCTTCTTCGGAAGATCTCTTCGTGGAGAGGGGGGTTCTCGAGTGTGGAGGGTTCGAAAAGGCCACTCTCGGGAATTCCCTTCTCTTAAATATAATTATTTATTAACCATTAGAATTGTTAAGAATTGTTAAAATTATTGTTTTTTAATTAAATGTATAGATATTTAAAAATGTATAAATAACTAATATAATTTAATATATTATAAAAGTATTAAATTAATATATATTAAAAATGAATAAATTATACAAAATACTAAAATGGAGAGATATTAAAACGAATAAATAATATTAAATCAGTAAACATGCTTACATGTACACACATACATACGTCTGAATATTCATGTATAGATACATGATGTTGTTAATATTTTCATGTCTTATTATATAATCTCTTTACTGATTTTATATGAAATGTGCATAATTTGTGTGAAATATTAATGTTTTAATACTAAGTATAATTTTTTAGCATTTTTAGAAGTAGTCCAATTGGGTCAGTTTACTATTTTATTTAATAATCTCACCCTAATGATCAAACTTGTGTGGTTATTGTTTTTTAGGATTCCTAATTCAATATACAACATTTCATTAGAAGGGATCATGGGCCAATTCTTCCATTTGAAGGATCACATTTACCACACAAGATGACCTACAGAATCTGTGAAGAAACTGGACCAGTCATGAAGATTGAATTACTAGGCTCAATATAGAAGTTAAAATTCATTCATTATACTCAAAGGTTCGGGGGACAATTTAAGGAGTCTTGGATAAAAATTTCAAGGCCCAACTCCAAAAACAATGGGCCCAACATATGCTTTGAATACCATCCCACCATTCTGGCTGAGAAATAAAATCAGTACAGTATGCATGACATATCTCATGATGTAAGCATCCACTTAAGATGATATTTTGAAGTGTGAAATATGAGATATAGGTGTCCTACTTTTTTTGAATACATCATTTGGTTTTGAAGGAATATTCCTATTCAAAAACCCTTTCACATTTTGGACATCAAAAAGATTGGATTGAAATGGACAGATTAAATTTGTTTAATCAACCGGCCATAACTTTGGCTAAATAGGTCCAAATGACTCCAAATTTTGAGAGAGGTCGGAAAACTTTGTTATATACAACTTGGAAGAAGGATTTTTCTCTATATTCAGCTGTATGAATAGCTAACTTGGCAATGCAAGTGGAGGGACATATTGGGAATGCAAACAGTCCACTCCTTGGGCTATAAATACTCTCCCCTTATCTCCTTGAGAGGGGTTGGAATTTCAGAATAAAGGAGATCATATTGGCACGACCAAATCCTTTCCAAATTCTTGGTAGGACCTTCCATACTCAATTTTTTACTTGAGATACCTTTCCTCCTCTCTTTGTTTTCATTTACTTTTATGTTCTTCATTGTTGTAATTTTGTAAGTCCTTTCTTTTGTAATTCTGTTTTAATGAAAATTTCTTCTTCAATGTCTCTTATTCTCATCCACCTTATGTAGTTTAATATTAATGTTCTTAAAATAGTTTAAATTCAGTTGAATCCCCATCCCTTCTTTTTCTTCCTCATTCAATCGAAAGTCTGTTTTTTTAATTATCATCATTGTTCGTGTGTGTGTGTCTGACGCACCACTCTTTTCTTATCTCTTTCTTTTTCTTCTCTTCTTAAATTATAATCATAATAATTATAAACAGATTATTAAACACCCAAATGGATGAGTAAATATCTCATTGGGGTGAGTTATAATTTAGGTATGTTAACTGATTGAGATCTTTTGCTCGATGAATATTCTTTGAATTAACATTGTGTATGTTGGACTTAACATGTCATGGATTAATGACTTGTTTTGTTTAACATGTGGTTTCCATGGATTATTGGAACCATAAATACACCACCATCAATAAGCTCTGATTTATATTAAAACATTAAGTTAAGTTAAGGCTTGGATTAAAGCCTTAACACTTAGGAATTCTAATCAACATCATCTTGTGACATGGGTGTTAATTTAATGCAATATAAAGCAAAGCTCAAGGATATCACAAGCTTAACTACCTAATGATGAACTCACCCAAATATTTATAAATTTGTTAAATCAAACATTATCCATAAATTATTTCATGAGCTCTACAAAAAACACCCCCAATCATAATACAATTAACTAAAAACAAACAACTATTAAAAAGTATTATCGCTGAGGATTCGACCCGAGTGCTGCTATACACATTAGGAGAGCACCGGAACCTTGATCGTTCGATAGGTGATAATCGGCTGTGCATTTCAAATGGTGTCGTTGCTGGGGATGGTTCTTTAAGTAGTCATTAGTTTCTGGTTATTGTAATAAAAAACCAAAAAAAACAAAATTTAAAAAAAAAATGAAAAAAACACAAAGAAAAACCCGTCTTCTCATAAAAATCATAAACGGAAAAAATAAAAAGAAAAACCCATCTTCATCTTTCTTCCAAAATCTCTCTAAATTCCCTATAGCCTCCCAAAAAATCCCTCGGATTTTTTTGACCTTGAAATTGAGCAAACACTTCGTAAACTTAGGAGGAACATAAGAGATAATCAAATAATTCAAGAACCAGTCCTTGTCCAACTAATTGAATTAGTTATGGTCAATCCTAGGGAACAAACACTTAAAGAACTCGCTTCCCCTGATATGAATTACCAAACTCTTGGTATTCAATATCCAAACATAGAATCTGACTTCAAACTCAAATTGGGTTTGATTCATCTTCTCCCTCATTTCCATGGGCTAGCTGGTGAGGATCCACATCTCCACCTTAAAGAGTTCCAAGTAGTGTGCTCTACCATGAACCCTCAAGGGGTTTCTGAAGAACAAATCAAACTCCGAGCATTCCATTTCTCCCTAGATGACACTACCAAGTCATGGCTTTACTACCCACCTTCTGGTTCCATAACCACATGGAATGACATGAAGCGACTTTTCTTAGAAAAAAAATTTCCTGCTTCTCGTACTGCTTCTATCCGAAAGGAAATAAGTGGTATCCATCAGTTCCCAAGTGAATCACTCCATGAATACTAGGAGAGGTTCAAAAAGCTTTTTGCAACCTACCCACATCACCAAATCTTTGACTAACACTTGATCCAATACTTCTATGAGGGGTTATTGTCTATGGAGAGAACTCTCATAGATGTCGTAAGTGGAAGTGCTCTTGTTGATAAAACTCCTACAGCAGCAAGAGATCTCATAAGTAACATGGCTGCAAACACACAAAAATTCCATACTCGAGCACATTCTCAAGTCAACAAAGCCCAATATAATCAAACAATTGAGCATAACAAGATGACCGAGTGGATGAGTGAACTTATAGGTCTTGTGCGACAACTAGCTGTGGCTACTAAATCCCCAACCTCATCTTCTTCACAATCAATGTTTCCTAGACCTGTCAAAAACGGTGGAATCTGAAACTCTCCATCTCATCCAACTGACACGTGTCCACAACTTCAAGAGAATCAATCTGATTCATCTGGACCAATGGATCTCAATGCATCATATGCTAAGAGGAACACCAACCCTCAACAATCAAGTCAATTCATTAGAAACTTCAACCAACCTCACTCTGAGCCATTCTCTTCTTCCTATAACCAAGGCCTTAGGTATGGTAATCCTATATCTCATCCCCCTTAATTCCCTCCTCAAAACCCAAACCAGTTTCAATATGTTCAAGGTGTTGGTAACTTCCAACAACCTTATCCTTTTATTCCTCAACCTTAAAGGAACAATCCTCCTCCTGGATTCCATTATCCTAGTGAGCCTTCCCAATTCCAAAACTAATACAATCACTTTCCCAAGAACCAAAATCAAGGTAATCCCAATTCGGGACAAGCCTCTTCTTCCAAGAAACCATGGGAAAGTGCAGTGGAAGATCTTGCCTCTTTCACCCGTTCTAGCCTCAAGAACATTGAAACCCAAATTGGTCAACTGGCATCCCACCTTAGTCAGAAGCAACCATCTAATTCTTCCCAACTTCCAGCTCAACCATTACCCAACCCCAAGGGTGTAAGTGCAATTTCACTTAGATCAAGAAAGTAACTTGATATGCCTCAAGATAAGTCCTCCAACCCTCCTTTGAATGTTGACCTAGAAAATGAAAAGAAAAAGAAACTTGAAAAGGAACCTAAATCCATTCCCTCACCTCCTTCCATTCCACTTAGGAATCCAATTCCTTTTCCTCAAGTTGTTTTTAAACCAAGGAAGTCCTTTGAACCTGATCCTGAAATGCTCGACATGTTTAGACGTGTTGAAGTCAACATTCCTCTCTTAGATTCCATAAAACAAATCCCTAAGTATGCCAAGTTTCTTAAGGAATTATTCACCCACAAGAGGCAACTTAGGACCTTCGAAAATGTTTCAACCCAAGAGTCCATACCCATTAAGTACAAAGATCCAGGGACCTTTACGGTTCCATGCCAAATTGGATGTTCCAACTTTGATGATGCACTCATAGACCTAGGAGCCTCAATTAATTTCATGCCCAAATCCATCTTCTCCAACCTTGGTCTAGGTACCTTACATCCAATGGGTGTTGTCATTCAATTAGCCAATCGAAACATAGCTAGTCCTGAGGGTATAATTGAGTATATCCTTGTCCGAGTCAATGATCTTATCTTCCCTATTGATTTCTATGTCCTTGACATGGAAGGTGAGACGAACTCTTCTCGATCTCCCCTAATTCTAGGAAGACCATTCCTCATGACTGCGAGAACCAAGATTGATGTCCATTCAGGCATCTTATCCATGGAATTCGGTGACCAACTGGTCAAGTTCAACATTTTCCAAGTCATGCGATACCCATCTGAGGATCACTCTGTATTCTCAATCCATTCTTCTAAGGATACTTCTGAGAGTCAATTGAACCCCATTCCATCATGTTCTTCATGTTCAAATGACAAAGAATCTTGTGAAATTCGCACCATGATTAACCAAGTCATAAATGGTGAAGTTGATGTGGACCTATCATTCATAGACTCCATCAATCTAGATGAACTTGAAAAATATCTTGAATCCCACATCAACTCTGATCTCTACTGCTCCACCTTGGAAAGTATTAAAGAAAATTAATCTGAAGCAACTGAAGTCCCTCCCTCCATTCCTGAGTTGTCTAACCCACAAATGAAAGATGAGACTGATCTGAAACCTCTTCCTGAACACTTTAAATATGCATTACTTTTCCATGATCACTCTTATCCTGTCATTATCTCATCTTCACTTACCGAAACTGAGGAGTCCAAACTTGTCCAGGTGTTAGAAGAAAACAAAAAGGCCTTAGGGTGGACCCTAGATGACATACCAGGAATCAACCCTGCTCTTTACATGCATCACATCCATCTTGAGGAATCATACAAACCAATTAGAAAACCTCAAAGAAGAATCAATCCACTCATACTTGAGGTAGTTAGGGAATAGATCACCAAGCTTCTTCAAGCCGGTATTATCTACCCAATTTCTGATAGTGAATGGGTTAGTCCAATTCAAGTTGTACCGAAGAAGGGTGGGATAACTGTTTTCACAAATGAACATGGAGAGGTAGTCACAACTCAAGTGAAAAACAAATGGCATGTGTGCATCGACTATAGGAAATTGAATGTTGAAACAAGAAAAGATCACTACCCTCTTCCATTCCTTGATCAAATGCTAGAACGATTAGCTGGAAAGTCACACTACTGCTTTCTTAATGGATACACCGGCTATTTCCAAATCCCAATCGCACATTAGGACCAAGAAAAGACTACTTTCACATGCCCCTTTGGAACATATGCATATAGGAGAATGCATTTTGGACTTTTCAATGCTCCTGCAACATTCCAGAGGTGTATGATGAGTATCTTTTCTGAATTCATTGAACACTGCATGGAAGTCTTCATGGATGACTTTACCATTTATGGTGAGTCATTTGAATCGTTCTTGAATTCACTCTCTCTATCCCTTCAAAAGTGTGTCAAGTCTAACCTTGTGTTAAATTTTGAAAAATGTCACTTCATGGTTGCAAATGGGATTTTTCTAGGGCACATAGTTTCAAAAGATGGTATTGAAGTTGATCCTGCCAAAATTAAAGTGATCCAATCACTTAATGAACCCACTTCTTTTCGAGACATCCGTTAATTCCTCAGTCATGCTGGTTTCTATCGGAGATTCATCCATAACTTCAGTAGGACTGCCCTCCCACTCACTCGGTTACTCCAAAATGATGTCACTTTCCATTTCAATGAGTTTTGCAAGAGATACTTCATTGAACTCAAAAATTCTCTTACATATGCCTCGATAATCCAACCCCCAGATTGGTCCTTACCCTTTGAATTGATGTGTGATGCTTCTGATAGAGCTGTTGGGGTTGTTCTTGGTCAAAGAAGAGAAAAGATTTCTCATGTCATCTATTATGCCTCAAAAACATTGTATGAAATTCAATCTCACTACACTGTCACTGAAAAGGAACTTTTAGCAGTGGTTTTTGCCTTAGATAAATTCCGGACCTATCTCTTAGGTGCCAAAATCATCATCTTCACAGACCATTCTACTATAAAATTCTTACTCAAGAAAAGTGATTCCAAACCGAAGATAATAAGATGGATCCTAATGCTCCAAGAGTTTGACATTGAAATAAAAGATAAACCAGGAAAAGAAAACCCTATGGCTGATCACTTGAGTAGAATTTCTAATTCTTCTCATTTTGAAATCATTGATCCTGAATTCCCCACTGAGCACCTTTCATCTCTCACTCCAAAAATACCATGGTATGCCCCAATTGTAAATTACTTGGTTTCTGGTGTTTTTCCTGAAAATTTTTCAAAAGAAAAAAAAATGAAGTTGAAAAGTGATTCAAAATACTATTTTTGGGAAGAAAATAAACTTTGGAAAACTGGGGATGACGTGGTAATTAGGAGATGTGTCAATGAAAATGAAAATTCTTCCATATTAGAATTTTGTCACTCACTTCCTAGAGGTGGCCACTTTGGACCATAAAGGACCTCCCGAAAGGTCCTAGACTCTAGATTCTTCTGGCCTTCACTCTTCAAGGACTCACATGAGTTCTGTCAATCATGTCCCACTTGCCAAAAGTTTGGCATAATTTCAAAGAGAAATGAAATGCCCCAAAAGCCTTTAATTTTTTGTGAGGTCTTCGATGTTTTGGGTAACGATTTCATGGGACCATTTCCCCCATCCAATGGATTCTCATACATCCTTCTTATAGTTGATTATGTTTCTAGGTGGGTCAAGGCCAAACCCACTAGAAAGGATGATTCACATACTGTTAGTGAGTTCCTAAAGACACACATCTTCCATAGATTTGGCATGCCTCGTGCCTTGATAAGTGACTTAGGAACCCATTTTTGTAATAAAATCATGGAATCTCTTTTGAAAAATAATGGGGTTGTACATAAAACTTCAACTGCATATCGCTCCCAAACAAATGGCCTGGATGAACTATCTAATAGAGAAGTAAAAAGAGTGCTTGAGAGAATTGTAAAACCCACTAGAAAAGACTGGCCTGAAAGACTTGGTGAAGCACTTTGGGCTTATCGAACTGCCTATAAAACACCCATTGGGATGTCTCCTTTTAGGCTAGTTTTTGGTAAAGCATTTCATTTGCCAGTTGAAATTCAACATAAGTCATTTTGGGCAGTGAAAACATGTAATTTTGATCTTGAAAAATCTGGTGAAGAAATATTGTTGCAATTGGCTGAACTGGAGGAGCTTCGACTTGATTCTTATGAGAATTATAATCTCTACAAAGAAAAATCCAAGGCACTCCATGATAAACACATCCTGAGAAAGGTATTTCATGAAGGTGAAAAGGTAATGCTCTTCAATTCTCGATTTTGGCTTCACCCAGGTAAGCTTAACTCTCGTTGGGAAGGACCTTTTGTTATTACTAATGTTTACCCATTTGGTGCAGTGCAAGTCCAAGACCCCTCTTCCAAAAGGACATCCACGGTTAATGGACATCGGTTAAAGCATCACCATGAGAGGACACACAATCCTGGATCATCATTGACTTCCACTGGATCCCCAACTTCTCCAATCGACCAACCACTAGATAGAGATGGCGACCCGCCAAATCCAAACCAATGGGCACCTCTTTCCCTTTAACTCTCTCTCTATCTCTCCCTCTCTCTACCTCTTTCTTCTTCTTCCTCTCTCTTTCATTTTTTTTACCACTTTCTTTATCAAAACCTTTCCTTTTCACTTTCTCTTTTGTGTGGGTGTATCTTTATAAAAAACAAAAAAAAACCTAAAAAACAAAAAAAACAAAAAAAATACAATCACTTAAAAAATACAAAAAAAAATCAAGAGTCATGCTTACTCACCATCGAGTTTTGAAATTTTGTCCAACCATTTTGGGGAGTTAACATACATGTTTTCATCTCAAAAATTTTGTGTTTTCATTATGACTTTGGATAAAGAATTTTGTGTCAAAATTAAAAAAAATTGAATGCTCAATTTTTTATTTAGATAATGATTTTTCCCACCCGTGAGGAACAACATTTGCTTTCATGACAAGGCCACCTATGGCCATCTTTTCAAAATATGTGTTTTCACCCCCATTTGTGAGTCTTGAGTTTTTGGACCTTTGAGCTGAATTTCCTACTTTAGTGTGCATTAATATGATAGAGGCATTTTTCTGAACCACATGATAATTATAATAGCCAAATAGCCTCCCATTAACCATACATTAATCCTCCTTTTGGAATCCCCCTCAAGCCTATGAAAACCTTTTCTTTGATAGCCACATTACAAGCCCAATACCTTTTCCCACCCAATATCAACATGGATTTTCTTTGCATAATTTATTTGAAATTTAATTGTGGGGGGAATGGATTTCATTTTGGGTACCCTTTGTTGATGTCGCTATATTATCTTATGCTTGAGGGCAAGCATCATTTTAAGTGTGGGGAGAGGTAGAGGTTTTCATTCAGTGAGTTTTGGGAATGTATGTATGTTTATGAAATCTTGTACAAATATTTTTGTAAAGTGTTCAAAAAAATCAAAAAAATCAAAAAAAATCAATAAAATGAAAATAAGAATGGTTTGTGTCTTGGGTAGGTCAAAAATCACTATTTCTCAGCCTTTTATCTTGTTATAACTATTAAAATTAGTGTCGTGAGGAGATCAATTATGGGTTGGGATTGAGTGTGACATCTTTTCCAAGTTCAACTTTCAAAAAAACAAAGAAAAAATGAACACTTGCATTATATTCTTATTGGGAGAAGTTTTGTGTTTTGTAAATATTTCATCTTCTCATTACCTTCATATTTTCTTCCTCTATTGTGTCTTTATTCACACAATAATTCCCTTGTAATCATGTGTTTTCATTTCCTTCCATGTTTTATTTCAAAAAAAATGTGCATTGCATTTTCCATATTGGTGTTTTACCCCTCTTCTTCTCTCTCTTGGACATTATATTCCTACCGTCTCATAGCCACAGAAAAACCCCTTAAAAAGACCTCTTGATTCTTGTAAAATTTGGATAGGGATTGGAAGCTGAGAGCTCTTTTCAAACTCTAAGATTTTCACTTTTGGTTGGTGAAAGAGTGAACCTCCACAAATGAATTTTATCATCTTGAGAAGTGTGAGTTTTGAGTGTCCAAATTTTCCATTTCTAAATTTGAGCATGAAAAAATGAATTAGTTTTGAAACATTGTTTCTGTAACAACTTGTGGTGGAATTCAAAATGGATGAGTGAAATAGTCTAAACCTCCCCTGATTAGAGAAAACAAAATTTTAATATTTGTTGGTGAGTGAAAATGATTCTGTCATGTTTTTATATTTTTTGCACATGAGGACATGCACAAGACTAAGTGTGGGGGAGTTGATGTTGTTAATATTTCCATGTCTTATTATATACTCCCTTTACTGATTTTATATGAAATGTGCATAATTTGTGTGAAATATTAATGTTTTAATACTAAGTATAATTTTTGAGCATTTTTAGAAGTAGTCCAATTGGGTCAGTTTATTATTTTATTTATAAATCTCATCATAATGATCCAAATTGTGGGGTTCTTGTTTTTTAGGATTCCTAATTCAATACACAACATTTCATTAGAAGGGATCATGGGTCAATTCTTCCATTTGAAGGATCACATTTACCACACAAGATGACCTACAGAATCTGTGAAGAAACTGGACCAGTCATGAAGATTGAATTACTGGGCTCAATCTAGAAGTTAAAATTCCTTCATTCTCCTCAAAGGTTCGGGGTACAATGTAATGAGTCTTGGATAAAAATTTCAAGGCCCAACTCCAAAAAAAAGGGGCCCAAAATATGCTTTGAAGACCAGCCCACCATTCTGGCCGAAAAATAAAATCAGTACAGTATGCATGACATATCTCGTGATGTAAGCATCCACTCAAGCTGACATTTTGCAGTGTGAAATAGGAGATATAGGCGGCCGATTTTGTTGAATACATCATTCGGTTTTTAAGGCATCTTCCTATTCAAAAACCCTTTCAAATTTTGGACATCAAAAAAGATTGGATTGAAATGGACAGATTAAATTTGTTTAATCAACCGGCCATAACTTTGGCTACATAGGTCCAAATGACTCTAAATTTTGAGAGAGATCGACCAACTTTATTATCTACAACTTGGAAGAAGGAGGTTTCTCGAGATTCAGCTGTCTGAATAGCCAACTTTGCGATGCAAGTGGAGGGACGGATTGGGAATGCAAACAGTCCACTCCTTGGGCTATAAATACTCTCCCCTTCTCTCCTTGAGAGGGGTTGGCGTTTCAGAAGAGATTAGATCATATTGGCACGACCAAAGCATTGCCAAAGGCTTGGGAGGACCTGCCATACTCAAGTTTTCACTTGAGAGACATTTCCTCCTCTCTTTGTTTTCATTTACTTTTATGTTCTTCATTGTTGTAATTTTGTAAGTCTTTTCTTTTGTAATTCTGTTTTAATGCAAATTTCTTCTTCAATATCTCTTATTCTCATCCACCTTATGTAGTTTAATATTAATTTTCTTAAAATAGTTTAAATTCAATTGAATCTTCTTCCCTTCTTTTGCTTCCTCATTCAATCGAAAGTCCGTTTTTTTTTAATTATCATCATTGTTCGTGTGTGTGTGTGTCCGACGCACCACTCTTTTCTTATCCCTTTCTTTTTCTTCTCTTCTTAAATTATAATCATAATAATTATAACCAAATTATTAAACACCCAAATGGCTGAGTAAATCTCTCATTGGGGTGAGTTATAATTTAGGTATGTTAAGTGATTGAGAGCTTTTGCTCGATGAATATTCTTTGAATTAACATTGTGTATGTTGGATTTAACATGTCATGAATTAATGACTTGTTTTGTTTAACATGTAGTTTCCATAGATTATTGGAACCATAAATACACCACCATCATTAAGCTCTGATTGAGATTAGAACATTAAGTTAAGTTAAGGCTTGGATTAAAGCCTTAACACTTATGAATTCTAATCAACATCATCTTGTGACATGAGTGTTAATTTAATGCAATATAAAGCAAAGCTCAAGGATATCACAAGTTTAACTACCTAATGATGAACTCACCCCAATCTTTATAAATTTGTTAAATCAAATATCATCCATAAATTATTTCATAAGCTCTGCAAACAAACCCCCCAATCAGAATACAATTAACTAAAAACAAACGACTATTAAAAAGTATCATCGCCGAGGATTCGACCCGAGTGCTGCTATACACATTAGCAGAGCACCGGAACCTTGACCGGTCGATAGGCGATAATCGGCCGTGCGTTTCAATACATACGCATACACATGTATATATACACATACAAATACACGTACACATACACACATACATACACGTGTACATGCATATGTACGCATACATACACATGCACGTACATGTATATACATATGTAAAGTCATACACATATGCATATACACGTACACATACACATACGCACGTGCATACGGTAGACACGCATATGTACACATACATGCACATACGCGTACACATGTATGTACATATACATACACATACATATACATACACATACATATACGTACACATACTTACACATACACATACACATACATACACATACATGCATACACATACAGATACACATACATGTACACACATGTATGCACATACGCATACATATAATTACATACACGTGTGTATACATACAGATACATATGCATACATACACATATTATACAAACATACACATACACATACATGTACACACATGTATGCACACACGCATGCATCCAATTACATACACGTGTGTATACATGCAGATGAATATGTATACATACACATATTATATAAACACACCTACACATACATGCACACACACATACGAATACATGTACACACATGTATGCACATACGCATACATACAATTACATACATGTGTGTATACATATGCATACCATATAAACATACACATGCCACATGAACATACTTATACATACATACACATATACACATGTCATATGCATACATGTAGATAGACATATGTACACATACACATTCATGTACATCCACAAACACACATACACGTACATATATATATATATGCACGTCTACATATACGCACGCATACATACATACGCGTACATATGCACATATGAATATGCACACATATATGCACAGACACAAAACATACACACAACACAACACAACACATGCATACACATACAACACATGCATACATGCACATACATCCACATACATATACACATGCATACATATATATATATACAGATACATGTACGTATATTTTAAATTATTTAATATGAATGTAAATATATAAATTCAATATTTAAATAAATATATTCATTTATATGTAGTTGGGGTAACACCTGAGTGGTAAACCCTGTAATTCTGCATCCAAAAAACCATAGTTCGGATCCTAGCAAGCCCCTTGGAGATTTATGATGATGTGTGGTGATGCAGGAATAACGCGGGCAGGCGGTAACGCAGACAAGAAGATGCAAACATGACGCTGCATTGGGTCTTCAAGCCATGTTCATGGGTCACTTGGTATTGGGCCCTACAGGTCATGTAATGGGTCTCCCTCAACCCAGATTGAAAGAAGTCTTTGATTTCATAATAAAAAGAGGTTTCGACCCCAACTTTTAATATATATATATATATATATATTCATTTATATATTTATGTAACTGTTTAAATAAAATATTAATATGTCATATTAATATTAATTATATATACATTGTGTAATTAATGTATATGAATATACTATTAAATATTTTTATTAATTAATATAAATTTGATAATTTATATATATATAATTATGAAAATAAGATTGATAATATAATTTTTTATTAAAAGTTATTTAAATCATTTTATATATCATATTTACATATATATACTTATTGCAGTATAAATATTATTTAAAAATATGTAAATATGTATATATAAATTAAATTATTCGCCGTGTCATGTAATGACGCTTTTTTCATGGTATTAGATGTGGAGATTTTATCAACGCTAAAAAAAACACCGACAAAGTGTCACCTTCATAAGCCATAAAAAATCATTGACAATGGGAACCCTTTTATGATGGTTGTGGTGATGTAGGAATGACGCGGACAGGCGGTAACGCAGACATGATGCGGGCAGACGATGACACAGACATGATGCAGACCCGGTGATGCAGACAAGAAGATGCAGACATGACGCAACATTGGGTCTTCGGGCCATGTTCATGGATCACTTGGTCTTGGGACTACATGTTATGTAATGGGTCTCCCTCAACCCAAATTGAAAGTGGACTTTGATTTCATAAAAAAAAAGGTTTCGATCTCAACTTTTAATATATATATATATATATATATATGTATATATATATATATGTATATATGTATATATATATATTCATTTATATATTTATGTAATTGTTTAAATAAAATATTAATGTCATATTAATATTAATTATATATACATTTTGTAATTAATGTATATGAATATACTATTAAATATTTTTATTAATTAATATAAATTTGATAATTTATATATATATATATATAATTATGAAAATAATATTGATAATATAATTTTCTATTAAAAGTTATATAAATCATTTTATAAATCATATTTACATATATATACTTATTGCAGTATAAATATTATTTAAAAATATATAAATATGTATATATAAATATGTATATATAAATTAAATTATTCACCGTGTTATGTAATAACGATTTTTTCATGGTGTTAGATGTGGAGATTTTATCAGCGCTAAAAAAAGCACCGACATAGTGTCACCTTTATAAGGTATAAAAAAATCACTAATAAAGGGTAGCCTTTTATCATTGTTTTTTTAGCGCAGATAAAAGTTACATTTGTTGGCGTTTTTAAATTGCGCTCATAAATATGTTCATTTATATATTTATATAATTGTTTAAATAAAATATTAAAATATTATCTTTATATATACATTTTGCAATTAATGTATATAAATAAATTATTAAACAATTTTATTGATTAATATAAATTTTATAATTTTTCATATACTTTTTTTATTTACAACACACGCAAGGAAAGAAATGCGTTCAGGGACTCGACTCCGCAACGCACGGCCCAAACCCCAACCCCCCATGCCACCCCACCCACCCGCGGGGGGATATAGTTTTTCGTATACTTTGAAAATAAGATTGATAGTATTTGTTTATTAAAATATAATTATAAAATCATATTTATATATTATATCTACACATATATACTTATTGTTATATAAATTATATTTACAAATACATTAATACGAATAAATAAATTAAGTTATTCACGGTACTCTTTATCATTACTAATTCAAGCGCTAATAAACGCAACATTTATCAACGTTAAAAGAAACGGTGATAAAGACCTTTCATTTATCGATGCTTTTTTTAGAGTTGATAAATGTTCAATTTATCATTGTGTTTTGGAGTGTTGACCAAAAACCTCCATTTATCAATGTTTTTTTAGTACTTATAATTGACAATACTGGACATAGCTGAATTTATAGTAGTGGGGGTGGAGCTAATACACCTACAAACGAGCATGCACAAAAAAAAAATCAGAAAAAACATGAGCCATGCCATTTTGGTGTAATATTACATTGGTCAAGGGAGGAATAAACAAACAAAAACCTACCTAATTGTGCACGGGGAGTCTCAAAACCGAGAGGTTCCAAACACCACCACGGGACACAACCACTAGGGTGCGCCAATGGGGGTTACTATTTTAGTGTAATAGTTAGTTTATGTCAACGATAGTGATGAAGACAACGTCGTCACGATGTACAATGAGAATAATAGAGCCAATATTTCATGTATATATATAGGGTACATGAGATTACAACCAATTGTCCAGATTAATCCTCATTTTCTATATCAAATCCAACCGTTAGATTTATCTTCAAATTAATAAAAGATGATCAAAGGCTGGAATATAAGGAGTCACGACATGAACATATTAATTTATAACATAAGCATATTAATAATCATATATATAGCTACATGTTAAACATATTATATAAATATATTAAATATCCAATTATCAGAAATGATAAGTTTGAAAAAAAAAATCATCATATACAGACCGCCGTTTCTAAGTGAATGTCATAATATTCAAATTGGTGTCTAATTAGTAGACTCAATATAAATTTTTTAAAAATAGATAAATTTATTTAAAATAGAATAGTTTAGAAAAAATTTGATTTCAAAGATGACTTGGGCAAGAAGGCGCGTTATATATTTGGTGGTAAAGTCAACGAAACCAATCCATTTAATCATCCCAAGCCTGTACGGATTGAAAATCCAGCTCACCGCATCCATCGCAATAATAAATGGAGAAACGACAAATAATTAAAATAGAAAATTAATTTCGATAAATGATATTGTCAGTTATTTTTATGTATATATTTACAATTAACTGACTTTTAACTTCTAGAATGGGGGACGAACCAGCCCATTCTCATTAAAGGGATTTTATAAAAATAATTTTGAATTACCACGCATCCTTTCAATTAAATATACCCACGCGTCCCTTTCAGTAATTTTTTATTTTATTTTGTTTTTTTTTTCATTTCCGTAACTTTGCAGGTACGAATTATTTTATTCAAAGAATAAGGTGGCATTTTATATATATTGTTGGATGTTTTAAAATATATTTAAAAAGTAAACCCATTTAATAATTTTTTTAATACAAGGAATCCGACTCCATCCCATCACCAATAGTGCATGGTCTGGATGTTTTAAAATATATTTAAAATCGTGCTATAGGGATCATCAATCGGTGATCGTTAAGCTATATGGGCCATAAAATAAAATAAAATAAATAAATAAAACATTATAGATGGATAGTTGATGGCGACTAATGTTAGTTTTTTTAATATTTATAAAATATCAAATCCTGTCTTAGTAATTAACAAAAACAACCAAATTTGATAGTATCAAAATTTTCATCAATTTCCAAAAAAAAAAATCTTTAATATTTTTAAAAAACATAGAAATGACTGCCGGGTTTTTAGACGGTTTTTTTTTTAATTTTTTTTTTATGAAAATGGATTTAGTTTTAAATTATTTTTAATCATGGGGCTGAAATCCGTTTAAGCCTAGACGCATATTCCCTTTGAATGCGTTGAGCGCTTAAAGACCTTTCGTTTCAGATCGGAACGTAATCGGTTATAGAATATAACGCATTAAACTTACAACTGTAGTAATATTTAAAATAGTAATTTATTTACATATATTTGAAATATTATTTTTATGAACTATGAACTTATACATATAATGATTTTGTTGTAATTGAATTATTGAAGTTTTAATTTGAATAGATGATTACTTGCTAAAAAAATAGTATTGATTAAGTCAAACGATTATAAATTATTTCTAATAATTACAATTTTATTATTATTTAGATGCACTTTTGCTTAAAATATATTTGTTACATGTAAATAGTTGAATAATGTTTATAGAATACTCAACATTATTGATACTTAGGACATTATTGAAATCGTACAAAGCATACAAAATTAATGAGTACAATATATTTCATCTACGTCTTAGATGGGGGCTTGTCTCCCAGACTGAAGTGTAAATGTCACACCCGTATCAACTCTATCGAACCGCGTGACACAGTGGAGTATGATGAACTAGAGGGGGCTCCTCATCCCGTATAGGATCTATTAGGTTTGGAGTCGTGAAGTCTGTTTTACAGTTAAGTTTTTAAGCTTTCACAGGGAGTGATTTCAGAAGGATGACCTGGAACCGGAATAGCAAAGCAATGAAACTAGGAGTCTGGAATGTGGAAGGATGATGTCCGAACACATTGTTTTTTATTCTGGATAGAGGAGTTCGCATAGTTAGGAGGTGACATCATGCAACAACCTTGACCGATGACGCAGTAGAGCGCAAAGACCCACTACTACACATAAGACATTTAACAGCGTTGTAATATAGCTGTGTCGGCGTAAAAAACCGTTGGCAATCAGAGCGCCCTTAACAACCCCAGACTTTTATCAGCGATAGAAAAATGATGACAAGGAGTCCATTTATCATTATTTTTTCTAGCGCTGATAAAGAGACATATTGATGTAGTGTGCTTTTAAAATTACATCACACTGCAATAACAAAAACTAAGAGCAAATACAAAGGGGAAAAATAAATTTAAAAGACCAAGAAGAGTTTTATCAATGCTAAAATAATAAGCGCTGATAAATACCTCTTTATCAGTGTTTTCTAGTATTGATAAAGACCCATATAATTAATTTTAATAATATAATAAATACAATTAAAAAAATTAAATGTATATAATTATAAATAAATATAGATGTATATTAAAGATAGGGTCAGAGCCCTTTTATTGAAAGACAAAAAAAGACATAAAAGATGGGGAATGGGGCTAGACATAAAACCGCCCACATAAAAAATATTCAAAGACATAGCTTTTTTTCCTAATCTTAGCTCCGAGTTCACATTCTTCATAACGGATAAGATTATAATTAATGTGTCCATACCCATAGCCTCAACCTCTAGGATGTCATATTCTTCTCTATGTTTTTGATTGTTGTAAAATGCTTTCAATGTCACTGTCCTCCGAGTTATATTTCCAAACATCAGATTGAGTCTCCACTCTATTTCTTTTAGAAAGGGAATCCTCAGGAGTGTCCTTTTCAAACCCTCCATAGTCAGGAACCCCCCTCCCCATGAAGAGATCATTCGGAGAAGCCCCAGTCGGGAAGGAACTGTTGCCAGCCGAGATGGAAGCACGTCCGCGAGGTAACAGACCGATCAATGATGGTTCGACACAATAATCTGTATGCTAGGTGGGCCACACCCATCAACCTACCTGGTAGAACTGGATGACCTAATAAGACGAGCAGATCAGCGATGGGTCTCCACTCTCTTAGATGTGTCATCAGGTGCAGAAACCTCATTGTCTTTCCTTGTAAGTGTTTGCAACTTCTCTGCCTAGATCTCACCATTATTCACATCATTTATAGAAACAAGAACATCAAAAGAGTTATGAGTAGCCACCAACACCTTACCCAAAGAAACAGGTGATATATGAGCATTAGATTCCAAAAAAACTGCATCCACTGGGGGCCTATTTTCAGAATGCACTGGGGATTGAGGCTACATCCCCAGGGAGGAAGAACCAAGCCCCGAAGTAGCATCATGGACCTCAATGCCTGTTGGGGGAGGTAAGTGAATCTGTCCACCATATGTGGATGCTTGAACCTCGTACAACTTTCCAAGATCACTTGTTAAAGCAGTGTCAACCTGCAAGAAAGGTCCAAAATCAACCTCTCTAGATACTTTAGGGTGACCCAACTTGTCGGTAGAAATATGATTAATAGTAAGGGAAATAGCCTCTATGGGAACCAGTGCATTTTCAATCTGCATATAGGAATTCCTTTGCTTTAAAGCATGGCACATGTCTACCTCAGAATTCCCATGGTCTCCAGGTAGGGCATTCACAACAAGGGAAGGAGAAAAATCTCCTCTACCTCCTTCAGATTTCTCAACAACAACATCCAAGGATTGAGGGTCGTCCATGGATGATCATGCAAAAGCATTCATGTCCACTGATTACAACTCATACCTTGCTCTCACAGCATCAGGTGCCAATAAACCACCGACATAAGAGGTCCTTGTAGCCAAAGTAGTTCCATCCAAATTCAAAGAATAAATGCTACCCTTCATGAATTTAGAAGGAGAAGCAACACACAATTTATCCTTACCTTTTTGTTTATCAGAAATTAGCCTCTACTCTTTCTGAATATCCAAATCAACCTTCGCTTGAATAAATGATTCATAATCAGATTGATTTTTAATAGCGACATCATCTAATTTTTTTAACCATGAACCTTAATTAGAGCATCTTTAAAAGATAAACCTGTATTGGGCAGTCGCCCCTCATCCTCCATTTCCTTAGCAATATTAGCCCAAGAACTATCCAAATGAGATAATGAAAATATTGATTTAAACTAAAAGTTCATACCATGTGACTGCTCTGCATGACCAAGAGCTTGTTTAGTAGGCAAAAGACCTCCATGATGATTAGAATCCAAAATAACAGATGGTAGAATGTTAATAGAATGGGATTGATACTGAACAACAATCTACTCCTGATGATGCCCACCATGCCTTGTTAGGCCTGGAAATACTCTTACCTTTCAGTAGACAACTCTCCTCTTCATGTTTAGAATGGGAGAAGGAAGTACAAAAGTTACTCCTTTAACAGGTGGATCTTTTGTGCCCAATCAACTTGTAGTAAAAAAATTCAAGGATTTTTTCATACATAATTCTCAATGAGAATTCATCCTTAGTTGATGAAAGGAACACTTTTTCAACTAGGGTAGATCAAAGATCAACCTCCACCAGCAGGCGAGCATAGTGGCCAAACCTGATTATCTCTATCTCCCTACCCATTTTAATTGGGACCCCTATAGTTGAAGAAATATCAAATAAAATTGTTGGATGTCGGAGTATCCAATTAAGGTCATACAGTCTGACCCAAACATAGATGATCACCTATCCCCGAGATGGTTGAAGTTGGGATCCCATTTCTAGCAATGTAGAAACCCAAGATTATGGGATATATAATCAAATCCCCAAGCTCTCATTTTCAGATCCTTAGAAGGGAATAACAAATGATAGTATCCCCTACCCAGTGACACACATCTCCAAGATTTAAATTCCCAAACTGATGATAGCTGATTAACTAAGTCTTCAATCTTCCACGGTTTAGAACCCTTTGGAAGAATCAATCAAGCAGTAATAGAGTGCTTATGTAATGACTCGACTTTTCTCAAAGTTATGGCTCGTTTTCTAGTTTAAATCCTTATTCTATCTTGGTAAACGTTCACTACAGGCTAAGGAAGCTTCTGGTAGCTTTTAGGGCTTGTTTGGAGCTCAGATCTCTGAGAATTGGTCAAACAATACAGGCTGAACGGTTAGTACTAACCATGCAGGATAACTATACGGGGAACTTAATGGCTAATAGGAGGCCGCACAATTTGTCTAAAACCATGCGAGCCTAGGTCCACGATCATGCAGTTTTGAAGAGGGTTTCAAACAGTGCCTCATGCATGGCTTGCACATGGTTAGGAAAACCATGGGCTTAGCCCATGTGGGGTCCCTCCCTAGACAGTGGAGGCAACATTGTTTTCACACGGTTTGGCCAGACTGTGCAACCAAACCATACACCCCCATTTTTTAGGGTGAAATTTACATTTTTCCCTTGAATTTTTTTTAACTTAAATCTTCCTTTCCTCCTTTCTTATCCAGCAGATGAACTTCATTTCCTTCTCATATTGTGTCACGACCCGCCCTCGGGGCCCGTGCCGTGACTACCCCAAGCCCGCCTTCCATAGGCCAGGAGCTGGCGACTAGCACCAAGGCGTAAAATCCCAGTAAAAAGGGAAGGCATTGCCTTAATAAAGTAAACAAGCACCTCAGAGTAACAAGCGGAAGTAAAGCAGTACACAAAACTAGAACAACTGTGCTGAAGTAAAGGGGCCGGAAATACAAGCCCAACTATAAAGTAAAGTACAACTCGAAAGGGAAAACAACAACTGAAAGTACAAGCGGCTCCTGGGACGTTCTCCTCGATTCCTACCTGAAGGGTAGGTACAGATGGCTCAGCTCCTGGATCGTCCACCACGGATCCTACCTGAAGGGTAGGTACAGATAGCTCCACAACTCCTCGGGTCCAACTGTCCGCTCTGAGCACGTCCCGCTCAGTGGTCCTCCTCCGGGTACCGACCTACTCCGAAAGCCTCAACCGCAGTCAGCGCTGTCCGTCGTCTGCAACCAACACAACGAAGTGCGGGCATAGCCCGTGCAGGGGTGAGTATAAGATACTCAGTAGGGACCCCGAGACCCTCGAAGGTCTCCCGAAATCCACAAAGGATAAACCACATGAAGGATACAATCACGAAGTAACATCCAGTATTGATTAGGTATATGCCCATACATATACCTATGTCACCAATTTCCGTTCGGCTCCAACACCGAGCCCAAGAACAACCCAATCCACAAAGAAGAGTAAACAGTACAAGTCCACACAGTTTATAACAAGTTTATGAAATCAACGGATAACCATTACCCAGGTATATGCCCATACATATACCTAAGTTATCAAGCGACCCATCTCAATCATGAGGAAACACAAAGATCATTGACTCAGCTCAAACCAGGATTTTTATTATCGTAACCGTAACTACTGAAGAGCTCCGTCTCTAGAGTGTACAATGGTCCTGTCACGACTCCGAGGTACTGCTCACTAACCTAAGACTGCTGAGGTACTCCTCCTGTCGAGTACTGCGGGTTTGCGGCCAACTACCGGGCGCTCCGTCCGCTGAGGGTCTGTCGCCAAATACCGGGCGCTCACCCAAATAGCCTACTGAGGTACTCCTCCTGTCGAGTACTGCGGGTTTGCTGCCAACTACCAGGCGCTCCGTCCGCCATGGGTCTGCTGCCAACTACTGGGCGCTCCGTCCACTGGGCTAGTCGACTCACTCCAAGTCGAGTCGGTCAAGCAGTCGTCAGGTCTCAGTCGGCTACACGGTCTCCGTACTCCGCACGCACGTCACCACCGTCGCGGGTCTGTCGCTACAACCAAGCGCACACACTCCGTAGAGTATCGCGGGTCCGCCGCTACAACCAAGCGCTCCACCGCCAAGGGTCTGCTGCTGCATCCAAGCGCACCACCACTGTCAAGTACCACGGGTCCGCCGCTACACCTAAGCGCTCCCCCGCCCGCTCGTCTCCGGGAGGGTCCACTCCACGAACTACTGGTCGATACTCCAAGTATCTCAAAGTCCAACGAAGAAGTGCCACATACGTCCGCTTCGTCAAAGGAGTCTCAACGCAACAGACGGCGCGTCAATCAGACGCCCGGTCTGTGAGTTATTAACCTTTTCGTCCCGAGGGCCCGGTTGGTTTCGTGAGCGAATCAAACCCGGCCATATCTCAACTGTATCCAAAACTCGGGCGGAGTATGTCAAAAGTTCCGTCCCACTTAGAGGATTCCATCAAAGTCGACGACACGTCAATCGGACGTCCGAAACTCAAGATATGAGCGTTTCCGCTCCGAGGGCCCGGTTGCTTTCGTGAACGAACCAACCCGGCCGTACTTCACCTGCGTCCAAACCTCGGGCGGAGTATACCAAAAGATCTGTCTCACTAAGAGGAACTTATCAGAACTGACGGCACGCCGTTCGGACGTCCGTAGCTCAAGATATGAGCGTTTCCGCTCCGAGGGCCCGGTTGGTTTCGTGTACGAACCAACCCGGCCGAACCCAAAGTACCCGAAACTTTGAGTGAGTTATACCGAAACGACCGTTTCGATCCAAGGATCGCGTAGCCGCAGACGGTTCGTCATTCGGAGGCCCGTAGCTCAAGTTACGGGCAAATAACCGTTCTGGTTCGAGAAGGAAGGGGTCCGGGCCGACCCGGCCCGAACCGGCCCGGCCGGTTCGGCCGGCGGCGCGCGGGGCGCGCAGGCGGCACGCGGGTGAGACCCCCGCCCCCCCGTTTTTCCCCCTGGCGGCGCGGCACGTGCCGCGCCGGTCTCAAAAATAAACCGCCCCCTCACATGAGGGGGCCTGCTGGACGACACGGGGGGGCGCTGCCCCCCCCCCCCCTTCTAAAAAAATAACCGGCCCCCAATTTAATTGGGGGCCATTAATGGCTAACCGGGGAAAATAAATTTCCCCGGTTTGACTTCCTTCCGGCCGGCCCGACCTGGCCGGCCGGTTCCCTTTCGTCTTCCAACACCGGCGGCCCGGTTGTCCGCCGGTCTTCTCAATCCGCCGCGGCCCGGAACCGGCCGCGGCCTTCGTCGTCCGGCGCGGTGCGACGACACCGCGCGCCTTCGCCGCGGCCCCGCTCCGGCCGCGGCGCCTTTGTTTTCTCCTCCGATGCGGCGCGGCGGCGTTGCATCCAACGGTCGCACTTCCTTTACTCCGCCGCGGCCAACGGGCCGCGCCTCATTGCTCCGGCGGCTTGGTCAATCCGGCCGTGGGAGACCACTACGGCCCTCGTCGTCCGGAGTGGCGCGTCAATATTGCGCACTCCCATGAACCCCTTGCGTCCAAGCGCGGTGTCACGGCACCGCTCCGCCTCTTCTTCGAACCACGAGTAAAAATCCAACAACAAGGTTTGGGAGGAGGATCGACCGTGTTTGTGCGGTCCGATCCCCTCCCATGTTAATGATAACAAGCGGTCCAATAATTTATTTACGAAGGCGTAAATTAAATTAAGAAATAAGGTACAACCCCTACCTCGAAGGAAGCTCGCGGAGCTCGTCAACGATCCACGAAGGATGAGCGTCGCGGAGGTCGGACGTCACGGAGGTCGGTCGTCACGGAAGAAGACGTCGTCGGCATCGCGGTTATGGCGTCGCGGCAGACGGACGTGGGTTCGCCGCGAGAGGCACGTCGCGGAAAGTGTGTTGCGGCGTCGGACGTAGGTTCGCCGCGGAAAGCACGTCGCGGAAGAGATGACGCGGAAGAAGTACGTCGCGTCGCGGATACGGCGTCGCGGATGGACCGTGTTCTTCGGCGGAGAAGTTCTTCGTTGAAGAACGACGTTCTTCGCGTTCTTCGTTGAGTTTGAAGAAGATGAAGAAGACTTCCCTACTCTCTCAAGGAGATAAAATTCTAACAAAATAAAATAAGACTCTTTCTTATTTTATTCACACAACCCAACCTCTTTGAATTTCAAAGGTTTGAAATTCAATAACCACACACAACTCACCTCATTAACTCATTACATTTAAGTCATAGGTTTATAACTTAAGTTAACATAATTTAAGTGGGAGTTGAGGGGGTTTTAGAGGATATGAAGGGGTGGGGTTCGTGTGGGCCCCACCACCCTCATAACCTCCCATGGGAGGTTGGGTGGTTACCCAACTTCCAACAAGAGATAACATTTAGAGTAAAATAATAAAAATTGTAGTGTAATTACAAAGTAAACATCCACAATTTTTATTATCAACACTCGCAAGTACGCAACTCCAGAACAGGAGTTCCTAAGCGTAAACCGGCGCTACGGTTCCATCGGTGCCCTCAGAATTCGATTCCGGGCACCGATTCAAAATTTAGAAAAACCCGCTCGTTCGTTCACTGAACGTACCCGAGCCAAACTTCGGAAAATGATTCCGGGCACTCCGGGCCTCGGAATCAGGTGCCGTCTGAAACTGCGCTCTTGTAAAATTCCAAAGAAAATTAACAAAAAATTTTCCTTGAAATTTCCGGGTCTTTACATTACTCCCACCTCAGGGCTTTACGTCCCCGTAAAGCTTCAACTCACACTTAAGGGAAACAAAGTAGTACTGAGCACGCAACTGAGCTTTACGCTCCCATATGCTCACCTGAAGATCTCGTGCTACCCGTGAAGCACCCCAGAGGAAGCAACCGTTCACGTAGAACCTGCTCCTGTCGATCCTCGTTCTCTACTAGAACCTCTGTGCTTGTCGCCCTGTCGTCGACGTCCAACTTCCCGAGGTCGATGACGTGTGAAGAAACATACACGTATCTCCACAGCTGAGACACGTGGTGGACATTATGCACCCGGTGCGACTGAGGTGGTAGGGTCAAGCGGTAAACCTCCTCGCCTACCCTTCTGAAGATCAAAAGGGTCCATCGAACTTCGGAGATAACATGCCGCCTCGGCCACATCTCCGAAACCTCATCGGTTTGAGACCGTATAAGAACGTGTTCGTCACCCTCGAACTCAAGAGGTTTCCCTTTTTAGGTTAGAACTGAAACTCAAAACTCCTGCTGCCACAAGGGTAGGGTTGACCAACTCAAGAGTGATCGGTCACACCCTCTTATGCCTGAGTTTAACATGTGCTGCCCAGGGTTTCCTTTTCGCCGACCAAGGAAAACCCATTCCGACGTTTGCCTAAAACAGTCAACCGGGGTATGATTTGTGAATCAAAACCATATCCAGATCAACGTCGTAAGGCCTCTACGCTGCCACCAAGAGATTCCAACCGAAACTCTCGCCTCGAGGTCAAATCACACCGTCGGCGTAAGTGTGATTATCGAGTCTCCTCCCAAAGGTATCTCCAGACGTGAGGGTCAAGTCTACGGCTTACCCGGAACCTCTAGGTCTGGGACATGATTCGTGGAAGGGTAGAATGATTGGTTCCTATGTCTATAGATATGGCAGCTCGTAGTAGACATAATTCGTACCCCGAATCATTCTTAGAGCTCCTGGGTCACACTCCTTGACCGCAATGCAGCTACTCTCCTCCCCAGCCCTCCTACTCCCTGAGCCTGGCGGGGACTACTAAGTCGGGTGGTCGTAACATGTCGAAATGTACACCACCACATGTTGCTCTCCAAGCTCCGCTTCCACGTCTGCTACCCTGCAGATTCATCTGTCCTTAGCACTTCCTCCTCCTGAAACATTTTACACGCCCGAGTCTCTGAGACTGGCGCTAGTTTCCTGCCTTTCACTGCTAACGTTCACGGGCTGTAACTGACTAGCCCAAGAACTCACAACCACAAAGGTTCTCTCTAGCATCCTAGCATAGGTAGGAATGCATAGAGGAAAAGTAATGGTTCGAATGTCCTTTAGACACACTTCGCTCAGAAGTTCGAGTCTAAAGAACTGATCACAACATAACCAACGAGTACCAAGATTGATTGGTAAGCCACGTTGAGTGCTCTGCTTCCGACATGTCGTACTGTCGAAGCTGTATTAGCTCCAGAAAACTCACAACCACCTCCTCAAGCCAGTCCTCAGCCGCCTACGAGTCAGGCTCACCTCGAAACTTGAGGGATATCTGGTGCTAAAACATATGTAAGGCACTAAGCCTGTGAGTCTCTGCTACCGGTACCGCCGGTAGTGTCTGCTGACCAACAGGTAGTGACATAGCTGGCGCACTACCCGTAGGTACTATCCCAGGTATCGGTTCGCGTAACGAAGCCTCATTACTATAAGGAACAACCTCATGGTCACTCACTGGAAACACCGGGAGCTAAGATCATCATCCACTCTACTAGTATCCAAGCTAGGCGTAGAACTCTAGCAACCGCCTCCATCCAGTCCACTGATGCCTGGGAAATCTGTCTCGCCTCGTATCCTCAGAGGCCTCTACTGCTGGAACTCGTGCATCGCGCTCTGCTAGCGTGCACCGTCAGCTAGTGGCATCTGCTGCCTAACGGGTGGTGGTGCTGCTGGTACACCACCCGAAGGTGCCAACACTGAAAAAGGGCCCTGCACCGGAGTCTCGCTGCTCGGTGAGCCATCATCGAGAACTCTCTCAGAACTCCAGCTAACTATCTGCATGGTGACATCCTGAACAGCTGTGTCACGGTCAACGATTTATACCTGGTGAGCTGACCTGGTTTGAGCTGACTTTAAACCTTTTGGGAAACACACACGCAATCAGTGTTTTCGTGCATTAAGTCGGAAATCAGAAGTCAGGGTCCTGATGTACGGATACGTCGGCCGCCGCACCAACACTGGACTCCCTGGACTGATAACCACACTCATACACTAAACACTATTGCTTCACATAGAAAAAAAGATCAGAGTCTGCGGTAGAACCGACCTCTGATACCAATTTGTCACGAACCGCCCTCGGGGCCCGTGCCGTGACTACCCCAAGCCCGCCTTCCATAGGCCAGGGGCTGGCGACTAGCACCAAGGCGTAAAATCCCAGTAAAAAGGGAAGGCATTGCCTTAATAAAGTAAACAAGCACCTCAGAGTAACAAGCGGAAGTAAAGCAGTACACAAAACTAGAACAACTGTGCTGAAGTAAAGGGGCCGGAAATACAAGCCCAACTATAAAGTAAAGTACAACTCGAAAGGGAAAACAGCAACTGAAAGTACAAGCGGCTCCTGGGACGTTCTCCTCGATTCCTACAGGAAGGGTAGGTACAGATGGCTCAGCTCCTGGATCGTCCACCACGGATCCTACCTGAAGGGTAGGTACAGATAGCTCCACAACTCCTCGGGTCCAACTGTCCGCTCCGAGCACATCCCGCTCAGTGGTCCTCCTCCGGGTACCGACCTACTCCGAAAGCCTCAACCGCAGTCAGCGCTGTCCGTCGTCTGCAACCAACACAACGAAGTGCGGACATAACCCGTGCAGGGGTGAGTATAAGATACTCAGTAGGGACCCCGAGACCCTCGAAGGTCTCCCGAAATCCACAAAGGATAAACCACATGAAGGATACAATCACGAAGTAACATCCAGTATTGATTAGGTATATGCCCATACATATACCTATGTCACCAATTTCCGTTCGGCTCCAACACCGAGCCCAAGAACAACCCAATCCACAAAGAAGAGTAAACAGTACAAGTCCACACAGTTTATAACAAGTTTATGAAATCAACGGATAACCATTACCCAGGTATATGCCCATACATATACCTAAGTTATCAAGCGACCCATCTCAATCATGAGGAAACACAAAGATCATTGACTCAGCTCAAACCAGGATTTTTATTATCGTAACCGTAACTACTGAAGAGCTCCGTCTCTAGAGTGTACAGTGGTCCTGTCACGACTCCGAGGTACTGCTCACTAACCTAAGACTGCTGAGGTACTCCTCCTGTCGAGTACTGCGGGTTTGCGGCCAACTACCGGGCGCTCCGTCCGCTGAGGGTCTGTCGCCAAATACCGGGCGCTCACCCAAATAGCCTACTGAGGTACTCCTCCTGTCGAGTACCGCGGGTTTGCTGCCAACTACCAGGCGCTCCGTCCGCCGTGGGTCTGCTGCCAACTACTGGGCGCTCCGTCCACTGGGCTAGTCGACTCACTCCAAGTCGAGTCGGTCAAGCAGTCGTCAGGTCTCAGTCGGCTACACGGTCTCCGTACTCCGCACGCACGTCACCACCGTCGCGGGTCTGTCGCTACAACCAAGCGCACACACTCCGTAGAGTATCGCGGGTCCGCCGCTACAACCAAGCTCTCCACCGCCAAGGGTCTGCTGCTGCATCCAAGCGCACCACCACTGTCAAGTACCACGGGTCCACCGCTACACCTAAGCGCTCCCCCGCCCGCTCGTCTCCGGGAGGGTCCACTCCACGAACTACTGGTCGATACTCCAAGTATCTCAAAGTCCAACGAAGAAGTGCCACATACGTCCGCTTCGTCAAAGGAGTCTCAACGCAACAGACGGCGCGTCAATCAGACGCCCGGTCTGTGAGTTATTAGCCTTTTCGTCCCGAGGGCCCGGTTGGTTTCGTGAGCGAATCAAACCCGGCCATATCTCAACTGTATCCAAAACTCGGGCGGAGTATGTCAAAAGTTCCGTCCCACTTAGAGGATTCCATCAAAGTCGACGACACGTCAATCGGACGTCCGGAACTCAAGATATGAGCGTTTCCGCTCCGAGGGCCCGGTTGCTTTCGTGAACGAACCAACCCGGCCGTACTTCACCTACGTCCAAACCTCGGGCGGAGTATACCAAAAGATCTGTCTCACTAAGAGGAACTTATCAGAACTGACGGCACGCCGTTCGGACGTCCGTAGCTCAAGATATGAGCGTTTCCGCTCCGAGGGCCCGGTTGGTTTCGTGTACGAACCAACCCGGCCGAACCCAAAGTATCCGAAACTTTGAGTGAGTTATACCGAAACGACCGTTTCGATCCAAGGATCGCGTAGCCGCAGACGGTTCGTCATTCGGAGGCCCGTAGCTCAAGTTACGGGCAAATAACCGTTCTGGTTCGAGAAGGAAGGGGTCCGGGCCGACCCGGCCCGAACCGGCCCGGCCGGTTCGGCCGGCGGCGCGCGGCGGTGCGCTGAGGCGGCGCGGCGGCGCGCGGGGCGCGCAGGCGGCGCGCGGGTGAGACCCCCGCCCCCCCCCGTTTTTTCCCCCTGGCGGCGCGGCACGTGCCGCGCCGGTCTCAAAAATAAACCGCCCCCTCACATGAGGGGGCCTGCTGGACGACACGGGGGGGCGCTGCCCCCCCCCCCCTTCTAAAAAAATAACCGGCCCCCAATTTAATTGGGGGCCATTAATGGCTAACCGGGGAAAATAAATTTCCCCGGTTTGACTTCCTTCCGGCCGGCCCGACCTGGCCGGCCGGTTCCCTTTCGTCTTCCAACACCGGCGGCCCGGTTGGCCGCCGGTCTTCTCAATCCACCGCGGCCCAGAACCGGCCGCGGCCTTCGTCGTCCGGCGCGGTGCGACGACACCGCGCGCCTTCGCCGCGGCCCCGCTCCGGCCGCGGCGCCTTTGTTTTCTCCTCCGATGCGGCGCGGCGGCGTTGCATCCAACGGTCGCACTTCCTTTACTCCGCCGCGGCCAACGGGCCGCGCCTCATTGCTCCGGCGGCTTGGTCAATCCGGCCGTGGGAGACCACTACGACCCTCGTCGTCCGGAGTGGCGCGTCAATCTTGCGCACTCCCATGAACCCCTTGCGTCCAAGCGCGGTGTCACGGCACCGCTCCGCCTCTTCTTCGAACCACGAGTAAAAATCCAACAACAAGGTTTGGGAGGAGGATCGACCGTGTTTGTGCGGTCCGATCCCCTCCCATGTTAATGATAACAAGCGGTCCAATAATTTATTTACGAAGGCGTAAATTAAATTAAGAAATAAGGTACAACCCCTACCTCGAAGGAAGCTCGCGGAGCTCGTCAACGATCCGCGAAGGACGAGCGTCGCGGAGGTCGGACGTCACGGAGGTCGGTCGTCACGGAAGAAGACGTCGTCGGCATCGCGGTTATGGCGTCGCGGCAGACGGACGTGGGTTCGCCGCGAGAGGCACGTCGCGGAAAGTGCGTTGCGGCGTCAGACGTAGGTTCGCCGCGGAAAGCACGTCGCAGAAGAGATGACGCGGAAGAAGTACGCCGCGTCGCGGATACGGCGTCGCGGATGGACCGTGTTCTTCGGCGGAGAAGTTCTTCGTTGAAGAACGGCGTTCTTCGCGTTCTTCGTTGAGTTTGAAGAAGTTGAAGAAGACTTCCCTACTCTCTCAAGGAGATAAAATTCTAACAAAATAAAATAAGACTCTTTCTTATTTTATTCACACAACCCAACCTCTTTGAATTTCAAAGGTTTGAAATTCAATAACCACACACAACTCACCTCATTAACTCATTACATTTAAGTCATAGGTTTATAACTTAAGTTAACATAATTTAAGTGGGAGTTGAGGGGGTTTTAGAGGATATGAAGGGGTGGGGTTCGTGTGGGCCCCACCACCCTCATAACCTCCCATGGGAGGTTGGGTGGTTACCCAACTTCCAACAAGAGATAACATTTAGAGTAAAATAATAAAAATTGTAGTGTAATTACAAAGTAAACATCCACAATTTTTATTATCAACACTCGCAAGTACACAACTCCAGAACAGGAGTTCCTAAGCGTAAAACCGGCGCTACGGTTCCATCGGTGCCCTCGGAATTCGATTCCGGGCACCGGTTCAAAAGTTAGAAAAACCCGCTCGTTCGTTCACTGAACGTACCCGAGCCAAACTTCGGAAAATGATTCCGGGCACTCCGAGCCTCGGAATCAGGTGCCGTCTGAAACTGCGCTCTTGTAAAATTCCAAAGAAAATTAACAAAAAATTTTCCTTGAAATTTCCGGGTCTTTACATATTGATCTCTCCTACTCTCTAATCTAGGGATTGGGATAACATCTCCATCCAGACTCCAAATCAAACTTCTTCGATCATGTTGGATCTACATATGTAATTATTCTAATCCTCTTGCTTCCTTTCATGGTTTCTCTTTCTATCTCTTGTGCTATTTTGGTGTGAGCTCATTCACCATATTTTCAGGGCATTGGATCATTCTTCATTTTTCTTCTGATCTACTTCGAATCTAAAGCCAATGTTGGACAAGGATTTGTCTACAAACCTAATGTAGGTGTTCTAGTTGTTTTCATTAAAATTAGAGTTGTTTTTATAGTTCCGCTGTTGTGCCGGATGTCGGACATTGTCACACGTCACCTTAAAATGCATTCTTTATTTTTAAATTAATTTAATCATGTTGTTATACTCTTATTGAGCCTTTCTAGATGATTAGAGGATGCTGACCTCACTCATTGCCACCCCATTAGGTGTGACAAGTTAATTTCAAACTTTAATATAAATGTTTAATGGTCCAAACACCGCTTAAGAGTTTGGATTGGGTTGTAAATGGAATTGTACACTCTTTTACATAATTGCTTAGTTTCCAATGAACATCCTAAGTGCTTGGCTTATCATGAAATATAATTGCCATGCCATGGTTAATTAAATGGTTTGTTTATATAGAATGTCTTAGCTTCAAGATGGTCCACCTTTCTTAAATGAATTAAATAGACTAATTAGAATAAATATTAATGGGTGGTAAGGCTATACTGATTGATTCATGCTTTACATATGGATTCGATAATATGTTACACCCCTTTATATATATTGGACTTGATGATTATGATGCTAAAGAGGCGATAAATCATGTTGTTATTATTATTATTATGATTACTCCATTGACATTGGATGTGAAACGATGGTTAAGGTACTTATTGAGCATGACATCTCTCACCATTTTACTTATATTTGGGAGATGGGCATGACGTTCTACGTTCCTCCGTATTAGGTGTTAGGCATGAAGACTAAACCCACCTATCTCAGGTGATGAGCATGAAGTCTCACATACATTATGAGATCTAGGGATTGTACCCATGTTGAAGACTATATCTCATTTGACTAGTTATGGGAGCTTGAGTTATGCCCCAGGTCCAGCTAGCACCTAGTATCCAGGTATATGCCTACTTACATCCTCATGTACTTAATGCATATAGGTTGATATGATATATAACTACACACACACACACACACTATTATGGCTACTTATATATATATGGTTACCTATCCGACTCTCATTTCGGCTTATACTGAAGTAGGTAGAGCTGCTAGGTGTCCTATAAGAATATGAGCTGGCTGGTATTTATTTGTTCAACATTGATTGTTATTCTTTTTTCCTACACAGTGACGTTTCTATGTACACTGCTTGGATCATTTCTACACACCATTGGTGGTGGCCTACTGGGATTATATCTCACACCCTTCTCGGGTCGCCTTTGGTACCTGAGTAGATTACTCATTTTCATGTATGGATAAGGGAAAAAAACCCTATTACAAATATTTGATATTTATTACATATAGCTTGGAGCATGGGATCAAAGGATCAAGCATATTTCTGATATGGGCACTGAAACCCAATTATGAGAGGGTTTGTTTCACATGATGCAAAATATAAAAGGTGTCGCTCAACCTTCCCCGACTATGGCAGAGTTGAATCTAGAGTTCCAGTAGTAGCATCCTCCCACCTTTTTAGGGGATAGAGGACCTCATGCTTTTGAGTCTTGGCTCAAAGCTATGTTATCTTGGAAAAAATTCGAGACTATATACTATGAATAATTCTTTCCACATACTCCAAGGGATGAACGAGCTAGATATTTTATGAACCCCATCAAGGAGACACATCTTTCATGGAATATTTTGATCATTTTACTAAGATGTAGGGTTTTACTCCTACTTTATCTGGTGATGATCCATTGATCACAAGGCGATTCGAGGATTGGTTTGTAAACACCATATGATCGCAGTTCAATGTATTTAGGTTGATGATTATTTCTGAGATTTTCAAATAGGCCCTCATTATAGAGAAGAATCCAAGGGAATCTGATGGTGTGAGCCAGGGCTGTTCAACACCTAGACCTACTAGTGATTCTTCTATTGGATGCAAGAATTGCTTAGAGGATACTCATGGAGTTTGTAGTAGTCATATGACTCGTATTGACAACTTCTTGATATTTCACTAGTACAGGAAGCTAGGACATGCAAAATTTTAGTGTATCCATGATCTAGTGGAATGTATTGGCTGCAACAGGATGAGTCATATCCAACGCTTATGTAAGAATTTTCCATTAGTGCATAGAAAGATGGATCTACACCTACCCCATGTTCTCGAGTGGGGCCTGTAGCATCTTTCTAGGTAGCTGGAATACCACTGACTGCTCAGGCCAAGGTAGTGGTCGAGGTAGAGGGAACTAGGATCATAATTCTTAGCACAATCATAAAGGGCCTGCTTAGGTGTCACGACCCGTCCTCGGGGCTCATGCCATGACTACCCCAAGCCCGCCTTCCATAGGCCAGGGGTTGGTGACTAGCACCAAAGGCGTAAATCCCGATAAAAAGGGAAGACATTGCCTTTATAAAAGTAAACAAATACAACAGAGTACACAACTGAAGTAAGCACTAAGTAAACTGAGTACAAAATTAAGTGCTGAAAAGTAAATAGGCCAGTATACAAACCCGACTGAAAGTACAGTACAACTGAAAAGAAAGTACAACATTAGTAAAGTAAATAAGAAACCACCAAGTCGTCCTCCGGATATCCCACCTGAAGGGTGGGTAAAGATGGTCTCCTCAACTCCTCGGGTCCGGTCGTCCGCTCCATGTACGTCCCGTCTAGTGGTCTACCTCCGGGTACCGTCCAGCTCCACAAGCCTCCACCTCGATCAGTGATGTCCATCGTCTGCATCCAATACAACGTAGTGCGGGCATAGCCCGTGCAGGGGTGAGTATACGATACTCAGTAGGGACCCCGAGACCCCCGAAGATCTATGAGAATCCACGAAGGATAAACCACAAAGGAAAGATACAATCATGAAATATCAACCAACTCTACTTAGGTGTATGCCCATACATATACCTAATTCATCAATTCTAGATCGGCTTCAACTCTCGAGCCCAAGCACAACTCAGTCCACATAAGAAAGAAGTCAATCACACCGTTGGTAATGATTGCAAGTCAAGACTCAGCTCACATAGGTATACTACTCACGAAGAAGGGTGGAGATGATTAGATGTACCCTCTGAATCATCTCCTCTTCCGAACCCACGTAGGATCCTAATACAGAAGTCGTCGCTGCCGAACCCACGTATGATCCAAGTACAATAACCATCGCTGCCGAACCCACATAGGATCCAAGTACAGTCGTCATCTTTGCCGAACCCACAGAGGATCCAAGTACAGTCATCCTCGCTGCCAAACCCACGAAGGATCCAAGTACAGTCATCATCGTCGTCGAACCCACGGAGGATCCCAACACGGTAGTCATCGCAGTCGCAGCCAGCTCTAGGGTTCCCGCACACAGCACACTTGATTCCGGGAGGGTCTGCTCCTCGAGTAAAGGGGGTCGATACATCAACTTTCACGAAGTCCAGAGTTGATGTATCCTGAAGTTCCATATTGTCAAAAGGAACTCAACGCGACAGATGACGCGTCAATCGGATGCCCGGTCTGAGAGATATTGGCTTTTTTGTTCCATGGGCTCGGTTAGAAATACACTCGTTTCTAACCCGGATGTTATCCAAAGTCATCCAAAACTCACTTAGAGTATCACAAAAGGACCGCCTCGTCTCAAGGGTCCCAATGCCGTAGACGGTGCGTCGATCGGACGCACGGTCTTCGAGTTATTCATATTTAAGTGAAAATGGGCCCGACCCGTTAAGCTCAGTGGGCCGACGGGTTGGGTTAACCCAGTTTTGGCGGGTTCGACCCGACAGGGGTGTCGGACCGGCCCGAAGAATCACGCAGCCCGGCCCGGCCCGGTGCGGCCTGGCCCGGTGCGGCCTGGTTGGGCGCGGCCCGGCTGGCTCGGCTCGAAGGCCGAGTGGTCCGAGGTGGGGGGGGGGGGGGGGTGCCCGAACCGGCAGTGCCAAGTGGCGCCACCCTCCCTAACCGGACGACCTCCTGGCGCAAGCAACCCGCTCGAGCGGGCCGCGGTTCGTCCGGCGCGGCGCCTTCCTGGCGTCGTGGCTTCCCTCCGCGTGGTCGGCCGACGGGCTGATCGGTTCTTCCGCCGAAGCAGCACGCGAAGCGGCCTGCGATTCCTTCCACACAGCCGGTGCGACGACGCCAGCTTCCTCCTCCACGGCCTGCCCTGGCAGCAGCTCCGCATTCCCGGCATGGCGTGATGGCGCCGTGCTTCCTCCGCCGCAGCTTTTCTTTGCGTGTGCGACGATGGCCCTTGCGCCGCCGACCTCTTCCACCCTCCGCCTCTGGTCGCCAGTTCCAAAAATAAACAAATAAGATCCAGCGGAGGGTCGTCAGGCCGTGTTTGTTTGGCCCGCGCCCTCCGCGTTAGGCGATAGCAATAGACTGGGACAAACAAAGATAAAAAACGACGAATGAGGCACAATTTTAATCCATTAAAATTGAACGGAATCCCCCTACATCGAATATAGTTTGTTCGTCGTGGACGCGGAAAGCGATGTCGCTTCATCAACGCCGGGAAAGAACCGTCGTCGTTGGCGAGTTTCCCGCGTCGATGTCTCCTCCCCTAATGCGAAGTAAGAAGAGGATTGGAGAATCGTGGAGCATTCTTCGTCGAGTCGTTCTTCGTTGAAGGTGGGTGTTCTTCGCCGAGGAAGAAAATCTTTCTTCGTTGAGGAGAGGAATACCTTTCTCCCTTTCTCAAGAGCTCTCTCCCAACTCTCCTTAACACAACAAATTCCCCAAAAATAAAATAATAGACTAAAGCTATTATTTTATCAACACATGTAATTTAAAATTCAAAATTCAAATCACTTAATTAATTAAGTGAAGAGGTTGAATTTATTAATTAGGGTGTGTTGGCAAACAATTAAGAGAGAGAGGGAGAGGGAAAGTCCTCATAAATTAAGGGGGTTTTCATGAATTAAACATGGGAGTTTAAAATGGAGTTAGAAATGAGTTATGGAAGATGAAAGGTTGAGGCTCGTGTGGGACCCACCTTTCAATTATCCACACATGGGAAGTTGGGTGGGTGTGGACCCCACCAATAACTTCCCATGGGAGAAATTAACTTCCATAGATATAAATAAAATTGTTCTAACAATTTTATTTAACTTCTTAATTTAACCCCAATTTTAACTTTCAACACGCATAAAACGCAACTGCAGTAAATGTCCCCTTAAGCAAATACCAGCACTATGAGTTCATCGGTGCCCTCAGATTTCAATTCTAAGCACTGCTTCAAAAGATAGAAAAACTCGCTCGTTCGTTCACTGAACGTACCCGAGATAAACTTCAGAAAATTATTCCGGGCACACCGGGCCTTGGAATCAGGTGCCGTCAGAAACTGCGTACTCGTAAAATTCCAAAGAATTTAAGAAAAAAAATCTCCTTGAAATTTCTGGGTCTTTACATTACTCCCACCTCAGGGCTTTACGTCCCCGTAAAACTACAACAAAGACTAGGGGAACAAATGAGGGTACCGAGCACGCATCTGAGCCTCCCACTCCCATGTGCTCTCCTGGAGGTTCCCGTGCTGCCAAAAAATGCGCACCATAGGAATTGACCGTCCACGTAGGACCCGCTCCTATAGATCCTCAATCTCTACCAGGACCTCCGTGAAGGTCGCCCCGTCATCGATGTCCAGCTCCCCGTGATCGATGATGTGTGACGGGTCATGCACGTATCTCCTCAGCTGAGATACGTGGAAGACATCGTGCACCCGGTACAACTGAGGTGGAAGAGCCAGGCGGTAAGCCACCTCACCTACTCTACTGAGGACCTGGAATGGTCCGATGAAGCGCAGAGATAACTTGCCGCCCCGACCAAATATCCGTAGACCTCATCGAGGTGAGACTCGTAGGAAAACATGGTCACCATCCTCAAACTCCAGTGGTCTCCGCCTCCTATCAGCATAGGAATTCTGTCTGCTCTGTGCAGTCTTCATCTGCTCCTGGATGATCTGCACCTTCTCCGTCGTAGCCTGAACCATCTCTGGTCCTACAAGTGCTGACTCCCCAGGGCCAGTCCAGCACAAAGGTGATCTTTAAGGTTGGTCGTACAATGCCTCGTATGGTGCCATCCCGATGGTGGAGTGATAACTATTGTTATATGCAAACTCCACCAAGGGTAGATGATCCTCCCAGCTGTGACCAAAGTCAAGGAAACATGCACGGAGCATGTCCTCGAGTGTTTGAATGGTCTTCTCCATCTGGCCATCCGTCTGAGGATGGAAGGCGGTGCTCAGGCGTAGCTGCGTCCCAAATGCCTCCTACAACCCCTTCCAAAGCCGGGAAGTAAAACGAGCATCTCAATCAGAGACGATAGTATATGGTACACCATGAAGCTGTACGATCTCCTGAATGTAGAGGCGTCCCAAGATCTCTACTAAGCCCTGCTCTCTGATAGGTAGGAAGTGGGCCGACTTGGTGAGTCGGTCGACGATCACCCAGATGGAGTCGTGTCCTCTAGAAGTACGTGGAATCCCTATCACGAAATTCATAGATATCCCATCCCACTTCCACCCTGGGACCTCTAAGGGATGTACCAAGCCTACTGGTACCTGGAGCTCCGCCTTCACTTGCTGACAAGTGAGGCATCGTGAAACGAACTCTACTACAACCTTTTTCATACCCAGCCACTAGTCCTATCGTCTGAGGTCCTGGTACATCTTCGCCACTCCTGGATGTACAGCTAGATGGGAAGTGTGAAACTCCCTCAACACTTCCTCTTGTAGTGCAACTGGTACCATGGTATGTCCCCTGAAGAGGATGACATGCTCTCCTCCTTCAGAAAATCCATCAGGCGCCTGCCCTGTGGAAATATGAGCACGTCGCGTCTCACAGTCAGCGTCCCCACGCTGTGCCTCTCTGACCCGCTGAAGTAGTGAAGGAGTGACTGTGAGAGACTGTAGAAAGACTGCTCCATCTCTATCCACGGAGGATATATACATAGCGGCTAAATACTCCGTCGCCTCTCCAAGTAGCTGAATATCCGTCCTCCTGCTGAGAGCATCGGCCACAACGTTCCCCTTCCCAAGAGTATAGACTATTTCAAAGTCATAGTCCTGGAGGAACTCGATCCATCGCCGCTGTCTCAAGTTCAAGTCCTCATGTGAGAAGATGTACCTGAGACTCTGGTGGTCAGATTAGACTGTAAAGCGCTTGCCAATAAGATAGTGTCGCCACATCTTCAAGGCGAAGACCACTACTGCTAACTCCACGTCATGGGTAGCGTAGTTCTGCTCATGCTGTCTCAACAGCCGTGAATCGTAAGCGATCACTGCTCGCTCCTGCATCAAGACACACCCGAGTCTGGTCCCTGATGCGTCGTAGTAAACTACATACCCTACGCCCTCCTCCGGTAGCCTCAAGATGGACGCACTGGTCAATATCTGTCTCAGCTCCTGAAAGCTCTGCTGACATCTATCTGACCACACGAGGGGTTTCCCCTTCTTCGTAAAAGCTAAAAGCGGTTCTGCAACTCTGGAGAAGTCTGGCACGAATTTCTGATAGTATCCAGCTAGACCTAGGAAACTCCGCACCTCCATCACGCTCCTGGGTGGCTCCCAAGCAAGTACCGCCTCGATCTTCGCTGGGTCTACTGCAACCCCATCCTCTAAAATTATGTGTCCCAAGAAATGAACCTCTCGAATCCAAAACTGGCACTTAGAGAGCTTACCATAAAGATGGTGCTCTCAGAGTGTGTCCATTACAACCTGTAAGTGGTAGGCATGCTCCTCCTTAGTAGTTGAGTAAATCAGTATGTCGTCGATGAAGACTACGAAAAAACGATCAAGGTAAGGCTGAAAGATCCTATTTATGAGACTCATAAACACTGCTGGTGCGTTGGTTACGCTGAAGGGCATAACCAAGAACTCGTAGTGGCCATACCGAAACTTGAAGACCGTCTTCTGTACATCCTCATCTCGAACTCTGAGCTGGTGATAGCCTGACCTGAGGTCTATCTTCAAGAACCATCGTGCTCCCTTGAGCTGATCAAAGAGGCCACCAATCCTTGGGAGTGGGTACTTGTTCTTTACGGTCACCTGATTCAGGCGACGGTAGTCAACACATAGTCGTAAGCTCCCATCCGCCTTCTTGGAGAACAAAACCGGAGAAGCCCAGGGTGAAACACTAGGTCGAATGAATCCCTTTCCATGTAAGTCCTCCAGCTATACCCGAAGCTCATGAAGCACGGCAGGAGCCATCTGATATGCTGGAGTAGATATCGGTGCTGTCCCGGGTACAGGTCAATGTAGAAGTCTACCTCTATGCGAGAAGGTAGTCCTGGAACATCATCAGGAAAAATGTTTGCATACTGATCCACCACAATAGGAAAACTAGGACTCCGCACATCAACCGCTCCTAGGATGATACTAGCCAACTGATGTGTTATCGGCTGCCCTCTCCTCTACGTAAGTCCTTCCTGCACTTCAAAGGCTCCCTTCTCGCCAATGAAGGTGAACCTGCTCCCATCTGTGCAGACACACCACACTTTGCGCCTAATACAATCAATCTGGGCATGGACTGTAGATAACCACTCCATACCCAAGATGACGTCGTAAGGCCTCGACGCCGCTACTAGAAGATCCCAGCCGAAGCTCTCGCCTCATAGAGTAAGCTCACACTGCCGGCACCAGTGCGTAATTATTGAGTCTGCTCCCATAGGAGTCTCTAGCTGTAAGGATCGAGCCAACGACTCTGTCAGAATCTCCAAGCCCCGAACAAGGGCAGTGGCAATAAAAGAATGACTCGCTCCTGTGTCTATAATAACTGCAACAAGGGTGGAGTAGACACAGATAGTACATCGAATCATCACAGGTGTGCTGTGGTCATAGGCCTTGAATGCCTGGTGATGAGACTGCCCCTGTCTTCTAGCTCCCTGGGGTCAGGATGGTCCTCCTGGTGGTGGTGGTGGTAGATCCTCGAAGCATCGTCCACCACCCGCTGCTCGACCAGCTCCTCTGCCTCATTCGCCTGCTCCCTACGGACCACCATGGTCAAACTTATGCCTCTGCCTGAGAGGTCTCTCTACTTTCTGCTGCTCATCTGCATGGTGGGTCGGGTAGTCACGAGCCATGTGGCCCTGCCCGCCGCATGCATAACACTACTTGCCCCTCGTATGGCTAGCTCTGCTTCATTTTCCCCACACATCCGAACCAGTATCCTGAGGTCGCCCTCCTAATGGCCTGGTCCGCTTGGACCTCTGCAACATCTGTCTACTGCCGACTGCAGAAGACTCCGCTACGTGTCGCCCTGTGATGGGTCTCGCTGCTGGCATCGGCTCATCAAGAAAGCTCTCCACAAGAAGGGCTCGCTCCAGCACTCCTGCCTGCGTCAGAATGATGAGGGAGATCATCGAAGCCCTGATCTCATGTCTCAGTCCCTGCTCAAAGGTCCAGGCCCGGAAGAATGGGTCCCGTACCATGTCTGTGGAGTAGCGCGAGAGGTCAGTAAATCTCGCCGAGTACTGGACTACTATCATGCTGCATTGCCGCAGATGAAGTAACTCCTGGATGTGCACCACACGGAGGGTGGCTGGAACAAACTCTGAGCGGAAGAGACTCTCGAAGTCTTTCCAAAGTAGAGATGTCTCGTCGTGCACCTCGAGCATCAAGATCTACCATCTACCTGCTGCTGCATGTAGTAGACTCGCGACAAGGATCACCATAAGGTCAGCTGGTGTCCCTACCAATCTGAAGACTCTGACGATAGCCTCCAGCCAATTCTCGGCTGCCTGAGGGTCCATCTCTCCGCGGAACCTAGGCGGCCTCTGTCGCTGAAACTCGTGCAACGCGCTCAAGCGGCATGCACTCTTTACTGCTGGGGCTGGTGGCATCAGTGGCTCAGCGGGTAGTGGTACCGCTGGTGCCTCTGCTGTAATGGGGCCCTGCACCGAGGCCTCGTCGCTCGGTGGGCTACCATCTCGCACGTAACTAGGAACCCTAGCTGGCTGCCTTCATTGGGTCATCCTGAAAAGAAACAGGTGCACCATGGTCAAACAATATACCTAGTGAGTTGACACAAAGCAATCACAAAGAAAACTTTTGAAACACACATGCAATCAATGTTTTTGTGAACTGAGTCGAAAATCAGGAGTCAGGGTCTTGGTGTATGGATATGTCGGCCGCCGCACCAACACTGGACTCCCTGGACTGAAAACCATACTCATTACTCTTAACATTATTGCTTCACAGTAGAGAAAGATCAAAGTCCTGAGTTCTGTGGTAGAACCGACCCATTTGATGCCAATTTGTCATGACCCGTCCTCGGGGCTCGTGCCATGACTACCCCAAGCCCGCCTTCCATAGGTCAGGGGCTGGTGACTAGCACCAAAGGCGTAAATATCGATAAAAAGAGAAGGCATTGCCTTTATAAAAGTAAACAAACACAATAGAGTACACAATTGAAGTAATCACTAAGTAAACTGAGTACAAAAGTAAGTGCTGAAAAGTAAATGGTCCAGTATACAAACCCAACTGAAAGTACAGTACAAATGAAAAGAAAGTACAACAAAAGTAAAGTAAAGCAGCAACCACTGATTCATCCTCCGGATATCCCACCTGAAGGGTGGGTACAGATGGTCTCCTTAGCTTCTCGGGTCCGGCCGTCCGCTCCGTGTACGTCCCGTCTAGTGGTCTACCTCTGGGTACCATCCATCTCCACAAGCCTCCACCTCGATCAATGATTTCCGTCATCTGCATCCAACACAATGTAGTGCGGGCATAGCCCATGCAGGGGTGAGTATACGATACTCAGTAGGGACCCCGAGACCCCTGAAGGTCTCTCAGAATCCATGAAGGATAAACCACAAAGGAAAGATACAATCAAGAAGTATAAACCGACTCTACTTAGGTGTATGCCCATACATATACCTAATTCATCAATTCCAGATCGACTCCAACTCTCGAGCCCAAGAACAACCCAGTCCACACAGGAAAGAAGTCAATCACAGCGTTGGTAATGATTTCAAGTCAAGACTTAGCTCACACATGTATACTACTCACGAAGAATGGTGGAGATGATTAGATGTAGCCTCTGAATCATCTCCTATGCCGAACCCACGTAGGATCCTAGTACAGAAGTCATCACTGCTGAACCCACGTAGGATCCAAGTACAATAACCATCACTGCCAAACCCACGTAGGATCCAAGTACAGTCGTCATCGCTGCTGAACCCACAGAGGATCCAAGTACAGTCGTTCTCGCTGCCTAACCCATGGAGGATCTAAGTACAGTCGTCATCGTCGTCCAGCCCACAGATGATCCCAGCACGGTAGTCGTCGCAGTTGCAGCCAGCTCTAGGGTTCCCGCACACAGCATGCTCGATTCTGGGAGGGTCTGCTCCTCGAGTAAAGGGGGTCGATACATCAACTGTCATGAAGTCCAGAGTTGATGTATCCCAAAGTTCCGTCTCGTCAAAAGGAACTCAACGCGATAGATAGTGCGTCAATCAGACGCCCGGTCTGAGAGATATTGGCTTTTTTGTTTTAGGGGCCCGGTTAGAAATACGCTCGTTTCTAACCTGAACGTTATCCAAAGTCATCCAAAAATTACTTAGAGTATTGCAAAAGGACCGCCTCGTCGCAAGGGTCACAGTGCCGCAGACGGCGCGTCGATCGGACGCGCGGTCTTCGAGTTATTCACCTTTAAGTGAAAACGGGCCCGGCCCGTTAAGCTCAGTGGGACGACGGGTCGGGTTAACCCAGTTTTGGCGGGTCCGACCCGGAAGGGGTGTCAGACCGGCCCAAAGAATCGCGCGGCCCAGCCCGAGGGGGCGCGGCCCGGCTGGCTCGGCCCGAAGGCCGAGCAGTCCGTGGGGGGGGGGACTGCTCGGCCTTCGGGCCGAGCCAGCCGGGACAGTCCGCCAAACCAGGCCGTGTCATTAGATTCTATCTAAGTATTTAAGACTCCCTATGTTGACCAAGAATAGGTGGCGCACAGTTTTTGGATTACACGCCATGTGGCCCACTGAACACGGTGTGTAGTCCCTTTGGGTTAAGGTTGGACCATGTACCCCGTACACGGCTTGCCCATATGGAAACCATGTAACGTGGATACTATATGACGTGTGTCCCACTGAACACACTGTGTACTCCAAATATTTTCAAATTACATCTACATTCCATGTCCTCGGGTGTGTACTTCGGATGAACGGTGAACAAAAGTACATGCCGTGTAGTCGGAACTACATGCCGTGTACTCATCTAAATTATGCATATTTATTAAAATTTATTATTATATTATACAAACCCTTGATACGTGTACCATAGTGTGGGCGTAAAACTGAGACACAACACATGATAGGTGTTTTATATATATGTGTTTAATTTAACATCTGCGTAATGTTCATTTCTACTCATTGGGTAGTTATGAATGAGAATTCACCGGGTTGCCTCCAATGTACAAGTTACGTACAAAGATAATTTTAAATGAATTTATTTGTTTAAAACTATGATGGATGAGAATCTCAAGGAAATTTAGAAAAAAGGGTTTAAGATAAAAGGATTGATTAATTAAAGATAATTAATTGATTCGAGCATGATTTATCTTAAACAAGAACAATTAAAGAATTTAATACTAGTATTATTTATGCATAAACATCGTTGCATGAATGGATGATCATGAGCTAGACTAGGACCTTTGTATGTGGATGTTTTTTTTAATTTATTTATTTAAATTAAATTTGTTGTCCTGCGAGCCTTCTCCTCATTAATATACAGGGCCTGTGTGCCCAAAGTTTCTTTTATATAAAACCCCTTTTACCCCTCACCTACGTGTGTGATAAAAGCATATATAATGAATGAATTTCCCAAGCTAGTGGAGACGACTGAAGTTAGAAGCCAAGGTGAAACCAATCCAAGGAGATACAAAGGTGGACAAGTGGAAAGCTATAAACACGAACCCAAAAAAAATGTTCAAGGTGTTTCTCCTCTAGGTCTTGGGTTGGTTTATAAATCTCTAGATAAACTAACCAATAGAACAATCTCATGATCATACCATTTATTTTATTTATGTTAGTTTCATGGTTTATTTATTGTGGGTGTTTTGTCAAGATCACACAATTAATGAATTAAATAAGCATGCAAGATGAAACTAAAATAAGAATGACTTATGCATAAATATTATCTTATACATGGTTAATAATTTAAGTATACCCCACTTTATATTAACAAGCATGTAATCAAAGATAATATAATGAAAATTTATGTATAAGGATAAAATCCCTTAAAGAAAATATTAAGTCGATATAGCCTTCCATAATCTTGGTTAGAATCGAACCATAGTTCAAAGTGCTTGACCAACCCTAGTTGGGGTGCTTTCAATTATCGGGGAATTATAATTTAAGGTTTTGGGTTGACTTGAATTGGTTCACATCACAGGTTGATTTCCACAGTAGGACTTAGTGTGACCAAGAGGCAAAGGTTGAGGAAATCCAAAATAAAAATATTTCAGGATCAGGGAGTCCACTCAGTAGATCAAGGAGCTGCGAGTTAATGCAGTTGGCATTTAGAATGTCTACCTAAAACCCTTCAAGTTTCTTGACCAACCCTAGTTGGGATAATTCAAAGGGAAATATAGATCCTTGTCACTAGAATATTTAGGCAACATAATATTCTGAATTCAATGGTGAGGGCTATTGGATTTTGATAAAATAGTGGGAGATTAATAAGTATTAATTAATTTATTTGTCTCAGTTTTATCATGATAAAGTACTAAACCTTTTCTCATATTAATTTTTAGAAACTTAAAGAAAAATGACTTCAAACATATCATTGCGAACCATACTTGAGAAGGAAAACCTTCTCACTGACACCAATTTCCAGGAATGGAAGAGGCGTTTATGCATCATCCTTCACCACAAGAGGAAATTGTATGTACTGGAAGAGTCTATTCCAGTTGTGCTTGAAAAAGAGGCCAGTGATGAGGAACTATCTCTCTATATGAAACATATGGATGATTCCACATATTTCCAATATTTCATGTGATCGGCCATGTCTAATGATCTCTTGAAACAACATGAAAATATGGACGCATATATCATGATGTCTCACCTTAAGGATCTCTATCAAGAGAAGGTGAGATATGAGATCTCCAATGCTTTGTTCACAACTAAGATTAGAGAGTCTACACCAGCTAGGTATCATGTAGTCAAGCTTATTGGATACATTTAACACTTGGACATCTTAGGGATTAAGTTCCCAGATGAGTTACGTACATATATCATCCTATCATCACTGCCCAAGACCTTCTCTAGATTTATTGTCAACTATAACATGAGAAACAATGAGAAGAGTCTATCAGAACTTCTGACCTTAATTCACCAGGTAGATAAGGACATGGGGTGTGACAAACCCACATTCCTTATGGTGAATAAGAAAAGGAAGTACAAGATAAAGGGTCCAAGGACTTATAAACGGTTTGAAGCCCCCAAGAAACGTCCCTCCAAGAAGGGGAAGGTCCAGAGGCAAGGTAAGGAATGGCAAGCAGTGTGTTTTTCATGTGGCAAACCAGGCCACTAGAAGTGGAATTGCACCCAAAAGTGTGGGGATGCTAAAGGTGTGTTCGTTATCGAGTGTAATATTTCCATTTCTACACATTGGGTATTAGATAGAGCTTGTGGGGCTCACATCTGTATTCAAATGCAGGAACCAAGTAGATTTAGAAATTTTCAGAGGATAGGTGGATCTTAAAGCTATCAATGGTGTGAGGTTGGCTGCATTAACCATTAGAGATTACCACCTATCATTTCCAATTGAGATGATTTTGGTTTTACATAACTATTATTATGTGCCTAGTGTTACCAAAAACATAATTTATGTATCATGTTTAGATATGGATGGATTTATTTTAAAGTTTTGAAATAAGGGTTTCTTCTTTTATAAGAACAACTTATGTTATGGTATGACGCATTTAAATAATGGTTTGTATGTATTAAATTACGAAAACATAACAAATTCACATGACTCATACAACACCCAGTTGTGGCATCATCGTCTTGTTCATGTAAATGATAAGTTCTTGAAAAATCTCTATCAGGATGGTTATTTAGACTTTACTGAGCTAAAACCACTTGACAGATGTCACAATTGTTTACAAGGTAAATGACCAAGTCACCTTTCAGTGGATAGGGTGAAAGGGCCATAGAGCTTCTAGGATTGGTGCACACAGATGTGTGTGGATCATTTCCAGTATAATCTAGATGTGAATATTCTTACTTCATTACTTTTACTGATGATTTGAGAATATATGGCTATATCTACTTAACGAGGTATAAGTCAGAAGACTTAGAGAAATTTAAGGAATTCAAGAATGAAGTAGAGAATCATCCTGGTAAGAAGATAAAGAAGCTTCGATCGAATCGAGGTGGAGAATATATGAACCAAGAGTTCATCGATCTTCTACGAGAGTCTGGGATTCTATCTCAGATCACTCCTCCTTATACACCACAGTGGAATGGTGTTAATGAAAGGAATAACTGAACCTTGTTGGACATGGTGAGGTCGATGATGAGTCATGTAGATCTTCTATTATCCTTTTAGGGATATGCATTACAAACTGCAACATACACATTAAACCGAGTTCCAACTAAGGTGGAAAATGGAATTCCCTCCAAGTTATGGAATGGAAATAAACCCATTTTGTCACACACACATGTATGTGGATACGAGGTATTTTTTAAGGCCTTATCAGGCAACAAACTAGCACCCCAGGGCACAAGGTGTATCTTTATAGGATATCCCAAGGAAACGAAAGGATATTACCTATATAACCCTTCAGACAAGAAAGTCACTATCACCAAACAAGATGTCTTTCTTGAGAGGGAGAACATCCTCAAAAAGGATAGTGGGAGCAAGATTGACTTCGATGAAGTTGATGCTCAAGATACACAGGAGTTGGTACAGGAACAAGTTTCACATGTCCCTATGGAAGAGGTTCCAGAAACACAAGTACTACGTAGGAGCTCAAGAGAGGTAAGGGAACCAGAGAGATATGGTTTCCTAGTCACTGAGGATGGTGAGTCATTATTGTTGGACAATGATGAAACTCTCTCCTATAAGGAAGAAAAAGAAAGTTCAGAAGCTACAAGATGGTTAGAAGCTATGAATTCTGAGATGGATTCCATGTATTAGAACCAAGTCTGGGTTCTAGTTGATGAGACAGTTGATGTAAAGCCTGTTAGATACAAATGGGTATTCAAGAGAAAATTGGACTTAGAAGGTCAAGTTAGCACCTATAAAGCAAGTCTAGTGGCTAAAGGATTCAGACAACGTCAAGGAACTGACTATAATGAAACCTTCTCACCAGTTTCCATGTTTAAATTCATAAGAATCATACTTTCCATAGCAGCTTACCATGAATATGAGATTTGGAGGATGGATTTCAAAATAGCATTCCTTAATGGGAACCTTCAGGAAGATGTCTCTATGACACAACCAGAAGGGTTTGTGATACCAGGTGAAGCTATATGGGTTTTCAAGTTACAAAAATCCATTTATGGATTAAAGAAAACATTCAGGTCATGGAAAATTTGATTTTATGAATCCATAATGAAATTTGGTTTCATTAATAATGAATGTGAGCCTTGTGTTTATAAGCAGTTTAATGGGAATGCGGTCGTTATCCTAGTAGTATATGTTGATGACATATTGCTTATTGGAAACGATGTACCAGTCTTACAGTCAGTTAAGGACCAGTTGAACAAGTGTTTCTCCATAAAGGACTTGGGTGAAGTAGCTTACATTATAGGGATCAAGATCATTCGTGATAGATCCAAGAGGATTCTTGGAATAAGTCAGGGTACATACATTGACCAAATACTAAAGAGATTTAGTATAGAACAATCTAAGAGGTAATTGGTTCCAGTGTCACATGACTTATATCTTTATAAGAAAACGTGTCCTCAGACACAACAGGAGAAAGATAGAATGTGTAAGATCCCATACGCTTCAAATATAGGATCCATCATGTATGCCATGTTATGTACCAGGATTCATGTTTCCTATGCACTAAGCATGGTAGGAAGATATCAAGAAGATCCCAGGGAACAACATTGGAATGCTGTTAATACTATCCTTAAGTATCTAAGTAGAAATAAGGACATGTTCCTAGTGTATGGAGGAGACAATGAGCTTGTCATCATAGGGTATACTGATGTTGGTTTTCAGACAGATCAAAATGATCTAAAGTTGCAATCTGGATATGTTTTCTGTCTCAACGGAGGAGCTGTGAGTTGGAAGAGTTCAAAGCAGCCAGTTGTCGCCATTCTATAGTGGAGTCTGAATATATAACGACTTTTGATATAGCTAAGGAAGCCATTTGGATTTAGAACTTTGTCCAGGAGCTTGATGTGAATCCTAGTAGTAAAGATCCTATCACATTTTATTGTGATAATACTGTAGCGGTGGCTCTTACAAAAAAAACAAGGTCACATCAACGGACAAAGAACATACTCTAGAAGTATCACCTCTTGAGATATTTCTACCAAAGGGGTGAATTTTTAGTGAGAAGAGTGTCTACATAAGAGAATGTGGAAGACCCCATGACTAAAGGCATATCTCAAAAGAAGCATGAATATCATGTGAGAGCTAGCGGGTTAAAGGTTGTTAGTAGTTGAATCTAGTCCAAGTGGGATTCTGTTGGAGTTGGTGGCCTAGAACCAACTACTTTGTACTTTATTCATTAATAAATATCTTATCACGTCTTGATTGTTCTTATGCGTGACAATGCATGTGATAATGTCCTAAGGATAGCTGTTGCACTAAAAGGTCATAGCTGATCCCTACTACGATGAGAACTTGGAAGTGTCATAACACAGTTCTTGAATATATATTATATGGTTGGATGATGTTATTTGAGGTACACAAATAATACATGCCATTAGGGGTGAGGACTCATAAAACTTTGAGGCACCTTCTCATGGTGTGCACCCTTGGTAATATCCAGGAGGATATTATGAGAACGAGACCTACTAGTAGGAAATCAACATTTTATAGTGTCATTGGATGTTCCTATCTACGGACGTATGTATTGGTCCTTAGACTTTAAGATTATTATTAATGGGTATTAAAACTTTTGCACTTAGATGTATTGAAGAAAACTGTGACGATACACTGTTTGTAGTAAGGCAGGATATGTTGGGTGCGTCACGAGTAATACTGCATTAATAGATAATGCAAGAAAGGATTTTTCCCTTCTGTTACATAACAGAAGTAGATATCTCATTCCCTTTGATGGAATTTATATAGCCTACATAAATCCACGGTCATGGTGAGGAATGGGAAATTTCAATTCTGGAAAGTCAAAGAAAGAATAATGGAGCACATGAGTTGATGACACTAGCATGCAACCCTCTTGATTCGAGATATCAAGACAAAAGAATTACATTACACAGTAAGTGTTCGTAGGAGGTGACACACCATTGCGGTATTAACTTCTTTCTTTATGGGTGCCTTGGCATGTTGTTATATGATAACCTTGGACTTTAGGTAGGCTCCACCTAATGACACTGAGAAAGAGGCTTAGAGGGTCACACACTAAGTGTGTCTAAGTATCTCAGTTAAATATTAATTTAACAATTTGAATAAAGATTATTCTTGATTGTGGTTTAATAATTATTCAAAGATGCCTGATCGCATTTATTTTGACACTAGTTATTTAAGAGAATATATTGTGGGAAAAATAATATATTTATTAGTGTGTAATGCAGTAATATTTATTTAAGAAATAAATAGTCATTATTCAAGGTCTAATAAATATGGTGGAGAAAATAGAGATAATAGAAAAACAAAAGTACACGCCGTGTAGTTTTTCTGGGGATTTGTGAGATATAATATTATTTATTTAATTAAATAATATTAGGTATAATTCGCTGGGCGCTTGTCAAGTAATAATAATAGTCAACTGTTATTATTAGATATGGGGTCTTACTAAGAATTAAATGAAATGAATAAATACTTTTGGGTAATTAATTCGTTTTATTATTCTAAGTAATTAAAATACCAATTATATTATTCTCATTAGCCTAGCCATTCATTGTAGTTGTGAACAATGGATCTAGAGAAAGATCTCAATTCAAGAGAGAATTATTTTCTTCCAAGAATGCTCTCAAGTTACGAGAGAGATCCTCCTCCACCGAATCACAGAGAGCACTTTACAAGCGGATCTCAAGGCGATCGAAGGAAAACATCACAAGCAAAGGCAATTCTGCGCTAGCACCTGGAGATCCCTTTGGTGATGTCTAGAGATACGTGGAGCATGTGTGGATCATCACTAGAGGAATTCTACACTTGGATTCTACGATGCAATAATGGATCACATCAGATCATGACCGGAAACATCAACAGAGAGAAAATTCCATCAAGGTAATTCTTGTATTTTAATTAAATTAATTATAACCAACATATGATGATCCTCTATATGGTTCCGAGACTCCCTTCCATTCTTTCATTATTTTTTCTATTCCGAAGATCCGGAATTTTATTATCGTGACAGATCTCGAATTGATTGTTTCTAACAAAAAAAATTAAAGTTGGGTACACCCACCAACGCACTTCCAATGCACCTAGAACCTACATACAATACCCTTAGGCTATATGTGGATTACCAATGGTTAAACCAGCTTACAGTTAAGAACAAGTATCCACCACCTCAAATATACGACCTATTTGATCAAATTTGAGGAGAGAGAGTGTTTTGAAAGATTGATTTGAGATTGAGATATCATTAGATGCATGTCAGGTATTTAGACATACATCACACAACATTCAGGAGTAGGTGTGGTTTATATGAGTGCCTAGTCACGCCGTTAGGTCTCATGAATACACTTAACATTTTTATGGATATTCTGAATCAAGTTTTCCACCCATATCTAGATTTATTCATGGTAGTCATTGAGGAAGACATCTTAGTGTATTCAAGTTCTTGACATGACCATGAAAACCATCTTGAGATAATGATGAATACACTAGGGGAGAACTGAATTTATTCTAATCTCAATAAATTACACTTTTGGATCAACAAAGTCTACTTCTTGGGTCATATCATCTCAGAGATAGGAGTTTCAATAGATCCATAGAAAGTGAGAGTTTTAGTTTCTTGGGATCATACCGATAACATATTTGATATACATAGTTTCTTAGGGATAGATGGGTATTAAAAACACTTAATTTAGGATTTCTCATGCTTTATAGTGTCACTTATGGGATTGAATAAAAAGGGTGTGAAATTCATTTGTTCATAGTCTTATGAAGCTTAATTTCTAGAGTTTAAGGTAAGATTAACTTCAATGATGATACTAATTCTTCTGAAGCATGATAGGACCTATACATTCGACTATGATACATCCGGTATCGAGCTAGAAGTTTTTATGATGTAGGATGAGTGATTCATAGAATATGGGTCTCATCAAATGAGGCTTCATGAGAAGAATTAACCGATGCACGACCTCAATATAGCTATTGTAGTTTATGCTCTACACTGTTGGAGACACTATTTTCTCAGAGATAATTTTGTGGTATTCATTGATCACAAAAGACTCAAGTACATATTTACACAATAAGATCTAAATCTCAGGTAGCACAGATGGGTTGAGTACCTGTAATAATTTGATTTTGAGCTTGCCTAAATGACTAGAAAATGCAATGTTATAGTTGATGCTTTGAGTTGGAAGACTCAAACACAAGGAGTTTAGGAGGATAGTGGTGAGTGGCAGCTCATGGACTTGTTTTCAGAGATGCATGTTGAGGTTCAAGAGGATCATGGGAAGAATATCCTCTCAGCTTTAGCTGTGACTTATACCATTATAGAATGGGTTAGAATGAGGAATCTATCTAATCCCAAGGGCCTAGTCTTAAGGGAAAGTATTACATATTATGATTCATCTTTTGGTTAGATTGTGGATGAGGATGATACATTATTCTTTCATGGGTGTGTTTGGGTCCCATCAGATATCAATGAGGAGCTGATGCAGGAATTTCATGCCTCAACTTGGGAAGTTCATCCCGGTTTCACCAAGATGTATCAAGAATTACATCACTAGTATTGGTGACCTGGTATGAAATGGGATATTTCTGGATTTATTATTCATTGTTCCACCTATCAGTAGGTGAAGGCGAAACATCAATGACCAACATGACTTTTACAACCATTTTCCATTCCCAAGTGGAAATGGGATGATGTTTCTATGGATTTCATGACTAGTTTACCCAAATCACCTTGTGGGAATGATACAACATGGGTTGTTGTTGATCATTTAATGAAGGCCTTACACTTCTTACCTATATGAGAGAACTTTTCAGTAGATGAGCTGTGGAGGCTATACGTTAGGGAGGTCACGTGTCTTCATGAAGCTCCTCAATATATCATTTCTATAGACACTCACCTTAAGTCATGATTCTAGATGGTTTTACAGAAGTCCTTGGGTACACAAGTTATTTTGAGCATGGGCTATCACCCTTAGACTAATGGATAGATAGAGCATACAATTTAGCTATTAGAGGACATGCTCCATGTATGTGTCCTTGAATTTAGGGGTTCTATGGAGAAACATAAACCTCTTGTTGAGTTCACTTACAACAATAATGTTTAGGCTACCATTGAGATGTCTCTTTATGAATCCTTATATAGTAGGCCTTTCCATTCACCTATGTTTTGGTTAGAGGTAGGGGGAATCTTTTCTTGGATCATATCTTTCTTCAGGAGACTACCGAGCATGTCCAATTGACCATGAATCACATGTTGAAAACTTAGTCTAGATAGTAGTCATATGCCAACCAACATCAATGCTCTCTTGGGTTCAAGGTCAAAGATTAGGTTTTCTTAAGAGTTTCACCCAGGTTGGGCCATCAATGTATTCAGAGGTAGGGTAAGCTTTTTCCTTGATTCATTGGACCATTTGAGGTTGTGAAGCATATCAGACTAGTGGATTACTAGATACCACTTCCTCAGAGATAATAGTCTATGCATTATGTCTTTCACATATCTAATCTTCATTATTATTATCCAGAACCATCACATGTTTCCCAACCCGATGAGGTTGAGTTAGAGATGGATTCTTCCTTTGAGGAGTATTCAGTGCGTATTGTGGATTAAACCGTGAAGCCACTCTGAGGTAGATCAATCACTTTAATATGAGTTCTATGTATGAAAAACCAATTACATGATGATACATGGGAGAAAGATGCTGATATACTAGCTAAGTGGCTGAAGCTCTTCTCAAATGATACCTCTGTACCCTCAGAAGACCAACTCAAGGACGAGTTTCTTTAAGGAGGGGAGGTTGTAACGATCCAACTTTTCTCAAAGGTACAACTTGTTTTTTTGATTTAAATCATTTTTCTATCTTGGTAAATGTTTAATAAGACCTAAGTAAGGTTCTAGGAGAATAGAGGCTTATTTGGATTCCAAATATCTGAGAATTGGGCAAACATGATAGGCCGCATGGTTAGTACTAATCATTTGGGGTACTCAGTGGCCAAACGGAGGCCGCATGGTTTGTTTGAAACCATGAGAGCTTAGGCGTATGCCTATGAAATTTTGCAGAGGGTTTGGGAAAGTGCATCATGCACATATTTTACATGATTAGGAAAACCATGCACCCCCAATTTTGAGGGTGAATTTAAATTTTTTTCCTCGAAATGTTTTTAACTTAAATATTCCTTTCCTCCTTTATTCTACAGTGGATGGACCTCATTTCATTCTCCCATTGAACTCCCCTCCTCTCTAATATAGGTATTGGGATAACATCTCCATTTGAACTCTAAATCAAACACCACCAGTCTCATTAGATCCGAATGAGTAATTACTCAAATCCTCTTACTTTCTTTCATGGTTGTTCTTGCAATCTCTTGTACTATTTTAGTGTGAGTTCATTCACCCTATTTTCAGGGAATTTGAATATTCTTCATTTTTCTTCTGATTTACTTCAAATATAAAGATGATATTGTATGAGGAGTCATATATAGCATAAAGTTAGTTGTTCTAGTTGTTTTTCTTAAAATTTGAGTTGTTTTCATAGCTCCACCGTTGTGCCACATGCTGACCACTTCCACACATCTCCTTAAAATGCATTATTTATTTTTAAATTAATTGAAGCATGCTATTATACTACCATTGAGACTTTATATGTGATTAGAGGATGTTTACCTCACTTTTTTCCACCCCCTTGGTCATTCTAAGTTAATTTACCACTTTAATATAAACATTTAATGGTCCAAACACCACCTAAGTGTTTGGATTAAGTTGTAAATTGAATAGAACATTATTTTACATAATTTCTTAGTTGCCAAAGAACCTCCTAAGTGCTTGGATTATCATGAAATGGAATATAAATTCCATGGTTAGTTAAATGGATTGTTTATATAGAATGGATTATCTTAAAGATGGCCTACCTTGCTTAAATGAATTAAATGAACTAATTAGAATAAATATTAATGGTTGGAAAGTCCATGCTGATTGATTCATGATTTACATATGGATTAGATGATCTGTGAAACCCATTTATATATATTAGCCTTAATGATTATGATACTAAAGAGGTGATCCCTCATGTTATTATTATTATTATGATTATTCCATATACATTGGATATTGAATGATGGTTAAGGGACTTGTTGAGCATGACGTTTCACTCGCCCTTACATCGGGTGTTGGGCATGATGTTTCTAATCATTTTAATTATATTTGGTCAATGGGAATGTGATGAAGCTAATATTTTCACATATTCTATACTGTAATTTAATGTTTATAAACCCACCATAGTGTTATTTAATGGGAAATTGTTACATATTTAGGTTTTTGTGTTATTTTGAACCTAAATGCAAAAATGGCCTAATTCTGGATTTTTGACAGATTTTTATCACAGGGGTATTTTGGTCATTTCTTATAAAATATATTTTCAAATTTTGTGATTCGAATTTTTTTGAACCCTTATTTTATTTCATTCAACTTTATCTTCAGGACCAGGGGCTGAATCGATCTTCTAGAGTCCGTAAAAAATCAATGAAGTGAAAGCTTTTTCTGGGTGGACTGCGTGGACCCCACCTCAGTAATGGAAACATAATTCGGCATAAAATCCTCCAAATGACGGGATTCGACTTGGATATGAAAGAGGGAACCCAGACGCGTTCCCAAAATTAATTTCAAGCCGTTTGGAATCCATTTGGGTTTCCATTGATTGATAGAGTTTTGAAGGAAGCTTCCAGGAAGCTTCATCCTGAGAAAGTGACCGACAATAAAAAAATCATAACTCCTCCAAGACGCGTCCAATGAATCTACAATTTGGAAGGTGGATGGAAAACGCATTTAGGAACAATATTTATGAAGAGGTCCATGCGTGAATCGGCCAATTAATAGATCGAAAACGTGACAACTTTATGATGATGAAATCTGCCTATAAAAGGAGAGAAGCTCCTACCTCTCAAGATATTCCATTCTTCACCACACCATCCGTCACAAAGGGAGTTGGCTTGAGAGAGCGAAGGGTAAGGTGGAGATTTTTATCCTTAATAAGATGACATCCTTTGAATATTAAATAGATAAGATGAAGGCTTCTCAAGTGATGGAAGGCTAAGCATCAAGTGGTTGCGGACGACGACACCTGACAGACACTCTCTTCCGAGTTTGGATTTTAATGTGTAATCTCTTTTTTAATTTCTCTTGAACCTATATTTTTGAATGAATCTGGTTGTTTTCTTTCTTAAATATATTTTCAACACATTTTTTTTGATCGTTGTTCCATCTATAAAGTAGAACAATTGACTTCGCTATTTAAAATTCTTTGGTGAGGTTTTTCCATTGAGCATAGCGAATTCAATTCGATTCAATTACTTGGAGGTATTTAAGTAATTGAATCACTTATATAGGTGGGACCAAAATCATATTGAAGTCTTAAATATGATTTCTTTTCAAATTTGAGTGTAAACCTGGGGGTCCTTGGGTTTACATTTAGGAATTTAAAATAAGAGATATTTTTTATATACAAGGAAGATGGGAGTGTCCGAGAGGGTGAAGCTTGTCTGCGACTACTGTTTTTATTCTTTATTTCAAACCCACATTACCTTTCCTTTAAAATTATTTCACTTTAGTATTTAATTAAAATTTTATTTTCAAATTTTTAATCAAATACCCATTTTCATTTCTGCAAAAAAAAATAAAAAATTAATAACAAAAGTGACTTGAAATCCCCACCATCAATTTGGCGTTGTTTCTGGGGAGGCTAAGTGCTTACTCACACTGTTTTCAAAAAAAAAAACAAAAAAACAAAAACAAAAAAAGAGCCTTGTTGCATATCATTCATTTCATCATCCAATATGGATTTTTATGGAAATTATTATAATTATTGGCATGTGGATAACTTTTATGATGATCCAAGCAGGGAAGATACATTGAATATTAAAATGATTAAAAATTACCAAAAATTGGAAGAAAATTCCCAGAAATTGAAAGAAAATGCCTTGATAATTCAAGAGAATTGCAGAAAGATGGAAAAAGAAAGAAAGATGATAACATCATTGGCCGCCCAAGTCGAAGATGTTAAAGTCTTATGGATGGATCGACAAAAAAGACAAGCTGAGGAGAATGAAAATATTATTCCACCTACATTTAATGAAGATGTTGATGATGTTGAGGAAAAACATGAGGACCCACTTCCCTCGCCAACAAATGAGTTCCCAGCTGCCTTGCTTGAGGAAAAGGGTTCTAAAGCTGAAATTTCTGAGAGAGTTTTAAATTCTGAGCATTCATTTCATTCAAATTTCATTAATTATGAGTTTAAATCTAATATCCCTTATTCTGATTTTGTAGATTCAGCATCACTACTGTAGGATCTGGATGATGAAGAAGAAGAAGGTCCTCTTGTTGAGGAGAGAATGGAGGTGCATGTCGAGTTATGCATTGGTGCATTTGAGGATGATGGTACAAAAGAAGAAATCATTGAAGAACCAATTTACAAACTTGAACCAGAAGAGAAGCCACTTACTATTCTTCTATTTTCAACACTGGTGGACAACACTCATCCAGATTACAAAAACAGGGAGCACTCCTACATCCTTTTCCCTCCCCCTCTTAATCTCAAATTCTATTTTCCATCTCTTATAGGGGTTGGGGATATTTTTATTTTATTTGAGTGTTCTCACTTCAGGAATCCACATATGGATGCCGGGAGAAATAATTTGTGGTGGTTTCTAAGCAATAAACCCCATCCACCTTCGGATTGGGGTTAACCTGCTGCAACCGCCTGAATAGGGGCAGTAAAAACCTAGCACCCGCTTGGGGGTCAAACCAAGCATTATCCCTTCCCTTTACCCTTTCTATTTATTTTTATCTATTTTTCTAATGCATTTATTTATTGCTTTGTAGGAATAAGTGGTGCCAACTAGGAGCTTAACTCAATGGTGCTACTAAAAAAATAAAGTCAGGTTGTTTCTTTCCTTCTATTTAGTTTTTTCTTCCCTTATTTATATTTTTTTAAGACAAAATGAAGGGTAGTGAAATTTAAGTGTGGGGGGAGTGTCGACCTGCTTAGTTGTTTTTGTGTGCTTTCATTTTTTTTCATTTTTTAGGAACCTTGAGCTTTAATGATAATTCTGATCACATTTCACACAATAATTTATTTTGATAAAATTGAAATGATTTTTGAAAAAAAAGGATTTTAAATGATTGTTGATGTGAATTTTTTTCCTTAAATTGGATTTTCAATCATTTTTATGAGTTTAACTGATTTTTGAAATCCATGGCCCTGAAACACTGACTCAAAATATTTTTCTCTTCCTGTGAGGTATTCTAAAACACTTTTACATATTCTTTCTAATACCCACACTTTCTTGAGGGAAACTTGGATTTTTTGTGAGAACCAGAATTTGTGATTTTTCTCTTTCGAAGCTTTGGATTTCATTGAATGTTTTTAATATGATTGAGGCACTACTTTGGCTAGCCACATATTATCCTGAGACCTACCTTTAAATTTATCCTTCGTTAGCCCTTATATTCCATGAATTTAATTATAGTTTTAAGCCACAATACAAGCTAATTTATCCTTACCTACCCATTCTCTTGGTATTGTTGCATGGATATTTCAAGTTTGAGTGTGGGGGAAGGGCCTTTCGTGTGCATTCATTGGGATTTGTTTTATTTATGGGTATTGTGCGGTATGCGTCAACATTTTGGGCAATGAAATAATTGGGAATGATTCATAAACTAATTATGCTTCATTTGTTTCATTCAGTTCTCCTTCAGAAAAAAATAAAATAAAATAAAAGTTGTGCCTTTCTGGAGCTTAAAAAAAATATATATAAAAAAGGAAAATAAAGTTGTTCCTTCCTATAGGTTTACAAAAAAAGGGGAGAAATTGGATGATATAATACCTTGAAATCATTTATTGGCTCATGTACCATGTAAAATAAATGGGGGTGGTGTTTTGTTTCACATTCTCAAGGTGGATTGAGTGAGGAATTTTCTGGGTTTTCACTTGATTATTCATGCATTGTAGCTAAGAGTCAAACCCTCTCTTTCTAGCCTTGAAATTTTAAATCATTTAACCACCAAACCAAAGCCACAGAGTCATTTGAACCTTTGATGAAAGCCCTCATGATTGAATTCATTTTTATGTTTCACGCTGTGGAGAAATGAGAATTGTCACAAGCCTATGGTGATACATGTAATTTCCAAGTATGAGCATAACTCCAGAATTTATTTCTCTTGAGTGAAGAGTGACATAAAATTCAATGTGAGGTAGGTTGTGATTGAGCTATGGATGGATTTATGAAGTTGAAAAAATTTAAATTTTTGGAATCAAAATGAAAGGAAATTGTTTTTCATAGAAGAGACATGATGAAATTTTTTTTTGATAAGATCATGGATGTTTTCTCATTTTTGATTGTTGTGTGAATTTTGATTTGAATATATGATAATTGCTCAGGAGTGCAATGCTTAAGTGTGGGGGATTGATGAAGCTAATATTTTCACATATTTTATACTATAATTTAATGTTTATAAACCCACCATAGTGTTATTTAATGGGAAATTGTTACATATTTAGGTTTTTGTGTTATTTTTGAACCTAAATGCAAAAACGGCCTAATTCTGGATTTTTGACAGATTTTTATCACAGGGGTATTTTGGTCATTTCTTATAAAATATATTTTCAAATTTTGTGATTCTAATTTTTTTGAACCCTTATTTTATTTCTTTCAACTTTCTCTTCAGGACCAGGGGCTGAATCGATCTTCTAGAAGCCGTAAAAAATCAATGAAGTGAAAGCTTTTTCTGGGCGGACTGCGTGGACCCCACCTCAGTAATGGAAACATAATTCGGCCTAAAATCCTTGAAATTATGGTATTAGACTTGTATATGAAATAGGACACCCAGACTCATTCCCTAAATTAATTTCAAGCCGTTTGGAATCCGTTTTGGTTTCCATTGATTGATAGAGTTTTGAAGTAAGCTTCCAGGAAGCTTCATCCTGAGAAAGTTATCGACAATAAAAAAATCATAACCCCTCCAAGACGCGTCCAATGAATCTGAAATTTGGAGGGTAGACTTAAAAAACATTTATGAACAATATTTATGAAGAGGTCCACATGTTAATCGGCCAATTAATGGGTCGAAAATGCAAAAACCTTATGATGATGAAATCTGCCTATAAAAGGAGAGGAGCTCATACCTCTCAAGACATTCCATTCTTTCCCAAAACCATTCTGGGGACGTCTGGACCAGAGGGAGCTGAGTTAGAGATTCCATTCTGGAGAAGATGAGTTCCATTGATAATTAATCCATGATGGGCTAAACTCCAAGCAGTGGTGGTCGGCGACGGTCCGAGGACATTTACCCCTTTTGAGTTTGTGGTTTTTATTGTAAACACTTTTCATTTAAATAATCCTAGAATTTGATTGCATGATTGAACGAGGTATCTTCTCTCTTATTTTCATTTTCTTCTATTTTTTTATATGATTTTTTATCAACTTATGATTGTAAAATAGTTTTATTGTTGTTTAAATTTCTTTGGGTGAGGTCTCCCCATTGAGCACAACATGTTCAACTGGTTTTAATTGATCGGAGGTCTTTGGGAAATTGGATCACATTCATGAGTGGATAAACACCCATATTTGAGGTCTTGATATTGTTTCTGGTAAATATAGGTGTTTAAATTGAGGTCTTGAGTTATACATTGGATAATTTAATTAAAAGAAAATTGTCGACAATGATAAAGGGAATGTCTGAAGATTTAAGCTTGTCCACCACTTCCTTCTCTAGTTTGTTTTCTCAATTCGGTTTTCTTTGGATTTCTAATATATAATTTATATTTATTAATAAATTATGAATTTATTAGTTTAGTTCATTTCAATCCACCCCCATATATATTATATAGGTTAGTTTTATATTATTTATTTTACAATAGTGACAATTGGAAGACAGTGTGTTGCAAGCGGCCTCCTTGTGATCGACCCTAGGGTGTGCCACTATGGTGTAGCCTTAGGTTAATAAGAATTTAATTGAATATGGTAAAGCGATTGAAACCCATACCATCAATTTATGACATTCCAAATTCCTCCATATTGGGTGTTGGGCATGATGAGTCACCCCAACTATCTCAGGTGATGAGCATGATGCATCACATCCATTATGAGATCCAAGGCTTGTACCTATGTTAGATCCAATAACTCGTTAGACTAGTTATGGTAACTTCAGTTATGCCCCTATCCCAACTAGAACCTAGTATCCAGGTATATGTCTATTTATATCCTCACATACTTAGTTCATATAGGAAGATACGATACAAACACACACACACACACACACACACACTATTTTGGTTACTTATATATATGTATGTATGTATGGTTACCAATCAGACACTCATTCTGGCTTATGCCGAAGTAGATAGAGACGTTGGGTGTCCTATAAGAACTTGAGTTGATTGGTATTTATTTGTTTAGTATTGATTATTATTCTTTTTTTCCTGCCTAATTCTATTTCTATGTGCACTACTTGGATCATTTTTAAACACCATTGGTGGTGGCCTACTGGGATTATATCTCACACCCTACTCGGGCCGCCTTTGGTACCCAAGTAGATTAATCGTCTTCTGATATGGATAAGGGAAAGCACCATATTATAGATATTTTATATTCCTTACATCTAGCTTAGAAAATTGGATCATAGGATCTAGCATATGCTCGTGATACTAGTGGAGTATTCTTTTGTCCTTTTTATATTTTTGTATAGCATGTTGTATATGCTTATCATTTGTTTCCCCTTTTTTGTATATCAAAATTCCATGAAATCATTGTATATGAGTCAGGATATTGTATTTTTATATTATTATAGTTTTTTGGTTATTTATGCTTCTATAGTTGTTATATTATCTATTTATATATGTTTCTGCTACGACGGGTTACTGGTCCTATCATTGTAGTGTCTGTTTCCACTGTGCCATTTATTATAACATTATTCCACCACTGTCTATTTTTAAATTGTGATATGCTATTCCACTATGATATGAGATTATAATCTCCCCACTGCACCACCTTATACCCTTACTACTAGTCGACAACCTCAAGCTTACAAAGTGGTGTTCTTGAGGCTATGTGACCCACCAACTCGGGGAATGGGTTAAGTGGATCCCTAGTCAAGAAATTACAAAGTGGTATCAGAGCACTTATTTTATATTATCACATTGTTTGGGTGTTAGACATAAGATTAGGAAAAAAGGAATTTGGTAATGAGCCTATGCTTGGGAATATCTAACCCATGTATAGGGAAAACCCAAATTACCTGGTATGGGTTATTTCTGTTATTGAATTTCGCCTATTATGGTTGATACAACTTCAACATTGGGTGACACACATGTCTTATGATTCTATTATTATTGGTTTATTTAAATGATATTTCTTTTATCATGGCTCTATGAAATGAGGGTGTTGCATTTCATTCATCATTATAGGCACAATATGACTGATATTCCATGCATTTTTCCATATCACGTCTACTTTTAGTGTGAATTTTCCTATTTTATATGGTTAGTTCATGGATTGATTATATAAAAATCTATTGAAATTTCTTATAGGTAAAGGATAATTTAATTAATTAGAGCGACAAAATAAAACTAAACAGTTTTTTCCCGTATAGGTTGAGGATGACACCTTAATTAATCAGTTATGTTTTATTTTGGGTTCTGGACCTACTGGTTATAGATTGTAATATATGTATATATTTATACCATATTATATACAAGAGTGAAATAAAATCTTTATAAATTAAATTGTTACCACTAAGTGGGATTCCAATTATAAATTAAAGGGTTTTCCTCTATACCTTGCAATTGAAACTCCATATATCAAAAACCCTATTGTAACACCCCGACCTCTCTAGACTGGAGCCGGTGAATTACATTGGCATGATTAAAAGGAATGAAATCCAAAAGGAATGACCAGTTTAATAGTCTTTAATAAACTAGATACATATATGTAACTCAAAGTACATTGGGAAAGGTAACAAAATACAATACATAACAGAAACTAATAAATTGCATCTATGGAAACTCAATACATGATCCCCTCTTCATAACCTGTTCAAGGTAAACAAATTAAAGGTGTGAGATCAAATGCTCAGTAAGGGTTAAAAATAGTGTAAGTATGAATTATTAATTACTGAATCATAAACAACTTGACATAGTCAATATGGCATGATGAATAAATGAAAAACTCACACCATTAATAAACTGAGAATGAAAATGCATCCATAGATTTTTTCATAGTGAAAACCTAATGGATAATAATAAATAATAATGAATAAATAGAATGATTATTAACTTTATGTCATGTATCTGACACATGATACCATAATATCATTAAAACGGTTTAGTTTTGTGGGTAGAAAGCCGTCTGATTTTTGGAAACAAACTCGGAGGGTTTGTTGCCAACTGATTGTCTCATGAGACCCATCGATGCATCAAGGGGATATAGTTGGACCTGCCTGTCACTACATGTCCAAATAATTATTTATAAATATATTTAATACAAGTACAGTATTCCTTCTCAATATCTATATATAGTAGAGAATATAGATTCATCAATACTTCCATAGTTAAAAAACATTCAAAATAAACACCGTATGTAAAATGGTATACGACTTAGAAAATAATCATATCCATGATATGAGAATATGGATATTTAAAAAGAATATAATTTAAAATTAAAAGTTATCTCAAATGGTTAGTAGGTAAACCACATAAGAATTATTAGGCGCACAATACAGAGTAAGTCACAATGAAATGGAAAATTGAGACAAAGCCCGTTATCATATTGTAATCAATCGTTTCATGTGAACAAGAATTAATAATCATCAAATGAATAATTAGATACCATGAATATAAAGATAATAATTATATTATACATAAATAGTCAGTACACATACACCACATACAAGAAATAAGCAGTGAACAATGAAAATCTCACAGAATTGAAAGTGAGATGAGAAACCCCTTACAAACATTTTGGCATGGTAACGAGTGTTCTTATGAGGTATTAATGAGACGTAAAGGGGTATACCATAATTTATATATCATAATGGGAGTATGGTAGAGGTTATAAAACATACCACATCATTAGGAATCAAAAATAAAAGGACACAACATATGGGGGATTCTTGAATAAATGTGAGAGAGAGGATCCCTTACCTTATGCTCGAAGGTGTTCTTGATTGTTCTTAACGACCCGAATAATCAAATTTATCTTCATTGATTAATAATTAAATAACCTAATAAACATTTAATTGATATGTTATAACCTTATTAGGTTCATTAATGACATTTTTGATGGGTTTAAGAGGTTCAATTTTATTATTTTGGAAGCATTTTCTTCCTTGGTTTTCATGATCAGTTTACTTGTATTCATGAATGGAAGTTAATTTGAAATGTGGTTAAACATAAATAATTGTTAATATATATTATTAGTGAAATTAAAGAGATATAAGTGATATTATAATGATTTTGTTTATATACCATGAGGATGACTCATTCGATAAGTTAATGATAAACACTTGGATTTAGCTTGGCGGTTTTGTGCACAATGAACTTGTTTTGTATTATTATTCCATATTATGAGTGTGTAAGGATTATATAACATTAAATAAGATAAAATACATATATTATGATTTGGTTCAACCATTAAAAAGGTTTCATGACCAGTCTTGATGATAGTAATGCAAATTGAAAACCAGTCTTCCTTGAGTGTGATAAATTAACACATCTCGGGCGGTGTTTGCATTTGTAGTATAAAAGGAGGAAAAAAAGAGAGATGATGATGAAATATTCTATTAGAATAAATAAAATAAAGTACAATTAAGTTGGCGGAATTATCATGGAATTTGGATTAGGTGAGGTGAGAAGAGAGAACAAAATAATGGAACTTGTAAAAGAAATTGAAAGAAAATGGAAGAGAGGTTCACCTCTTGAGTACCCCTCTTGAGAAACTTCTTAAGGCCTTCATTTTTGACCTTTTGGTGAGACCAGAAGGCCTTGAAATTGGGTAGAGGTATTGGGAAGATTATTTGACAGAATTTAGGCAAGGATTGAAGCTTGAGTGGTGTGAGAGGAAGAGGGGTGAGGGGTGGTTTATATAGTGGAGGGGAGGAGGGATTTTACATTATTTTAATTATTATTTTAATATTTTTTCTCAAGACTATGAATAGTCTTAATTAATGTGATAAAAAATAGTAATAATTTAATGTGAGTTAAAACCAAGTGGGCTTACAACATCCTTTCATCACCTATGATGCAGTAAATCATGCATTTAGCATTTATCACAATTTATTGTATTTTACTATTCATAAAAAATTCATGTATTTCAAAAAAATCCCAAAAATTCACCCTAACCATTTTTTGACATGTAGAATTAAAAAATGAACTCAATTTTTCAAAAATAATTTTCTAAATATGATAAATTTAATTTTTAATGAAAATCATTATTTAATTGAAAAATTTAAACACCAAAAATATTCATCTTCATTTTTAAGGTGCCTAAATTTATTTATACATTAATGGGTATGGATACCATTCACAAGAGTCATATTACTATTCATAAGGGTAGGTTACTATTCATAAGGGTAGGTTAATATTCACCAAAAATTAAGTTAATTTTACCAGACTCTAAATATAATCCTGATCACAACTGTGAATGTCCATTTTTCAAAATTCAAAACACAAAAGTGGAAAATCTATGTTTAAGGGATAAGTTATGAATATATCTTAAATAACCAAATTTCATTTCAAATAAACTCAGTGCTTTATGAAATATAGGCTATCTAATGAATAGAATGTATTTAAGAGAAACGTACCATAAAATGTTTGGGGTGTTATACCTATCATCAGATACGAGACCCAGACCCAAACTTGCCCTCAATAGTTGGTAGATGGGAGTGTCTCTTACATTCATATAGTCTATTATTATAACACCCCAAGATTTCATAGTACGTTCACTACTGGAAAAACGACCTATACCCACGGTTCAAAACCGTGGGTATAGACCCCAAAACCGTGGGTATAGCCTATACCCACAGTTTTGGGAACCGTGGGTATAGCCTATACCCACAGTTTTGGGAACCGTGGGCTATAACGACGTCGGTATAGGGGTCACAGCCTATACCCACGGTTTTGGAGAACCGTGGGTATAGGGGGGTCAAAGTGTGTCACACTGCTCTTCCAACGTGGCACATAGCACACCCCACGGTTTGAAAACCGTGGGTATTTAAATTCCAAAAATGGCGCAATGGGAATTCGAACCCGCAACCTCACGCAGCGCCTCAAGCCTGCGCCTCACCAAGCGACCAACAGGGCTAATGCTGCTATTGATTTATATAGATAATTTCATTTTATTATATTAATCTAACAGCTATAATCGAAAATAAAAGGACGCTGGGTTTTGAACCTACGCCTCCCGTTTCCTGCACAGTCACAACGACCAACCGAGCTAACTCGGAAACTTCTATAAGAATATACTTTTGTTTTAATATATTAATATAACTGATATAATCTAAAAATATGAATCTAAGACTTTTCAAACCAGCAACCTGTGCTAAGGGATAACAAGGATGGACCAACTAACCTAACAACATTATTGGTTTATATATATACACCTCTTTACTTATATTCATATTACACATATATTTGAAAAAAATGTAGCCGCAATATTCGATCCCAGGTTTGTATCATGCAAACAATCGTTCTAAACCAACCAACCTAAACTCTTTATACGATTTAATTTTTCGTATCCGTAAATTTATATTATTCAAGATCGTCTGTTCACCCAAAATATTTTCCTCTCCTGCGGAATTTTTTGTTCCCGCCATAACGCGGGAATGATATACCCACAGTTTTGAAAAACCGTGGGTATAGTTATTTGAAAAAAATACCACCTATACCAATGGTTTTAAAAAACCTTGGGTATAGTCCTGTATAACAACACCTTTACCCACGGTTTTGGCAAAACCATGGGTATAGGTCTTCAAAAAAAACCTATACCCACAGTTTTTCCAAGAACCATCAGTATAGGGGACCTATACCCTCGGTTATACAAAACCGTGGGTATAGGGGGGGGGGGATATACCCATGGTTCTGCACAAAACCGTGGGTATAGACCCATTTTCCAGTAGTGGTTATTTATTCAAAGTAATTCAATAACTTGCACTACACGCAACACCGAGTTCAAGCGCACCATGACTTACCAAACTAGCCGTTCAAAAGTGGTTATGAATAATATTAACTGAATTTTGAACTTTATTATAATTTTAGAATCCATATTATGATTTTCTTAGACATAATGTAAGAACAAATTCATTTTTTTCGGATAAAAGAAGTATTTAAAAAAAATGCACTTTTACTGCCTTTTAATAGTGAAACCTTTTTAAATCCAATATTTGAAACTTTTATCTATTCAATTTGACAAAATAAACTTCTTATTTAGAACCAGGACATAAGAATTTAGTTTCAATAAATTTTTGGTGTTTTTATGATAACTTTCATATTTGGGTGAATAGTGAAAAATACTATATTTTAACTGAAAAAAACTTTTTTAATAAAAATAATTTATAGTGTTAAATTATAAATTTTAATAGTTTGGAATTATAAATAGATTATATTTTTACCATTTAATCTAATTATGGTCATTGTAAGTAATTTCACTTTGAAATTGGACATAAACAAGTGTCAATCTTTTGATGGTTATTATTTCTTAAAAATACGCCATTTTTGTTTTGACAATGAGAATTAATTTTAAATTAATTTCTACCACTTCTATGTTTTGAATTTGGAAAAATGGATTCTACATTTGGAATCATGAGGTCCAAATTGTGTTAATAGGTAACTTTTATTTTTATACATTAGGAATATTTACTTCAGTAAATATTTTATTTACAGTGGTTAAAGGGGTAAATCCAGTAAATAAGGTTAAAAAATAATATTATAATAATATTAAATTACCCTAACATGTGTCCTAACCCTATTGTCTGATACATTACCAACCATGGGCATCCTTGGGTTGATTTTTGGATCCCATGGAGCCACTTGGGAGTGATAATGACATTTTATATTAAATAATCTAAACTAAATACAAAAATAACAAAGCAAATATCTTTTAGTAATTTTTTTTATATGAGGTTATATAATTGATATATTCAAATATAAATAGTCATTATAAATATAAAAATATTTACTAACTCAGGATATTTTATTTATAATTTTTGGACATAAAATAAATATATTTATATATGACACAATAATGATGCCGTATTTTCCTTATTAATAAAATAATCAAATAAATTATATTATAAATACTAAAATAAATATAATTTGAAAGTTTTGATGCCATAAAGAAATTTTATAGGTGACTATGACATTTTATGGTTTATTAAATGTATTTATTTAGATGTAATAAAGTTGTTAGGACTTTATCAAAAATCAATTATTAAATAATGTCAAAATTGACATAAATGAGTTTTTAAAACAAATACAATATTTTTGGTTGATATAATAATCCTAAAAATCTAAGGTTCAGCCAATAGACTTATATAATGATAGTTGTATCATTAATGAACCACTTGGGGTTCTCTTGAAAGTTTATAGTAAGTTTATTGACCATATAATATAAAAATACAAAGAGACATGGTAAATGTCAAACTATTTAACTAAGAGTTAAATAAAAAATATAAGGTTAATATAGTGACCCAAACCTATATAAAACCTATTGGTTGAGTGGTTATCAACCCAGACCCAAATTACCCTTTAAATAATTCATTTTTTATCCATTATAAACTGAAAATGATTTTATTATAAAATAATATTTCAATCTTTTCCTAAGGTGCCCCTCACCCCTCTTATAAAAGGGCACTTCCCCTTCTCTCAAATTCACACATTAAAAGCCATTTGGATTGTCCAAAACCTACCAAAATATCCTCTCCACTATCCTAAATTCATCATAGATACCTTACTTTAGTTAGAATGCCAATCTAAGGACCCCTTTTGATCAAATCAAAAGGAAGAACCCGAAGAAGAGGTAAATATTTCATCACCTCTTTCAAGTTTTTTATTCTTCCACTTATTATTTCCTTGTTGTTTCAATTATAAAATAACAACTCCCATATCTTCTATATACTGTGATGTTATTATAAATATGGTACAAACATATTCATTATTTTATCCATCCTTTGAATGACATGTCACCATAAGTGCGTACGTACAGCTTACCGTCTCCACGTCGGGGTGTAGTTGTTATTCAATACATTATTATTTGGATGGGTATAATAATGATGTATAATTGATTTAAATAATAAATATAACATGATAATGATTCTGTATATATGATATACCATCCAATTATATATATTTTCGCTCATGCATACGTACAGATTACCGTCTCCACAAACACGATGAGATTCATTCCCCATCATATCCATTCAAGAATAATTTTCATTTGATGATTAAAAATAATGTTTAAAGACTTAATATAATTTTGAATATGAATAATATACATACTATCCATAACAAACATCACTTACATAACAAAGAATATAAAGGAAAATGAACCAGTTAACACCCAAAATGACGATAATACTAAAATATTATTAACAGAGTAATATTAAAAAATCATATATGACATCATATTAATGTATATGGTTATTCTATAATTTAATAACAATTATTTCACCATTATATAGGAGGTTAACCTACCCTTAACCAATGAAAAGTACAAGGTAAGGGTTATTTCCTCAATCTCATTATTATCCGAGATTGTTCATGTGTAAGTATTTTTCTGGGACATACTTATCATCGATACCCATATTTCATAAAAATATTTTCAAAAGGAATCTTTTTAGGTTTTATGGAGGGTATATTTAACTAGATCATCATTTTAAATGTTTTAAATATTTATATTTCTAAACCCTTTTAATCAATTTCCATGTTTTCAAAATGATTTTAAGGATTTATTTATATGGGCATGAATGTTTTGAAATGATAATTATTTTCAAAAGTTTAAAAGTGGTATGGGACACTTTGATTCAAAAATATATTTTAAATGACTTCCTTTATAAATTGTGATACTTTTAAATGATTTCATGAAAAAGGGGTATTTCTTTCAAAGCATTTTACTGATCATTTTCATCTATTTCAACATCCTTTGATGAATTTTAAACTAGTTTGAAGTTGATTTATTATAGATACAATCTTCCATATTGTATTGAAGGTTTTATGATATGTTTGACTATGGATGTGCTATTTTTATACCATTCATGGCTTATGGTTAAAGTATTGACATTTCATATGTTAGTTTTAATATGAATGTTTATGTTACGTTTCAACCTTTTCATATGAGAAATGCATTGGACTTAGTAAGTGAAGGGTGGAGATCGCTATAGATCCTCGATGCATCGGTAGGTCTCATGAGACAACTAAACGTGGAATTGGAAAAGGCCTTAATCATTTTTAGATGTCTTGGACGAGGCCTTGACAAAATGTTTCAGAATGTACAACATTATACATTCCCTCATTATGAAAATAATATTGATGGTTCATGTGGTAATTCGACTAGTAGAATATCCATTATTATGTTTTATTATGGCATTATTTACTCAGCTCATATTCCTTCCATAAAAGTGTTCATGTTTATTATATGTAAAGGAATGTGTTTTAAATTATTCACCATGCTTAATATTTATGTTATCTTCCACTGTATTATGTACCCTTACTGAGCATCTAAGCTCACCCCTTTCTTATGTTTTATTTTCCCAGGATCCCAAGAAGTGTTTTTTGTTTGAGATGCAGGGTTAAGCTAAGGGAACAATGGCATTCTCAAAGGATTTTTGTGTGTTGTATGTTAGAAAGTGTAATGTAACGTTCATGTATGTAATATATTTTCCAAGATTGATAAAATGATCGGTCTTTCGGGACTTGATTCCATGTAATCATGCCAATGTTTTAAAATAATGCACCGACTCTGAGAATCTAGGGTCGGGGTGTTATAGTTATGATTTTTGTTTACTGCATAGACCTAGATTTTAGAGCAGGTAGAGAGGTGAGACCCTTTCTATAGGATGTATCTAGACCTGTACTAGTTAACTATATGTGATCTTTCAACTACTAAATTCTTTTATGAGGTGTGTATTTGTCATTGTAGAATCATGCCACCACAACATCTTCTTGTCGTATGTCCTGAAGGCGGTTATGACCATGAACCTGAGGTGGAGATACTTGAGACTCTAGTGATACCACCTACAGTGCCACATATAGAACCTCTTCCTATTACTGATATGGGTACCGATTCCTAGTTCTGATAGGGTTTCTTTTGCATGATGAAAAATATTCAAGGTGTTGATCGACCTACCCCAACTATGGAAGAGTTAACTTGGGAGTTCCAGCAGAATAATCCTCCAATCTTTTCAGGGGATGGAGGACTTCTTGTTTTTGAGTCTTGGATCAAATCTATGTTATCTATATTTGAGAATCTGGGGATGCCTCTAGAGAATAGGTTTAAAATTCCTTCTTATATGTTATGGGATTCTTCCAAGTGATGGTAGAATGTTATTACCCAACCAAACTGACATTGAGACATGATACAAACAAACTTACATAATATCTTCTATGAATACTTATTTCCACAAACTATGAGGGATGACTAGGATAGAGAGTTTATAAACCTCTAGTAGGGAGCCATGTTTGTCATGGAATATTCTGCTCATTTTACTGAGCTGTAATGTTCCTCTCCTACTTTATCTAGTGATGATCTATTTATCGTGATATGATTATAGGATGGTTTGGTATACACCACCCGATCACTGATAAATGTATTTCATTTGATGATTATTTCTAATATTTTCAACCATGCCCTCATTATAGAGAGAAATATGAGAGAAAATGATAGTGTGATCTAGTGAAATTCGTCATCGAGACCTACCAGTGGTTCTTTTAGCAGACACAATCATCGCTTCGAGGTTACTCATGGATGTAGAAACAATCATAGGTCACATACTAGTAAATTCTTGATATGTCACCAATTTGGGGAGCTGATACATACAAAACCTTAGGGTATTTGTGATCCAGTGGATTGTAGACACTATGGTAGGATGGGTTATATACAACACTTCTGTAGGACTTTTCCATTAATGCCTAGTGAGTGGGGATCTACACCTACCCCATGTTCTGAAGAAGGTCCTGTAGCATCTCACTAGGTAGGAAGTTGAAATACCAATGTCCACTTAGGATGAGGTGGTGGTTGAGGAAAAGGGAACCAGACACATGATTCTCAGTGCTAGTAGAGAAGGCTTGCTCAGGGCAGTTAGACCATGACTTAGGGACATGATATAGGAAAGTTACATGCATTGCAACCTATGACAGAGGAAAAGAGAACCAAAACTTCCACTGTCCAAGGTACTATTCTAGTAGCCTTTACTTTAGTGTCTTCGTTATTTGACACAGAAGTATCTCACTCTTTTATATTAGAGGTAATCATGGAGTGTTTGGGCCTCAAGATCAAACAATTCTATTGCGTGATGATTCTTGATACCTCTTTAGGTATTCTATCAGAGAGTTTTCAGTGATATAAGGATTAGTACCTTGAGATAGATGAATACCTATTTTTTTGGACTCTTTTCATCCTCAACATGTTAGGGTTTGATGTAATTATCACGATGGACTGGTTAGTTCCCTATCGATACCACATTGACTACTATCTTTAGAGGACGATGTTTACATTACCAGAGGGTGGTAGTCATGTGTATAAGGGAGAATGGGAAATCCAAGATTTGTGATCAGTACTTGAGCAACATGGGTTGGGCATTATGACAACACAATTTCCACTCTTTTCTTGGATGATTGGGGGTTACGACCTGCTATTTTCCCTCCTGTAGTGGATCTATTTAGGGAAATATTTCCTGATGAAGTTTTTAGGATAACTCTAGTGAGAGTGGTAGGATTCACCATTGAGTTAGTTTCAGGATCATCACCAATGTCTATTCCTCCTTACTAGATGACACCTATGGAGATTATGGAGCTCAAGAAATAGTTGTAGGATCCAGAGGATAAAGGCTTTATACTCCCCTGTACTTCTCTATGGGGTTCACTGATCCTTTTTTCCAAGAAGTTGGATGGTACCCTCAGGCTCTACATGAATTACGGATGGTTGAACCAGATTATAGTTAAGAACTGATATCAACTTTTCTAAAATAGATGACCTCTTTGATCAGCTCTGTGGAGTGAGAGTGTTTTCAAGTATTGATTTGAGGTCAGACTATCATCAGGTGCATGTCATGTATTTAGACATACCTCACACAACTTTTAGAAGTAGTTATGGTCTATATTAGTACCTAGTCTTGCCATTCGATCTCATGAATTCACCTACTATTTTTATGGTTATGATGAATTGGGTTTTCCACTCATATCTGGATTCATTTTTGGTAGTCTTTGTGGATGAAATCTTAGTGTATTCAAGTTCTTGACACAACCATTCCAACCATCTTAAGATCATTATGAATACACTGAAGGAGAACTAGATTTATGCTAAGCTTAGTAAATGCCACTTTTGAATCGACAAAGTTGACTTCCATGGTCATATCATCTCAGAGTAAAGAGTTTCAGTAGACTTAGAGAAAGTGAGAGATGTAGTTTCCTATGATAATCCCAAGAACTTCTTTGATATATAAAGTTTCTTAGGGCTAGTTGGTTATTACATATGATTCATCTAGTATTTTTCATGCCTTGTAGTACCGCGTAAGGGATTGATGAAAAAGGGTGTGAAATTAATTTGGATAGTGGCTTTTAAAGCATCTTTTAAGGAGTTGAAGGGAATATTGACAATAGTATCCCACCTTTTTATCACATAAACTTTCATTACATTTTACAAAACTGAGTATCTTTAAGGTTTAGTGTCTTGGAAATCAGGAACTTATTACATGAAAAAAAACATTCTTCTTAAACACTTGAAAGGATTCTCCTTAAGTTCATCCTAGGTTCATTACTGCATCTCATAACCTGGGGACGTACATCAAAAGAAAGGGTGAGCAGAAGGACCAGTAAGGGAAAAAAGAGAAACATTTAACATGTGAACTTGAAATACATCAACTATGTCATGAAAAAGAACTTTAAGGCATGAGAAAGAAATCATGTGGCATATCATTATAAAGATAACATTTTTCATAACTTTAAGATGTGGCTACATCATTTAACATAGACAATCCTGAACATATCACCAAGGTCCATCCCCAAGGTATCATTTGAAAATTACTAAGGTTATTCACCAAGATATCGTGAAAATTGTAATCTCTAGTGGTTACATCATTACCCAATGCATTGGAGCGCTATCAGGGCGCACCCTTAAATTTGACTTTATTATCATTTGATCCACATATATCATCATCAAACATTTCATAAATAACCCATATAGAATAAAATAAATGGGTTTCATTTCATAATCATAACGTTTTAAAACTTCTTTAAAGACATGATCTTTATGTCACTTTAAAACCCACATAAAAGGAAGGTGGGTCTCATGTATGTAAATCCCAGAATTTAAAATAGAACATTTTGGTATATATGTGAATACCCCTTTAGAAGAAAGATCTTTGAGTATTCACTTAATAAAATAAAAGAATGTTAGAAAAAGAGAGAGATATTTTGAGACGGAAATTATGCAGCATAACGGCTATGTTATGAGGTTTTAGAAAACATTGAAAAGAGAGGGGACATGGGTCAAACAATCATAAATGACCCATAAAACAGTATAGGGACATAATATTAAGGATATATGAACATGGTAATGAAATTTAAAAGATGTACCATATGAAATGAAGAACATGAAAGGAAGACAAAAATAAGATTTCTCTTATGAAAATTCGGCAGCCTAACGGCATCACGTAAACTTCAAAAATGAATTGACGAGATCAAATAGGGTCTCTCATCATATGAACATAAAAGATCAGCACGATAGATATAGAGATCATACCCCAAAATAAAAAAAAGGAACTTGAAAGACTTGACATGAAAGTAGAACTTCAAAACGAGAAGGGTGAAAGAACCACTTAAAAATTCGGTAGCCTAACGACGCCACTTAAAACTTCAAAATACTGAATTGATGAGATCAAATGGGGTCTCTCATCATATTATCATAAAATATCAGTATGATAGATATAGAGATCATAACCCAATATAATAAAAAGGAACTTGAAAGACTTGAGAAGAAAATAGAACTTGAAAATGAGAAGGGTGAAAGTATCCGTTACAAAAATTTCGGCAGCCTAACGACGCCAATTAAACTTTCATAAAATGAAATTATGAGAGTAAGAGGGGGTATCTCATCATATGAACATAAAAAGGACAGTATAATGAATATAAAAGAACATACTCCAACATAAGAACATGGAGCATAAAAGAAATGACATAAAAGAGATCTCTTGAAAAGAAAGAGAGGGGGTCAGATCCCTTACCTTAAACGTAACTCTTAAAACTTAAAGGTTGGGACCTTGAGGGATTGGGGGAACGTTGGGAGGACTCCTTGGGAGGTAATGAGACCATAACTTCGTTGTGGGAGAGTGGATAGTCGAATGGATGAGAGGATTGCTTGGTATTTATAGGGAAGGTGAGAGGACAAGGCATTAATGGCCAAGGGACACCGCATTAGTGGTTTTGGAAAAACCATGGGCTTTCCCATGGTATTGGCCACTTGGGACACCTCATACCTTATATTACTATTCATAAGTTGACCATATTGATTACATACTTAATACATCATTTAATGATGTCATTAAACACCCGTAACTTAAAAACTGTATTTTTACTATTCACTGAAAATTCAACTTTCTCAGAAAAATCCCAAAATTTCACATTAACCAAATATCAATGCTATGATTTCAAAAATGAACTCCATTTTATAAAAATAATTTTCTAAATATTTTTAATTTAATTTTTAAATAATTACACTATTCACCGAAAATTTATTTTTTTCAGAAAAAACCCCAAAAATTACCTTAATATAATATCGATGCTCTGAGTTCAAAAATGAAATCCATTTTATAAAAATAATTTTCTAAATATTTTTAATTTAATTTTTAATCAAAAAACACTATTCACTTGAAAAAACTAATACTTGAATAATAATTTATGAAACCGTTATTTACCCGTTTTATTAAATCACATTACTTAATCTAGGTGTCTAAATTATATTAAAACTTTCTTTGAGTGAAATTACTAATCCATTTGGTCACATTACTAATCCTAAGCATAAAATCACTATTCATAATTTACTATTCATCAAAATTTATGTTGATCTTATTAGACTCCAAATTTCGTACTGAATATAACTGTAGAAGACCATTTTTTGAAAATCATTACACATTTTTAATTATTTAAGGTTTACATAAACATTTTTAAAATATCCTTTTTCTAAAATTCATCAAAAATATGGATACTATATTTATCCGGTCATTTGAAATTTCATAAACTTCATCATAAGAAGAAATCGAAATTTTTATTTAAAACAAAGGATTACACAAGGCAGTGTCTGTCTCCTTACATAGCCCCTTATCACACCAGCATAGGACCTAAGTGTAAGGTGTGCTAAGGTGAGAGAATCCGAGGGAGGCTTGGTCAACATCGCACGAGTAGTAATTTCTATCAGTTTGAACTTCTCGCAAAGCCGATTCCATTCTAGCTTCACACGATGAAGTTCGGCTTGAGTTTGGTCCAGAGAAAAGCCCAGTGGTGCTACCTCCTTCCCAAGTTATGTTAGATGGGCTTTGATCGGTCCAAGACTACTGGGTGAGGTCATCGAATCTTCTTTCTATATTAATTAACCAAGATCACTTGTATTTAGAGACAAAAATTGAAACGTTTAGTTCACAGCGGTCATATTGACCAATGGTCATATAACAGTCAAAAACCCAACAGTCTCATTTTAATTATAATCATGTTATCCAATGAAACATTTTTGTTGAGTATAAAAAATAAAATAAAATAACACACAAAATTTAGAAACAAGATTTATTCAAAATTTCGGGTCGTTACAATCTTCCCCCCTTAAGAAATTGCGTCCTCACAATTTTTTTTAAAACTGGGTTTTGAAATTTCATTGAAAGTCCCACACCGGAAAAGGAGTCATTAAAACTATTACTTTAAAAGAAAGAAAGGGAAGTAAAAAGGTCACCCGAGTTAACCCATACTAGGATCCCATGTAAGAAAACATGGACATGGAGGAAAAAACAAAGGGTCACGTTCTAAGGGAGAGTGATAGAAAACATGATTAGGAGAAAGTTAACCATAAGAAAATCCCAAACTTATGATGTGTGTAAACGGTCTTTGATTACCTAGTAGGAAACTTAAACCAACAACGTTTTTGTTTTACGTTCCTTTTCATAAGTTTGAGGAATTCATTTACTACATAGAATAAAAATATAAGGAAATATACCTACCTTCAAGTAGAGTTTCATCCTTTAAAAAGTCTCTACCAAAACTAATCTTTTCTCTAAACGACGAGCATTAAAAACTACTTGATCTCATCAAAGCACAAGAATAATCTTATAGAGAATCACATAATCCACCAAAGATTAACTATCTATTTCTTCTATCTTTAAAAATTATCCCAAAAACAGAAAGGGTTAGATAAAACAACTCTTCCAAAATAAAGAACCCTAGAGGAAGGGAAACTACTTTAAATATTCAAAGTTCCACGGTACTACCCAAAGTTCATCATAGACCATTCCGTAAATAATGGTTCTTAAAATTCCTCAAAATAAACCAAACTAAGATTGAAACCCAAATACAAGAAGGATTTGATAACATAGTATTCCAAGGTAAACTTTATCATTCATCTCCAAACAACATCAACCACTCCTAACATCTTATCACAAAAGTAACTAACCTAAACACATTTACCCCAAGATAGGTTAATCATTTCCTTAATTAATCTAAATTACTATAAGTCCGCCTTAAATTCATCGATTCTTAAAAATATAAGTCAACCTTTACTCCTCAAATAAAATACCGTAGTAATATATTTACCTTGATCAAATAGGGTCCAAAAATAGTGAACGTCTTCCAAAATAATAATCATCTTTTAATCCCCTAATAATCTCTGTCATATTAATACGGAAATCATCGCATTTTCTATCACATTGGTTGTTGGGACATGTTCTTCCATTTCCCACCATTAACTAAGAAGAGAAAGTATAATTAGGGGCTTAAATACTTAGTCAATAATCATGAAAAGGAACTTAAAGCATATAAGGATAACTTGTAGAAGAAAAGTATACCCTAACTTTTGATCCCCTAGGTTTCAAACTGGGTTATCTATGATCATATATTCTTATGTGAATCTTTATTTTATTTTATCTTTGTTCCTTTAAGAATGGTTCATACTAAGCTTATGAATTTACCAAAGCATATCCCCCAGGAGTGTCGTAACCAAGAGTGCAGCAAGGCCCGTTGTCGTGTACTAGTTCCCGTTCGAGTCTAGCTCAAAGTGGTGTTTTCAGGTTTTACCCCTATGTACATCTATGACAGAGCCACCTTTACCTGCACGTATCTAGACAGAGATGTATTTTCTTTGCAACCCCTTACTCAATACTCACCAAAATACCAGGAAGATTTACTATATTTAAACTTTTCTATAGGGTTCTTCCTAAAGTTTTCATATCCTAATTTCCACAAATAACTAAACCATCCTTTGATACCAACTATAGCATCCCACCTTTTTATCACATAAACTTTCATTACATTTTACAAAACCGAGGATCTTTAAGGTTTAGTGTCTTGGAAACCAGGAACTTATTACATGGAAAAAAACATTATTCTTAAACACTTGAAAGGATTCTCCTTAAGTTCATCCTAGGTTCATTACTACATCTCATAACCTGGGGACATACATCAAAAGAAAGGGTGAGCAGAAGGCCCAGTAAGGGAAAAAAAGAAACATTTAACATGTGAACTTGAGATACATCAACTATGTCATGAAAAAGAACTTTAAGGCATGAGAAAGAAATCATGTGGCATATCATAATAAAAATAACATTTTTCATAACTTTAATATGTGGATACATCATTTAACATAGACAATCACGAACATATCACCAAGGTCCATCCCCAAGGTGTTATTTGAAAATTACCAAGGTTATTCATCAAGATATCGTGAAAATTGTAATCTCTAGTGGTTACATCATTACCCAATGCATTGGAGCGCTATCAGGGCGAACCCTTAAATTTGCCTTTATTATTATGTGAGCCACATATATCATCATCAAACATTTCATAAATAACCGATATAGCATAAAATAAATGGGTTTCATTTCATAATCATAACGTTTTAAAACTGCTTTAAAGACATGATCTTTATGTCACTTTAAAACCCACAGAAAAGGAAGATGGGTCTCATGTATGTAAATCCCAGAATTTAAAATAGAAAATTTTGGTATATATGTGAATACCCCTTTAGAAGAAAGATCTTTGAGTATTCAACTAATAAAATAAAATAACTTTAGAAAAAGAGAGAGATATTTTGAGACGGAAATTCTGCAGCATAACGGCTATGTTACGAGGTTTTAGAAAACATTGAAAAGAGAGGGGACATGGGTAAAACAATCATAAATGACCCATAAAACAGTATAGGTACAGAATATTAAGGATATATGAACATGGTAATGAAATTTAAAAGATTTACCATATGAAATGAAGAACATGAAAGGAAGACAAAAATAAGATTTCTCTTATGAAAATTCGGCAGCCTAACAGCGTCACGTAAACTTCAAAAATGAATTGAAGAGATTAAATAGGGTCTCTCATCATATGAAAATAAAAGATAAGTATGATAGATATAGATATCATACCAAAACATAATAAAAAGGAACTTGAAAGACTTGACATGAAAGTAGAACTTTAAAACGAGAAGGGTGAAAGAACCACTTAAAAATTCGGCAGCCTAACGACGCCACTTAAAACTTCAAAATACTTAATTGAAGAGATCAAATGGGGTCTCTAATCATATGATCATAAAAGATTAGTATGATAGATATAGAGATCATACCCCAACATAATAAAAAGGAACTTGAAAGACTTGGCAAGAAAATAGAACTTGAAAATGAGAAGGGTGAAAGTATCTGTTACAAAAATTTCGGCAGCCTAACGACGCCACTTAAACTTTCATAGAATGAAATGATGAGAGTAAGAGGGGGTCTCTAATCATATGAAAATAAAAAGGAAATTATAATGAATATAAAAGAACATCCTCCAACATAATAACATGGAGAATAAAAGAAATGACATAAAAGAGATCACTTGAAAAGAAAGAGAGGGGGTCAGATCCCTTACCTTAAACGTAACTCTTAAAACTCAATGGTTGGGACCTTGAGGGCTTGGGGGAACCTTGGGAGGAATCCTTGGGAGGTAATGAGACCATAAATTCGTTGGGAGAGAGTGGAGAGTCGAATGTATGAGAGGATTGCTTGGTATTTATAGGGAAAGTGAGGGGACAAGGCATTAATGGCCAAGGGACACCTCATTAGTGGTTTTGGAAAAACCATGGGTTTGCCCATGGTATTGGCCACTTGGGACACCTCATAACTTATCTTAATATTCATAAGTTTACCATATTTATTACATATTCAATACATCATTTAATGATGTCATTAAACACCCATAACTTAAAAACTGTATTTTTACTATTCACTAAAAATTCAACTTTCTCAGAAAAATCCCAAAATTTCAAATTAACCAAATATAAATGCTCTGATTTCAAAAATTAACTCCATTTTATAAAAATAATTTTCTAAATATTTTTAATTTAATTTTTAAATAATTACACTATTCACCGAAAATTCATTTTTTTCAGAAAAAACCCCAAAAATTACCTTAATATAATATCGATGCTTTGAGTTCAAAAATGAAATCCATTTTATAAAAATAATTTTCTAAATATTTTTAATTTAATTTTTAATCAAGAAAAACTATTCACTTGAAAAAACTAATACTTGAATAATAATTTATGAAACTGTTATTTACCCGTTTTATTAAATCACATTACTTAATCTAGGTGTCTAAATTATATTAAAACTTTCTTTGAGAAAAATTACAAATCCATTTGGTCACATTACTAATCCTAAGCATAAAATAACTATTCATAATTTACTATTCATCAAAATTTAAGTTGATCTTATTAGACTCCAAATTTCGTACTCAACATAATTGTAAAAGACCATTTTTTGAAAATCATTACACATTTTTAATTATTTAAGGTTTACATAAACATTTTTAAAATATCCTTTTTCTAAAATTCATCAAAAATATGGATACTATATTTATCTGGTCATTTGAAATTTCATAAACTTCATCATAAGAAGAAATCAAAATTTTTATTTAAAACAAAGGATTACACAAGGCAGTTACTGTCACCTTACATAGACCCTTATCACACCAGCATAGGACCTAAGTGTAAGGTGTGCTAAGGTGAGAGAATCCGAGGGAGGCTCGGCCAACATCGCACGAGTAGTAATTTCTATCAGTTTGAACTTCTCACAAAGGCGATTCCATTCTAGCTTCACACGATGAAGTTCGGCTTGGGTTTGGTCCAGAGAAAAGCCCAGTGGTGCTACCTCCTTCCCAAGTTCTGTTAGATGGGCTTCGATCGGTCCAAGACTACTGGGTGAGGTCATCGAATCTTCTTTCTATATTAATTAACCAAGATCACTTTTATTTAGAGACAAAAATCAAAACGTTTAGTTCACAGTGGTCATATTCACCAATGGTCATATAACAGTAAAAAACCCAAAAGTCTCATTTTAATTATACTCATGTTATCTAATGAAACATTTTTGTTGAGTATAAAAAATAAAATAAAATAACACACAAAATTCGGAAAAAAGATTTATTCAAAATTTCGGGTCGTTACATTGACTTCAATGCCGATAATAATATTTATGGATCCAAGTAGGACCTATACATTCTACCATGATGCATTAAGTATCAGGTTGGGAGATATTATAATACAGGATGAGTGAGTCGTAGCATATAAGTCTCATCAGCGGAGGCCTCACAAGCAAAATTACCTGATGCATGACCTCAAGCCACCTATTGTAGTTCACGTTCTACACTATCATAGACACTATTTACTTTGAGATCATTTTGGGGTATTTAATAATAACAAAATCCTAAAGTACATCTTTACACAGTGAGATATAAATCCCAAGCAGCACTTATGGTTTGGGTAACTTCAATCGTTTTATTTTGAGCTTACCTACATGCCTGAAAATTGAAATGTTTTAGCCGATGCTCTGAGCCAGAAGACTTAGACATAGGTGGTCATGAGGCCAGTGGTGAGTGGAATCTCATGGCCTTGTTTTCAAATATACATGTTAGAGGATCATGGGAATACTATCCTCTTATATTTAACTAAAAACTACACCCTTCTAGAATGGGTGAGAATGTGAAAACTATTTGATCTCGAGGGCTTAGTCCTAAGATAAAGTATTACAGATGACGATTCATCTTCTAGTTTGACCATGGATAAGGATGATACTTTATGCTTTCATGGACGTGTTTGGGTCCTAGTAGAAATCAGAGAGGAGCTGATGTGGGAATTTTATACCTCATATTGGGAAGTTCATATCGATGTCACCAAGATGTATCGAGACTTACATCACTAGTATTGGTGATCTAGTATGAAACAAAATATTGTAGGCTTTATCACTCAGTGTTTCACCTGTCAGTCGGTGAAGGTAGAACATCAAATACTAACAATACTTTTACAGTTTCTATCCATTATTGAGTGGAAATGGGATGATGTTTCTATGGATTTCATGATTATTTTACCTAGATCACCTCATGAAAATGATACAGTGTGGGTTGTCATTGATCGTTTGATGAAGGTCGCACAATTATTACCTGTGAGAGAGACATTTTCGGTAGACAAGCTTAAAAGTTTATATTTTAGGGAGGATATACATCATCATGAATCTCATCAACCTATCTTTTTTGATAGATATGCTCACTTAACATTACAGTTCTGATAGGGGTCACTGGAGGCCTTGGGTACATAGGTGCTTCTGAGCATGGACTATCACCCTCGACCGATAGAAAAACAGAGCATATGATTCAGTTGTTAGAGGACATGATTTTTGCATGTGTCCTTAACTTCACGGGTCCTTGGGATAAACACATACCCCTTATTGAGTTCACTTATAACAACAATTTTCAAAATACCATCAAGATATATCCTTATGAAGCCTTATATGTTAGGCCTTTCCGTTTAATTCTGTTCTAGTTAGAGGTAGGGGAGGCAACTTTTCTTATACTACATATCATTTAGGAGACTATAGAGTAGGTCCAATTGATTAATAAGTGCATGTTGATAGCTCATTATAGACAACAGTTATATGCAAACCCATGCTGATGACCACTTGAGTTCAAGACCAGAGATCAATTTTTCTTGCAAGTTTCACCTAGGTTATTCCATTGATGTATTCATAGGTAAGGTAAGATTTCACCTCTTTGTTAGACCCTTTGAGGTTGTGAAGCGAATCAGACTAGTGGGTTATCAGATAACACATACTCAGAGATACCCATATATTCTTGATATCTTTCACATATCTCAACTTTTCTAGTATTATCTAGACCCGTCGCATGTTTTCTAACCTGATGAGGTTTATTTAGAGATGAATGTTTCCTTTCATGAGTATCTAGTGCATATTATGGATCAAATCATGAAGACATTTTGAGGTAGTTCAGTCCCTTTGGTATGGGTGCTATAGAATCATGACCAAGTACAAGATGATAATTGAGAGCAGGAAGATGATATACAAGCTCAGTAGCTAGAACTCTTCTCAAATGATACTTTTGTACCCTCATAAGGACAACTTGAGGACAAGTTGCTTTAAAGAGGGGAGCTTGTAATGACACGACTTTTATAAAAGGTAAAACTCATTTTTTTTTCAGTTTCAATCATTTTTTATATCTTTGTAAACGTGCACTATGGCTTAAGGAAGGTTCTAGGAGTGTTTGAGGATTTTTTAACACCTAGATCTCTGAGAATTGGGAAAATAGGGTAGGCCACACAGTTACTGCATAGTTAGTACTAACCATGTGGGGGAACTTTGTGGCCAATAGGTGGCCGCACGATTTGTCTGAAACCGTGCGAGCCTAGGTGTATAGTCGTGAAATTTTGTAGAGGGTTTGGGATAGTGCCTCACGCACGACTTGCACATAGTTAAGAAAACCATGCACCCCCATTTTGAGGTTGAATTTATATTTTTTCCCACAAAACGTTTTTAACTTAAATATTCCTTTCCTCCTTTATTCTCTAGTGGATGAACCTCATTTCATTCTCCCATTGAGATCTCATCCTCTTTAATCTAGTGATTAGGATAACATCTCCATCTAGACTACAAATCAAACATTTTCAGTCATGTTGGATTTGTATCAATAAGTACTTGAATACTCTTTCTTCCATTCATGGTTGCTCTTCCCATCTCTTGCGCAATTTTGGTATGAGCTTATTCACCCTATTTTCAGGGTATTGGACCATTCTAAATTTTTATTCTAATTTACTTTGAATCTAAAGCAGATATTGGATGAGGAGTAATCTAAAACCCTAAGGTAGGTGTACTAGTTGTTTTCCTTAAAATTAAAGTTGTTTTCATAGCCCCACCATTGTGTTTCATGTCATCCATTACCGCGTGTTTCCTTAAAATGAATTCTTTGTTTTTAAATTAATTAAAGCATGTTGTTATACTCTAATTGATCCTTTCTAAGTGATTACAGGATGTTGACCTCACTCGTTTCAACCCCCTTAGGTGGGCCAAGATAATCGACCACTTTAATATAAATGTTTAATGGTACAAATACCACCTAGGTGTTTGGATTGGGTTATAAATGGATTTTTCCACTCTTTTACATAATTTCTTAGTCTACAAAGAACATCCTAAGTGATTGGATTTTCATAAAATGGAATTTCCTTACCATGGTTAATTAAATGGATTGTTTATATATAAATTCATATCTTCAAGGTGGACCACCTTGATTAAATTAATTAAATGGACTAATTAGAATAAATTTTAATGGGTGTCAAGGCCACGCCGATTGATTCATGCTTTACATATGGATTAGATGATCTGTGACACCCCTTTATATATATTGGACTTGATGAATATGATGCTAAAGAAGTGATCCCTCATATTATTATTATTATTATGATTATTCCATTTTCCATTGGCTATGGAATGATGGTCAATGGACTTGTTGAGCATTAAATTTCACTCTCCCTTACATCGCGTGTTGAGCATGACGTTTCTCACCATTTTACTTATATTTGGTTGATGGGCATGACATTCCATGTTATTCTATATCAGGTATTGGGAATGATGACTCACCCCACATATCTCAAGTGATGATCTTGACATCTCACATCCATTATGAGATCTAGGGCTTATACCCATGTTGGAGCCTATAACTCATTATACTAGTTATGAACGCTTGAGTTACGCCCTAGGTCCAGCTAGCACCTAGTATCCAGGTATATGCCTACTTACATCTTCACGTACTTAGTTTATATAGGTTGATACAATATATAACTATATATATACATTATTATGGTTACTTATATATATATATATATATATATGGTTACTGATTAAAGTCTCATTCTCGCTTATTCCAAAGAAAGTAGAGCCGCCGGGTGTCCTATAGGAACCCGAGCTGGCAGATATTTATTTGTTCAGGATTGATTATTATTCTTTTTTCCTACACACTTTTGTTTCTATGTACATTTCTTGGATCATTTCTTGACACCATTGGTGGTGGCCTACTGGGATTATATCTCCTACCCTACTCGGGACGCCTTTGGTACCCAAGTAGATTACTCGTATGTAGGTATAGATAAGGGAAAGCACCCTGTTAAAAATATTTGATATGCCTTATGTATATCTTGGAGCATGGAAGTAGAGGACTGAGTATATACTTGTGATTATAGTAGAGTATTCTTCTGACTTTTTTTCATTTTTTTATAGCATGTTGTATATGCTCATCCCCTATTTCCCCCTTTTTGTATATCAGTATTCCATTACATCATCGCATATAACCCATCCTATTTGATTTTTATATTATTATGGTCGTTTGGTTATTTATGCTTCTATAGTTGTTATATTATCTGTTTATATATGCTTCTGCTATGACGAGTTACTGGTCCTGTCATTATAGTGTCTGTTTCCACTATGCCATTTATTATATCATGCTTCGGCTACTGTCTATTTCTCTATTGTGATCCACCATGCCTCTCTGATATGAGGGTAAATTCTCCCCACTTTACCTCCTTAGACCCTCCTTTCTAGTCAGCACCCTCGAGCGTACGAGGAGGCGCACTTGAGTCCCTATAACCCATCAGCTCGGGGCACGGGTTAAATGGATCCCGGGTTGGGATGCTATAGATTACCTAGTTCAATCCATTCTACGATGGCCTCTTCATTGAAAACAACATGAGAAATATTTCCTTGCCTTTGAATCTTGCAATAATCGACTTCTCTAAACCAAAGAAAAATCCTCTTCGAAGCTTCAATTAGACCATAGTCGTTTGTCGGTGCCCCCTCAATCTCACCACCAGAGACTACCGAAGGGCCATAAATCCCCGTTGAAGCTTCCTTAATCTACGGTGCAACCTGAGAAGACTCTCTCAAAACCAGATTATGACCCAAGAAGGATAGGATAACCATGAGATTAGAGAATCTCTAATCGCCGTTGATATCACCATGGGAGTGCTCCCACACCCACATCCTCTCCCAAACAAATATATTAAAAGAATTGAAAATATGTATTTATAAATATAAGTATAGATATATAATTATAATTATAATTATAAATAAATATATTTTTAAATATTTTTATATAATTATAAATATATTTATATAGTTATATATATTTATATAATTAAGTATATTTATATAATTATATATATATATAATAAATATATATAAATATAAATATAGTAAATATATTCATTATTTAAATATATTTATTATAATTTTATATTTATTAAATTATATAATTAATTATTTATAATTATATAAATAATTTTAAAAAAAATTATATTTATTTATTGATAATCATAAATATATAATTTTATAAATATAAAAAATATACATTTATAAATATATATATTTATAAATATTTATTTACAAATATATTTTTAACATTATTAATGAATATATAGCCTTAAATTCATGAATGTTAAAAATGAGTGAAATTGAATAATTAAAAATTAGTAGATATTAAAATATTTAAAAAATGTATAGGTTTTATTAATTATACAAATTCTTAAAAATAAAATAAAATATGAATATATATTTAAATGAAGATGAATATATATTGAAAATATTAAAACATAGTGAATAAATATGTATTAATAAATATTATAAAATGATTAAATTCCAAAAAAATAAAAAATAGAAAAATTTAAAAATGAATAGATAATATTAATCGAAATAATATTAAAAATAAATAAATAAAATTTACTAATTAAAAACATAATTTATTAAATATATTATGTCACTAAATGAAATTATAAAATTAATATTAAAATTTGAATAAATTACATAAATATTAGGTGTGTGTGTTTTTATAAAAGATTTCATTAATTATGTAAATATTTTGTGTGCGAAATTAATGTATATATGCTAAATTGAACAATGAAATTATATAATATGTAACATCTATTAATTAAATAAATAAGAATAAGAATGAATAAATTTTAAAAAATGAATAAGTATTATTAATTATATAGATAATTTAAAAAAATTAAAAATGAATATTTATATATGTTAAAATAAAAATGAATATATATTAATTATAAAAATTACAATAATATTAAAAACATTAAATGTTAATGAACAAACATGCCTAAATAAATATTAGAAAATGGATAAAATTACAAAAACTATTGATCAATGAAAAATTGAAAATGAATAAATTATAAAAATAATAAAAATATATTAATGAATAATTATGTATAAAAAAAATTAAAAATGAATAAATTAAAAAAAATATTAAATTGATAAATATTTAAAATTTATAAACTATAAAAAAAGTAAGCACACACTTAACATTATCAATGAATAAATTAAATTAAATAAATGCATGTTAAAAATGAGTGAAATTTAATTATTTATATAAAATTTAAGTAATTAATATATTGTTTATAATTAATAAAAATGAATAAATTTATTAAATACTTAATATACTAATTAAATAATTAATATACTATTTATTAATATATATATATATATACATATATATATATATTAAATATATGCAGTTGGGGCGGTGCTTGAGTGGTAAACCCCGTAATCCTGCTTCCAAAAGACTAGGGTTCAAATCCTAGAAAGCCCCTTAGGGAGATTTATGACACATGGAGTGACGCATGCATGACGTAGGCAGATGGTGACGCAGACATGATACAGGTAGGTAGTGACGCAGGTATGACGCATGCCTGATGATGCGGGCATGATGCTACACTAGGCCATCAGGCTAATAAATTGGGCATTTGGTCCATGTAATGAGCCTCATGCTTAGAGGACCTTCAGGTCATCCATATAAAATAAATAAGTCTTGATGGGTGGTCTATCCCATTAGGACGGACTATGACCTGCCTTTTCGGTCTGTGTGCGAGGTGTGGGTGTTTGATGTAATTGTACCCCCAAACACCTAATATATATATATATATATATTAATTTTTTTAAATAATAATATTATTTTTTATTAATTATAAACATTATATTAATTATTTAATTAAAGATATATATATATATATATAATTAATATACTATTTAATACTATATATATATATTAAATTTAATAAATTTAATTATAAAAAATTTGGGGGCTGGCTCGATCCAACCCTTGAACTCGCATGAATGCATGTTTAAATAAAAAAGAATATATATTAATTATGTAAATTAAAAATGTATTAAAACATTAAATGTTAATTTTTTTAAAAATCATTAATAAAATGTTTATTAATATATATATATATATATATATTTATAGTAATAAATAATATACTAATTATTTAATTAATATATTAATTATTTAATAAATTTATTTATTTTTATTAATTATAAAAAGTGTATTAATTATTTAATTATATATATTATATATTTTTAATTTATTAATTTTTAATTAAATAATTAATATACTTTTTATTACTATATATATATATATTAAATTTAATAAATTATATATATACAATTAAATAATTAATATACTATTTATTTGTAAATGTCAAGATATATTAATTTATATATATATTAATATATATCAATATCTATTTTTATAAATGAAATAAGAATTTAATTATAAAAAAATGAATAAATATAAATAAATATTAAAAGCGATTTTTTTAAAAAATATTAAACAAAGTAAAGCTATATATATATATATATTAATATTTAATATATTTATATATATATATATATATATCAATATATATTTTTTATATATGAAATAAGAATTTAATTATAAAAAAATTAAGTAACTTAGCTAGCCCTCAACCTGAAGGACCAACAATTTAGGTAGCCCAACATATAAGGCTTACTGAGCACGGATTGCGGTGAGCAGAGGGTGAGCCAAGGCCCATAGGGGCCCATGCGTGTAGGCATTGACCCATTTAGGTGTGTGGAGAGTGTATGCAAGAGCCCATCCCCGCAATAGTCTTCTGGTGTACTGATTCTGCAGAATCATATAAAAAGAAGCACCTGAATGTCTGCAAGTTCGACGTGTGACTCATGTGCATGATTTCATTAGTTTTATTAACATTTTAACTAGCACTGATAAATAAGACCTTTATCATTTCTAGAAAAGGCACTGATAAAGGGTACCCTTTATTAGAGCTACAAAAAAGCGCCGATAAAGGGAACCCTTTATTAGTGCTAAAAAACACCAATAAAAGTGTTATTTTATGAGTTATTTTCTCTAGAATTGATAAAATCTAGCGCTAAATAAACCCAAATTTGTAGTAGTGATCATATAATGGTGGAACTAAGATAACTTGGTGATTTTTGTGCATGATTTTTTCAGATGGATCATATATAAAAGGGCGAGAGGGTCACCTCGTCATGGTGCTATTTATTATAGTGTTTTTTGAATAGAACTCTAGGCCCCCATGACACGTCTTAAACTTCCCAGTATAGCTCACCCCCAACAAGCCAATTAAAGAGCCCCAAGTCTCTGTTGAAGTTGGTTCCTTAAAACCAACTACTTTTGATTACCTATATATTCAAAGACTTGAATTTTAATAAATATCTTATCACGTGCTTGTTGGACATATATTGTCTCAATGATAATATATAAATCTTATTGATTTTGATGCTAAAAAATACCCTTGTTTGTTTTACTAATAAAATTACTTTAAGTATTTTTCAAGAATATATTTCTTGATAAGTTTATTTTATTTATGGATTTAAATATTTTTTAAAGCATTCTGGATGTGTTTGAAAGTATTTTAGAAAGACTATTCATACCCTACTTTTGTAAGCATAACGTATGGTTCAACAACCCCATGTTTGAAATAACACGTATGGATCATATACCCCATTATTTTGGAAAATTATGGATCATCAACCCCACATTTGGAAGGAACCCTACATTTGAGAAAATTAAAATATTGTTTATCAAACCTAATTTTGTAACCAACTATACGTTATCAACCATACGTTTGCGAACAACCATACTTTGTTAACCCTATGTTTGGATTTTTTCTTTACATAAAGGAACCCTAAGTTTGACTATTCAATAATAGAGTTTATGATTAAAGATATTTTCCATGATTATTGCAAAGGTCTTGATGGAAGTAAATATCATTTTAAAGCTATTTTACAACCAATTCAAAGGATCATATTCAATAGGGAAAATCATTCCTATTTCTAAGGAAAGTTACACCTCTATTGAATGATTTAAATTTGTTTGAATGTAATTTTTTAGGCGACATTCTTGGATTAACTCAACCGAAAGAAATCCAGGTTTTCTAGATATATATAAAGAGTATTTTTGATTTTTATAAGGATCATATCATATTGTATGTGAAATATCTTTTTGAATATAGAACTACTATAGAGAAACAAAAGACCAGGAAACTCTGTTATTATGGAGAATCTACACTTTAGAGACATACATGTTTCAACCTCATGGTGTGAACCTGATACTATTTTTTTATTGAAATTTTTATTGAAGATCATTCTCAACTAGGATCTCTTATAATCTATTCTTTATTGAAGGCATTTATCTTTGAATATGAAGATCCGTATCCTATGAGTTGTTGCTGCAACTGTGATAAAAAACCTATTTAATCAATCAAATAAAACTCTTTTGATTTATCAGAGTTTTGGCTGCTTGAACTCAACCATGGTAGAGTTTCAGCTTCTCGGACTAAGATGTGGAGAATCCAACTCTCTGTAAAAGAACCAGAAGGATCTATAAATTCTTATTATAAAGGTGTGAACTTCTCACACTCAGTTGTTAAGGTCTTGTGATAAGGGAACCTTTCTAATGAAAATCACCAAGCTTGCATAGAGAGAATTGGTGGAGTGTTCTAGGGAATTTTTATACCTCGAACCACTATAAAAATTGCTATGTTCTGATTTATTGATTTTTTGCTGCTCAAACTACTTACAGAAAATAATATTGCATATCTACATAAACTGTAAAGAAGTATAGAAGTCAAAATCTTTCAAGATTATCAAAAATACACAATTCACCCCCTTTTATTTGTCTTTTCATTATTCTAACCTAACAATTGGCATCAAATGATTTCTTTTTTTGAATAAAATAGATAAGATCTAGAAATCTCAAAAGTATAAGGTCTATACAAAGACAGATGTCAATGGTTGATCCTAAAGAAGGCATGTTAATGATACATGCTCCATACTTCAATGGTGATCACTATGGATGTTGTAAATTTCATATGATCATCTATATGAAAAATATTTGATTTAAAGTATATATAAAGATTATCACTTCGTATAAAATCCCTAAAAAACTAGAAACATGGGATGCTTACAAAGAAGCTAAGTATGACATCAATTCAAAAGAAATTAATACTATTATTTGTGTACTTAGTCCAGAAGAATTAAATAAAGTATCTCAATGTCCCACTGCTTATGAAATGTGGAAGATTATTTCTATTTCATATTAAGTAAATGAAAATGTTAGATAATTATGGTATGCTACTAAAAAAATGAATTTTGACACCTTTAGAATGTATAATGGTGAAAGCATCACCCAAATGAATGTGCGATTGAAAGAAATAGTCAATGATGTTTCTACCTTATGAACCAAAATTACACAACTAGATCAAGCACTGAAAGTAATCAGAGATATACCCTTAAAATGGAATGGAATATCTACTTATATATGAAAATCATCACTAGTCAAAGATTTTATAGTGAAATAATTTGTTGGAATCATGATGGTGTATAAAGAAGAGATAAAATATGAAGTTGAAGATCCTAAGATAGTAAAAAGGGAAAATAATTCACTTAAAGTTACATCTTAAAAGCATGGAAAGAAATTGAAATAAGATGTCAAAATCTCAAAGGATTCAGAATACTCAGATTTTGAAATGAAACTGGATCAACTATCCAGAAAATTTAGAAAAATTTATAGGAAAAAAGCGGGTTTAAAAAAATCCTTCAAGAAATATGAAAAATGATCTAAAGAAGTAATATGCTATAAATGAAAACAAATGGCTCATATCAGACTAGATTTCCTATAGTTAATATAATAAATAAGAAATATGAAAAATAAAAATCATAAGAAAGATGATTATGAGAAAAAAGGTAAGAGAGCTATAAAGGCTACTTAGAGTGTGTCAGAAGACTCTAACAGATCTTCCAAATCTGACTCAGAAAAAGATCCAAAAAATATGAAAGTAAACATTTTCTTTATGGATAAGGAAGAATATTAGGCACAACCCTATTATTCTTCTGCTTCTGATTCTAATAGCTTCTTAAGTAGAAAATTAGTTTCTTATTACTCAATAGTTGAATAAAAATATGAATCTATAATAAAAAATCATAAGTCACTAAAGAATATTCATAATGTTGTTTTAAGAGAAAAATACACAATGCTAAAACAACATCAATAATTTAAAGAAAGTTTTAATAAATCTATATCAAACTATAATGTTCATGAAAATAAAATAAAATAATTATTAGATGAAACCTAATCATTCAAAAGTGATGATATTATATTAACTAAAGGATAAAAATATCAAAATTAGATTCTTGGAAAAACTATTTTTATAAAGGAAAAATATGGAATAATAAGCAGTGGAGAAAAATCAAAGTTATATAAAAATTATTTCATTCTAAGTTCTAAAAATACTACCTATTTCTTCTATGGAATTAAATGACATTATTTTAACAATTTTTGTTTAATAAATCCTTAGATAAGTGGAATTAAAAAGACTTTTATTTCCAATATATGTCTGAAGCAAGTAAATTTTGGTAAAATAAGGCAAATATGGATTCCTAGATCTTTTCTTGCTGACACGGCAGGACCTAAGAAAATATGGGTACCAAAACAAACTCTTTTTTAAATACTTTTGTAGGAAAAATGTCATAGAAACAAAAATATTGTATGTTATATGGATAGTGGATACTTAAGACACATGAGTGGAGACTCTTCCAATTTTCATATACTAGAAAAAATGGATGGAGGACTAGTCACCTTTGGAGACAATGCTAAAGGTAAAATAATTGGAGTTGGATAAATTGGAGACCCAAATACAATTTTAATAAGAAAAGTTCTATATATTCATGGTCTAAATTACAACTTGATAAATATTTCTCAACTCTGTGATTATATTTTTTATGTTGATTTGTCTAACAATTCCTGATCAGTTTTCAAAGATAAATTGTTTAAATTTAGGGAACCTAGAATTAAAAATGTATATACCTTTGATCTTGATTCATTATGTAAACAAAAATTTAATTAATTAACTAATCAGGCAAATGAATCTTGGATTTGGAATAGAAGACCTGAACACTGTAATGTATTTAATTTATATAAATTTGCGAAGAAACAATTAGTTTTTGATTTACCTAGTCTTAAATTTGATAATAATAGATTATGTGATGCTTGTTGAATTGGAAAAGAACACAAATCATCTTTCAAATCTATTAACAAAGTTTCTATATATGAACTGTTAGAACTTATCCACAGGATTTTTTTTGGACTATTAAGGGTAGAAAGTTTGATTGTAAAATTATATATTAATGTATTAGTTGATGATTTTTTAAGATTTAGATGGGTTTATTTTCTAAAACTTTAAAGTGAATCGTTCACAGTTTTTGAAATCTTTTGTAAAATTATTCAAAATGTATTTTTTAAAAATGATTTTATTAAGAAGCGATAATGGTGGATAATTTGAGAATCGAGAATTTAATTATTTTTTCTCAAACTTTGGCATTAAACACACATTCTTTGTACTAATAACACCTCAACAGAATATAATTTTTGAAAGAATAAATTGAAATATTAAAGAGATACAAGGACTATGTTAAATGAATATAGTCTTCCTACCTATTTTTGGGTAGAAGATATAAACACAACAATCTATGTCATGAATATAGTTTTAATAAGACCACTTATTAAAATGAAACCCTTTGAACTTAGTAAAAAAAAAAAACCTAAGGTGATGTATTTTAAAGTATTTCGATTCTAGGTGTATATCTTGAATACTAAGAAAAACCTTGGTAAATTCAATTTGAAGGTTGATGAAAGAATCTTTCAAGGGTATTTTTCTACTTCTAAATCATATAGAGTATATAATAAAAAGTCAAGGATTGTTGAAGAATCGGTTTATGTGAAGTTTTATTAAAGTGTTCCTTTTGATAAAAGGAAAGATTAAATAGATGAAATTTTTGACTATTTAGACAACATGAGGCTTGAATCACCCAATGCTGATTTTGAAAATAAAATAAATAAAATTCAGTCAAGTCTAGAAGAACATGAAGTAGATGAACCCAAAATTATCTTACCTAAACAATCTAGAACCTTAAAGGATAATCCTTTAGAATATGTTTTAGTAAATCTAGATACATGAGTAATTACTATAAGAAATGTAGGAAACATAGCTGAATTTTCTACATTACTATCACATTTATAACCTAAGACTATATAAGAAGATTTAAAAGATGAAAGTTGGTTAATGGATTTTTAAGAAGAACTTAATCAATCTAGTAGAAATAAAGTTTGAAAATTAGTTGACAGACCAACCAATTATCTAATAATAGGAACCAAATGATTTTTTAGAAATAAACAAGATGATAAAGGTATAATTACTAGAAATAAATCTAGATTAGTAGCAAAAGTATACAAACAGGAAGAAGGGATAGATTATGATGAAACCTTTGAACCTATTTCATAATTAGAAGCTATTATAATCCTTCTAGATTATATAACTCATATTAATTTTAAATTATGTCATATGGATGTAAAATAATATTTTTCAAATGGATATTTAATGGAGTAAGTTTATATTGAACAACCCCCAGGTTTTGAAAACCCTCATATACCAAATTTAGTTTTTAAAATTACTAATGCTCTATATGGACTTAAACAAGCACCTAGATCTTGGTATGAAAGATTAATCTTCTTTTTGTTGGAAAATGGATTTTTTGTAGGGTTATAAGATCCTAATCTTTTTAAGAAATCTGTTTGTTCTAATATATTATTAGTACAAATTTATATAGTTATTGTTATTTTCGATTTAAAAAATAAAAAATTTGTAATTATTTTTCAAACCTTATGATTTTTTTTGAAATGAGTATGATGAGATAATTAAATTTATTTTTGGGATTTTAAATCTATAAAAAAGATCATGGAAATATTTTGAATCAAAACAAATACATTATTGATTTATTGAAAAATTTGGACTAGAAAACAGTAATACTTATACAACTCCCATGTGTACTAATGTGAAGCTTGATTTAGATGAAGTTATAAAACTAGTTGAAAAAAAGTTATAAAGAGGTATGATTGGTCATCTATTATATATTACTGCTAGTATACCAAACATTATGGTTTCTATATGTGCTATATTTCAATAAAACCCAAAATAATCTCATCTTAGTACTGTTAATTTGTTTTTAGATATTTTAAAGGAACTATATATCAATCTCTACTTTACCCAAAAACTTATGATTTTAATTTAATTTCATATCCAAACACAGATTTTGGTGGATGTAGATGGGATAGAAAAATCACATCACAAACCTGTCAATTTTTAGAAAAGTCTTTAGTTTCAGGGTCAAGTAAGAAACAACATTCAATTTTTCTGTCAACAGCTGAGGAAGAATATATATTTTCTTGAAATTACTATACACAAGTGTTGTGGGTGAAACACAACTTACTGGAATTTGGGATTAATTTTAATAATATTCCTATTTTATGTGATAATAAAAGTATAATTATTATTTTGTAAAATACTGTATGTCACTCAAGAACCAAACATATTTATACATGACATCATTTTGTAAGAGATGAAGTTCTTAAAAATGATATGTCTTCATAATTTATAAATGATGAATATAAAATTACTGATATTTTTACTAAACCATTTCCCATGAAAAGTTTTGAATTTATTAAGGGGGAGTTATGAATATTTAATTTTAAATAAAGTTCTATTAATTTGTTTCATTAATTTCTGTATTGATCATTTTAATATTTTTATTCATTTATTATTTAATTATCAGTTGTTTAAATAAAATAATAATTTATTTTGTTTTTTAAAGGTGTGTATTTTAAAAATAAAAAATTAAATAATGATTACACTAAATAACTAGATCGAGAAACCAAAACCGACATCACCAAAACCGCCAGAAAACCTTTTCTCTCTCTCTCTCTCTCTTTCACTCTTATCCTCAGTATTTCAACCCTTTTATATTTTAAAGCTCTCATTTTTCATTTGAAACCCTATAATTTTATCCTTGAACCATTAAATTCATAGAAATGTTGATGATTAAGAGAACAAATGAAGGTGAAAAAAATGGAACGAAGAGAAAACACATCACCTACAGAAAAATTATTCAAGGAAAGGTTATAGATTTCGAATGGCTCTATCAGACAAATCTTCTTATGAGGAAAGAAATATATTTTAAAGGTCTATTATTTATTTTCACTAAAGAAAACACTGGGTTTATTTTTGATATAAAATTAAGATAATTTTAGAGAAATGTTCAGTTTAGTTTTGGTGACACAGAAGACATCATCGTATCTCAAGTAAATGATATATATTTTTCTATATCTTCAATCAAAATAGCTAAAGTTTTTTAGTTTCCCCATGAAAGGGTTTTTCACTTAAATCTTCAGTTGATTGGAAACTAAGAACATAAATCAAAGGATATTATGTCATTTCTCTTCATATCTACCTTAATAATAAAAATATTTATAAAAGATCTTTATACTTAACAAAAGGTAATGGTAAAGTTTATTCAATCAGAAATAATTCCAAAAATTGATGATCTAGAAAATATTCTTTATCCTAACATGTATATAATGTTTTTGATGATGAGTGATATTAAGTTTAATTTAAAAAGATATATGTTAAGGTATATGTATAAATATTTCCAGGAAGAGGTAAGAATGTATTTTTATCCTTGAATAAGGATGATTTATTTGATGTTTTATAAAAGAGGCAAGATTTGAGATGTATAGATGCACACCAAATGTCATCATAATAACATTTTTAATATTGTAACTTTGAGGAAGATAGGTTTCTTATGGAGTATATTTAGAGTAAAGTTGTTACCTGTTGGTGCAGAAGACCAAAAAGAATCGGGTCCTATTACTCAGGGGGAGCACAAAAATTTGAGATATGCTAGTGTAGTCTGAATTCAAGAAGAAGAATTTGAAGAATATAGAATAGATGATACGGTTAAAATAAAGAGTCAAAAAATTATATATGATGTATCTTATCCAGAAACTATAAGATATGTCCCTCAGTCTCTTAAAGAAAATTTGTAAGAAATAAATGATGATACCCTTTTCATCCATCCTAGACAAAGGGATGAACCATTAGACCCGAATCCTGTAGTTCAAACACTAGAGGCAGAGGATGCTGCAACTGGTAAAGTTTATCAACCAATGTTTTTAGGATTTTTAGTTAATGTTGACGAACATCAAAATTAAAACCAACCATACATAAGAGAATAGAAATAGGATCTTTCTAAAAATCAAGATGAAAATCAAGAGCAAGAGGCTTCTAATGAAAATAATAATCAAAGAAATCATACTGAAGAACAATTTAAAGAGAATTATCAAGGAAACGAGAAAACACAACTAGTAATAGATTACACTACAAGGTTATTTGATAATCAATAAATTTCTACCATTACTGATTCTTTGGATAAAGAAATTTATAAAACTTCTGATAATACATAGTTTCTTGAAATTGAATTTCCAACCTCCAGTGAGAAAGATAAAAAAAATCTTTAAACTTAGTTGGTAGAGGAAAACCATATCCATCTCAAGAAGAAGAACCTTATGATTCTTTGAATATTTTGTTTTTAATTTTAACAAGTTGCGGGAAGAAAATTTAAGTCTGCAAAGTAAATTAGATTTTACAAGGAAATATTTGGAATATTTGAGAAGTAAAACTGTCCCCAGAGTAGAATTTGAATCTATTCAAGACCAACTACATAGTATCAGAGAAAGTTTAGTTTTAAGAAGTGATTTTGATTCTTTTATTATAGAAATGATAGATTAGTTTAGAAATATCCAAATATAGTTTGTTTAAAAAAACTATTTTGAATATTTGAAAAGGTATTTAGAGAGTCAATTTGAATCTATTATAAGTACTGCTAATCAGCCAAGAGCATCTACATATTTACCTCAAACTTCCCCAAATTTAGTCATATGTTTTGAAGCTATTACTACTATCATGTCTACTTTCAATGATCAGTTTCATACAATTCAATGTGGCAATGTACCATTAAATGTTTTGTTGGAAAACCAGATAGATCTCATTAAGAAGCTAGCTTTAGGAGAACCCATCATAAGGAATCTTCTTAATGAGTTTGGTGAGTTTCTTGCACATTTTTTCAGTCAGAATAAACATTTCATGAGTTTCTAAAAGTGAATTTAGTTAAAAGTTTAAAAAATGGTCAATATTCTAAGATTTTGATGGGAGAGTTAGCTGAAAATATTTTTAAAAATTTAAGTGGATAGATAGAAGATTTGAAGAAAGTTCTTCATGTTGATCGAGATTCACCAGATTCTAAAACCACTTCTAAAACTCACCTTTGACCCTTAGATAATCCTAATTTTTAAACATCTCTCAGTCAAAATTATTCTTGTAATTATAAACATCTTATTATGAAATTATTTTGTTTATTATGTTTTTACTTATTATTATTTCTTTCTATTTATACTACCAGAACACTTATCATTTTAATCTGAAGTAGAATATAACATTATTTTACTGTTATGTCCTTGATTGAATGTGTTTTAATCCATTTTCATCTACTTTTTTTTGATACCATAAAAAGGAGGAGAAAATTGGGTAAACACAGCAAAATTCTTGATTTTATTACTAGTTTCTATTCTAATAAAAATGAATGGATTTTCTATGTAAATTAATATTAAATAACTATAATTTCAGTATCTTTTTAAAGATATTATTTCATTTGTTTTTACAATTCCTATATTTTCTATAATTTATATTTTATGTTTTGTGATCATCAAAAAGGGAAGATTGTTGGGCATGTATTTCCTAAAAAATACTCTATTAATCTTATTTATTTTTATTCTCACAAATACCTTTTTTTACTCATGAAATTAATTTAATTATTTTTTAGGAATATATTTCTTGATATGTTTGTCTTATTTATAGGTTTAAATATTTGTTAAAATATCCTGGACATATTTGAAAGTATTATGGAAGCACTCTTAATTCCCTACATTTGTAAGAATAATATATGGTTCAACAAACCTATATTTAAAATGACACGTATGGATCATGTATGATATAATATTGGAAATGTATGGATCATCATCCCTATGCTTGGAAGGAACCATACATTTTAGAAAAGGAAAGTATTGTTTATAAACCCAACTTTTATAACTAACCATATATTATCAACCATAATTTTTTAAAAAACCATACATTGTTAACCATAAATTTAGATTTTTTCATTATATAAAGGAACCCTAAATTTTAATATTCAATGATGAAGTTTAAAATTAAATATATTTTTCATGATTACTACAACAACCTCAATGAGAGTAAATATCATTTAAAGCTATTTTATGAATGATTCAAAGGCTCGTATTCAAAGGAGTAAATCATTTATATTTATAAGGGAAGTTACAAATCTCTTGAATGATTTAAATTCGAATGATTATGATTTGTTAGACATCATTCTTGGATCTACTCAACTGAAAGAAAGCCAAGTTTTCTATATATATGGAAAAAGTATTTTTTTTCTTTTAGAAAGGATCATATCATATCACATGTGAAATATATTTTTGAATATAAAACTATTGAATAAAAAAAGATCAAACGACTATATTATTATAAAGAATCTAAACTTTGGAGACATACATGTTTCAATCTCATGCTATGTAACTATTGTTGTTTATATGTTGCTAGTTTTTTTGAAGTTCATTTGCAACTAGGATCTCTTAGAAGCAATTATTTATTAAAGACATTTATCTTCTAAGAATAATATTTTTATCCTGTTATTTTATATTGAAATTGTGATCAAGATCCTTTTTGATCAATCAAATAAAAATATTTTATTTTATTGGAGTTTCAGCTGCTCAGACTCAATCATGGTAGATTATCAGCTTCTTGGACTAAGATGTGGAGAATTTGGTACCCAATAAAAGAACCATAAGGATATGTAAAGCCTTATTTTAAAGGTTTTAACTTCCTACACTCAGTTTCTAAGGTCTTGTGATAAGATAACCTTTCTAGCAAAAATAACCAAGCTTGCATATAGAGCGTTGGTGGAGTGGAATATGAGATCTTTATGACTTAAAACACTATAGAAATTGCTTTTCACTTATTTACAATTCATCTAATGTTCAAAATAATTACAAAAGAGAATACTACATATCCGCATAAACCAAAAAGAAGGCTAAAAGTCAAAATCTGTTAAGATTATCGAAAAGACATAACTCACCCCCTCTTGTGCATCTTTTAATTATTAGAACCTAAAAATGATGATTTATCTTCTACATAACATTAATTTGATAATTTACTAAAATCATCTATCACATCGAAAGGCCATAGTAGTTTCCCACTATGATAAGAACCTTGAATTTCTATGAAAATATTCTTAAATATATGTTCTATAACTGAATGACATTAGTCTAATGAGACATAGATGATGCAGACTATCAAGTGTTGGGGGATCATAATAAGTTGAGACTTATTCTTATGAATTTTACACCTGGTAATGTATAAGAGATAAGGTTATGAGTATTGGATTTGGTTTCATAGAACCAACTTTTATGTACTTTATGATAACATGTATTCATAGTTTTGAGTATTAATAAATTCCTTATCACATCATTATTGTTTTCTGCATAACATAGTATGTGATAATATCCTATAAGTGGTTGTTGCACTAAAAGGTAATAGCAGTTCCCCACTATGATGAGAACCCATAATTTTCATGATAATATTCTTAAATATATGTTTTATAGATGGATGATATCATTTGAGGGGTAAAAATGATATAGGCTATCAGGGGTCAAGACACATAGGACTTGGATGCACCTTCTCATGGTGTACGCCCTTGGTAATATCCAATGTCAGATATTATGAGATAGAGACCTGCAAGTAGGAAATCCACATTTATATGTTTCATTAGATTTTCTTATCTTTGGATATGTGTATTTATCCTTAGACTTTAAGATTATTATTAATTAGTGTTATAAGTCACATAATTTTATGTATTGATGAAAACCATGATGATATATGTTCATAAAGAGGTAGGATACATTGGGTGTATCACGAGTAATATTTTAGAAATGAATAATGCGAGAAAGGATTATTCCCTTATGTTATTTAATGGAAGTTGATATCTTAGGCCCTTTTATAGAAATTATATAGCCTAAATGAATCCATGACTATGGTGTTCTATAAGAATTTTCAATTTATGGAAAGTCAAATAAAGAGACATTGATCACATAGGTTTATGGCACCAACATGCAACCTACTTGATTATAGATAGCATGATAAATGGATTATATTACAAAGTGAGCATCCTTATGAGGTATTATATCATTGCGATATTAAATTATTTCTATATGGGTGCCTTATCATGTTTTTAGACACTAACCTTGGACTTTAGACTATTTTTCCTAATGCCACTGAAAAAGGGGCCTAGAGGTTCACGCACTAAGTGTATCTAGAATCTCAGTTAAATGAAATATTATTTATTTATTATTTAACAAGTCAAATAAATATTATTCATACTTTTGGGTTAATAATTATCCATATTTTATTGATCGCATATATTATGTCACTAGTTATTTGAGTGAATATTATGTGATAAAAATATTTAATAAATGTTAATTTTCTATTTAGTGACTATAATATCTATTTATTTATTGGATAATAAAGTAGTGATATTTATTTTTAAATAAATAGTCATTATTCAAGGTCTGATAATTATTGTGGAGGAATGGAGGACTGAGTTTAATGGTCCAATGAGAAATAATATACATTGAATATTATTTGATTAAATAATATTTAATTTAATTCGTGAGTTTAGCGCATGTCAATAAATAATAACAATATTTATATTATTATAGACATGGGGCCCGATAGTGATTAAATAAATATTAAAGGGAACTTATGAAATTATTTATTTCTAACCTTAGTGGTATATAAACCCTATTATATTAATTTTCAAGAGAACCAATTCATTTACTTTGTTGTATACAATGAAATTCAGAGAATCCTCTCATAGACATAGAGGTCCCCCTATCTCAAAACACTCGCAAGAATAAAGAGCGACATTCCTCCACCTTCCTATCACGAACCAACCCGGGCTGACCCTGAACTGGTCACCCGAGCCAGTCCGCGACATGGACTAAGGGGCGTTCCCAATCCCTATGGGATGGAAACTAGTGTCAGACATCAAAAATTAATCACTGGGAATGACTTGGCCCATAAAATATAAAAAATAAACAAGAATAAATAGAATAATAAAACTAAACTCGAGCAGTAGAAAAAGAAATAAACCAAACATCTCAACATACCTTCACGTGACCTTCAAGGTCACCTCCCAACCAAAGTATGACCTTCCTCTAATTTTGAGAAACTCATCCAAGAAAACCTGAGCAAAGTAAACCTGCAACTGAAATGATAAAGTAGGTGTGAGAATTAAAATTCTTAGTAGGGTTTCCAAGATAAGCCACAGAATACAAGAATCTCACTTCCCAAAACAATCCAATGACACAAGTTTTAAATATAATTTTAAAATTTGGGTTTTCATATTTTAAAATAAGTAACACGACTTTTCCCATTTAGAAATCTAGCAGACGCTACATGCTATTTCAATAAAACAATTTTTCATTTTACAAACAAAACCCAAAACAGAAGATACCAAAGATGGGTTGAAATAATACAGGTAAACAAGGAAAGATAGAAATAAACTAGTATGACAGAAAGTAAACAAGTATTGTAAATAAATGAGTAAACATGGGTGATCCTAAACATCCCTAGAAGTCCCCTGGACGTACTCGATTTCAGAACCACCTATCGGCATATGGCGAAGCTCCTAAGTCTATAACCAACTGACCGCCCTATAACTGACCAATCTAGTGGCAAAGACTACCTGGCCTAAAAACCAATCCAAGTGGCACCAACCCATCTAATTGGGGTTGATCAGTAACCATCACTAAATCATCTAAAAGATGCCCAGGAACCCATGGTGGTTATAATAATACTATGTAAGTAGGAGACCCTTACACATGTGAAACATATCACCGCACTTGATTACCCCAAACATGGACACTCCATACGATAACCCATAAGGGATATCCCCCCTATGGAGATTCCCCAAAAATATACACTTCATATCATAAAACAAGATACCATCCAGGCCGCTATACCATATAATCATTCAAATATTTCATAAAACATTTTGGGTTGTCAACTGGGCACACTCACTTGTTAAGGTACAATCTTTTCTAAAATCCCATACAAACATCACCTTTGAATTGAAAGTTCCAAATGAGACTTTGAGTCGACATGTCCAAAAAAGCTATCAAACTATTAAATAAACACCACTTTTACATTTGAAATCCAAATAGACCAACCTTGAGGAACACCTAAAAAACCAAGCTTTTCAAAATGCATGAAGCAACACTTTGTAAAACTCATTTAACACTTTATTTCAAAATCCCACAAGAAAACCAAATTTGTTTGGAAACTAAACCCATAAAAAAGATAAAGGTTTTAAGAAAACACCATTTCCAGGCACCATATTCACTTGAGGGCACATCCATGTGTGCACCTCGTGTACCCATGGGTGTACCAACATCCAATGGTACACCAAGGCTCAAAAATAAAATATTTTTAACCATATATAAAAATCACCATTTTCTTTCAATCAAGTCCAACCATACACACATCATTTAGAAAGCACAACTCATTACTTTAAAACCATAAAACCATTACCTTAAAATGATAAAAACTTTTCAAATCCATTTAACATGTTTAGCATACTATACCAACATAAATCCATGCACACCCAAAATCCTCTTTTGAAATCAAATGCACACCAAGAAAACATTTTAAATCCTTGCCACTAAAATCACCACTTCCCCACGTTATTTTAAAGGAACACCAACTAAAAACATTGAATCCATTAGACCCTTAAAAAATGTTTTAACAAATTAACCAAGTCATGTTCCTTAATAAAAAATGTAATTGCAACAAAATAGTGGCGATACATTTCATGGAGGCCTAATTCCTCCTTAAAGAAACAAATAAAATTTAAACAAGTTTCCTAAATATCATAAAACTAGACAATTTACACTAAAACTCATTTAAATCTATTTTAAACAAATAAAATCAATTTCAAAGTTCTATAATAATTTAAAAAAGGGTGTTATAGAGGTGCGAATCAACTTGATAAATTTATTTAAAATGCCAAGCATTAAAGAAAAGCATTAGGAATGAGAAACTTGGAAACACCTACCTCAAAGTTGCGTGACCGCAATGCTACTTAAATATAGGGAAGAACAACCTATTGCGGACCGACTGTACAACTAAAACCACTAGAAAAATGACCCAATCAACACCCGAGATGTCGGGGTTTGTCTATCTTAAATAAAAACACTGAAAAATGAAAGAAAACTACCTCCGGTGAGGTCACCGGACCGAGAACTCACACCGGCCGGAGTGGGAGAGGGAGGTCGTCGTTAGGTTGCAAAGAGAGAATGTCAGAAATGAGAGGAAGTCATTGGGGACCGGTTGTATTACTAGATAGAGCAAAAGGGTGAGTGAGGGTTGGTCAAATCAAGGAATGGGGGGTGGTCGGCTGGAACAAAGAGCAACGAGGTCAAGGGGCGAAGGCCGGATGTAGGAGGACAAGGCGATGATGAGACTGGTCGGTAGGCTAGAGGCATGGAAGGAGGGTCTGGGCATGATGCAAGTGAGCGTAGGGATAGGTCGTAGGGCCACTGCCTGGGCGAGAGGTGAAGGCTGCTAGGGCACAAAGGGTAGGAGGCAGACAAGAGCCAGGGGTGAGATGGTGGCGCTTCCACTGGAGTGCGGTGGTGCAGTATGAGGTAAGGAGAACGAGTGTGGAGTGGTGTGCGCAAGGCGAGGGGAAGCAAGGGGGGCTAGGTGAAGTGCTGTGGAATGAGGGTGAAAACCAAGAGGGGCCTGGAAGGCGCGCAACGCAGACGAGGGGGGGGATAGGGTTTTTTACCTTTTATTTTCATTTAATAACAACAACAACAATAATAATAATAAAACCAGAAGTAATAATAATAAAAATAACCATAATAAAGGTAATAATAATAATAAATTTTAACAACAATAAAAATAATTATAATTATAACAATAATAATAAAAATAACAATGACAACAATAATGAAGTAGTAATAATAATAATAATAATAATATTAATAAAAACTTATTACTAATTATATTAGCAACAATTTTTAAACAACAAAAAATATTATTAACAAATCTTAATAATAACAATATTATTATCTACACAATAATAATAATAATAATAATATTATGTTTTAAGCTTTTAACTCAACTTACTCACATAGAACATTATTTATTTTAATCGTTACACATTTACACGGGCACTCGGGCCGACTGCGTGGCTACCGTCCACCATGGGGTGACTGCACATGGGTAAAAAATACACTAGAATTGTTAAACAACAAAAATTTTAAACCAGGACCCAGCCCAGACCTTGGCACGAGGACCTGAAGCCAAGAAATAATAAAATAAAAATAAATCAAAAAGTCAGGGTGTGACACTTCTAATATCAAGTCTAGAGAGATCAAGGATAATCCTTTATAAGTGATTCACAAGGTGATCAAAGATGGATGATGCAAGTGATAGGATCTACTATACTAGCACCCAGAGATTCCTATAAAATGTTCAGAGATTTGTGTAATATGTGTGAATCACCAATAGAGGGAATCTATTATTGATTCCTTCAACACAACAATGGTATGTCATATATCTATTTTCAAATCCAGCAATAAAGAAATAATATATCACAATATAATTCTTTAATCGATTAAATTAATTATAAACAATTTGCAAGATCCTATGCTTCGGTTCTGGTGTTTTATCTGTTCTCTATATTCTTTGATTTAATTACATTGAATAAAAAATTCATCATCATGTAAATATCAGAATAATCATCAATCACGGAAAAAATAAAATTTGGGCATGACCCATTGCACACTTTCACTATGCCCAGAACCTACATGTGGCATCACAAGTGGCCACATAATTATTTATCATTTTTTAAATATCATTGATTAATTTATACATTAGTAATTGATTTTAAATTTCAATTTAATTGTTCTTTAATCCAAATTATGAGATATTCTTCTTCCTCTTAATTTATCATAAGTATAATCAAATCGATTAATTTTATGAATGAAATAAATTTAAGATATTATATGAAGGTACTGATAAATCTATTCAAATAACACAAGAGTACACACCGTGTAACCTGAAGGTACACACTATGTACTAGTGTTTAATGCACAAAAAATTAATTAATAATTAATTCATTTTGTGTGTATTTGTTACATGCGGTGAATTCAATTATACACTGCATGTTGACCAGGATATCTTGGTGCATAGTCAGCCGAAGTACACGTCATGGAACTTCTGTAAATGGCATGTACCCCTTTAATAAAATACGAGCCATGTAACTTCTTACACAACCTACCAACTAGTGGCCGTGTAACTCAGAGACCACATGATGTTTAGCCCATTCACACACTATGCACTCCAAATTTTTCCATGGTATGATTTCACACCTAGTACCCAGGCATGTGCCGTAGGTATATGGTGAAAAAACATACACTCCATGTAGCTCCAATGTACACACCGTATACTTTTACCAAATTACATATAATTAAAATTAATTTATTATAATGTAAAAACATTATCAACATGTACTTTTTTGTAGTCATTAAGTTTATAGGACACACAATGTGTTGGGTTTTAGTATATATAAATGTTTAATTAATTTCTGTGTAATGTTCAGATCTTCATATCATGTATGAGTCTTATTACATTTATTACTCTATGTTCATTGAAGTATAACAAGTAAAGGAAAAATAATGTAATCCATGTAATAATTAAGTTGATAGTACGCAATATGAAAGTATGTGATAAGTTGTGTATGCCACATGCCAATAGAGTAAACAATATAAGATTATAATACATGTTGGTTAGTTCAAATGGGTACTCACCATGTTGCCTCTAAGGTAAATTTTCTATTTTACATAGTTAATTTTAAATAAATTTATTTAATTTGTTTAAAATTTTGATGGATAAGAATCTCAAGGAAATTCAGATGAGAATTAAGACAAAATAATTGATTAATTAAAAAAGATAATTAATTTATTTATGTGCAATTTAACTTAAATTAGAATGATTAAAAATTTAATGATAATTTTATTAAATGCATAATTCGTTGCATGCATGTGGATATCATGATCCTAAAATAGACCATTGTATGTGATTGGTTTCATTTAATTTATTATTAAATTTAACTGTTGGCCCGTGTGCTATCTCTCCTCTTATTATGTAATATATTGAGTTCCCATGGTTCATTTTTTTGTAAACCAATTCCCCTCACCTGTGTGTGAGTAAAAGTATATACATTGGATAAAGATCCCAAGCTAGTGGAGGCAGTTCAAGTTTGGATCTGAGGCGAAACCAATCCAAGAGAGATATATAGGTGGATAGGTGGAAAACCATAACACGAACCATAAATGGTTCAAGGTTTTTTTCCCTTAGGCCAACTTTTATTTTATCATCCACTAGATAAACTAACCATTAGTAAAAGAACATTTTCATACCAATTTATTATTTTATTTCTATCAATTTTCATGGTTATTTCATTATTGATGTTATTTCATGATCACATGAATTAATGAATTGAAAAACATAAAATATATAACTAAAATAAATTGTCTTATGCATAAATATTATCTAAGACATGGTTAATCACTTAAGTAAATACTCTTAATATTAACAAGAATGTAATAAATATAATAATTGGAAATTGACACATAAAAGATAAAATCCATCAATTATAAATATTAAGTCAGTATATCCTTCCACTACTTTAGTTAAAATCAAATCATAGTTTAAGGTGCTTAACAATCCAAAGTTGGGGTGATTTCAATTCTCAGGGAATTATAACATGAATTTTTGGGTTAAATTAACTTAGTTCACATCAAGGGTTGGCTTCCAAAGTAGGACTTGGTGTAACTGAGAGGAAAGAGTTAATGAAATCCAATTTAAGGATTTCAGAATTGGAGAGTCCACTCAACATATCAAAGAACTACGAGTTAATGCAATTAACACATGGAATTCATACCTAAAACCCTTCAAATTTCTTAACCAACAAAATTTGGGGTAATGATAAGGGAAATATGGATCCATTACACTATAATTTTTAAGAAACATGATAATATGAAGCTAATGGTGAAGGCTATTGGGTTTTGATAGAATAGTGGGAGATTAATAAATATAATATTTATTTTTTTGTCTAAATTTTAATAGATAAAGTACTAAATATCTTCTCATATTATTTGTAGAAAAAATAATAAAAATGAATTCAAACATATCACTATGATCCATACTTGAGAAGGATAACCTTCTCATTGGAAAAAATTTACAAGAGTGGAAAAGGTACTTGCGCATTATCCTATTCCATGAAAGAAAATTATATGTACTGGAAGAATCTATTACTGATGTGTCTAGTAATGAGGCTAGTGATGAAGAGTTAACTCTATATGAGAAAAATTTGAACAATTCCACAAATGTTAAGTGTTTCATATTATCATCCAGGACCAATTATCTTTTTAAGAAACATAAGGGCATGAATGCATATAAAATGATGTCTCACCTTCGGTATATATATCAAGAGAATTAAATACAAGAGAGATATGAGATCTACAATGCTCTATTTACAACTAATCTTGGAGTGTCTATGCTAGATGGGCCTCATTTAGTCAATATTATTGGATACATTGAACACTTAGACATCATCGGGATTTAATTTCTAAATGAGTTGCAAATAGATCTAATATTTTCTTCACTACCTAAGACCTTATCCAGTCTTATTATTAATTATAATATGATAAATAATGATAAGAGTCTTTCAAAACTTCTTACTCTAATTCTCCAAGTGGATAGGGACATGGGGCGTGAAAAACCCACAGTCTGTATGGTGAATAAGGAAAGGAAGAACAAGGTGAAGGGGTCCAAGAATCATAACAAGTCTAAATCTCCTGAGAACCATCCTTCCAAGAAGAGGAATATCCATAGTCAGGGAAAGGAAATGGAGGCTGTATGTTTTGTGTATGGAAAGCAAGTCCACTAGAAGAATAGTTTCACATAGAATCAAGGGGAAGCTAAAGGTGAGTTCATTATCAAGTGTAATCTTTCAATATATAAAAATTGGGTATTTGATACAGCTTGTGATTCTCAAATATATATCCAAATATAGGAACCAAGTAGATTTTGAAATATTGTTATAGGAGTGGTGGATTTGTGAGCTTCCAATGGTGCGATGATGGCCACTCTGGCCATTGGTGACTACTACATTTCATTAACAATAATAATGATATTGGTTTTAATGGATTGATATTATGAACCTACTATTACTAAGAACATAATTTCTATATCTTGCCTATATACATATGGTTTTATTTTAATTTTTGGAAATAAAAGTTTTTTCTTTTATAAATACAAAATATGTTATGATATAACACATTTAAATAATGGTCTTTATGTATTAAATTATGAAAACTAAGTATCTAAAATAGATAATGAAACATATTCACATAACTCATATAATAGAAAGCTATGAAATCATCTTCTTGGTCACATAAATGAGAATAATTTGAAAAATCTATGTTAAGATTGTTATTTAGACCTTTCTAAGTTAAAACCACTTGAAAGATGTCATGCTTGTTTATAATGAAAAATGACCAAACCTCCATTATGTGGATAGGGAGAAAGGGCCACAAATATTTTAATATTATTACACATTGATGTGTGAGAACCATTTCCAGTAGAGGCTAGAGGTTGATATTATTACTTTATAACTTTTACCAATGGCTTGAGTAGATATGGATATGTCTACTTAATGAGGTATAAGTTTGAGTCCTTTGATAAATTCAAAGAATTCAATAATGAAGTAGAGAATAAACTTGGAAAGAAGATAAATAATCTTCAATTGGAACGAGGTAGTGAATATCTTAATGAAGATTTTATTAAATTTCTATAGGAGTTTGGGAATCTATCTCAACTCACTCCACATTACACACCACAGTGAAATGGTGTTAGTGAAATGAAGAACCATACCTTTTTAGACATGGTAAGGTTGATAATGAGTCATTCAGATCTTCCATTATCCTTTTGGGGGTATTCATTACAAACTTTGGCATATAAATTAAATTAAGTACCAAATAAAGTGGAAAATGGAATTCCCTTTGAGTTATGGAGTGGAAAGAAACCCGTTTTGTCACATACACATGTATGGGGTTGTGTAGTGTTTTTTAAGGCCTTCATAGGTAACAAACTTGTACCCTGGGGTACAAAGTGAATCTTTATAGGTTATCCTAGGGAAAAAAGGGACACCACCTATAAAAACCCTCAAACAAGAAAGTGATTCTTTCTAGATAAGATGTCTTTCTTGAGAGGGAGAACATAATAAAAAGGATAGTGGGAGAAAGATTTACTTTGATGAAGTTGATGCAAAAAATACACAAGAGTTAGTAGAGGAACAAATTCCATAGGACCCCATAGAAGAAGTAGTTATTGAAACAAAAATACTATATAGGAGCAAAAGAGAGGTAAGAGAACCATAGAGATATGGTTTTCTAGTCACCGAAGATGGGTAATCATTATTGGTTGAAAATTATGAACCTTTCTCCTACAAAGAGGCATTAGAAATCTCAGAAACTGAAATATGAAACTAAGACATGAATTAAAAAAATAATTCCATATATTAGAACCAATTTTGGGTTATAATCGATGTTTTAGTTGATGTAAAACTTATAGGTTTCAAATGGGTATTCAAGAGAAATGTTGATATGAAAGGTAAAGTAAATACATATAAATCAAGGATAGTGGGTAAAGGGTTTAAAAAATGATAAGGAATTTACTATGATGAAACCTTTTCACTTGTTTCCATGTCTAAGTCCATGAGAATTCTACTTGCTATAACAGCTTACCATGACCATAAAATTTGGTATATGGACGTCAAAACTACTTTCCTCAATAGGATCCTTCAAGAAGATGTATATATGATGCAACCAGAAGGGATTGTGATTCTAGGTTACTCCAAAAGGATCTGAAAGTTATAGAGATTAATTTATGGATTAAGAAAGAATCTAGGTCATGGGACATTCGATTTGATGGAGCTATAAAAGAATTTGGTTTTATTAAGAATGAATGTGTAATGTCCCAATCTGATTGCCACTAAAATGTTCCCTGATATGGTCAGTCATATGGCCTCAAGAGTAGATCCATGTATGCTAGAGGATAAAAACTAGTAGTTAGGGACTAGGGTGTGTTTTTGGGGAGACTATTCATATTAGAGTGTAGCACAATGGTAGTAAACATAGTAGTCAATAGTGGAAGGAGATAAATCATCTAGGTTGAAGATAAATATCTAATACAGGAATAGATAAAAAATTCCAAAAGTGATGTCATATACAAATGATGATCATGTTATTTCTCTATAAACACAAAAAATTCGTATACATATAAACAATAAAATACATGTATCAAAAACAAAAAAAGGTCTATCTCCATATAGCATCATGTTCCTAGCTTAGTCTTGCACTCTCTTGATCCTAAGAAACAAACAGATCAACAATCATAAAAGGCAACTTTCCCAGGTCCTTTCCTTTATCAATTAATTCTTTTAGGGTACCCAATAAAAGACTGAATAGGGTGTGAGTATAACACTCAGTAGTCCACCACCAACAATGTCTATAAAAAATCAAGTCTGTGTATAGCAAGCTAAAACATCATGCAATGTACACAATTGGTAAAAAATAAGTAAAAGTGAAAGATCATGGAAAAAGTAATAACTATAAAGTGATATTATCTATCCAAACATGAATACCTATAAAAAATAGCCAATCTACTAAAACAAGGGAGTTATAAACAAAAATAAACAAGTAACCCTGTCTAGTTCAACCACTTTAATCTGATACCCATACTAGGGATATTTGTAAACATATAAAAAAACCACAATGACCTTTCCATGTAAAAAGTGTAATATATACCATGGCCATGCCTTATAATCTAATATATGATATCTATATTTTCCATGTCATATAATCAAGTGTAATCCATAATGGTCGTTCCATGTAATTAGAAGTGTCAAACCATGAAGGGTCAGATCCAAGGTATAAAAGACTAAGACATCCACATCGAGTCCCAGAAATATCTCGATAGAAACTCAGTAAGAACTTGAGTGGGGTGAAAGGTTCATGTCAATAGAAAATTTCCATTATGATCCCAAGAATTCCGAATCTAAGGGGTAACAAGGCCTAATTCATCATATGAAATCAAGAATCAAGGAGGTGAAAGGTCCAAGGTGTCTAATACTGCAATCAAGATCCATAGGAGAAACTTCTATGGCATCTAATGGAATAAAGATCCAAGGTATACCAACCAAGGATTCCACTACCATTTCAATTCATTATCACATTTCAATAATCAATTCACAATCAATTACATTTCATTAGTTTACCCACTCATTTCCACAATTTCTATAAAATAAATTCAAACAATTAAATCAATCAAAATCATTTTATCACATGAAAAAAGGGAAAAACTTTTTCTAATCATTCAATTAAATTAAATTCCATTTAAAAAGGGATCCCTCTAACTAGGAAAGAACACACACACACCCCATGGGTGGTATAATAATAGTTAAAAGAAAAAAATAACACCCCATGGGTGGACTAGGTTGGAGAAAAAACCTCCAACAAACTCAAAGGTTCTAGTTAGCATCCCTAATAGGTCCCAATTCATTCAATTCAAACATTTGACTCATTTAAGGGTGAATCTAAAAATTATACCATGCAGAATAATGATAACTAGATCAATAAAACTCTAAACTAGTAAGAAAAGGTATATACCACCTACCGTAGCTTCACGGTAGATCACTCATCTAGTATCAATCTCTGATTCAGTCCAGATCAAGAGGAAAAAGAAGAATGGAAGAAATTACTGAAAATAAGGCATATTATCTTGAACCAGAATAACATCATTTATATGAAGTCAAACAAATAATGAAACAATATGATTGAATAACTTACCGATGTGAATCCAACAAAACCAATGCTGTTTGATTCTGAGTTCAGACAGAGAATCAAGAGAAAAAGTTATGAAAGAGCTTTAAAGGAGAGATCTAAACACATGAATGATGTCCACTATAGGAAGAAAGAATTAGATTTTAGGTTGTAATAGTTTTTATGGGATAAATGGTCATTTTCCCCCAAAACACTGGGCCGCACGGTTTGTCCACATGGTTGGCCAAACCGCGTGCCCTCCTCCATGAAAAGGGAGACCATACATGATTTCATGAGTACGATTTGACTAACCATGTGAAAACCATACCCAATACCTATACTAAAAACTGAATGTTCTCATTAATAATCATGTTTACCTATTCATATGATTAACTCAAATGATGTGGGTCCCTTCATACCTCTATCTAGGCCTCACACGGGTAGGGAAACCTTATGGTCTGTCCTGCATGGTTTCTACCAATCATGATACCTGCATTGTTTTTTTCCAAAAGATGGGTTCTAGGCTCCAAAAAATCCCCATACACCCCCAATACACCCATGAACTCAATGGGTACTCACATTAGGCTGTAAAAAATCATTTAAACTGAAAAAAATAGACATGTACCTCCAGAAAATCCAGTATCTTAAAATCTTCCCCCTTATAGAAATTCGTCCCTAAATTTCCCTCCCAAGGGTGGTTAAGAATCACCTAAGAATAAATTTGACCACCAATCACATACGTTGGCCTCCCACTCCCAAGTACCATCCTATAAATGTCCGTGCTTCTATAACACCCATACTAGAGGAACTAACTAGACTCAGAGAACATTTGTGTTCCTGTCAATGATACAAATAGGATGTTACTCAAAAGATGCATCTATCCGCAACTCAAAATACTTAGGAAGAAGAATATGAGATGGTTCTGAATGCTAATGGTGTAGTTGAGATACATATAAGACATCATGCATGGCCCGATACCTCTGAGGTAACTACAATAAATAGGGTATCAACTCAAATTTACCTAGAATCTTGAATGACTTGGAATATCATGGTGAAATCTTACCCTATATCCTGATCCTTTTGTGTCCCAACCTTGAGGAGACACACAAAAATACCTGATCCTTGACCTCAAAATCTAGAGATCATAAAAAACGATCAATATAATTTTTTTATCAAGACTATGTAGTATCCATCCTCTTCCTAATCTACTAGACCTTATCTGAAGTCTCCTACATGTGATGTGGTCCCAATAAAGCTATCCCACCTGCCTCTAGCCAGTATAGAGTCGATCAAAATGACCCACCATATAACACATCATAAGGTGCCATCTTTATAGTCACATGATATTTATTTTTTAGTCAAACTCAACTAGAGTTATATGACTCTCCCAAGATCCCCCAAAATCCAGGATGCATGCTCGTAACATGTCCTCAAGAACCTGTATAGTGCACTCTGACTAGCCATCAGTCTTAGGGTTGTATTCCACGCTCAGAAGAACCCTTGTTACCAACACACTCTACACACTCTACTTAAAATTAGATGTAAACTGATCATTCTTATCTGATACCATGGCCTGATGAGCCTTGTGAAGTTGTACTATCTCATGGATAAACAATCTCCCAAGCTCATCTACACTGAAGGTCTACCTGATCTTTAGGAAATGGAACTTCCCCAAGGATACCTCAGAAAAACGAGCATGAAATAATTCACAAAATCATCCCATTTAAAATTAGAAGTGGGTAACTATTTTAAAATACCGGCTGGTAATCGATGTTCTTCCTTCACCTATTGATAGGTGGAACACCTTGTGATAAAACCAGATACCTCACATTTCATCTTCATCCATCAATACTGGTGACATAAATCATAATATATCTTGGTAACAATGGGATACAATACCCAAAATTAGTCATGAAACTCCCACATCAACTCCTCATGTATGTGTTTTGGAACCCATACACGACCATGAAAACACAGAATTTGATACTTACTTATAGTCCAACCATGAGGTGGTTCCTCACCTTCCACACTATCCCATAGGACTAGGCCCTCATAATTCGATAACTACCTCATCCTTACTCTATCCAAAAGAGTATAGTTAACATCTAAATAATAAAGAAAAACTAGACGCAAAATCCTTTACCTCTAAGTGCATATCTGAAAACAAATCCATAAACTTCCAATCATTATTGGTCTCCTAAACTACCTATATTTGAGTCCTCCTACTTAGTGCAATGGCCACTGGATTTCCGTTTCTAGGAATATAGGCAAGATCAAAGTGAAAAGACTACAGATACTCAACCCACCTTCACTTATTTATATTTAGGTCACACTATGTAAATATATACTTGAGGATTTTTTGGTTTGTGAACACCAAAAAATGATCTCCTAGTAAATAGTTTCTCCAACAATACAAATCATTCACAACTATAGCTAACTCAAGATTGTTCTTTGGGTAATTACTCTCATGTGGCCTCAAATTTTGAGACTCGTATGCCATGAATCTACCCACCTACATCATAATTTCTGCTAGACCTATACCTGATGCACTAAAATACATAATGTATATTTTTCCTGGATCTAGAAGAATTAGGGCCAGCACTGATGTCACTCTCCCTTTCAGCTCCTAAAAGGCTACCTTGTAGGCGTCTGACCATACAAACTTCACACCCTTATTAGTCAAGCCTACCAATGTTGCTTCTAAGCATGAGAAAACCTATATGAAATACCTGTAATATCCATCTATCCCTAAGAAACTCTGTATATCAAAAAAATTATTGGGATGATCCTAGGAAAATACATCTCTCACCCTCTCTAAGTTAACTTATACTTCTATCTTTGAGATAATATGACATAGGAAGTGAATCATATCCATCCAGAAGTAGAACAATGTAATATTACCATATAACTGATGATCTATCAATATATCTAAAATGATCTCAAGATTTTTGGAATGATCATGTTGATTGTGAGAATACACTAACATATCATCCAAGAAAACCACAAAAAATGAATACATATAAGTATGGAAAACTCATTTCATCAGTGCCATGAAAACTGATGGCATGTTCGTGAGATCGAGTGACATAACCAGATAATCATATAGACAGTACATAATATGAAATTTTTTACGAGGTATGTATGTAGGTTGAACATGCACATAATGATATCCCAGTCTCAAATAAATATTTGACAACACCTGAGGTCCTCAGAGCTGATAAAAAAGGCCATCAATTCATGAAAATGGATAACAGTTCTTAACCTTCATTTGGTTTAATTTCCAATAATCCACGCATATCATGAGGTTACCATCCAAAATTTTCTCTAAAAGGACCATCAAACCCTACATATAATTACTGGGTTGTATAGACCCCTTTGCCGCCAAGTCCTATAGCTACCTCTTGATCTCCCCTAACTTTTTAGTAGCCATCCTATAAGGATTAATGGATACTAGTGTAACTCTTGGAACTAGATCAATGGATATATCCACTATCTCTCCAGATGTAAAATAGAAATGTTTTCCAAGAAAACATCCCTGAAATGATCAACCAATGGATGGAAATATTCCTGGTGTGATCCTTGATCATCCAGATATAAAATAGAAATACGGGCTGTCATCCCACCTAGAACACTATTCTCTAGTCCATCTCGGATCACCTGAACATCCCATTAACCCTTTTGAATAAACATTCTACCCTATGGTGATGTTAAAGTCACCCTTTAGTGATAAAAATGAACATGGTATCGATAAGAAACTATCCATTCCGTCTTGAGTATGATATCAAACCCTATCATCTTAAGGAAAATAAGATCCCATACGAAGTGAAACACACCAACCTCAAGGGGGAACTCCCTGAATTGGTGTATACTCTCTGATCTAATTCCTAATGAAATGTTGAGTGTCATGACGTACTCATAAAACTTAAAATTGAGCCTAAGTCTCACCACGACAGGTACATATATGAAACTATATGAAGTACCTGTATCAAAAAGAGATGATACTAGCGTAGAGACTTCTAAGATCGTACCTCTCACCGTATATGTTCCAACACTCTTCTCATCTACTATAGTCTATACATAATATATCTTTCTTGAACCGTGTACCTACGAAGTAACATCACTACCCAAAGTAGGCCTGCTCCTCCGTCTAGGTATAATTAGTTCCTGGATTCTTTGGCCACAACCACCACCTCAGTCTGAATAATTGATACTATTCTAGATCCTAGCCTAACATAGAGGTGTGACACTCACTCTCGAACCTAGAGTAAGATATGAACCCATTCCACTAAATACTAGAGGGAAGGTACTATAAAAACATTGTATGTGTCCCATATTACCATAATATTGATACTCGACTAGATCCCGATCACACTGATTCCTCATATGTCCCCATATACTACACCGATGAAAGAAAATTGAGCTACCAGTACTAAAATAATGGCTGGTACTCATCTCATTAGATTCCTTGAATAATGCATGACATGTGAATCCTATAAAGCGAATAAAATGATTCATGAGATGGAATACCCTCATCACATTGGGTTGAAATAAAATATAACCTTCAATCATATCAATAATAACATCACAATTCAAGTGCATCACCCAATGGTGGAATCAAATCAAATGTAATAGGAAAAATCTAGAAAATAACAATTTCAATTCGTGGAAATTTGGATTTTATCTGTACATGGGTTAGATACTCCCTATCATAGATCATTACCAAATTAAAATACCTTCATAATCCATTTTTATTGTCACCAAACAATAAGGCATAAAAGAAACACCCATTGATACCACTTTATAACATCTCGACCCAGATGCCACTAAACGGTGCCCCGAGACGGTGGGTCACATGGCCTAAAGAATGACTCCCCATACACTAGAGGACACAAAATAGAAGTGAGGGTATAGATTGTGTTTGTAGGGATACTATGACCTCATGTCAGAGTGTATCATAGTGGTAGTAAACCTAGAAGTCAATAGCAGAAGCAAATAAATCATCTAGATCAAAGATAAATATCCAAGATAGGAATAGATAAACAATATAAAAAGTCATATCATATAAAAATTATGATCATGTCATGCCTCTAGGAATCAAGAAAATAGGTATACAGAGAGACAATACAATACATGTATCAAAATACCAAAAAAAAAAGAAACAAAAAACAAAAAGTACAATATCTAGATAGCATCCTGATCCTAGCCTAGCCTTATGCTCTCCTAATCCTAAGCAACAAACAGATAAAGAATCATACAAAGGGATATTTATAGAGTCCCTACCTATATCCATGAAGTCTTTTTGGGTACCCAGCAGTGGCCTGAATAGGGTGTGAGATAACACTTAGTAGGCCACCACCAACGATGTCTGTAATAAATCCTTATGTGTATAATATGCTAAAATAGTGTGTAGTGTATACAATAGGTAAAATAATAGTACAAGTGGAATCCCATGGAAAAATTAATAACTGTAAAGTGATACAGTCTATCCAAACATGAATCCCTATAAAAAATAGTCAAGCTCCAATAATAAGGTAGCTGTAAATAGAAATAAACAAGAAAACCTGTCCAGTATAACCACTATAATCTGATACCCATACCAGGGATATCTGTAAAACAAAAAACCACAAGGGTATTGTTGTGTAAAAAAGTGTAATATATACCATGACCATGCTGTATAATCTAATGCATGATATCCATAACAACCACACCATATAATAAAGTGTAATCCAAAATGTCCGCACCATGTAATCAAAAGTGTCAGACCACGAAGGGTTGGATCCAATGTATAGAAGACCAAGGTATCCACATGAGTCCTAGAAGAATATCTATGGAAACTTAGTAATGACTTAGGTGGGGTAAAATGAGTATTTCAATAGACCATTTTTAATGAGATCCCAAGAAATCCAAATCCAAGGGTTATCAAGGCCCAAGTAATCCTATGGAATCAATACCTAAGGAGGAAATAGGTTGAAGGCATCCACTACCACAATCAAGATCCATATGAGAAACATCTGTGGAATCTAATGGAATAAATATCCATGGTATAACAACCAATTAATACACTACTATTTCAATTAATCATCATATTTTAATAACTAATTCATAATCAATTACGTTCCATGAGTTTACCGACTCATTTCCACAATTTCTATAAAATTCATTCAAACAATTAAATCAAGAGACAACATGTTATCATATGGAAAAGGAGGAAAACCTTCTCCTAATCATTCAATTCAATTAAATTCCATTTAAAAAGCAATCCCTTTAACTAGGAAAGCATACAAGCAACCCCTGGCTGGTATAATAATAGGAAAAAAACAAACACACACCCCATAGGTGGGCTAGGTTGGGTAAACAACCTCCAAAAAACTCAAAGTTTCTAGTGGGCATACATAACAAGTCCTGATTCATTCAATTCAAACATTTAACTCATTTTAGGGGTGTCATCAAAAATTTCAATGTGCGAAACAATGGAAACTAGCTTGATAAAACACCAAACTTATGGGAAAAGGTATAGAACCAATACTTGAAAATTGTGTTTTCCCAACACTTGTATACCAATGGTTTGAATAAACCATTGGTATACTTAATTTTTCCCAACAGTTTTTCAAACTGTTGGGATAATGGGACGAGAACAATATTTTCCCAACAGTTTACTCAAACCGTTGGGAAAATCTATATATATACCAACAATTTTTAAAAACCATTGTTAAATAAACTCTTTACCAATGGTTTTAACAAACCTTTGGGAAAGTTCCCCCCAAATAGTATCACATCCAGAATCCCTCCGCGCGATTGCATACATAAACCTAATCTCTCCCGATGCTCTCCCGATGATCTCTATTCACCCCAAGGTATCTCTTAAAGCTCTCTCTGCAATCAATCAGGTAATTCTTTACTTATAAACTTCTAATATGTAAGTGGAATGTAGTGCATCTATTTTTTTGTTATCTATTTTTATTTCACCTAAACGAGATCTGCGTGGTCTGCTTCTTCCTGCATTTCTATTTCTCCTATCATGTTCCCTTTCCACAAGACCCTTTTGCAAGAGCTGATCATGAGAGTGAGGTTTTATATTATTTAATGTGATGGGGGCCATGGTTAGAAGTTCCTTCTAGTGGGAATCCTTTCCATTTGTACAGTAATTCATTCTTGTGTGCCATGTGGATAGTGAAAACCCATTTGAGGTGTTGAATAATCGTGGTTCTGTTTTTTGTGGGTTATGTTATCTCAATTATGAGAGGTGTTGGTTGTATAATGAATCTAGTTTTTTGGGGGATTTCATGTATAGTGTAGTAGAAATATGATTCATAGATTTCATGTATAATGTGATAACCTTTTTCATTGATTTGTATTATTTATCTTGATATCACTATTGATAAATGTAAGATGTTGTGTTAGTGTGGTTTTGTTTTTGTAGACTTTTTGTAGTGACACCTTTTCATAAGAAGATATATGGTGAAATCCTTAGTTTTTTTATTCATGTAGTACATGGAATGTGTTTAAAAGGGATAATGGTCCGAGTGACTATTTAGGGTTATATTATTGAGTGAGTTGGGTAAGTCGGAAATTGTTATGTGAGTTCCTTGTGGCCTATGGAGTATGGTTAAGACCTAGAGGGGTGTTATGCTGGGATGTGGATGAGGGTGGATGATGATATTGGCCATATATCGATTATGTCTTATGGGATTGTGTATAACATTAAGATATTTCTAAGTTATAGGGTATTCCTTGGGTGGTATGGTATGGTCAGATGGGATAAGAAAATTGATGATGATTTGCTTATAAAAATTTCACTTAGGAGGGGGGTGTTGGCTGTCCAGGGAGGGAGGGGAGTTGTCCACCCCCACCCCCTGGACAACCCCCATGGACACCACCCCACCCTCTGGACACCCCCACCCCCATGGACACCCCCACCCCCTTAGAAAGCCACCCCTGAACACCACCCCACCCCCTTGGACAGCCCCACCCCATTAGATAACCCCCTGGACACCACACCACCCCACCCCCTGGACAACCCCCCCTGGGCACCACCCCACCCCCTAGACAACCCTCCCACCCCTTGGACAGCACCCCCTGGACACCCCCACCCCCCGAACAGCCCCACCCCCTTAGAAACCCCCCCCTAGACACCACCCCACCCCTTGGACACCCCCACCCCCTTGGAAAACCCCCCTAGACACCACCCCACCCCCTGGACAGCCCTCCCAGCCCATTGGAAAGCCCCCCTGGACACCACCCCACCCCCTTGGACAACTCCCACCCCCTAGAGCTAGTTATAAGGATATCCTTTTATTCTCAACCTTTCTCCATTTATTTCACTATCTAGAAAGATCACTATCATTATTCCTTAAATATATTTTCGATTAAAATTCAATCTTATTGAATCACTTATGATGAAATGACTTATAACAATTCTCTTTATAGAATGGATAGAAGTTGGATGTATGAAACTGATCAGATCTCAAGAAATTTTCAAAACAATTTGGAGAGCTTTTTAGATTTTTCATTTCACAATGCTCCAGATAGTGGTTGCATACACTGCTCATGTTCCAATTTTGTTGGTAGACCTTGGTTGATCTGTGAAGAAATCAGCTACCGCATAACCAAATACAGTTTTCAAGAAAACTACTATGTTTGGTATCACAATGGAGAGAAAATGAAATCTCAAATTGATGATGATCGAAATGAAAGGACTGGACTGGAGAATTTGTTAGATGACCGGTTTCCATTTATTCACCACCATGAAAATGAAAGGATTTAGACTCAAGAAGACTTCTATATGAGCACAGATGATGCAAATAATGAAAATGATGATATTTTCAGGGTGAAAAAAATTTAATGATGCTGCCACGACTCCAGTATATCGACAATGTGATAAAATGAAAAAGCTGGAATTTTTAATCTGATTGTTTCATTGGAAAACTATGTATGGGATTTATAAAACAACAATAGATTACACTCTTACCTTCTTGAAGGAATTACTTCAAGATGATGCAGATATTCTCTTAAACCACTATATGGAATGGAAGTTAGTTGAGGAACTTGGATTTTCAAGAAAAAAAATTCATGCTTGCCCGAAAGATTGCAGTTTATTCTGGGAGGAAACTGCTGAATGGAATAATTGTATAAAATGTGACACATCCCTCTAGAAGTCAAAATCTGATGGAACACCATCCCGCGTGCCACAGAAAGTAATGTGGAACTTTCCATTGATCCCTGGACTCTAGAATATTTTTATGTCTGATGAAATATCAATAAAAATGAGATGGCATGATACTGATAGAAAGAAGACTAATGATGAGTTGGTTCACCCTGTAGATGGATTTGCAGGGTAGAGATTTGATGCTCGATATCCTGATTTTGCAGCTGATGTGCGTAATGTGAGGCTGGGTCTTTCATGGAATAGTTTTAATCCATTTGAGAATATGCTTACTTTGCACAACACATGGCCAATTTTTATACACATTTATAGTCTTCCCCCATGGTTGTGTATGAAAAAACCTTTCACTTTCATGAGTATACTCATATCTGGCCCTTATGATCCCAACATTGATATTGACGTATACATGCAACTTTTAATAAAAGAGTTTAAACTTCTTTGGGATGTGGGTGTGCACACATACGATGCATATTCAAAAGACATATTTTAGATGCGTGCTGTGCTTATGTGGATGATCAATTATTTTACGGCTTATGCAATGATGTCTAGATGGAGCACAAAGGGAAAACTGTCATGTCCTATTTGTATGGAGAATACATAGTCCAGAAGACTGAAACATTGTTGTAGTTTCAGTTTTATGGGACATCGACGATTCTTGCCAATGGACCATCCATATATAAATAATCATCAAAGATTTTATAATAACATAGAGACTGATGATCCACCTCAGCATATGTCTGGAACTGATGTGCTTAATGAATTGAAAGATTTCAGTTTTTCATTCGGGAAGAGTTAAATGAAATCTAGAAAGATAAAGAATGTTTCCACTGAAACCTTTTACAATTTGAGGAAGAGGAGTATCTTTTTTGATTTTCCTTATTGGTCAACCAATTTGTTACGTCATTTCTTAGACGTAATTCACATTGAAAAGAATATATGTGAAATGTTACTTTTGATACTTCTAAATGTTAAGGGAAAGACAAAAGATGATTTACAGTCTCAGCGTGACTTGGTGGATTGGGGCATCAGAACAGAATTGCATTATGTGCGTATCAGTAAAAATAAATGTCAAGTTCCATGTGATTATTATTATATCATCCCGCCTTTTTATAACATAACTTTTCATTACATTTTACCAAACCGAAGATCTTTAAGGTTTAGTGTCTTGGAAACCAGGAACTTAAAACATGAAAACATAAAAAATTATTCTTAAACACTTTAAAGGCTTCTCCTTATGTTCATACTAGGTTCATTACTACATCTCATAACCTGGGGACATACATCAAAAGAAAGGGTGAGAAGAAGGCCCAGTAAGGGAAATAATGGGAAACATTTAACATGTGAACTTGAGATACATCAATAAAGTCATGAAAAAAGAACATTAAGGCATGAGAAAGAAATCATGAGGAATATCATAATAAAAATAACGTATTTCATAACTTGAAGATGTGGCTACAACATTTAACATAGACAATCATTTCCGTTTCACCAAGGTCCATCCCCAAGGTGTCATTAAAAATTACCAAGGTTATTCACCAAGATATCATTAAAATGGTCATCTTTAGAGATTAAGTATTTACCCAATGCATTGGAGAAATATCAGGGTACACCATTAAATTTTCCTTTATTATCATGTGATCTGTATATATCATCACCAATAATTTCATAAACAACCCATATAGCATAAAAGAAATGAGTTTCATTTCATAATCACATTTTAAAAACTGCTTTAAAGACGTGATCTTTATGTCACTTTAAACCCACAGAAAAAGGAAAGAGGGTTTCATGTATGTAAGTACCAGAATTAAAATAGAAATTTTTTATATATATGTGAATACCCCTATAGAAGAAAGATCATTGAGTATTCACTTAATAAAATAAAATAATTTGAGAAAAAGAGAGAGACATTTTGTGACGAAAATTCTGTAGCATAACGACTATGTTATAAGGTTTTAAAAAATATTGAAAAGAGAGGGGACATGGGTCACCAAATCATAAATAATCCATAAAATAGTATAGGGATAGAATATAAAGTATATTAGAACATGGTAATGAAATTTTAAATACATACCATATGAAATGAAAAACATGGAAGGAAGACAAAAATAAGATTTCTCTTATGAAAATTCGGTAGCCTAACGACGTCACTTAAAACATCAAAAAAAAAAAAGAATTGAAGAGATCAAATAGGGTCTCTCATCATATGAAAATGAAAGATAAGTATGATAGATATAGAGATCATACCCCAACATAATAAAAGGAACTTGAAAGACTTGACATGAAAATTGATCTTGAAAACGAGAAGGGTGAAAGAATCCCTTAAAAATTCAGCAGCCTAATGGCGCCACTTTAACATTCTTAAAATGAATTGATGAGAGAAAGAGGGGGTCTCTCATAATATGAACATGAAAAGGACAGTATAATGAATATAAAAGAACATCCTCCCACATAAGAACATGGAGCATAAAAGAAATTACATAAAAGAGAGTACTTGGAAACAAAGAGAGAGGTAGGATCCCTTACCTTGAAGAGTAACTTAAAAATCTTGAAGTTTGGGACCTTGGGAGACTTGAGGGAACCTTGGGTGGAATACTTGGGAGTTAAGGAGACCAAAAATTCGTTGAGGAGGATTTTTGAGTTGAAAGGATGAGAAAATGGCTTGGTATTTATAGGGGAAGTGAGGGGACAAGGCATTAATGGCCAAGGGACACCTCATTGGTGGTATTGGAAAAACCATGGGCTTTCCCATGGTATTTACCCGTGGTACTGGCCACTTGGGACACCTCATACATTATCTTACTATTCATAAGTCGAAAATATTTATTACATACTTAATACATCATTTAATGATGTCATTAAACACCCGTAACTTAAAAACTTCATTTTCACTATTCACTGAAAATTCAACTTTCTTAGAAAAATCCCAAAATTTCACCTTAACCAAATATCGATGCTTTGATTTAAAAAATGAACTCCATTTTATAAAAATAATTTTATAAATATTTTTAATTTAATTTTTAAATAAATACACTATTCACTGAAAATTCATTTTTTTTTCAGAAAAATCCCCAAAAATTACCTCAACATAATATTGATGCTCTGAGTTCAAAAATGAACTCCATTTCATAAAAATAATTTTCTAAATATTTTTAATTAAAAAACACTATTCACCTGAAAAAACTGATACTTGACTAATAATTTCTGAAACAGTTATTTACCTATTTTATTGAGTCACATTACTTAATCAAGGTGCCTAGATTATATTAATACTTTCTTTAAGTGATATTACTAATCCATTTGGTCACATTACTAATCCTAAGCGTAAAATCACTATTCATAATTTACTATTAATCAAAAATCAAGTTGATCTTATTAGACTCTAAATTTCTTACTGAACATAATCGTAGAAGACAATTTTTTTGAAAATAATTACACATAATTAATTATTTAAGGTTTACATAAATATTTTCAAATATCTTTTTTCTAGAATTCATCAAAAATATGCATACTATATTTATCCATATATTTAAAAATTCACAAACTTTATCATAAGAATAAATCACAATTTTTATTTAAATCAAAGGATTACACAAGGCAGTTACGGTCTCCTTACATAGCCCCTTATAACCCCAGCACATGACCTAAGTGTAAGGTGTGCTAAGGTGAGATAATCGGAGGGTGGCTCAACCAACATCGCATGAGTAGTAATTTCTATCAATTTGAACTTCTCGCGAAGGTGATTCCGTTCTAGCTTCACACGATGAATTTCGGCTTGGGTTTGGTCCAGAGCAAAGCCCAATGGTGCTACCTCCTTCCCAAGTTCTGTTAGATGGGCTTCGATTGTCCGAAGACTACTGGATGAGGCCATCAAATCTTCTTTCTATATTAATTAACCAAGATCACTTGTATTTAGAGACAATAATCACAACATTTAGTTTCCAATGGTCATACTGACTAATGGTCATATAATAGTCAAAACCCAACAGTCTTATTTTAATTATACTCATTTTATTAAATGAAAAAGTTTTGTTGAGTATGAAATAAAATAACACACAAAATTAGGAAACAAGATTTATTCAAAATTTCAGGTTGTTACACTTATGTGATGACACCTATGAAAAAAAAACAATTTCTAGAAGTATTAGAGACTATTAGAGTTCCTGATGGCTATTCAAGAAACATATCTAAACGGGTCAACAGAAGAGAGTTGAAGTTAAAATCCTTGAAGACTCATGATTATAACGTTCTTTTGCATGAGTTGATTCCAATAGCAATCTGCCATCTTTTTCCCAATAATGTAAGGGTGACTATTATTTGGTTGTGCCATTTGTTTATAGATCTTTGTGCTAAGAAGTTGTCCAAGTATTTCTTGCAAAAAATGTTTCCAAATTCCCCATTAATTTTGTGTGAGTTGGAGAAAATATTTACTCCATCATTTTTCACATGCATGCTGCATCTAATTGTCCATATTCCCACTGAAATAATTTTCAGAGGACATGTTTCTTTTCATTGGATGTATCCAACTGAAAGAAATATGTACACATTAAAGTCTTATGTCCGAAACATGAATCATCCTAGAGGTTCTATCGTGAACGATTACTTGGCTCAAGAATGTATGATTTTATGCTCAATGTATTTGTCTGATCTTACTACAAGAATGAACAGACCAATGAGAAATGAAGAAGAATATTATGAGAAAATTAAACCCAGTTTTCCATCACTTAATTAAATAGGAGGAATTCTTGGATCATATATATTAAAGACATTAATCCTTGAAGAGCGGGAGATGCCACATCGCACGGTTTTGTTCAACTATGATTTGTTCGATGACTACATCAGGTAACTAAATTGAATATGTATATATTACATATATATCTATTAATCTATTCATATTTTTTTATCTACAAGGAACATAAAACAATGATAAATAGAAAGCATCGTTCGTTATCTTTGAGAAGGAGGGAGACTTTTCATAGCAAAGAGTTCTCTGCTTGGTTAAAATTGAAGGTAAATGTATTACTATTTAAAATAATTAAATCAATATTTAATTAAGTTTAATATTCATTTATATTGAAGGTATTGAGTTTTCCTGCTGAATCTGTCTCTGAGGAAATAAGAGCTTTGGCTTTTGGTCCTAATGCCGTGGTTCGTGACTGTAAATCAATTGTTATCAATGGGTATAAATTTATTGTCACCAAACGAGCAAAGAACATGATAACACAACATGATGGTGTTATGGTTATTTCCATAACAGATTTCTATGCTAGTGAATCGGATAGTAGACCACGATTTGAAAATGTGGGTTATTATGGAGTCGTTGAAAAAATAATAATATTGGATTATTACTCTCATGGACGAGTCACGATGATGAAATGCCATTGGTTTGATTCGATGATGAGACATGGCACATTTATTGATGATTTTGGATTTTGAGTAATTAATATGACTTGCACTCTTGCTACCAAAGAACCATATGTATTGGAATCAATGGATAAACAAGTTTTTTATGTCAAAGACCAACTTCGACCTGAATTTGGCATCAAAGTTAAAGTAATTCCAAGACATATTTTTTATGATGGTGATGATGGAATTGGCACTGTCCCTACTGCCATTAGAACCAATCCATTTATTTATTTTGAGGACTCTAATAGCTTAATTGTCAAAGTTGATTGTGAACCTAAAGCTGTGGTGGAAAATATATAGAATCATCCATCCATGTTCTCAATTATTTTGGTTTACCTCGAGTTGGGTTGTTAAGGTTGGTACTATTCAAATTGATTTTATATTGATTACAAATATGTTGTATCCGATTTGACCGTTATGTGCATTTTTAATGTTTATTGTTTGGAATTTTTATTTGAATTGAATTTTGTTATCATCCTACTAAAAATTAAATTTCTTTATTACATCTTGTACGATTTATTGACTTCATTTTATATTTGTTCAAGCTCACCTAAAATAACGATTAGTTAAATTATCCATGAATCCCCCTATTCCCTCTCATTTATTTTGTTTTTTGGGTTACAAATTAGTTATCCTTTTCTATTTACTTCCATATTTGTTTTCAAATGTAGGAAAATAAAACCAATTGAAGAGAGGTGATGAAAACAGATTATGGACAACAGTCATCACATGGATGAGTTGGGCATTCCACCACTAGTGCCTGCAGTGAGTATTTTATTTCAAATATATTTATTTAAATAATATATAATGTCTTGTGATTAATTTTTTTTTAACATTTTTTCAGGATCTATCTATTAGGCGACAGTTATTTGATGAGAATCCTAGTAGTGGTCCTAGTAATTGGGGTGTTCGTACGAGGGGGGGGAGGTGGTGGTGCAGGATCTAGACGATCTGGTCGGTATACCCGATTAGACCTTTCCCGTCCCACTAACATACCATCCATCCCACATTCTGATCTTGATGTGCCATTAGGGACACACGAGATATTTATCCCTCCCATGTTTTCACCACCATTTACATCTGAGCCTCCTCACCCGTCTATACCATATCCGATGATGATCCCCACTCCCCATCCAGCATTTGTCAAACCATCTCTATCATCTTATTTTACTTCTACTTCCTTCTCTTTGAGATTTTATATTCCATCTTCTTCGACAACTGCTACACCAGAGTCTGTCCCTAGGGAGCATACATTGGGATCCACTCCATATGTACCGGGTGTTCCTTCAATTTCTCCGGATCCAGAGGCACCCATTGATGAGACTACCGCATGTATACTTATAAAACCCTAACAAATTATTACACCATTATTTATTTTCATTATAACATGTATTGATAAAATATATTTTTTTCTCTCATAACAGATACATATAATGATAGGAGGCAGGGGCGGGGGCGTACATGCATGCATTCGATGTAGAGCCACCACACACAGTTGATGGTGGACTACAATGAAGATAGTCAGATGATTGAAAAATCAGGGCAGCAATGTCAGAGTTTTTTGGCAATGCTTTCCAAATACTCCGACATCATTCCTGTCAGCCTGCTATCATGGAGAAAACTGCCAAATGAAGTCAAGGATAAAGCCTGGGCAGAGATATGGGTAAAAAGATCTATTGTATTTAATGTAATATATTATTTTTTTTATTTATATGAATTAATATTTTGGTGTCAGCTGTGGTTTAATTTCTCCGATGGTGAGGGTGCAAAACCAACATGTCTAAAGGATTTAGGTGAGCTTTGGAGAGGTTATAAGCATGAGTTGTACATTGGATGGTGTGCTAGAGTGGGCACAGAGTTAGAGGTGGTCCATGTCGTGGATGATTGTCCATTAGAACAGTACTGACAGATGATTACTCATTGGAAGACTGGCCAATTTATGGTATTAATAAAATTAGAGATATTTAAATGAAAATTTTCATGTTTTTTGTTAATACTAATTATTGAATTTTATTTAAGATTCATCTAGAAGAAATAAAAGAAATATTGATGTTAAGAAATACATCCACACATTGGGACGTACTATGATGTCAGATCACAAGAGACAGCAGGTATGACAGTTTATAATCTTTCTTTACGACTTGAACTTTATATTGCTTCCTCCATAATTTATTTGATTGCTAAAGTTGTTATATAATTTTAGTTATGAAATTACAATGTTTTTTTGGTATCCTATTTTCAATTATGGTTTTCTACATTCAATGTCATTGTAGAGGCATATATTGAATATAGAAGGATGCGTGACTTGAGCAAAACTATTTTGCTTGAGTAGAAAGAAGAAAGATGGAAGTGCGGTTAATGAACCGACTCAGATACAGATTGTAAGTTTTAATTTGTAGATTTAAAATTTTAATCTCTATTTTTTAACTTAATAATCTATTTATATTTGTAACAGGATGCTTTAGAGGCCTTTGATGCCCAGGAACCTGACAATTTTGGTCCAAATGATCACTTACATCAGGTGTTGGGATATGAGCACCCTGGTAGAGTACACTGCCGACCTGGGAAGAGTATAGTTCCGATGAGGTATTGGCCCTCCTGAGGTATGATTTTTAGTGCCACCGAGTTGAAGTATGTTAAGGCATAGGCAGAACAGGCTGAAAAAGTGCCATATAGACGGCATAACATTCTGTTGGGGAAAACACTGCATTTATGAAACTGATGGAAGTTTTACGTCCAACACTTCCACCAGAGGCCAACACTGCTTGTGATGAATATATGTCATCAATGCATTCTATATATGGTGCACTAGGTGGCAGTTCTAGTGGTGGTCAAGATGATGGTGAGGAGGAGGCCGAGGAAGAGGAGGAGGAGGGTGAGGTGGGGGAGGAGGGTGAGGAGGTGGTTGAGGTAGAGGAGGAGGGTGATGAGGAGGCCGAAGCTGAGTACGAGGGTGGTGATGATGATGGGAAAGACGATAAGGACGAGGGTGAGGGTGACGATGATGGTGATGATAGTGATGGTGATGAGGGATAGATTGATCCGTTACATTTTTGACTGATATTACTAACCTTTGATGTTTATTGATTTGTTGTTCCAAAATATATGTGTTATTAGGTAGGTTACATTATCTTTATTTTTTATCTATTTTAATGAAATTTTAATTTTTGAGTGGAATTTAGAAAATTTATGGTCTGATTAGAAGTTGATATATTGAAATTATTTTTTTAACCTTGAAAGAATTTGCTTAGAAAATATGTAAATACCATTCCATGTGTCCGAGACAGCCCCTCAGACAGCCCCCCTCCTCCCTGGACCCCGGACAGCCCCTGGACATCTCCTCGGATAGCCACCCGGATAGCCCCCCTGACAGCCCCCACCCTCCTCCCTGGACCCTGGACAACCCCCCCGGACAACCCCCACCCTCCTCCCTGGACCCTGGACAACCCCCCTCCTCCCTGGACCCTGGACAGCCCCCCTCCTCCTTGGACCCTGGACAGCCCCCAGAAAGCCCCCCAGATAGCCCCCATGACAACCCCTCATACAGCCCCTCGGACTGGCCCCTGGACAGCCCCCAGACAGCCCCCACCCTCCTCCCTATACCCTGGACAGCCCCCTAGACAGCCCCCACCCTCCTCCCTAGACCCCGGACAAACCCCCCTCCTTGGATCCTGGACAGCCCACCTACCCTCCTCCCTGAACCCCGTACAACCCCCAGACAGCCCCCCGAACAGCCCCCTAGACAGCCCCCCAGACAACCCCCTGATAGCCCCCACCCTCTTCCCTGGACCTCGGACAACCCCCCTGAACAGCCCCAACCCTCCTCTCTGGACCCCGGACAGCCCCCCCACCCTCCTCCCTGGACCCCGAATAGCCCCCCGACCCGACATCCCAACATTGGGAGAGTGACAATTTAACATATATAAAACATCATGATAATTCACGAAAGTATAAGGACCACCTACCTTGATTCCGGAGACGATGGAACTCTTAATTCGGCGTCTTAGATCCCAATCTAAGCTCTCTTCAAAATGGAAACCCTTTTAAGTAAAAACAAATGGCATACGAAAAACTAACCAAATGTATTGGGATTGTGTTGATACTTTAGAACAAGGATCCATGGGTTATTTGTGACATGTAAGATTCAACCCTGCCTTAATCCGAGACACGTTGTGGCCGGTACCACTCAAAGTGTCACACTTTTATTTAAAATGGACAACATTTTAAGTGAAAACAGCAACTGGCATACAGAAAACTGACCAAACAAATTCAGATTCTTTTGATACTTTAGTACAAGGATCCATGGGTCATATGTGACATGTACGAGTCAACCTTGCCTCAATCCGAGGCATGGTGTGGCCGATATAACTCTAAGTGTCTTTCTTTTGTTTAGAATGGACAACCTTTTATGTAAAAACAATTGTCTTATGGAAAACCAACCAAACGTATTGAGATTGTGTCAATACTTTATAATAAGGATCCATGGGTCATTTGTGATGTGTACAAGTCAACCTTGCCTCAATCTGAGGCACGGTGTGGCCAGTACCACTCAAAGTGTCTCACTTTTATTTGAAATGGACCAAATTTTAAGTGAAAACAACAAATGGCATACAGAAAACCGACCAAAAACATTCGGATTCTATTGATACTTTAGGAAAAGGATCCATGGGTCATATGTGATGTGTAAGAGTCAACCCCGCCTCAATCTGAGGCACGATTTGGCCAATAGAACCCAAAGTGTATTTCTTTTGTTTAAAATGGACACCCTTTTAAGTAAAAACAACTGGCATAAATAAAACCAACCAAAAGTATTTTGATTGTGTTGATACTTTAGCACAAGTATCCACGGGTCACTTATGATGTGTACGAGTCAACCCTGCCACAATCCGAGGCACAGTGTGGTCGGTACCACTCAAAGTGTCTCACTTTTATTTGAAATGGACACCATTTTAAGTGAAAACAACAACTGGCATACGGAAAACTGACTAAACGCATTTGGATTCTGTTGATACTTTAGGAAAAGGATCCATGGGTCATATGTGACATGTTAGAGTCAACCCCACCTCAATATAAGGCATAGTGTGCCTGGTATTACTTGAAGTGTCTTTCTTTTATTTAAAATGGACACCCTTTTAAGTAAAAACAACTGGCTTATGGAAAACCGACCAAACGTATTTAGATTATGTTGATACTTTAGAAAAAGGATCCATAGGTCACTTGTAACATGTAAGAGTCAACCCCACCTCAATCCGAGGCATAGTGTGTCCGGTACCACTCAAAGTGTCTCACTTTTATTTGAAATGGACAACATTTCAAGTGAAAACAACAACTGGCATACAGAAAACTGACCAAACGCATTCAGATTCTATTGATACTTTAGAAAAATGATCCAGGGTCATTTTTTGACATGTAGGAGTCAACCCCACCTAAATCTGAGGCATGGTGTGACCGGTACCACTCGAATTGTATCACTTTTATTTGAAATGGACATGATTTTAAGTGAAAACAACAAATTGCATATGGAAAGCCTACCAAACATATTCAGATTGTGTTGATACTTCAGAACAAGGATCCATGAGTCATTTTTGACATTTACAAGTCAACCTCGGCTCAATATGAGGCACGATGTGGACGGTATTACTCGAAGTGTCTGTCTTTTGTTTAAAATGGACACCATTTTAAGTGAAAACAACAACTGGCATACGAAAAACTGACCAAACGAATTTAGATTCTGTTTATACTTTAGGAAAACGATCCATGGGTCATTTGTGACATGTAAGAGTCAACTCTACCTCAATCCGAGGCACGGTGTTGCCGGTACCACTCAAACTGTCTCTCTTTTGTTTGGAATGGACACTGTTTTAAGTAAAAAGAACAGACATACCGAAAACTGACCAAACGTATTCTGATTGTGTTGATACTTTAGAACAAGGATCCATGGGTAATTTTTGACGTGTACGAGTCAACCGTGCCTCAATATGAGGCACAGTGTGGCCGGTACCACTCAAAGTGTCTCACCTTTATTTGAAATGGACAACCTTTTAAGTGAAAACAACAACTGGCATACAGAAAACTAACCAAATGCATTCATATTGTGTTGATACTTTAGGAAAACTATCCATGGGTCATATGTGATGTGTAAGAGTCAACCTTGCCTCAATAAGAGGCACGATGTGGCCAGTATCACTCAAACTGTCTTTATTTTGTTTAAAATGGACACCCTTTTAAGTAAAAACAACTAACATATAGAAAACTGAAAAAAAAACGGATTCAGATAGTGTTGATACTTTAGAAAAAGGATCCATTGTTCATTTTTGACATGTATGAGTTAACTACGCTTCAATACGAGGCATGATGTGGCTGGTACCACTCAAAGTGTCTCACCTTTATTTGAATTGGATAACATTTTAAGTGAAAACAACAACTGGCATATAGAAAACTGACCAAACGCATTCAGATTCTATTGATACTTTAGGAAATGGATAGGATTTTAAGCGAAAACAACAACTTGCATACGAGAAAGACCAAACACATTCGGATTCTGTTGATACTTTAGGAAAATTATACATGGGTCATTTTTGATGTGTAAGAGTTAACCCTGCCTCAATCCGAAGCACAAAGTGGCCGGTACCATTCAGACTATCTCACTTTTATTTGAAATGGAAAGGATTTTAAGTGAAAACAACAACTTGCATACGAAAAACCAAAAAAATGATTTCTGATTGTATTGATACTTCAGGAAAATGATCCATGGGTCATTTGTGATGTGTAATAGTCAACCCCAACTCAATCTGAGGCACGATGTGACGGTATCACTCAAAGTGTATCTCTTTTGTTTAAATGGGCACTGTTTTAAGTAAAAACAACAGACATACGGAAAACTAACAAAACATATTATGATTGTGTTGATTATTTAGAACAATGATCCATGGGTCATTTGTGACATGTACGAGTCAACCCTGCCTCAATCCAAGGCACTGTGTGACTAGTACCACTCAAAGTGTCTGACCTTTATTTGAAATGGACAACATTTTAAGTGAAAACAACAACTATCATACGGAAAACTGACCAAATGAATTAGGATTGTGTTGATACTTTAGGAAAACTATCCATAGGTCATATGTGATGTGTAAGAGTCAACCCTGAATCAATATGAGGCACTTTGTAGCCGGTATCAATCGAAGTGTTTTTCTTTTGTTTAAAATGGACACCCTTTTAAGTAAAAACAACTGGCATACGGAAAATGAACCAATCGTATTCAGATTGTGTTCATACTTTATCATAAGGATCCATGGTTCATTTTTGACATGTACGAGTCAACCCATCCTCAATACAAGGCACAGTGTGACCGGTACCACTCAAAGTGTCTCATTTTTATTTGAATTAGATAACATTTTAAGTTAAAACAACAACTGGCATATGGAAAACTGACCAAACACATTTGGATTATGTTGATACTTTAGAAAAAATATCCATGGGTCATTTGTGACATGTAATAATCAACCCCACCTCAATTCGAGGCATGGTGTGGCCAGTAATACTCAAAGTGTTTCAATTTTATTTGAAATGAACAGGATTTTAAGTGAAAACAACAAATTGAATATGAAAAACCAACCAAACACATTATTATTCTATTTATACTTTAGGAAAAATGATCCATGGGTCATTTGTGACATGTACGATTCAACCCCGCCTCAATCCGAGGCACGGTGTGGCTGATACCACTCAAACTGTCTCACTTTTATTTGAAATGGATATGATTTTAAGTGAAAACAACAACTTGTATATGGAAAACTGACCAAATGCTTTCCGATTTTATTGATACTTTAGGAAAACTATAAATGGGTCATTTGTGACGTATACGAGTCAACCCTGCCTCAATCCGAGGCACGTTGTGGCCAATATCACTCTAAGTATTTCTCTTTTGTTTAAAATGGACTCTGTTTTAAGTAAAAGCAACAAACATTCAGAAAACTGACCAAACATATTCTGATTGTGTTGATACTTTATCAAAAGGATCCATGGGTAATTTGTGACATGTATGAGTCAACCCCATCTCAATCCGAGGAACGGTGTGGCTGGTACCACTCAAAGTTTCTCACTTTTATTTTAAATGGACAACATTTTAAGTGAAAATAACAACTGACATACGAAAAACCAACCAAACACATTAGGATTTTGTTGATACTTTATGAAAACAATCCATGGGTCATTTTTGATGTGTATAAGTCAACCCCGCCTCAATCTGAGGTACGTTGTGGCTGGTACCACTCAAACTATCTCACTTTTATTTGAAATAGACATGATTTTAAGTGAAAACAACAACTTGCATACAGAAAACTGACCAAACGTATTCTAATTGTGTTGATACTTTAGAACAAGGATCCATGGTCCAACCTCACACAATATACTTCTTATTTGAGGAACTCCTACCCCTATTCTAAAACACATGACATTTAATACGCCATTCCCATCCTCAAACAATGGGTTCTAGGACCAAACCAAAGTCCCTTTGGGAACCCAATACCAAAGACATAATTGAATATTCATACCCACTACCCAAAATGGGGATTCATCTCACATCACACCCAGGAGACCAAATTACACTTATCCACATACCCCCTTATTCCAACTGAAAATTCTATGAAAAACATGTAGGCTATTCTAGTAACCCATCTCATATGTCGAGATTGGCCAATGTTTCCCACTAACACATTAGGAACCATTTATACATGTTTATATAGTCATTAGAGGAATATAAACCTCCCATGTGCTTCCTATAACTCATCCTAGGTCTAAGCACATGACCACTACCATTGTCTATCTTATGGGTATCATGATCCTTTTCCACTCTACCCAAGTTTTTCTGTTGGTTTTAAGATAGTCAACCCAAGACCATAAGTAAACATCCCATGTTCTTCCTATAACATGTAAGATTTTTCTCTTGAGTGTATTGGTGTTTTGGTTTGAGTGAAGAGTGAATTCTAAATTTTGAATACTGTTATGGGTGTTATTGCTTTTCAATTATAAATTTATGAATTCGAGATGTATTGGATTATGGATGTATTGGTAATGAATTCTAAATTTTGAATACTGTTATGTGTATTAGATTATAGATGTATTGTATTTTAATTTGGTATTGGTGTTATGTGTGTTATTGTATTTCAATTCGAGTTTTATTGGATTGTGGATGTATTGGATTCTGGATTTTTCTCTTGTGTTGTGGTTTAAGTGAGGAATGAATTTTAAATTTCTAAATTTATGAATTCTGGATGAATTTTAAACATCCAATGTAGGATTTTGGATTCTGGCTATATGTGTTCCTTTAGGTCATGGAGAGTTTCAGGTTAGAGGTGGCTGCTGGCTGCTGTGGAGCTACAACATTTGTATACCAACGGTTTTCAAAACCGTTGGTATAGCCTTTTGATGTATATTATACCAACGTTTTTGTTATAACCATTGTTATAAACTTCTACCAACAGTTTTCAAGACCGTTGGTATATCCTTTGAATGTATATTGTACACTATATACCAACGGTACTAAACTGTTGGTATAAGGGTAACATATACCAACAGTTTGTGAAACCATTGGTATATCTATTACTTTAACACATATACCAATGATTTACACAGAACCATTGGTATAAAACTATACCAATGACTTACTTGGCCACGGTTTGGGAAACCGTTGGTATATAATATACCAAGAGTTTCCCAACCTTTACCAATGGTTCTGAACCGTTGGTAAAGGGTAAAATTCCAGTAGTGGACACCTATAATAGGTACGTAGTAGATCACTTGTCTAGTATCTATCTATGATTCGGTCCAGATCAAGAAAAAAAATAAATAATAGAAAAAAAATCCTGAAAATGGGGAATATTAGCTTGGACCTAAATAACTCTATCAATATTAATCCAAACAAATAACAACACACAATGATCTAAGAACTTACCAGCATGAATCCAATGAGACTGATGATGTTTGATTTCGAGTTCGAATGGAGAGTCGGGTGAAAAAAATATGAAATATCTTCAAAGTAGAACTCTCAATGCCTCAAGGGTGTTCACATTAGGAAAAAATAATTATATTTTAGGTTATAAGAATTTTTATGGGTGAAATTTCCATTTTACCCGATAAAATTGGACTGCATGGTTTGGCCGCACGATTGGCCAAACTATGAGACAACAGTGCACCCTCCTCTATGAAAAGGGAGAACCCACATGGTTTCATGTGCACAGTTTGAATAACTGTGCAAAAATCATGACCAAAACCTATACTAAAAACTATAGGTGGTCATTCATAGGCTTGTTCCCCTATCTACATGGTTTTCTCAAACTATGTAGGCTCCTTCATCCCTCTATCTAGGCCTTGCATGGGTAGGCTAACTGTGCGGCCTATCCTACATGGTTTCTACTAACCATGAGGTCTACCTTGTTTTTTTCCAAAAATCTAGGTTATGGGATCCAAACATGACCCGAACGCCCTCGATATAGACATGACCTCAATGGGTACTCTCATTAGGTCATAAACAAGCATTTAAACCGAAAAATATATATTCAAACCTAAAAAAAAACTAGGATCTTACAAAATGTGAGCCATGTGTTTACAATAGGTTTAGTGGGAATGTATTCATTATCCCAATAGTATATTTTGATGACATATTACTTATTGGAAATTAAATACCAATCTTGTATTCTGTTAGGGATTGGTTAAAAAAGTGTTTCTCTATGAAGTAATTAAGTGAATCAGCCTATATTATAAGGATCAAGATCATTCGTGATAGATCCAAGAGGATACTTGGACTAATTCAAGGTACATTGATTGACCATACACTAAATATGTTTATTATGGAATAATCCAAGATGATATTTGTTCCAGTGTCACATGGTATAAATATTTCTAAGAAAATGCACCCTGAGACACAATAGGGGAAAGAGATAATGGGTAAGATCCTATACGATTCAATGATATGATCAATCATGTATGCCATTTTATGTACTAAACTTTATGTTGCCTATACAATTATAATTATAGAAATATATCAAGAAGATATAGGGGAGAAACATTGGTCTACTGTTAAGGCTATCCTCAAGTATCTGAGAAGAACTAAGGATATGTTCCCAGTGTATGGAGGAGATGAGGAGCTATTAACTAGGGGTTATACTGATGATAGTTTTCAAATAGATAGAAATGATATGAAGTCACATTCATGATATGTTTTCCATCTAAATGGAGGAGTTGTGAGATGGAAGTGTCCAAAGTAGCTAGTTTTTGATAATTATATAATGGAGTTTGAGTATATAAAAGCTTTTGATGTAGCCATGTAATATATTTGGATATGAAAATTTGTCCATTAGCTTGATTTGGTATCTATTATTAAAGACCCTATCATATTGTATTATCATAATACAGCTTTGGTAGATCTTGAAAAAGAGACATGGTCACACTAGTGGAAAAAGCACATACTTTGGAAGTATCACCTCTTTAGGGATTTTTATCAAAGGGGTAAAGTTGATATAAGTAGAGTTCCCACATAAGAAAACATAAAGGGCCCCTTGACTAAAGTCCTATCTCATCAGAAGCATGAGTATCATGTGAGAGCTGGTGGACTGAAGTTTGTAAGTAGTTGGATCTAGTGAAAGTGAGTGTTTGTTGGAGTTGGTGACCTAGAACCAACTTTTGTGTAAATTATGATAGCATGCATTTATTGTTTTGAATATTAATAAAATCTTTATCACATCATGATTATTCTTCTGCATAACATATTATGTGATGATTTCTTTAGATTAGTTGTCACACTGAAAGGTCATAATAGTTCCCCACTATGATAAGAATTTAGACGTTCCTTGACATATTCTTAAATATATGTTCTATAGTCAAATGATATTATTTGAGGGACAAAAATGATGCATGATATTAGGGGTGTAGACTTATAGGACTTTGATATACCCTATCATAGTGTACACCCTTTTTAATATTCAGTATAGTATATTATGAGAAGAAGACCCACTAGTAGGAAATCCACATTTATATGTGTAATTAGATACTCCTATATAAGGATGTGTGAATTGATCCTTAGACTTTACTATTATTATTAATGAGTGTTATAAGTCATGCACTTTGATGTATCAACAAAAATCATTATGACATATATTTGTGGTGAGGTATGATACGTTGGGTGGATCATGAGTAATATTTCATTAATGAATTATTAAAGAAAGGATTTTTACCTTATATTATTTAATGGAATTTGATGTCTCAATCTCTTTGATGAAAATTATGTATCCTAAATAAATCCTTGTCCATGTTGTTCTATAGGAAATTTTGATTCCTAAAAATTCAAAGAAAGAGTTACTGAGCACGTATGTTAATGACACCGAAATGCAACTTGATTGATTATAGATATCATGATAATGGGAATATGTTACACATTGAGTGTCCTTATGAGGTATTATGTTATTGAGGAATTAACTTCTTTCTCTATGAGTGTTTTGGTTTATATCTTAATGCTTACCTTGGGATTTAGGCTACTTTGCCTAATGCCACTGAGAAAAAGGTCAGGAGGGTCACACACTAAGTGTATCTATATTCTTAGTTAAATAATATATTTTTTATTTTTTATTTTATAAATTGAATAAATATAATTATCTATCTTGGTTTAATAATTATTCATGTTTTATTGATCACATATATTCCTTCACTAATTATCCAAGAGGATATTATGAGAGTGGAATATTTAATAATTGTTTTTTTTTCTATTTAGTGAATATAATATTTATTTATTTATTGGTGAATAATGCATTGATATTTATTTATTAAATAAATAGTCATTATTCAAGACCCTATAAATATTATGGAGGAATGGTAAAACAAGTTTAATGGTATAGTGAGATATAATATATATTGAATATTTTTTAATTAAATAATATTTAATTTAATTCATGAGTTTAACACATGTCAAGAAATAATAATAATAATTATATTATTATAGACATGGGGTTCTGTAGGGATTAAATAAATAATAAAGTGCATTTGTGAAATTATTTATTTCTAACCCCAACGGTATATAAAACCAATTATATTATTTTTCAAGAGAGCCAATTCATTTCTTTTTTTATGCATAATGAAATCTGAAGAATCCTATTGAAGCCCTAGAGAGCTCCCTCTACTAGAATTATCCCAATAATGGAGAGAGATATTCCTCCACCTTCCACTCTCAAGTCTATATAGATCAAGGAGAATCCTTTGAAAGATATTTCTCAAGGTGATAAAATGCAGACGATGCAAGTGATATGATCTACCGTGATAGCACACAAATATTCCTACGTTGACATTTAGAGATTTATAGAACACATGTGGGTCACCGCTAGAGGGAATATATTATTGATTCATTAAAAACGATAATGGTATTACATAGATCCATTTTTATATCCATCAACAAATAAATAATATCTCTCTAGGTAATTATTTAATCTATTAATTATAAATAATACACGAGATCCCATGCTTCAGTTCTAGAATTTTATCCATTGTCAGTATTATTTTATTTAATTACATTGATCAAGGAATTCATCATCATGAAAGTATCAGATTAATCATTGATCATGGAAAAATTAATAGTTGGGCATGACCCATCTCATGCTTTAGTTGTGCCCAAAATCTACAATGAGAGTAGACCCGCCCATAGAAATTCCACATGTTATATATGTTGTAAGATATTTCTATCTACAAACGTGTGTATTGGTCCTTATACATTATGTATATCATGAATAATGTACTTATATGTATTGATGAAAACCATGAAAACATAATCTTGTGATGAGGTAGGATACGCTGGGTGCGTCGTAAGTGATATTGCATTAATGAATAATTCAAAAAGTATTTTCATCCTTTAAGTTAGTGAAAGTAGATATCTAAAACTCTTTGATGGGAATGAAACCATCTGATTATGTCCTAGAACATGATTTTTTTACCAATGAGTTCATTTTAGAAAATTCAAAGAAAGATATATCTATAGGTTGATGACACAAGTAACAAAACCTGATTTATGTGATATCGATACAAAGAGATTGTATTACACAGTGAGAATCCCTAGGAGTTTTTTGTCATTGTGATGATAATGTTTTTATATATGAGTTCCTTGAAATGTTTCTAGATTCTAAAATTTAGGAAATTTATCCTAATTCCACTAATAAAGAGGCATAAATGGTCACACAATAAGTCTATCTACTAAAATTTAATTTTTATTAAGAGGTGAATCCACAAAAACCATATTTATGGAGGTATAAAATAGTGAAGCCTGAAGAAATCCCCTCGAACTATATTCTTACAATCTAGGGGGGGGGGTCAAATTTTTGAATATAAGGAGAGAGGTTATGGGGTTACCTTTATAAGGGAGAATATCTTTCACCTTGTTTCTCTCATGCTAATCATAAAGGATCTCAAATTTCATCCCTTTAAGACTCTCACACCCTCTAATAAAGTTCTCAATAAACCAGTGAACCGATTTGAAACTATATAGGAACTTAATCAAAAGTTTAAAATCATATTACACCATCAAGAGAGTGATATTATAAAACCAACTGATGAGGAGCCTCAAAATAATTTTCCAACCTTAGTGATGAGAGAACCACCTTCTCTGAATAAATCAATTAAATACAACATAACTATCCCATGTTCATCATGAATGAGACTGCCTCCATACATGCAGTTAAAAGAATAGGCACTATCTGTGCTAAGTTTATGGCCTCTAAACAGTTTTTTCCATGCCACCCAATGACCGAGGACCACGTTAGTATTGTTCAAACTCCAGCAGGTGCAAGGAAAAAATGGGTTTTAGATGAATAAAAGAATATTAAAATGGGGAAACAAAAGAATAAGAAGAATATCATAGGACACAATAATTTCCGTGGTTCATGAAAAAATTCAATACATTCAAAAAGAGGAAAAATCACTTCATTAATTCAGAAGCACAATTATAGGGAGATATTAGAGTTATACACACACACACACAAACCCTAGCTCAAATGAGATAATAAAGAAGAAGATTCACTATCCCACCAACTCCACAGTAAGTTCACCATGCTACAGTCCCACAACCACCTAAATTCCAAGTTACCATAATGTTAGTGTAAATAAGTCCATAGAGATAAAATAACACTATAACCAAAGTTCCAGATGATATAGTTCCACATCAGTTTTTGTGATCATATCTTTTACAATTCTATGTCGAAGTACATACTACTATAGTTCCCTATTAGTGTCTCCAGTCAGCACTGATACAAATCCATGTCAAAGTTCACACTTCTACAGTGCTCTGTCGGTGTCATCGATCAGTATTCCTATAGTGATTCAGGGGTGTGTTACCCCCTGCAACCCTAATGATCTCACCACAGAGGTCGACCCATGAGAGCTATGGTCTAGTGTGCAGTATGAGCCACTAGAATTCAACCCTACACCATATAAACTGATTGATGCACAATAATCTAATAGTTAGTATTGTCAGTCTGTGGATATAGTTGCATGAGGAGATGAAAATAGGAGTGGTTCCCACAATTTTGATGATTCAACTCATAAAAAATTAGAAACACTCTTGATTTTAGGCATGCCATAGTAACCCAGACACCATGATTCCTTTCCTTATTCCTTACTTCCTATAAAACACAACACCTATAAAAAAGAACATACTACACACTTGTCCTTCTCTAGAGGTGGTTTCCACATTATGAAACTTGGTTGAGATAAAATAATCAACTAAATCTAGGAACACTGGGATTCCAAGAATATTACCAAGGAATTTCCAATGGTGGCACACCCACTCACCTCCTGTAAAGAGGTGGTCTTCTGTTTCCACTCTACATTGATTGAAATAAGAAGAATTTGACACTACAGGGGTTCCATTTCACTATATATTATTATATATGGGGATATATTTGGGTATGATTTACCATAATAGGTTTTTTATTTTAATAGGAAAAGGATTACACCAAAGCAATTTGGACCAAGTATTCGACACTTTTTATGCATGGATGATGAAACCATAATCAGGTGTATTTAATCCTCTTAAGTTATATGCTATGAAAACACACCATTCTGACACTATTTCCAACCTGATATTGTAGAAAATTTATTTTTAATCAATATTTAATACAACATTAAACATCCTAGGGTGAAGAATATCCTCATTAAAATTGATAGAGGGATAAAGATAACCTAGAAAGTAAATCATATCACTGGATTAGTTAGATCAAAACCTTGGTTTATTTGATGAAATAAAGAATTTACATGGAAATTAATATTATAACTATGACATCCTACCTTTTTATTACATAACTTTTCATTACATTTTACAAATAGAGGATCTTTAAAGTCTAGTGCCTTGGAAATCAAGAACATACTACATGAAAAAAATATAAAACATTCTTCTAAACCACTTGTAAGGTTTCATAATAGGTTCATCCTATGTACAATTACAACATCTCATATTCTGGAGACATACATCAAAGAAAAGGGTGAGCAGAAGGCCTAGTAAGGAAAACAAGTGAAACAATTGACATGTGGTCTTAAGCAATAATAACAAGAACATGATAAAAAATCATAAAGACATGATAAATGAAAGAATAGGAATATCATGATAAAAATAATATGAATCATAACTTGAATATGTGGATACAATATTTCATTTAGAAATTCATAAACATATCACCAAGTTTTATCCCCGAGGTGTCATAAAAATTACCAAGGTTATTCACCAAGGTACCGTGAAACTTGTCATCACTAGAGATTAATTTATTTACCCAATGAATTGGAGAGATATCAGGTATCAACATTAATATGTATTTTTCATGTGATCCACATATATCATAATCAAAACATTTCATAAATAACACATGGAGAATAAAAGAAATGGGTTTCATTTCAAGATCGTGACGTTTTAAAAGTTCTTAAAAATAAGATCATTATGTCATTTATAACCCATGGAAAGGGTGTGAGGGTTATATGTATATCAATTACAGAATCAAATATATCATATTTATATATTTATTAACACCCATAGAAACTAAATAGGTCAGGGTATTCACATAAATAAAACAAGAGAATTTCTGGAGAGAAAGAGATAGAAATTTTGAGGCGAAATTTCTGCAGCATAACGACTATATAACATGGTTTTAGAAAACATTGAAAAGAGAGGGGAAAGGGTTACACACTCATAAATAATTAATAATAAAGTATGGGTACATAATTAGATCATGGTATGGATATTTGAATTACATACCACATGAAAAGGAAACATGAAAGAAAAGATAAGATGCGATTTCTTTTACGAGAAATTCGGCAGCCTAACGACGTCACTTAAAAGTTCAGAAAAAAATTTGATGAGAGCGGAAAGGGTATCTCAAAAATTAGAAATTAAATTAAAATTAATTAGAAAATATAATAACATAACCTCAACATAAAGATATGGACACTAGAAGACACAACATAAAGGAATTCATGGCTTAAAAGAAGAGGGTGAAAGATTTCCTTACCTTGAAGAGTAACTTTGAAAGCTTGAAGGTTGGGAACTTGGGAGGCTTGAGGGAACCTTGGGAGGAATCCTTGGAAAGTAAAGAGACCATAAATTTGTTGGGGAGGATTTGGATATGAAATGAATGATGGAATGACTTGGTATTTATAGGAGAAGTGAGGGAATAAATCATTAATTTCCAAGGGACACCTCATCGGTGGTATTGGAAAAACCATGGGTTCTCTCATGGTATTTTCCCATGGTATTGAACAGTTTAGACACCTCATAGCGTATATTACTATTAATAAGTCGACCAGAATGATTACATAATTATTACATCCTTAATTATGTCATTAAACACCCGAAACTCAAAACTGTATTTTTACTATTCACTGAAAATTCAACTGTTTCAGAAAAACCCCAAAAATTCACCTTAACCTAATATCGATGCTATGAATTCAAAAATAAACTCCATTTTATGAAAATAATTTTCCAATTTTGAGATAATTAATTTTTAAGTAAAAACACTATTCACTAAGAATTCAACTGTTTCAGAAAAATCTCCAAAATTCACCTCAACCTAATATCGATGCTCTGAATTAAAAAATAAACTCCATTTTATGAAAATAATTTTCTAAATAATTTTAATTTAATTTTTAAATAAAAACACTATTTATCCGAAAAAACTAATACTTATCTTATAATTTCTGAAACAATTATTTGCTTATTTTATTGAATCACATTACCTAATCAAGGTGCCTAAATTATATTAATACTTTCCTAAGTGAGGTTACTAATCCATTTAGTCATATTACTATTCATAAGTGTAAAATAACTATTCATAATTTACTATGCATCAAAAATTAAGTTGATCTTATTAGACTCTAAATTTCTTACTGAACATAACTATAGAAGACCATTTTTTGAAAATCATTACACATTATTAATTATTTAAGGTTTACATAAATATTTTAAAATATACTTTTTCCAAAATTCATCAATAATATACATCCTATATTTATCCAGACATTTGAGATTCACAAACTTCACCATAAGAAGAAATAAGAATTTTTATTTATATCAAAGGATTACATAAAGCACTTAAGGTCTCGTTACATAGCCCCTTATAACACCAGCATAGGACCTAAGTGTAAGGTGTGATAAGGTGATAGAATCTTGGGGCGGCTCGGCCAAGAATGCCTGAGTGGTGATTTCTATTAGCTTGAACTTCTCCCGTAGGCGATTCCGTTCAAGCTTCAAACGATAAAGTTCAGCCTGGGTTTGGTCGAGAGCAAAGCCCAGTGGTGCTACCTCCTTCCCAAGTTCCGTCAGATGGGCTTCGAACGACCCAAGACTACTGGATGAGGCCATCAAATCTTTTTTCTATAACCAATATCACTTGTATTTATAAACAATAATCACAACATTAATAGTTTAGTTTCCAACAGTTATATTGACCAACGGTCATATAAAAGTTGAAACCTAACTGTATCATTTTAATTATACTCATTTTGTTAAATAAATGAAATAGTTTTGTTGAGTATAAAATAAAATAACACACAAAAATAGGAAACAATTTTTTTCAAAAGTTCGGGTCATTATATTATTCCCCCCTTAAGAAATTTCATCCCCGAAATTTTAACTCGTACCCTAGGAAGAAAAAAGGTGTGGGTAATTCTGCCTCATAGATTCCTCAGGTTCCAACATGGATTCTTCATATTTGTGGTTCCTCTACAACACCTTAACAAGGTGGGTAGTCTTGTTGCATAAAACATTGTCTCTAAGATCCAAGATCTCCACTAGCTACTCCTCATAAGAGAGGTCATGTTCCAATTGTACCACCTTTGGTTTTAGTACATGTGAAGGGTCAGGTATGTACATCCTCAAGAGGGATACATGGAAGACATCATGAGCTTGTGCTAGATTTGGAGGAAGTGCAAGATGATAGGCCACTGATCCCACACGATCAAGGATTTCATAGGGGCCAATGCACCTAGGGATGAGATTTCCTTTCTTACCAAAAATCATGAATCATCTTCCAAGGTGAAATTTGAAGAAAGAAATTATCACTAACATCAAACTCTAAGTCCCTTTAATAGTTTTCAGCATAGCTCTTTTGCCGACTCTGAGCAGCCTTAATGTGTTGATGGATGACATGGACTTTTTCAGTCATCTCTTGGACAAGATTAGGTCCAAGAAGCTTTCTCTCACTAGCTTCATCCCAACAAGTAGGAGTTCTACACCGCTTACCATATAGAGCTTCATAGGGTTCCATTTGAATGATTGAGTGGAAGCTATTGTTTTAAGAGAACTCAACTAAATGGAGATGTTGATCCCATCCAACTTTAAATTTCATTGAGCAAGTTATAAGAATTTCCTCGAGTGTTTGAATAGTCCTTTCAGATTGGCCATTGGTTTAGGGGTGATAGGCCGTACTGAAATCCAATTCAGTGCTAAGAGCATGTTGAAAAATTCTCCAGAATTTTGATGTGAACCTTGGATCACAATCAGATATGATAGAAAGTGGAAATCTATACAAACTTACCACTTCCTTCACATAAATCCTGGAAAGTTGATCAAGAGGGAAATATTCCTGAATGGAGATAAAATGGGTAGTCTTGGTGAGACAGTCCACAATAACCCATATCACATTGTTTCCTTTGGAAGTTCTCGAGAGACCAGTGAAAAAGTCCATAGTGATATTGTCCCACTTCCATGCTGGTGTGGGTAGTGGTTTCAATACCCCTTTAGGAAGTTTTCAGTCTGCCTTCTCTTGCTAACATACTAGGTACCTTGAAGTGTAGTCAGCAATCTCCATTTTCATATTATCCCACCAAAAATGATCATGAAGGTCCCATACATTTTTGTGCTTCTAGGATTTATATAGAAAGTAGATCTATGGGATTCATCCATAAGATCCTTATTTATTTCTGGAATAGATGGAATACCTAGTCATGTATGAAATTTTAGTACACCTTCTTGATCAATATTGAACTGAGGAAACTTCCCATCCTTCACATCTTCAAGCTTCTTTTATAATAAAGGATCTTCTTTATGAGATTTCTTGATCTTCTCTAGCAGTGATGGTTGACAAATCATTTGGGTTAGGGTTTATGATGTCCCTTCCCTTATAATTCCCATGTCCAATTTTACTAGGTCATTGATCAAGGGATCTCCTTGAATCCTCATCATGGAAAGAATAACTGGGTCTTTCCTACTTAATGTATCAGTGACTTTGTTTGCTCTTCCAAGATGATAATGATTTGAACAATCATAGTATTTAAAAATCTCGAACCATCTCCTTTGTATCATGTTTAATTCCTTTTGTGTGAAAATATACTTCAAACATTGATGGTATGTGTATATATCACATTTCTCCCCATAAAGATAGTTTCTCCATATCTTCAGAGGAAAAACAACTGCATCCAGCTCCCGATCATGCATAGGATAGTTCTGCTCATGAGTCTTCAACTATCAAGATGCATAAGAAATAACTTTGTTTTTTTTCATGAGGACGCACCCAAGCCCTTTGAGAGATGCATCACTAAAAATAACAAATCCTTGTCCCCTTGAGGGCAGAGTTAACATTGGTGCAGTAACCAATCTCTTCTTCATCTCTTTGAAACTTTACCCACACTCCTTTGTCCAGATGAACTTGGACCCTTTTCGAGTTAACTTGGTTAATAGATTAGAAAGTCATGAAAAGTTTTTCACATACCTCCTATAATATCCTGCTAATCCAAGGAAACTTCAAATCTCAGTTATTATTGCAGGTTGAGGCCACTCCTCTATAACTTGTTTCTTTCTAGGGTCAACTGTGATTCCTTCATTGGTAACAATGTGCCCCAAGAAAGAAACTTGTTGTAACCAGAATTAACATTTAATGAACTTTCCAAAAAGCCTCTCCTTCTGCAGAGTTTGAAAAATAACCCTTAGATGATCTTTATACTACTCATGAATTTTGGAATATATCATAATATAATCAATAAAAACTACCACAAAGTTATCAAGGTAGTCTTTAAAGACTCTATTCATCAGATCCATAAAAATAGTAGGTGAATTAGTCAGTCCGAAGGGCATAACAACAAACTCATAATGCCCATATCTTGATCGGAAGGTAGTTTTTAAAATATCTTCTTTCTTCACCCTCAATTGATGATAACCATATCGAAGATCAATATTAGAAAATAATTGAACCCCTCGTAGTTGGTCAAATAAGTCATCAATTCTTGGAAGAGGGTATTTTTTCTTTACTGTGATCCCATTCAGTTTTCTATAATCAATGCATAGCCGCATCGATCCATCCTTCTTCTTCACAAAGAGAACTAGTGCTCCCCATGGAGACACACTCGGTCGGATAAACCCCTTATACAAAAGATATTGGAGTTGTTTCTTTAATTCCTACAGATCCACATTTTCAATCCTATATGGGGTCTTTGATATCAGATGAGATCCAGGTATGAGTTCTATTTAGAACTCTACCTCTATTTATGGAGGAGGTCCGGGTAACTCCTTAGGAAATACGTCAACATATTCCTGGATGATGGGGACATTTTCTATCCTTAAACTCTCATCTCCTTCTTCTTCTTCACCGATCAACTCCATAAATAAGGGTATAGGGTGTTCCTCTAGACAAATATCAAGTTGAGATATCTCTCCTTAAAAGATAACTGTAGATTTTACATTTAAGACTACTGAGATTTCCTTGCTCCTGCATTTGATCTTAGCATTATACTTCGAGATCCAGTCCATCCCTAGTATAATGTAAAATTCCAGCATGGGAATGACTACTAGATTTGTGATAATATTGTGCTCACTAAAGTAAATACCAGAGTTTCTAAACATTGACGATGCTTGGATAATCCCTCTAGGAGTCTTGACTGATTACTCTACTTTTAGAAAATCAGGGGTTGATTATAAATTCTTTGCAAACTTGGAGGAAATAAAGGAATGCGTAGAACCATAATCAAATAAAGTATTTTCTAGATTTGAGAGGACAACAAGAGTACTTGCTACCACATCATTCGGAGCTTCAACTTTAGCTGTCGTGATAGCAAAATCATGACCTTTCTACCTTGGACTTTGTTGAGGCTGATGGGTGTTCCCCTCCACTGCCCTTGGATTTGGATAGTGATTTCCAAAGTGACCATGTTGTCCACACTTAAAACACTAGACATCAGGTAGGTCCTGCACCATCTTACCCTTGTCGTTAGTGTTTGTAAGTTGATGTTTCACCTCACTACGATAATTCCTCGCTATATGGACATATCTTCCACACTTGTAGCATTTCCCGCTCCTGAGAAGGCAGTTCCCCGAATGCTTCTTCCCAAATTTATTACACATGGGATATTGCACTTTCTTTCCTCCTCGTCCCAGATCCAAGGTCCTCCCTAAGATGGGATCCATCGATCTCTTCTTTTCATTGTATTTATGATACCACTACGTCTCACCAAACTCCATCTCGACTTTCATCGCACTCCGCACAATCTTCTCATAGCTATCATAGTCTCGGTTGGCTATATTATTCCACAGATGAGGTTTCAGTCCACTGAATAATATATCAACCTTACCATTTGGATCTATGACAAAGCTATATGTGTAACATGAAAGCCTTGTGAATTTCATCTTGTAGCTTCCCACAAACTTATTCTCCTTCTACTTCAGCTTGAGAAACTCCTTTTCCATTCTTGTTCTCATGGAACGAGGGAAATATTTACTGAAAAGATCCCTATGAACTCTTTCCACTCCATAGCCTCAACTTACACTCCTTTCCTTGTGTTTTTAATAAATTCCAACCACTGATCAACTTATCCTTCTAAGCGATAGACAGCCAGGGTGACCTTCTCTTGCTCTGAACTGCAGAGCACAGAAAATATTTTCTCGATAGAGCTGATCCACTGCTCAGTAATCTATGGGTCAGTCGATCCACTAAAGGTTAGTGGTTGTTGACACATAAAGGACTCAATAGAATGTTGTTCCCTTTGCGGTGATATCAGTCTCTCAGCTTGATTCAAGTTATTTCCCATAACTTGAGTCAGTTGGTTCATCATTCGTATGAAAGTTTCCATTCCAGCTTCCATCGGAGGGCCTTTAGTGCATGGTCCATTACAGTCACCATCTGCACGGTTCCTCATATTTCCCACCATTTTCTAAAAGGATAAAACCTTAGTGGGAAAATTATTTCATTTACAAATCTTTTAACTATAAAGGATTTTATGTCTTAAAACTTCATTCTTAAACATTTACATTTCTCTATAATTCCTTTATAACGATTCATAAAAAACTTGAGATTAACCAAACATATCCCCTGGGAGTGTCATTACCAAGAGTGCAGCAAGACCCATTTTCATGTACCAGTCCCCATTCGAGTCTAGATCAAAGCGATGATTTTGGGTTTTACCCCTATGTACATCTGTGCCAGAGCCACCTCTACCTGCTCGTATCCAGACATGGATGTATTTGCTTGATAAACCACTTACTCAATACTCAACAAAATACCAAGATGTTTTCCTATATTTAAACTTTTCTATAGTATTATTACTAAAGTTTTCATATCCTAATTTCCATAAATAACTAAACTATCCTTTGATACCAACTATGGAATCCTGCCTTTTTATTACATAACTTTTCATTATATTTTACAAACAGAGGATCTTTAAAGTCTAGTGTCTTGGAAATCAGAAACATACTACATGAAAGAAACATAAAAAATTCTTCGAAACCACTTGTAAGGATTCATCATAGGTTCATCCTATGTACAATTACCACATCTCATATTCTAGAGACATACATCAAAGGAAAGGGTGAGTAAAAGGCCTAGTAAGGAAAACAAGTGAAATAGTTGACATGTGGTCTTGAGCAATAATACGAAGAAATTGATAAAAAATCATAAAGTCATGAACAATGGAAGAATAGAAATATCATGATAAAAATAACATGAATCATAACTTGAATATGTTTCTAAAATATTTCATTTAGACATTCATGAACATATCACCAAGGTTTATCCCCGAGGTGTCATAAAAATTACCAAGGTTATTCACCAAGGTATCATGAAACTTGTCATCTCTAGAGATTGATTTGTTTACCCAATGCATTGGAGAGCTATCAGGGAACACCCTTAATATGTATTTTTCATGTGATTAACATAGATCATAATCAAAAAATTTTATAAATAACCCATGGAGAATAAAATAAATGGGTTTCATTTCAAGATCATGACGTTTTAAAAGTTCTTAAAAATAAGATCATTATGTCATTTATAACCCATGGAAAGGGAGTGAGGGTTATTTGTATGTCAATTCCAGAATAAAATATATCATATTTATATATTTATGAACACCCATAGAAACTAAATAGGTCTAGGTATTCACATAAATAATATAAGATAATTTTTGGAGAGAAAGAGATAGAAATTTTGAGGCGAAATTTCTACAGCATAACAACTATATAACATGGTTTTAGAAAACATTGAAAAGAGATGGGACAAAGGTAACACACTCATAAATAATTAATAATATAGTATGGGTACATAATAAGATCATGGTATGGATATTTTAATGACATACCACATGAAAAGAAAACAAGAAAGAAAAGAGAAGATGTGATTTCTTTTACGAGAAATTCGGCAGCCTAACGGCGTCACTTAAAAATTCAGAAAACAAATTGATGAGAGTAGAAAGGGTCTCTCAAAAATTAGACATAAAATGTATAGTAATGAGAACATATAAGAATATACACTCAACATAAATAGATGGAAACTAGAAGACACAACATAAAGGAAGTCATTGCTTAAAAGAGGTGGGTGAAAGATTCCCTTACCTTGAAGAGTAACTTCGAAAGCATGAAGGTTGGGACGTTGGGAGGCTTGAGGGAACCTTGGGAGGAATACTTGGGAAGTAAAGAGACCAGAAATTCGTTGTAGAGTATTTGTAAATGAAATGAATTAGGGGATGACTTGGTATTTATAGGAGAAGTGAGGGAATAAATCATTAATTTCCAAGGGACACCTTATCGGTGGTATTGGAAAAACCATGGGCTTTACCATGGTATTTTACCATGGTATTGGCCACTTAGAACACCTAATAGAATATATTACTATTAATAAGTCGACCAGAATTATTATATAATTATGACATACTTAATGATGTCATTAAACACCCGAAACTCAAAACTGTATTTTTACTATTCACTGAAAATTCAACTGTTTCAGAAAAATCCCAAAAATTAACCTTAACCTAATATCAATGCTCTGAATTCAAAAATGAACTCCATTTTATGAAAATAATTTTCTAATTATGAGATATTTAATTTTTAAGTAAAAACACTATTCATTGAAAATTCAACTGTTTCAGAAAAATCCCCAAAATTCACCTTAACCTAATATCGATGCTCTAAATTCAAAAATGAACTCCATTTTATGAAAATAATTTTCTAAATAATTTTAATTTAATTTTTTAATAAAAAAACTATTCACTCTAAAAAACTAATACTTATCTAATAATTTCTAAAACAGTTATTTACTTATTTTATTGAATCACATTACCTAATCAAGATGCCTGAATTATATGAATAATTTGCTTAAGTGAGGTTAGAAATCCATTTGGTCATATTAATATTAACAAGCATAAAATTACTATTCATAATTTACTATTCATCAAAAATTATGTTGATCTTATTAGACTCTAAATTTCTTACTGAACATAATTGTAGAAGACCATTTCTTGAAAATCATTACACATTATTAATTATTTAAGGTTTACATAAATATTTTAAAATATCCTTTTTCCAAAATTCATCAATAATATACATCCTATATTTATTTAGAAATTTGAGATTCACAAACTTCACCATAGGAAGAAATAATTTTTTTATTTATATCAAAGGATTACATAAAGCAGTTAAGGTCTCATTACATAGCCCCTTATAACACCAGTATAGGACCTAAATGTAAGGTGTGCTAAGGTGATAGAATATTGGGGAGGCTCGGCCAATATTTCCCGAGTGGTGATTTCTATTATCTTGAATTTCTCCCATGGGAAATTTCGTTAAACCTTCACACGATGAAGTTCGGCTTGGTTTTGGTTGAGAGCAAAGCCCAGTGGTGCTACCTCCTTCCCAAATTCCATCAGATGGGATTCGAATAACCTGAGACTACTGGATGAGGCCATCAAATCCTATTTATATAACCAAGATCACTTGTATTTATAAACAATAATCGCAACATTAGTAGTTTAGTTTCCAACGGTTATATTGACCAATGCTCATATAAAAGTAGAAACCTAATGGTACCATTTTAATTATACTCATTTCATTAAATAAATGAAATAGTTTTGTTGAGTATAAAATAAAATTACACACAAAAATAGGAAACAAAAATTACTCAAAAGTTCGGGTCATTACAATAACACTGTTTAAGGTAGTGATCCTCCCACCAAATGACATAAATTGACCTTTCTAGTTTGAGATCCAACTAGTGATTCTTTCTATCAAACCATTGAATAAATTAATAAGGATACACCCTATTGAGATTAGAGCACCTAGATAAGACATATAAATAGTACCTTTAGAGAATCCCGACCATATTTTAATGTGTGAGGAAAGACTACTAAATAAGCTTTTAGAAATATACCCACTACTCTTATTGTAACTGATAATATGACAACTCCTCAAAAAGTAGGAATTTATGATTTCAAAGAAGTTTCATATGGATTAGTGCCTACCATTAAGGAAAAATAATATTTCATCTATGAAGAAGAGGCGATAGATATCAGTGAAACCATATCTACCATTGAAAGGATTAATCCTCCCATTAAATATATCTTTTTTAATATTCCTATCGAGGATGTCTTGAGTCAAAACAAAGTGTCTGAGGGAAATTAGACCACCTTTCCATAAACCTCGTGTCAAATAATGCTATGATATTTATTTATTTTAAAAATAGTTATTATTAAATTTTTGATAAAATAATGAGGAGGATTGGCATACCAAGTTATGGTTTTATAAGAAATGATATATTTATTTAATATCATTTAAATAAATATTTTTTAAGAAATGATATTTAAATATCCACGAGTTTAGCACATGTAAAGGAAATAATAATAATAATAATAATAATAATAATATTATTATTGTCATTAAATATGGGGTTTAATTATAATTAATAGATTGGTTAGGGGATTTTGTATAGTAACTAATTCTCTGAATTAAGCACATAACCTGATTTATGTTATTTATAGGGTTAAGGATTTGTTGTGCACAAAATTATCCCTTTAAAATTACCTCAATCCTAGAGATAACTTTCTCCAGAAAACTCTAAAGAAAAGAGAGTATCAATCCTACTCCACCCTATCAATATCAAGATAACTATAATAATCCTTCAAAGCTAAAAGGAATTCTTATTACGATCAATGATAAATGATTCAGTTGGTTCAGTTCTTCTTCACTAGAACCTAGAGAACCAATAGCGGCGTTACAAGGTTTGTAAAGTATGTTTGGACAATTATTGAGGGATTATACCCTTAAATCCGTCAACTCAACAATAGTATGCCAAAAATGGTCAAATAATTTTACAAAAAAGAATGAATTCCAAGTGAAGGTAATTCTTATTTATATAAACTAAATATAAAGTATATTTGAAAATATCCTATCTCAAATATTCTGGGGTAGTGTTTGTACAATTATAAGAATTTATATAAATAAATCAATGAAAAAATATTATTGGGAACATGTACAAATATCTTTCCTTTTGTCTCTAAACCTTTCAATTGGTATCTTAACAATCACATATTAATTTATAATTATTTATTATTTTATTATAGAATTACAAATTTTTTATGTTAGTTTTTCATTTCCAAATTTTCATTCTTAATATGAAAGTTGAGAAATCATGATTGACCAGTTTCATATGACAAAAAATAGGATAATAACAGATGAATAACATTAAAATATCCCATTCGAAAATGCTGTAGATTCTAGCTGGTGACATAGACTACATGGTGTGTAACTGAAAAGTGAACACCATGTACCCATGTTCAATACCCTAGGTTGAGTTTTGGATGTCACGATACATTGTACGGGAGAATAGTATGCGACGTCATTATGAAATGTATATTAACTAACAGTATGAAACATGTATTGATAGGGTTATATGTCATGTTGCTAGTATACATGATCTATAACCCCACATGGTTAGGCCCTGTAATAATAACAGAAGCCATGTAGTCAAATAACATGATATATAATTAATATACACTATTAATGCATGCTGTGTATTGACTGACTATTGAGAAACATGATCTAGTTGTCATTATACGGTGTGTGGTTGGTGTAAATGTTGTGTAACACATAAATATCAGTATAAAACACACACCAATCCCCTAGGTATGTAATGTGGATGATTGGAGAATGGAGTACACAAAATGTGGTTGGATATACATTATATATAACTCTCACCCTTTAAAATGAAGTACATGCTAAGATAGGATGTACCATGTGAATTAATTACACAGAATAAATATCAATTATAGAATTAAAACCAAACTAGAAGATGTGAAACTGGTATGTACATACCATGTGATAGGGTTTTCCCACAGATTACATACCAAGTAATTTTTGATAGTGAAAATGGAATTGAATGCTAAAATTAATTATTTTTCACATTATTATAGAACTACATAGAATGTATGGTCATCATACACATTGGTTACTTCATATGCATTTCCAAAAATACATTCCACATATATTAATGGAATACCATGTAGTCATAAATATATTGCTGACTACGTGTCTTAACTCATGAAACTACACTATGTTTAATATCACAACACACCATAAACCCTACATGGTGTGTAAGTACACCGTACATGAAAAGACCATATAGAGCATAAGTCACATGTCATGTGAGTGATAGTACATGTCGTGTAGATAATAAGGGCACACTCCATGTTGTTTTTAGTACATGATCTTCTAAATTCTAATTAGAATTTAAATCTGACTATATGGGAAGACACTATGTTCCTTATCAGAACACTCCATGCATGTATTTATTTTTAATTAAATTAATTTATTTAAAATTATAGTGTAGGTTAAGCCTTAGAAAGTTTTGGATGGATAATTAATAAAAATGAATGAATGAATTAATAATATAATAAATTTATTAATATAGCAATTTTATCTTAATAAAAAATGTATTAAAATGAAGCTAACTAGTTATAAATTAATAGACATTTCATGCATGGATGATCATGATCTTGAAAAACTTATGTATGTATTGAGTTTATTTTAATTTAATTATTTTAATTGGGTTTTGAGATAATAATTATTAAATTAAAACGATGATATATGAATCAACCCTCCTCTTTATTATGCACGGTCATGTGTGTCCACAATTTCATTTATGTAACCCCATACCCTAGTTCTCTTCACCCACATGTGAGTAAACATATTTAGAGGAAGGATATCCTAGGAAGGTGAATGTGTTTCAAGATAGAGACTAGGTGAAACTGACCAAGGATATACACATGGGAAAAGGTGAAGTGCTGCAACTTAAACCAAGCATGGTTCAAGGAGTTATTTCCCTAAGGGAAATGGTTAGTTTATTATATGATTGACAAATTAACCACTAGTAATGATCATGACCATGTCACATATTTATTTTTATTTTTTACATTATGTGGTTATTTATTAATATTTATTTTATGTTTAAATGTAGTCACTTAAAATAAATGAAATTAAAATCATGCAAGATGGAATAAAATAAATAGATTATGCATAAATTATTTTATCAAGATATGGTCAATTAATTATGTAAAATCCATATAATTTTATAAATCTTGTAAAAGGATAAAATGAATAATATTAATAACTAAATATTAAAAACCCTAAAGGAAATATAATTTTAGTAAATACTTCCATTACGTGATTTAAAATGAAACCATAGATAAAGGTGTTGATATGAATCTCATCAGGTAACTTCCATTTATTAAAGAACTCAAATGAAAGTTTTAGTTTGAATTAACCAAGTTAGAATCAAGATTATTTTATATCATAATATTTGATTTATCTTGGAGTCAAGTGTTCAGAAAATCCAAGTCTTGGATTTCAAGATTGGGGAGTCCACTCAATGGATCAAGGAAGTGCAAGTTAATATAGATGAAAATAATGCTTACCTAAATACATTTGTGTAATTTTACTAGGACCTCATCAGGGTCCTAAGAAGGGAGATCTGAATCCTTGCCACTAGAGTATTTATGTGTCATGATATTACAAATTCAATAGAGATGGATATTTTGATTTGATAAAATAGTGGGATACTAATACATAAAATTTATCACAACACATTTTGATAATCATGATAAAGCACTAAAAACTTATTTTATTTTTTTGTAAAAAATAAAAAGAAATAAGAAAATGAAATTATCCCAATTATTTATATTAGATAAATATAATCTACTTGCTAACATAAACGTCCAGGAGTGGTATTGGTTCTTGTGAATCATACAGTGCCAAGAGAGGATATTCTAAGTACTATAGTCCCCTCTTCTATAGAAATATCCTTATAAGAAGGATAGTGAGGAGGAACACACTATCTTCTAGAAATATATATATGAGGCATTATATTTATAATACCTCATGTTATTAACCATGTCTAGTGAGATCTAGAAGCTTCATGGGGACATGGATGCACATACTGTAGGAGTTGGTTCCCTGTAACCAACTTATGTATACTTTATGATAACTTGTATTCATAGTTTTTAATATTATTAAACTACTTATCACATAATGATTGTTATTCTATTTAATAGTATGTGATAATGTTCTAAGAGTATATGTCACACTCAAAGGTCACAACAGTTCCCCACTATGATGAGAACCCAGAAGTGCTGTGATAATATTCTTAAATATCTGTTCTATAGCTGGATTAAATCATTTTAGGACATAGATAATTTAGGCTATGATGTGTGGAGACTCATAGGACTTTGAGGCATCTTTTCATGATATATTCCCTAGGTAATATCCAGTGTAGGATATTATAATAACGAGACTCGCTAGTAGGAAATCAATATTTATATGTGTCATTGGATGTTCCTATATAAGGACGTGTGTATTGATCCTTTGAAATTAATGTTATTATTATTGAGTATTATAAGTCATGTAATTTGATGTATTGATGAATACCGTGATGATATATGTTCTCAGTGAGGTAGGATACATTGGGCCAGTCACGAGTAATATTGTATTAATGAATAATGTGAGAAAGGATTTTTCTCTTCTGTTCATTAACAGAAGTTGATATCTTAGACCCTTTTATAGAAATTATATATCCTAAATAATCCCATGGTCAAGGTTTTCAATAGGAAAGTTTGATTTTTTGAATTTCAAAGAATGAGATATCGATCACATAAGTTGATGACACCTGCATGAAACTTTCTTGAATAGAGATATCATGATAAAGGGATTATATTACATAGTGAGTGTCTGTCTGAGGTATTATGTCATTATGACATTAAATTATTTTTCTATTGGTTCCTTGGTGTGTTTCTAGATGATAACCTTGTACTTTAGGCCACTTCACCTAATTACACTGAGAAATAGGCCTAGAGGGTCACAAAATAAGTGCTTCCAGAATCTTAGTTAAATAATATATTGTTACTTATTATTTAAAAAGTTGAATAAATATTATTCTCATATGTGGTTTAATAATTATTCATTTTTTATTGATCACATATATTCTACCACCAGTTATTCAAGAGAATATTATGTGAGAAAAATATTTAATAAATATTTATTTTCTATTTAGTGAATATAATATTTATTTATTTATTAGAGAATAATTAAGTAATATTTATTTATTAAATAAGTAGTCATTATTTAAGGAATGATAAATATTATAGAGGAATGGGGTATCGAGTTTAATTATCCCGTGAGAAATAATATATATAAGAAATATTATTTAATTAAATAACATTTAATTTTGATTCATGAGTTTAGCGCATGTCAAGAAATAATAATAATAATAATATTATGGACATGGGGTTTCACAGTGATTAAAAAAATAATAAAGGGAACTTGTGAAATTATTTATTTATTACCCTAGAGGTATATAAAATCTATTATATTATTTTTCAAAGAGATCCAATTAATTTTTTTGTTGTGCACAATGAAATCTGGAGAATCATTTTGAATCCCTAGAGAGATCCCTTCTCCAAGAATGCTCTTAATAATGAAGAGTGATCATCCTCTACCTTCCACTCTCGAGTTAATAAAGATCAAAGTGAATACTTTGGAAGCGATTGTCAAGGTGATCAAAGGTAAACAACACAAATGATAGGATTTACTATGCTAGAACCTGGAGATTCCTACGGCAATGTTAAGATATTTGTGTGATATGTGTGGACCACCACTAGAGGGAATATGCCATTGATTCCTACAAAAAAAATGTTACAACATAGATCCTTTTTCAGATCCGTCAATAAATAAATAATTTATCACAAGTAAATTCTTTATTTTCTTAAATTAATTATAAATAATATGTGATGATCTTGCATTTTGGTTTTGGAGTTTTATTCATTTTATTTATTCTTTTATTCAATTACATTGATCATGCAGTGTTTATCATCATGTAAATATCAGATTGATCATTGATCATGAAAAAAATCAATGGTGGGCATGGCCCATCACATGCTTCTACTGTGCCTGGAACCTTCAAGTTGTTTCAAATGGGTCACATAATTATTTATAATTATTTAAATATTGTAAATCGATTCAAGCATGATTTATCTTAAATAAAAATGACTATGAATTGAATACTTTTTTTGTAAAGGCTGTGCATGAATTGTTCACCCAATTCATGCCCCAAAAAATATATTAAAATAAAAAAAATCAGTACAAGCATGAGGTGTAAATGACTTACACCAGCAGGGATTGAAGGGGAGTACAAGTTGAGAAACCAAGAAGAAAAACAATCATCTCAAGTAGCCGAAAATGAATAAAAGGCCCTGTCAGAAACTAGCTTATGATTTCTAAAAAAAGCATTGCAAATGCAGCCCAAAACTAGAAAACATCCAAAAATTTACTTTGTAAAAATCAAGCTCCTTGACAATAGAAGGCTAAAAGCACCACAGTCGCAACCTCTATTAAGTCTGAACAACACAGGGTATTCAAAACATCATCAAGAAAAACATCTCTTCATTGCAAAACCTAGAAAATCCCTCAACAAACTTCTCTTATTGAGCAGTACCAAGAACCACCAAGCAATATGATGCTAATAAGGAGAAACGTAACAAAAAATGATATTCATCAGGTTCACATAGAAGACCAATACCCTTACAAGTTAAATATCTCCACAAAATACTGAGCTTTTCAAGCATCACATAGTTCCTCCCAAAAAATAAAACAAGCAGCACACAACATCCCCCAAAAGAAAAGGTGGAATTTTATATCATTAGTCCATTAAGAAAAAGAAACCCAAACAGTAGACAGTCTGAAGTAGAGTATAAAAAATTAGACTTGAAACAGACACCAATACAAGCCCTGCAAACATTCAAATTCGAGGAGTCCATCACATAGACAAACAAAACAAAAGAGAGATATCACTCCCATGGTATGGCTTTGAAGTCAAAATCAAGGTTTCTCTTATGTTCATCCAACATCCTAATGAACATGAATTTTCTAATTTCAAGCTATTTCTTAACAGTAATGATACCATATTGATATTTATTTAATGTGATTGCATCTTGTTCATCCATCCAAGTATCCACTGCTTCTCCCACCGCTTCCTCATTGTAATAGGCATCTCTGTATACAGGGCACAAATTTATTTCATCATATTACTCATCTGAACCAGAGATTGCAGTCATTTGATCAACCATATACGAGAGTGATGTAGACGCATTCTTAGTGGCTTCAAGATATCTTGTAACTATTGTTATTTAGAGGTGAGAATAGTCTCTTTTCTTCCTTGTTTTTTTAGGATTAGGGGTAATTTAACCATCGACATCCACTATCGTCTTTTTTCCCTTTCCTAGAACTCGATTTAAGGAAGTCTTACTCAATCTGATTAGGTTGATCATCAACCTCAAGCACGAATTCACAAGAATCAGAGACTTGACCTCGATCCTTATCTCCTAGGTCATGTGATTAAAGTTTATTTTCCTACTCCTTCTTTTAGGCAGAATGAACATTACTGAAATTTGTGACATTAGGTTTAGAATCCAAAAATTCTGACATTTCCATAGAATGGAATGCTGGTTGAGAAGCCTGAGTATTGGATAACATAATCTCCTTTTTGACATATAAATTATGCTCACTATTAGTAGAATGGAAAACATTAGTTACTTGACTACCATTTCTCTCATCTATTCTTGGATTCGGCTTTCTTTTTTCAACCCAAGTAACTTTCTTGGCCTCAATACGTGTGATTTTTCAATCACATTCCTTCTGATTATGCCCCAGCTTAATGTAATAATGGCAGTAATTAGGTAGTCTTTCATAAATAACATCCTGGAATAAACCAAAATCACTATTATGAATCCAAATTTGGGAAGGAAGATTCTTAGAGACATCAGTTTCAACACATATTTGATTAACTGATGGTATTTTAAGATTCCTCATCCCCAAATCCATCTTCAAAGGCTTTCCATTGAGCTCGGAAATCAGAAACAAGGCTTCATGTTTGAACAGGCGGAGTGGCATAAAATGGAAGACGATCCAAATTGGAATAATGGGAGGTTCAGAAATGGGATTGAAATCTGGGGTCCATTTGAGAACTCTCATAGAACAGCCCCCAAAAGACCATGATCTCCTCGCTCAAAGTCCATAGCAATCACCCTCGGAGGAGAATCAATTTTTTTTTCAAATAATTTAAAATTCTGAGTTGAAAACCCAAAAAGCCAATAGATTCAAGAGCATTTATTAAGAATTTTAGAGATGGTCTACATAACAGAATTCTGCCAACAAAAAATTGGAAATTTGATGAAAGAAGGTTTACCTCATTTGCAGAGAAAGAAATCACCAGTTGGCCATGGTGACGAAAGTGTTTAGGGTTAATGTGAAGATCAGGCCCCGCGAAATCATTAACTCTAGGAATCAAAGATCTTCTGACAACTACATTTGCAAAGGTTCGCGTTACTTGAGTAGGGTTTCTCGCTGGAGTAGGGTCTCGCGCTGGAGTATCCATCCTCTCGTCACTATGAATTGAATACTAATTTTATTAAATGAGTAATTTTTTTCATGAATACTGATGATCATGAACCTAGACCGGACCATTTTATATGATTGGTTTCATTGAATTTTTTATTAAATTAATTTGTTGGCCTATATTCTATATCTCCTCTCATTATGTAAGAGTCTGCTTTCCCATGGTTTCTTTTATGTAAACCCCTTCCCCTCACCTGTGTGTGAGTGAAATTATATGTAATATATGGTTCTCCCAACCTAGTAGAGGCGGTTAAAGTTTGTATCCCAGGTGAAACCAATGTAAGAGAGATACATAGGTGTAAAATCGTAAAGCTATAACACAAACCTTAATTGGTTCAAGGTGTTTTCACCTAGGTTTACAGTTAGTTTATCATCCACAAGATAAACTAACCATTAATAAAAGATCATGATCATACCATTTTATTATTTTATTTCTGTTAAGTTTCATGGTTATTTCATTAAGGATGTTTTATCGCTATCACATAAATTAATGAATTAACTAGAATGCAAGATAGAAATAAAATAAATTATACTATGCATAAAAATTATCTAAGATATGGTTAATCACTTAAGTAAATATATATAATATTAAAAATCTTGTAATAAAGATAATAGTTTTAAATTTACACATAAAACATAAAATCCCTCAATTATATATGTTAAGTTGGTATATCCTTCCCATACTATAGTTAAAATTTAACCATAGTTAAAAGTGTTTTACCAACCAAAGTTGGGGTGATTTCAATTATCAGGGAATTTTAACATAAATTTTTGGTTTTACTTAACTTATTTCACATCAAGGGTTGACTACCAAAGTATGAATTGGTGTAATTGATATGAAGGTTTCGAGGAAACCCAATTTAAGGATTTAAGGATTGGGGAGTCCACTCAATAGATCAAGGAACTATAAGTTAATGTAGTTGTAATTTTAAATCCCTACCTAAAACCCTTAAAATTTATTGACCAACCAAATTTATGGAAAGGAGAAAGGAAATATGGATCCTTTCCACTAGAATTTTTAAGAAATATAATATTATAAATCCAATGATGAGGGCTATTGGGTTTTGATAAAATAGTGGGAGATTAATAAATATAAAATTTATTTATTTGTATAATTTTTTTCTAATTAAGTGCTAAATATATGATCATCTTATTTTTAGAAGAAAAAATAAAAATTAATTCAAACGTATCATGAAAATCCTTAATTGATTATGATAACCTTCTCACCGACACAAATTTTCAAGAGTGGAAAAGGAACTTGCGTGTTATCCTACGTCATGAAAGGAAATTATATCCCCTAGAAGAACATATTCCTGATGTGCTTAGTAGTGAGGATAGTGAATAAGAGTTTTCTATCTAAGAGAAACATTTTAAAGATGATACAAATTTTTAATGTTTCATGCTATAATCCAAGACCAATGATATTTTGAAGCCACATGAGGACATGGATGTGTATAGCATGATTTATCACATGCGGGACATCTATTAAGAGAAGGAGGGAAAAGAGTGATACAATATCTCTAATGATTTTTTACAACTAATATTAGAGATTCTGTGCCATATGGGCCTCATGTAGTCAAGCTTATTTTCTATATTGAATGTTTAGGATTCTTATAGATTAAATTACTAGATGAGTTACACATAGAACTCATACTTTCCTCACTACCCAAGACCTTATCTAGTTTTATTATTAATTATAACATGATCAATGATGAAAATATTATTTTAGAACTTCTTACTTTATTTCTACAAGTGGATAAGAACATGGGGTATGAAAAACACCCATTCCTTATGGCGAATAAGAAAAATAAGAACAAGGAAAAGGGGACCACGAATCATAAAAAGTATAAATATCCCAACCACCATCCTTCCAAGAAGAGGAAGATCTAAAGATAGGGTAAGGAAAAAGAGGCAGCATGTTTTGCATATGGAAAGAAAGTCCACTAGAAGAATAAATGCACCCAGAATAAAAGGTAATCTAAAGGTCCATTTGTTATTGAGTGTAATATTTTAATATCTGCACAATGGGTATTAGATACAAATTGTGGTTCTCACATTTGTATCCAAATGTAGAAACCAAGTAGATTTTGAAATATTTCTATAGGAGAGGTGGATTTTCAAGTTTCTAATGGTATGAGGTTAAATTCTATAGCCATTGGTGACTACCAAATTTCATTACCAATGAGAATGATATTGGTTTTAATGGATTTTTATTTTGTACCAACTATCACCAAGAACATAATTTATGTGTCATTCTTAGATGCCAATGGTTTTATTTTCATGTTTGAGAATAAAAGATGTTTCTTTTATAAAGACAAAATATGTTATGGTATAGAACACTTAAATAATGGTATTTATGTATTAAATAAAAAAACCAAGTATTGAAAATAAATAACAAATCATGTTCACAGGACTCATATAACACCCAGCTATGACATCATCATCTTGGTCATGTAAATGAGAAGTGTTTCAAAAATATCTATCAAGATATTTATTTAGACTCTTATGAATTAAAACTAATTGAAAGATTTCATACTTTTTTACAAGAAAAAATGACCAAAATTACATTAGATGGATAGGGTGAAATGGGCACATAACTTCTAGGATTGGTACACACTAATGTGTGTGGACCATTTCCAGTAAAATCTAGAGGTGGGTATTCTTACTTCATAACTTTTTTTTGATGAATTGAGTAGATATGGATATGTATACTTGATGAGGTATAACTCTTAGTCCTTTTAGAAATTAAAATAATTAAATAATTAAGTAAAAATAAACTTAGAAAGAAGATAAATAAGATACAATTAGATCTTGGTGGTGAATATCTTATCCAAGAGTTTATTGAATTTATATGGAGGTTTAAAATTATATGTCAACTCACTCCACCTTACACACTATAGGAGAATGGTGTTAGTGAAAGTAGGAACCATACCTTGTTAGACATGGTAAGGTCTATGACGAGTTATGCAAATATTTTATTATCCGTTTGGGGATATGAATTAAAAAATGTGTAATATACATTAAACTGAGTACCAACTAAATTAGAAAATAGAATTCCCTTTGAGTTATGAAGTGGAAAGAAATATATTTTTTCACATACATGTGTATGGGTTTGCGATGTGTTTTCTAAGGCCTTACCAGGTGAAAAAATAGCACCCAGAGAAAAAATTGTATCTTTATAAGATATCTTAAGGAAACAAAGGCATACTACCTATATAACCCCTCAGCCAAGAAAGTGACTCTCCCTAGACAAACCGTCTTTATTGAGAGGGAGAACATCCTAAAATGGGATAGTGGGAGTAAGATTGAATTCAATGAATTCGATGATCAATATACATAAGAGTCTCTATAGGAATAGATTCCATAGGTCCCTATGGAAGTATTAGTTCCTAAAACACAAGTACTGTATAAGATTACTAGAGAGGTAAGAGAACTAGAGTAATATGGTTTTCTAGTAACTGAATATGGCGAATCATTATTAGTTGAGAATGATGAACCTCTATACTAAAAACAGGTTTTAGAGAGTTTGAATATGAAATATGGAAAGAATCCATGGTTTCTATAATAAATTCCACGTATCAGAACCATGTTTGTTTTCTGGTCAATGCGCTAGTTGATGTAAATCCCATAGGGTGAAAATGGGTATTCAAGAGATAAATGGATATGAAAGGTAAAGAAAATACCTGTAAAGAAAGGCTAGTGGATAAATTGTTTAAACAACATCATGGAATTGACTATGATGAAAAATTTTCACCTATTTTTATGTTTAAATCCATCGTAATTCTACTTTATATAATATATTACCATGACTATAAAATTTGGTAGATGGATGTCAAAAATTATTTCCTTAATGGGAACCTTAAATAAGATGTATATATGACACAACCAGAAGGGTTTGTGACTCAAGGTGATACTAAAAAGATATTTAAGTTGAAAATATCTATTTTTGGATTGAAAAAAGCATCAAAGTCCTCAAACATTCAATTTGATGAAGCTATAAAATAATTTGGTTTCATTAAGAATGAATATGATCCATATGTTTAAAAGTGTTTTAGTGTAAATGTAGTAATTATACTAGTAGTATATGTTGATGACATTATTGAAATAAAAAACCATTATTATAGTCTATTAGGGTCTGGTTAAACAAGTTTTTCTCCATGAAGGACTTAGGGGAAACAACCTATATTTTATGGATGAAAATCAGTTTTTACAAATCCAAGAGGCTACTTAGACCAATTTAAAGTACATATGTTGAGAACAAGATCCTTAGAACAGTTGATGAGGACTCTAAAAGTGTATCTAAGATACCCAAGATCAAATCTGGATGGAAACATATTTCCGAGGTGCTGTAGCAGCACTGTAGCAGGTACTGTTCAGTACTGTAGTAGTCATAACTATTCATCCATTTGGGATTTGGGCCACTGGTTTGGTTCTTGTGTCATTAAAGGCCTTTGGGCCACCCAAGGCCTTCGGGATAGTAAGGATTTCAGGCCACCTTAAGGCTTTCATGCCACATCAAGGCCTTCATGCCATCTCAAGGCCTTTGGGCCACATGAAATTGAGCTTAATGGACCAGGAAAACTCTACAAGGAGTAGGCTTCAGATGAGGATTCAGAGTAGGGGAATTCACTAGAGAAGAGATAAAAGATTTGGAAGAATGAGAGGGTATAAAATTTTCCATCGGGACTAGCCTGTGCATGTACGAGAAGCCTAGACAAACAACCATGTGAAGGTGGAGAGCTAACATCAATATTTAGACGTTGGGGAGGAGTAGTTCGAAGTATTTATAGTCTGGATGAATTAACCTAAGGCCTTATGGTCATTTAATGTCACAAAGCCTATGGGTAATGTATGATTTCACCTTAAACCCTAAAAAGGGTGATTATTGAAAATTAATAAAAATAGAAGGCCTTCAGGACATTAGGAAAAAGTACATATATTTACCAGATATTAAAGAGATTTAGTATGACTGACTGAATATTACTTTTTATTATAAAAAACACTTTTAAGGGAAAATTGAGAAACCAAGAAATCCTAAAAAACAACCAAAAAACAAAGATTGTAGAAAAATATCCACAGGACACGCTATAGGATCTGCCTCTCCCCAGAAAATGCAATATGACATCAAGCCTTCACCAGAGCAGAATCCTTTGACAAGCAATCCCGTGCAGAAGTGCACGAGCATAGAACCAATGGACGAGCCATACCTTCTCAATCATCAGAATCCAAAAGACCTACACTGATGAAGACCTCATTATATAATCCCCTTCTGCATAAGATCCAATTAGAATGTTGGTACGTAGCATCAAACGTCATAACAGAATCATATTGAAGATGGTCCAAAAGCAGGATACTACCATTCCTCTCAAACCAAATAACCAAAACCACCAATTTAAATAGAGTCACTAAAAATTATCATGAGATTTCTAGAGTTCGTCTCACTAAAAAACTTCTAGGATAAAGATGAGACCTACATACCTGGTACCTCCATAACCAGTTTCTCAAACTCAGAAGCTAGTTGGTTCCAGGACTGTATGTACTCTTCAATACTAATCTTTCCTTTGTTGAACCCCCTACAAGAATTAGATCCTACTTATCAATCTATGAGTATTTCCCCTCACTGAGAGACACTCTTAGATACATACCTATCATTTTAGTTTTCTCCTCCTCAGTTGTGTTAAGCAACAAGACCTATTATATCACTTCTTCTCTAGAACTTAATAATAAAACCAAGGACGAGTCACCCCGGTCCTCTGGAACTTGCTGACTAGAAGTATCCATGACCGTCTTCTTGTCATTCATCTTGTTTGAAGATTGAGTCTTCAAGGGAGGTGGTAAGTAGGAGTAATCCTTCCTCCCCTTCCTCATAAGAAAACTCCTATTACTCTTCGGACTTGAACCTTAATTTTCTGATTGTTCAGGTTCACTTCCATTGGATTCCTTCACATAAACCCCTTTAACATTAACCAGTTCAACATAATCAGATCTCAAACCTACCTCCACAAAGCCTTAAAACCTGTTACTCAAGCATATTGGGGTTCGGATCAAAGAATCCAAACCCCATATTCTCTTACCTCTAATAGAAACAACTTCTTCCATATCAACCCCTACTTCCCCTTACACACTCCACCACTATTAGACCTTAAAACCTCAATGAATGGGCCAACAGCAACACCCTCCTCACTGCCCACCAACTAGTCCATAGCCTCTTTACTCCCATTTCTCTAGTTCTTCACAAGACTAGCCTCATTTTGTACCAAATCATCACCCTTTAGCACAATGATATTGGAAGGACCTCCATCCAAGTCCTGCCTCATCCTGTTAAGCACCTCAGATACCTTCAGGTTGGTCTGAGGCACCGTGTCCTTTTTCCCCATGGAAGACCCATGGACATCCTTCATAGATACCTCGCCAACCATTAAAACACGGTCAAAACGATCCTCCTCCCCTGAATAAAACTCATGATATCCCCGATCCCTACCCTCCACATCTATTTCTATTTGATCTGAGCCATCCTCTACACAAAATGTAGGGACCTTTACCCAGCCGTTGTATCCCTAGGTAAGACCTGATCTCCCCAGCGACAAACCTCCTCAAAGTGACCTGATTGCTTGGGTATAAGAGAAACATACTTTCCAAAACCCCTAACCAATAGTTTTAAAGATCCCCATCAAAAAACCTCTGAAAAATGGCCCAACTTCTTGTACGTAGATAAAAAATCGATCCATTTCTCATAAATCACCCGTTGTTTGAATCTGTACTCCTCGTAGATAGTGATCCAAAAGAAATCAAATGGTTTCCTCGACACATCAAATTCCACACACACCCTCGAATTGACCGGATGAAAAGCTGACTCTGTGTGACTATCCGAGCATAAGAATCTACCAATGATATTACCAATAATTCTAATCATAGAAGGATTTTAAAACAGCAAGGGTAAATTAGGGAAGCTTACCCAAACCGCCGCAGCCGGAGTATCACAGTTCATATTGAACTCAAAGGACCATCGCAACAGGAAGAAACGAAACCCATTGAAGCTACGAGGGGCACTCAACCAGGGACAAATGAGGTCCTCCTCCAAAGAAAAACAGATCATTATATGATGGTTATTAAGAAATCCCATAGTCTCCCACTCCTGGAGCTCCCACAAGCTGAAGATGAACCTATCAAAGGAATCAACCGAGGGTATCCTCTTCCTAAACTGATCAACCAACGTGAGATTTAAAATCGAGTAATATTACATGAACTTTTCATTTGAAATTTGAAGATTGGGGAGTCCTTCGATGATATCCTTCACTTTAGGGCATATAAAAACTTTCGGAAAAGGGGGGAGGATATCGGGATTTGAGAAGGGACCAAAAAGGGGCTCCTTCCCTCCTGAAGGACTTCAAAGATCCCTCTCCCACTGGGTGGGAGGGGGGGGGGGGGGGAGGGACCAGCTCTGGAAATACCTTTGTCACCGAGGGGAGATGATCATTAGTCTAGGGTTCCACCACTTATAATTTTTATTCATACGCAACTACAGAATATCCATCATTTTTCATCATTTCAAAGAATTTCTTCTCCATCTTGATGGATTGTGTTGTTCACTGAATCATAAAGAGATTTAGTATAGAACAGTACAAGAGGGGATTGGTTCCAGTGTCACACGGTATACTTATTTATAAGAAAATGTGACCTCATACACAATATAAGAATAAGAGAATGAGTTGTATCCCACTCAATTTAGCGATAAAATCAATCATGTATGCCATGTTATTTACAAGACTTGATGTTTCCTATGCATTTAGCATGGTAATAAGATATAAAGTAGATCCCAGAGAACAACATTGGTTTTATTCAAAGGATATCATTAAGTTTATGAGAATAAATAAGGATATGTTCTTGTTTTATAGTGGAGAATAGAAACCAGTCATCAGGGGTTATACTAATCCAAATTTTCAAACAGATCAAAATGACCTAAAGTCACAATTAGGATATGTTTTCTATCTCAATAGAGAATCTATGACCTGGAAGAGTTCAAAGAATCCAATTTTCACTGATTCTATAGTGTATTATGAGTATATAGAGGCTTCTTATGAAATCAAGGAAGCCATTTGAATATGAAACCTTGTCTATGATCTTGATGTGGTACCTATAAGTAAAGACCCCATCACATTGTATTGTGATAATACTACAGTAGTGGATCTTACAAAAGTTACAAGTTCACACTAATGGAAAAAATACATACTCTAGAAGCATAAAATCTTGAGGTATTTTTATAATATGGGTGAAATTATAGTAATAAGAGTTCTTATAAAAGAAAACATGGTATAACCCTTGAATAAATGTCTATCTCAGTAGAAGTATGAAAATCATGTGGGATCTAGCAGACTGAAGGTTGTTAGGAGTTAGTTCTAGTGAAAGTGGGATTATGTTAGAGTTGGTTCCCTAGAACCATATTATTTTTACTTTATGATAATGTTCGTAGAGTAGTTATTTAACTAAAGGTCATAGTAGTTCCCTGGTAAGATGAGAACCTTTAAGTGACATGAATTTATTCTTAAATATATGATCTATAACTGGATTAAATCATTTGAGAGAGAAAAATGATTTTGAATATCAGGGGTGGAGACTCATAGGACATGAACCATCTTCTCATGGTGTACACCCTTGGTAATATCCAGTGTAGGGTATTATGAGAACGAGACATGCAATTGGAAATCCAAATTTATATGTGTCATTGGATGTTCCTATCTTAAAACATGTGTATTGATCCTTATAATTATTATTATTAATGAGTAGTATAAGTAATGTACTTTTATGTATTGATGAAAACCGTGGATACATATGTTTGCGGTGAGGTAGGATACAATGGGTGCGTCACGAGTAACATTGAATTAAATAATAATTCAAGAAATGATTTGTCCCTTATTTTTTTAATGAAAGTTAATATCTCAAGAACTTTTATGGAAATTACATATCCAAAATAAATCCATGTTCATGATGTTCAATATACCAGTTCAATTTTTGAAAATTTAAAGGAAGAGACATCGAGAATATAGGTTGATGGAACCAGCATTAAACCTTATTGATTATAGATATCATGATAAAGGGATTATATTAAATAGTGTGAATACATCTAAATTATTATGTCATTGTGTCATTAAATTTTTTCTCTATGGGTGCCTAGCATGTTTTTAGATGCAAACCTTGGACTTTATATTGCTTCACTTAATGCCACTAAGAAAGAGGCATAGAGGGTCACACACTTTGTATATCCAAAATCTCAATTAAATAATATATTATTATTTATTTTTTAGCAAGTTGAATAGATATTATTCCCACAAATGGTTTAATAATTATTCATGATTTCTTGATAACATATATTCCATCACCAGTTATTAGAGATAATGTTATGTGAGTGGAATATTTAATAAATATTTTTTTTCTATTTAGTGAATATAATATTTATTTATTTATTAGTGAAAAATACAGTGATATTTATTTATTAAATAAATATTAATTATTCAAGTACCAATAAATATTATGGTGGAATGGAAGACTGAGTGTAATAGTTCGATGATAAATACTATATATATTGAATATTATTTGATTAAATAAAATTTAATTTTAATTTTCAAGTTTAGTGCATGTCGAGAAATAATAATAATATTATTATTATGGTCATGGGGTATTATAAGGATTAAATAAATAATAAAGGGAATTTGTGAAATTATTTATTTCTAACCCTAGTTATATATAAACCCAATTATATTATTTTTCAAAGAGAGACAATTCATTTGTTTTGTTGTGTACAACTAAATTCAGAGAATCCCCTCGAAGTACTAGAGAAATGCCTTCTCACAGAATTCTTGCAAGAATAGAGAGAAATCCTCATCCAAATTATACTATCAAGTACATATGGATCAAATATATTCATTTGGAAGAGATTCTTAGGGTGATTAAAGGATAACGATGCAAGCAATAAGATCTATCATGTTAGCACCCATATATTCCTTTGATGACATTTAGAGATTTTGGGAACATGTGTGGATCACTGGTAGAAATTGTTTTTCCTTGATTCCTAAAACATAACTATGGTACAACATAGATCCATTGTTAGATACATTAATGAAGAAATAATTTCACATAAGGTAATTCTTTATTTTCTTAAATTAATTATAAATAATATGTGACAATCCATCAATTTTGGTTACTGAGTTTTATCCATTGTCTAAATTCTTTGATTTAATTCCATTGATCATGAAATTTATCATTTTATAAATATGGTATTTATTATCGATAATGAAAAAAATAAATGTTGGGAGTTAACCATAAAATTCTTCCACTACACCCAAAACCTATATATACCATATTGTCCCATACCCGTAAACTTTATCATGAGAAAGATAGATAGATAGGTATGATATCTTCAAGGAACTTTTCTCATAAAATATTGGATAATTTTCACCATCTTTGAATCATACAGTCAAGATGATTGGATACATTGGATGTTTGGACATCTTGGGTTTTAAGTTACCTGATGGTATGTGCACCAACCACATTTTATTCTCACTACTCCAGAGCCTCTCCAGTTTTATTATCGATTAAAATATAAAATATATTTATAAATATCTTATGGAACTCCTTAATATGATTTTAAAAGAAGATAAGGATATGAGGAATGGAATAACTATAGTCCTTATGGTGAATAAGAGGAATGGAAAAGATAAAGGATATAAGAATACTGCTAAGTATAAGGCTTCATCACACTACCCGACCAAGAGAAGAAGGATCCATAGGTAGTCTAAGGAACAATATGCAGAGTTTTTTTCATGTACTAAGGAGGGACACTATAATAAGAACCATGCCTCAATGAAGATGCACATGGAAGCTTCTGGTTCATTTAGTATCAAATGAAACCTCTATATTTATAATAGTTCAGTATCTGATATAAATTTTTGATCTCACATTTGTATCCAAATATAAGGATCAAGTAGATTCAATAAGTTTGAAATAGGTGAGGGGTATATTCATTATGCTAATAGATAAATACCAATTTTACAAGATATAGGTGACTACCACCTTAATTTGAAAAAAATAATGATTATAGTTCTAAAAAACTATTATTATGTTCCTAATGTTGAAAAAAAATTATATCTATTCCTAGTTTAGAAATGAATGATTTTTTTAAATTTTTGGAATAAAAGATGTTATTTTATGAATATATAATTTTTATGGCATGAAACATCTTAATAATGATCTTTTTATACTATAAAATGAAAATAAAGTGGTGGAAATCAATAAAAAATCAAGTTCACATGACTCATATTACACACATTTGTGGAATCCCTAACTAGGTTGTGTCAATTATAATTTACTTTAAAAGATATATAAGGTTGGGTATTTTGTTTCTTTTTAACTAAAACCATTTGGTAGTTGTAATGATTGTTTTCAAGGAAAGATAACCAAACCTAAATTTGGTAAAAATGGTGAAATAAACACATATATTCTTGATTTAGTTCATACATATGTGTGTGTGGACATTTTCTAGTTGAAGTTAGTGGTGGATACTCTTACTACATAACCTTTATGGATGAATTGAGTAGATATGTTTTCATTTACTTAAATATGTATAAGTCTAAATACTTTGAGAAATTTAATAAGTTTAATAATGATGTTGAGAATATTCTTTGTAAGAAGATAAAAAAACCCCACTAAGGCCATGTCATAGAGTATCTTAACCAAGATTTCATTAACTATTTGAAGGATTTTTGAATATCATCTTAACTCCCTCATCTTTACATGTAATGATGGAATGATGTTAGTTAAAGGAGGAACCTAACCTTATTTGACATGGTGAGGGAGATTATGAGTCATGATGAACTTTAATTATCCTTTTGGGTATATGAATTAAAAATTATGACATATACAATAAATTAGGTTCCAATTAGTGAGGAAATTATCATTCCATATGAATTATAGTGTGGGAGGAAACATGTATTTTTAAATTTACATGTGTGGGGATGAAAAGTTTTTTATGGTAATTTATGGAAATAAACTTGAACTATAAGGCACAAAGTTAATATTTATAGGATATCCCAATGAAAAAGAAGATATTACATAAACAAACCTTCAAATTAAAATGTAATAGTGTCTATACATGCCATGTTTTTTGAGATGGATTATATATTCAAAATAGATACTGGGATCAAGATTTAATTTTATAAAGTTAATTCTCAAGATATAAAAAATTGTAATAGGAAGAAATTTCAAAAGCCCCCATGGAATAGGTTGTTCTATAGATACTAGTACTATATAGAAGAATCAAAGAGGTCAAAGAACTATAGTGATATGGTTTTCTGGTTACCGAGGATAGATACTCATTATTAGTTGATAATAATGAATCTATGTCCTTCAAATAGGTAGTAAATATATTATAAGTTGTAACATGTAAATAATAACTAAATTTTTAGATTGATTTTATATAACAAAACTATGTTTGGGTTTTGATATATCCTCTAGTATTTGTAAATACTTTTGGGTGAAAATGGTTATTGGAGAAGAAATAGGACATGTAAGGTAAATTTAGTACCTATAAAGCATGATTGGTTTCAAAAGGGTTTAAGAAACATCAATACATAGACTATAATAGAACCTTTTCACAAGTTTTTATACTGAAATAAATTATAATTCATCTTACTATAACAAATTACCATGATTATAATATTTTAAAAATGGATGTCAAAATAGATTTCTTTAATGATAACCTTATAGAAGATTTATATATGACACAAACATAAGGGTTTGTGACTCCAAAGGATTAAAATAAAGAATTCAAGTTGAATATATCCATTTATGGGTTGAATTAAGTATATAGATTAGGGAACTTTAATTTTGATTAAGTCACTAGAGAATTTAGTTTCATAAATAATGAATTTGAGCCCTATTTTTATAAGCGGTATAATGAGAGTGTAATTGTTTTACTAGTAACATAAGTTAATGAAATATTACTAATGAGAAACAAAATATTAGTCTTATAGTCATTTAAGACATTTTTGAACAATTCCTTCTCTATAAAGGACTTAGATGATGAAATTTATTTTCTAGGGATGGAGATCATTCGTGATATATCTAATAGGTTTGTTGGACTAAGTTAGGGTATATACATTGACCAAATAATGAAGAGACTTAATATGGAACAATCCAATAGGGGATTTTTTACAGTGTCATATTGTATATATATCTCTAATAAATGTGTCCTCAAATACAATAGGAGAGAGAGAGGATGAGTAGAAATCATTATTCTTCTCTAATAGGTTCTATCATGTATTCCACACTTTGTAATAGGATTGATGTTTCCTACACCTTGATCATGGTATAAAGATTTCAAGAAGACCCAAGAGACCAGCATTGGACTATTATAAAGACTATATTAAAGTATTTGAGGAATACTAAGGATATGTTCCTAGTTTATGGAGTATATGGGGATCTATTCATTAGGGGATATATAAATGTTAGTTTCCAAATAGATCATGTAATATCCCGACTTTAATTTTAGGTATGACAATCTTATTTTTCATTTTATACTTTCTTTTTTCAATCATTGATTGAGTTAGGTGAAATTTAGTTTTATTTAATGGTGATGGTTTTGAATAGTATATGATTTGGCTATGGCTTGGTTGGATTATTATGATGTAGAATTGAGTTTTAGTGGTTCTTCCATTTTTGGAATAGCTACGGCGTAGTGTGAGAGATATGATGTGGAGGTTGGGAATATGGAATGATTCTAGTTCTTCCAAATTTGGTGTCACTATGTCGTGGATCTAGGCTAAGGTGTAGACTTATTAGATTTATAATTCTAAAGTGTGATTTCTCCCTTGAAGCAAGGTCCCTTTTTCCTAGTTTATTGGATCTCACCGCTGATCAAAATGTGGATTATAAAAATGATTTGGCTAGGATCTATTGTGTCATAGCCCCTTACCTTACACTCTAGTTTTCTTCCATATCATCTCCTTTTGTGATGTGAATTAGGGCTTGTGCCATGGTTTTTTGTTTTCAGTTTTCCTTATAAATTCTAGAGACTCTCTAACCAAGCCTTCTCTCAGACCTTTCCCTAAAACTTTGAGTGAACCTAAGGATGTTTCAAGAGAACCTATAGCCTTAAAGCCCTTGTCTTCATAAAAAAAATTATAGGATAAATTCTTGGTGATCCTATTTCTGATCAAATCTATAATATCTTTTATATACATTAAGGAATTGAGGATTTTTTTCTAGATCTATAATCCTTTTAGTGAGTTGTTTTTGGAATTATGGTGGTAAGTGTTACCTTTAGTTTTATTCATTATATAACTTGAAAATTTAGAGATTTATGGTTAGTAAATTATTGATTTAGGATCCTTCCTTGATTATTAAAACCCTATACTAAACTTTTCTTGTTGTTTTTCCATGGGTGTTGACATTCTAAGTGTTTTTGGTAGGTGGTTTCATGGTTTGAATTTATTATAAAAACATCGCTTTCTTTCTATTTTATTTAGTTTCTAAAATAGTTAGAAAGAAAGATATATATATTTGTATTAAAAATGGGTTTGAAATAGATTTTAAAGGGAATGATCATTGTTTTGATAAAATGTGGTGGTTTTTTTATGGTTTTGAAAAATGGATTTATCCCTTTGTGTTGTTAATGAAGATGGTTTCAATGTATGTTTTGTGTGCTTTCAAAGATAAAATTACCTTTGTACGAATCTAATATTGTAAAACTAAATGTGATCGATGAAGATGTATGGATCCATCCTCAAGGGTGAACTACTTCTCCCTAGACCTATTTTGATAAGGTAATGTGTGAATCATGTGGCCTAAGTTTTGGAAATGATCCACTATCAAGAGTGAAATCTTACCCCCTAGACTAGTTATACTATGGTAATGTGTACACCAGGGGGCTTAATGATCATGATGTTGTTATGGTGATCCTCAATGACATGGAACTGTTGAAATTATAGGTATATTTTTACTAGTTATTATCCTTGACATTCATATTTGGGATGTTTATAGAAATGATTTGAAAACCAGGATATTGGTAAGTTTTATAAACTATGAAAAGAGATGATTTTCCATATTTTATATTAAACTATTTAGAATTTTATGTCATTATTTTTTTATGTTCATTTAAGAATAATTGGTTTATTTTGTAAAGTTTTCTTATAAAACACTTAGTGGTATCCTACATGGCTCTTTTTATCACACCCTACATACACTTGGTGGTATCCTAATGGGATCTATTTATATATCTTCATATTATATTATTACATGTTATTTATGTATAAATCATTCCCAGAGTATGTATTTGATGCCCATTCACTAATCACCAGCCTGCGAGGATTGAGAACACCCTTCAAGCTGTGTTGGGGCCAGTTAAGGCTCTAGATAGTTGGGTAATTTGGGCTTTGTTCATGAAAAATTGGTATCAAAGGGATGTTTTCTATTTACATTATCAATATTCATTTTGGGATTCCTTGATAGATAGGATATACCCAAATGGAATGAAGACATTATTTTTATTGATTTTTGATAACCCCCCTTTCAAGGGATGAGAGGAACCCTTACAAGGCCCATAGGCTTAATGGATTACATGACCTGAGGGTATTATAAGAATTAATCCTAGACATGACTACATGTAAATTACCTTCCCCTGCATCTAGATCGTGAAGTCAGCTTCCCACCTTCACATTTCTTGTTTGGATAGAAATACCTGTGCATAGGTGCACAAGCTTGGTCCTGATGGTAATTTACATACCCTCTCATTCATCCAAATATGGATAGCTTTGTTCTGGTGAAATCGCCTACTCTGATTTCTCATTTAGATCTAGTTCCTTTGGTGTTTCTAGTTTCATCTGCACAACATGATCTATATGAGGTATCCCAAAGGTCTTGAGGTGCCCTAAAGGCCTTTAAGTGGACTGAAAGCCTTTACTTTCCCAAAGGCCTTGGTCGACCTATAGGAATTAAGGACTCCAAGCCCAAACTGGTGACCTAGAGGTGAATAGTTACAGTTGGTACAATACCAAACAATACCTTCTATAGTACCCGCTACAATACCTACTATAGTACCTTTTATAGTTGTAAGGACCTAGTTGGAGTAATTAACCACTGGGGGGGGGTGAATCAGTGGTACCCCTTTCTCTTCTTTTAAGTTCCCTTAAAATGAGAACAAACTCCGTCTCTTGTTAAATATATACTTCCCTGCTGAGAAACAAACAAGCACACATCCAAAGGAACACAACAATTTACAAGGTTCACTATTCAATAAGAATAGCTACGTCCTTGGTATGGCTGGAAACAATCCAACACCATACAATCCACTAAGAAAATAATCCTTGGATTACAACGAGTAGGATATACCCTTACACTTGTGAAGCACTGTGAAACAATTACTCCAGTGCGTGTGCACCCTTTTAGCACAATAGGGAAAAGTATCTTTTCTTGTAAAAACTTATGTTACCTGCACTTCCTTTCAAATACACAAGTGTAAGCAAGTTTAGCACAAATCTTAACTTCCTTACCCAGAAGAAAGGCAAGGACTTATTGGACTTGTGATATATCAATTACTGTCCAAACTTCCCATTCTGAATCTCCACTCCAAATTCTTCACTCCAAAATTTTTTCTTCACTCCAATTCTTCAATCTGAGTCTTCCTTAGTCTGAGAAACTCAATACGGTGACAACCAGTACTGATTCCCCATTCCAAATCTCCACTCCAAATTCTTCACTTCGAAATTTATTCTTCACTCTGATTCATCAATCTGAGTCTTCCTCATTATGAGAAACTCAATACGGTGACAGCCAGTACTGATTCCCCATTCCGAATCTCCACTCAGAATTCTTCACTCTGAATTCTCTTCTTCACTCTGATTCTTCGATCTGAGTCTTCCTTAGTCTGAGAAATTCAATACAGTGACAGCCAGTACTGATTCCCCATTCCGAATCTCCACTCCGAATTCTTCACTCCAAATTTTCTCAATCTGAGAAACTCAATACAGTGTCAACCAGTATAAAATTATTGTTTTGATTGAAACCACACTGAAACTCTGTCGGCCAAACAATTATTTCTCTCTCTAGATTATCAGAGCTTCTCTCACTACTTTATCATCACACCCTTACTTTATACTCTGATCTCCTTTTATAGGTGCTCCAAAGTGTACTTAGGCGGGAAACCAAAATATTTTCCCACTCACTTAAATTCACCCAAATCTTAATTCATCCTAAAATCTCGGAGTAATTAATACTTTGTTAGTGCTTCTAGAATCTTCTCGAATCTTCTTGCACTTCTCTTGTTTTAGAACTTTGGCCTTTTTCAGATCTGACCTTGTTACACAAGATTCTTTGTATCACATTCTCGGATCCACTCATCTGTCTTCTTGGCATCACTTTCTCGGATTCACTCATCTGTTTTCTCGACATCATATTCTCGGATCCAGCCTTCTTAATTCTTCGGCATCACTTTCATTCTCGGCATGAATCTTTACTACTTCTTCGGCATGAAACCATTTCCATTATCGATATGACTCTTCATCACTTCTCGGTATGTCTTTTCATTGCTACCTTGGTATGAATAATTCTTCATTCTCGGTATGACTCCTCTTTATTCATCGATACCGATGATTTTGAATTCTTGGTATGACTCCTCTGGATCTCAGTATGGATTCACCAGTTCTTGGTATGGCTTCATCAGTTCTCGGTATGGCTTCACCAATTCTCGGTATGGCTTCATCAGTTCTTGGTATGGCTTCATCAGTTCTTGGTATGGCTTCTGGTTCTCAGTGTGACTTCACCGATTCTTGGTATGACTTCACCAATTCTCGGTATGACTTCTCCAATTCTCGGTATGACTTTTGGTTCTCGGTGCGACTTCACCGATTCTCGGTACGACTTCCCCGATAAACTTTTGCTTGCATTGTGAGTACTTGCATATACTCACAAATTTAGAGTTACAAAACAGAAAAGCATCGTCACAATGAGTGCCTTCACATATCATATCAGCAAGCTTTCGAGAATTTGCAATTTCCCGGTTCCGAACTTCTCAATTTCCAGACTCCGAATTCCAGACTCCGAATTCTTCAAACACGAGGTTCTGAATATTCAATATTCTTGGTTCCGAATCTTCAAACTTCCAGCTTCCAAATTCTTAGAAATCCAAGGTGTCTTTCCTTTATGAATACTTCCTCAAGATGAAAAAAAGACAATCCATGCAAACCATCTCTTCCTTCAACTTGGTCCTAACAATCTCCCCCTTTGGATTTTGTTGTCAACTAACTTTTCATAAATCACCAAACTTGGAAACCTCAAGCAATGGATTACTTATCAATAATTACAAGCCTATGTGAGCTAACTCATTGTAGGAAACAAGAATCATTGACAGAAAAACCATGCTCTCCTTAGGTAGTGAAAAAGACATCTTAAACATCGTACTTCCTGTAAACAACTTCAAGTTCTTTCCTACAACCACTCCAACAAACAGTTAGAATAGTTCACATACACAAACAATGCTGAGTTCATAGCTTACCCACCACTCTCTCTTTGAAAAATAGATTTATGATACAAAAAACTTCTCCCCCTCGACAAAACAATCCAAAGGTAAGGAGAGAGAGGGGACAGTACAACATACCTTATCCTTGAAGAGGAAGAGGCTGGACACCCATGTTCAACCTCAATCTTGAGAATGATTCCTTTGGCAGCAGTTTCATGAAAATATCAACAACTTGTTTAGTAGATGAAACATATTCAAGTCTAAGTTCATTCTTTTCCACATGCTCTTTTATGAAATGATATTTGATGTCAATATGCTTTGAACGAGAATGTTGGACTAGATTCTTGGAAAGATTAATTTTGCTTTGATTATCACAGCCCAAGAGCAAGGACAGCTTCACTTCAACTAACATATCTTCCAACTTTGTCTTTATCCATATAAGTTTAGTAGCGGCCATGGTGGCAGCAACATATTCATCTTTAGCTGTACTAAGTGTCATAGAATTTTGCTTCTTCTAGTTCCATCCAACACAACTTTTTCCTATAAATAACATTCCACCAGATGTGTATCTTCTATCATCAACATTTCTTTCCCAATATGCATCTAAATAGCCAAATAAATAAATGTTATTTGAGCCACTATACTTGATTCTGAATTCTGCTACGCCTTTTATGTATTTGAGAATTCTTTTTCCAGCAACAAGATGTGATTATGTAGGAGCACTCTGAATTCTTGCACATAAGGTAACAACAAAAACAATATATGTTCTTGATGCAGTCAAGTATAAAAAACTTCCAATCAACTTTCGATATTCTTTCTGATCAACTTCTTTTCCTTCATCATCTTCGCTTAGCTTCGTTCCCACTAAGATAGGAGTTGATACAAGTTTTGAGTTTTGCATCCAAAACTTCTTAAGAAGTTCCTTAGCATACTTTTCTTGGGAGAGAAAAATGAATTCTTTCTGTTGCAAAATTTTAACCCAAGAAAGTATCTCATTTCACCCAACATGGACATCTCAAAGACATTCTTAATTTCTTCAACAAACCTTTCACAGCTTCTTTCATCATTCCCAGCAAAAATAATGTCGTCAACATAGACAATCACAATGAGAGAAAGATATTAGCTTTCCTTGATGTACAGATTGTTGTCAACTCTTCCTTTCTTGAAGTTCATCTCCTTTAAGAAAGTGGCCAGTTTGGAATACCATGCTCTTGGAGCTTATTTTAGCCCATATAAGGATTTATTCAACTTTCACACATAAATTTAATTCTTCCCAAGAACAAAGACACATGGTTGCTCAATATAAACTTCTTCTTTGAGATCACCATTAAGAAATGCAGATTTAACATCCATTTGAAATATTTTGTTGCCTCGTTGTGCAGAAATAGCAAGAAAGATTCAGATAGTTTCTAATCTGGCTACAGGAGAAAAAGTTTCTTCAAAGTCAATTCCTTCAATCTAAGAGTGGCCTTTGTAAAACAATCTTTCTTTATTTCTAATAACTTCACCTTCTTCATTAAACTTGTTCCGGAAGACCCATTTGGTGCCAATAATGTTCTTATTTTCTGGATTGGGTATGAGTTCCCATGTGTCATTCTTTTTAATCTAATCCAATTCTTTATTCATGGCTTGAACCCATTCTGGATTCTCAAAGGCTTCTTTAACATCATTTGGTTCCACTTTGGAATACCAGGAAGTATATGATATAGAATTACTTGTTATTCTTGTTTGAACCGTGTGACATTGATCACCAATAATATTCTGAGCTTGCACTTGTTTCATCAGCCTTGGATAAGTTTTTCATGTGCCTTCCTCATCACTTGATATGACTGAATCCGAATCTTCATCTTGATTAGGATTACAATTCATTGCATCCTTATGAGAATCGTCTACTTTATCTTCCTTGTCTGTTTGGACATGCATATCTTTACCCGGATTTTCAATGACTTTTACATCAATTGTATCCACCATTCTTCCTATTTATTTGTTAAAGCATCTATAACCTCTTCGTTCTGGAGCATAACCAAGAAAAATTCCATCTTATCCTTTCTGCTCGAATTTTCCACTACTTCCACCTTTCTTCTTAATGATGCATGGGCTCCCAAAAACTTTAGCATGATTCATAGTTGGTGTAATGCCATAGAAAAGTTCATATGGAGTCTTGTTTGATTGGGGCCTATAGAAACATCGATTTTGAATATAAATAGTTGTACTTGTAGCTTTCCTCCAAAAGTAATGATTAAGGCCATGTTCAAGTAACATAGTTCTTCCCATTTACACCAAGCTTCTGTTCTTTATTTCAGAAACCCCATCTTGTTGAGGTGTATATGGAGCGCTATATTCATGCTGAATCCCATGCTTCTCAAGATAGTCTTCAAATTCTTCACTTCTCTACTCCCCACCATTATCTGTTCTCAATTTCTTTACAGAGTACTCACATTCTTTCTCAGCTTTCCTTCTGAAGCTTTTAAAAATTTTCAGGGTGTCTGACTTGTGCTTCATAAACATAACACATGTAATGCGAGTAAAATAATCAATGAAGTTGATGAAGTACTTGTCTCCATTTGTTGATTATTTTCTCATCGACCCACATATATCAGAATGTATCAGTTCAAGGGGTTGTTTTGAACAAATGTAAACATTCTTATGCACAACACTTGTAATATTTCCTTTCTGACAGGTAGTGCAGCACCAATCTCTTCTTCTTAGAAAATATGGAATATCTCGAACACTATCCCTTTGAGATAACTTGCTCATATTTCTCTGACACATGTGTCCAAGTCTTCTATGCCATAACTGATTTTCTTCCACTATGCTCATGTAACAAGAGTTTTGTGAATTTCCAACTTGAAATAGATTACCTTTGGTTCGTTAGCCACTTGTAACAATCTTCCCATCTTCTTCACTTTTCACAATAAATCCATCTTTCTTGAAGACAACTTTGTTACCCTCATCACACAATTGTGATACACTCAGCAAGTTGTGCTTCAGTCCATAAACATACAGAGTTTTCTTGGAATTTAATTTTTCCTTCCCAATGATGGCTGATCAAACACCTTTGATTTTTAAAGATTCATCATTGCCAAATGTCACTGTGACTTCTTTAAACTTCATCATATTCTTTAGCAACTTCAAGTATCCTATCGTATGTGAAGAACACCCACTATCAAGTATCCAAGGTCGTTCTTCTTTTGTAACTTTTAGAGCAGTTTCAACAACAAGAGATTTTTCTTCTTTCACTTCTTTATTCACCTCCAGCTTCTAAGAATTATGAACTTTTTGTTGAGCCGGTAATAGCACAGGACATCCTTTTTCATGGTGTCCAAGTTTCTCACACATTTCTTAAATTGTATCTAGAGGTTGTAACCTATTTTCTATCTTGACGTCATTCTTCTCAATTTTCTTCAAGAAAACCTTCTCACTCTTATTCCTTTGAGGATATTGACTCCCCCTCAATATTTTCCTTTCATAACTTTTGGGGTGGTGGTAATAAGGTTGATTGAACCAACACATATTCCCTGTATGCCCGAATCCACCACAATACCAATAGTACCCATAGAAGGAGTACCTTCCTCTAAAGCTTTTTTTCTGATAGTTCTTTGTTGCTCTTTCTTCAGACCCACCAACCATTCTTTAGTTAGCAAGATTGCTCTGCTGGAATTCTACCTTCTCTGATTTTTCTTGTTTTTCACCATTGTTAGACTTAGGTTTCCTTGAAACTTCAGAGTTCCCAGTAACGCTGGTCTTGGCCACATAAGTAACTTTCTCAGCTTTCTTCTTCACAGCAATCAATTTATTCTTCTGTTGAATTTTCTCAGAATGTGCTTGTTGAGAGCCTTCAACAACATCAGTAGTTGAGTTTTGAAAACAAATGTTTTTTTATTCAACTTCTGAGAGATTATTTTGAACAAGTTCTAATTCTTCCTCCTTTTACTTCAGCTTAACTCTCATGTTCCCATTTTTATTTTTATCATCTTCAAGAGAATTCTTCAAGTCTTCAAGCTGTTTCTCAAGTTCTTCTTTATCATTGGATTGATTGGATGCTGAGAAACATTCATCTTCCAACTTTTTGTTAAGCTTCTCCATCCTTCTGATCTTCCTTAAACATTCCTTCAATTCTTCTTTCAGATGCATCTCAAGATGAGTTTCTTCTTCTTTTGAGCTACTGCTTCTGAAATCTTTATAATTCATTGTTGCAATGAAAGTATTTTCCACACCATGCTCAACTGTTTTTTCAGATTCAACATCACTTTCTTCATCTTCTTCATTTACGGATAGAAAGCCTTTTCTCTTTGATTTGAAGAACTTCTTTTCTTTCTCAGACTTTCCTTTTCCACCCTGCTTATTCCATAACTTTCTTGGTTTTATTTCTTCTTCATCACTATCTTCCTATTTCCCCCTTCGAGGGCTGTTAGCCGCAAATTGGCCAATTCCTACACATTCAAAACACTTGAAGGGAAGTTTTCCCTTGTATTTCCCTTTGTATCTTTTAACATTTTTTGGAAACAAGGATAAAATATCATTAAGATTTTTACATACCTCACTTTAAGAGTCAGAGTCACCACCATATTCTTCAATCAATATCTTCTTAGAATTTTCCTTCTTCATGGATTTGAAAGATAATTCTCTGTCAACCTTTGTCTTGGTCTTCATAGTCTTTTCCCTTCTCATCTCATAAGTAATGAGAGTGCTATGTAAATCATCAAGAGATAGGGTCTCTAAATCTCTGTCTTCTAATGAATATACCTTCGCATACAATTTATCAGGAAGAATTCTCAAGATCTTTTCCACCACAGTAGAGTCTTTCGGCTCTTCACCGAGACATCTAATAGTACTAACAATATCGTTTACCCTGGTGAAGAAATCCCCAATAGATTCATGCTCTCCCATATTCAAGTCTTCATACTTCAATCTCTAGATTTGAAGTTTTTCCTTCTTGACTTTTGTATTTCCTTCGTATATGTTTTTCAGTTTGTGCCATATACCTTTGGATGTGTCCACTCCTTTTATTCTCAAGAATTCACTTTTAGAAAGTGAAGACAATATAAAATTCTTGGCTCTTCCATCATTCTCAAGAAACTTCTTGTCAAGAGGTGTAAGTGGAACATTGTCTTCAATGGGGGGAAACCCAACTGTTATAGCTTCAAGAACTTCATAACTAATAGACATGAGATACGGTAGCATTCTATCCTTCCAGATGTGATAGTTCTTCCCATCAAATACCAGAATGCCTTTTTTGTTCACACAATTTAGATTCTCCATCAGCAAGTAAAACAAAGGTAACCTCTCTATGATACCACTTGTAAGGACCCGGTTGGAGTAATGAACCACTGAGGGGGGGGGGGGGGGTGAATCATTGGTACCCCTTTCTCTTCTTTTAAGTTCCCTTAAAATGAGAACAACCTTTTTCTCCTGTTAAAGATATACTTCCCAGCTGAGAAACAAACAAGCACACATCCAAAGGAACACAGTAATTTACAAGGTTCACTATTCAATAAGAATAGCTACGTCCTTGGTATGGTTGTAAACAATCCATCACCATACAATCCACTAAGAAAAAAATACTTGGATTACAATGAGTAGGATATATCCTTACACTCATGAAGCACTATGAAACAATTACTACAGTGCGTGTGCACCCTCTTAGCACAATAGGGAAAATTCTCTTTTCTTGTAACAACTTATGTTACCTGCACTTCCTTTAAAATACACAAGTGTAAGAAAGTTCAGCACAAATCATCACTTCCTTACCCAAAAGAAAGGCAAAGACTTCTTGGACTTTCGATAAATTAATTACAGTTCAAAATTCCCGTTCTGAATCTCCACTCCGAATTCTTCACTCCGAAATTTATTCTTAACTCTGATTCTTCAATACGAGTCTTCCTTAGTCTGAGAAACTCAATACGGTGATGGCCAGAACTGATTTCCCATTCCGAATCTCCGCTCCAAATTCTTCACTACAAAATTTCTTCTTCACTCCGATTATTCAATCCAAGTCTTCCTCAGTCTGAGAAACTCAATTCGGTGACAACCAGTACTGATTCCCCATTCTGAATCTCCACTCTGAATTATTCACTCCGAATTCCCTTCTTCACTTTGATTCTTCAATCCGAGTCTTCCTCAGTCTGATAAATTCAATACAGTGATAGCCAGTACTGATTCCCCATTCCGAATATCCACTCCGAATTATTCACTCCGAATTTTCTCAATCCGAGACACTCAATACAGTGTCAACCAGTATCAAATTCTCATTTCGATTGAAACCACAATGAAACTCTATCGACCAAACACTTATTTCTCTCTCTATATTATCAGATCTTCTCTCACTACTTTATCATCACACCCTTACTTTTTACTCTGATCTCCTTTTATAGGTGCTCCAAAGTGTTCTTTGGCGGGAAACCAAAATATTTTCCCACTCACTTAAATTCACCCAAATCTTAATTTCTCTTGAAATCTCGGAGTAATTAAGACTTTTTCCATGCTTGTAGAATCTTCTAGAATCTTCTTCCACTTCTCTTGTTTTAGAACTTTGGCCTTTTCCGGATCCGACCTTGTTACACAAGATTCTCGGTATCACATTCTCGGATCCACTCATTTGTCTTCTCAGCATCACTTTCTCGGATTCACTCATCTGTCTTCTCGACATCATATTCTCGGATCCACCCTTCTTGATTCTTAGGCATCACTTTCATTCTCAGCATGACTATTCACTACTTCTTCAGGATGAAACCATTTCAATTATCGGTATGACTCTTCATCACTTCTCAGTATGGCTTTTCATTGCTACCTCGGTATGACTAATTCTTCATTCTTGGTATGAATCCTCTTTATTCATCGATACCGATGATTTTTAATTCTCGGTATGACTCCTCTGGATCTCGGTATGGCTTCACCAGTTCTCGGTATGGCTTCATCAGTTCTCAGTATGGCTTCATCAGTTCTCTTTATGGCTTCATCAATTCTTGGTATGGCTTCATAAGTTCTCGGTATGGCTTCTGGTTCTCAGTGTGACTTCACCGATTCTCAGTATGACTTCACCAATTCTCGGTACGACTTCTCCAATTATTGGTACGACTTCTAGTTCTCAGTGCGACTTCACCGATTCTCGGTCTGACTTCCCCAATCAAATTTTGCTTACATCGTGAGTACTTGCATATACTCACAAATTTAGATTTAGAAAACAAAAAAACATCATCACAATTAGTGTCTTCACATATCCTATCAGCAATATTTCTAGAATTTGCAATTTCCCGGTTATGAAGTTCTCAATTTCCAGACTCCGAATTTCAGACTCCGAATTCCAGACTCCGAATTCTTCAAACACCAAGTTCAGAATGTTCAATATTCTTGGTTTTGAATCTTCAAACTTCCAGCTTCCGAATTATTAGAAATTAAAGGTGTCTTTCCTTTATGAAAACTTCCTCAAGATCAACAAAAGAAAATCCATGAAAACCATATCTTCCTTCAGCTTGGTCCTAATAATAGTACCCCCCATAAATATGCCTCTATCCAGATTTGAACCATGGTCTTGTGGATGCACTTGGAGATTCCTCACCAATAAGGCTTTGGATTATGTGCTATATGTGATATAGGAATGTGGGGACTTATGGGGTAGATTGGGAGTGAGTTTTAGTCAAGATCACATCATAATTATCCTTTAGTTACCACGGGTGGTTTATTGAAGCAGTGGTGTACACAATATGAGATATGAACCATGGTGTACTACCTTCCCCTATTCAGGCTAGGGAGGCAGGACCTTGAAGGTATAAGGGCATGATTCATGCTCATGAATTTATTTTTTATAAATTTACATCCTTTCAAGGGATGAATGTTCCTTAGGAGGTTAAGGATTGATTATGAAATCCCAAGAGGATTTTTTAATTTTTAGATACTCCTGATTTAGTCAAAGTGATGCGCACCATCTTTAGATATAAATGGCTGAATGGAAGGTGGTGAGACTCAATTTTATTATCTAAGAAGCATGAGGTCTTAGAGTGTAAGGTCTTTAAGGCCACATTCATTAATAAATTCAACCCAGAATCCATGAATATGGTGGAGTTGATGGAGTTTCTCAAACTTGATAAATGGAATCGTTCAGTTATGGTTTATGATAATTGCTTCATTGGGATCTCTATGTTTTCATATAAGGTGGTATCTAATGATAAGATGACCTATTAGAGGTTTTTGATGGGTATTTCAGTTGATATTCAATATTTTATTTTAATGTTAAAACTAACCACCAATGTTGAAGTGGTGGATAGGTCGTTGATGTCGTAGTTTTACCTAGAGGGTAAGTTAGGATCGATAGAAGTACCATTTTCATATAATGGTAGATCTAGTAGATTTTATGAGGTAAAAATGAATTGAAGTGAGTTTTTATGGGAAGTAATGGTGGTTCTTATCAGAGGTATCTTCCTACACCATCATTAATGACTAATATCTTAACATGTTACCGGTTTGGCTAGGCCTGACACATGAAGATATTTTTCCCCATGCCTCCAAATGTTTGAAACTCATGTGGTGAATATATTAAAACTTCCAATAGAAATTTTTACATTCATTATAAAATTTGTGATACCTTTATAAAGGAGAAAGGAGAAGGGTTTTCATTTCACCTTATTATCTTTCTTTATGTTTGATGTATATATGGTTTGGGATTTCATGGTACTCTACTTGGACCTCTTCAATGGGATTATTAGGATGGAATCGTTGATCACTAAAAAGAATCATATCAATTTTTATCATCAACGGCTATTATTTAACACTTCTGATGAGAGATCCTATGGAATACAAGGTCTAGTTGGGAGGATCCATATATTTTAGAGCTTAGTAAGTTGATGTTTTTGTTTACAACCAAGTTGGAATTATAATCTAGTGGTGGTGGCCTTCCTTCAGTAGTCAATGAGTTTCTAGAAGTGGTTTGAAATGAATTCTCGGGGATGAATCTAGAGTAGGAGGTGGAGTTATTGATTTACTTGGTGTCAAAAACTCATCCAATATCAATCCCATCTTATCAAATAGATCCAGATGAATTGAAAGAGTCAGATATTTGGTTGGATGACTTTATATACAAGGGTTTTATTTGACAAAGTATATCTCCTTAGGAAGCCCTCATGATTTTTTCTAAGAAGGTTTATGGAAATATTCGTTTATGCATCGATTATCATAAGTTAAATCGAGTAATAGTCTAGAAAAATACCCCTTAACTCACATTGATGATTTGTTCATCTAGTTGAAAGGGTAAATTTGGTTTTATTAAATTGATTTTTAGTCTGTTTATCACTAACTCAGAATAAAGGAATCACATATTCCAAATATATCCTTCAAGAGTAGGTATGGAAACTTTGAGTACCTAGTAATGCTGTTTGGTTTAACTAATGGTCCTGCTATCATTATTGTATAGATGAAATTTATTTTCCACCAAAATATTGATATCTTTTTAATGGTGTTCATGGATGACATCTTTGTGTACTAAAAGGTCAAGAAAGATCATGTGTATCACTTGAGGCATATTTTAGGAATTATGAGCGATTAATACCTATAATATAAACTATCCAAATGAATATTTTGGATTCAATAAGTTATGTTCTTAGTATATGTGATATCATAACTTGGCATCTCAATTGATGCTAGAAAATTAATGGTAATCATATCACGGGATGAACCAAAAAATGTCATTGATATTCATAGATTCTTGGGTTTGGTAGGATATTATTTGTGGTTCATAAAGGATTTATTAAATATTGATTCTTCTTTGAACACTCTCACCTATAATGGGGTGAAGTTCTTATGGGATTCTAAGTGTTAGGTATCCTTTAATTAACTGAAGTAAGATTTAACCTCAACATAAATTCTAACTTTACTAGAGGCCAGTCAAGGATATGTGGTCTTCTATGATGATTTAGGTTTATATTTAGGTTTCAAAATTATATAAGGAGATTATATAGTAGATTATGTCTCATGTAATTTTTAAAATCATGATAGTAATTATCCCACTCATGATTTAGTGATAGTAGCAGTTTCGTATGCCCTGAGAAGTTGGCATCACTATCTTTTTAGGTTAAAGTTTATTGTATAATATGACCACAAAATTTTGGGTTATATATTTACTCAAGAAGGTTTGAACCTCTAATAGAGAGGTTTTTTCAAATACCTATAGTTATTCAACATTGAAATTTCCTACTCTAAAGGGAAGGGTGATGTTGTTGATGATTCACTTAGCAGGAAGTTTTTTTCCCAGGCTATGAAGGAAGTTAAGGATGAATGTAACTTGATGAGATTATTTTCTTATGTATACTTGGGAGTCAAGTTAGAGGAGTCTGGTAATGTTCTGGAAAGTGTTCATGTGACATCCTCTCTCTGTTAAATAATTCTTTAGGAGCAATAACAGGATTAAAGGTTTTGGAGTGTTAAGGATTCCATATATGGGGGGAGAACCTTGGTGAATGATCTATTTCCTTGGAGGGTATTATTTGATTGATGAGATAATATGTTGTCCCTCTATTTGTTATAAATGATGTGTTTGGATATTTTCATAATTATTTTTGGGTTGTCCACCATAGAACCATAAAGATGCTCAATGAGATGAAGCATCATTTTTGGTGGCCAAATATAAAATAGGACAAAGTTGACTTTGTGCCTTGATGTTATACCTACCAATAGATTAATTTTAAGAAATATATTCCTTATATTTTACTTTAAATTATTCCTATACCAACTTGTAAATTGAATTAAATTTTTATGGATTTATTTATTGGTTTACCTTGAAATCCCTAGGGTAAGAATTCCATATCTGTGGTGATTAATATCTTGATCAAATCAACCCATTTCATACCGATACGTGACACCACAAAACTGGAGGTCCTAGAAAAGTTTCTTGTGAAAGGTATTGTAAGGATGTATGGAATCCCTATGGACATTATTTTAGATAGGGACAATCATTTTTTCCTCACAGTTTTGGAAGGGCCTCTATGAGGAAATGGAAACTTAGGTCAGGTTGATAAAAACATATCATCCTTTGATAGATTGTCAAATAGAAGGTAAAATTTGGTTTTAGAATATATTATTTATGCTTATATCTAAGTATTCATAGGTTTTTAGGATAACCATTTAGGGTTGGTTTAATTTTCTTATAATAAAAATTACTAGTTGGACTTCACAATGGAACCTTTCAAAGCTTTGTATGAATATCCTTATATTTATCCTCTCTATTTCTCTAAGGTTAGAGAAGCTTCCTTGGTTGGTCTAATTTTGGTTCATGATACAACAACAAATATCTAGTTGGTTTGTTATAATTTGGTGATGGATAAAATCTGGTAGAAGTATTATGCTGATCACTATCATCCTACTTTGGAGTTTTAGATTAGTGACCAGGTGTTCTTGAATGTCTCACCTCAGATCGAAAGTAATGGAAGACCACTTCTAGGCACGTGGGAACATTTGAGATTGTTGAATTGATAGTAAAGGTGGAATATATATTGGATTTAGCACTATATTTTTCTTAATCCATGATATATTCTATGTATCTCAACTTAAAAAGTAGCATTCAAACCTATATCATGCTTTGAATTGGGAAGACTGGAACATAGATCTTGACATGTTTGTGACCAACAAACCACTTTGAGCCATTGATTCTCAAGTGAAGTTTCTAATTCATAATTTTATACGTTTGGTTTGAGTTTTGTGGAAACATGGTTCTGATTCTCAGGATATTTGGGAGTTGTAGTCTTTGATCTGGGAGAAATGGCCCCAAATCTTCATGGATTATCCTTCTTCGACTTAGCTTTATAGTGGGAGAAATCAATATGATTGGGAGGATTATAACATACCAGATTTTTTTATGTATGACAATATTATTATTCATTTTATTCATTCTTTTACTAATGCTTTCATGATTCAAGGGGAATTGAGTTCTATGGCATGGTGTTGGTTTTACACCAAGAGGCTATGGCTGTAATGTGGTCAGGGTAGTATGATATAACTTACAGTTTTAACAGTCCTTACATTTTTGAAATAGCTATAGTGTGGTGGATTATAAGGTGGAAGTTGTTCGGTTCTTCTAATTTTAGGCTCACTATGCTATGGATCTAGGCTATGGCATAACCTTCTTTTTAGATTCATAATTCCGTGACATTATTTCTCCCATATGGTGTGGTTTATTTTTCATGGATTATAGGATCTCATCATTGACCATATCATGAATTTTGGAAATTACTTTACCAGGATATTTTGTGTCGTAGTCCCTTACCTTGCACCATAGTTTTGTTCCACTCCACCCCCTTTGCATCGTGGAGTAGGGCTTTCACCATGGTGTTATGTTTCCGGTTTTCCTTATAAATTTGAGATACCCTCAAATCCAACCTTCTCTCAGAAATTTCCCTCGAACATTGAGTGACCCTATGGATTTTTCAATAGAACATCCATCCCTTCATCCCTTGGTTTTATCCTCAACATTATAGGATCAATTATTGGAAATCCTAGTACCAATTAAACCTGTAATATCTTCTAGATACATTTCATAATTGAGGGGTTTGGTATTAATCTCTAACCCTCTTAGCATATTGTTTGATAATTTTGGTGGTAAGTGATTCATTTGGTTTCTTCATTATAGAATTAAAACATTTAGAGATTTATGATTTGGAATTTATCTATTTAGGTTCCTTCCTAGATTTCTAAAACCCCCATCCCATCTTAGCTTGTTGTTTAACCATGGGTGTTGATGTTTTAAGTTTTTTGAGGTAAGTGGTTTCATGATTTAAATTTATTCTACAAAACTCACTTTATTACAACTTAATTTTGTTTATAAAATGGTTAGAAATCATAATTTATGGATTTTTCAGGGAAATAGTTTTGAAATGGTTTTAAAAGGTCATGTGATTTTTTTGATAAAATGTGGCGGTTTTGGTTATAATTTTAAAAAATGGATTTCACCTTTGGTGTTGTCAAAAAATGATTTCAAAGAGAGTTTGTTTTGGTTTTAAAGTTGAAATTCAGTTTTTAGGTCTCTAATATAGTAAACCTAAATGCGATCAATGATGAGGTTGGGATCCACACTCAAGGATGAAATCATTCCCTATAGAACTATTCTGCTAGGGTAATATGTTCACCATGTTGCCTAAGTTATGGTAAGGAGCCACTATTGGGAGTAAACTATTTCCCCTAAACCACTTTTTCTTTGTTAATGTGTACACCAGGTGGCCTAATGATCATGATATTGTTATGAAAATACTCACTGACTTGGAACTATTGATAATATGGTCTTGTTTTCTCTAGTGATTATGATTGAAATGCATATTTGGGATATTTATGGAAATGATTTAAAAACTGGGTTATTGGAATGTTTTATAGATTTTGAAAAGGGATAATTTTACATATTTTATATTGAACTTTGTATAATTGTATCTCATTCCTTATTTCAATTTATTTTAATATAATTGGTTTATTTTTAAAGTATTCTTATGAAACACTTGGCAGGATCCTACCATGATCTTTTACTCATACCATAGATACAACTTTGGGTGTATGTAGATCTTGTTTTATCTGATGCAGGTAAGGGAAAGAAACTACATGGTGGTGATGAATTTTTTTGTTAGTGGGGAGTGAGGGTATTAAGGTGACTTCAGGTCACATGGAGTTGGGAACTATCAATTTTTAGTACTTTGGTTGTTCAATATGCCTTGGAAATTATTTTTTATGACATTTGTATCCTTTATACTAATATCATTGTTTGAAAGACCAAAATTTTCTATATCTCTATTATCATGTTATAGGTTCTTTGTGGATAAATCATTACCATAGGTTACCTTTTATGCTTAAGAACCAGTCTCCAGTCCGTGTGGATTGGGAACACCCTTTGGGCCATGTTAGAACCAGTTCAAGTTATGGATAGTTGGGTAATCTAGGGTTGGTTTGTTATAGATTAAAATAAACTAAAATCATAGTTTAGATATTTATTCTCACATAATAGAGGATATATGAGCTAGAAGGGTTCAGATAAACCTATGGTCACTGATTCTATAGTAGATTCCAATTATATCACAACTTCTAATATAAATAATAAAGTAGTGTAGATATGTACATTTGTCTAGGAGCTTGATGCAATACCTAATGGTATAGACCCTACCAACTTTTACTATGATAATACTATAGTGGGAAACCTTATCAATGATCTAAGGTCACATCGATAGAAAACACATATACTTTAGAATTATCACCTCTTAAGGTATTTTTCTCAAAAGGGGTGAGGTCATAGTAAAACAATTTTCCAAAAAGGAGAATGTGGAAAACCTATTGACTAAAGCCCAATCTTAGTAGAAGTATGAATATTATATGATATCCTGTGGGCTGAAAATCATTAGTAGTAGGATCTAGTATAAGTGGGATATTATTGAAATTGTTTCCCTCAAACTAAATACTTTTTAATTTTGATTACTCATATATTCAGAGGCTTAAATATTAATAAATATTTTATCACACGATTAGTGTTCTTCTGTGTAATTTTAATGTGATAATGTCTTTAGATTATTTATCACATTGAAATGTCATATCATTTCCCCAATATGATGAGAACCTTGAAGTACTATGATAATATTTTTAAATATATGCTCCATGTGCAGATGAAATAAATCAGACAAGACATAAATGATGTAGGGGGATCATATGAAACTTATACTTATTCTCTTTAAGTTAGTACTTGGTAATATCCAAGAAAGGATATTACGAGAACATACCGACCTATAGGAATTCCGCAAGATATATATATCCTTGGATATTCCTATCTATGTACGTGTGTATTAGTACTTTCATTTGATATTATTATTAATGTATATCATGAATCACGTACTCAGATGTATTAAAAAAAAGGATGATAATATATGTTCATGGTGAGGTAGGATATAATGGGTGTGTCATAAGTCATATGGAATTAATGAATAAGTCAAGAAATAATTTTTTCCTTTTGAGTTAATGGAAGTAAATATCTTAGGAAATTTGATTAGAATATAACTATCTAATTAATTCCATGGCCATGGTGGTTTTGTTAGTGGGTTCATTTTAGGAAAGTCAAAGAAAGATATATAAAACATATAACTTGATGACAAAAGTAGTACAACCTGCTTGATGATATATTGAGTCAAAGTTATTATATTATATAGTGATAATCTATAGGAGGTTATTCTCATTGTGATATTAACATATTTTTCTATGGGTGTCTTGAAGTGTTTTTAGATGCTGATCTTGGATTTTAGGCTAGTTAGTTGAATGCCACTGAGAAAGAGGCTTAGAAGGTCACACATGAAGCATATCCAGAACCTCAATTAAATTAAATTTTAATTTAATATTAAAATAAATACTGTTATCAAGTTTGAAGGAATAAAACTTATTTGGGGTTTTTTGATCGCATGAATATTTTTTCACAAGTTATTCAAAATAATATATATTTGAGAGTTGAATATTAAATAATATATATTTACCAATTAAAGAATATAATATTAATTAATTAATTTAATAAATAGTAAATGGTATTTATTTATTTAAATAAATAGTTATTATTCATTGTTTGATAAATGATGAGGAGGATTGGCGTGATGAGTTAAAGGTTAAGAATAAGTCACATTTATTTAATATAATTTAAATAAATATTAATTAATTTATTTAAGAAATTATATTTAAATATCCATGAGTTTAGCACACATCAATGAAATAATAATTATAATAATATTTTTATTCAATGTGGTGTTTTCTTAGAATTAAAATATTGGTTAAGAGAATTTGTGAAATTACTAATTCTGTGACCTAAGTATATAAACCAATTTATGTCCTTTCTAGGATTAAGGATTTATTATGAATAAAATTTACCCTTGATAATTTTACTAATCATAAAAATAAATTTATCACAAACATACTTAATAACATAGAGTATCTATCCTCCTCCTTCCTCTAAATATTGAGAAAAATAAAATAAATACTTTAAGACTTGAAGGAATTCTTGTTGCTATCAATGATGAATGACGAAAGCAGGTTATTTATTATATTCTAGCTCTATAAGTTTTGATTCTGACGTTTTGAGGTTTTTGGATAATGTGTAGACACCTCTAGAGAGATTCCACCCATGAATACTTCAACAAAACAATAGTATGGAAAGATTGGTCATTTTATTTGAGAATTAATAAATAATTAAAAGAAAATATAATTATTATTTGTATAAATAAATTATAAATTATATGTGAGAATACCATCTATTGAATATTTCAAGGTTGTGTTAATCAATTTATGGGGATTTATCTAATGAAATCGATTAATAAATATTATTGGGAACATTTCCAACCCACTTCCACCGTGCCTTGGAACCTTTAGTCTCGTCCTTTTTCATTCAATTGAACTGGGTAAAACTATACCTCCCACCCCACCCTAGACAAACGAGTTGGATAAATTATTTAGGAATTTAATTAAAATTAAAATCCATTACTAGTGGGAATCAAAAAATTGACTATGAGGAACCTAGTAAATGAATATAACTACTAGGACACCCATGTGGGCATTAGAGTATGTTTTTATAGACTTAATCTTGAGTATCATTTGAGTGTTGTATGCTTGTAACTTAAATATATTTCTCTTCTTCCATTTTATTAATATAAGTCTATACTATTTTTACTACTGAGTAGTGAAATATTTAAACCAAATAAATACTATAATTGTTTCCGATGGGTGTGGGTTGTTTTTCTTTTGTTTTGTTTGTTTATTTCTAGAAAATTTCTTGAGATGATTAAAGTGATTTTTTTTGTGAATTTGGAGCATGGTTCATTAGTTCATGCATAAATAGTTAAATTTCATATCTTTCTAACCATGTTCTTCAATTGAGGTTTTAGAGGGTAAGTTTTAGATTTAGGGGTTTGGGCATAAAATTTGGTATCAAGTATTGACATGAAAATTTTGGAAATAATCCTTTATAATTTATGATTTTAATTTAATGGTAGTACTATATAAAAAGAATATCATTAGAGGACGGTATAAAGAATGTGGAAAAGTTTTATGGTTCAGATTTTGGATTTTGGATCTATTCTAGAGAGATCTTGATCTTCCATTGATGGGAGTAAAACTAAAGTGACGTGAAAAGGAAACTGGAAAAAACTTTACAAGAAGGAACTTTATATTTTTCAGATGATATTGGTACAAAATGAATCCTTCAAAATTTAGGAGAAAAAATACAATAGCTGAGTTATTTCTACACTCATCAACATGTATGGAAATATAAACACAATAGAAAAAGTATTTTAGATGTTGAGACTCTTAATACTGAAGACGGAATAAGGAAATTCAATGGAAGGTCATGTCAATGATTTCAACATGATTCATAATTAGTTGGAATTAGTTGGTGTAATGTTTAAAAGGTTCAGTGTGGGAATTGATTCTTCAATCATCTTTACTAGAATCATAGGATGTGATGATGAACAAATTGAGTAACTCAAGAAGTAAGTATGAATTAGTTTTTGAGGACATATATGATATGATTTTGACTAAAAAGATCCATGGGAAGGAATTAAAAATAACTATTAGAACTACCTTTAATGAAGAAGGAGAAGGATGTTGTACTCAATAGAAAAGTTAGAAAAATAAATGTGGGAAGAGAGAAAGGAGCCAATGAAAATCCAATAGCCTAGGACCTATATAATGGAATTGTAGTAAGAAATGAAATTTTATAAAATATTATAGATACTGAAGGGTTAATTCTTAAATATTCACTTCCAGATGTTTTATAAATACCAATGATGAGGATGTGAGAATTTTATTACTTAGTGTTGTTAGTCTGTCAGAGTAATTGATCCTTCACTCCATGGATTCATTTAATATATATGAGAAAAATTTCAATGAAATGTTTGTATTTACAAGCTATATAAGATTTATGCAATGAATGTGACCCAATTACCTAAATGGTGCTGGTATAGGCTATTATAAGACCTAAGGTGCACCTCCCAGTCACTACAGGTTGGTATAAATGCTAGTGGTTTTAAATAAATAGAAAATGGGAGGTAGTTTACCCTATAAAAAATCCAGAATATATAATAAAAGTCTTTTAAAATATTTAGAATGACTTATTGTGGATAGGGTCTGATGGAACTGTAATGAAAAAAATCTAACAAGAAATGCTACTTGCAATTTATTATCTATCACTACTAGAAAATCAGGCTATAGCCATGGTTTTCCCAAACTATGGATTTAAGTATTTATACCAAGTATATAACTACTATTTTGCATAAATAAATAGATAAAAGGTATATTTTAAATGTCTATATCCACGATTCAGTGAAACCATCATTATAACATGTACATATAACCATGGTTTTTGTAAAATCAAGGCTATATGGTCTTTTTTTGAGGACTAAAGCCATAGTTTGTATAAAACCATGGCTATAACATATTTTTTTGAAGGATATAACCATGGTTTGTGTGAAACCATGAATAAAAAGTCTGTTTTTGAGGGATATAGACATGGTTTTTGTAAATAGTTGATATAAAGTATTTTTCCAAATGTAATACCCACAATTTCTCTAAACTCTGGCTATAGGTTTCCTACGTAAATGTGAAAAATTTCTTTTTCATGCTAGAATATGGTGGGAATACATATGTCCACAGTTTATTGTCTATATACATGGTTTATAAATATATATATAACAAAATTTACATATTAATGTCATAAATTCTTGGCAGGGTAGTGGTAATATGACTAATCCAATATAGTGGAGGTATGAAGATCAAATCCTAGTTGTTTTTATATATTTGAACCCTGTAGCCATAGTTTTTAGGATATGTATACATGGTTTTCCAATGTTGAAATAGGGATATATCCATGAATGTGGCTATAACCCTATTTTCATGGTGGACAGCCGTGAGGGATATAGCCATGATACCATGGCTATAGGGTCTGTTTCCATAGTGGAAACCATGAAAATATACCACTAAAACCATGTCCATATCTTTTGGATATAGCTATGCCAATATGATCCATGACCAGATAAAATTGTGGATATATCTTATAGCCATAGTTTTTTCACATATAGTCATAGTTTTGGACCGTATCTATAGACAAATTTTCTACTTGTGTCTTTAGAAACAAAGTAGAAAATATATGAATATGCATTCATGAAAAATAAAAAATGAAGTCTTTCAATGACTTAAAAAATATGAAGAACTAAAATAAAGACTATAATAGCACATAAGTTTCCAACCAAATGGGGCCTCAATAGACAAAGTGTAAAGTTACAAGTGTAGAAACAAGCCCGAAACAATAAAGGGAATCCCTCAATACACCCGCTCTGCATGACTACAAAATTTCCCAAAAGACTCATCCAAGTTATAAAATCTAGTGACCAGAAAATTGTAACAATAAAATCCAACAACCCAAGTATAGTGGTTATATTACTACATTGGATAAAAATATAATAGATCACATCTGATATTATTAAATATTTTATTAGTATTAGGATACTGGATACATACATTATTCTCACCTTATATTTAGAAGCATGAAATAAATCATAATATTCTAGTGATAAATTTATAATTTATTCAAGTATATCCCTAAAATAATTCATAAATACATTATTTCTCATCCTTGGGATAAGTAAACATAATAAATGGCTAACTCAGATGCTCAATGAGGTAAATCATACAACAAAAGAAATCATAAATAAATAAATCATGAATAATATGGTAGAAATAAAAAATAATCAAATATTCCATACAAATTATATCATTAAAGGAGAATTTATCCATGTATGACATAAAAATATAAATAATCACATATATAACAAATTTTTTTTTCATAATGATATATTGCATAATTTTATACATCATAATCTTACCATCAAGGACTCATGACAAGATATTATAGATAAATATGTAAGTCATGTGAAAAATACACAAAATAGTTTGTCTCATGAGACCTACTGATGAATCAAGGGGATATAATGTTATTAATACATAAATTACTAATTCTAATTCATTCATCATATAAAATGGGTAAATAATTTATAAAATACACAATCGACATGAATATCCATATTTGAAAACTAGAATACAGAATGTTAATATTTTTCCATAGTGAAAAATTGAACATCATGATCATAAACCATCTAGAGTAATATAGTGGATGGTATCATTAGAGTATATCCTCAGTAAAGCATAATATCCATCAAATTATTTGGACATATATTTAAATATTTTTAAAAGAAAATTTGAAATATTATTTGAAAATGTGAGAAAAATATTCATTTATTTTGATAACATTTTAAATAAAAATTTACAGAATATTGAAAAAATTACTTTCTTTGAAATTAAACATGGAAAATTTTAAAATAGGATTTAAATAAATGAACAATTATGATGGAATGAAAATCCATTCATGTGGTAAATGTTAAAATAAATATTCCTATCACACTTTTGGTAAATAGTCAAAACGTACCTCATTCCGAAAATGAAAAGAAGGTTCCTTTTAAAACTTTGAAGATAAAGTTAAATATGGTTGAATTTTAATTTAAATAATTATTTTATAATATAAAATAACATTCTTGATTTTTTATCAAACATGGACATGGAAGAATAAGTTTTTTTACCAAATAAAAAATAAGGCCGACTTTTCATAAAAAAACATTTTCTCAATAATATTAAATACCAAAGAGAGGAAAATGAATAAAAAACAAGTAAACTCCATATATAAATAGAGGATAAGAAAGTAAATTTAATTTAATATTTAATTATAATATATATTACTTAAATTTAAATTCAAGCATAAAAATTCTTGATTAGAATGATATTAAAACATATATCCTTTACAGTTCTGGTAGCCTTTGAATCGTAACTCCCTTGAAAGAAATAAATTCAAATGAAAATTTAAATATTGTTAATATAAATATATTCATGATATAAAATATCAAAGGGGTAGTATATACACCACATGAAAGAAAAAAGTGGTTAATATGACATGTGTCATACAGAAACAAAAGTGAGACGAGAAACCCTTACCTCAAGTGTGACTTTCCTCATAAGTAATTTTATCCTCTTGCATAACAAATTTATATTTACTATAAATATATTTTAGAACCATAATAAAACTTATAATATCATATATGATCTAATTATAACATATTATAATCTTTTTGTTTATAAATCTTTATTAAAATATCTATTTTGGGTATAAGTGTTTCTTTTTTCATGCATGTTTAGGTTTGACAGTTTCAGTAATTGAACTTTTTTCATGGTTCCATAATCTCAATAATTTGAATCATGTAATTATTATCTTATTATTACATAATATCACCCATATTCAATATTCATTAATCATTCATTTCATAGACATTGTAACTACACTCATGTAGGTGGTAAAATCGACCGAAACAAGAGCGTGTTATAAATAAAAAATAAGTAAGAAAATTATAAGAAATAATATTAATATAAAATTAATATAAGATTATTAATGTTATACGTATTATTTATATTCATTATATACAATTTTATAATTTTTAATAAAAACCAGACATTGAAAATGAAATATTTCGCTCACGGAGACTGTAGTCTGTATGTACACATGAACAACACTTCAATTTTCTAATGAGGAAAAGGTAAATAAATAAGATATTTTTATCATTAAAGAATAATTATTATATAAAAAATATAATATATATTCAAGAAATCCATTATTATAACCATCCATGATATTCAGACATAGAAAATGATTCATATCGCTACGTAGAGGTGGTAGTCCACATGTATGCACAAACAATACTTTTATTTCTAATTTGATGAAAAGAGGTAGAAAATGGTTGTACCATAATCATAATAACATATCAGTATATTTAATATACTTTATTTATTATTTTTGAATTTATAAAACATATTTAAATTAATTATAATAATAAATAAGCTTTGAAATCATCTTTAAAGATAATTTCCTCTTCTTTGAGAGACCTCCTTTGACTTACATATTAAGCCTTATTAGGGAGGTATTAGGAGAAGAAAAGATGATCAATAAAAAATGGAAGTAATACATTAAGGTATTAGTGTAGGTATTTGATCATCTAGAATTATAAAATTTTATGAATAAGGGAAGAGAAGATATTCCCTTTTATAAGTGAGGAGAGGACACACTTGGAATTTCTTAAAAGATTTAAATATAATGATTGTATTTCTCAAGTAAAATGATTCAAAATTTCAATGGATCTAAATAAAAAGATTATATGGTATGAATATAATCATAAAATAAAATTTATATAGGTTTTGGTGTCATTTTAAACCTTATTTGTGCTATAATCTCTCTATTAACCCTTTTCAACCTTAACCATGGTAACACATTTTTTAGCCTTTAAGGGTTATAAATTTATTTATATGGTTACAAGCGAATAAAAAATGGTCCATCGATGAAATTTAAGAATATTTATCATTCAACCTATCATATTAAAATATTTTTATGATTTTAAGACATTCAATAAAATATTATTTAACATAAAATGTCATTAAAGTCATTTTTGGGACTATTCATTTTATTTGACTTCAAAGACATAAAGAAAACAAATAAATTAGAATATAAACATATTTAATATTATTTATACTCTATATAATCACCTATTAATATTTTTTAATACCATAATTCATCCAAAACATATTTATTTTATTGTTTTTAAACTCATTTATATTGTTTTTTTACTACTTGCACAAGCACTGTATCAGAACTACATAAGCATATAAGGTATTTATATCATAAATAAAAATTAAAAAATTACCATAATAAAAACAAATAATTTATTTTAAAAATAATCCTTTATATTAATTTATAAAATCTTGTTATCTCAATGATAAGATATAATAGAAATTAAAAGTAAAAGAGTGATATTTTTGTAATTATCCTTTACTTAAAATAATGTAAATTTTATATGCAAAATAAAGTGGAAATAATTTGTCAAATTTTCAAATAATGGATTTTTATGATTGAAAATAAATCAAAAAATAAAATTAAATACAATTTTTATGCATATTTTTAGGCCTTATCTCATAGTTTTGACCTTGATTTACTCGTTTTACCCTTACCACGACGACAAAATTTTTACCAAGGTTTCTATTCAAAATGAGAAAAAAATAAAAGGGACCCATTAATTTTTTTAAATATCCTCATTCCAAATGTGTAATACATTTTTCAAGAATCAATTTCTATAAGTGGAAGAAATCAATTTTAATATAAATACATAAAACACAAAGAAAAATAGTTTTTAGAAAACTATGTTTTTAAGCCTAAAAATGAGCTTATACCAATATTAGACATGATTCTAATTCATTTTTAATTAAATAGATTATTTATAATTTAAATATAATTATTTTATTTTAATACAAAATTGAAAACATAATTGGAATTTAAAATTACTTGATTTAAAGAGAAGAAATAACAGTTTTTCAGAAATCGACATTTTTTTTTCTATTCACTACAAAATTAATTTTTTTAAGAAAATCCTTAAAATTAATCCCAATATTATTATGAAATTTTTATTTCAAAAATTATATTTATTTTGTCACATAAAATTTATAAAATTTTTAGAAATTAATTATAATAACTGTGCACAAAATTTAATAAAAACCATTTTTGAAGCATAAAATGAATTTATTCTCAATACTTTTCAAATAAAAAAATGAAATAAATTATAATTAATTTAATTGGATATATAATATATTTATTTCATTTTAATTATTTATCAATAGTGATTAATTTAATCTATTAATATAAAAATACATTGGACACTTAAAATAGTTTTATGAAAATATCTCTTTTACCTTCAAAATATTTTATATTCATTTACAACTAATTGGTAATTAAAGTATGATTGATTGTTAAATTTTTTAATAGAATAGTTTCTATATATATTTCATGATACATAAATTATTATTTATACTCTTTAATTTAAGGTCTAGGTTATTACAATCACATTTAAGTAATAATATTTTTATAGTATGTTATAGTTTACTTATAGTTTGATGTTGTGTGTTAAGAAAGCTATAGATAATAGTATTATATTAAAATATATTTTGGGTGCTATATTATCCCATTAAATAAAAATTTTCATCATAATTTTTATCTCAATAATCAAGGGTTCAATATTTTAAAATACCTTTATTCAAAACCCATATTGTATAAAGGGATAATTAAACTTATTTTGAAAGGGGGAAGTGGGAAATATAACATACCTCATAATCATTTTCTCATATAAGGATAAAATTTGAGGAAAGAGAAAATATAGACATAGAAGAGAAAGATAATGACCAAATAGTAATGGTGAGTTATAGAGAACCTGATCATGAGAATGTTAATTACCAAAAAAATATATGTCAGTGAGGGGTGAAAACGACTATCAATTCTTCCGAAATAATTGTAAAAAGGAAAATTTTTTCATTTTAAATATCCCTTTTTTTAGAGTTAAGGTATTATTTTACTATCAAGATAGAGAACATTAGAAAATACACTTACTTGATTACTTTTCATTTCATAGTCAAAATTTCATCCTTTGGTTGTGCTTCAATCAATTTACACTTCTATATCAACTCTTACTCTAAGAAATGAATATTAAAGATGATTTTTCTTTAATTAAGCTCTAAAATTAACTTCAATTAATTATAATATTCATTAAATAATACCAATTTATTCCACCTATCTTTAGATATTTAACAAAACCAAAATGGATAGCACCAGTTTAGATAATATCCAATTTGAATAAAACTTCATACATATATCTCCAAAAATTCAACAATAACTCCCGAAGTTAAACTTAAATCATTCCATAAATAACTAACATTAAAAATCTTTAAAATATTCCTGATATAGTTTGTAACCCTAAAAAAATCATAATGATTTGATCACATATTCTTCTGAAATAAATTTAACATTTATATCTAAATAATATTAATCAGTAATAAAATCACATGCCAAAATGTATATTTCCTAATAGTATAATCTCTAAAATATGATAATTGTTCCCATAAATATCTTGAGTCACCATAAATCCACAATACAATCATATATTATTTTAAAATATAGTTCACCCTTTATGCCTCAAATAAAATCCCATATTATACAAAAATATTTCCATTTACCATAATCATATGATGTTCCCAATATAGTGAAACTATTAAAAAATAATTTTAATTAGTCACCAAATCACTTTTCAATCCCATGGTTATATATATGATGAAACATATATTCCTAAAATTTAATAAACCTTTTATCCAAATTTACCATCAAATATCATATTAACCCTAAAATTTATCAACAACTTTCAACTTATGTCTATAAAATATAAATGAATTATTACTCAAATAACCATTTCACATATCAAACTTAAGGGTTACATATACCTAAAACATCAATTAAGAATCAATAAATTTCTCTAAGGTACTTCCATCACAAGAAAATAAAAAAAGTAATAATACATTTAAAATTATTATCAACATTAAATTTATTAATAAACAACCATCACAACACCTAAAACCCTATATGAAAACACTTCAATAATTAAAATTACTTCATAACCCTTTAATTATTACTTTTCATCTTATTTCATAATACTTACTTCCAATAATTAAAAATTTAGATTATGTCCTAAGATTCTTTAATTTCAATCTAATAATTTTTCCTACTTTAAACATATTCAAAAATGTAAAAATAATTCATACCTTATATATGTTATTTTTAATTTATTTGTCTTCATTGGGATATAATATTTCCTTAAAAAACCTTTATTTTTACTATCATTCTGATGCCCTTTTCTAGATATCCTCATTTTTCTTGATGGTTTACTGATTCATGACCTTTTTTACCACATATGAAAGATCTTCCAGATCCTTTAAGATATGTCCCTAGGTGCTTATTCCCAAATTTTTGACAATTATGAAGTTGAATATTTTTTACTCTATGGTCTTCATCACATTAAATTTTATAAAAATATATTTTTATTTTATTATTTGTGTTATAAAACTCACCTGGGTTCATTATGTTACTCATAAACTGACATATCAAGTTAGAAATAACCATAATATTTTTCACTCTAGATTATACCCTAATTGGGTTATCATTCAAAAAACCATCATAGTTTCCTTCACATCCATTTTTAACTTGGTTCCTCCCTGTTATATCTATTTAATAAATCCAAAATGAATAATAGGAGAAAAAATAATCATAGAGATCAATCATATAATCATGAAAATCATTTATAGGATGTCTAAATCATGACACCTTACTTTTAATATGTGAAACCTTAAGTTTACGATAGGTCATCCATGGTCATTATATATTAAAATCCTTTATAATTTTTCACAATTATAATGATAATTAACCAATAATATCCCCTATGAGTGTCTAAATAGGTGTGTAGTCTTAGGTCGACTCATTATAAATCGGTGATGATCAATCTCATACCTAATCTTCCAGTTTCAGAGTTATTAACCCTAGGTGAATTTAGGCCACAAATACATCTAATTTACATTATACTGATGTGGATATATATTTTAGGAAAACCAAACTCCTTTATTGAACATAATTTTAGTATGTTATCCTATATATATACATATTCCTAGAGTCTTTCATTGGGTTATTTTCTCTAATCCATGTTATCCTAAATCTAGTTCATAAAGTTTATAATAAACTTTCTATGATACCAAATATAACACCACAAATATATTAACCGATATCTAGTGGTTATCTTATTAAATTGTCTCAAAATAAAAGTTATTTCATCCGACATGATCAAATAGTTTTGTAGTCTTAGGAGACTAGATAAATTACTTATTCTCACATTATATTTGAAAAAAATGAAAAAAAATATTATATTGAGAAAATTATAATTTATTCTCGTATATCTATAAAATAAATCATAAATCCATTCTTGGTATCTTGGGGAAAGAAAAACATAACAAAGTGTGAGCTCAAATGCTCAATAAGGGAAAGCGTACACCATAATCTCTAATAGTCCATGCTTTCTTAGCCCCATACTTTGTTAGTTTGGGAGTTGGGGGTATTTCAAAGGAGGATTGAGAAGGGTATGTAGAGCTTGTGACTATAATGTGAAATTTATGATGTGAAATGGGAATTCACATCATGAATTAGTGTTTCATGTTATGTGCATATGGTGGTTCACTTCTTGTATAGAGTGGAGGGGAAGTGCATGGAACTTATTCATATTGTGAAATTGGAATTCATGATGTGAGTTTACTTGTCTTAAATAACCATGAATTTTAGATATATTCCAAGTTTTTGGAATTTACTGACTTAAATGGGATTCATGGCTTGTAATTTATGGACCCCATGGAATTTACATCATGAATATGTAATTCGAAATGTGAATCAGGAAAGTTACAGCCTATAAACGACATGAGGGATCGACTAAATTACTTCATATAAACTTCATTGATCTTTGGTTTTTGGAAAACCCTAGGATCTTTAAAAGGTTTTCCCACCCATTTCCTCCACCATTTATTATTTGAATCCATAAGTTGATCATCAACAATCATATGTGAGTTACTCTCCCTTTCATCTTGTTTAATTTCAATCTTCTCTTAAAGATTTTCAACAGTGGTGTTGATTTTTTTTGGGTTACATTTGGTAAGTGTTTTTATGATCTCTTAGTTTTATTTATGTTGATCTAGGGTTTCCTCGTATGTTTGTGATTTTTGGGTTGTTTCTTCTTTCCCCTATGGTGTGAAATGAACTAGAAAGATTCTTTAAGGTAGGGGATCCTCATTCCTGCCCTATATATGCGAAACACATGAGGAATGTATAATTTTTCCATCCATTGGGTGGATATTAAGGGTTATGTTAATGAATATAACTAATTGGAAATTTTGAAATTGGTGCGTATGGGGAGTAATCACATGTTAATACTAATTTACTGATATTTTTGTTGATATTATGTATGTTTGTCTCCAATACTAAAAATCATGATTGTTGGGACCCTTGTTTTTATAGAAGATGATGTGAGTGAGACCCTTAAAATGTTGTTGTTTAAACATGACCTAAATAAAAGGCTAAAGAAAATAAACCTAGATAACAATTGGTTTTCCATGGAAATTTGGTTTGTATGATAATACCCATGATATATAAATAAGTGAAGTAATGAATTACCTTGAAGTTAATTTATGAAATCTGGGATGCGATGCTTTGTGTGGTTGTATTTGATGCGATTCCTTATGTGTTATGGGATATTGTGTGGTGGTGGTAGTGAATAGGTGGGTTGTGAGATATATTAGGAAGTTATGCCATGGTGTTGGAATAGGGTATGATGCAAAAAGTTATACAGTGATACTGTGCTATGATTTTGTGCGATGGTTTTTCGGTGAGATTTTTGATATGGTAAGTTGTGCGATGGTACACACATTGGATACACTGTTTGTAGTTTTGTAGTGGTTGTTTTGTGCATGGTGATGTGAGATGGTTGTGGTGGTGGTTGTGAAATTTGTTTTTTTAAAATGATATGTATTGGTTGATGTGGTGTTTCGGTGACAGTTCATGTGTGATGGGTGAGTTACTGTGTGGTGTGGTTGTGTTAGTTTCCCAATTTTCCATGGAATAATTTTTTTATGATGAAAATCAGTGTGAATGGATTTTTAAATGAATATAAATAGTAAAGTTCTGTTTTGTGGAAATATTATAAATTAATTTAAATGATAAATGAATGGGTTGTATAAATGTCAAGTGAAATTGTTTAGTAAGTGGGATTTAGCCGAAACTCATTAAATTTAGAAAATTTGAAATCAATAATTGAGAGTGGAAATGTATAGAATTGTGTGGTAGTTGTGTGGTGTTGAATATAGTAGTGGTAGCTGTTGTGATGGTTGACATGTGGGGTAGTAGTGGTGTGGTGGTGTATGCTAGTGCATTTTTTTAAACCCATAGGTTGGTTATTCTGTGCAATCTATATATCATGTATTTTAAGTTATTTCTACACAAAACCCACCAAGTTAGTCTGTACCGATGCTCAGAGGTTATGGGTATAGGTTTTTCCCCCAACATCCAAGATGGTGGTGTTTCGAATGAATAACCACCCCCTCTTCCCTACTATTTCTTCAGCAACACTGTTGGAATAACTATTTTTGGGTGATATATGATATAATGAGGTAGAGATATGATGTGATATGTGGTGGGGGTCATGCGTGGTAGGAATATGTCTCGTTTTTGATGTCCTTTAATTTCATGATACCTTATTTCCTTATTTATGTGATGAGTTGTGATGGACTAGGTGTTTTTAGGTGAGATGTGATGTGATAATGACTGATGATAACATCATATACTAGACCTTGTGAGGGAGAGGTAGGTTGGGATGCATCCTAACCCATATCAGAGATGGATTGTTATGATGAGATATGTATTAAAGGGATGATATCACATGATGTTCGATGTCATGGAATGAGAGTGAAAAATTAGTGGGTAAGTGACATCAAGGCGCTTTTCTTATGTTTTTGATTATATGTTACTATATTGGATGCGTGATTTGGTTAGAGATCCATGGTGAGGCTGGGATTGGTTAGTTGACCTGTTTACATTCTTATTGGTTCTATAATTTATTCACTAGCACATTAATATGATATTTTCACATGTTCACTTTAGTCCTTGTGTATGAACCTACTAAGAATACTTGTATTCTCACCATAGGTACATAAACAGTTTTTTAGATTTCAAGGAGGACTTTGGGGGACCAAACTGGACATTTCCAGCCTGGGTTAAAGTTGTTGTTGATTCACTGCTGTAGGAATTATCTTTTGGTATTTACTTGGAGAATTTTATTTGTATCTGTTGAACTTTTTCATGAATTGTGGGATGGTTTTGGATTTAATTTTATATTATGTGCTGGAGTTTCTTGGTGTTTTTATCCTATCTCCCAATCTTTCTTGTTATAGAGGGTAATGTGCCCAATTTGTGAGATTTATATACCCTCAATTCTTGTCTCCAACCTGGGGCCTATTGGTGGAGGGAATCATGGGTCATTATCTCTCTTCCTTCATTACCATCACAGGAGAGGTATATTTGGCGGGAGGGGGTCATAATAGAGTATTATCAAAGGTTTTGGTTGATAGATAGGGCTGATTTTGGTGTTAGGCACTTTTAGGATTATATGGGTTGGTAGGAAAATAGTGATAGTTGACCGTGGTGCATGACTTTGGATAGGGAGACCATATGGGAAAAGAGATTTTAGGCCCCCATGATCGAATACACAAACCCTAAGCCTATTAAATGACCAAGTAAGGTGGACTTGTTTGTCGGGTAGGGACCAAGTAGAGGTGAATTCATCATGACTGATTGTATTCATTTCTAGATTGGGTGAATTCAGAAAGTAAGTTTAATAAACGAGTTAATTAAATAAACCTATGATAAAATTTCTTTCTTCCTGACTTGGGGGTTTCTTTTGATTTTCAGGAATGGATCATGGTCGTCATCCATGAGTATCTCTGGAATTTGAGGTTTAGAAGGATGATCTGGTTGATTGTCAGTGGATAAATCCAATAGAGGTGGATGAGGCTTGGTAGAGGGCCATATATTCCTTTTAGCGGGAGAGTTTGGGAAAGTATGAGGGTATAGTCTTGGATATGGAGACATTGTGATGGTTGGAGGAGATCAAGATCTATTTTTGGTTTGATTTGATATCAGGTTAACTTATAACTGATATTGAAAGTTAATCAGAAGTGGGGAGCTGTGTGTCAGTGGTGGATGTTGTACCTTGGTGACCAAAAGAAGGTAAATGTGTTATGGCCATAATTATAGAAGGAGTTATGTTTAGAGTTCTAGTCATAGATGATAAATTCCAAAAATAATCATGAGTTTATATCTCTGTAGTAGGTGATGTTGAGTGTACAAGAGTTGGTAAGTTTGAGAACCAATTTCACTTTTCACCACAAATTATTCTAGATGAGGAGTATAGATCATGATGTATAGAGGTGGCATTGCACCTAATGAACGTGTATATTTTCAACTCATTTATGATTTATACATACCTGAAGTTATATAAGACAATATTTATCATTAATTATATAATTTAATTGGGATTTTATCTTTAAGAGAGTGTCCAATAGGGTGTCTTGAGTATTAGAGTTTTAGGAAGTGGGCAATGGGCATTTAGGCAGTCAAGGTTTTGACTATTGGGGAGTCAACTACAGTGGATTTTTTCTCATCCTTCCAGGATAGGTGGATTATGAGAACCTACCCCAAGATTTCCATTTTAATGAAATATTTTTTAGGGGAATAGTCACTTCCAGGATCAGTGTTCAACAGCTTTGGGAGGCCAATTTTATATGGTTTTTTAGGCTCCTTTTTGGTAGTAGCAATAGTTTCCTTTGAGGAAGTTTCAGTGGCAGGGACCACCGAAACTTATTCAACTACTGAGAGTAGATTATTTTGGTAGGAGGAAGAATTGTGATGGTCCCATTATATAGGGACCTAGGTTGGGGAATAATTATGGAGGCTGAAAAAAGAGAGTCCTAGGTTCTAGAAATGGTCAGATGCACACATTAGAGGAAGTAGCATCAATGGGGGAAAATTGTTTGAGGTACCACCCATTTATCATATATACTTGTTTGATTTAGGAGCCTCGATATCCTTTTTTTGTTCAACTTTGGTCTAAGACTTTGTAAAATATGTAGATATGGTTCCAGTGCCTTTGGTGTTAACTACACTGATTGGAGGTCAAACTGATTTGTTTTATGTGTGCTGAGGATATATACTGGTGATGAGGAAACACCAGTCAATGGGAGATTTATTATTACAATAGATACATTTGTATGATTTTATACTTGGAATATATTATATTTATTCCATGTATAAAGTCATTTAATGATCCTAGAGAATAGTTTCCTTTTATGATGAAGAGTGTCAGTAAGTGGTGTTTGTTGGCGAATAGGGTTATCAGATAGTTGGTAGATGAGTTCATCCACTTTTGTCTTATTTAGTGGAGCTATTAGTGGAAGATCTTGTAGAGGATATTCCTAGGGTTTTGGAGGATTTCATTATTCTTTTCTTGGATAAGGTTGTGACACTAACCCAAAACATGATTTTGAGTTTGGTTGAGAGTTTCAAACGAGCGTGTCTCAAATTTCAATGTATTTATGTCAAATAGTTCCTATAGAGTTATACAGGTTTAGGTTACAGGTGGAATATATAATGAATATGGGTTTCATCTATTTGAGTGTTTCTCCTTGAGGTGATCTAGTATTTTTCAATAATATTGTGGATGGTATTATGAGGTTTCATGTAGTATACTGAAGGTTGATTCACGTAATGATCGAGAGACATTACCCTCTACTGAGGATTGATGATTTGTTGACCAGCTAAGGGGATCCAGTTGGTTTTAAAAGGTATACCTGTGTTATGGATTTCAGCAGATGAGGGTGAAAGATGAGGATGTCCTGAAGACTACTTTCAGGGGTAGGTATGGGCACTTTGAGTTCATTGTCATCTTGTTTGGTGTCACTAATGCTCCATTTGTGTTTATGGGTCTCATGAATTCCATCTTCCATGATTTCTTGGACCAGTTCATCATTTTGTTCATCAAATATATCTTGGTCTACTCAAAGTCAGATGAGGAGAATGCTGAGTATCTCAAGGCTATTTTAAAGTTCCTTTGACACGATCATCTCTATGGAAATATATCAAAGTGAAAGTTTTATATGTGAGAGGTGAATTTTCTTAGACATGAGGTTTCCCGGTTGGGTTTGGTAGTCGACACGTTGAAGGTTGAGGAAGTTGTTTCTTAGGAAGCACCAAAGAATTATTTTCTTAGGAATGGTTGTACAAAGACTCAATAGGGGGTGAATTCAGTTCTTGAAAATTTTCTTCACTTTTAAACTACCCACTTCAAGGTATGCAGGTTATAATATTTTTTCTAAACAAAAATAGGTAACAAAAAAAATAAAGAAGTAAATTTTTTGAATATCAGATATTTATAGTGGTTTGGAGAATATATATACCCTATTCCACTCCACTGAAACTCTACTCCTTGATTTTGGTTATTTTTTCTATACCAAGACTTTTTTCATAGGCTCCCAGTTGAGTGAAAGAAACTGTTATTTATTAAAAAGATACAAAAACTTTTAACCAAGATTTACCTTTTTAAGATTAATCCACAGCCTCATTATACTCAAATACAATTATTTCATATAGAAACAGAGATGAATAAATGAATTTGGAAAAATGGTGAAACATACAGCTGCAAGAAACAACTGAAAAAAGAAGAGGAACCAACTATAAGAGATGAAAATATTCTAATTACAGCTCTGGAAGTTCTTCAATTGCAATATATGATCTTGAAATCACAACAAATTTAATGAAGCTTCAATTTTTTTATTATAGATGTATGAAGAATGAATATTTTCTTTCTTTTGTACTCACCACTATCTGTTTTATGTAGTGAAAATCTCTTCTATTTATATCTTCTATTTTGAATTTGAACTTAAGAACACTTGATAATTACAATAGTCCAGTAGATAATATTTTGAAATATTGAAGAGAATGGTTCTTATTGGATTATGTTCTTCTTTTACAAATATGGAATTGAACTCTATAGAAGATATGGATGATATATAATTTATTAGATCTTTCTATACTTGGAAAAAGATGATTTGTGAAAATATATATTTATTTATATAGAAAAATACTTTTTATGATGTTTATAAAGGAATGAGTTGACTTATGGTGGGGTCACACCAATGGTAATAGTATAATCATAATGATCTGTAAGATATCTTGAACTTTGTAAGATAATCTTCTAGCATTACTGTTATCATAATATGATTTTTAGATTAACCCTTTAATATAAAACACTTTATATCTTTAATGTATATGTTTTATAAGATAAATAAATTGGATTTATTGTCTGTATATGATAAATATTTCCCAATGTAATTCATAAGATAATAATCTACTTCAATAAGATAAATGATTTCAACTAATTTTCTTGATGACAATCAGATAATTCTTTTACAAATATCCTTTTTTAATATAAGAGACTTTACATAATATCCTACTGATTTAGCTATATGACTCGACTTCTCCAAAAGACAATTTATCTATATTATAAGGTACTTAACTTACTCAGTAAGATAATTCTTGATGGAAATCTTCCATAAGATAAAATTCATTAGAGAAAATTTGAGATTCTAGAATAAGTACAAAATTTCCTTTTTACAATGATTATGTCGTGCTTAAGATAAAATTTCTGCATAAGATAAATTTATTTGAAAAATAGTTAAATTCTAGTAACCATAATACAAATTTTCTTATACTTATATAAGATTAATTCATTCAGAATTTATGCATCAAATAGAATAGAATATTTACGAATAACTATACATAGAATTTTGAAACTCTTAAAATAAAATTGTTAGTAGATAAATAGTGATTTTGTGAATCATCAAAACATTTAAATAACTTAAATATATGGAACAACAGAAGTATTCCCAATAATCTCCCCCTTTTTATATTAAAAAAAACCCATAATCAAAAAAAGAATATATGTATTTGGAGAATATATAATTTTTTTTTCTTTTCGTCATACTTCTCCCCATTGTCTTGTGATTTAAAAACGAATGAGGTAATTAGAACACTATTAGTATGGCACATAATCAAGTGTAAATAGTTAGAATGTGAATATGAATAGATTTTTTCATGAACTTATAAGGAAAATAACATAGTTAAGAAGAAAAAGTAAAAATATAAATATGTAAGAAAATATAAACAAATGACAACAAGAATAAAAATTATATAATAATGAATGATAAGTAGTGAATAAGTGAAAATATCCATGAGTAAAATAAAAAAATTCAAATTTTTGGTGGGAGAAACCATGAAATATGAGTCAAAATTGATAATGAAATAAAAAAATCAGTCACATGTCATAAAAATATGTTTAGGTTTTGGTCTATTAAAATAACAAGGTTTATTTGCAAGCATGGAATAGGTTGTTAGAGGGGCATCAAAACTCTCTCCAAAAAAAAAAAAATTCCTAAAGTGAAAAAAGTTCCTTAAATGAAAAATATATCTGAATGATAAGTCCTCACGGAACTAGATTCAATATTGATAGAATATTGTGGATTTATATCCATGTCCAATATATCTTAATGAGGGAAAGGTACATTATTGGAAGTGGAAGGTGAAGAAAATTAAAGTTCTGCATCAAACCGTAGATTTTCTCTTTAATATATCTTAATCGAATAAAAAATCTCCTTAAACTATTGGGATGTTTCGACATGATGATCAAATATGGAAGGTCCTAGAGTACATCTTCCTGATAGGTGATACATTGCATTCACACACATATCAATCCTTTTGACCATGTCATTTTTTCAGTATTCTAATGGGGTAGTAAATCCATTCTATATTTTCTAAGAAAAATTTCTAAATTATTTCTATATGTCTCCCTTCATTTCACAATCGAGGATTAACTTCTTCGAAAAAATCAAACCATTTTTTAGAAAAACTGATTGAACTGATTGAATAAGTAGAAATAGTTGGTGTTCCTTGAGAAACATCAACACGATCTTCTTATTTACCTTTGGAGGAGATTTGAGCTCCTTCAACTCATCAAAATTATCTTTTTTATTTTGAAGAAGATTCTGATATCATGTTTTTTACAATTAGTTGATGCAAATGAAAAAACTTATATTCTAACACAAAAAAATTATTTTTTAATGACCCGTCCATTTTTCCTAACCTGAATATGATAAAACTTGCATCCTTTTGGGTTTCTACAGAGTCATCTGGAATAACTTACAATATCAATGTTAGTCCCACTTGGTCAAATACCCTGAGGGGGGGGGGGGGTGGGGTGAATCAGGGTATAAAATATTAAAACTAATTCCCCTTTGGATATTATTTCTTCATTAAACAAAACACACTCATGACTTTCTCTTGTTGAAATAAATTAATAGAAATTAAATCATGAAAATGAAAAAACAGTTTTACTTGTATCACCCTCACTAGGATACATCCAAAGAGCATATAACAGAGATGTATCGATGTACCAAATCCCCTAAAGCTCATTTCTAATTACAAGGTTTGGACTAGATCACATCAATGACTAGGATTATAACCTTTACATTGTTTAGGGTCTTCTCACTACATTTCTATGGGTCAATCCCGATGTTAATTTCTATGGATCACTATTGATGGAAAGGATCACCATCTTCCTCTTCCTTTTCTTTGTGCTCTAGGAAGGGATCTACACATAGTTTATGGACTTGTAGGACCCTTCATTATCTCTAATGAATTCATTCTCCACTATATGTAGATTATCTATTGATGTCCCACTTTCATCCACTAATTAATACCACTTTACCACAAATGTACTGGTCAAGTTCAAACTTTTCATGCAAGCTTAGGGTGACTTACACACAACTCTATTCCTTGCATCAAACATTTTCCTTTTTCGTAGAAAACCCACTTGTGCGCGAGTTATAAATCGCACTTAGCTTCCTTCTTACGCACAACTCACTACTTGCGCTCAAATATCTTATTTCACACAACTCCTTACTTGCGCGACAACTCCCTACTTGTGCGACACTCACTAATTTCACGATCCAAAACTCATATTTCCTCTATGTTTTGAGCATCAAAAAATGGGGGGGGGGGTGGGGTAGCCTCCAATTTATAGGCATTTTTACGACCCTTCACATAACTCGTACAAATTTTCCCTAATCACGCAAGTCTCATTCGCACAAGCCTCCTTTACGTATGGTCACACAAACTCAAATTTAGTGTAACTCCATAACTTCCGTGAAATTATTTCCTTTTCCATATTTTGATGTAATGATCTTGAAAAAGTATTTCCATGGAAATTTCCAAACCTCCTAAAAACTTGTGTGCAACTTCCTTTTCTAAAAAGACTTTTATCTATTCTATAATTTTTGGACCCAAAAATTTGAAAAACACTAGGAAACAGTGGAACCTTGTATACGATTTTTTTGTACCACCTCCAAAGCATCCATTCCTTTATTATTTTTCTTTTTCAACATAGCTTGTCAAAAATATCTCTAAAACTCCACAACTGACCATGGAAACTTACTTTGTTAATAAAAAAAATCAACCTAAAAATACATATGTTACATTGAGAGATTTTTTCCAAAAATCTCCCCCAACACACACTCTAAGCCCACATGATTCATGTTTGGCATGAGAAACAAGAGTATAATGAAAAGTTGATTAATTAATCACTTCACTCAAAAACACTCCATTCCTAAAAGCCTTCAAATGATTTCATCACGAAATCCATATATTAGGATATATATACTTTGATCGATAACCTTTATCATCATTAGATTTGAAACTCTACCTACTCCACTACTTGGGTTCTCATGATTTGGAATGCTTAAAGACATTGAAGCTAAGTTCGGATAGACATGGCCATGAGATATTTCCTCATAACACTGAATTCACATTGTGTCAGAGAATCATTTCATGGTTTTTCAAAAATCTAAAATCTTTAAGACATTGAACCTCCCCTACATCACAACTCCCCCATCTGGAATCAACTCCCCGTATATCACTACTCCACCCAACAATTTCTCCCTATATTGACTAAGAAATTTTCTCCCTTATATAGCCACAATTTCTCCCCCTCTGTTAATGAAGCTTAAGGTCACTTCATCAATGAACCTGAAGGTCACATCATTGTAGTTTTCAATAAGGTAGTGAACACATATTTGTAAATTGGAAAAAGGCACACCATAACAAAGGGATAGGGGTCCCACATCCAAAAATTTTCAAGTGAAAGGAGTCTAATGAACTCCAAGATATAGTCAATTCCATTTGAACACTTTTTTGGGTAAGGCCTTTGTTATAATTTATGCAACCTATAGATATGTAGTAACATAATAAAACTTCACAAGTCCTTGCTCCACTTATCCTTTATAAAATGATACTTCATTTCAATATGCATTGTCCTTGAGTGATGGAATGGATTTTTGCTATGATTTATATCACTTGAATTATCACAATGGATTCCAATTTGAGACTTCACTTATACTCCCATACCCTCAAGATCCTTCTTCATCCATAATAGTTATGTGCAAGATTGCATATCCCAAATATATTAAGATTATATGGTGCTCAATGAAATTCAATCGTGTTTCTTGATTATCCAAGAATTACACAATCCAACAACATAGAAAGAACCTCCTGACGTTGATTTCCTATCATCTACCGAACCATCCCAATCTCTATCTGTATAACCCAACAAATCTTTTAGGGATTTTTCATTGTACAATAAGACAAAATCCACCATTCCCTTAATATATTGAATTATTTTTTCACTGCATGTAAGTTTCCTTCCTTGGGATTTCTTTGATACCATGATGCTTAACATGTGGAAAAAAAATCTGTGGCTATGTCACTATTAAATACAACATACTTACAATGATATTCCTATATTCTATGACATTAACCACTTTCCCCTCATCATCTCATGGTAGTTTCATCTGGGTAGCCACTGGATTCATCATCTCCTTGGAGTTATCTATTTCAAATCTTCACAAAACCTCCATGGAATATTTAGATTGAGAATGAAGGTTCCATTCCTTCATTGTATCACCTGTAATCCAAGGAAAAACATCATCTCACTAATCAATGACATTTAGAACTCACTTTTCATGAATTCTAAAAACTGTTTGCACTGATCTTCATTTGATCCACCAAATATTATATCATCAACATAAAACATCACTATCATCATTTTATTTATTTCATTGTTCACATATAGATGGTAATAAACTCCACTATGTTAGAAATCTAGATTCTTTAAAAACTGATCTAGTATTGAATAACATGCTCTTGGTGAATGCTTTAACCCATATAAAACCTTATTCAGCTGATAAGCTCTATTATCATCTTCATGAATAAGAAAACCATCTAGATTCTTGATATACAATTATTCTTACAGAACCCTATTAAAAATGACAACTTTACGTCCATATAGATAACTTTGAACTTTCCTTTCCCTAATATAGACAAGAATAATATGATTTTCTCTAGCCCTGAAATAGGTGAAAATTTTTCATCAACATCAATACCCTAGATCTAGGAGTACCCTTTACACACTAGTCGTTCTTTGTTTCAAATCACTATACCATCTCCATTCATCTTATTGTGAAAGACCCATTTAGTCCAAATGACATTCTTATCTGTTGGCCTTGAAAAAATATCCCATGTCTAGTTCTTCTCTATTTGGTGAAGATATTAATTTATAGCCTGAACCTAGTTCTCATCTCCAACTGCTTCATCAAAACATTTAGTCTCTACCACTGATAAGTATGATGCTTATTGTAGAGTCTTCATCATCCATGTCTGTAATGACACTGTCTGATCACCAATTACGTTCAATATATCAATTTCATCTCTTCTTGTTGGTTTCTATGCAGATAATAATTTATTCTCTTCCTTGTCATTATCCGAGTCTTCTTCTAAATTAGCCTTTGGAACTAGAACATCTCATTTTCTTCTTATCTCTTCATCACTATCCTCCTAAGTCTGACCATGTATTTGCTGAAGATTATACTCATTCTCTAAAATTATTACATAATATATTTCAACTACATTTTCCAGACACTTATTAAATCATTTATATGCTTTAATTTTCTTTGATTATCCAATAAATATCCCTTCATCTCCATGGGATTCAAAATTTCTGTGTTTCTACTTATTGAGAATGAAACACTTACTTTTAACGACTCAAAAGTACTTAAATGTTGGATTATTTCCATACCTAAGCTCATAAAAAGTATTTTCTTCTTTTGGACGCAATAATGGTCTATTTTATATATAGATTGATGTCATGACTTCTTCTTTATAAAACTTCCCTGGAGGGTCTTTCTTAATGATAATTGTTATTGACATATTGTTTATAAACCAATTTATTCTCTCAACCACTCAATTATGCTATAGAGTATTTACAACTAAAACTTAGTGCCTTATCCCATGTTTCTCAAGATAATACTCTACTTGGAAATTTGTGAACTCTATTCCATTATCTTTTTGGATATTCTGGATATTTTCAACCAACATCTGCTAAACTTCTCTTTGATATGTTTTTATGCAACTAAACACATCAAATTTGTGGGTGATGATTGAAACCCATGCCATTATGCTAAAATCATCAATGAAGAGAACATAATATATCCTCCCATTAATAGATTTTTGTTAAATAGGCCTTCATACATCAATATACACTAGCTAAATCACTTTTTTAACCTTTTATCTTTTACCTTATATGTATTTATAATGATATTCTCTTGTTGAAAAGCATCAGACATATGATTAAGATCACATGATAATCCTAGGAGGTCTCAAGAAACATCATATTTCACTAGATATTCCAAGAAAGTTTAGATCAAGTGTCTAATGCATTTATACCATAACTTATTTTCTTTTTTCTTTGACAAGAAGCACATATCTTCTTCTCTATTTACAAGGTATATATTTAACTTTTCATGCTTTCCCTACATAGAAACTGCACCATATTTTTCGGTAATGATACATGACTTCTTTGAAAATCTTATGGAATGTCACAAGTCACACAGTTGACTTAAACTTAGTATGTTGTTACTTTGACCTCCAACAACCAAGAAATCCACACATCTCATGCCTTTTCCCTCAAACTTATCTTTCTCTGAGCCAACAATCTTTAGGCCTTCATCATTACCAAATATTTCGATACCTTTCTTATCGTACCTAATTATGGTTACCAGATTATTATTTCCGGTCATATGAGAAGGTCATCCACTATCAATAATCCATATTTCAGTATGATTTTATTCTTTAAAAGAAATTTCTACAACCTTTCCTTCTCTTTTATTTTCTATTTGATCCATATTTTTGATTTCACACCCATTATGGATTGATAATCTTTATCTTCCTTAGTGTATGATGGACCAACTTTATATTGAAACACTAAAAACTGATTTTTCATTTTCATCTCACTTGATGGTTCACTGAATTGTTGCTTACAACAAATTTGGTTCTACTTTGGTAGATTCCTATACATAGTTTATGTAGAGTATCTAGCCTTGTTTCCAAATCCTACACACCAAAAATGACGACCCTTGAACTATAATCTGTATTGCATTTTGTTTGGATACTTTTTTTGTTCTTGGGACCTTAGGTATCTCTTGGTTATGGAAGAAACATTTTGTGAGTGTCCCATATTTTCACAACAATATCGCCTCATGAAAGGTACATTCCTATTTGTCACTTCTGCACCACTGATTTCCCTTGAGTTTTCTGAACATTCTGACTTTGCATTATACTCAAATCAATCCCCACTTTCAGAGCGAGTGCTTATGGTCTGAAATTAATCATCACACCTCCTTGTTTTTGATCAACCCTCATATCAACCTTATCTTTTGGATTTAATTGTTTCTTTTTATTTTTTTGGACCTTTATGATCCACCCGAATCTTCTCATCTTCCTGAATGATCTACCTTTTCTATGTCTTACCGATATTCAATAGTTTTTCTCAATCCTTAAAATTTCTTTATAGACCAAAGAACTCCCATTAAAGTTCTTTGATACATTTTATTTAATCTTTTCCAGTTTGGGTCAAACTATCAACTTATCTTTTCTTTTATTCAATTTTGAGATTGTACTCAACAACTCTGTCTGAGCTCTCTAGAATCGAAGACTTTAGTTTTTCAATTTATTCATTAATCATAGACTCTTTTTCATATTTCTAATCTATATAGAGTTTGGCATCATGAAATACTTTTGGATTTAGTTTTTTGGATCTCCAAACATCTATATCCTCAAGAGTGACTTCTAATTTGACTTAAAGATCAAATCTACATTCGACTTATCCTTCTGAATTGTCACCTTATTCCCTTGTTTGTAAATTTCTAACAACACCCACCATAGAATTCACTTCATGATCCTTATATTCTTATAACTCTTCTTCCTAATATTCTTCTAAACTGTCATCTTCTTTTGAAAGCATAATTTTATTTTTGAATAAATTTTTCTTAAAATTTTTCTTGACTTTTACATAAACTAAAGTCTTCTTCGTGGGAATTTCAAATTCATCCTCTTAATTATCTTCAAACTTGTTGGGGAACCTTTCTACAAGATGTCCAACCTTTCCAGATAGAAATCATGCTAGAGGTAGTTTTCCTTTGAAATTTCATTTTCCTTTTAAGAGATTTTAGTAAAGGAATGATATCACTTCATTCATCTCTTCATATTCCTAACCATATTAAATAGTTAGCTTCTTCATGGGATTGAATGTCACTTCTTTAGAATTCCCTTTTCCCATAGACTCTTTATCATCATTTCTCATTTCGTGTGAAATAAGAGTACTGTGTAAGCTATCCTTTTCCAGCTCCTTCAGATATGTATCCTCCAAAACAGAAAATTTTGGATTAAAATGAGGTGGTAGTTTTATCAGGATATGCTTAACAATATTTATGTCTTCATTAATTTCTCCGAGAACATGCATGTCTTCCACAATAATATTTACCCGGTCAAAGAATGTATCAACAGATTCATTAGGGTGCATTATGATATTCTCATATTTGTTCCATAGAACCTGAAACTTTTCTTATTTGACTTTTGATTCACCCTCATAAATATACAATAGCTTTTCCCACATAGCATGTGATGAATTAAATGAAACCACCTTAGTATATATTTAATTTGATAGGGATCCCCCAAAGCATTTATTCCCTTATCATAAGAATCTAATTCTCTTCAGTCGTATTTTGATAAATCACCACTATTGATATTAGTTGATATTCCATGCATAGATACTTTTAAGACATCTATTCCTAATGATCAAAAGCAGTGCTATATTCGACTCTTCTATAGTTGAAAATTGATTCCATCAAAGATCATAATTGCTTTGTGATTGACTACCTCTATATCGTCTATTGATAGAGATTCACTAAATTTTAACCTTTACCTATGATAAAAATTATTAGGACCACTAGTTCAAATACCTTGAGGGGGGGGGGGGGTGAATCAGGGAATGAAAGATTAAAATTACTACCCCTTTGTATATTTTTTCATCATTAAATAGAGGACACATCTCTATTTATCCTGTAGTAATATATGAAGACAAATTAAATCATGCACATGAAACTAAAATTTTACTTAGTTCACCCTCACTGGGATATGTCCAAGGAACATACAACAGTGATGTGATGATGTACCAAATCAATTGAATCTCAATTCCAATTATAGGGTTTGGGATAGATAACTTCTATGCCTAGGCTTACTACATTTACAAGGATTAGGGTTTGATCATTGCATTCCCAAGGGTCATGCCCTATTTATCTTTCTTTGGCTCAATACCAACGGAGAGAATCACCATCTTCCTCTTCCTTTTCTCACCACTCCTGGAAGGGATCCACACAAAATTTATGGACTTTTCAGACTCTTAATTATCTATAATAAAGGAATCCTCCACTATATGTAGATTCTCTATTGGTGCCCCACTTTCATCCACTAATGAATATCACTTTTCCACATATGTGCTAGGAAACTTCAAACAATTCACGCAACGTAGGGTGGATTGCATGCAACTCTATGCCTTGTGCATTTTTTTCCTTTTTCATAGAAAACCCACTTGCGTGCCACTTTTAACATGCTTGCAACTTCCATCTTACATGAAAGTCACTACTTGCGCTCAACTACCTTCTTATACGCAACTCCACACTTTCAAGACAACTCCCTACTTGCGCGACACTCACTACTTGTGTAATCCAGATCTTATATTTCCTCTAAGTGTTGAGCATCCCCAAATGAGGGGGGTAGAAGCCTATTTATATTCATTTTTCCAACCCTATGTGCAAATCGTATAACTTTTCCAAGATCACGCAAGTCTCATTCGCACAAGAGTCCTTCATGCAAGCTCACGTGCACTCACCTTTTATGAAACTCCATAACTTGAACACACTTATTTAATTTTCCATATTTTTATGTAATGATCTTGAAAAATGACTTGCTTGAAAATTTCCAAACCTCCTAAAAACTTGCACACAACTTCATTTTCCAAAAACACATTTCTCTATTCTCTAATTTTTGGACCCAAAAATGTGGCAAACACTGCCTTATATATGATATTTTTGTACAGCCTCTAGAGAATCCATTCCTTTTTAATGGTTCTTTTTCAAAATAGTTTGTCAAATATATATCTGAAACTCCACAACTGAAAATAGAAACCCTCTTTGTCAACAAACACAATCAACCAAAAAATTCATCAATGTTACCTTGAAGGATTTCTTTCAACAATATCCTTAAGAATAGAATTCATCTCTTATTGATGTTGATCAATACTAGTTATTATGCTTCTTGAGATGATCAGAATGATCCTAACTTCAGATTCCACGCAACACTGAAGTTCATGAAATACATATTTTTAAAGAAGCTCACAATGTATAGAGACAATCCTAGTATAAAACATATCTAAAGTGTTAGAGATATATTCCAATATAAATTTTACCATAGTCTGAACAAAATATCATTGGATTTAGGATTCACCAATCCATTATTTTGAGACTTCCTCCATAAAAAATTGAATCGATAATTTTAATTCATAAAAATCATTTATGTAGATCACATATATACGAGAAGTTGGTATCTACTTGATATACTTGAACTGAATAAACATTGTTTTCTTGAGAGTGTCGATATCTTCATTTGAACTTGAATGTTGATGAAGATTCCTCACTTCCACACGTGAATCAATCAACTCATTTTTCAAAATAGTTACCTAAAAAATTAGCTCTAAATCACTTACATGATCTCACTCATAAACTATATCAAGCTCAATACTAGGTATCTTAGAACTGACATGATTTTTTCAATCCAGTGAAGATATATATTGTTGTACTTCTACACTTTTATCTTCATCTATCGAATTGTTAATATTATCTACTTGATTCTCATCAACCTGAGGTAATTCTTCATTGAGAGATAGTTCACCAGATTCTAGCCTTGGTTTTATTTTATCTATAAAATGAGTAGTTTCATCATAATCATATTATTATTCTTCATCATTACCAAAAATAGTACAACTGATAAAATGATTAGATCCACTTTTCATTCTTGGTCTTGTCTCAATAGGTAGAGATACTTCAATGAAATGAATAACTTTATATGTAGTAGTGATAATTTTTTATTAACCAACACTAACTAACCTTGTAATTTTCAAAGACAAAATTTCCCTTGTAATAAAAACTGATAGAATAGAGTGTTGAATAGTGGAAAGTGATGGTGTATCCATCACCACTTGATGCACTTCCAATTTTACCTCTGGTATAATTTCCTCCTCATTTTGAATCTCATCCGATACAAAAACTTGGACTCTATGGTATCTATCAGTAAGAGTTTCTATGTCTAATGGTTTTTATACTCTCATACTTTTAACATTTTCTTCTAAGCGTGCAGTTACACATTCTATAAATTTTTAGCTATGTTAAAATCAATTATTTCTCAAGATTTATCCGCCTAAATTTGAGTAGGTTATAATTCCATCTCATCTTCTATACCAAATGGTAGTGAATTTATTTCTAAATCACTCTAGTAATAACCAATACAATCTAACACACAAGCACTTAAATTTTTAATATGTATAAACAAGTAACTATAGTATCATCCAAGAGGATATGGGATTTGACAAAGATCAGTGTTAATATTCTCCCAAATTGATAAAAATTAACAATTTTGTTCCAAATGTGACATGTGAAATTTAATTTATATCTATCTAGTTTCATGAGATTCTATATGAAGAAAAGGTTTAAAAATGTAGCAACCCAGAAAAAAATCTTCTCAAACTCACTGTTACGTTGGGAAATTGTGTATTAGATAAACTCTATAAGAACTTTCCTCTTGGGATCCAAGACCTTCACTTATTTCTTCTCCACATTAGGTGTTCCAAATAAATACTTCATTATTTTTGGAGGGTTAAATTTGTCAACATCATATTTGGATGTGTTTAAATAAAAATTTCCTTCATGAGGAAATCTAAACACTTCAGACATAACTATTGAGGACATGAAAAACTCCTTCTGATTTATGGATGTTGTAACAAGATCCTCTAAATCTCCAAAATGAAAAACAATGAATTCATAAAATTCCTGAACTTCCTTCTCAAATAATAACTCCATTTTTTTTTTCATAAAAATCACATTCCCATCCTTGGTTGTTGATAAATTTCTTGACTAGCACATCAATTTTATCAAGCCAACTAAAATCTATGTATTTTCCACCCAACACTTTATTGACTAGTATTAAGTTCTTGTTGCTACTAGAAATAAAACTGTCTAATCTCTTAGTTTTTATGATTTGAAAATATAGATTTAAGGCATGAGGTTTAAAATATTTTAGGGAAAGGAGAGTTTGAAAGCAATGAGATGAGGTCTTTAAGGTTTGAAAATGGTTTGTGCATAGAAATGATTTTTTTTAATTTTGGGATAACCAAAGGTCTACACAGTGTGATGCGAAGGTTAGTCATGACAATACCAAGAAATGTGTCACACTATGATATTATTATCACTAAAACTATGAATCTAATTCTAGGATTAAATAAAGAAAACATTAATTCGCTAAATATAATTTTTTACATACAGAATTATGAAATAAATAAAATAGAACTAACTAAAATTAAATAATCCTAATTCATATTTGATAAATTAATATATTTTAATAGGAAAAGGTTTTGTAAAAATGTTTTCTAATTGGTTTTCCTGGAAAATAAATTCTAAATATATATCACCTTTTTGTTCATTATCTCTTAAGAAATGATGCCTTAGATCAAATATTATTTTTATATAATGGTTTATCATATTATTTGAAATGTTGATAGCACTTGTGTTATAACATTTGATTGGAAATCATTTAAAATTAAATAAAAAATCCATCAGGGTGTGTTTTATTCACAAAACCTGTGAACAATAACTTCTAACTGCAATATATTCAACTTCAACAGTTTATAATGGTACATTGTGTTTGTTCTCACTAGACCATGATACTAAGTATATACATATAAAATTTAACATTCATGAGTTAATATTCTTATCTAGTCCACACTCACTAAATTCAGTATACAATTATGAAGTTAAATTAAAACGAAAAGTTTCTAGAAAGAGTAAATAAAGAGAAACAATTTATTTTAAATGCCTTTAATTTTTTTATAAAATTAAATGTGATCCTTTTGTATTTTATTGAAATCTAGCACAAAGACATATCAAAAACATAATTTTTGGCCTACTTTCAATAATATAAATAAAATTACCAATTACTCTTCTATATAACTTATTTGAAACTGATTTTTGAGCCTCATCCATTTAAATTTTATTATTATTTCTCATTGGAGTTGAATAGATCTTACCATTTTCCAATTCAAATTATTTATCTAAATCAAGTATACATTTTCTTTAGTTTAAAACAATTCAAAATTCTTTTTAAAAAATTTTAAATCCAAGGAAATAGTTTTACTCAACCATCACACCCATTTCAAATTCATTTTTCATGATTTTTTAAATTTCATTACATAATTTTTGATTTGTAGATCATACAATAACATCATAAACCTACATTTTCACAAGAAGAGTTTCTTTTGATGAAGTTTTCTTTAAAAGATTAGGGTATTCCAATCCCATATTAAAACCATTTTATAAAAGAAATGAACTTAATCTTTTATACCGGGCTCTAGTTGTCTATTTAAGGTCATAAAGAGCTTTGGTAAGTTTAAAAATAGATTTTTGAAAATATGGGTCTTCAAAAGTAGGAGGTTGTTAAACATAAAATTTCTCCATTAAAAATCCATAGTTAAAAGAACATTTTACATCCAAGTGATATAATTTTAAATTCATTTGAGATTCATAAGTTAACAAAATTCTAATTACTTCTAAAATAGCTACAGGGGAAAGAGTATCTTCATAATATATTTATTATTCTTGGTTATAGACTTTTGAGACCAACCTAGTTTAATGCCTAGAACCCCTCAAGTCCCTTACTTTGTCTAAATTCAGTGTTTGGGGTGGTCTAGGAGGCAATGCCAGCTCATTTCAAGAGTTTTCCAAAATTCAACCTTTTTCCAATAGTAGGTCTCATCGGGGACTGAACGTTAGTAGGACACATTGGTGACTCGACATCAGTAGGTCATGTCAGTAGGTGGTATTGATATATTGAATTATTGTCTCAGCATTGGTGGCTCAACGTTGGTAGGTCGGGCATTAGTAGGTTGGGCGTCGGTAGGTCAGGCATCGATAGGTCAGGCGTCGGTAGGTGGGTCCTTGGTAGGTTGGGCGTCAGTGACTCGCGTCGGTGATTCAGAAATCAGTGAGTCATATCAGTTACTTTCGGTGGGTCACATCAGTGACTAACTATCGGCGAGTCACTATTGGTGACTCACATTGGTGACTCACCCATCAGTGAGTCATTTCCATCTTTTTCTAGTTTCGCTCCTCTTACATTTTATTTGAAGTAAACCAATTTTAAAACCTTGTTTAAACATTTATAAAAGTGTTTCAAAGGATATTAATTATATATTTAACATCCTAATGCTCTTTAGACTTTGAAATAGTCAAACTGTGTAATCTTGATCACAATATGACTTTATTATCCCTTGAAACCTTTTTTCTTCAGTTGATATAAGATCTGTCTCTTCTAAGCTGATATCTTTTCTTCCCATGTGTTTCTATTTTTCTCTTAGTTCACCTAGAGCCTTTCTTCCCCATAGAGTCATGTGTTATGTTTTGGCCTTCGAATTCAGTTTCCCTTGGAGTCTCTTGCTTCTCAATCGACCTTCTGTTTTAGTGCAAGGATGAGTTACTGATCATTTGTTTCTCATGGTAGGAGTTCTTCCATCCCTCTTTGAATTGTGTATCATGCGGGGTGGGTAAAGTCATATCTATTTGAGAATATGGTTGAATCCAAATATAAATTAAGGGTATTGTGAATAAGAATAAACCAATTACAATAATGGGTTTGGCTATATTTGTAATAAATAAGGGGTTGGGAAGATGATGACGATGCTTGTTTTGTTTTATCTGTTATCTTTGATCCATGATGTGAATTGTGTTGGCCATATTCCCTTTGAAATTCATGGCCATTGGTGGTCTCTTTTTGAGCATCGAACTCATGAATACTTATTTTTAATCTTATATTGAATAACTGTGAACCTGAAGACTTGATTAATCATGTATATTCGGTTAATTAAATTGATTCCCCTGGATCAAAATTATTTTGTGATAACCCCTGATTCTATCAAAGTGAAATTAAAGAAAGAGTGTGTTAAATCTGAATACACTTTTCTTTGTTTGGTGTGGCTTTGTGTTGAGTGTGGATCTTTTCTGTCTTGTGTAGTTTGTGTGGTGCTATGGATGGAAGTGCGACTATGGGTATAAGGGTGGACAGAGGGTTGGTTCTGTGTGTGTGGTGTGGCATGTTTGTGCAGCATGGCTATGGTTTTGGTGGAGTGGGAGTGTGGATGCGTGTATGAGGTGGGGCATGTGGTGTAATAGAATATCATATGGTGAGTTTTATTGATTATAGAATGGATGAACTTGTTGAATAGTGGGTTTGCATCTGGGTTGTTTTATGGTTATTGGGCATGGTCTATTTGTGCAGTGGGACTGCAACCTAGTTGAGTTTTATTGTTATTGTAACATGTGGTGCTTTTTGTACAGTAGAGCTATTGAGGATGGTTTGGGAGGGATAATTTTGAATAATTATTTTTTTACCTTATGTGGGTGTTTCGCCCAGAGTTTTCATAGAATTTCGTGAGGTGTGTGTGGGTTATGATGTTACATTTGGTGTACTGTGTTTGGCAGTTTCTTGAGTAGGGATGTAATAAATGAATAAATAAATAAATTTTTTAATATAGATTTATAATTGGTTAATTAAATTGGTTGGGTTTATGAATTAAGTATGTGGATGGCTGTGTGGTTTTTCATTAGAGGTCACCGCAAGGGTATTTTTGTGTGGGCATGTTTTTTCTTTGAGAACCCACTGGTTGGGATGAGTGTTTGGTACCTATATGTATACTTTTAGTTCCTTGTGATTTCTATGCGCACCCCACCCTAGTTGAGCACTATACGCTGAACACCCCCATTTCATGGGGGAAGGTGTTTTTTCAAACATCTTTGTTGGAGGATGGATGACTGGTTATTGTTTCTTATCTACTCCTTCTTCTAGGCATTTGTAGACCAAGACTCTTTGGGAATGTTGTGGGGTGGTTTTGAGGCCTAGGTGTCTGCGGACGAGGTGTGTTTTCCTAGGTGTCTTCGAGATGAGGTTATGATTTTGTGGCCTAGGTGTCTGCGGGCATGATGTAAATTTTTTATGGCCCAGGTTTTTGCAGGTGGGATGTGGTATGTGGCCAAGTTGTGTGAGGGTAGCTTGTGGCAGTGGGGCTTTTGGATGAGCGTGGTAGCATCAAGACGTTCTCCATTAGGGATAAGCAGTTATCCAATGGGAAGTGGTGCAAGGTACCCTATCATTGATGTGCTTACTACCTTACTTTACTTGACTTGAATTATTTGGTGATCATGCCTTGGAGGGGTTGGGGTGGATAATATAACTTTTTAGGTGATTTTTATTTTCTGTTGTTTTTCTCATAGGGTCATTAGTATGTTTCTCCCACTTATGAACGAGTGAATTTGGCTTTTCCTAATGAGTATTTTTGTATGCTATCCCTACATATATAAAACTATTTTTTGGTTTCCATGGATATTACGTGGACCATGTGGGAGCCTACTATCTCAGGCATCAGGATAGTTATCGTGTCACTGCTTAGCTTTGTTCTTTTGGTATTTACTTTAGATTTTTTCATTATATTTACCGTAGTTTTAATTGAAACAAGTATGTGGGATGATTTTTGGATTCTTATATATATGTATATGTCTTGGATTTTTTTGAGGTTGATACATCTTATCTCTTGATCTTGGTAACTATAAAAAGGGTAATGCCTTCCATTTTGTGAAATTTGTATACCCTTGGTGTTGGTTGCCACCCCAGGGCCTATTGTAGGAAGGAATCAGGGTCATTATATATTTTTCATCTTGAAGAAGGAAGGTCACGACACTTTTTCATCCCTTCCCTCATATTGATGAGGGATAGTCATATCAGAATGGTGTCATAGGTTATGGTTGGGAGATAGGGTGGATTTTGGAGTAAGACACAATTTAGATTGCATGGGTTGGTAGGGAAAATTGTTAGGTGATCTTGGTGCATGACATAGGCCAAGGAAGACTGGCTAGGATATGAGATTTTTGGGCCCCACCATGGTGTAAGGTAAGGAATCTGAGCTTACTGAACAACCTAGTAAAGCTACACTGTTTATAAGGTAGAGACCCTAGAAAAGGTACATGCATCATGAAGACTTCTATTATTGTTTATTTTGGGTGTTTGTGGGAAATTAAAATAGATAATGAGTTAAAAAAATATTAAACAAAATTCCATACTATTTGGGATTAAGATTACCCTGTTTACCTTTCAGCTATGAAACTAGATTGTAATCCACGAGTGGCTCAGGGAGTGGAGGCTCAGCAAGAAAATCCGGTCGATTGATGAAGGGATGATCCAGAGGAGGATGAGAACTAGTGGCAGAGAACATTATTTTCTCTCTAGTGATAGACTCTGGGAAAGTATGAGGGATGTGTCTTAGAAATGGAGATAGAGAGCTAGCTCGAGGATCTTGAGATCACCTTAAGCCTAATCCAGGCTCTGACAGGGTACTGAGTTCCTTTGACATTTAGTCAAATGAGGGGATCCAGTAGGGCTATTCGAAGGGTAGGTATACCATTGGCTGGTCTTAGGCATGAGGGCCTTCAAGGTTTCAGCCAGCTGAGATTTGACCTTAGCAGTTTTATTTTCGACCTTCTGGTCATTTTGCTTTTCCCGTAGGCATGATACCAAGGTGTTTCTCTTGTGGAGGATGCAGGAAACTTTAGAGTTAGTTTTTAGTTTTATCTTAGTATGGTGAAGGTGGGTAGGTTCAACTCCTACCTTAGTAGTAGTTACTGGACATGCCATTTCAGCATTAGGGATAACAGGATCCTACTCCGCCAAGGGGAGACGGAGTAGGCGGAGGCTGACCTCTGGGCATTCATCAAGGACCTCAAGATAGATGTGGTTGAGGAGGCAGTCGATAGCAGAGGGGTAGAGAAGTTGAGCATGGTCAGTTACATGCCGTAGAGGCAGCAGTTTTAATAGGGCCAGAGGTCATTCAAGGTACAATCAGGTTGTTTAGTACTCTTGTTTGTGCCTTGTTTGATTTAGAAGCTTCACACTCCTTTGTAGCAGCCAGTCTAGCCCATTCTCTAGGACTAGACATAGAGAGAATTTTTGTGACATGGTGTTGAGTATGCCAGTCAGAGATCAGAACAAATTGGTTGATGTTTTCAAGGGTTTAGGATGATGTTGGGGCTGCATCAGTCTCATGGAGTACTTTTCTTGTTACATATGCAACTATATAATGTAATACATGGAATCAACTGGTTGCACCTATGCATGCTGTTATTGTCTGCTTCCAAACAAGAGTCATGTTTTCAGATGTGTATGGAAAATATGTGGATTTCATTGGCAAGTGAAGTTGTCAGATGGGAAGTTGGCATGTGGAGCCTCTTCTTTCTTTATTGACTGAGCTGTCTGTGGAATGGGTGGATGATGAGATGGAGGTGGTTCCCAGACTTTTTGAGGAATTCTTGGATGTATTCCATTAGGAGGTTTTAACTCTACCTCCTCGATGTAATTATGAGTTTGAAATAGACTTTCATCCCAGTGGTTCTCTGATTTCAATGGATCCTTATTGGATATAACCTTATTAGTTACAGGAGTTGCAGATTCATATTGATGATTTGATGAAGAAGAGATTTATCTGTCCTAGTGTGTCACCATGGGGTGATCTGGTCTTTTTCATAAAGAAGGAAAATGGTGGTCTGAGTTTGTTTATAGACTATGAGAGGTTGAATCAGTTGATGTTCAAGAACTATTACCCTCTCTCAAGGATAGATGATCTTTTCAATTAGATAAGGGATGAATGTTGGTTTTCTAAGATCGATCTGTAGTTAGGGTATCACCGATTGAGGGTGAAGAAGGGTGACATCCCAAAGAATACTTTGAAAAGTAGGTATGGGAACTTAGAATTCATAGTTATGCCATTCAGTGTTACGAATGCACAATCCATGTTAATGGGACTTATGAACTCCATCTTTCATTAGTTCTTGGACTGGTTCATCGTCATATTCATCGATGAAATTTTTGTGTACTCAAAGTTAGAGGAGGAGTATATTGATTATCTCAAGACTATACTGGAGGTCGTTCGACACCACCAGCTCTATAGAAAGTTGTCCAAGTGAAGGTTTTGGACACAAGAGGTCTACTTTCTTGGACATGTGGTGTCTCACTAGGGTGTACTAGTGGACCCTTTTAAGGTAGAGGTAGTTGTTTCAATGGTAACATGTAAGAATGTGTTAGAGGTTCACAGTTTTCTTGGTCAAGTAGGCTATTACTAGAGATTTGTACCCAATTTCTCTCAAGTAGTAGCTCCATTGATGGCTCTGACCAGAAAGGAACATGCCTTTGTGTTGAGTGAGTAGTGTGAGGAAACTTTTAGCTTACTGAAGGGGAAGCTGGTCAGTGATCCAGTGCTTCGGTTTCTAGAGGAAGAGGTGATGTTCAAGGTGTTTTGTGATGCTTCCCATTTAGGATGGGGTGTGTGCTAATGCACCAATTGGGAGTGATCTCTTATGGGTCTAGATAGCTATGTTCCCATGAACTTAACTATGACACCCATGATCTGGAGCTATCATCGGTCATCTTTGCGCTGAAGTTTTGGGGACATTAACTCATTGGGGAGCGCTTTTTGGTCTTCACAGATCACAAGATCTTGAGGTATATCCTTTCCTAGCAAGACATAAACTTGAGATAACATAGGTTGATGTAGTTTCTATGTTATTACAACTTCAAGATATCTTACACCTTAGTAAAGGGGAATTTTTTGTCCCATTTTTTGAGCAGGAAGTCACAGAAGGAGGTAGTTTGAGAATCTGTGGATTCTTGGAGGGAGATAGAGGAGTTGGATTCCTTTCACTTAGATGTAGGAATGAATTAAGAAAGATTCTATCTATTTAAAATGATTATAGAATCGTATTTGAGGCATTAGGTGGAGGTGTCTCAATAGAGAGAATTGGAGGTGGAGGTGTTGCATGATCTCATTGACCATTGTGATGTTCCGAAGGGATGATTAGAGGATGGTTAGAATCAGATGATGTTCCATGAGAATGTTTTTGTTCCATTGGTGATGAGTGAGGGAGTTCTTCATGAGTTTCATAGATCACCCCTATAGGTACACTTGGGAGTTTCCAAGATGTACCGTGGCTTGAGGGAATAGTTATGGTGTCTGGGGTTGAAGATGGTAGTGGAGGAGTTTGTGGAAACGTTCCTAGTGTGCAAGTAGGTAAATGATAAGCACCGTGTTCCTGACAGTTTATTACATCCCCTAGATGTCTTTGAGTAGAAGTGGGATGACATGTTAATGGATTTCATCATATGATTACAAAGATCTCAGGGAGTATGCATTGAAATCTGTGTAATATTGGATCAAATGATGAAATCAGATCACTTCTTTGAAATTAAGGAGTCAGGTGAGTGAATTCCTTAGCATGGAGGTATATGGATGAGGTGGTGCGACTGCATGGAGTTATGAGAAATATTGTCTCGGATCAGGATACACATTTTACCTCGTGAGTCTGGAGGGGATTGCAGCATGATTTTTGCACTCAGTTATGCCTCAACACTGCTTTTCACCATCCAATATATGGGAAGTCAGAATGGACAATCTTGATGTTGGAGAACATGTTCTGGAAATGATTATTGGACTTCAGTAAGTCTTGGGTGTGACACTTTACCTTGGTAGAGTTTTCTTAAAATAATAGCTATCACTCTTCCATTGGCATGGCTTCTTTTTAAGCCTTGTACAGGAGACCGTGTTGTTCGCCTTTGTTCTGAGTAGAAGTTGGGGAGGCAACCTTTCTTGGTCCGGACATGGTGTAGAGTATGAATGTGAAGGATCATATTTTCCATGAGATTATGAAGGTAGAAAAAGACCAAAAAAATTCATATGAAAATCATAGGAGGATCCCCTTAGAGTTCAAGGGTGGAGAGAATGTGTTCTTTAAGGTTTCCCCTCGATGTGGGAAGAAGAGGTTCGATAGAGGGAGCAAGATTTCTCCCAGGTTCATCAGACCATTCAAGGTGTTGGGGATGAGTTAGAAAAGTGGAATACCGGTTAGAATTTACACCAAAATTGGAGAGGGTCAATGACATATTTCATTTCTCCTAGATTTCTCGGTATGTCAACGATGACTCCAATTTCATTAACTGGGGATAGTTGGATATAGAGGGAGAAACAACATTTGTGGAGTGACCAGTGAAGATCCAGGATCATCAGAAGAAGGTGCTGCATGGATGGACCATTCCTTTTAGTTTGCGTGTTTTGGAGGCGTGGTGGCCTAAAGGAGAGTACTTGGTGGAAATAAACACATATGCGTGCCTAGTACCATGAATTTTTTAGTTCTTCTTGTATGATTTTCTTATGATGTAGTGCTTGAACCTTATTTACTATGAGATGATTTGTTTACTTGTTCCATAATGTGTGATGAATTCCTGACATGTAGAAAGAGGAGGACCTGATTCCTAATCGAGATGCATTAATTAAGATTCTATTAAACCTATACGGGTGAGTTAGTGTTGTCCATAGCAGATAGTATCTCAAAATGGAGGAAGGAACTCCCTAATTCATGTGTCTTGATAGTGTGGTTTTGTTGCTCATGTGGTGTATATTCTGGTCAGTTTGGGGTAGTAGATGTTGGAGGATGTGTTATTGGATGTTGAGGTTTCACTCCACCTTTAGAACAACACATGGTGTTTTATCCTTGAGAGGTATCTTACAGGGTGGTTGTTCGAACCCCTCTTTCATCTAGGTTTGGTTTTAAATTATCGAGGATGAGAATAGTTTGAGAGGTTTCTGATGTAATAGATCAGACCCATCAGGTCCTTTACTTTGTCAAAATATAGTATTTGGGGGGTTCTGGGAGGAAATATTAGCTAATTTAAAGAGTTTTCTAAACTTACATTTTTTCCATCAGTAGGTCGCGTCGGTGACTCAGTGTTGGTAAGTCACATCAATGAATCGACATCGGTAGGTGGTATATTTGGATCACATTGGTAGATCAACATTGGTGGATCAGTGTTGGTGGCTCAACATTGGCAGGTCGGGCATCAGTAGGTTTGACATCAGTAAGTCATGCATCAGTTGGTTTGCTGTCAGTAGGTCGGGCGTCGGTAGGTCTGGCGTTGGTAGATCAGATGTTGGTAGGTCAGGCATCGATGACTCGCATCGGCGAGTTATGAATCAGTGAGTCACATCAAAAAATCACTATCAGTGGGTCACATCAGTGAATCTTTCTTGGTGAGTGGCTATCAGTGAATCACGTCGGTGACTCACCCATCGGCGAGTCATTTCCATCTTTTTCCAGTTTTTTCCAGTTTCTCCCCTCTTACATTTTATTTGACATAAACCAAGTTTAAAACCTTGTTTGAGTGCTTCTAAAGGTGTTTCAAAGGATATTAATTATATCTTTAATATTATAATTACCCTAGGACTTTGAAATACTAAAAACTCATAATCTTGATCAGGATCCAACTTTAATAGAACTTGAAAATATTTCCCTTTCGTTGATATAGGATATGGCTCTTCTAATCCGAGATCTTCTCTTCCATATGTGTTTCCATTTTTCTCTTAGTGTGCCTAGAGCCTTCATTCCCCATAGATTCATGTGTTGTGATATGAACTTTAAATTTAGTTTCCCTTGGAGTCTCTTGCTTCTTGCGCGACCCTCTGTTTTGGCGCAAAGAGGAGTTTATGATCATCTATTTCTTGAGGTATGAATTCATTCATACCTATTTTAATTATTTATGATGCGGGTTGGGTAAACTCATATCTCTTTGAGAATATGGTTGAATCAAAATCTAAATTAAGGGTATTGTGAAGATGAATAGACCTATTAAAATAACGTGTTTGGCTACCTTAGTAATAAATAAGGGGCGGGTAAGATGATGATTATGCTTATGTTGTTTTATCTGTTATATTTGATCCATTCTGTGAATTGTGTTTTCCATATGAACTCTAAAAATCATGGTCATTGGTGGTCTCTGTTTGCACACTAGACTCATTTACACTTGTTGTTAATCTTCTATTGAATGGCTTTGAACATAGAAACTTAATTAATCGCGTATATCCAGTTAATTAAATGGATTCACCAAGATCAATCTTTTTCTACGATAACCCATGATTTTATCAAAGTGGAATTACATAATTAGTGTGTTAAATATGAATACACTTTTCCATATTTGGTGCAGCTATGTGCAATGTCTGGATCTTTTCTGTCTTGTGTGGGTTGTGTGGTGCTATGATTGGAAGTGCGACTGTGGGTACATGGGTGGACATGGGGTTGGTTTTGTGGGTGTGGTGTGACATGTTTGTGTAGTAGGGATACAATTTTGGTGGAGTGGGAGTGTGGTGTGTGTATGAGGTGGTGAAATTGGTGTACTGGAATCTCATATGGATATTTTGATTGATCGTGAAATGGATGAACTTGTTGAATAGTGGGTCTACATCTGGGTTGTGTTATGGTTGTTGGGAATGGTATTTTTGTGCAATGGGACTGTAACCTAGTTGAGTTTTATTGTTATTGCGGGATGTGGTTATTTCATGCAGAGGTGCCACCAGAGATATTTTGGGAGGTATAATTTTAAATAATGATGGTGTAACCTAGCATAGGAATATTTCCCAGAGTTTCTAGAGACTTTTTAGAAGTGTGTGTGGGTTATGATGTTACATGTGGTGTGCTGTGTTTGGAAGTTTCCTTGTTAGGGATGGAATACATGAATAAATAAATGAATAATTTTATACAGATTGATAATTGGTTAATACCTATCCATGTTGAGCTTAATACTAGAATAGTGAGGATACCAACAGACCCATCAAACCTGGGGGACCCTACAGATAGACTGTAGGGGCTTTATCTTTGTCAAAAGTAGTCTAAGGGAGGGTTAATATTCCCAATTATTTAGGATCTATGCTAGATAAATTAATAGGATCTTGATTCTGATATAAAGGGATATCCTATTTCACATGATCCCATTGTGGAGATATTTTTTCCTTTCCTACCAAATACACCGACAACCTTCTTAGAGGATCAAATCTCTTGCCTTCTTCTCAAAGTCGAAGGATCTTGATCCCTAAAATTAGACATTGAGAAAAGCAATAACCGATAACTCTTGAGATTGAATAATCGTAAAGTATCTAAGAGAGTTCCAAACAACACATGTCCATTCTTCTTTGAAGAGATGTTGAGCCAAGGTAAAATCCCAATGCCCACTAGAATAGATGATCCTGGACACGATATTGATGTCGATATGCTTGATATTCTCATATATGGGTAAAGAAAGATTCCTAAATTGACATATGGTGAAGTTGAATTTCACAAGGATCTCTTTACACTAGAACACCTCACCCCATTTATCAATATCATTAGGATCTATTGTCACTGTACCGAAGTCTTTTATCAATAATTATCTGAATTAAGATCCTATTAAAACACATTTTTCTAGCCTGGAGTTCCTTACAATAAGGTCAAATATGTCACTTTGGTTCTTATATAGAATATAATGGATCAAACTCAGGTTCAGACTTGATTTCCTAAACATTGTATCTAATGTTGGGAATCCAGTAAAAGCCATGCTTGGTGCTGACCCAATTTTAGTGATAGAAGTTTATATCAACCCTACCAACGGTCTAGTGAGTATGGAATTAAATAGTTGAGATATGCAGTTGAAGCATAGACCATAAAGAATAAGAATTCCATCTTAGTATGACCACAAAAATTCCACAAATTTACACCAAAAAAAACACCCCAAAGATTCCATCCCTTAAGAATACCCCATTACAGCTTTTCATATAGGCACTACATCATATTTGATACATTCCTAACACTAGTTCCCCCCTCCTTCAAAGGACAAGAAATCCTAGCCCATGAATCCCAGTGGTGTTTTCCATTAGTATGATCATCCCAAATAAATGAATCGAGGATGTTATTGATTCCATATATGAATCCTTTCATGACCTTGAGGGAAAAAATAACAAACATGGGGATAGAGGAGAGGATGCTATTCACTAGGGTAATTCTACCTCTGAAATATAATAAACCATTTTTCCAAATTTTAATGTGTATAATGATCTTATAAAAAATCACATGGAAGTGGTGAATATAGGGTCTACTTGGGGAGATCGAGGCTCCCAGATAGTCCATAGGGAATTTTCTTCTCTGCATATCTAGGCTGTTCTCCAAGGAGGTTTTATGCCTGTCTGAGCATCAGTTTGAAATGTAAATGATACTCATCTCTTAATTCACAAGTTGGCCACTGAATTTGTAGTATGCCTCTAGGACCTTATTAATACTATAAATGGACATCTTAATTGAATTGAAAAAATAACCATTTAATCTATAAACATGAGATGGGAGATTTTACATGACTACGACCTTAAATGGTAAGGAATGATACTTCTTATCCAGATGATTTTATTGATGGAACTACTGAGATAATATTGAGTGAGAATGAATAGGCTTAGGGACAATGGGTATCTTTGTCTTATCCCACTAACTACTTTGAGAAAACTAAAATTTTCCCCAAGAAGGATATTAAATGTGACAAGGAACCTAAACACCTAAACATGAGATCAAAGATCCATGAAGAGAAGCCCATACATGAAAACAACTTGAGAATAAAGTTCCATTCAAGCCTATCATAGGATTTTTTCATGTCCAACTTTACTGTAATATTTGAGCCAAGGGACTTTTGATTGATGTCACTGATTACTTATTGATCCAAACCAATATCACCTTGGATCATCCTCCCTTTTAAGAACACATGTCATTCTTTAGAGATCTAGTGGGGGAGGTGCATTGATATCCTTTTGTTTATGACACTAGCCATCACCTGATAAGGGAAATTTTACATAATAATTGGTCTATATTTCTAGAGGGAAGATATGAATTTAATCTTAGGAATTATCACCAGTGTAGTGGAATAGGCCACATGAGGAATACTTCCATAAAAAAAAATCATACACTATATGCACCAGATCACTCACAAATTATCAAATCAAGCCTTGTAAAAGGATCCCGAGAAGCTATCTGGGCCTGACACACTGTCTGGGTAGAGGCAACAAACTTCCTCATAGATCTCCTTCTCTCTAGGAATACATTCATAGAATAGTTTTTTTGAGATAAAAAAACATATTAGGAATTATCTCAAAAATATTTGTATAGTTTCTCAAGTATCCTCCTTGCATGCAAGGGTTGGAACCATCAAGGAGGGATTTGAAATATATATCATCCATACCTAGCACCACATATCGGTCATTCGTATAAATGTGTTTTTTATATTAGAATATTAGGTCTGTTGATACACAACTTTTCCTTGATGAATGCATGAAAAAATGTTATATTTTGATCATATTTCATTATCCATTTTATTCTATACTGGTCATGCACCAGACATTCATGCTTTAAGATAATTTCATCAAGAAAGTTCATTTTATAAATATCCTTGACAAACATTGTATTATTCCATTAATTTTATTGTATAGACTTCAGTCCCTCAATTTCCACCTTGATCTCATTATTATATAGGAAGAGGAGGGGGAGTGGTGGTTATAGATCGAGGAATTAAGATCACATTTAAGACACATTATCTTTTTTTGAAGGTCAGTCCAAGGAATTCCCTATGATGTATTAATCAAAGAATCTCTCACCACCTGATGGTATCCCAAAGAATTGGTTCAAAGATGGGATAAATGAAACTGATCACCTCTCTCTTTTTTGGGGGATTTGAAAACTAGAATTGGGGAGTGATCATAAAGGATTCGAATAAAATGAGTTACCTTTTCATCAGGATAAGAGGAAATGATATGACAATTTTCAAGACACTGGTCAAGGTGAAACCTAGAGTGATGATTTCCCTTCTAGTTATTACACCAGGTGAAACGGTCTCCTGAGTACCCCATATCCAGGAGGCCATTGCATTCCATAAAAATGGTGAACTATGGACTATACTTTCAAGGGAAATCACATCCTTCATTATTTTATTTTTGATCCACAATGATGTTAAATTATTTACCTACTATTCATGATGAATCCCCCTAGATAAAGGACCCAAGATCATGCCAAAAATATTGTCTTTCATGAGCATCAAATTTGGTGTAAATAAAGGCGACCCAACAACAGTGAACCCCTACGCTAATATTTTTAGTAATGAACTGACCAAAAGAAGCTATAAATTCCACTAAGATGATGGGTTTATAGAATATACACATGTATTGATTTTGAGATTTGGAATGCATGAAACCACACACCATTAATTTTTTCACTTAATCTTTTTTACTTGGAGGATAATTGTTTCAGTTCAAGGATTGAAACTAGGGAATCCTTATTTCAATGATGTTTATTCATGATGAAATCCATTTTTACTAGAGCACATTGGCCTCCGGAATTCCATATAAGGAAAGAAATTATTGAAAGTGCTACACCTATATTTTTCCCCCAGTGTCATAACACACTTAACTAGGGAATAAGAGTAATCCATGGTATATTTTTATTGGTATCTAGTGAAAGAACCATTGGGAATAGGAAATGATAGAATCACTGAAGGGGATGTGGCTCCCTAAGTATGAGACTTGTCCCCCACCAGTGTATTGTACTTATCTTGAGAAGAGTGGCTGGGCATAACGTTTTTTCAATGAGATATAGAGAATATAAAAAATGGTGGATAATAAATAGAGTTATTATAATTAGGAGGTTCCTCTTTCTCTTTTGAAAAAAATACACCAAACATCTAGGAGAGCCTGTTCCTCCTAAGAATACAATAATACACTATATAGAAATGAGGAGGAACTAGGAGAGTGAATTTCAGGACCAAGTTCATGAGGGGTAGATGAATGATTGGGGGAATGGTTAAAGGAAATACACTTATCACAAGCCTAAGGTCTATTTGGTATATTTTACCAGACAAAACAAAAAATAGCACGAGGAAAGGTGGGAACCAATGACCTCTAGGGAGCCAGAGTTAAGAATAGAGTTTCCATGCCAAATGGGAGACTGATAACTTATTGAACTGGCTCTTAAAGGTTCCAACTAACATGGTACTGAGAATCTAATTTAACAAAAACATAACTAAGACAATACACCTCTACTAAAACAGGTCTGGTCCGGACAGAAAGGCCATCTTTTGACAAAATTCAGATCGAACCACTATTCAAAAAACCTTTTTGATGATCATATGTTCTTTCCTAACGATGCTTTTAAAAAAATTGAAAAGAGTTTATATAGTGGAGAAAAAATAAAAAAAACTTAGCGGAAAGGAATAAAAAATACCCTATCAACAGTCGACCGAATCCTCCAATTGAAGTGGAATTTATTCCAAAAAATGATGGGAAATATGCAAATCAAAACAGATCTATGATACTAATAATTACTCAATATTGAGAGTGAGGTCATCCATGAAAAGGTAAAAACCTAAAGAGTCTATAATGGATAGGAAAAAATAATAATTTTTGAATAAAAGGGGAAGAAACGAGAGGTTGATCCACACTTCTATGTGTAGAGAGCCCCATCTGAGGTGGATCTCTATTGACGAGTGATATAGACTGAAGTACCACGAGCTAATGGATCTGGAACTCTAGCATAAAACCTTTGAACGATCCACCCTAGAGGATCAAATGATATAAAAACCATATTGATTCCCCATTGGAACTTTATCTAGAGACACCATGCTCCAAGATCCAATGAATTTATGGAAGAGAGTAAGCGACGGTCTATCCACACTGAACCTAGCCAAAAGAAACCACTTGAGGAGGGATGACGCTTCCTCAAAGGAAGAAGTGGAAAAATATGACACTATAGTGTCTCCCTTGGAGACTTTAGCCAAAATCTTGACCATTTTCTCTATTATCTTCCCTTTTATTATCAAAAAGAGGTTTAAGTTTAAGGTTTTATATATAACCACTCAAGTCATCAATCTAATTTTTCTTATAATCAATAGGATTACTTTCATCAAACTTGACATGACTAGATTCTTAAACCACCTTTAACTTCTTATGGAAAATACTAGAGGCCTTGGAAATAGTAGAGTAACCTTTAAAGATACCTTCATTAGCCTTTGGATTGAACTTACCAAGATTATCCATAGTGTTCAATATAAAAACCTCACATCCAAACAATTTGAAATATCCTACCTTTGGTTTTCTATTATTCCACAACTCATAAGGAGTTTTTTAAGATATACCATATTAGAACCCTATTAATGACTTGGCATGCTGTGTTCATAACTTCAAACAAAAAATGAGTGGGAATGTTATATTCACACAATTTTTTTCTACCAATTTCTTATAAGGTCATATTCCACCTTTTAACAACACCATTCCGATAAGGTGATCTGAGAGAATAATTTTTTTTTTAATACCATTATTTGATAAAAATGAATTAAATTCATCATTCTAAAATTACTTTCTATGGTGAATTCTTAAAATTTACATTTTGGTATTTTTTTCATTTTTTATAGGTTTTTAAAAATTAATAAAAATAGAATTGAATTCACTTTTAAGTATCATTAAATAAACTAAAGTATATTTTAAAAATTTATCAACTAAAACATAAATAAAAATTTCCAGTGAGGTTTTATATTCTAGATTTAAATAGATCCATATGGATAATTTATAATGGTCTAGAAGTTGAAACCTATTTAATTGGTTTAAAATATGTCCCGTGTTGTTTTCCCATTTGACATACACCACACAATCTCTTTTTATCCAATTTAAATTTAGAAAATCATAAGTTAATTTTTTCTTAGATAATTTTCTCAAGGAGTAAACATTGCAGTGTCTATGTATTCTATTACAAATCTAAGATTCATTAATTTCATCATTCAAAAAATTTATATTTTATATACATAAATAATTAAGATCTATAGTATAGGAATTTTTATTTCATTATTCCTTAAACATAATAGATTTGTTTTAAAAAACTCGGCATATATTATTAAAAAAATAAAAACAAACTTCATCAAAAAGTTGATAAATACTTAGCAGGTTGTAACTTAAGCCTTTAACATAGAGGAATTCGCCTATGGGGATGTATTGTCGATTTCTAATAGATCCTATTACAACTATATTTATTTTTGTATTTTATCAAGTATGACATTACCTCTATCAATCATAGATAATTAGCAGAAGCTGGAGAAATCTACACTAACATGCCTTAAAAAATCACTATCCATGAATCATTTTTAATTGATGTTCATGTGAATTATTTACTATAAAGAAAAATCAAACAAAAATATATTTTGGTACCCAAATAGTCTGTGGTCCAAAATTGTTGCTATCAAAGATTTGGAAACCCGAATATGTTTTATTTTCCAAAAACTAAGACTGGAATTTGATAATTTTGCAGAGATAATAGCTTTATTTATTCCATAAATTTATATATTTATTATATAGTAGTAATTTTCAATGTGAGAACTTATTACACTGTGAAATAAATTAATACTAGATATAGTTTTAGTTTTAGAGCTTTGTATTAAATATTTTTTCTAAATATTTTAATTTAAACCTTGATTTCTATACCACATTTCTATCTTATGGTTTGTTTTTTACCAAGGATATTATTTTGGTAATCCCCCATATTAAAAAAAATTGAAACATATTTAAGATCTTGAAATTAAATTTTTATACTCTTAATTTTGTTACCTTGTTCCATACACGATGTAGTAGAATTTTCCAAATTGGTTTTCAAATTTCAAATTTATTTATTTAATTCCTCCTATTCATTAAAAATATACTTTTAATAAATTTTGTGGGATTTATTTTTATTTTTCAGGCTTTTATACTTTTTTTATTTCATGCTACAATATTCATTTAATTTCTCATAAGAGAAATTTTCATTTTTAGATATATATTCATGCCCAGAAGAATAATAAGATTTTACCTCATTTGAATGTTCCATAAAACACATATTGGCCTTCTGATTAGATATTTCAACTTCTAATTATAAATATTTATTATCACTATAGTTTTTAGAAGTGCTATGTGTGGATTTCGTATACTTCTTTGATTTCTTCTTATAGCCAACCTTCTTGAAATTTTTTTATCAGGATTATTATTTTCTTTAAATTGAGGGAAATATGGATTTACATGCCCAATATTCTTAAACTTATATAATATAACATATTTATAATTTCCCTCATTATTCTTATATATACATAAAGGTTTTATGAACCCACTTATCTTGTTATCATATTTCTTGAAAGTTTTTCAAACTGTGAAAGTGACAGATCCATTTTATGGTTATATTTTTGGTTATAAAATAGACCACTTATATTAATTAATTTATTAAACAAGTATTTTTTTATTTTTTTATGTTTTGTGGTGAGATACATATTTTTATTAAAAATGTAGAAAAAGTGACAAATATAGTGAGCTAAAAAAACTTCACACCGCATCATGAAGTAGTGCGACACGACATAGAATTTTTGAAGCTAGATTTAAGATACTGTAGAGTTAAAGAAATTTCAATGTCCAATAATATAACTAGAAAATAAAGAACTAGGATTATTTATAGTGTAAAGATCAGGAAAACATAATTACATGTTGTGTAAGTCATTCATGATGTGTAACATAAAGGAATACAGGATGCGAACGAAAGTCATGAAACAATTATTGAAATGATTCGGCCATTTACATTACATGTCAAGAATCTAATTTTCATTATGTGAATGATTTTAGAAATCAGAGGTCAATTACTAAAATTTACATGTCATGTAGCACTTACATGATCTGAAAATGGATGATGGACTTAAAACAACCAAATTTGATGATATTAATATAGAAGTCCAATTTTAAGATCTTGATACCCCTAAGGATTAATTTTTATACCATTTATGATGGATAAAATTATATTACATGCCTATAAATAAGATACTAGGGGGTTTGATTAAGTAAAACTTGGAAAGGGAAGATATGGACAATGACCTATTACCGATTTATTTCCCTCTTTTCTTTTCTTTTCCTTTATTCATTCTTTGATGTCTCCCCTATCCTGAATCAACTCAACTTACCCATTCATAGAGGGGTAGTTATTATAAGTGGTCAGGAAGGGGGGATGATTTACCAACCACTTTGTTGGGTTTCTTTATTTAATGTAATAAAACCTTTTCTCCTTCTTCTTCTAATTGGTTATAATTGATAGTTATGTTTTTAATTCTGAATGCATCTACACTAGGGTTAGATTTTTTTATTTCAATTTCCTTATAATATGGTCCATATATCCATCCCCCGAATTCCCATATTTTTTCCACATAGAATATTATAGTTGGTTGGTGAGTACTCGATGATTTCCAACACGTGTGAGGAATTGTAAGAGGGATTGTTTTTAGTTAGAAAATAACAATTCCCAATTTATTATTTCCTTAATTTATAAAAAATTACCTATTATAATTCCACACAAATAGTAAGAAGGGTAGAATTATTGATACTTGATTAGAAATTCCTTTACGATCAATATATAGACAAAGGGGATGGATTAATCAAAAAAGGAAAATCTCTTTTACCATCCAGTGGAAGTAGAATTGGTAAAAATTAGAAACAATGATAGCATTGCACTAGGTTTTTCCAAACCCATCCCAATCACTATCTTTCATAAATTGTTTTAAAATTAATCAATTTAAACTATTTCTATTTTCAATTCCTCAAACCTTTAAAAAACATTTTTTTTTTTGAAAATGATCCAAAAGTGAAAAACTATTTTTCATGAACTTCTATTTAGGAGACAACCTAGGATTAACTACTACATTATAATATATGATAAAATGGTTTTTCCCTTCCCTATGACAGGCATATGTCAATAAGTTCATCATTTGATACTGAATTTCAAGTAGATTCTTCTTCTCTAGTTGATTTATAAATTTGTATACTCTTGTTCTTCTTGTTGTTTTTATAAGTGGGAACCATCAAAGAAATATTTTACTTCTTAACCATTTTATTCTCTTTGTCTTCAGATTCTATCTCATCCTTGTACATTATAATATTTATATTGAGATATTTTATTTTAAAAAATTTGACCTCTATTTATTTTCTAATGGTATTCATGATTTTGCTATATCTAGGCTGTATAATTATTACAACTTCTAGGCCTTGAGTTGGATTAATTATTAGTTTTCCTAAAGCTATACCATTATTCACAATTTAAGTGATTTTTCCATTTAGTTGAGTTATTCATTATACTTCCATTATTTTTAATGTTTCAAACATTATCTTGGAAGTATTATATCAAAGAGCTCTCACATGGTCTATTCCTTCATAATCTAGTAATATAGTTTCCACATTTCATGAGTTGTTTTACATTGGGAAACTCAGTTAAAAACATTAATAACCAGCCCAAAAATAATATCATTCATATATTTGGATTTTAAATCATAGCAATCTTTAATACCAACACCCATGTCTCATGTTGTGTCTTGTGAATTTCATAAGGTTTTATGGATTTAAGATCAACCATAAGCCTAAGGCTCTTTAGCTATTTGATCATCCTTTCCTTATAAGAACCATAATTTTCTCTATTAAAATAAGGTTATCTTACCAAGGACATACCTTCCCTATTGTTATCAATGGAAACCATTTTAAGATGATCTTAAGACTTCAACTGTTGAAAGTTGATAACTCAAAATTCTTATTCTATGATACAAATTTTTGTCCCAAGAATGGATGTATAAAGACTAAAGAGGGGAGGTGAATTGAGTTCTTGAAAATTTCTTTACTTTAAAACCACCATATTCAAGGTATTTTGGTTATAATATTTTTCATAAAGAAATTGGCAGTGAACATCAATGTAGAAGTAAAAAAGATCAAACTTTAGATATTTATATTGTTTTAGGGAATAAATACCCCCTATTTAACTCCACCAATAATATACTCTTTTAGTTTGGTGATTTTCACCATGCCAACCCTTTTTCCAAGGGCTCCCAACTGAGTACAAGAAGTTATTACATGTTATAGAGGTCCAAGATATTTTAAACGAGATCTCCCTTTACCATACCAATCCATGAACTTAGAACACAAGAATATAAAAATTTAAAATAGAAACATAGATGAATAAATGAAGTTAAGAAAATTCTTTAGAATACAGTTGAAATAAGAAACTGATAGAAGATAAATAATCATATATAGGAGATGAAAATATTTTAAGTGTAGCTCTTTAAGTTCTTCTATTACAAGAGATAATATTATAAGAAGATAAAATGTAGAAAAACATAAAATATTTTATTATATATATATGAAGAATGTATCATTTATTTATTATGGATATTTCTATCTATATTTCATTCATTCTAAAACTCTTCTATTTATATCTTCCCTTTTTTTTAATTTGAACATACACACACTCGATAATCACAACAGTCGAGTGGATAATCCTTTAAAAAGTTTAAGAGAGAGATTCTTAATGCATGCGTTCTTCTTTTAAAAACATGGAATAAAACTCTATGGAAGAGATTAAAGATATATTTTTTATTGGATCCTTTCATTCTTGGAAAAAATATAATTTTTTCAAATCAGTATTTCCTTATTTAAAGAAATTATTTTCAGATGCATATAAAATCTTAAACTGAATTATTCCAAGGTTACACCAATGGTAAGAGTGTAATCATAATTATTAATAAAGTAACTTGAGATTCATAATATAATAATATGAAATTATTTTTCTCATAAGATAATTTTCATATTATCTATATAAATAATTTAATTTAGATCTTTAATGTCTATGTTGCATAAGATAAATAAACTATATTTACTATTTACATAAGATAAATCTTTCCTGATGTACTTCATAAGTTAATCCTCTACTTATGTAAGATAAATTAAGTCAAATTATTTTTCTGATGATCATAAGATAATTCTTTCACAAATTTATTTTTTATAAGATAAAATACTTTAATTAAATTCCTACCAAATAAGCTTTATGACATTGAATTCACCGTAAGATAATTTATCTACTTCATAAGTTAGTTCACTTACTGGGTAAGATAATTTTTAATGAAAACATTTTTTAAGATAAAATCCTTTAGCATAGATTTTAGATTCTAGTGTAAGTACATAATTTCATTTGTATGATTATTATATTATGTGTAACATAAAATTTTAGTGTAAGATAAATTTATTTGAAAAAAACTAAATTCCAGTAACCATAAGATGTATTTATTTTTGTTCATGTATGATAAATTACTTTATAATTTATAAATAAAAAATAATATAATATTTATAAATAAATATAAATAGAATTTAGTAGAAATTAAAATAATATTGTTAGTAGATAAACAAGGGTTTCTTGAATCATAAAAACATTTAAAAAACTATGATATATTGGAACAACATAAGTCTATACAATAATAACTTGGCTTAGGTTCATAGTTTTCTTTGTCCGACCAGATATTATAAGTGTTTTTTGTTTTTTTTCCATTTTTTACGGCCATATTTCTAGGCTTGAATCAGAAGAACCAGGGCAACATGTGGACTTATCATTTCCAGGAAGTGTTCGGTTACTGGAAAGAGAAGTTGGTCAGTGATCCAGTGCTTTGGTTTCTAGAGTAGGGTGTGATATTTGAGGTTGAGATTCGTCTTTTATATACTTGGTATGTGTATTTATATAGTAGAGGTAAGTGATCTCTTTTGGGTCTAGAGAGGTTATTTCTCCATGAGTGTAACTATACCACCCATGGTCTGGATCTTGTGGCAATTGTTTTTCTACTAATGTTGTGGCAACATTACCTTATCAGTGAGTGTTTTTTGGTTTTCAAAGACTGAAATTTCATGAAATATATCTTTTATATATGAATTTATTCTATTTAAGGTTGATTAAGTTCATTTATGATTATGATTTTGATATATATTACAACCTTGAAAAGGTGAATGTTGTTGCTGGTCCGTTGAGTTGGAAGTCCCAAGGAGATGTAGTTCATGAGTTAAACAATATTTGGAAAGGGATGAAGGAGCTTACACTGGTGAATCATGACATGGGGGAGAGAAGTTGATGGGGGTTTATTCATTAGATGATTGTGGAGTCATCCATGATGCATTAGGTGGTGGAGTCTTAGCGGGGAGACTTAGAGGTATAGGTGATGTATGATCATACTGACTATGGTGATGCTTTAGAGGGGTGGTTAGAGGATGGTTGAATCTGGGTGTTTTTTCAGGGAAGGTTTTTAGTTTTGTTGGTAGTTCATGAGAATGTTATTTGTATGTTTCACCAGTCACCTTTAACAGTGAATACTAGTGTAACCAAGACATATCATTCCATTATGAGACAAATTTGGTTGTCAAGGATAAAACAACCATTGGAAAAGTTTGGGGAAAAGTATCTAGTTTTTCAATTGGTGAAAGTTGAGAACTGAGTTCTTGGTGGTTTAATGCATCCCTTGTATGTTCCTAAGTGGAAATTGGAATATATATATTGATATATTTTTTCACCAGGTTATCCTAGGCTCAAGGAGGATGTGATTTAGTTTTAGCAGTAGTGGATTGATTGATGAAGTTGGATCATTTTCTAGAGATCTATAATATGAGTGTCATAGATGTCTTAGAAAGGTTGTATGTGGATTATGTGGTTAGTATTTATTGGGTAACAATGTCCATCATATTTTGTTAGGGTTTACATCATGAGTTTGGATGAGGCTGCAACATGATTTTGGATCATAGTTGCACCTCAATACTACTTTCTACCCTCAGACATATGGTAAGACATAGAAAACCATCCTAACCTTGGAGTATATGTTGTGATCATGCATCTTAGACTATTTCAGATCATCAGAAAGGAATATATATTTGGTCATGTTTGTGTACAATAATATATATCACTCATCCATTGTCATGGATCCATTTGAGTCCTTGTATGAGGGTTCATGTCACTACTTATTATTCTAGATGGAGGTTATGGAGTTATTAGTCCTTGGCCTTTATGTAATTTAGATCATGACCAAGAATATCCATTTAGTATGAGAGACGATGTGGAAAATATAGGACCTATATAAGTCCTAGCCTAATTTTTTGGTTGAAATCCTTTTAGTTTGAGGTTGAAGACCATATGTTCTCGAGGGTTTCTTCTTGACAGGGGTAGTATAGGTTTGGTAGTTGGAGTAATTTCTTGAACTAGTTTGTTGATAATTTTGAGGAAATTGATCATATTGGGGTAGTGGTATATCAGTTGGTACTTCAACCATGTCTAGGAAGGATCCATGTTGTCCTTTACATGTCTCAGACTCATCACCACCTTCATGATAAATCCCACATCAATGACTGGGGAGAGTTGGGTACCAATTATTATGTGATGTTCAAGGAGAAACTTTTAGTGATCTAAGATCATTAAGAGAAGGTGTTTCATAGATGAAACATCCCCCTGGTTCATGTTCTATGGAGTCATGGTAGTCAAGGGGAGAGTATTTGGGATCCTGAGATACAGATGCTTGCCCAGTAGCTAGAGTTACTTTAAGATTTGCTTGTTCTATTTTTCTTGTTGATGTGATGTTTTGATTTTTGATATTTTATGATATGTGATATTTCCTTCATGATATTATGTGTGATAAATATACTAACATGTGAATAGAGAAATACCTGATTCCTAATCAAGATGTGTTATAATATGACATGTTTAAAACTGTTTGGGTTATTTAATGGTGACCAAAGTGGATAATATCTTGATATTAGAGATGGAACTCATTTATTTGCATGTTTAGGGTAGTGAAATGCGTTGGTTGTGGATATTTTTGTCTTGGTATGTGTGGTGGTTGTGGTGGTAGCATGGATAATTATGTGTGAAAGTAATTTCTTATGGTTGGTTCTAGATGATGTAAAGTTATGCCTAGTGAGAGATGGTGATGTGGTTGTGTGGGGTGTTCTTTGGATCCCTTGGTTTGGTTTGTTTTCTTGGTGGTAGCATTTGAGGTGTAACATGATCATCAATAGTTATCTCATGGGCTGGTTGTTCATAAACTCACATTTCCTTCATGATTATTTTGATTATTGAGGATGATAATCATTTAATAGGTATTTAATGTAATAGTATATGCTTCCCTAATCTGTTACTTTTCTAGTTTGGGAGTTGGGGTTGTTTCAGAGAAGTCTTGAGGAGGCTATGTGGATGTAGGAACTACAGTGGGAAAATTAAAACATGAAATATGAATCTCTTCATGAATTAGTGTTTCGTAGCATGTGCAGCTGGCAATTCATGACTTGTATGCAGTGAATAAGTAGTGCGTTAAATTTATTCACATCATAAAAATGGAATTCAATATATGAGTTTATTCAGCTTGAGGTGCGATGGATTTTAGTGGAAGATTGAGTTTTGGAAAATTCATTCCTTAAATGGGATTTACGACTTGTATTTCATGGACCCAATTGAATTCACATCATGAATATATAATTCACGATGTGAATTAGGAAATTTTTATCCTATTTATAACATGAGGGATCAACAAAATTCCTTCAAGTGGCCTTTATTTCTCTTGGTTTATAGGTGAACCCTTGCCCAATTCAGAGGATTTTTTATTCCCTTTTCTCCAGTGTTGATTCTTGGTTTCTGATAGTTTATTTTTGTCAATAAGAGGTGAGTTTCTCTCTCTTTACCCCATTTTTTATTATGTTCTTACCTTAAAGATTCTCTACAGTGGTATTTAATTGGTTTTGGGTTCATTTGGGTTGTGTTTTTATAAGATTTTTTGTGGTTTAGGTTATTCCCTATTTTCCTAGCTTGGTTATGGTTTTCAGGTTTTTTATTCTTCTCCCTTTGGTGTACAATGAATCATAAATATTCTTTGAGGCAGGGGATCCTCATTATCATACTATTTATGTGAAATTTGTATGGATTTTATGCTTTTACTTTCCATTGGTTAGATAATAAGGGTCATATTAATGAATATAATTAATTAGAGAATCTAAAATTTTTGGGGATGGAGATTAATCATATATTTTTACTACTTTGATGATATTGTTGTTGAGATTATATATGCTTGTTTCTAATACTAAAAACACATCTTTTGGAATCATTTTTTGTGTTATAGATGTTGTGTGTGTGACCCTTGATGTGTTGTTATTTAATCACAACCTGAATAAAAGGATAAAGAATATATATCTGAATAATTATTGGTTCCCCATAGAAATCTGGTGTATGTGATAATACCCTTGCTTAATAAAGAAGTGAATTAATTAAAGTCCTTGGAGTTAATTTGTGACATATGGGATTTTATGATTTGTGTGGTTTTGTTTAACGTGATTCCTTATGTGTTTTATGATGGTGTGTGGTGGTGGTAGTGACTGAATTGGCTGTGATATGTGTAGGGTAGTGATGTGATGGTGTTTTCATGAGGTATGATGTGGGTATTTTTATGGTGATGTTGTGTGGTGGTTGTGATGTGAGGTTGTTGATATGGTAAGTTGTGTGATGGTATACACATGGGATACATTTTTGATAGTTATTCGGTTGTTTTGTTGTGTGTGGTGATGTGTGGTGGTTGTGGTGTGGGGATTGTGATGTGTAGTTTTTTCGATGAGATGGCTTGGATGATATGGTTGTGTGGCGAATTTTGATGTGTGATGGGTGAGTTGAATGGTGGAATGGTTGTGTTAGTTTCTCGTTTAGCCATGGAATATTTTTTAATGATGAAAATGAATGTGAACGGGTTGGTGTCAGAATATAAATTGGACAGTTTTGTTGTGTGGTAATTGGCTAAATTATTTTTAATAACAAATGAATGAGTTGTGTAAATGTGTAGTGAAATGGATTAGTAAGATAGAGTTAGTAGAAACTCGTTAAATATAGAAAATTTGAAATCAATAATTAAAAGAGGAAATGTATTGATTTGTATCTTGGTTGCATGGTGTTTCATATAGTGGTTGAAGCGGTTGTGACAATTGATTCATGGTGTAGTGGTGGTGTAGATAATGTTGTTATTATGGACCCATAGGTTGGGTATTATGTGCTATCTATATGTCATGTATTTTTTGTTATTTATATACACACCCCATCTGATTTGTTACTTACCAATGCTTAGATGTTTTGGGTTTTAGGTGTATTCACTAATATCTAGGATATTGGTGATACAAATTGCTGGCCACCCCCTGTTCCCCTATCTTCCTTCAGTATAAGTCTTATCCCAGGTGTTTTTGAGGGATATGTTTTGTGATAAGGAAAATATCTTATGTGATAAGTGGGATGGGTCATTCAAGGTAGGAGGAGGGCACAAGGTTGATGTAGTTCATGTTCATGATACCCTACTACCTTGGTTATGTGATTAGATTTGATGTTATGGACCATGTGTCTTCAAGAGAGATGTGATGTGATGATGAATAGTACTATCACCCAATGTTAGGACTTGTGAGGGTGGGGTAGGTATGGATGCGTTCTAACTCACATCAAAGATGAATCTTTGTGACATTATATTTAATTAAGGAATAGGAGCATAATACATTTAACATTGGGGAATAAGAGTGAAAAATTAGTGGGAAAGTGACAAAAGGTTTCCTTGTTATGATTTTGATACTATGTTACTATATTGGATGCATGATTTGGTGAGTGATCCATTGTGACACTAGGATTAGTCAGTTGACCTGTTTAGGAGCTTATTTTCTCTTCAGTTTGTTCATTAGAACATTAGTATGATGTTTTCACATGTGCACGTGAGACATTGGGTATGATCCTTAAAAGTATACATGTATTCTAACCCTACATATATAAAATACTTTTCAAGTTTCCATGCAGAATTTTGTGACCAAGATGGATATTTCTATATTGATTTGGAGATGTTGTTGAGTCGCTGTTATGGTACTTGTGTTTTGGTATTTACTTAGAGAATTTTATTTGTATTTGTTGACCTTGTTCATGAATCATGGGATTTTTTTTATTTTTATTTATATTATATACTAGAATTTCTTGGTGGTTTTTATCTTATATCATAATCTTATTTGTTATAGAGAATAATTCCTCCCATTTGTGGGATTTTTATACTCTCGGTTCTAGTCACTAAGCCGGGGCCTACTAAAGGTGGTAATTGAGGTTTATTATATCTCTTCCTTCATTTCCACCCCAAAAGGGGTATATTTAGAGGGAGGGGGTCATGAAATAGTGTTATAAATGGGTTTTGTTGAGATATATGGTGGTTTTGGAGTTAGGAACTGTGATGATTGCATGGGATGATAGGGAAACTATGTGAGTTGACCTTGGTGCATAACATAAGCTCATAAGACCAGCTAGTAAATTTGATTTTATGGCCCCCATGATCCAATGCGTGGACTCTTAGCCTATTGAACTACCAAGTGAGGCAGAAATATTTATAGGGAAGAGACCTAGGATATTTATACGGATAATGATTGATTTTATTTGTGTTTGGACTGGTTTAATGTGGAAATCAATTTTAATAAATTAGTTAATTATATAAAACTATGATAAAATTACATGCTACCTAAATTAGGGTTTTCCCTTTCTTTAGGAATGGATCCTGGTCATCGTATACAAGTTTCTTTTGTAGTTTAGGTTTAGTAGAATGATCCATTTTATCGTTGGAGGATCAATTCAATAGAGTAGGATGAGGATTAACAGATGGATTTGTGTGCCTTTCAGTGGTTGAGTTTAGGAAAGTTTGAGGGGAGCATCTTAGATGTGGAGATCGAGTAATGGTTGGAGAATCTTGATATCAATTTTGGTTTAATTAGATATTGAGATGAGTTATGGATTCCCTTGGATGTTATTCAGATGCAGAGAGATTTTTATTTATGTTGGATGTTATACCTTGTAACCAAAAGGAGACAAATGTGTTGTAGCCAAACTTTCAGAAGGAGTTCTAGTTGGATTTCCTTCTATTGATGAAAAAGGTAGCGAAGAATCTATCATTTCACTCCCTTAAACATGGGATCATGAGTGTAAAAAATCATGGTATCATGTTCAAGTAACTATTGTTCTTTTACCTAGATGTGTTTCCAGGTGAGGAGTCTAGAGTGTGGCATCTAGAGGGAACTTTCCACCCTATGATCAATTATGAAATTACAATGTTTATGATTTCTACATACTTAGAGGTTTATAATAAAGTATAGGTCATTTATTGGGTGCTTTACTTAGGAGTTGAGCCTTATGAGAGTGGGAATAAGGGAATATCAAGGAGTATATATTCAGGTAGTGGGTCTCAGGTGTTTAGATAGTTAGTGTTTCAACTGGTGGGGTGCCAACCATGGTATATCTTTTATTTTCCTTTTGGGAAAGGTGGATTCCAAGAAAATTTTGGAGGATTTCTATTTTCCTTATACCTTTTAGGTGGAATGGATACTATAAGTCTCAGTGTTCAACCACTTAGGGAGGATAGTTTCAAATGGGAATTCATGACCATTTTTGGAAACAATAGTAGATTCCTCTTAGGTTGTTTTAGCGGTAAGGATTATTAACAATTATTCAATAGTTTAAATAAGATGGTGTGGTAATGTGTAAGCCTCATGATGGTCAATATCTATAGAAAAATAGGCCATATCATGATCATTGATGGTGAAAATAGAGATTCATAGGAGTTAGGAGTGGTTAGATGCATGCATTTGAGGTAGTAGTACTAGTGGGCCAAAGGTTGATTAAGCAACGATCAATTAATCATGTTCTATTATTTGTGATTTATTTGATTTGAATTAATAACAATCCTTTAGTTCTACTAATTTGTGGACCATTACTTGGGACTAGATGTGAAGAGGCTACTAGTGCCCGAGGTGTTTTTAACACTAGTCGGATGTTAGACCGATTTGTTAGATGTGTGCCGGGGTTATAGACTGGTGATGGGGAAACACCAGTTAGTGGGAGGGTTTTTCATGTTATAGATTCAAACATTAAATTTTATCCTTAACATAGATTAAATGAATTCCATGAAAGAGTTCATTGAATATTTTTAAAGGTAGGATTTTTTTTATATTGTGGAGGGACAACAAGTGGAGATCATTAGAGAGTGGGGTTATTAGATATGTGGTATATGATTGGTGAATATTTTATCTAAGATGGTGGAACTATCAATGGAAGATTATGTAGAGGATGTTACTTGGGTTTTGGAGGAGTTCTTGGATGTTTTCCTAGACAAGTTTATGAAACAACCCCCATGAAACAATGTCGACTTTTGGATAGAGTTGCAATCAGGTGCATCTCTGATTTTGATGGGTCCCTATCAAATGATTTCTACAAAGTTACATGAATTGATGTCACACTTGGATGATCAGATGTAGAGGGGTTTCATCCATCCAAATGTGTATGCTTTGGGTGCACCAATGTTTTATACTAAGAAGAAAGTTGGTAGTATGAGGTTGTACGTAGACTATTGGAGGTTGAATCTAGTAATGATCAAGAATCTTTACCATATTATGAGGATTTATGGCATGTTTGACCAACTGAGGGGATCCAGTTTGGCTTCAAAGGTCGACTTGTGGTTTGGATATCATCAAATAAAGGTGAATAACGAGGAAAACCCAAATAGTTGAATTTTCTTGTATATTTTGTGTCCCATAAGGGTGTGTATGTAGACCCATCAAAGTTTTATTAAGTTTTTTATTTGGAAGCACCCAAGAGAATGGGAGTGGTTCAAAATTTTCTTTGTTTAACTAGTTATTATCAGAGGTTTGTGTCAAATTTCTCTTAGTTTGCATCCCTATGGACATCCTTAACTTATAATGACCAAGAATTTTTGTGGATTGATTATTTCTAAGTAATATTTAGTTAACTTAAAGATAATTTGGTCAATGATCTATTGTTTTGGTTTCCAGAGGAGGGTGTGATGTTTGAGGTTTTTATGAGACACTTCATTTCTAGGATTATGATGTGTATTTATGTAACATAGTGTAGTGATATCTTATGGGTCTATTTAGTCACATCCCCACAGGCATAACTATTCCACCCATGATCCAGAACTAGTGAAATTTGTTTTGTGATAATAATGTGGAAAAACTACATCATTGGTGAGTAATTTATGGTTTTAATGGACCAAAAGATCATGAAATATGTATTTTAATGGCGGGATTTGAATTTTTTCCAACATAGGTGGATGGTTTTTTAGGATTATGTTTTTTAAATCTCTTAAACCCTAGGAAAGGGGAATTTTATTATCGATATGTTGAGTTAAAAGTCCTGAGTAGATGTGGTTCTAGAGCCATCCAATGTTTGGAAAAGGTTATAGGAGTATACAGTGATGCATCTTGATGTGGGGGAGAGTAGTGGAAGAGGTTTTCTTCATCATATGACCATGGAGTTATCCTTGATGATATTGGTGGAGGATTATTATAGGGAATATTTAGAGGTAAAGGTGATGTATGACCATGTTAGCCATAGTGATTCTCCATAGGGTTGGTTAACAGATGGTCACAACTGGGTGTTGTTCTAGAGAAGTTTGTTTCTTATTTTGTAAGTGATTGAGGAAGTTCTTAGTGAGTTTACGAAATCATCTTTAATAGTGCATAATGGCATGGCCAAGATTTATCTTGTATTGAGGAGACAACTTTGGTGGATAAGGATAAAATGGTCAATGGTAGAGTTTGGAGAAATTTTTTAGGTTTGTTAGCAGGTTAAAGTGGATCACTTTGTTCCTTGAGGTTTTTTTCATCCCTTGTATATTCAAAATTTTAAAAGGTAATATATCTTAATAGATTTTATCATTGAGTTATCCCAAGATTAGGGAGTATGTGATGTAGTTTGTGTGATAGTGGATCGACTGATGAAGTCGACTCATTTTATGGTGATCTGTGATATGAGTTCAATGGATGAATCAAGAAGGTGGTTTGTGTATAATGTTGTTATGGTTCATTGGATACAGAGAACCATCATATTTTATCAGGATCCTAATATTACCTTGTGGTTCCAAATAGGATTGCAACATGAATTTGGATTCTAGTTTCTCTTTGGAACTTCTTTCCACCATCAGATAGATGGGAAGACAAAGCGGAGTATCTTGACATTGGTGAATATGTTGTGAGCTTGTATATTAGACGTTGGTGAATCATGTTCATGGTAACTATATATAGTATACTTTTCATACGATAATAAATATCACTCATCTATTATAATGGATCTATTTGAGGCCTTATATGGGTAAATATGTTGTTCCCCATTATACCAGGCATTGGTTGTGGAGTTATATATCCTTAGTTACGATGTGGTGCAGAGAATGACTGAGAAGATCCAATTGGTATGTGAGTGGACGAGAGAAGAAAAGAATCATGACAAGTTCTATGCTGATCATAAACAGAAGCCCTTGAATTTTGAGGTAGGAAACTATTTTTTCTTGAGGGTTTCTCATCGATGGGGTTAGTAGAGTTTTGGTGTGGGTTGTAAGCTCTAAACTAGTTTTTTTAGTCCTTTTGAGGTGTTGGAGCATGTTGGTGTGGTTTTGTATTGATTGGTGCTTCCATTATGGCTAGAAATAATCCATGACATCTTTTACATGTCCTAACTTCATTAGTATCTTAATAAGGACCCCAAATTCATTGAATGGGGAGAGTTTGATATCGAGTGTTGAATAAAATTCATGGAGCGACCAGTAGAGATATAGGATCATTGAGAGAAGGTGTTTCATTGATGGACCATACTCTTGGTTCATGTGATGTGGTGGCATGGTATCCTAGAGAATAAAACTTAGGTTCCATTTACACAGATGTGTTTCCAGTACCCAAAGTTATTTTTTGATTTGATTATTATATTTTACTTAATGATTTGATGTTTGTATCTTTATTTTTTTTGATATGCGTTGTTTCCTTGATTACATGACGTGTGATATAGATTTCAGCATGTGAATAGGGGAAGAACTAATTCATAATCAAGATACATTGTACTATGACATGTTTAAAAATATAAGATAAAATTAGTTTGTCCCAAAGTAGATAATATCTTTATATGGGAGATAGAATTACTTGATTTTTGTGATCAAGGTAATGTAGTTTTTTTGTAGCTATTTTTGTATTGGGATGTTTAGAGGGTAAGATGGTAGTGTGGATGGTTGTGTGGAAAAGAGATGGCTTGTGGCTTGTGCAGATAATGTAGATTTATTCCCAACGAGTGATAGTGATGTGGTTGTGTGCTGTTTTTTATGGATGTCTTGGTTTGGTTTGTTTTCTTGGTGGTAGTATTTAAGGTGTAATGAGATAACTAAGAGGTATCTTATTGGATGGTTTTTTGGACCCTCTCCTTTATTTCATTTTGGTTTTAATTCTTGAGGTTGAGAATCATTTGTGAGGTATCTAATGTTACAGTATCTTCCTTCCCAGTCTGTTACTTTGTCATTTTAAGAGTTGGGGGTGTTTCAAAGGAGGATTGAGGAGGTTCCCTAGTGGTTAGAACTTTATTGGAGAATTCACAATATTAAATGGGAATTTAAGTCGTGGATTAGTGTTTCACAGAATGTGTAGCTAGTGGTTCTTGAATTTTATGTGATGTAGGAACAATGCATGAAACTTATTCCCATAATGAATGTGGAATTCACGACATGAGTTTATTTACCTTTATGTACTATAAATTTTGGTAGAAATATATGTTTTGGAAAATTCACACATTAAATGGGATTCACCACTTGTATTTCACAGACCCAATGAAATTATTATTGTGAATATGTAATTCAAATGTCCATAGGGCGACTTGAAACCTATTTATAACATGAGGAATTGGCTGAATTACTTCATATGACCTTAATTTATCTCAATTTATGGGAAACCCTAGGTTCTTTTGGAGGATCTCCATCCCCTTCTCTTCAGTATCGATTCTTGGGTTCTATTGGTTGATCATTAGCATCAGAGGTGAGTTCCTCTCCCTTTTCCTCTTGTTTACTTTTATTATTCCCTCAGAGATTTGATATGTTGTTGTTGATTTTTTGAGGGCGTTTTTGGGTAGTGTTTTGATGATATATTATTATGGTTTAGGTTGATCCAAGTTTTCCTTGTAACACCCCAATATTTCATAGTACGTTATTTCTTCAAAGTAATTCAATAACTTGCACTACACGCAACACCGAGTTCTAACACACCATGACTTACCAAACTATCCATTCAAAAGAGGTTATGAATAGTATTAGCTGAATATTGAACTATATATATAATCCTTATAATATTATAATCCATATAATGATTTTCTTAGACATAATGTAAGAATAAATACATTTTTTTCAGATAAAATAAGTATTTTTAAAAAATACAATTTTACCGTCTTTTAATGGAAAAGCCTTTTTAAATCCAATATTTGAAACTTTTATATATTTCGTTTGACAACATAAACTTAGTTTTATAATTGGGACATAAGAATTTAGTTTCAATAAATTTTTTGTGTTTTTCTGATAACTTCATATTTTGATGAATAGTGAAAATTACTAAATTTTAATTAAAAACAAATTTTTTAATCAAAATAATTAACAGTAATAAATTATGAATTTGAGTGGTTTTAAAGTATATTTAGAATATATTTTTACAATTTATTCCAATGCTAGTCATTGGACATAATTTCACATTTAAACATGACATAAACAAGTGTCAATCTTTTGATAGTTATTGTTTCTTAAAAACACGCTTTTTGTTTTGACAGTGGGAATTAATTGTAAATTAATAAATGAAACTTATATGTTTTGAATTTGGTAAAATAGACTTCATTATTGAATTCATAATATCAAAATTAGATTAGGGAAATTTTTTGGTATTTTTCTGAAAACTTTTAATTTTTGATGAATAGTGAAAAACACCGAGTTATAGTTTAAAACCGAATTTTTATTTAAATATTTATTTATTTTTTTTAAATTATTTAATGTAAAAATAGATACATAATACCAATATAAGTTCAATTTAATTCATTGGAGTCTGTTTATAATAATTTTAGATATATAAAAATTTCATTGAACTTTTCGCCGTCTTTTACCCACCTCCTAGGAGCTTTTGCAAATTCACATAGAACTTAATTTTACCGCTTCTGTGAGCTGAATTTAGAAAATCTGAAAGACACGGTTAATATCAAGGAGTAAAATATGGTTCAATGAGATGAAAATAATTTTTGGTGAATTGTAAGTTTTTACGTTTATTTACCAAGGTTAAAAGTAAATGGGGTGATTAAGGGTAAAAATGATATTAATATTACCCTAACACATGTACTAATTCTATTGGACAAGGTTATCTCGACCAAAAACAACCTTAGGATTAAAATATTATCATTTAGGTCCACTTGGATTATATTAGGACATTTATTATTATTTAATTCAAAGAAGAGTTAAAAGAGTTAAAATCAAAGTTTAATAACAAAAAAATTTTTAATATAGGGTTTTACATAAGATAAATTCAATTATAAATATTCATTATAAATATAAAAATATTTCCTACATCATATAATTTTACTTATAATTTTTAGACATTAAATAAATAAGTTTATTTATGATACAATAATGATACAGTAATTACCTTATTCATGAAGGAATCAAATAAATGGTATTATAAATATTAAAATAAATATAATTTCAAAGTTTTTATGATATCAAAGAATTTTATAGGTGAATATTACATGTTAGGATTGATTAAATGTATTTTTTTGAATTAATAATGTTGTTAAGTTTTTACAAAAAAACAATTCCAAATAGTGTCAAAATTGACATAAAATAGTTTTTAAAACAAATATTATATTATTAATTGATATAATAGTCCTAAAAATATAAGGTTCAGCCAAAATACTTATATAATAATACATAAGACATTAATGAACCAATTGGGGTTATATTGGCAGTATTTAGTAAGTTTATTAACCATATAGTGTAAGAATACAAGAAGACACAGTAAAAGTTAAATTATTTAACTTAGAGTTAAATCTAAATGATAAGGTTAAAATGGTAACCTAAACTTGTATAAAACATATTGGTTGAGTTTTTTTAGAAATATCCCCACCTTAGAGTTTATATAATCAACTTTGGAGCCATTAGAAACCAAATATGAATTTATTATAAATATTATAAGTTTTTCCTAAGGCGCCCCTCACCCCTCTTATAAAAGGGCACTCCCCCTTCTCTCAAATTCACACCTTCTAACCCATTTGGCCCGACCAAGCCCTGCCCAAATACCCTCTAAACTATCCTCCCTTCAACCTAGAGGTATTAGTTTGATGAGAAATCCAACCTAATGAGCCCTTTTGATCAAATCAAAAGGAAGAACCCAAAGAAGAGGTAATGATTTCACCACCCTCTTTCAAGTTCTTTTCTTCTTCCACTTCCTTTTTCTTTTTTGTTTCCATTATAAAATAATAACTCCAATATATTCTATATACTGTGATATTACTATAATTATGGTATAACCAAATTCATTATTCTATCCACCCTTTGAATGAAATGTCACCATACGTGCATACGTATGACTTACCGTCTCCACATCGTGGTGTAATTGTTATTCAATACATTATTATTTGGATGGGTATAATAATGATGTGTATTTGATTTAAATAAAAAATATAAAATTATAAGGATTATTTATATATTATATACCATCCAATTATATATTATATTAATATCAAAATAATGATATTTTTGCTCGTGCTTATGTACGGATTACCGTCTCCATGACGCGATGAGATTCATTTCCAAGTTCATCATTCATCGACGATTATAAAAATATATATTACTAATAAGTATGTAATATATGAAATAATAATGATACTAAATATATATATATTTATATATATAAGTATTTATGTACTTACATATATCTTATTCACTTACTTCCGTTCAATACTATATGAAAACGGAAGCAGCGTTTATGTGTACGTACGAACTACCGTCTCCATAAATGGTTTTTCCATTTAATATATACGTCTATTATAAATTTTTATATTCTAAATATATATGATAAATAAATCATGTTTTATATTCTAGAATTATTTAAATAATGATCTAAGTGATACAATCAAGAGTAATAATTTAAAACACGTACGATAAAGAAAGCGATTATTACCCGAAATATTAATATAAAATGGAAATTATTATTAAATGGGTAGTATAAAGTCATAAATGAATAATGTATGATATCATAAATATTCATATGGTTCTGGTATAATTTAATAACATACTATAGTCTTCATACAATAGTCTAAACATACCCTCTACTAAAGAAAAGTGCAAGGTAAGGGGTTTTCATCTCACTCCTTATTCCCGTGAGATTTATGCCATATTGCCACTATAACCTTTTGTGTGGTGTATGTACTGCCCATAATTGTATTATTTTTGTAATAAACTTTAATTTATGTGTATTTACATATTCATTGTATGATACCTCTTTCATGGGGTGTATGTTTCGTAAGTTACCAAATTGGTAAGGGTTAATTTCACAATCTCTTTATTACCCGAGGTTGTTTTTATGTAAGTATCTACTGGGACATATTTATTATACATTTCCATGTTTTATGAAAGAGTTTCCAAAGGGATTATTTTAAGGGACTTTTTACTAAAACATAATTTTAAATGTTTTAAATATTTAATCTTCTAAATCTTTCTCATTAATGTCCATGTCTTCAAAATGGTTTTTAAGGATTTATTTATATGGACATGAATGTTAATAAAATGTTAATTCCTTTAAAAAGTTTCAAAGTGGTATGAGACACTTTGATTCAAAAATGTATTTAGATGACTTCTTTTCCAAATTGCGTGACTTTTAAATGTTTTGATGAAAAAGGGGTATTTCTCTCAAAGAGTTTTACAAATCATTTTCATCAACTTAAAAATCCTTTAATGGATTTTAAACTTGTTTTGAAGTTGATTTATCATGATACAAATCTTCCATATTTTATTTAAGGTTTTGTGATATGTTTGACTATGGATAAGTTATTTTTATGGCATTAATGTCTTATGATTAATGTTTTGGCATTTCATATGCTAGTTTTAATACGAATGTTTATGTTATATTTCATCCTCTTCTTAAGATGAATGTGTTGGACTAGTAAGTTACGGGTTGGGAAACGGTAAAAGTAAGCCCTCTGGGTTGGTGTCTGGTAATTAGAGGCACTCTAGATTGGTGTCTGGTTATTAGAGGCACTCCGGGTAGGTGTCCGGTTATTAGAGGCACTCCGGGTTGGTGTCCAGTTATTAAAGGCACTCCGGGTTGATGTCTGATTATTAGAGGCACTTCGAGTTGGTGTCCGGTTTTTAGAGGCACTCCGGGTTGGAGTCCGGTTATAGAGGCTCTCCGGGTTGGGTTCCGGTTACAGTTATCCCTTAGGTCTTGGCATGAGGCCTTGACACAGAAATTAAAGTTCAGCATTATGCATTCCATTGTTATGAAAGTGGTTATTGATATTTCATGTGATTATTAAATTAGTAGAATATACATGTGAATAAGTAAATGGAATTATTTCATTTTATTTCGGCCATATTATGCTTAAGTTCAAGTATAAAAGTATTTTTTTTAGTTTTATACATTTCCTTATAATGTTTATACTTATTTTTGAAATTTTCCACTGTATTGTTATCCTTACTGAGCATCTGAGCTCACCCCTTTATATGTTTTATTTTTCCCAGGATTACAAGAATTGTATTGTGATTAATATGTAGGGTTAAGCCAAGGGAATAATGGCATTCGTGAAGGATTATTTATGTTGTTTTGTATGTTATGAAGTGTATTGTAACATTTTTATATGTAATATATTTTCTGAGACTGCTAAACTGATCAGTCCTTCGGGACTTGATTCCTTGTAATCATGCCAATGTTTTAAAATAATGCACCGACTCTGGGTAACTAGGGTCGGGGTGTTACATTCCTAGTGTGGTTATGGTTTCCAAGTTATTTCTTGTTTACCTTGTATTGTATAATAAATTAAAATTCATCTTTCAGGCAAGGGATACTTGTTATGTTCCTATCTATATTCAAGGTGTGGGGATTGGATATGTTTTTACTTTATTTGGGTGGATATTAAGTATTGGATTAATGGATATTTTTTTTTATAAAATCTTGAATTGATGGGTATGGGGAGTAATCGAATGTTTTTACTGCTTTGTTGATATTGTTTTTGTGATTTCGTATTCTTGTTGAAAATGATGAAAATTACAGTTTTTGGGAGACTTTTTTATGATATAGATGATGTGTGTGATACCCTTTATATGTTGTTGTTTGATCACACCATAATTAAAAGGCTGAATAATATACATAGAGATGATAATTTTTTGACCATGGAAATATGGTTTGTGTGATAATAACCATGCTAAATAAATAAGTGAAGTAATGAATGCATTTGAAGTTAATTTTTGTTGGGATGTGATGATTTATGTGGTTTTATTTGATGTGATACGTTGTGTGTTGTGGGATATTGTGTGGTAGTGGTAGTGACTAGATGGTTTATGAGATATGTAGGGAAATGATGTGATGCTATTAGCATTGGGTATGGTGTGGGTAGTTATTTGGTGGTGTTGTGTTGTGATGTTTTGTGGTGGTTGTGGTGTTAGCCTATTAATTTGGGTAGCTATGTGATATTATACAGATGGGATGTTTTGTGAGATGTTTTGTAGTGATTGTGTTGTGCACGGTGATGTGAGGTTGTTGTGGAGTAGTTATTGTGATGTGTAGTTGTTGCGATGAGGTTGATTGGATAATGTGGTCTTGTAGCAATGATTGATGTGTGATGGGTGAGTTTCTATGTGGTGTGGTTGTGTTAATTTCTCAATTTTCCATGGATTAATTTATAATGATGAAAATGAATGTGAAACTTTTTGTAAATGAATACAAATTAGATGATTTTTGTGTGTGTAGTAATTGGATAAATTAATTTTAATGATAGATGAATGGGTTGTTTAAATGTGAAGTGAAATAGGTTAGTAAGAGTTAGTTAGTGTAAACTTTTTAAATTTGGAAAATGTGAAATCAATAATTAAAAGTGGAAGTGTGTGCATTTGTGTGGTGGTTGCCTAGTGTTTCATATTGTGGTTTTAATATTTATGATGGATGATGAATGGTTCTATGATGGTGTGGAGGTTTAATCTAGTGCAATTGTTGTGGATCCATTTGTTGGGTATTGTTTGTATCTATATATCATGTATTTTATGTTATTTATATACAGGACATACCCATGTCGGTCCTTACTAATAATTTGAGGTTCTGGGTTCCAGATATTTTATAAAACATCCAGAATGGTGTTGATATAGATGGATGGATACCTCGTCTCCATGTTATTCCTTCAGCAGTAGTGTTAGAACATGTGGTTTTGAGTGATATGTGATCTAACAAGGTAGAGATTTGCTCTAAAATATGGTAGGGGTCATGTGTGGTAGGAGGAGGAAATGAGGTTGATTTCCTTCATGCGCATGATACCCTTCTACCTTACTTATGTGAAGTAATGTGATATCCCAATTTTCTTTGGGTGAGATGTGATGTGATGAAAACTAATGCTAGCATTATATAGTATACCTTATGAGGATGGGGTAGGTAGGGATACATCATGACCCACATTAGAGATTTTTGGTTGTGACCTGATATGTATCGAAGGGATGGGAGCATTGGGAATTCAATGTTGGGGTATAAGAGTGAAAAAACAGCGGAGAAGTGGCAGTGGGTCACCTTTGTTATGGTTTTGATCATATATTACTATATTGGATGCGTGATTTGGCGAGTGATCCATAGTGAGGCTGATATTCATGAGTTGACCAGTTTAGGTGCTTGTTTATTCTACTATTTGTTCACTAGAACATTAAAATTATTTTTTTACATATACACTTGAGACCTTGGGTATGATCCTACTGATTATATTTTTATTCTCACCCTATATATATAAACTATTTTTCAGGTTTCTGGGTGGAATTTTGGGACCGATCTAGACATTTCTTGCTTGGGTTAAGCTACTGTTGAGTCATTATTGTAGGAATTATCTTTTGATGTTTACTTAGATAATTTAATTTGTATCTTTTGAGCTTGTTCATGAATTATGAGATGATTTTGGGTTTACTTTTATATCATGTATTAGAGTTTTTTGGTTTTTCTTTACACTATCTTCTAACCTTGTCTTTTTAGGGTTAAATTTGTCTAATTTGTGATACTTTTATACCCTATATGATTGTTTCCAACTTGTGTCCTACTAGAGGTAGGAATCAGGGGACATTATCTCTTATCCTTCACTGCTATACCTTGAAAATTATCTTTGATGGGAGAGATTAATAATATGATCTATCATAGAATAAATAAAGAATTAATAGTATGGAAGAAATAAACAACAATCAAATGCATCATATAACTAATATCATAAAATGGGACTATACCTATAGATAAAGTAGAAATATAAATAATCAGATTGATAATAATAACTAGATTCATAATGATATGATGTATAACTATAGATATAATAATCTTAGCCTTAAGGCCTTATACTAGGACAACATACATAAATCGGTAAGGTATGCACCAAATAACGAAACTAATTAGTCTCATGAGTCTTACTGATGCATTGAGGAGATATAATGGGCCCCACCCATCACTTACTAGGTCAAATGTATTTATCATGTGAAATGGGTGAATAATCATTATTATATATAATCAATAAAAATATCCATGTTGGAAAACTAGCATACATAATATTAATTTCTTTGTTATATTTTCCCTATTAAATAATAGAAAATTATGATCATAATCCATCCCGAGTAATATGGTGGATGGTATCATTAGAGTATATCTCCAACAAATAATAATATTCATGAAAGGATTTTGAAATATATGGAAATAGATTTAAAATAAAATCTAAACCTTTCTTAAAAAACATGGAAAAAATATCATTTTATTTTGATAAATTTTTTAATTTTTTTTTGAAATAATCAATAAAATTAATTTATTTAAAAAAGATCATGGAAAATTTTAAATTAATCTTCAAATAAATTAATGATTATGATGGAAATAATATCTTTTAGTGTGGTAAATGTTAAAATAAATATTTCTTTCACACTTTTGGTAAAAAGTAAAAAATACCTTATTCGGAAAACAATAAGAAGATTCCTTTTAAAACATTGAATATAAAGTAAATTATTGTTGAAATTGACTTTAAATAATCATTTTATAATATAAATTAATATTCTTTAAAACATTTTATGAAGAAATGGACATGGAAGAAGTTCATTAACCAAATAGGAAATAAGGCCAAATTTTCTTAACAAAATGGTTTCTCGAACATATTATGTACCCAATAGAGGAAAATTAATGGAAAAAATATAAAATATATAGATAAAAATAGTAGACAAAAATAGGTGGGGATTAATATATAAGGATTATATATCTTCCCTCAATAGATATTCAATCATAAATAATCTCGATTGAAATGTGTTTGAAACATAAATCCTTTACCAATTTGATAACTTTTAAATTATAACCACTTGAAATAAATAACTTCATATGGAAATTTAAATACTAAAAATATAAAGAAATTAATGATATAACATTTAAAAGGGTCAGAATATACAACACATGAAAGAAATAATTGGTGAATATGACATGTGTCTCATAGAATCAAAAGTGATACGGGTGACCCTTACCTAAAGCCCGACTTGCCTCATAAGTGATTTTAAGATCATGTATAGTAAATTTAAATTTATTATAATTCTATTAAAAATAAATTTTTATACTTTTAATATAATATATTATCTAATTATAAAATCTTCTCATATTTTTAGTAATAATTATTCATCAAAATCCCTATTCTAGGTGATAACTATTTTATTTTTCATGCATTTTTCAGTTGGGCAGTTTTGGTCCTTGAACTTTGATCATGGTTCTATAATATTAATAATTATAATCATGTAATATATATATTATTGTATATAATATTTTTAATATTTAATATTAATTAATCATTCATATCACAAAAATTATAAAATCACTCATGTAGGTGGTAAAACAGACCTAAATAAGATCATGTTATAAATACTGAATGAGAAAGAACATGCTATGGAATAATATTATTATAAAATTTATTGAAGATTATTCATTTTGTAAGTATTATATATATAATTTATATAATGTTTTAGAACTAACTATAAGAGTCAAACAGTAAAAATAAAATAGTTCACCCATGAAGATGGTTGTCCATACATACGCGAGAATGATACTTCCATTTACTAATGAGAAAAAGGAAAAGAAATAAGATAATATTTTATCATTATAGAATCACTATTATATCATAAATATCATATATATTTAGTAAATTTATCATTATAACCATCCATAAGAGGTGTTAATTGAAAATAAATCACATTGATTTGTGGAGGCGGTAGTCCGTACATATGTAAAAGTGATAATTTAATTTCACATTTGATGGAAATAAGGTGGAAAATGGTTTCCCCATATTCATAATAACATATCAGTATATTTAGGATACTAGATTCATTATTTTTTGATGGATACAATATATTTATAGTAATAAGAAGAATAAAAATACTTTGAAAGAGTTGGTAAATATGATTACCTCTTCATTAATAGAACACATTTGTATTACACCTTAATCCTTCTTAGGTTGGTATTAAAAGAATAAAAAGAGAAAAATAATGAAGGGAAAAAAATATAGTAAGGTATTAGTGAAGGTATTTTCTAAGATATAAGGATCAAAATTTGTTAATAAGTGAGTATATGGGTTTCCCTTTTATATGTGTAGAGATGACACACTTGAAATTTCCTAAAATATTAAAATATCATTAATGTATTTCTCAAGTAAAATAATTTCAAAGGGACATAGATTTGAATAAAAATAGGATAATGTCAAAATATATTCAACCAATAAAATTTAGGTAGGTTGTGGTGTCATTATAGACCTTATCTTTTGGTTTGAATTCTTCGTTAACCCTTAAAATAAACCATAGTAACACATTTTTTATCCTTTGAGTGCCATAAATTTACTTCTAAGGTAACAAGTTACTCAAAAATGGTCTATGGATGGCATTTTCAACCATTTCCAGTTCACATGTCCTCTTTAAAGAATTTTCCATGTTTTAAATCATTTAATAAAATATTATTTAATATAAAATATCATTAAAGTCATTTTGGGACTATTAATTTAATTTGACTTCAATGACATCAGTAAGGCAATGTAATTATAATATAAACACATTTAACATTTTTTATACTCTATAATTACCTATAAAATTTATGTAAATCCATAATTAATCCAAAAAATATTAATTTTATTATTTTTAAAATTATTTAACTTTTTTTATACTACTTACACAAGAACTATACGATCATTGTGTAAGAGTTTGAGGTAATTATATAATAATTAATAATTAAAAGTAAATTAACATAATAAAAATAAATTATTTATGTTCAAAATAATCCTTAAAGTAATATGTGGGTTATAATCAAGGGAAAGTTGAAACAATTTTCAAAATTTTGTATATTTTATGGCTATGGTAGAAAAATTATCATACAATAAAATAAAGAAAAGTGTTTGTTAGATTTTTAGACCTTATCGAATAGTTTTAACCCTGTTTGACCAATTTTACCCTTATTGTGGTGATAATATTTGTAATAATGTTACCATTAATAATGAACATAAATAAATGATTCATATTTACAAAATTTGAACCCCTTGATTCCAAATATAGAGCCTAGTTTTCAAGATTCAATTTTTAGAAGTGTGAGGAATCAATTTTATTATAAATTCATAAAACACAATGAAAAATTGTTTTTTGAAAACTGTGTTTTTAGCCTAAAAATGAAATTATACCAAAATTAAATATAGTGATAATTAATTTTTAATTAATTAGGTTATTTATAATTAAATGAGTCCAATTTCACTTTAATAAAAAATATAAAACATATCAGGACTTTGAAATTACTTTATTTAAATAAAATATATAACAATTTTTCAAAAATATGTATTTTTCACTATTTAATCAAAATTTATCCTCTTCCAAAAAATCCCAAAAATTCATTCTATGCCTATTATGAAATGTTGATTTCAAAAATGATATTCAATTTTTTATTTTTTCCTAAAATTGGAATTAATTAATTATAATATGCATGAAAAAATGCTGTAGAAATATTTTTTAAGAAAAAAATATTTTTTAAGCATTAAATGACTTTATTCTTATTTGTTTTCAAATTAACATAATTAAATGAAGGTAAATTAATTCAATTGGATATATAATCCTATTATTTTAGTAGATTCATTTATCAATAGTGATTAATTTAATATATTCAGTTAAAAATACTTTTCACGGATAAAAATAGTTTTATAAATAATATATATTTTACCTTTAAAAGAATTTATATTTATCTCCAACTAATTGATAACTAATTTATTATTTATTATTTATTTTTTAAGAAAAAACTTCTATAAATATTTCATAATACAATTATACCTATCAATACCCACCAATTTTACAGCTAGTTTACAATGGTCACATTTAAATAATAATATTATTTTTTATAGTATATCAAAATCCCCTTAAAGATTGATGTTGGATGTTAAGAAAGATATCAAGAACAGTATTATTTTAAACTAAATTTATGGGCCATCACAAAAATACTAATATATTCTTAAACATTTCGTAGTATACATGTTACCTAAATTAAAAAACATGAACCTAGATGTCCACAAAGGTTTCCATGTAGGGTGTGAGCATTTACATACTCAGTAGGGAACCAAGGACATGACTTAACCCTACAATGAAAATACTAGTGTATAAATAAAAATGTAAACTCATTTACGTAAGTATAATAAAAACGTTTCTTAAGTAATAAATAAGAAATCATAGAAATACTAACCTATAAGTGGATAATATGAAAATTAATTACTAAATCAATTAACTCCCAATAACAGGAGGGTCTAAATCTAGATTCACCTAATCTCACATATCTCAGTAAAGTCGGATATTTGATGTCATTTTAGAGTTATAGAAATATTATATCTCATATAGTATAGGTTGGCGGTAGAGTAATATTTTAGCCCATACCACCTAGATTCACCACAACATTCAGGGAAAAATCCTATCTCATGAAAATTAAAAGGATATACAAAGTCAGGGCCTTAGATTATCCCATGGAATAAGGGAAGGGGTATACTCAGTCTGGGTTCAAAATGCTATCCCATGTAATTTACTTTCACATAAATCTCTGATGAACTAACTTACCATCTTATAACAACAAGAAAAATATACATATACACTTTCTAGCCTAATCCTAGGCATATCATGGAACAACCATACTCCAAGCATAAGTTAAAAATAAAAAAATATATACTAGTTAGAATAATAGATATATGTGTTTCTATTTTCTATACAAGCCATCATACCAATATATTATAAATCATGGAAATTCCAATAATACCATAACATAAATTCCAATAAATATACTAGTTACAAGTCAAGTATGTCCCAAAAAACTAATCATAGTAAGAAATTACCAAAATACCACAAAACTAAATTCATAGGTGTATACTAAGGATAACCAAAATAGTGTGGATTATTATATTAATGTTAAGATAAAACATTAGTTTAAAATTAATGTTTTTTCTAAATTAGGTTTTCTATATTTTATATTATTTTAGGTGATTTAAACATATTTATAGAAAATTTTAGATATAAATTCAAAGTTTTACACCTTTTTCTCACCTATTTTAAAGAAAAAATTCTATAAGGAAATACGCTAGTGAAGAATTAAAAAATATTATCTTTATATTTATTTATACAAATAAAATAATTTTTTTATTGATATAAATGGTGTTTTTGAATTTAGAAAAGTGTTTAAGTTCTTAGAGAAAAATTTTAATTTTAAAAACCAACAAAACTAGTTAAAAAATTAAAAAATTATCTTGAATAAAGATATTTACCTTAAAGAAAAAGTTTCATTTATCAAGTCGTTGAAAAAGTTAAGTTTTATGTAGGCCTTGGTGAAATTAAGTGACCATTTTAGATAAGATTTATATCAAGGTCACAACCTATTAACAAGTGGAAACCTATGATGGTGTAACATGGCTAACACCGATTATGTCATTCCACCCATAGTGCCTCTTTAAATATGTAATAAAGAGAAATAATTATAAAACATTTTAAAAATTAATAAAAACCATGGAAGGTCTCTAAGTTCATGAAACTATAGAAATAAAATGATAAATCATGTTTCAAAAACGTTTTTATATAGTTAAATTAAAAACTCAATGTAAACAAAGAGGGTTTGCGTAATTTAAATCTTATTAAACCCACTTTTGTATAAAACCAAAATTCATAGATTTAATGAATGGTTTGAGTACTTTCTTATAACACCTCAAAAATTTCAAATTAAAACCTTTCACTTAAAATAGTAATTTTTTTAGAAAACATCAATTCATACTTTCAAAATAAGGTCTTTGATTTATTAATCCTTTTAGAAAGATGGTGAAAGATACTTTTTTGGAATATCCAAGAAATTTATTCGGTGATTTGAGACTTACAAACCTTTGTCATTGGTGATCATTATAAATAAAAAAAACCTTAAAAAATTCTCCATCAATAACCCAACAACTCCTATCAATCATTAAATTATAATCCATAAATAGTAAACAAAAAATAATCGTCCACAATAATAAAATAACCATAAAAATCAAAAAAATATAATCATATTATTCCCAAAAATATATCTGAACATAAAAAAATAAAAACTAAATTAAAAAATAAATTACTCTTTATATTTTAAGAGAAAAAATAGAAAGTTACTAGGTTTAACCATACCTTATCCAATTCATTTCAAAATGGTGGTAGATGGGCGGAAACAAACCCATAAAAGATACTATGAATCAAAATAAATATAATCCCTAAGATATGGAGAGATTTCACAATGACTTAGTAAAATCACAGTAAAAAATACCGAACTAAAGTGAAAGAGAACATAAAAGAATAGGAGAGGAGGGATAAGAGGATGAGAAGAAGGGTTTACCTTGGAATCAACATGAAAAACTCAATTGGAATACCCTTGGTTGACCAAGGTTGATGGATGAGAAGAAAAACGTATTATGGATCCATAATGGGGATCTTAGTAAGCTAAGGGAGAAATATATAAAATTAAATATCATTTGGGTTACAAAAAAAGATTAAAATATCCAAAATGGACCTCATTTATTAAAAATATACCAATGGTATACCGAGTACCCAAAAAAGATCCATAGGTGAACCAGTGGTACCACCTTATTGTGATGTTGGAAAGTTAATGATAGATAATCAGGGGGGTGAATAGACCATTATTAAAAAAAGATATTGAAATTAAGAGATAAATTTTAGAAAGAAAAACAAAAGAGAGCACATAGAATTTTTATAGTGGTTCATTCTGATTGATATAGTCCACTATTCATACCCAACTGATATTGTATGATCCTCACTATAAAATAGAGGCATAATTTTACAATAGGATAAATATAAACCTATAATTTTACAAAATTATGAATCCCAATCCAAGTATTTTGGAGGAAAATACCCAAACCTTTCTACATGATATTTTATTGGAGTAAACAGAACCTAAGATTTTTTATAAGGAGAAACCCCAAACTAATTCTATTTATTTTTGGTCAGATAAAGATAACCATAGGAATACCTTTATAGGTAGAATAACCCGTGGGATAAAATATTTAAGTGTAATCCTCTACCCAAACTTAGAAGATAGAAAAACTGTTACAACTAGATTGAATTATAAAGATAGATGTTGATGAAACAATTGATGCATACCTTTTTAAATTATATAGATAGTTTAATAAATGTTTTTGAGAAAATTTATTAATCAACTCTCCAAGAAGTTATGCAGTCAAATAAAAATATTTCTTCCCTTGATAGTTTATCATAAATGATGTAGATATTTGACCGTAGGATCACTTGAAGGTTCAAAGAGTATAAGGGAATTGTATTTATTTGAGTGAAATTTTTATATTCATCATATTCATCTCATTCCATACATCCTTTGAGTCCCTTATATATAAAACCATATGAGCTACAAACTCAATTAAACTGAAAAATAATTTCAAAATAATAAAATCTGAGTCAACCAAAAATATCTTTGAGATAAAAAAATTTCCATATATTTTGAAGGAATACAAACTAATTTAAATATATCTTTCGAAGAAATTAAAATCAGTTAAACAAATCAAATAATTTATTCAAAATTATTCCATAATACCTAGTCAAAGAATTCCATGAATATCACATATGAGTTGACTATGTAAAAAAAACTTTCTAAAAAACATGATTAAAATATAAATATATTTAACATGAAATTAATACATTAAGAATACATAAAAAATTGAAGACATATAATATTTATTATAGAAAAATAAAAAAAACAAACATTTTAACATAAATTATATTTAAATATAGTGTAACACATGTTTTCTATTTCTGTATAAATTAATAACAAGATTAAAAGAAAACTAAGATCTAAAGTAATTTTCATGGGATTATCAAGATTTATAATTAATTTATAATTACATAAAATAATAAAACTAATTAAAAAAACATGCTATATTTAGAAAATTAATATATAATAAAAATAGAGTATGATTTTTTTTCATAAAATCAAGTTTAGAACATGGATTTTGGTACCGTCACACTCAATGGTCATAGATTGATACTCATTGTCACAGAAAATGATACTATGAAAATAGTGGTTTTATCATTTAAATAGAGGATTTAATACCATTCACAGTCATAGATTTTATCACTGATAGAAATATAAATTTTAAACTGATGGAAGTGGAAAATTTGAGCTAACGGAAGCTGAAATTTTGAACTAATGGAAGTAGAAAAATTGAACTTAAAGAAGCATTAATTTTATATTAACAGAAGGAAAAAATTTAAACTATTTGATGCATAAATTAATAACTAATGGTGGAAATTATTTTGAACTAATAGAAGGGAAAAACATTTGAACCAAAAAATGAAAAAATTATGAATTTGTGGAAGCATAAATTCTGAAGTGAGACAAGCAAAAAATTATAAATGAAAGACATAAAATAAATTTCAATACACAAAGAATAAGATATAAAATTAGACAATATATATAATCTTTCTAAAAAAATTGGAACATTAAAATATATAATAAAAAATATCACTATTAAATTAAACATTATACTATAAATTAAAAAAATGAAACAATTGAAGAAAACTTAAATAATAGGTGAGTAAATTTAATAAAAAAAAAGAAAACACTGGATAACCTGGCCTATGCCAGGATAATTGGGTACCTGATTTTATTTAAAACCAAATTCTATTAGTGACACCCCTTCTCAGCCTGCCTAAACCTCCTTCTCACCTCCCAAACTATAAACCATATCTATAAATATCTACAAACTGATCTTTAAACCTCATATACCTTGACCAAATCCAAAAATAAAAGACAAACCCTCATACAAATCCAAAAATTCAAAAAAAAATTCTCCCATTAACTATATCATCGAAATTATCTCTTCAATTAGATCCATAAGGATACATACGTTATAGTTCTACCCAATATAAAACTTTTATTCCTAAATTTTTTTATCCAAACCTTCATATAAAATTTCCTACTTCCGCAATAAAGTAAAAAAAATTGTTATTTAAAAAGATAATTGATTTCTAAGTTGGAAGTTCTCAACCAATATAGTAATATCCATACCAAATAATACCCACACTATGAATAAGAAACTCTAAATTCCCACTAAAATCACTAAAATCTATCACGTTACAATGTCCATAAGGGAAACTAACTACCAACATATCCTTATGAATTCCCAAAAACAATAATTTATGTAATATATATATTTTTAAAGATGGTATAAGTTCATATAATATAAATAAATTAAAACTGTAAGAACTATGATACCTCCTATAAAATTATCTAAAATCACCAAATTCTATTACCACAAGGCATAAAAATCATTAACATAATAAATATCCATATGTGATTACACATTCCTAAATTAACATAATATATCAAAAAGGAAACCTACCAAATCAACATCGATTATAATTCATAAAATAAAATCTAAACATAATCACTATGGAATAATCTAAATAATTACCCAAATTCAAAGACAAGCCACCAAATCAATACAACTCACAAATAACTATTGTATTTTGTAATCCAAGACTCACCAAAATTTCTCAAATCACCAAGACATGATTAATTAACTATTCTACACTTATAATACTCTCTCAAAAATTACTATCAAGTTTTAACTATAATTTCTCTCACCCTACAACAAGTTTTAATTATTTAATTATCTCCACTTATCAAATCAGCTTTAAAGCTATTTAATTTTCATTTAAAAATTAATTTCCAACTAACTTTTCCAAAATACCACGACATGAAAATGAATGAATTCAATAAATAATCACTAAGAAAATGATTTTTGATTTTTTTTCAAAATTTAATACTTTCAAAAACCTTTGTTCTATAAAAAATCATATTTTACAAGTCTATTATATGTAAATTCTCTCTTAGGAGTTTTACTAAAATACTATCATTTTAAGAGAATCACCATTTCAAAAAAACACTTCTCATTTTAATGAATAATTATATAACATTTTTCCATTAGATGAGAACTAATCGGTCCTAGAACACTAATCACTAATTCTAACACCCTTTTCAAATTTTTTTTCTTTAAAATATAGCTGAAATTCCCATAAAATTAAATTAAATCCATTTCCCCTATAGGCGGTTGGGGTGGTAGGGGGGTTGGGGTGCAGGGTGTCAGTTGTAGGGTCGAGTCCCCATACCATTTTATTGTTGTATAGCATGTGATAAATATAACACACCTTTTAAATTAAACCCATTTTCAAAATATTTTCCCTAAGTATACAATAAAAAAATAATAAATATGGAAACACTAATGAGAAATTTATTCCATTCTCATAAAATAATGTCAAAGCATGTAACAATTAGAATGTTTAATTACCAATCATTAAACATTTATACCATCGTGTCACTAAACATGAAAAATGAATCATGATTAAAATAAAACCTAATGAAGGAACGAGTAACATTCTCAATAAATTAGAATAACTATATATAATGTAATATGATTTTATGAAAACAATAAATATGTAGTAAATCAGCATGATATGAAATAAAATATTGAAAAAATGGTTATAAATATTATTATAGAATCGAAATATATCACATTTATATATAACAATAATAATTTGGGAGGTAAAACAAAAATTTTAACACAAGAAGGTATATAAATTACTTTAATTAATTAGATAACAATAAATAAGTTATATAAGTAAGCATTTTTTACATTATCAGCTTGAATTTAATTAACTAAGTCCATTAAAACATGATATTGATAATTATGATAAAATGGATGTGTTTTAATGTCTTAATAGACTGTATAATGTATTAACCAATATAAGGAGTAGTTCCTAATTTATCCTAAGAACCAACATTTCAAATTATCCCAAATTACATTTTGAGATCTATTGAGTAACACTTCATCCTAACCTATAGATCCTAGACTGTATAATAAAACTTCCTTGGTAACTTAGGCTTCCACTGTAACCATTTTTTTCAAATACACACAATGTTTTCCCTCTCGATTCCCAATATCTTATCTCTCATCTAAACTAAAAAATAAAAAATCCCAAAAAATCATCAAAATATGGATCTAATACAATTTTGTAATGACTATGTCCCAATTACTCAAACCTAACCTAAATGGGCTACTACAACACCTCATATGCACCTGCCAACCATTAGAGGATGCTACAAACACCGAGGGTACCGAATAAACACAAAAATTGAATGTGATTTCCCAAATAAGAAACAAAAAATAGATAATATAAGTATTAAATAATATTCCACATGTTCTCTATGGGAGTGGGTTATATGGAATCTAAATAAACAATATTCTATAAAAAATTCATGCATGATATTTATTTTCTCATGAGTAAAAATGAGAAAATATATGAAAAAACTTTCATCATAACCCAAAAATGAATACATTAAACAAACTACTAAATATGATAAACGAAACCAAAAACCACATTATCTCAAAATGTAAAACTAAATAGGTATTAAATATCTAGAGTGTGAAGACGAATATATGAAAATACAACCTATAAAAACAAGGTAAACCCTAAACGAATCCACTTCTCATAAATAATTTTTTTTCTAGAATACTTAACCATGATATAAAGTCCAATAACCTTAAAATACTAAAATATTTTGAACATTATATAGCCTAAGTGGTACCTAAAATAACAGACATGAAGAAACATTACCAATAAGGTGTCTATGCAGGGTGTGAGAATTTACATATTGAGTAGGGAACCAACGACATGTCTTAACTCAGAAGTGTATAAATGAACTTGCCCCATCATTTAAACAAGTACAATAAAATAGTTTTACAAGTAAATAATAAGAAAATATAGAAAGAATAATATATAATTAGTTAATAATTAAATCATATATGATAGAAAATAACTCCATATACTAAGAGGGTCTATACTTGGACTAACATGATCTCACCTGTCTTGATAAATCCTTGTATTTATACTAGGTTAGTGGTTGGAAAATATTTCAGCCTATCCCATCTATGATAGGGGTAGGGAAATTTGTATCCCATCCCACCAAGATGAAAAATAAGTTTCAAGCCCTAATATTGTTCCATATAAAGGGGATGGGATATATAAATTTGGGGGCTCATCCCATCCAATGGAATAAGGGATGGGGTATACTCCTTCAAGGATAAAAAAACATGTCCCATGTAATGTAATTTTAGATCAATGGATAAGAGACCTACTTTGTTGTTTATAATAATAATAACAGAAATAAAAATATACTATTTATATAATTATTCTAAGTTTTGAGATGTCTTTAATTTGATTCAAAGTAATCTTAAGTGGCTGGGTGTGGTTGAATAAGTTTTAAGATTACTTGAAGTGATTGAATTAAGTTTTAAGTTATTTTTTTTAAATACTACAGTGAAGCTAAAAAAATGACGAAGTCCTCAGAGCATTTTAAGGTTGTCCTTGAGTAGAGTACTATGAAATTTAGTTAAGGAATATAACCTTATGAAGTTAAAATATAAGTTATCTAACATTAAAATGTGATTTTTTTGGTCAAATACTGAAAAATATGCTATCCTTTAAGCCAAATGTAAGATCTATACATTTTTACTATGAGGGATTGGACAATATTAACTATTTCTAGACTATGTGGTGGAATAAAAGCAGAACATCAATTCAGGTAATAAATTACATGAGAATCATAGGTAGATGGAAAAGAGAAAGGGATAGTGTTCAAGGCCTGGGATAGTACAATGTGAGTTCAATGATTATCCCTAGACCACTCATAGTAATTAAAAAGTGATTATCTGAAGAAATTTATGATCTAGGACTCACCCTATGTGTGTACTATTAAAAATTTAGAAAATTCATGTTGTTTTAATGAAATTTTGATGTTTCCCATCATCTTCAACCTTGTGCAATAAGGTTTTCATGTGAAGTTTACATAACACCTCACTAGTTCATTCCACATCGATAATAAAAAATAAAACACCTATAATAGCTATGTGATCTACCATATAATATCTTGATAAGATCTTAATACATCCTAGAATATTTCACCATGATGATTTGTTATCTAGATTTTTTTGAAGTTACACATTTGAGAATGAAGTGATAATACAAAGACTAGTTATAAAGTTGAATTTGTGTTTCTTCATTATAAAAATATAATAGTGATTCAAAAACCATGATACAACTTTAGTATACTAGTTTTTTACTTTAAACAATGATAAAATTTATGATATTTATTTCTCTTATTGACTATTAGGATAGTTGATCTCCACACCATGTAGAAATGGTCTACCCTATAAAGCTATATAAGGATGAGGATTGCAGTCATAGTAAAATGGGAAGATGTTTATGACCACTTCATAAAAGTGTGTTTTTTTTCTGATATACTTTTTTAGAAATAGAGAAAAAAATTAGGAAATACATAGATAGTAAGTATAATGTAGTTTATACAAAGAAATTGAGAGTCCAAAACAGTCCCACATCTTATGTATGAAACATAATATACCTTATATATACACTATGGATACATACAATACAGTAATTCATACAAATGAAGAAGATATATGGAAATATTGATTTCCCTTTGAAATTAAATAGTACACAACAAACGATTAATTTTTATATGGTGAACTTTTTACTGAAATAGATTGATCCATGAATGTACCCGAATCATAGCTGGTCAACATGCATATAAGGAATTTTAATCTTGTGGAGAATTAAAAGTGTAATCTATGATATTTATAAATATCATAAGGAAGTGAAATCCAAGACTTCAGGTGAATTAAAAGTAGACCAAATGGTATTAATTTTTAATATTTTTTTGAAGAACTAAGATACTGGTGAATTGAAGTATAAATTTTTTAAAAATTAAAATACCTAGAACTGTGAGAAAAATATTCATGCAATAATGTGAATATAATAAAATAATAACATGAATACGAATATTGATTTTGACACTAATATTTTATGTATATTTTTAAATTCTTATAATAAGATAGATTCAATGCTGTTATCAACTAAACATTCTATGAAGATTAATAAAGGACATTTGTAATGCTATTTTAAGGGTTCATGTTTTTATATTGGAGAAGGAGAAGAAGTTCCTAGCCTTATTTCAATATATTACCATTTATGTTGAAGAAAAATAGGAAATAATATATTGTTATGATATTATTATATCATAATATTTTTTTGAGCTTCTCATCCTATGATACACTTATATAATTAGGTTGAAGATGGTTTGAGGTAGTCATTTGGATTACTGATGGTTGAGTAATACTATTATATCCATTTTAGTTTGTTGTGAAGACTTATGATATATCAATGATCTTATTTAATGTGGTGTAGGGTTAAATCATATTTTATTTATATAGGGATGCCTATATGGTTCCATAAACTAATGTACTATAATTTGGTGATTTCCTAAAGGTTTTCTTAGTGATTGAATTTGTAAGAGTCCAATGTCATACCCTTTCTTGAGTTTCAATTGATAAAAATAGGGGAAAAATGCACGAGTGAGATAAAAACCATTGTACACTATGGTTATAGTTATCCGAATTGTATTTAAAACTCTTTAATAAATTCTAGTTTTCATGTTGTATTGATTTCATGGTTATTGCTGTATGAATTCAGACTAAGAACTGAGGAAAGAATAAAATATCCAGTCACTAAATAAGTGTATTGGTATAAATAAGAGATAAGGTTTTAATTATTAATCATTCATCCAAAATTTATTCTTCCCTATCAATATTGGATATATACCATGTTATCATAAAATTTTTATTTGATAATTAGGTCACACCTATGATTGGATTATCAGTAATCAAAAAATTTAATATTTTTCTAATGATTGAAGCTTTTATTTTCGAATTGATAATGAAGTTTTGTTTTAGGGAATATATTTCTATTGATAGTCACAATTCTATATCTTCTAAGAGTTTTAAGAATAGAAGGAAATTTTTTTAAAAATAAGAAGGAATCCCTCTTATGTAAAGAGGAATATTCTGTAGTTACATCAATTACCAAGGAGATGGAAAATATTTCTACCTTAAAAGGTTCAAATCACACTTGTGATGAAAATGAAGAAACTAACATTTCTTTCCAAAACCAATAGAAGATCTAAGGACTTTTTGGAAAGATCACCCATTTGATGATTCATAATATGAGTATCTACTTTAAAATACATTCTATATAATTTTATAAAATATAAAGTGACTTTTTTGTAGCTATTTTAGAAGCTTGTAGATTGAGAACACCCACTTTGAATAAGAATCCATGTAGAGGGAAAAATTACCAGTTAAAAATTTAGTGACAAGTATTGATCCCACAAAGCAATGTAATGTTAAGAGTAAAAAAATTATATATCTTAAAGAAAGATGTTCCAAGGTTTGAAATTATTAGATTAAAGAAATCCTAAAGAAATATTAATCCATTTAGTGGATTAAAGAAATGTTCCATGAATTAAAATGCGAATAAAATGATATCATTGATGAAAAGAACTCCTAACTATAGATTGAAGTAAATAAGTTTTAGGAGCTTGACAATGTGTTACAAGAGAAGAATTGGATGCATGAAGATCTTGTTTAGTATGTTGAGAAAAAAAATGAGCATGAAGACAAAATACAATTAGTGGATGATGAAAAAATATCCTCAATATGAAGTTTCTTCCATTGATAATTAAACTTGAAAATCGAGAAATGAAAAAATTTGGGTCTTCAAAACAAGATATGAAAAGAGAAACTTCCACTCATAATTTCTAGGTGTATTTATGTTATAAAATACTTATATCTAGTAGGAATAAGTGTCTCAGATCATCTCACTATCAATCTATTATATGTTTAAAGAAAAAGGTACAATATATTTTATAAAATGTTGCTTATATTAATTTTGTTTCTATAAATAGTGATAGTTCTAAATCAAAACTTGTACCAACATGGATAAAGGAAGGTCATGAAGATCCCACCATGAAATATATTGTGGATAAAATTAATAATAAAATAAGATGTTCCCAATAGTTATTTTAACTAAATAATTAAATTCCCAAAATCTTTTAATGATTCAATTCTGACTAAATTACAGTTTTGTGAATAAAATCTTGGTATATTGGCTATTGATGGAGCTAGGAAAGTTTCAGTAATATGTATATATATTAATAATATAAAATATCCATTTATAGTGTTGGATTTGGTTCCCTATAACCAACTAATTTATAATTTAAATTATCCAAATATTCAAATTATTTAATATTAATAAATATATTATCACATATTGATTATTATTTTGTATAAAATCAATGTGATAATATCCTAGATTATTTATTTCATTAGAAAATTCCCTACAGTTCTTCATTATTTTGATAAATTTAAAGTGAGAACATGAGCCTCAACCCAGTTGGTGAGGAATCCTTAAGTGCATCCAAGAGACCCGAGATCAAATCCAGGCGAAGACTAATTTCTAAGGTACTTTAGTAGGTACTAGAGCAGGAACTATGAAGAACTGTAGTGGGTACTGTAGTAGGAACTGTTTGGCACTGTAGTAGCCAGAAATATTCCCCCATTTTGGCCTTAGGGCCACCGGTTTGGTCCCTGACTCCATTAAGGCCTTTGGGCCACCCAGGCCTTCGGGTCAGTAAGGCCTTAGGGACACCTCAAGGCCTTTGGGCCACTTTAAGTGCATAAGAAAAACCAGACAACCTAAAAGGAACACGCTTTAGAAGGATGAGGAGCAAAGAGCTTTCACCATAGAAAAAGTTAAACAGATTGCAAGAATGAGAGGGTATGACACCTACCATCGGGACAAGCCTATGCATGCACGAGAAAGCCTAGCCGAACAACCATGCGAAGGTGGAGAGCTGATTTCACGATGAAGATGCTGGGGAGGAGTAGTTCCATGTAGTTAGTCTGGGTTGTATGTAATGTTTAAAGCCTACGGGAAATTAATTCCTCTAAGGCCTAAGGGCCATGTAATACTTACATCTACAGGCCTTGTAAGGGTTCCACCTCACCCCTTGAAAGGTGGATTATCAAAAATCAATACAAAATGAAGGCTTTTAGGCCATTGGAGGATATAATGATATTATTAAACTTATTTCGTATGGTTAGGATAAAAATCTATGAAGGGAACATAATATGTTTGAATGTTAGATGAATGATACTAATAGGAAGATTCAACTTCATCTCACGAAGTTTTCACTTGGTAATATCTAAGAAAAAGATTACGATGAAAGACCTATAAGTTGGAATTAGATATGTTAACATATAATTGGATATTTCTATTTACGAATGTTCGTAATGATCCTTAGACTATAATATTTTTTATTATTTTATATCATGGATCATGTTTTGATGTATTGACCAGAACCATGTTTTTTTGTGGGAAGTTAAATATGCTGGGTGCATCATGAGTTATATGCCATTAATTAATAATTTGAGAAAGGCCCCCCTATAATTTAAGAAATATAATTTATTATCCCTTTGATTGAAATGAAATTTTCAAACTGAAATCCATGTCCATGTTTTATTAATTAAAATCCCATTTTTATTTTTTATGGATAATTCCTATTTTAAACTAGGTTGAGATGGAACCCTTTAGATTTCCCGAAATCACTATAATACATAGTCCGAAGGCCCTATAGTACATGGACAAAAGGCCTATTGTAACAAGTTCCAAATTTATAGTATCCCATCCCAATATCTTATCACATGCTAGCTTGATTGATTGATTGAATGCTTGATGTCTGCAATCTCAACCCCATACTATGTATTTGTGTGTGTTTTGAAATCAATTCTTCACTACCAATTACTGGTCACATAGATGATCATCCTATATCTAGCTTCTCCATTGGCCACCATGGTAACGTCTCATGTTCTAGTAGAAACTTCTCTAAATATCCTAAAGACCCTATAATGATATCATTGATACCCTTTAGCATGAAGGACAATTATTATTTTAAGTACCAGTGGCTCGAAGGCCCAATACATGGCCCAAAATTCTATCTCATATGAATAAAACCGCTAATATAGTACCTCACTATAATATCTTCTACCATATCCAAACATCTAAAATATTTCTATAGTACCATGAAAATTATCCTCCAATTGGATTTGAACTTGGGTTTTATATAAGATTACAGGGTTACATTCCCACCTAGGTAAGCCCCAAAATACTTCCATGATGAATTGATGAGTTCATTTCAATAAGTCAAATAAATATATATCGAGCATATGGGTTGATGACCTGATTATGAGACTTTGTTGATTAGATATCCCTATAGAGGTATTATATTAGATAGTGAGAATTATTATGCGGTTTTCATGTTTACAAAATTAACTTCTTCCTATATTTGTTCATTACATATTTCTAGACATTGATATTAGACTTTATGCAAGATTAGCTAATACCACTGAGGAAGATTCCTAGTGGGACACACACTTAGTGTTTCATCAATATCAGTTAAATACTATTTGTTTTTAACAATTGGAATAAATATTATTATTAATAAAGGTAAATAATATTTATTTAGTATTTATTGATTATAATTATTCACTCACTTATTTATGTGAGTTGAATATTTTAATAAGTATTTATTCACAAGACCATAAAATAAAATATTTATTTATCACTTATTTTTTTCACAAGGTAATAAATAATATTTATTAATAAATAATATTTTTTCATAAATAAATATTTTTTCTAGTCATAAAAATATTAAAATAAATATTAACTTACAAGACCATGGATATAATATTTATTTACTTATTTAATGAAAAATATTTATTATTAAAGGTTCGATAAATGTGAGGGAGGAAATACAAACCATGTTAATGGTCTAGTGGAAATGATATATTAAATTTCACTTAAATAAATATTAATTAATTTATTTAGGAAATTATATTTATTTATTCTGGATTCATTGATCATGTCAAGGAAATAATAATAATAATAATATTATTATTTGACTTGGGGTCCTCTAAGGATTAAGAAATTTTTTAATGGCCTATGTATAATTATCTATTATTAACCTAGACCTATAAACACCTTGTTATATCATTTTATAAGGTTATTCATTAGAGAAATCATAATAAACAATGAATTCTCTCTAGCGAATCCTATCGCAATTAAGAACTTCTTTCGGGTTTCTCTCAAGACTGAGAGAATTTATCTTCCTCATTTACCCCTCTTAAGAATGAGAGAACAAGAGAAAGATAATAATTCTAGCCCGAAGGATTATGTTGTGATCAATATGAACAATGAAATATGGTTAGATTATATATTCTATCTCTCAATGCTCCATCAATGTCATTTAGAGGCCGAGGAGATTGTGTTGGTCACCACTAGAGGGATTCTACGTTGGATTCTCTTGGTTTAACAACAATACCTGTTGAATGGGGTTTGATCGATCAACATCTATATAAAATAAAGATCTCATGACTAATATATTTTCTTATTATTAAATTAATTATAAACTTTACATGAAAATATCCTCTAATGGTTCTTGGATTATTTTTTCATGTTTTCATTGGGTAAATTCTTAGACTTAATGATTCATCATCACGTTCTTATAGATTATATATTAGATTCAATGAAAAATCATCATTGGGAATGGTATTTGAAAACATCGTCGATGGTTAAAAATTATAAGTGGTATCACAATGGTCACATTCAAATTTATAATAATTTATTAATCATTGATATATATATGTATTTTCTATTAGCTTTCCTTTCCATTTTATAAATTATTTATTTGAAAGTTGAGATATCTTATTAATTCAACTTCATATAGACTAGAACAGGTTAATAACACATAAAGAATATCCAAATAACCCATCTATAGGTTCCAAGTATTCTATCTTGATAACACAGTACTACATGATGTGCAACTCAAATGCACACACTGCTTACGCATATTCACCACCATTAAAAATGTGGCTATTCATGCAATGGATATAAAATATTTTTATAAGTCAACATGTTGAAAGGAATATTCTTAAACAAAACTTTAGGGACTAAATTATAAGTAACTCACTTTCACATCATATAGTATTAAACGGTTAGCCCCACAAATTTCATGGAAACTGTGTGGTCAAATATGCACCATGCATTTATTACACAATATAGGAATTGAAGCAGAGAAACATGGGAATATGGGATTAAATGACATGTAGGTTTCATACACACCATGTAACCAATAAAAGTTTATGAAAAATACACATTGATTCCGTAGTCGTGTAAAAAAAATGACCCCAGAAAGTGGTACATGATGTGTAGCCAGTTGTACACACCATTTAATGCGTACCCATCTACATGGAGATTAATTTCATCATTAAGACTTATTAACACATATATGTATATAATAAATTGATATTAAATTCTATTTGATGTGTTTTAAAAATAATAAATTCTTAATTAATTTCCCTGTTAAATTCGAAATTAAACACCGTGTATGATCCTTATAGGCTGTGTACACTGTGTGTATTAAAAGCAGTACAAGTCATGTAATTAACATGTGTCTATGTGTTATTAATTGAGATTACATTCCATGTAATTATGTGATATTATGTGTATAATACATGTTGTGTGAGTGAATAGTAAATTTAAATAACCATGTGGGTAGTTTAGATGGGTACATGTTGTGTTGTATCCAAGTACGTGCTGTGTACTTAATTAATTTTAAGTAAAATTAATTAATTTAATTTATTTAAAATTACAGTGGATGGGAATGTTCAATAATATTTGGATATAAATTAAGCTAAATGAATGGATTAATTGATATAATCATTAATTCATTATTTTGGGTAATTTATCTCAATAAACAATGAATTAAATGAATACTAGCTAGTTGTTTTAAATGCATATTCATTTCATGTATGTGATGGGTCATAATATTGACAGACCATTGTATGTGTTGGATTTTTGATTAATTTAATATCATTTAATGGTTTTTATATGTGATAAATTTTTATTAAATTAAATATGTTGGTTTGCATTCCATCCCTTCCGCCTTTATTATATAGGACCTTCATGTAAATGGTTTATTTTATGTAAACCCCATAAACATTTCTATGGTTCCCCCCACCCGTGTCTAAATAAAAATATGTAAAGGATGGATATATAAGGAGAGAAGGTGGTTCAGACCTGAGTTAAGGTGAAATCCTCCTATAATATTCAAAGGCCAATGGTGGAATGCTGCAACTCGAGTCAATCCCAACTCGAGGGGTTTTTTATTCTATGGTCATAGGTTTATTTATCATATTATTAATAAATAAACCATTATAAAGTTCATGATCAAGTAACTTAAATTATTTTATTTCTTTCTAAGTGAATGGTTAATTTTTATGTATACTTTACCATGATTATATAAATAATTTAAATAACAAGTATGTAATATGGAATTAAAATAAATAGGATTATACATATATTAATTGATCAAAACATTTTTAATTAATTATCTACAATCCTTAAAATATAAACAAGAAATGTAAAAGGATAAAATAAAATTTTTTATACCTAATAAACTAAAAATCCTATAAGAAAAATATTAACTTATAAAAGCCATCCAATACTAATCTTATGAATGGAACCATTGTTTAAAGTGATTTTTGACCAAAGTAAGGGTGATTTAAATTGTTGAGGTGTTTTAACTAAAGGTTTGGGTTGATTAAATAATTTATCATCAAGTTTTGATATCCAAATAAGGACTTGGTGTAACTTATAGAAAAGTGTTGAGGAAATCCAAATCCGGATTTCAAGATTGGGGACTTCACTAAACAAATCAAGGAGCCATGATCTAGTAGTTGGAAAGGATTCCCACCTAAATAATTTTTAAACAATTTTATAAGACAAATTATAGATTATGAGAAATTAAATATGGAAACTTTCCACTAGAACATCCATGTGATAGGACATTATATGTATAATGGTGAGGGAAGTTGAGATTTGATAAAATAAAGAGAGACCAATAGGATAATTTAAATATAATTTTATCTCACATATTTTGGTAATCATAATAAAGTAATTAAATTTTTGTTTTATTTTTATATATAAAAAATGTAAAATCCATTGAACTCAATATCTATTAAATATATAATAGATAAAAACAACCTCCCCGCTAGATGAAACTTCTAAGAGTGGTAAATCTGCTTTCTCATTAAACTATTATAAGAATGGTAGCTCCATTGTTAGAATCCCTAGTTTCTATTCCACCCAAGAAATGAGAGAGTGAAGAAGTTAATTTTATCAAATTAAAACACTTGGATAATGTGATATATGTTTAGTGTTTGATAATATTGTCCATTTATGATAAACTACATAAGCCACATGAGAACATGGATGCATATAACATGCCTAATAATCTTCATGATCTTTATCCTAAGAGAGTTAGACATGAGAAATTTGATTTATCCAATGAAACATTTATGTGAAATCTTAGAGGATTTCCATATGGACCTTACATAGTTAAGATAATTGGTTATATTGAGCATATAGGTATTCTAGAGTTTAAACGACTCAAAATATTGCAAACCAATTTCAGGCTTTCTTCACTCCCTCAGATCTTTTCTAGATTTATTATAAATTTTAATATAAACAACATAGAGATGTATCTCCTAGATATTATCACTCTACTTCTCTAGGTAGATAAGGATATTAAGTTTGATAATCCATTTTTTATTTTAGTGGCAAATAGGAAGGGAAAGGTGAAAGTCCCCAAGAATAACTCTAAGTATAAGTATCATTAACAATGCCCAACCAAGAGTAGGAGGATTAATGAGGAGGAAAGGGAGTAGGATGAAATATATTTCACACATGGAAATAAGGGACAAAAAAAGAACCGCACCACCATAAAGAATCAAGGGTAAGCTTCAGGTTCATTCATTATTGAGTATAATCTTTATATTTCTATCATTTTTTATCAGATATAACATATGGTGCTCACATTTATATTGAAATATAGTAAAAAATAATATTCAAAAGGGTTCCTTAAGGTGAGGTAGATCTAAGAGAATCCAACAAATCCATAATTACTACAATGGATACTAAAGACAACCATATCACATTTCCAATAAGATTGATCTTTTTTTAAAGAACTGTTATTATGTGACAAGAATTTCAAAGAACTTCATTTTTTATCCTGTCATCACATTGATGGTTTTATTTTCAATTTTTGAAATAAAATTTGTTTATTTTACAAATATACCCTACATTATGTTATAAATCATATCTATAATGATATTTTTGTGTTAGAATATGAAAACCAAGTTTTAAAAATTGATAACAAATTTGGTTCACATGACTGATATCACACCCAACTGTGGAAGCACCAACTTGGACATGTAAATGAAAAGTGACTGATTAAATTATATCAAGATTTAATTTAGAATATTTTGAACAAAAATAACTCTGTACATGTTATAATTTCTTATAAGGTAAAAAGAAAAAAGCCCTATTTAGTGGAGCTGGTGAAAGGTCCATAGATATTGTTGAATTTGTTCATAGATATCTATGTTTTCCTTTTCCAGTTTAAAGAAGGAGTGGATACATATACTTCATAATTTTTTTGATGAATTTAGTTGATATAGATGTGTCTATATAACTAGGTACAAGATTGATTAATTAAATAAATTCAAGGAATAAAACAACTAATTTGAGTACCATTATGGTAAAAATATAAAGAAACTCTACTCAAAATTCGGTGAAGAATATCTTAAAAATTAATTCACTAATTATCTATAGGATTTTTGGATATTATCTCAACTCACTCTCCTTTATACACCACATTAGAATAGTGTAAGTGAAAGGAGAAATTGAATCTTTTTGGACATAGTGAGATCAATGATGTGCCATACAAGTTTTTTGTTATCCTTTTAGGGATAATCATTACAAATAGTAGTAGAACCACAAAACTGAGATCCATATAATGTTGAAAAAATGTTCTATTTGAATTATGGAGTGGAAGGAAACATTTTTTTAAATTTTCATTGTTGTGGATGTGAAGAATTTTTTATGTCCTCTTCAAGTAATAAACTTGCACCCCTAAGAATAAAGTATATCTTTATAGGATATCAAAAGGAAACTAAAGGGTATTAATTATATAACCCCTCATACAATAAGTTAATAGTGGCTTGAAAATCCATATTCCTTGAGTGGGATAATATCTATAAAAGTGACAGGGGGAGAAATATTAACTTTAATAAATTCAATGATCATGATACATAAGATTTGGAATAGAAATATATTCCAAAAATCTTTATGTAAGAGTATATTATAGAGAATTGAGTTCTATATATGAGTACAATAGAGTATAATGAACCTAATAGATATGGTTTTTGATTCACTGAAGATAGTGACTCTTTATTTATTTATAATAATAAACTTGTTTCATTTAAGGAAGTTAGAATAAAGTGGAACATTAGAAACCAAATAGAATGAATCCATGAATTCTAAAATCGTTTCCATGTACCAAAATAAATTTTTTATTTTAGTATATCCTTTAGTGGATGTAAAGACCTTTTTTTGAAAATAGTTGTTCAAGAATAAACTGAGCATAGATGGATTAGTCAGAGCCTATATGGAATGAACAATTGTAAAGGGGTTTAAACAATGACAATGAATTGAATACAATGAAACATTTTCACCAATCACTATATTGAAATCCATTAGGATCCTATATTCAATAAAATCTTACCATGATTATTATATTTGGGAGATGTATGTCAAAACCACCTTCCTTATTGGTAACATTGTGGAAAATGCCTATATATAACAACTATAATAGTTTTGTGACTCTAAACGATTCTAATAATTTATTGAAGCCACATAGATCCATTTTTTAGGTTGAATTATGCATCTAGATTAGGGTATATTCACTTTGATGAAGCTATAATGGAATTTTGTTTCATAAAGAATGAATGTGAGCCCTGTGCCTAAAATTATTTTAACATGAGTGTAGCTATTTTCTTAATATTATATATTGATGACATAATAATAATTAGAAATTAAATACTAGTCTTAAAATATGGAAATTAATGGTTGAGCACATGATTCTCCATAAAATTAATAGGTGAAACAATATGAATTATTGGGATCAGGATCCATAATTAGAGATCTAAGAGGCTGCTTGGACTAATTCGATGTACATACATTGATAAGATAAATAATGGAATTATTGAAAAATTCAAGAGATGGTTGTTTATAATGTCAAATAGAATATATCTATACAATAAAATGTTTCCTTAGGAATATAAGGAGGAAAAAAGATTTCAAGGACCCTATACATGTTAGAAATTGGGCTAGTCATGTATGATATCCTATATGCTAGGCTTGATATTGACTATGGATTTAACATGGATGTAAGATTCCTAGCTAACCTGGGAGAATACCATTGGATGGAAGTAAATACCATCCTTAAGTATCTAATGTGTGATTAGGATATGTTCTTGGTATATGGAGGAGATGAGGATCTAGTTATCTTGGGATATATAGATTCTACTTTCTAAATATGAAAAGATTATTTGAAATCACAATTAGGATATATCTTCACTCTCAATGGAGGTTTTGTGAGATAAAGGATCTAAAATAAGACAATGGTTTCTAATTCTACAATAGTGTTTGAGTATATTTCATATTTTGATGCAGCTAAAAAGTAGTGTGGATACACAATTTCATCTAAGATCTTGATGTGATTCCTTCCAGTAAAGATCATATTATACTATACTATGATAATATTTCTATAGTGACTATTTTCAAGGATACAAGTTATCATTAGTGGATGAAGAACATACTTTATAAGTTTCATATCTTGAAGTATTTTTATCACAGATGTGACATCATAGTAAGCATAGTTTCCATAAAATACAACATCGAATGGTCATTGAATAATGTCTAATATCAGTAAAAGTATGAACATTATATGAGTGATAGTATAATTATAGTCACTAGAAGTTGGCTCTAGATCAAGTGAGAGTGTATTGGATTTAGTTCCCTATAACTAAATAATTTTCACTTTATATTACTTGTATATATTAAAATATATGGATATTAATAAATTTCTTATCACATATTTTTTTATTATATGTAATAGTAATTTAATATGTTAGAGTAGTATTTGTCACATTGAAATGTTAAAAATATTTCCCTAATATGATGAGAACCTTGAAGTGCTATTGTGATTTCTTCAACTTATATCCTAAGGACAGGATAAAATTATATGATGGGATACATAGTATGTTTAATTTTAGGTGCAAGTACATGTAAGCGGATGAAAATTTATCTTATAAACTTCACACTTGGTAATATCTAAGATGGGAGATTATAAGGAAATAAACACAAGTATAAATTTCACATGATTACATGTAATTTTATATTCTGATATGTGAACATGTGTAATGATCCTTATAATTGATATTATTATTAATATATATCATGAGTCATGTACAATGATGTATTGATGAAAACTGTGACAACATATGCTTGAGGCGAGGTCGGGTACTTTGGGTGTTTCACAAGTGATATTGCATTAATGAATAATTCAATAAAGGATTTGTCCCTTATGATTTAAGGAGGATGATATCTTATCCATTTGATTAAAATGGAACCATCTAACTAATTTCAATGGACATTGTGTGTTAAAAGTTTCACATTTTGATGTTAAAGAAAGAATTGTTGAGCATATGGACGAATGATAAGAGTATTAAACCTTCTAGATGATATGTGAAGAAAAATAAGTTTTATAACATAGTGAGAATTCACATGTGGTTGTTGTCACTATGATATTATCTTATTCCTCTAAGGGTTCCTTTATGTGTTTTTGGAAACTGATATTAGACTTTTAGAAATCCCACATAATTCCACTAAGGAGGAGGGCTAGAAATTCACATACTTAGTGTTTCTATCGATCTCAGTTAAATTATTTTTTAATTTAATATCTAGAATGAATATTATTATCAAGATAAGATAATAATTTTTTTCAGGATATTTTATTTGATCACTATTATTCAGTCAATAATTATATATGGGATAAATATTTAAATATATATTTATTCACAAGACCATCATTTATAAAATTTATTTGTATATTATTTTATTCAAAAGTTAAAAAATAATATTTATTATTAAATAAAATTTATGTGAATATTAAAATAAATATTTTTGTATAAGTCTATGAACACAATATTTATTTATTTACCAAATGAATAATATTTATTATTCATAGTTTGGAAAATATCAAGGAGGAATTTTATAATACGTTGCTGGTATAATGAAAATTATATATTAAATATCATTTAAATAAATATTAATTAATTTATTTAATATTTGTTTATTCTATCCATTGGTGTCAAGCATGTTAAGGAAATAATAATAATAATAATAATAATAATAATAATAATAATATAATTATTATTAGACATGTGGTTTCCTAAGGATTACGTAAATAGCTAAGGGCCTTTTTGAAATTAATATTTATTAACCTATGTATAAAAATTCATGATTATATAATTTTTTAGGGTTAGTTGATTGAGACATGATTGTGCAGAACGAATCCTCTCTAGAAAATTATATCTCAATGAAGAACTTCTATAGGGTTTTTCTAAAGGCTAATATAATTTATCTTCCTCCTTCCGCAATCTCAAGAATAATATAATAAGAGATAGAAAATCCTTCAAGTTCAAATTATTGTGTTGTGATGAATATTAATAACACAAGATAATCATATTGTTCATGCTAGCACCTGTCATTAAATCGGCATCATTCTGAGATTGTGGAGCACCTGTGGATCACAATTAGAGGGATTCTACTTTGGATATTATCATAACAATGATGATACCACTCTAATGACCTTTTACTTATAAACATTTATAGTAAGGAAAGATTTGAAGATGGAGTTATTTTATTATTATTAAATTAATTATAAATTTGACATTAAAGAACCTATCCAATGGTTCCTGGATTCTTTCATGATGATTTTATTTGGTATATTCTTAGATTTGAGGATTCATCATCATGTTCTTATGGATTATCCATGGGATTCAATGAAAAACCATTATTTGAAATTTGTTCGACCATCTTTTTCTCTGCATAAAACCTACAATATTATCCCTACTCAGTGATACTTTTACACCATAATAGAATGGTGTAAGTAAAAGGAGTAAAAACACTTTATTGGTAATATTGAGATCAATGATAAGTAATATACGTATTTTATTATCTTTTCAAGGATATAAATTAAATAAAATAACTTACACATTAATCTAAGTTCCAACTAAAGTGTAAAATGATATTCCATATAAAATCTGGTGTTGAAGGATATATTTACTATCTATCTTACATGAATTGAGATATGAATCTTTTGTTTTGACCTCTTTAAGTAACTAATTTACATCACATGTCAAAAAGTGTATCTTTATAGGATATCCTATGGAAAAAGTTGATGTTACTTATATTAACCCTTATATAAAAAATAAATAGTATAAATAAATTCCATGTTTCTTGATATGGTGAACATCTAAAAAAGTGATAATTGGGGAAAGATAGACTTTGATGAAGTACAAGATCAAGATATTAAAGAGTTGGAACAAGAATATATTATAAAAATCCCCATTAAAGAGGACATTATAGAGACACACATTCTATATATGAGAAATAAAGTTTCTAGAGAACAAAATATATATATTTTTCTAGTCACCGAGGTTGGCGAATCATTATAATTTGATAATAATGAACTTATATACAACAAAGAAAATGTAAATAACATAAAAGATACTCAATAGAAAAAATACATTAATTCTGAAACTGATTCCATATACCAAAACCAATTCTAGATTTTGGTAGATACTTTAGTGGATGTAAAGCCTCTGAGTTGAAAATTAGTATTATAAAAGAATCTAGACATGGATGGAAAACTAAGTACCAATAAGGAACAAATTGTTACAAAAGGGTTTAAATAGAATCAAGGAATTGACTATGACAAAACCTTTTCACTAGTTTCTATACTAAAATCCATCTGAATTCTACTTGAAAAAGTGTCTTTACTTGACTTTGAGATTTGGAAAATGGATGCGAGAATAACTTTATTTAATGGGAACCTTCTATAGGATTACCATATAACATTATATAATGTTTTGTGATTACAAATAATGATAATTAAAAATTCAAGTTGAATATATCTATTTACGGATTAAATAAATCATTAAAATCATGAAGCATTCAATTTAATAAATCTACAAGGTAATTGGGTTTCATAAAGAATAAATATGATCCATTTGTTTATAATAATTTAATTAAGGGTGTAATTATTTTCTTGATAGTATATATTGATGAAATATTGCTAATTTTAAATTAAATACTACTCTTATCGTCTATTATTACATTATTGAACACATAATTATCCATGAAATATTAATTAAAGTAAAATATATTCTTGGGTTCAAGATCCATCATGAGAGATCCAAGTTACTACTTTGACTAAGTTAATATACGTATATTTACAAGATACTAAAGATATTTATTATGTAACAATCCAATATAGGATTGTTTCCATTGTCTTATGGCATACATATCTCTAATAAAATGCGTCCTCAGTCACTTGAGGAGAAATATAGAATGATAGGTATCTTATATGTGTCAGTGATAGGGCCAATAATGTATGATATGCTATTTACTAGGATTTATGTTTCCTATACATTGAGTATGGTTGGTAGATATCAAAATGACATAAGAGACCTCCATTGGATGTCATTCAAGTCTATGATTAATTATTCAAGGCACACTAAGTAAATTCTTCTTGTTTATAGAGAATACGAGGATCTATTCATTTGGGTATATAAATATAAAATTTTATCTAAAATAGTCCAAGATATTCTAAAATTACAATAAAGATACATCTTCACCCTAAATGGTGGATCTGTGAGATGAAATATCATAAATCAAGCTATGGGCATCAATTCTATATTAGAGTATAAGTATATTGTGGATTACGATAATGTTAAAGTAGTGGTTTGGATATAAAAATTTGTGAAAGATATTGATGTGATATATATTAGAAAATATCCAATCACATTATACGATGATAATAAAACAACAATGGATTTTTTAAGGATCCAAGGTATCATAAATATAGAAGCACATAATTCATAAGTATAATATCTTGAGGGGTTTTTCTTAGAATGGTTCAGTTGTAGTATGTAAAAGTTCAATATAAAAACATGATGGAGCATTGAATAAATCTATATTTCAGTAGAATATTGAATATCATGTGAGAGTTAGTGAATTAAAAGTCATGGGTGGTTAGATCTAGTGAAAGTGGGATTTTTTAGAACTGGTGCCCTAAAACCAAATACTTTATAATTTATATTTACTATATATTCAGTGTCTTGAATATTAATAAATATAATATCATGTATTTATTATTCTTCTACATAAAATTAATGTGAAATGTTTTTGGACTATCTGCTAGGTTGATAATGTCATATCATCTCCTCACTATAGTTTGAAACTTTAAGTGCAATTATTATATTCTTAAAATTATGTCCAATTATCAAGATAAAATTCTATTATGGGACATAAATTATGTTCAACTTTTAGTTTATTAATACTCATAATTGAATGATATTTCATCTCGTAAAGTTCACACTTAGTAATCTATAATATGAGAGATTATGAGTAAATACCGGTAAGTATGAGTTATGCATCTTAATATGTCATTGTATATTCTTATATGTGAATATATGTAATGATACTAAGACTTAAATATTATTATTAATTCATGTCAAGACTCACGTACTTTGACGTATAGACCAAAATATAATGGCATATGCTTACCATAAGTAAAATATGTTGGGTGCATCACGAATGATATTCCATTAATGAATAATCCAAGAAAGGATTTATCCCTTTCGATTTAAGGAAAATGATATCTCGACCCTTTGACTTACATGTTAATATCAAACTCTAATTCATGTCCCTGGTGTATTGATGTCTTTATTTCATAAAGTCAAAGAAAGATATATCGAGCATATAGGTTGATGAAATGAGTATGAAACTTGCTTGATGAGATATCATAAAAAAGGGATTATATTATAAATTTACTATTTGTATGTGGGAGTCTTTATTGAGATATCAACTTCTAACTTTATGGGTCTATTTACATATTGTTTGACACTAATATTTTACTTTATGCAAGCTTGCCTAAAGCCACTGAGGAAGAGGTATAGTGGGTTACACACTTAGTGTTTCAATAGATCTCAATTAAATATTATTTGTAGTTAATAGTTAGAATTAATATCATTCTTATGTTTGGAAATAATATTTATTCAATGTTTATTAATCACAATTATTTAGTCACTAATTATATTTGAGTTGAATATTTAAATATATATTTATTCTCAAGACCATTAAATTGAAAATTAATTTATCTCTTATCTTATTTGCATGGTAATAGATAAAAATAATTAATAAATAAATTTATATTAAGTTACTCAAATATTAAAATAAATATATTTTTTAAAATACTATAAATATAATATTTATTTAATTATAAAATGAATAATATTTATTTTGAATGTTTAGAAATTTCCAAGTTGGATAGACAGATCATGTTAGTGATCGAGTGGAAATGATACATTAACTAGCATTTAAATAAATAAATATTTATTTATTTATGAATTTATATTTATTTTATCTGCATGTGCTTCACATGTAAAGGAAATAATAATAATAATAATAATAATAATATTATACATAGAGTTTTATGAGTATTAAATAAAGGTTTAAGGGCCTATATGAAATCATCAATTATTAATATAGCTCTATAAATATTCTGTTATATATTTTTATTTGTTTAGTAAGAGGTGGCATTTTTGTGCATAATAAATACTCTCTAGATAATTATCTTTCATAAATAACTTCTATAGGGTTTCTCTCAAGAATGAGATAATTACTTAGTATTTTTTCTGCCTCTCAAGAATGAGAGAACTGGAGAGTGAATCCACTAAGCCTAAATGATTGTGTTAAAAATAAATAAAACAATTCAAGATGATATAATTATCCCTACTAGAACATGAAATTCCATCAAAATCATTATGAGATTGAAGATCATGTGTATATCACCATTAAATGGATTCTAATTTAGATGCTCTTAGTGCAACGAAAGTACAACTCAAACTAAGGATTGAATGATCACCATCTTTATCATTGGAAGAATCTCAAGACTAAAGTATTTTCATGTTGTTAAGTTATTTATAAATTTATCATGATATATCCTCTCATCATGAATCATAATTTATTTATCCATTTTCATTGAGTATATTCATTGACATGATGATTCTATTTTATGATATTGAAAATTATTCATTGAATCTAAAAATACAATGTTGGTCATTACAACCATCACTACTTTGTCTGTGTCCAGAACATTCACCAATAAGAATAAGAAATCCTATATTAAGGGGGAGAAAAGATATAGTCAGGAAAAGTCCACATAATAAAGGTAAAAATCTATCTATCTTTAAACATCTCAAAGACTTTGGGATCTCTATGTTGTTTTCAATTAAAGTGGTCATCATTAAGAGGAAAGATTGTAAAAAATAACTTAGAATAAATAAAAAAACATAGATTAATAATTTTAAAAAGTCTAATGAAAGGAGGTAAATCCACCTTGGTAAATAATAAAGAGAAAAATGATGAAAAAAACATTCTCAAGAAGTTACCGGAAAAGGATGGTGTGTCATCCTTAGAGAAGAATTAAAAGAAAAAAATATTAAATCAAGTACACCCAAGAAGGCCAAGAATAGATCTTCACTAAAAAAAGGCTATTCTTTATTTATAGAAGAATATGATGCATTATGGTCACTTTTAAACAAGACATGAGTGTATGTGTTGAAATATTTAAGCTAGAACTAAATCCAATAATAGTATAAAAGAAAAATAAAAGGTCCTATTTGGTGAAGAGTAACTCAAATAATATATGTAGAAAAATAGAGTAGGCTAATCACATTATCTATGAGTATTTGATCATTTGACCTTTTGATTTGTAAAATTAACTAAAATAGAGGAATTATAACTGAAGAAAATTACTATAAGAAAAAAATAATTACACACGAGGATGAAAATGAATTTTATGATAGGTTATCAAAATATGGAAGCCCAAAACTGCACCAGGATCTTTGTGGTAGGTTCAATTAAGCTGGAAACACTTTGAAAGATTTTTTATTTTTCAAGATGAAATAGAGATACTAAAGAAGATGAAATAATAAACAGGGGATACATGTTCTTTATTATCTCATGATAAAAATGATATCCCACATAAGGAGATAATTAAGAAGAAAGTAATAAAAACATGCTGCCAAATATCATTAATTGAAAAAATAAAAATGCTATCATATTTGGTTCTCTCATGAATAGAGATAAAAAGAAAAAATAATCTGGCATGAGAAGTAATTCTCAATCTTACTACACTTATTATGTATAAAATAAGTTCCATATTATTCCTTTATTTTTTTTCTTTTATTTTTTATATCTTTATAAGTAAGTTAAGGTTATACAAGTTCTGAGTGGGGAAAACTATTGAAGATGAGCATTATAGAATGACTGGTATAAAGATAATGAAAATTGAAAATATTAGTTATTACCATAAAAATTGTTATTATAATGTAAATTTGATGAAAATATACACCATTTATAGTGAATATTGATATTTTTCCTTGAAGAGGAGTTGTCTAAGAATCCTGTAGAACTTATCATTTTCTAGAAAATCTAGAATTTTTGGAAAGTGATTGAAATTAGTCATTTAATGTGTATGTATTGAAAATATATCATACTTTTTTGAAATATTAATTTTGGTTTTAAGGGGGATAATTTCATTTGATTAATAATAAAAAAAATTATGAAATTTATATTAATTCTAGGGATGGTCTTAGAAGCTAAAACCTTATAGCTTTGTTTTTAATATTTTTAAATTATGCATTGAGACAAGTGTAGGAATTTTAGGTTTTAATTCTCTAATATATATATATTCCTATTGTTATCAATTAGTTTAATATGAAAATTTATATACAGCCCCTATGGAAGAGAATTGAAAAATGGGACCAGTGTTATCATTTTTAATTCTTTAATGGATACCTTTATTGTTTAAATTAAAATTTAATATTTTCTTTACTAAGCATGGATCGTGTATATTTATAGTGTAATAGTTTATGTAATGATAGTAAAATATGAATTGATAACATTCTATCTCAAGTATTTATTGCCAATAATGGGTAGAAAATAAAATTAAATGAGTTAATCAGAAAAGGGGTGAGAATAAAAATGATAAATGAAAAAGATATAAATGATAGAACAAATTGAAATGCATTTTCTAGCGTTGATATTGATAATAAATACAAAGGAGAGACTATTGAACCCACTTTATTTGTGTATTGTATTTATTTTCAATATTCATAGTGTATATATGCGTGGTATTAATACATGATTATGGTGAAATACTTGGAATGAAGTTAGTGTTCCCAAGAATATTGATATGAATAATGAAGTTCAAAAGAAATGTGTCTCTTTCTGAATAAGGATTTGAGATATACATTAGATATTGTATATTAGTTTCTTAAACCATTGTTCATATAGAAAAGTCATGGAAGGTTCTTTTAATTCATGACTATAATATGTAGTAGAATATTTAATAAGTTTAAAAAGGGGTTTCCATTATATTATTGAATAAAAATCCTAGGTAATTTCATGTATGATGGTAGGTTTCTGTCTTTAATACATCTAGTTGAGATTGAGGTAGTGGTAGAGTAGTACATGTATTATATGAAGCATCTATATAGTGTTGAGTTTTGAAATATATTCTTGTTCATATAGGAGATGTCTTAAGGTTAATTCAAAGTAATTTTATGTGGATGAATGTACTTGATATAGAAAAATATTATGACCGTATTGAGTGGGGATATATCATTCGTGTGATGAGAAGTATGGGCTCCCATGAATGGTTATTCGACATGTGTTTCTGGTGTTACTCTTCTTCCCAAATCACTATTTCACTCAGGGGGGAAGAGCTTTGGATTCTTCAAAAATGTTTCCGGTGTCAGGAAGAGAGACCTTATATCCCTACTCCTCTTCCTTTTATATCAGGATAATCTCTCAAAGAACATTAATAATAGTTTGGTGTAGGGGATGATGTACCCATTTATCAATATATATGGTAGTGGTATGATATCTCACTTGATGTATGCTGATAACGTGCTTGTGTTTACAAATGGAAGAAGAAGATCCATAAATCAATTAAATGACATCATGTTGACTTATAGAAGAATCATTGGGCAGAACATTAATTTTTAGAAGATTAAACTTTTCATATCCCACAAATGCTTGGGGAGGTACTATAGAGATATTCAGGAGATCTTAGGGATACACAGGAGTTATCTTCCAATTTATTATCTCAAAGATCCTATTTATAATGGTCATATCAAGAATAAACTATTTTTTGAGATAATTAACAAAATTTCAGGTAGGATTGACATTTGGAAGTACAAGTTTCTTTCCTTTAGAGGGAGGGTTACCTTGAATAATAGTGTACTGACCTCTATTCCAATGCAAGTCTTGTTGATCACCAGACCGCCCAAGGGGATAATTTAAAATATAGAAAACCTAATTAACTATTTTCTTTGGGATGTGAAATAAGAGGGAAAATGTCACTGGGATTCGTGGAAGAAGTTGGATAAACCTATGGAAGAAGGATGTGTTTGTATCTGTAATATCTCTGAAACTATTCAATCCATACAATCATTCCTAGCACGGGAAGTGATCGAAGGAAAATATCTATGGGAAAAATTTATGCAGAGTAGAAATGAAGAGGGATGAGAGGATTGGATGGGTAAAATAGTGTTTTCCAGACTATCTATATGCATATTGTTCCATATGGAAGTCTTGTAGGATCATTCTCACTATGTGATTGGCAGAGGGGATATCAGTCTTTGGAAGGGAAACTGGGTTGGGGTTAAAATGTTTTTTATGAGGTGTATAGTTCCTAAAATTTCTTTAACGGGGGCCAAAAATAATTCTTTATTGATGGAGTCTATCCTTAATGAGGATCGAAAAGTGATACTGGAGAGTATATTTTTGGTTGATATCCTAGACATGTGTTATTTTATAGGGTCTACTACTGGACGTTTCTCCAGCTGCGATTACAGAGACATTTCTCATGGTTAAAACACACCATATGTGTGGGATTCAAAGATATGGTACATGGAACTACCAAATAAAATGAAATTCATCATTTGGCTCATCACGAACCAAGTTTTCCCCATAGACGACAATGTAGAGTGTAATGGTATCAACTTGGTTTCTTGATGATTTTGCTGCGACAACCCCCAAAGATAATCCAAAAGTCATCTATTTTTTCATAGTGAATGGGAAAGAGTTCCATGAAATATAGTGGGGTTTCACATCATTGATGATGGGAAACCTATAAATGATTTTATATCTGAATGGAACCAAAGATAAGGTCCTTTGGATATGGACATTCAGGTGAACGACCCACTGCTAGTAACTATATTCTCGTGTATTTGGGAAGCCCAAAATTCAACAAGGTAGGGATCTCAATGCTCCTCTGGATACTTGAAGATTCATATAAAGGAGATTAATGGGTCTCCTTATCAAATGAGGGCTGAAATGTTCCTTTATTTTTAGTATTATTCCCAAATTTGCAGTGGCAGATGGGGGTCCTCAATCTTTGCTGGGTCGATGGGTTGGCTGGACTCTGCCTAGAAGAGGCCTGAAATTAAACATTTATGTCTCCATTATGGCTGTCATGATGAGGGGTGTCAAGGTGGTGAGGGAAAAAATTGGTTCATTCTTCATCGGTTTCAGCACTTTTTACAACTCCGATAGCTAGATGGGTGTAGAGGTCAGATCCATGCTCACTTGTATTATTCTTTGTGAAAGATTTAACTTTATGGTTTATGAAATTGATTTGGATTTCAAATCCCTAGTTCAGATCATACATGGGTAATCAGACACACTTTGGTAGCTGGAGTACTATTTTCGGAAGTGGAAATTACTTATTAGTCAACCAAATGCTATTAGGCCTGTGTGGAGAGAGCAGAATTTTGCAGCAGATGGGCTTGCTCGAGTTGGTAGAGCAGATGTAGATCTTATGGTCTATGATTGGGTTGGTTCCTTATCAGTTTTATGCAAGAATATTATCAAACTAGATGCTCTAGGGCTGCATTATTACAGGTCTCCATGACTTGTTTATGTCTTTTTATGTGTGTTTGTGAGTCTTCTGGTTTCTTCTCTTGTATGAATTTATTTTCCAATGAAAATTTAATTTTCAGTCAGTTAGTGAATTAAGTTGTATGTTAATTATGGAAATCCAGTACATGTACTGAAAAATTGAAAAATTCCTCAACCCTGTATAAGGGTTTCCCTGAGTAGATTACTGTAAATTTTGGATAAGACATATATCCTTAAAAAGTGGTTGGATATGCTATCCAACCTTTCAAAGTGGTTTCTGTTTGGTCACATATAAAAAACATTCTTTCCTTTAAGTTAGCATGAGGATCTTGGATCTACTACTATGAGGCAATGGCTTGGTTCAACCTTAGCTAGCCTAGTAAGTGAAGGATTTGTAGAGAGACATCAAGAGTTGGTGTTGGCCTGAGAAGCATAAGGTATCATAAATGAGGGAGATTCAGTGATCTTTACACTAGGTGACACCACAGGAGTTCAACGCTTATCCCTGAGTATTCTAAGTAATTAAGAAAAATAAATATAAATTTACACCATTTTAGTGTTATGATTATGTCACTTCTTATCTTCAACCTCACACACTTTGGTTTTCATGGGGAGTTAACATCATGCCTTATTAGTATTGTGTCACACCAATGAAAACTAAGTGAATCACATAAAACAACTATGTGATCTACCAAATGAGATCATGAGGATCTCATGCCAAATATGATATGATTTGACAAAAAATATTTTTTTTGTAGAAAATATTTTTTCCTAACGTTATATAGATTAAAATAAAAATATAATTCAGACATTGATTTTGATGATTAACTATTTTTTCTTCTTTGTAAAAACAACATGGTGATATAAACACCATGATCTAAGCTGAGTGTAATGGTTATTTTTTAAACAGTTACATGATTAATGGTATTCCTTACTTTGATAGATGATAAAAAATTTGAGATCTATTCCATAAATCTCTATAAGGATAAATACTATGGTTATAATAAAATGAGAAGATTCTATAACCACATCATGGTAGTGAGTGTTTCATTTGATATGTTTCCCTATGAGTATAGAGGAAAATTATAAAATTCATAAATAGTATATATGATGCACCTGAGATAGAGGACTTGAGAATGTGACAAATTTATGCATCTTACATATGAAACTTAAGATGTCTGAGATGTACACTATAGATATGTTTGATAAAATACTTTATATTTATGAAAAAAAACTTTATAAAATTATGAGTTCTCTATGATATTAAATTGTGGGCGGTATGAGATTAATTTTTGGAAGTAAATTTTTATCTTTAAATAAATGGGGCCATGATCAAAACCGAATCATGAACCATTAATATGTTGATATAGAATTTGAATCTAGTGGTTTATGTAGATAATTAAAAGTAGAATCTATGATATTTCTAAATATAAATAGTAATTTAAATCTAATTCTTGAGGTTAATTAAAAGTAGAGAAAATAGGATCAATTTTTAATATGATTTGAATACTGAATATACTAGTGAATTGAATGATGATATTTTAGAAAAATTAATATATTGTAAATTATGAGAAAAATATTTACACATTAATGTGAATATAAAATAATAATAAATCTGAATAAGGATATTGATTTTGAAATTGGTATTTTCTATATGTCCTAAAAATATAATAATAATAGATATCTAATATGGCTATCCCATTTTGTAAATTTTATAAAAGAAATTTTCCTAGACTATTACAAGAGTTCATATTTGTGAATTAAAGAAGAAGGATAAGTTGTTACTATACTTGTTCCTATCAATTAACATTCAAGATTAAGAGGATGAATAAATAAGATAATCTTAAAATATTCTCCTATCATAACATCCGGTTGAGTTTCAAAACCTATGATAAATTTATATCATTAGGTTGAAGATGATTCGAGGAAAAAATTCTGACTATTGCAGTTTAAGGAAAAATATCATATCCATTTGTGTCTATTGTGAAGAATTAAACTACATAAATTATCTTAATTAAAGAATTACATGATGATATACCATGTTATTTGTTAAAGGAGGCCTCTTTGGTTCTAGGTATTGAGGAACTGAATGTTGGTGCTTCTATAAAATCTTTGTCTTCTCGAGCATTTTTTGGGTCTATGGTTATATCCTTGCCTAAGTTCCACTCAATAATAAGATCCGAGATGTATTAAAGTAGAATAAAAACTACCTTGTATTAGGGATGTAGTCATCCTAATTTGAGGTGAATCACATTAACAAATCCTAGTGTTCTTGTTGTGTTTCTCTCATGGTTATTACTATATGAATACTGAGGAATAAGTGAGGATAGATTAATATATTTATTCACTGAATATGTGAATAGGTAAAAAGAAGATATAATGTTTCCATTAGTAATAAATCATCCAAAACTAATTCCCTTACCCTCTCAGTGTTGGTCATATACCAATTGATCATGATAATATTAAGGAATAAACCTGCTCCAACCAAAATTAAAACATAACCAACATCACGCCAAGACACAAAAAAAGAAAACTTGCTTATCTATACTACCCAAGATATCATATCAATATGCATAAAGAGTACACATTCTAAGAATAAAATAACATAAATTCCAACAGATCTACTAGTAACATGTTATGAATGTTATCATGAACTAATTATAGTAGGAAATTATATAAACACCACACAAATCATTATTTAACCAACAGTTTATATCCGTATTATTTCCCCCACCAAACAAATAACTAGATAAAATAAAAATTTCATATGTGTATACTAAGGGAAATTTTTTAGCAAAATGTTCAATGGCCTTGGACATAACCCAATACAACTAAGGATAAACCGAATTGGGTATATAAAATAATATAAAACTTATGTTCAAAAATTAGTTTAATAGTGATGTTTTTTACAAAATATACTTTCCATGTTTGAAATTATTTTGAGGATAGTTTATTTTTTTGAATGAAATCATTGATATATGTTTGAAGTTTTATACCTTATGCTCACCCATTTAAAGGAAAAAATTCATCTAAAAAATAAATTATAAAAATAATATAAAATATTTCCTTTAAATTTATTTATGAAAATAAGACAAAACTTATTTTTTATTGAAATAATTATTTTTTAAGTTGTAAATGTGAATGCATGAACCTTCCATTACCATTATATGGTGAGATTTGGGTGTTGGAGGTGTTGGGATGATGGTTGAAGAGAATCTGGTGGAGTTAAAGATGAAATCTCATCTAGAGAGGATCTTGCGGCATAAAACTATGATCTACAACATGGTATAATTCCATATGGAATTGGAGGGGGTATTATGGCTTGGAGGTTTGTGATAACAGTGTTTGGTGTATCTTCTTATTTAGGAATGGATATTATGTAGAGGTGAGTTCTAGCATAGAGGTTCGAGGGGTTGGGTTTCCCTTTTCCCCACCTCCTGATAGGTGGCAGTGCTGTGGTGTAGGGATATATCCTAGAGGATTCGAGAGGTCAACCTTACATAACTATTGTTTTTGGGGAATCTATAGGGAGGTGGTTGGGTGCACTGTAGCCTCACCCTGGGAAGACAATGTCTAGCGTGATCTGTGTTGCTAATACCAGAGGCTAGTCAGGATGAGGGTGGATGTAGTTTATCCCTATGTGTCACACCATAGTTTTAGGTAAGAGCCTAAGGAATATGGAATAGGCATGTGTTCAATTATGTGGTCTTTTAGTGAATATTTTGGGTCTAAATTCACAAACCCATCTAAGACCTATCACTTATCCAACTTCTATATAAACAATAGGTTGATCTAGTTGTGGTTTTTGGAATCCTTTCACCCCCTTTCAGTGGATTGGAATCCCATCTTCAAGGATTTTCTTATTAGTGATCCTAAGTGAGTCCCATTCCTTCCCTTATCTTTTTTATTTTCATTCTAATTTAAGAAGAATGTGGTTGTGTAAATCGTTAGTTTTGGAGGTGTTATGGATTGGAGTTGATATGTCAAGTTGTGTTCAAGGATAACAATACCATCTTGGTGAGAATATGATTTTTTGAACATGTATTATTCATATTGTTCTTGAAAAATTAATTTTAAATCATTGCTTGAGGTAGGGGATCCTTGTTCTCTCGTTATTCTTGGTTCATCTGTGATTCTAGCATTATTTTTTCTCCCTTTGGGTTGATGGTAAGAGATAACTTGACTAGAAAATGAGTTGGATTAATTTTAAATTTAGGGGTAAGGGGTGGAGTTTCATGTGTTTACTTTGTTTTGATATTTTTATTTTTAAATCATTACTAATGTTCATAATTCTAGGAATCATGGTTATTGTTGATCTCTATGTGTGATGTTGCTATAAAATGTGAACCCTTATTGTTCTTATTTAATGGAACTCAAAATACATAAAATCTCCAGAACTTATGTATGGATAACAAACTAGTTCGTGTGAATCTAGAAATTGTAAGAAAAAACCATGTTAGAATAGATAATATATCATGAAATCCCTATTGAAATTGAATTAGTGGAAATGTGGAATCTGATATATGATATTATTTGTTGGTGTTTTTTCTATAATTCTATTGAGGTGGTGGGAAACTTTTGGGGATTTTATGATGATGGTGGTGATATTAAGGGTTGTTGGATATGTTTATGTTGCGAGGATAAATTTTTTTAGTATGGTATTTATTGTGGGTTGAGTCTTGGTGGTTGGTTTGTAGTGGTTTTTTATGTAATGCTTGAGCCTGTGTGATGACCATAGAGTAAGATGTGGGGGTGTCATTATGAGATGGTTTGGATATTTTATTATGGTGTGTTATAGTTTTCTAATAGCCATGGGATATAGCTAGTAATGAAGAAATGACAACAATGTGGTATAGAATTGAATGAGGGTGGGATGAATTTAATTATTTTTTAATTGATTACTTAAATGATCATTGATAAATGAAATGTGAAATGGATTAATTAGACACGAGGTGTTCTTTCGAATGGGTTTTAATTAAATATTCGATTAAATAGATTAATAAATAGAACTTGGTTGGTTGTTTGGAAAATTTGTAAATGGGTTGAATCTTTAAATAAGGAAGGGATTGAAAGAATGTGTTGTGGTTGTATTGTATAGTCAAGTTTCATGTAGTGGTGGTAGCAGTTGGTGGAAAATGTCCTTCAATGTTAGGGTAGTGTTGTGGTTTATGCTAGTTCTATTCTATGTGAAACCTTTAGCCAAGATTATGTGAATATATATATATATATATAATTACGATTTATTTTTATAATTATTTTTATATGTTCCCCACTCATGTCAATTACTACATACTAACACCCAAATGTTTGGGGGGGGGTGTTTTTCCCACAAAATCCTAGTTGGTGATGGAAGGAAAGGATGATTTAACCCTTTTCCCCACTCTTCCTTCAACATTAGTATTATTTAGTGGTGTGGTTATTGGAAAATACTTGCCCTTGATGATGGCATAGATTATGGATATTCTTGAAGATGAGAGGATGGGATGTGTGGTAGGGGTCATACATGGTAGTAGGAGGGGAAAAGGTTTATTTCTTTCACATTCATGATGCCCTACTGATATTGTTATTAGGTTGTGGTTGTATGTATGGTGATGGGATAATGACATAGAAATGAAATGAAATATGGAGATGATGATCGATGACAACACATAATGCTTGGCCCTATAAAAGGTCATGATAGGTCGGATTGAAACCCAACCCACATATATTATAGATTGTTATGTGATGGCTAGTATACATGGAAGGGATGGGAGAATATGATGTTTGATGTTGGGACATGCGAGTGGTATGTTAATTTCTATTGATATTATTTTACTACGTTTGATGAATTATTTGGTGAGTGAGACTTCGTGAGTCTTGGATGGTTAGTTGACCTATTTTGAATATTTTTTTGGAGTTTTTTCCTTAGTATTTCCCTTGGAAATGTTTCATTTTAGAGTTTTTTATTTGTTTTGTTTGACATGCACTGTGAGATGGTTTGGTTTCTTTTATCTTATCTGATGATGTTTTTTAGTGGCTATTTATCCTCTCTTCAAGTCATATTTATCTATAATTTTGGATAATTCCTCCCATATGTGCAATTTATATATCCATGGTGCAAGAATCTAACACAGGGGCTGCTAGAGGAGGGATAGAGGGGTCACTCATTCTCTTCACTATCAGTCGAGGAGAAGTACCTGCTATGGGTGGGTCATGACAAGAAAAGAGTTTATGTTTCTAAAGTAAAAGTTAGTTTTAAAAAGAAGACCCAAAAGTTTAAAAAATAAATATTTATCTAGTAAAAAGTGTTTTACTTCAAAGGAAATGATTCATTTATTAAATTGTTGAAAATATTTTGTTTTATTTAAGTGAAAATTAGACTTACGAGTCCAATTATTCATATTATTTGGTCATTTCCTTCTATCTATCTAGCCCAATTGTTACCTATACATCAATATAATTATTAGTCGTGTTAATTTCTGATTAATGAATTATAACTCATGAGGCCTTGACGAAATGAAGTGACCATTTTAGATAAGTTTTAACTGTTCATGTTTAAATTTCAAGACCACAAACTATTCACAAGTGGGAACCTATGAATTCATATCATGATCAACACAAGTTTTGTCATACCTCACATACGACCTCTTTAAATATTTCATAAATGGAAATAATTAGAAAAAATCATGTCAACATTAGAGAAACCATATAAGGTATATAAATGCATGAAAATCAGGAAATAAGATAATAAATTATGCTTAACAAACGTCATCAAAGAGTTAAAGTATATCACTCAATGTAGAGAAAGAGGGTTTGAATAATTAAAACCTCATTAAAATATACTTATTTACAAAACCAAACATCCTATATTTAAACAATGGTTTGAATACTAGCTTATAAAACCTCATAGAAGTCCAATAAAAATATTCTATTTAACATGGTAAAATAACTTGATAAATTATCTGTTGATTCTCCTTAAAAATATTTAAAGAGTATAAAGGAAACTGCAACAAATTCTCCCAAGCTCTACGAAATGTAGTAACATCCAGTAACTTCACGAGCAAATTACGCAGCCGAGCTTCACGAGAGAGCTATGCGACCGAGCTTCACGACACAGCTACGCATCCGAACTATGCGTGAGAAGATTTGGGATGCCTCTACGCGGAGCACCTACGTGGTGGAGCTACGTGGGATACCTGCATGACCAAAGTTTCTTCGGCTAGGACCATCCGTACCTATAAATATGACCCTTGGGCTCCCTATTTTCAGACTGAAAAAAAAGTGAAAGATTCTCTGAAGCTCCCATTTCATAGCTCATTTTCCTAGATCTCTCAAATTGTATCAGGTAGTCATGTAAACTAAAAAAGAAGAGACAATTAAAGGGGATAGGCATGTTTTGAAATTATTCACATTCTCTTCATTCCTCATCCATACCTATATACTATACCTGCGCAACACACCTGCGCATCATACTTGCGCAATAGGGAAACGTGGGGTACTTACGCGACACACCTGCGCGAGGTACCTACGTGAACAGTTCAAATACCCTTCTTTAAAGCCTTTCATGGTGGGGTATCTCTTTCCTTGGTTCCCTTATTCGAAAGGGGCTAAGTTGAAGCGTCCTTCAAAACCTCTTGACTTCTCAGACCTTTGGGTAAGACACATCGGTGTGTCTCTAATTTGGGTTTGTATTTCCGCAGTCATAGGTTTCCCACATTTGTTTCACAATTGGGTTAAGATTCATGGGATGTTTGTGAGTTTGTATATCTATAGTCACATGGATTTTTCTACCAAAAACAGTGTTGGGAAGTTCCTGGTATGGAAGATAGTGAGCTTCCGGCCTCACCCTTTTCAAAGAGGTGACCCGGGACCTCAATTCTCTAGTAGGGAAGGTACACTTCGCACTTTACATTCTGTACAAGTATAGGAGAAGTCTCCCTCCCCTAATAGAACCAATTTCAGGGCATCCATAATGGTATGAGCCCCTAAACTTCACCCCTTCTTCCTTACATTGGACCCTTGTCCTATGTAAATAGAACAGAGGGAAGGCTCGTCACCTCACCCTCTTCCATGGTCTACGCGCCCTCTTCCATCAACATGGAGGAAAAATTTGGAAGTGTGAATGTAATTGTTGAATCTTTCACATCCTCTTGTTTCTCACACTGAGCATGACTCACATGGGTTTAGAGATATGTGATGGTTTCAACATATGCAAAAATTCTCACAGAATGAACTATGAGAACTCTGATTCCTATTCAATCCAGGATACGTAGGAAGCCCTTTCAAGACCTTAGCTCACTAGATATCCTCTCAGGAATCCAACCTAAATTACCCCAATTTGGGCATCCTCCTTAAGAAATAATCCCCAAATTCAATCCTCAAATCATCAAGGCATCCTTTTTAAGGAAGTAATCCCAAAATCATTTTTTCTCTGAGGTCTATACTCTTCTATGAGATGCATCTAACTACATGAGATTTGATTCCCTTCCATATGGGATATGTAGGAAGCCTCTTTGAGGTTCAAACCCAACACTTAAAATCAACCATATTCTCTTTGGTCCATATTCCCAATAGGGTATGATCCTACTTGGTAATCTATATCCTTTCCAAAGATCCTTGGGATGCTTCAGCATAAGTCCCACACTGAGTTTCAAATGAGAACCTTCTGCTTATAGGTCCTTATTACATGACCTTAAAAGGTATGATGTGTCCTATTAAGCATCACCTAACTATGAGGTTTCTGTTTCCTTTCACAAGGATATGTAGGTAGCTTATTTTATGAGTACGATTCCAGGATTAAAACAAATCTTCATATCCCTGGATGATAATAAAATCTAGAGTTCCCCACTAAGTGGCTTAAAAAACCAGTATCATCATAAAGATGAGTAAAAGAATCTCTAATCTATATATTGGAGTATTCCACTGATGGAAAACCTCTAATACATATATATGTTTCCATTGATGAATAACCTTGAATGCATGCTAATTATTCTAAAATTTACACATATTAATAAGTGATGGTAAATTCCAAGGGATAGTTATGATATAATTGGAAAATTAATAAGGATTCATGAAAATATTTTAATCTTACAAATAGAGTCCCAGAGTAGAAAATAATTCCCCCCAAAAGGGTGTGATGGGTCCGACCTCCCATCCTCTCGACCGATGCATGTTCTTAAGTATCGTAAAGTTCAAAACATAATGAATGCCTGCCTTTGGAAAGAAGGTCCTATTTAGATAAATAACTATTGGAAGTTTCCAGTTCCATGAATAAATCTAATGGAAACCGCCTAGAAACAACGATTCTTAAATCTAGAACGCACGTTTCAAGGAACTACGAAACAAAAATGGTGAACCCGATGTGAATCCTTAACCATTTTAATAATGTTACCCACATGTTAGGATCATATCAATTGATAAAGGAAGGCTAGACAAAGTAATTAATCACGCATGTATCTATCTGACAAGATGTCACTTTAATATAACTTGTTGTTGTTATCAATTTTCCACAGAATTCCCTTCAATCCAAAGAATGGATATCTCCAAAACAACATCTATAAACTTCTCGACTGCTGCTCAAGATAGATATCCATCCATGGGAAGGAAATTATCACCAACCCAACATCTTCAACGTTGGGTCTCCAATGTTCTGATAAAATAATATCACTAGCACGGTACAATTCCGACTTTTGAGGCTGCTCAACAGGCCCTCTAGGTCGATAATAATCCTCAATCATCTGGCCAGCAATGACCAATGATCAAGAAGAAAATGGTGCCAACCACCATTTCCAACCATTTCGGGTCTTTATCCCCAGAAAGCAACAATAAATCTCTCCCATACTACATGGAGGTAGATCATGAGGTCACTAGAGGCCTCACTTCAAGAATACATGAGTCCTTACGTAGAATTCCCACCAGCAATCGCCGCTAGAATCATGCGGTAGTATATCCCCAACATGATGGGGGTGTTTCCTCTGGATGATTGGCCCATGTCTCTCAGAACCGGGCAGGCAAGACAAACCGATAGGGATAATTTCTGGTTAATAGAAATAATGTTCTCACCTCTACCTCCCCCAGAGAATTCCATCAATCAAACATGATGGAAAACAATGAGTGGTCATATACACCCATTCATACTAATTTTGTTGCTCATCAATCTCATCTGACAGCAACCCACCAATCCCACTAGGTAAACCCTATGGAGTACCGTGAATAGGCACATACACCTGTATAAAAGTTATCATCCAGTCAGTAGGCTCGTCTGACTGCATTTAAAGAAACCTGCCAATCTAATATGTTGGAACCTAGTAAGCAGGAACATACACTTGTTTACAATCACCAATTCTGTCAATAGTCTCATCTTCCAATATTGAAGGAAACCCATCAACCATACTTGATGGAGAATATCCAGTAATCACATACACCTGCCAATGTTCATCAAGTCTGCCAACAGTCTCGTTTGGTATCACCCGGAGAAGTCAGTCAGAAAGCTCTGACGACAAATTTTGAGCAGAATCAACTCTTTTCCCCTATGCATAAGTACTGTCAATATCCTTTGAAAGAAAAAGGAGGATAGGAGTAGGAACATACACCTAATCTAGATACGGAATGGATGTATATTCCAGTTCCGACTGCTGAAGTCAGTAAACACATCTTGTCAATGGTGAAAGGGAAGACTCATATCCCTGCCCATATTCTGGAAGCATGTCAGGATATTTTAATAACTAATTTAGCAATATCAAGGGAACAAACACCTAAATCTGTCCCCAAACATGGGATGAAACATCAGCATTCCATCCCAGAGTAGATACACACCTCTGTTCTAGTATAGGAGGGTCATGAGGCATACTCCCCCATATCATACAGACAACAAGATCGGTAACATACACCCTTTCCAATTGGAGGTAACTGGTCTGTTCTGGTAACTAATCCAAGACTGGCACATATACCTACCCATGATAACCACTTTTCCCAACAAGTGGCCCCAACTAAGTATAAGAGAACATCCAAGAAGAAATCTCTCCAAATACCTTTGGAAAATCAAGAGTCAAGCTGTAATTTAGCTCCTCTTAATGCTGGAGTTCTTGAATCCCTCAAACATTTATCTGTTGCTACACAAAATCCTACCTTATCATTACCAAATTTTGAGAGTGGTAATTGTGATTCTGAAGTTTCTCACCCTACACTTCATCATGAAGTCTTGCTTCATGAAAATTAGGTCAATCCAAAGTGTCTATCTTTGGATGAGATCCATGGTAACCCTCTGTCTAGCCATAAGACCATGGAGAAAGAAGATTTATTCCTTTCTATAATCCATCATGGTGATCCTCCCCATAATTCCATTCACTTTGAAATTCCTCTCCAGAGTAGTTTTTCACATTGTCAATACAATTCTATAATGGACAATGTAACAACAAGAAAGCGCTCCTATCTCGAGGAACTTGCAAACACAGGTCCAGTCATGTCTGATGCCTTATCATTGACATGTGAAATACTTTCTCAGTCATAAGACATATTAAGGGAATAGTCATTCTATGAACCTCCCTTGGGTCATTTATCCTCAAATGCAGAGCATCCACTTTGGTTAGACCAAGTGGAGAAACCTATAGTAAAAGATTATGAACATGTGTTGAACATGAGGAAAAAATTAGCTAAAGGAGAAATACAAGTAATGTTCTAGCCTTCAGAAAATTCTTAGTTTGATATTCCAGAATTGATGATAGAAGATTGTATTCATGACATTCATCTCAACTTATGGAAGACTCTTCATCATTTGAAAACTAAATTATTACTATATGATGAATATCAAAATCATATAAAGGTAATATAAGGATTACAACACCAAATTGACATGGCATCTCTTTCAGTTTCGAAACATCCAAGTGTTGAAAAAGAATATAGAACCCTTCAGCACGCATGTCTCAATGCTTTGAAGAGGCTATGAAAATTAATTTATGATTCCCCTTCTAATGTTCACATCAGAGGATGGGGTTCATATGAAGCATTGTATTTCACTGAACTTAAAAATCAGAAAAGTCCGCCCAAAGTGGGTTCATGCAATGTTATTTCCCATGGACGGCCACAATCAAATGGTTTTGTGTGTAATCAAATGTATGCTCAAGAACAGGCCTTAACCAATTCTCATCAGAATCTGGCCCAAAGAAAAGAAATTGTTGAACTAATTATTCATCCAGCCTTTGGGAATCTTGAGAAGTCATCCCGTTTAGAGGATGTCAGGCGTCAGATGATGCAAATGTTCCAAATAGCACAACGATCTTCTAAAACAGGTGATTTAAGTAATTTTCGGATGATGCATCTAGCTAATTTCCGAAACAAAATCCGCAAAATCAGAAGAGCAGTTGAATGAATTTCAGCTATAGCAGTTCAAGAATCACCCCAGCTTTCCAGGATGGGGGATCATTTAATGCAACCTTAAAACTCGTTAAATAATGTTCAAATATTTGAAGAAGAAGAACAGGATCAACCCCAGCCTACAAGACTAGGGGCTATTCCGCATCTTCAACCCCCTCCTCAATGGAAGTTATTTTTCTCCAAATTAGGGAAGAATCCATAAGGAAATCGTACATCTAAACTATCCAATGATTCCCTTCATGTTATTGTTCATAAAACTGTTATAAGGAATTATTCATATATAAGAGTAGAGTTTTGTGAAAGACAAAAAGGGAGACGATCTACTAGAAAAACTGACAGAATTCCATTAATGTGTTATGAATCAGTGAAGGTTATCCATACCATTGCATAAGGTCCTCCAGAAAATAAGTCTAGTTCAGGGGAATCAGAAGATGAAGTTCTTTTCCATAATTCGTTACACACTGAGGAAAATGAAGAAGGTGTGCGTACCCGAAATCAATGGCTTACCCAGAATCTAGGTATTCCTTCAAATAACCAACTCCCTCCTCTCCAAAAGGCGTCCAACAAAGGGAAAGGAAAAAGTCATATTGCATATCACTTTTTTGCTGGAGAAGGTCAATCTATTTCACTTGAAGAGAGACTTTCACAACAAGAAGGGGAAATGAAGGAGTTGAAAATACTCAACACGGAGTTACTTCGTAACAAAATTTCTGCAAGACGGTATCCCCATACATGTCCTCATCTTGCAAATCCTATAGGATCTCCTCGTCAAAGAGTATTTGTAGTAACTACAAATACAGATAATGAATTACCTCCGTTGGGTACACAATCAAGACATGATCATGTACATCCTGATAGACGTATTTCTGTGGGTTATCCAAAATATATATCAGCACCACTGTCAGTGGTCTTACCAGTTATTACACCAGATCAAGTTCTAGTTGCAATACCTGCATAGAATCCAGCTCATCCAGATATTCCCCAAATGCTTATGGACACAATTGAGGCATTAACGACTCGATTGGAAGCTATGGAGGAACGACGTGCACCCGTTCAACCAGAAAAGAGAGCTTACCCTAAATGGGGGATGTAATTCCTCCCCCATAAAATTTTGTGAATACTACATTCCTAGATTTTAATGGTTCGGGATATCTAGAATAACACTTAACACATTTTGTTTCTCGTTATTATCCTATGATGGGAACTCCTCAACAACAAGAAGTAGTTAAGCTCAGGTGTTTTGTGCAGTCATTACAAGGACCTTCTTTTGTCTTGTATACAAGTTTCAATATCGATCAATTACTGGGTGGGAAGATCTTCATCAGAAACTCCTTCTTCAATTTAGCTCAACAACACCAAAGACGACAGTTTTTGATCTTACCAATTGTAAACAAAGGTAAAATGAAAGAGGTTCAGATTTCATTGCTCGCTGGAAGGGATTAACATATTTCTTAAGTTTAGCACACCCTCAAGAAGAGTTGCTGCCAATCTGTGGGAAAAATCTGCATGATGAATTATGCACACCATTGATCCCTATGAAATACACAAGAGGGTTTCAAGACCTTACTTTAATTGCTCAGCATATAGAAGACTCACTTATAGAGACTTGGGATAAAACTCATGTAATTCCATCAGTTTTAGGAAGGAGAATAGGGAAGGCAGAAGCTGACACAATTACACTCAAACAGGCACCTATACCTTCTTCTACCTCAATAAATTCATAACACCAAAGGGCTCTACTTCCTAAGAATCAACATCAATGACCACCTCATCAAGATGATCAAAGAGATTAAAGGCAGAAACAATTTGAGGAATTAAAGAATAAAATCTATTCCTTCATAAATGAGCAAGTTCCTGGATACTTCATCTGAGCCTTAGAAAACAATTTGGTTCAGTTTCCAAGGCCAAAGAAGCCAAATAAAGATGGAGATGAGGATCATCTGAATTATTGTCCCTTTCATCAGATATTGGGACACCCCATTTAGGAATGCTTTGTTTTCAGAGACCTTTTACAAAACATGGTAGACTATGGACAAGTGAAATTGAAAAGTTCATCAACTCAAGTAGCATGGGTTACTGCCACCAATCCAGAGGAAGAGGGGGAATTGAAATAAGTTAAAAGTAAAAATGTGCAAAAATATAATGATTGGATGATCAGGAAAACAATCAACTGAACTCATGCTATTTTATGAACACAGTTGAAAAAACCAATTGTGTCTTCTACCACTCCTGCCACAGCAAATCCATCTTTGTAAAAGGTTCATTCCTTAAAGAAACAAAGTGGTCATAAGGATAAAGAGAAGTCATAAGAATACGAGCTCGCATCAAGGCCAAAGTTGTCCTTAACCCTGTCATATTTCATGCCATCTGTCTCAAAACCACGGGCTCCGCCCCACCAAACGGTACAACCAAAAGTAATCTGTCATGAAGAATCCTCATCAAATGAATAATTGATCTTTGGTTCTATTAATGTTATCCATTTAATATATCCTTATGCCAATGGTGATTCTAATTGTGTTGAGATGGAATTCCTTGTGTCTAATTGGGGGATTATAGGAAGAGTCCAAGGTAAAGGATACAGGGGAAGATGTGGGAATTACAGAAACATTCATTTTAACCCTACCCCTGTTCAAACTATATATGTGGAAGAAACCCGTGGAATATCTCTTTTGCGAGCTCAACAAGAACAAGGGGTTTCTTCCATGCAAAACAAATCTAGTTCTAGCACAATTATTCTGGAGGATTGATTTGAAGCTACACCATTTTCTTATCAGTAGATGAATAGACTTATTCAATCTAATTTTCCAAAGTCAGTGGTATTTCCCACTTCTGTTTCAACATTGAACACATCTATAACAGAAACATCAACTTTCAAAGAACCTGCAAAAACACATCTCCATGATGGAAAACACAAACCTTTGGATCAAAAGTATGATTTATTGAAACAATTGGACCAAGTACAGACCAAGTTATCAATTTTGGATACTTTGAATCTATCAAAATATCTTTGAGAAGAACTCATTGAGGCCTTTTTAAGTCCTTAAGAATTTAAAACTGAAGTTGCTGCTGATGAGGTTTACCATATAGAGAATAATTCTGCAGAATGTTATGCAGTCATATCTTTTATAGATGAATATGAAGACCATGTGGTATATAGACACATCGGACCTTTGTATCTGTCTGGAAAGGTCAATGATATTAATATCCAATGAGTCTTCATTGATAATGGCTCCAGAGTCAACCTCATTCCCATTTTTATACTTCACTGATTGGGCCTGACTGAATCTGACTTATCTTCTTCGACTTTAATGTTGCAAGGATATGACAAGAATGAACAAGAACATCTGAGAGAAATTACACTCAGAACTCAGTTTGGAGATCTTGTGTCTAATTCAGATTTCATGGTTTTTTGTCAGGACACAACCTTCAATACTATGTTTGGAAGGCCTTGGTTGTATCAACATGCAGCCATACCTTCATCATACCACCAATGTCTAAAATACTATTTCAATGGTCAAATCGGAACATTGTATGGTGATAAGGATCTGTTCAAAACATGTGAATCTCAATATATTGAGGCAGAGTTTTATCACAAAAAAGGAACGAAGTCCATAACCAAGGAAATAACTAGAGTTAATGCTCCAAATGGACTATAAAAAATTCCAGAAAATCCATTCATGCATTTGAGTACAGATTATGTTCTACCCATCAATAAAGTTGAAAGGGTAAATCCAAATCCATGCACTCATCCAATAATTCCCATAATGTCAATTATGGCAATTGAGCCTGATAACAAGGGAGAAATTATTGATGCACCAAGCAATGATGAAATCTTGAATGTAGATGTTTTTATTTCATCTGCTGAACTACAAAGACCCTATAATTAGTTAATCAGAATAGAAGAAATTATAGAAATATTAGAGGGATATAAAGATGTTGATTCTCAATCCATAAATCCATCTTCACCACAAGAAGACCCTTCATCATCAGTTGGGTCAGATGTGGTGGCTTCTTCTTTGAGATATTCAAATATTGATTCCTCCCCTAACATTGGGAGTGTTTCCTTGTCATATACCATGAAAATGGAAACAGAAGAAGTGGGACATAATGAAGAAGAAGAGGAAGATCTCAGGGATGCTCCTCCATCATTTGAAGAAGGTGTTTCTACCACCGTGGATGAACTCAGAGAAATAAATCTGGGTACAGTATAAGATCCCTGCCCCACCTTAATTAGTGCGATCATGACCTCTGAGGAACAAGAGGTGTATAATTCCTTTATAAAGAAAAATTGAGATATATTTGATTGAAATTATATGGAAATGCTAGGTCTTAACACTACTGGAAAATGGGTCTATACTCACAGTTTTGTGCAGAACCATGGGTATAGGCCCCCCCTATACCCACGGTTTTGGAAACCGTGGGTATATGGATAGTATCGAGACCTATATCCATGGTTTTGGAGAACCGTGGGTATAGGTCCCCTATACCGACAGATCTTGGAAAAACCGTGGGGATAGGTTTTTTTTGAAGACCTATACCCACGGTTTTTCCAAAACCGTGGGTAAAGGTGTTGTTCTGCAGGCCGATACCCACGATTTTTGAAAACCGTGGGAATAAGTGTTATTTTTTTCAAATACCTATACCCACGGTTTTTCAAAACCGTGGGTATATCGTTCCCGCATTATGGCGGGAACAAAAAATTCCGCGAGAGAGGGAAATTTTTTTGGGTGAAAAGACAATCTTGAATAATATAAATTTAAGGATACGAAATACTAAATCGTAATATGAGTTTTGGTTGGTTGGTTTAGAACACTGGTTCGCTTGTGGCAAACCCAGGATCAAATCTTGTGACTACTTTTTTTTTTCAAATATATGTATAATATTAATATAAGTAAAGAGATGTATATATATAAACCAATAACGTTTTTAGGTTAGTTTGTTAGTCCGTGTTGTTCCTCAATACAGGTCAGTGGTTCTAAATCTCGCGGATTCATATTTTTAGATTATATCAGTTATATTAATATATTAAAATAGAAGTATATTGATATATCAGTTGCCAAGTTAGCATGGTTGGTCGCTGTGACTTTGTAGGAAACTGGAGGTGCGAGTTTGAAACCTGGCGGTCTTTTATTTTCGATTATAGCTGTTATATTAATATAATAAAATGAAATTATATGTATAAATCAATAGCAGTGTTAGCCGAGTTGGTTTCTTGGTGGGGTGAGGAATTGAGGCACAGCGTGAGGTTGCAGGTTCAACTCCCCCAATCCTCATTTTTGGAATGTAAATACCCCATGGTTTCCAAACTGTGGGGTCTTCTGTGTGCCATGCTGGATGTGCAATGTGGCACAAATTTTCCCCCTATACCAACGCCGTTCTAGCCCAGAATTCCCAAAACTGTGGGTTTAGGCTATACCCACGGTTTTGGGGGCTATACCCACGGTTTTGAACCATGGGTATAGGTCTTTTTTCCAGTAGTGTATTCCTGATGTATCCACCCATCATTTGGGTTTTCCAAAAAAACATCATGTGTTCAAGCAAGCAGTAAGGAGAACACACCCAACTCACGCCTCTAAAATTGAATTTGAAGTTTATAATATTATAAAAGCTAACTTTTTCAAAGAATTTCAGTATCCCAATTCGTTGGCCAATATTGTCCTAGGGAAAAAGAAGAACGAGAAAATTAGAGTCTGTATTGATTTTAGAGATCTTAATAGGCATTGTCCTAAAGATGATTTTCCAGTCCCGATTACAGAACTTCTAATTGATGTAACAAATGACTATGGAGAAATTTCCTTCATGGATGGATATTATAGGTATAATCATATTCAAATGGCCCTAGATGATGAAGAATATACAACCTTTAGATCTCCTCAAGGTGTGTTTTTCTATCAGGTAATACCCTTTGGCTTAAAGAATGCAGACGCAACATACCAACGTTCCATGCACCATATCTTCAAACCCTTATTAGGGAAATTTGTTTAATGTTATGTGGATTTTTTGGTAGTTGAATAAAAACAACGTTCCAATTAGTTGGCTGATTTGGAAACCATATTTTTCAAACTTCAGGAACATAATTTGAAGATGAACCCCTTAAAATGTGCGTTCGGGGTAACCTCATGAAAATTTATTGGCTTTTTTGTATGCCATCGTGCTATCAAAGTTGATCATGAGAAAAAAAAATCAATCCTTGGTGTGTCACCTCCTCAAAATTTGAATGAATTGAGAGGACTTCAAGGACACTTGGCCTATATTCGGCAGTTTATCTCCAATTTGGCAGGTAAATGTTTACCTTTCACTATATTAATGAAGAAGGGAGTCACTTATCAATGGAATGAGGATTTCCAAGAAGCATTTGATATACTCAAGAAATATCTATTGATTTCACCAGTATTGATGCAACCTATTTATGGAAGACCACTCATTCTTTACATGAAAACTTTAGAGCGATCACTAGGTGCCTTCCTCACCCAAAAGAATGATGCTAGAAATGAAAAAAACCTTTATTATCTTAGTCGCACCATGCTTCATGCGGAAACTCGATATTAAAGTATTGAGAAGTGCTGCCTGGCATTAATCTTTGATGTTCAGAAATTGAGACATTACCTGCAACATCATGAAGTCCAATTGGTATCTTGTAATAACCCGCTCAAATTTAACCTCAGTCATCCTATGCTTACAGGAAGACTATTATGGTGGGAAGTTATTTTGAAATAGTTTTATATCCAATTTGTACCTCAAAAGGAAATAATGGTCATGCTCTGGCTGATTTCTTTGCTGAGCATCCATCCACAGAAGATACATCGTTTAATACTGAACTTCTTGATGAAGAGGTCTTATCTATTCAACATAATTCCCAAACATGGGAAATGTATTTTGATGGTGATTCTAGAAGTTCAACAGGAAAGAGACTGAAAAATCCTAAACTCAACAAGGTTGGATTAGGAATAGTACTTATTTCCCCAGAAAAGGCAATATTGCCTTATTGTTTTCTATTATCGGAAGGTGGTACCAACAATGAGGTAGAATATCGAGCTCTCATCGTAGGTTTAGAATTGGACCTTCAGGTGCGAATAGATCATTTAAAGATAAAATGTGATTCAAAATTAGTAATCAATCAAATCAATGGGGAATACTCTATCAGAATATAAGATTTAATACCTTTGTGTGATTACGCCAGAGAATTAATGGATGAATTTTCCTCAGAGCCAACATTGTCCTATGTTCCGCGATTACAAAATGCCCAAGCATATGCATTGGATAATACATCTATAGCCTTGGAAGATCCAAATCTAGATGAGATAGTTATCAGCATAACCCATTGCCTCATGGTTTCACCTTTTGTTCAAACCATAAGAGAGGAAATTAATGAAATTCGCCCTATTTATGAACTGTATGGTCATACCATGGGTTGGAGAACATCCATTAGGGAATATATTCAAAGTGGGATAATTCCAAAAAATAGGGCTGAGAAGGAACATATCCGACGATGAGTGGCTAATTTTACTCTTTATGATGGTCCAAACCACCAAAAGATCCTTTAAAAGCGAGGATTTGATGGAATTCTCTTCAGATGTATTTATGGAGAAGAGACCGTAGCTGTCATGAAAGTATTCCATTCAGGAGCTTGTGGTGCCCACCAATCTGGGCACAGACTCTCTGATCAGATTCAAAGGCTTGGATACTTTTGGTCTTCAATGACACAGGATTGTACAGACTTCACAAAAAAATTTCATCTCTATCAAGTTCATGCCAAATTCATTTGTCAGCCCTCAGAGTTTCTACACACAGCTAAATACTACTGTCTATTTTCCACATGGGGAATGGATGTAGTAGGTCCTTATCCTCCAGCCACAGCTAAGCAGTTCAAGTATATTCTCACTACTACTGATTTCTTCTCTAAATGGGCTGAAGCAATACCTCTCAAAGAAGTTTTATCTAAATCATCATTAGTTTTGTCAAAACTAATATCATCACCAGATTTGACATCTCTCATACTATTTTGATGGACAATGGCACCAATTTTTGTTTTTCTGAAGTAAAAAAGTTATATCAGGAATATAATATCAAATCCAACCATTCATATCACTATCATATGGTGGCCAATGGACATATAGAGGCTTTCAACAAAACCCTATAAAATATACTCCAGAAGAAGGTAAATAAAGATAAGAAATCATGGCCTGATAAACTTTTGAATGCATTATGGGATTATTGTACAACTATTCGTACTACCACCCAAGAAACTCCTTATTCATTAGTATATGGAACTGAAGTGGTTTTTCCAATTGAAAGAAAATTTCATTCAATTAGAGTTACAATTTGTGATCAGTTATCTACAGATGAAAGATCTCAAAAATGGTTTAATGAATTGGAATGATTAGATAAGAAAATATTTCATACTTTCCATCATCTAGAAGTATATCAGAACTGAGTAATGTGATATTTTAATAAGAAAGTTCATCTTCGTTCATTCTTTTAAGGTGAATTGGTATTAGTCCTTAGGACTCCAATTATACCAAGAATGAAACCTCCAAAACTTAAACCAAAATGGGAAGGACCTTATTCCATACATAGGGTCTATTCAATGGAGATTATGCTTTAATCTCCAGGGATGGAGAGATCATTACATCTCCAACCAATGAGAGATTCTTGAAGAAATACTTTGTGTAATTATGCGCATTAGTCCTCACTGAAAGACTTAAAACTGCACAACCCCCATGTCCTAGTTACAAGACATTAAACTACATAACAACCATAAGCGTCCATGCTACATGACGTTAAAGAACATAACATTGTCGTACTTTTCACATGATGTTAAACTGTATGACATTATTTGTACAACTAACATTTTCTCCATAAGACGTTATAAGTTTCCATAAGAAAACGTCATTGACATCATCACTACTCCTTAGTAGTACATGAGTCCATCTCTTTCCTATGTCGGAGTCAGATCTTTATAGAGACCAAGTTTCAATAACTATGTATGGATTAATTCTCATTTTTAATGAGATACACAGAGACACCTGAATCTCCAATTCTAGGCCCAACCACAACCACAAAATTTTCTTTTCTCCTACTGTATATGAATCAGATCTATACAGTGTATTTATTTAAGATATATGATTTGGTCCTTATACCATTTCATTTCTTAATATTTATCATTATTTAAGAACATATCAAAAGCCCCCATTCCTCATGTCAAACCTAGCGCAAGAAATGAATGTTTAAAGAACAACGTACGACATGATTCTCATCTATATTGAGATACATAGAGACTCCTAGATCTCCAATCTTGGGCATAGCCACCCATAATAGAAAAACCCCTTTATTTCTTGTATAAAATCAAATATGCATATGGAATGTTTTAAAAACTATGTGTGATTTGATTATTTCCCCAGAAATACATATAGAAACACTTGGGTTTTATCCCTTAATCCAGTTACAGTATGTATTTCCTTTCATATAAGTTCATAGTCATCCTTACCACATGATGCTACACTGAATGAAAATCTAATACCCCTATTCTTTAATTGCATCACCTTTGCATTATAAAAGAAACCCTTACTGCTCCTTGTTTCTCACACCAAGCATAACTCACGTGGGCTTAGGAATTGAGTAAATGGATTCTTTATATACGGTGTTTTAATTTATTATGGGGTTAATAATGTCCTTACTGCATGACTTGAAACTGCATATTATAGTGTCCATACTGCATGATGTGAAACTGTACTGTACCATATTCATTCAAAGAAAACAAATAAAGCCTCCATTTTACATATGAGTCAGATCTATGTAAAGAACATAAAATTTATGTAGAATATTGATTCAAATATTTCTCACATACATTGGGCATAACCCCTTCCATATCTCACACTCTTAATCTTGAAATGTTCTTTCAGATTTTCATAATCTTTCTTACGGTTTCTGGTAACAAGATTTTCAATATCTGAGAGCTCTTTTGCCTGACTATACAGCCCATTCACTTAGGTGGAATTACATAAGTTGCCTACATAATAGGCCTATCAGGAAAAAGATGCCACTATTTGGCTATGCAGCATATTCCCCAATTGGCCCTGCATAATACATCCCCCATCACGAGTTTGTCAAATAATAGTAACTTTGTTCTTGGTTATAATATCTTTGTCCCCTTTAATCTTTAAATGACAATATAAAAGAATATGTATTTTAAAATAGTCATTAAAGTATACTTGTCCCAGTATATTTCTCACAATATGAAAGCCTTCAAGACCAAGGTTTACACATTTACCTCATCACATGTTCGATACAATATGAAATAATTTTGAAATCACTTGTCCACATGTTATATATCTTTTCCATTCCTGGTCCTAGTTGTACGACCTAAAACTATAGACACCATTTCTTTTACATTTGGGCCATACCTTTGTAAAAGTCATATTCCTCTGATTCTTTGAATATCTTGATTGGAGATACCCCTTTCCATATTTAGGTACCTTTCTCCATAAACCAAACTCTGTACTTTGGAAAATCTGAATCTTCATAAATATTCTTCGACTTTTAGCAATAAAACATCAAGTTTCTGAGATCCCTTTTGCCTGACTATGCTGCACGTGCCCCTAGGTGGCCTTGCATATGTTGCCTACATAACAGGCCTGCCAGTCAAAATATGCCACTATTTGTCTATGCAGCATATTCCCTAGTTGAACCTACATAATAAAATCCTGATAAAAAGTTTTCCAAATAATGGTAACTTTGTTCTTAGAAAAGACTTCTTCTAATGATTCTAGCCCTTTTTCCATACCATTCCCCATTTTCAAAAATTCTCTAATCATAGTTTACAATTTTCCCTTTGATACCTCAATATGATAGTATATTTCCAAAAAAATTATCAAGAAATTAGGAGAGTTTCATACTTTTGGTCAGAGCCAAAGACCTTAAATTAAAGTTACCAATGTCCTCACTGCATGGCTTAAAACTGCACAGTACGAATGTCCTCACTACATGACTTAAAACTGTTAGTAAAAAAGACTCAGTACTCATTAAATTGAGAACTTTCAATGGGAATTATAAACAATAGTCGAGTCCCATCTCACTAGATATACATTCTATTTGTATGATTTCGGTAATATTGAGTAATAAAAAAAGAGGTAAAAAGACACAAAATTTTTAGGGTTATCCATATGTCCCTAGAAAGAGTCAAATTATGCTTATTAGGTCCCTTAGATTAATAAGAAAATTTTTGAGCACTTCGTTCTTATTATTATAAATAATTATTTTTTAATATAAAAGAATCATTATCATCATTTACCTTTCATATTGATATCATGAAAAAAACAGGAATGAAGACTTATATGATTGAAAAAAAAAATTTCTTCCATTTATATGAAAATAGAGGGACATCCACAAAATAGAGGCTCTCTATCATGTTTTAGAATAAACTTTCGACATGAATTTTCATTTGTTGAACCTCTTTATAAGCTCTATTAGTTACTTGTTGAAGTTGAGATTGTTGAGCAACTCCATCCTCCTCTGCCTGAAAAAGTGCTTCCTTAGCCATTGAAATGGTAGTTATCCCCTCTAATTGGGTTTCCCCTGATGTCTAATTCAGTTTCTCAAGCTTGTTATGAACAAAATCCAGTTAATTTTGAAGATATAATAACTCCTTTGTGGATTCTTTGATTTTTTGGATAATATCGAGTGATTTATTTTTGTGATTTGCCTCCTCCTCAACCTCTGCAGCTTGAAAGCCCGTAATATTGATGAGTCATTTAGCCTCTTCAAAATCTTGTCTCATCTTATTCTCCTACTCTCACCAGTGAATAGTCTCTTTTGCGGCATCATAGACGGGCCGATAATTGAACCCACCAAATCCCAACACACAGAATAATGCTTAGAGTTTTGAAATATGGGACGATAATTCATCTAAAGGCTTTTCAGAAATTATGCTCCAGATCTTCCGCCATGTCTTCTTACATGACATGCCAAGAGCATATTGCATATCTAAATATGAATCCAAGTCACTACCATGAGGTAAAATGTACTCTGGAAACAAGTCGCTTAAATATTTGTTTTGTTCTTATTCTCTTGGTGCAGTAGAAGATTTACCCTCTGATCTAGGAGATGATAACCCTAAATAATAAATCAAGGTTGTTATTAGTTTCAAGTGAAAGAAACAAATATGATTCAGATGAATGACTATATTTACCCAACAATAAGTCAGCTACTTGATTGGATTCATCCCCTATATTCTTAGCTTCGGTGTTTGGAGAAGGTGTTTCTTGAGAGGGGGGATTTCCTTGAATTTTTTTTGGTACAACATTTTAAGGCTTTGGAACATCTCCTGATGAGGGATCCTCTGTAAGTATTTCTTCAGCCCCAATAGAAGGATAAAGTGGAATACCCTGTTCCTGAAGATCCTTTGCGACATTTTCTGCAGATAAATCTCAATAAGGTGAATTTTGATGTAAACAATCAAGTTTAAGAACAAATTATGTATGTAAAATGCAGGAATATGAACTTACTTCCTTAAAATTCCTCATGGAAATCTCCAAAATCCTTGATGGAATCTGGAATATCAATATTCAGATTAAGGGTGTCCATCATTTCAGTGTATATAGCCTGAAATGTTACAGAATCCTCACCATTTAATATATCCATCAAATTTTGGTTGATGACCAAATTGGCTCCGCTGACATTTTGTTATGATGAATCCTCAATTGGTATTCCAGCATCAGCTCGTTCTAGGTTTGGGTTAATCTTAACATTGATTTCAGATTGACCTGGATCTTCAGTCCTCTCTTATAAAGCAATAGGAATATCAATATTGATTATTTTCAGGATCATTTTACAAAAGTAACTGGGGAATGTATTTAATCTTACCATGGCCTTCCTCTCTATCAATAGAGTCAGGAGAAGGTATAACTGAATATTTTGACGGTACAGATACAGCAGCATGAACCTGGGTTTCCCTTGGGACTTCTTTTTCTGGTTGTGAAGCAACAACTCTTAATCCCTTGAGAGATGAAAAAGTCATAGTTCCTACAAGAGGTAAAACATGGTTACTAGAATGTCTTGATAATGTTTTATTCGGTGAAGATTGTATAAAAACTCACTCTTTCGGCGAATGCTTCGAAGAAATCTCATTTCTCTTTTGCATTACTATTCAAAAGATTGAGGAGAGATTGAAAAAATTCTCTTAGCGGGGAAAACATGAGGTAATGGTTGAGTATTATCTGTCACCATTACACCAATCATGATTGTTTCTCCTGGAGAAAGTTCTCGTGACTTGGGATGATTATTTGTTGTTCCAATGGGAGAATGTTCCGGACTATACTTAGGTGATTCAGGAATCGGTCCAGATCTTCCTTCTCTACATTCAAGCTATATAGATACATTTTCATCAAGATTAATGATGTGAAATGATAAAGAAGAGTTCAGATGAAAGAAAATGGGAAATATATTCTCAGTATTAACATGAATATCCCACTCCTCCTCAGATTCAATAATTACCCCTTCGGGTACTCCTAAATCTAGCATATGAGATACTCGTTTAAAGGTTGGGATTTGTTCATCAGTTTCATATATAAAGGTCTCTAATTCCAGAATATACTTCTATACTTCATCCAATTTATTTTCTGGATTGAAATCAGAAGGTTCCTTGATATCACCAATATCTGGTATTCGAATACCATGCTAAAGAAATGACCAGGCATCTCTGAGATCATGGGTTATACTCTCCTAGTGATGAATGGCCGAAGGTCGCACATAATTCTATCTTGGATTGGTTGACTGTGGAAGAGGTTCGACACCTTCCGATTGAAGAGATTCTTCAGACCTTTCTTCCTTAGAAAATTCAAGAGGTGGAATAGGAATCTCAGTTTGATGGCGGTGGTGACTGGATCACCTTGGAGTTGGAGGTATTGCTTCTTTATCCTTGGTCATCCTGGTGTACTTCCTGCAAAGACGTTTTTAAGGATCTAAAACCTCTAAAATTTCTATATAATCTCTATCCTTGGACTTCTTTCCACGATTTCCACATGAAATAGTCGTTGTAGCCACCACTCTATATACTCTTTTTGTTAGAGCCCCTTGATGATATGAAGAAACCCAAGCTTTGGCATACCCAGATTCCAATCCGATTGATGCATCTGGTGGAGGTAATGTAATTGACAATTTGGATACCTCTAAAGATGTGAGATTCCATAATTGTCACACTACCATTGGGTGCTTCTCATGTCTGACATATGTGAGTGGAAAGGTGCCTGATTGTTGAAGACACCTGAACTGACGAGCAAACCTAAAGGGAACATAAGCCTCGCAGATAAATTCACCATCAATCCTGGTTGAGAGTACACCATCCTGAAATTCCATCATATAAGATCTCAGTTCAAAATTATTTTCTTTACCATCATCAATAAATGTTCGAGTTGGTGTATTACCAAAAGGAAAGAAGTGGAATTCTCCTGATACATTTAATACCTTCAGTACCTCTTTAGGTCTCAAGTTCAGAGTCTTAATACTAGAAACCTTCTTTAAAAATGGGGTGAATCGACCATTAGGAACTCTGACTGAGTTCAATACTGAGTATGAAGAAAAATGTGCTGCAATCCATCCCCAAAACACTGAAAATGGCCCCAAAATTCTAAATGGAGCCTTCCCATTGTATAAGTGCATCAGGAGATGGTAAATTCATGCCAAAACAGGGGTTTCTAGCCCAATATACTTCCCCTCTACCAATTTAGCTGCAATAATAAAAGTCACTGATCTTACACCCCCACCGGATTCATGGAATGGAAGAAAATAAACACTTAGCCACATAGAAAGGAAGGAAGCTAAGCGTACTTTTTCATCTATATCAGGTTTGAATTTTTAACCCCAGTGCTTCTAATCACCTCTTTCCAGTGTAGGCCAATATGTTCTTGAACTGCCTCGGTTATCGGCGGAAGGAAAAATAGTAGGATGTCCACAGGTTGGACCTTCCTCTCTGGTTGGTTCTAAGAAATATTCCATTTTTGTAACTCCATCCTATCAGTAATTCATAAATAAATTCATTTTTTTAAACATAAGTTTTCCCTATCTAGACAAATTTGTAAATACGAACATCTGATAACTCTTCTCTTAATTCTGTACAAGTTCGACGTACCCAGAATTCCCACATCCACTTAGGTTTTATGCCCCTTCCAGAATGAAGGTCCCAGTCTCCTTTCCAAGCATTTGATTGATCTATTTGAGAAGCCCGAAAAGTGGAATCAAAACAATGTGGTCTTGGATCTACAACATGATCCTTCATGTCTGGAGTAAAACCACTGTGATGAAGGATGCAACCAATTGGGACCATGCCTTCTTGTATCTGAACCCCCTTGCACTAATATTCATGCTATTAGAGTTGGAGTACTGAAGAAACCAATTATTTGGGAATTAATTATTAATAGATGGAAAATGGGAGTCTTGGAAAAGTTCATGCCCGTACAGAGGTAAGTAAGGACTTTTTGGATAGTCACGCTGGTAAAAAATTAGACCCTTCCATAGCCCAGGAAGAGTACTCTCAACAGTGTCATAATAATCTGGCCCAACGATCCTCATCATTTCATTTCGAATAATCTTAGATTCTTCCGTATGGGTCATCAAATTAGTACTTATTTCCTGCAAAAAGAATTATCAAAACTTTCAAATTCTTATTTTAAAGAAGAAAGTGAATTTTTTTGGCAAAGGAAACTGTTCGCATAGGCCCTTTGACAAGGTCCTTCACATAGGTCCTTCGCATAGGTCCTTTAACAAGTTTCTTCAACGAGGTCACTCTTGTAGTTCCTTCGACAAAGATCCTAGCGGAAATCTATTAGTTAAGTCCTTTTGGCCTAGATCAAATCGCGTAAAATTTTTTACCTTCAATAAATTTCAAGAGAATTATGCGAGAGCACAACATGATGCAGTTAAGAGAACAAGCTACGCAATGAGAGATCTAAATTTTGGAGAAAGCACAAGTAAAGAAAAGAATGTGAAAGGTTGAGACCTATTTATAGGCAACAGAAGATCTACGTGTCATAACTGTGTGCCGTATCTGTGTGACATATCTGTGTGAATTTTTTGCGCAACATAATTGTGCTATTCATTAATCCATCTTGATCTTTTTTCCCAAACATTCACTTCAAGAATTGACCCTCTTTGTATATTTCAGATCCAATCCTGAGGGGGGCTTTTTTTGATACTCCTTAAAAAGATTAAAAGAGTACAAAGGAAACATAAACAAATACTCCCAAGATCTACGCAATGTAGTGACATCCAGAAACTTCACAAGCAAATTACATGACCAAGCTTTGTGTGAGAGCTACATGGCCGAGCTTCGCGACACATCTACGCATCCGAACAACGCGCGAGAAGATTTGGGATGCCTCTACGTAGAGCACCTGCACGGTGGAGATACGCGGGATACCTGCGTGACCAAAGTTTCTTTGTCAAAGCCTATCCGTGCCTATAAATAGGACCCTTGGGCTCCCCATTTTTGGACTGAAAAAGAGTGAAATATTCTCTAAAGCTCCCATTTCCTAGATATTTCGCCTAGATCTCTCAAATTGTCTCAGGTAGTTCTATAAACTAAAAAAGAAGGGTTAATTAAAGGGGATAGAAATGTTTTTAAATTCTTTACAATCTCTTCAGTCCTCATCCATACCTACGTGCTATACCTACGTGACACACTTGCGCATCATACCTGCGCAATAGGGCAACACATGGTACTTACACGGCACACCTGTGCGTGGTACCTACGCGACCAGTTAAAATAACCTTCTTTAAAGACTTTCATGGTGGGGTATCTCTTTCCTTGGTTCCCTTATTCGAAAGGGGTTATGTTGAAACCTCCCCCAAAACCTTCTGACTTCTCCGACCTTTGGGTTAGGCACATCAGCGTGTCTCCAATTTGGGTTTGTATTTCTGCAGTCATAGGTTTCCAAAATTTGTTTCACAATGGGGTTAAGATTCATGGGAGGTTTGTGGGTCTGTATATCCATAGTCACATGGAATTGTCTCCCAGAAACAGTGTTGAGAAGTTCTCGGTATGGAAGATGGTGATCTTCCGGCCTCACCCTTTTTAAAGAGGTGACCCGGGACCTCAGTTCTCCGGTAGTGATGGTACACTTATCACTTGCCATTCCGTGCAAGTATAGGAGAAGTCTCCCCCCCAACCATAACCAATTTCAGGGCAGCCATCCTGGTATAAGCCCCTCACCTTCACCCCTTCTTCCTTACATTGGACCCCTGTACAATGTAAATAGAACAGAGGGAAGGATCGTCACCTCGTCCTCTTCCACAATCGACGTTCCCTCTTCCATCAACATGGAGGAAAAATTTGAAAGTGTGAATATCATTATTGAATCTTTCACATGCTCTTGTTTCTCATACTGAGCATGACTCATGTGGGCTTAGAGATATGTGATGGTTGCAACATATGCACAAACACTCATAGAATGAACTATGAGAACTTTGATTCCTGTTCAAGCCAGGATACGTAGGAAGCCCTTTCAGGGCCGAGCTCACTGGATATACTCCTCAGGAATCCAACCTTAATTCCCCCAATTTGGGAATCCTCCTTAGGAAATAAATCCCAAATTCAATCCTCAAATCATCAAGGAATCCTTTTTTAGGAAGTAAGCCCAAACTCATTTTTTATTTGAGGACTATACTCTCTTATGAGATGCATCAAACTACATGGGATTTGATTCACTTCCATATGGGATATTTAGGAAGCCTCCTTGAGGTTCAAACCCAACACTTCAGATCAACGCTATTATCTTTGGTACATATTCAAAATAGGATCTGATCCTACTTGGAAAACTATATCCTTTTCAAAGTTCCTTGTACTACTTCAGCATAAGTCCCACACTAAGTTTCAACTCAGCACCTTCCACTTTGAGGTCCTTATAAAATGACCTTAAAAGGTATGATGTGTCCTATTAATAGGAACCAAACTATGAGGGTTCTGATTCCTTTAACAATGATACGTAGGTAGCTCATTTTATGAGTACGATCCCAAGATTAAACCAAACCTTCGTCTCCCTGGATGACAATAAATTCCTGAGTGCCCCACTGAGTGGCATAAAAAACTAGTATCATCATAACGATGATTAAAAGAATCTCTAATCGGTATATTAAAGAATACCATTGATGGAAAACCTATAATACATACAGATGTTTCTATTGATAAAGAACCTTGAATGCATGCTAATGATTTTAACATTACACATGTTAATAAGTGATTGTAAATTCCAATGGATACTTATGATATACTTGGTAAATTAATAAGGATTCATGAAAATATTTTAATCTTACAAAGAGAGTCCCTGAGTATACAATAATTCCCCCCAAAAGGGTGTGATGAGTCTGACCTCCCATCCTCTCAACCAATACACATTCTTAAGTATTGTAAATTTCAAAACTTAACGAACACCTACCATTGGAAAGCAGGTCCTCTTTGGATAAAGAACTGTTGGAATATTCCGGTTCCATGAATAAATCCAATGGAAACCGCATGGAGACAATGATTCTTAAATCTAGAACGCACATTTAAAGGAACTACGAAACAGTATCAATTCATAATTTCAAATTAAGGTATATGATTTTAAATATTTTATGAAAATTGGTGGTAGGCACATTCCTGGTATATCCCAAAAATTCACTCGATGACCTGAGACTTCCCTACATTAATCACAGGTGAGATTTATAAATCCAAGGTTCCTTAAGGCTTTCTCTATCATTAACTCAAGATATCCTATTATATATTTTGAAATAATCCCTAAATAATAAATCCAAAATAAACATCCACTACAATCAATGATCCATTAAAATTGGTAAAAACTTAAGAGGATAATTAAAATAATTATTTAAACTCCATCCAGTAATGAACCCTAAATTAGATGACCAATTACTCCTTCTATTTCAATGAAAAAACATAAAATACCAGAGGGAAACCTTCCATAGTCTCTTTATATAAAAATGACAATGAATAGGAGACAAACATCCCAATAAGGATCCAATGAATCAAAATAAAGAGAATCCTTATGATACAGCGTTATTTCATTATAACTTGGTGATATCAAAACAATAAATATCAACTAAATTAAAGGAGAAAAAAGTAAAAGTGAAGAGGGATAAGACAAGATGAGAATGGGTTTACCTTGTATTTAGCATGGAGAAAATCACTTAGAATACCCTTGGTAGATTAAGGTTAATGGATGAGAAAATAACCTATATAGGTTTCATGAAGGGACTCACATTTTTCCATAATAAAATTGGATTGATGTAAAACTGATTTAAGGGTAAAAATATAAGATTAAAATGACCAAAAATTATCCTCATTAAGTGAAATCTATCCATGCCTATTGGGTACCTAGCCAAGGGATACCGGGTACTAAGTGGCACCACTTGGGTACCCTAAATTCTAATATCATCACCTGATACCATATGTTATCTTTAGAAAAAGGATGAAGGGTACACCCCTTCTCATCCTTCTTGAATCCTAGATCAGCTACAAGACATCATAAATATCTCAAAACATCTATAATTTCATCTTTAAGCCTAAAATTACTAGAAAAAATAAAAAAATCAAATATTAACTGTTATAAAAATGTAAAAAATACCAACTTGTAGAACTGGATGATGTGGATTCAGATATATGAGTTTTGTAGATGGTGTGTGGAAGGTTCCATGGTCATGTAGAAAGGTGTGAAAGATAAACCATTTTATTTTACCAAAAAGGAAAATTATTATTGAAACACCAACTTGTAGAACTGTAAATTTATGGGGTTTTCATCTTTGTTCCATATGTGATAATGGGATAAAAGTATTAGTTACAAAATTAATTAGGAAAATCAATTACATGGAGTATGGAACATGCGAAGAGTGTATTCCTAGAAAGGAGTAGTGGGTGTCATTTTCCTGTATAAGGAAATAATCCCAAGACTTGGAAGCTAGGGATTTATTGTACGGATGTATGGGGGATAACTCTGGTATATTCTCATAGTGGTACACTGTACTATATTACCTTCATTGATGATTAAAAAAACAAGGTATGGGTGTTTTTTTTGAAACAAAATTTCGAAGTTTATTGAACAATTGTTAGATGTAGATACATAGTGATAATGGAGATAAGAATAAATCTAAAATACTTAAGGATTGATAATGAGGGTTAGTATGGAAGTAGTGATTTATGAAAGTTTTATTGGAAGAAAGGAAATTGGTTTGAGAAGAAAATTCTAGGGACTCCTGATAAAAGCGGTTTATTGGAATGAATGAATAAGATGATAACTGATAGATTTTTTAAGTCAAAAGTATTCATTTGAAATTTATGGATTTTGTTTTGGAAATAAAAAATCTCTTTATACTTAATTCTCTAATAAAGGATTTACTTTAAATACAGTTTTCTATTTATCGTACTCACTCTGTCCACCGTACTCACTATGTTTTTCATACTCACACTGTCCATTGTACCCAATCTATTTGTTGTACTGACTATTACCATCGTACCCACTTTATTTATCATACCAACTATAACTATCATACCCACTTGGTTTATTGTACTGACTCTGACCATCGTACTAGAAATGTATATTGTAACCACTTTACATCATATCAGTATTTTTCATTATATTTGTACTGATAAGAAATGTTAATCGTACTCATGTTTCACTTTTATCACTTGCATATTTTAATTATTTTATCAAGACACACGTTTTTTACCAATTGTAATTATGTTATCATTTTCAAATATTTACTTTTTTAACCAAAATGATGTCATGGAGTTAGCTACAGACTAATCCAAGTGATGTCATGTTTTCTGTTTCAATATGACCGTTACAATTCCAGGTGTCCAAGTCCCTCTAAATTTTCCCAAGAAATAAGACCGTTGGATAAAATGTGATCGTTGGAACCTAAGGACTATAAATAATAGGTAATTTGAACTAAAGAGAACAAATTTTTTTACTTCCAAGTTCTAGAGAGAGATTGTGTGACTTCTCTCTTGCTTCGTGTGAAAGCCTTGAAATTGAAAAAAGTGAGAAGCTCATTCTTAGTTTTTATATTTCAATAAGTCATTTGTTTTTATTAGTGTGTTTGATTAGGTGATAATGATCAAGGGCTTCTGGGGATAGGCAGATGACTGATAGTTGTATCGAGGTCATTCAAGTGTTTGAAAGATAGAGTTACCAATTACCTGCAAAATCAAGTTCTTGTGGAAAAAACAAGATGAGCATGCCTATCATCATTTTGAGGGATTACCGGTGTTGGTAAGATAGACCTTTTGTCCTAAGTGAAATGATACCATACTCTTTGGGATAAAATAATTGTAACATATTTTACTTTTTCACTTATTATTGTGATAAAAAGAGAATACTTCTATTTCTTCTTTCTATTTGTATTATTTTTATATTTTAATTGTTTCAGTTATAGTTTATAGTTTTTAGTATTGATTCTACACACTATATAGTTGAATCATTTACAATTTATATTACTATGATATTTGTATTCAACCTGAATACAATTGTTTCATAACCTGCGGTATCATATCATATCATCGGACTAAAATTTGAAATCTTTTCTTTGAAGAGACTCTTATCTAATTTTACATCTGGAAAATAAAATTTTGATAAGATGTATTCTCAAATACGACCACATAATAATAGTTAATGAATTGGTTACACCCATTCAAAACTTGTTTTAAAAAATAACAATTTTGTTTCTAAAAAGGCCCCATTATGCACTAAGTTTAAAAGTGGTGGTCATTGGAATAAAGATTATTCTTTAAATAAAACAAAATATTTAGGTTTCCACAAATCACATTTTCAAAAAAAAAAATGGATTCCAAAGATTACTCTTTCTAACATTTCTAGATCCAAACAGGTTTGGATTCCAAAAGTTTAATTGTTATTTTTTCAGGAAAGAAAAAAAACCTATAAAAATATGTGCTATATGGATATTGGATGTTCTAGGCACATCACTTAATAAAGAAACTTCTTTGAAAAAGTGATCAATATGTAGGGAGGAAAAGTTACCTTCAGAGACAATGCTCAAAGAAATATTGTTGGTATATGTAATATTGTTTTCCTTGGTAAAATTTTGATTTCTAATGTTTTTTTTGTTGATGGTATGAAGAATAACCTCATTATCATAAGTCAATTATGTGATGAAGTTTATCTTGTGAATTTTAGGAATGATAGATATATAGTTCATAATTCCAAGGATTAATTCATTCTATCTTCCCAATGGCATGAGAATTTTTACAATTTGAACTTATAAGATCTAAGGATCCAAGACTTACCTTGTATAAGTGAAATGGAAGACCAATCTTGGTTATTGAATAGAATACTAGGAAACTGTAATATTAGGAATTTATATAAACTCTCTAATAAAGGACTTGTTAAAGATCTACCGAGCTTAAGTTTGATTCTTCTAAAGTCCCTAACCCTTGTCAGAATGGAAAAAAAGATAAATCAATATTAAAATCAATCTGTGAGGTCAGAACTATCGTTGCATTATAGTTAGTGCAAATGAATCTTTTTAGTCCTACACAAACCGGAAGTATTGGAGTAAAGTACTATTTATTTGTTTTAGTTGATGATTACACTAGATTTAAAAGTGTATATTTTCTTTTCAAAAAATAAGAAGTTTTTTATTTCTTTAAAACTTTTGTTTCTAAAGTTAAAAATGAGAAAAACCCATCATTGATAACTATCTGAAGTGATCATGCTGTAGAATTTATAAATTATGATTTTGAGACTTTTTTGTAGTAATGAAGGTATTTCTCACAACTTTTCTGTACCAGGAACACCTCAGAAAAATTGTGTTGTTGAAGGACGAAATAGAATTATTCAAGATAGGGGTGTCCAAACCCGACCTGACCCGACTGACCCGACTCGACCAAACTGGGTTAGGTTGGGTTGGGTCAGGTTTAAGATTTCAGATGCCCGGGTTGTGTCATTCAGGTTGACCCGTGGTCGGGTTTGGTTTGGTCACGGGTTGGGAAAAATGACCCAACCCGACCCAAACCACCCGATACTACCCCTAAACCTTCCCGAAGACCCACACGCTGCCTCTACCTTGGTTATCTCCACCGCGAGCGACCCCGACACACCATATCCTCCAATGACAGCCCCCTTCGCATTTGACTCCACATTTCGACTCTTCCTCCATCTCCATTGCAATGACACCACTGTAACCCTAAAACAAAAACCACCAGAGATGACCCCTCTATTTTTCCTCTACCTCCATCTCAACCAAGGCTGATATAACCCCAAATCCAACGTAGAATACCTATAGTGTAACACCCTAAGATTTCATAGTACGCTATTTCTTCAAAGTAATTCAATAACTTGCACTACACGCAACACCGAGTTCAAGCGCACCACAAATTACCAAACTAGCCGTTCAAAAGTGGTTATGAATAATATTAGCTAAATTTTGAACTTTATATAATACTTATAATTTTAGAATCCATATTATCAGTTTCTTAGACATAATGTAAGAACAAATTCATTTTTTTAGATAAAAGAAGTATTTTTCAAAAAATGCAAATTTATCTCTTTTTAATGGGGAACCATTTTTAAATGCAATATTTGAAACTTTTATATAATCAATTTGACAAAATAAACTTCTTCTTTAGAATAGAGAAATAATAATTTAGTTTTAATAAATTTTTGGTGTTTTTATGATAACTTTAATATTTGGGTGAATAGTGAAAAATACTATATTTTAAATGAAAACAACTTTTTTAATCAAAATAATTTATAGTGTTAAATTATAAATTTTAATATTTTTGAAGTATAAATAGTTTATATATTTACCATTAAATCAAATTCTGGTAATTTTAAGTAACTTTACTTTGAAATTGGATATAAACAAGTGTCAATCATTTGATAGTTATTATTTCTTAAAAATACGCCTTTTTTGTTTTGACAACAGGAATTAATTTTAAATTAATTTCTGCTACTTATGTGTTTTAAATTTTGAAAAATGGATTCAATATTTGGAATCCGGAGGTCCAAATTTTTTTAATAGGTAACTTTTATTTTTAGACATTATGAATATTTACTTCAGTAAATATTTTATTTACCGTGGTTAAAGGGGTAAATCTAGTAAATAAGGTTAAAAAATAATATTATATAATATTAAATTACACTAAAATGTGTCCTAACCATATTTTCTGATACATGTCCGACCATGGGAATCCTTGGGTTGATTTTGGGATCCCATGGATCCACATGGGAGTGATAATGACATTTAATATTAAATAATATAAACTAAAGACAAAAAATAACAAAAGAAAATATCTTTTAGTACAAAAATTTTTATATGAGGTTATATAATTGATACATTACACTATAAATAATAATTATAAAGATAAAATATTTACTACCTCAGGATATTTTTTTTATAATTTTTAGACATAAAATAAATATATTTATATATGACACAATAATGATGCTGTATTTGCCTTTTTAATGAAAGAATCAAATAAATTATATTATAAATACTAAAATAAATATAATTTGAAAGTTTTGATGCCATACAAAAATTTTATAGGTTACTATGAAATGTTAGGGTTGATTCAATGTATTTATTTAGAAGTAATAAAGTTTTTAAGACTTTATCAAAAATCAATTATTAAATAATGTCAAAATTGACATAAATGAGTTTTTAAAATAAATACAATATTATTTGTTAATATAATAATCCTAAAAATCTAAGGATCTGACACAAGACTTATATAATGATAGGTGTATCATTAATGAACCACTTGGGGTTGTCTAAGAAGTTTATAGTAAGTTTACTAAGAATATAATATAAAAATACAAAGAGACATGGTAAATGTCAAACTGTTTAACTAATAGTTAAATCTAAAATGTAAGGTTAATATAGTGACCCAAACCTATCTAAAAACACTTTATTGAGTGTGTATCAACCCATAACAACCTTATCCTTTATAAAATTCATTTTATATACATTATAAACCGAAAAGTATTTTATTATAAAATAATATTTCAATCTTTTCCAAAGGTGCCCCTCACCCCTCTTATAAAAGGGAACTTCCCCTTTTCTCAAATTCACAACTTCAAAGTCATTTGAATTGACCAAAACCTGCCCAAATATTTTTTGAAATATCCTACCTTCATCCTATAGTCCTTACATTAGTCATAAATCCAATCTAAGGAGCCCTTTTGATTAAATCAAAAGGAAGAACGCGAAGAAGAGGTAAATATTTCATCACATCTTTCAAGTTTTTTCTTCTTACACTTATTCTTTCCTTGTTGTTTAAATTATAAATTATAACTCCAATATCTTCTATATACTGTGATTATATTATAAATATGGTACAAACATATTCATTATTTTATCCATCCTTTTAATGACACGTCACCATACGTGCGTACGTACGGATTACCGTCTCTACGTCGGGGTGTAGTTGTTATTCAATAAATTATTATTTGGACGGGTATAATAATGATGTATAATTGATTTAAATAATTAATATAACATGATAATGATTCTTTATATATGATATACCATCCAATTATATATGACTTTAATATCAAAATAATGATATTGTCCCTCGTGCGTAAGTACGAATTACCGTCTCCACGGGCACGATGAGATTTATTCCCCATCGTATCAATTCAAGACTAATTTTCATTTGATGACTAAAAATAAGGTTTAAAGACTTAATATAATTATGAATATGAATAAAATACATCTTATCCAAAAAAAATACTTACGTAACAAATAATATTATGGAAAACAAATCAGTTAACACCCAAAACGACGATAATACTAAAATATTATTAAAAAAGTAATATTAAAAGATCATATATGATATCATATTAATGTATATGGTTCTTGTATAATTTAATAACAATTATTTCACAATTATACAGGAGGTTAACCTGATGTATACCAAGAAAAAGTACAAGGTAAGAGTTATTTCCTCAATCTCATTATTATCCGAGATTGTTCATGTGTAAGTATTTTTCTAGGACATACTTATCATTGATACCCATATTTCATAAAAATGTTTTCAAAAAAAATATTTTAAGGTTTTATGGAGGGTGTATTTAACTATATTATCATTTTAAATGTTTTAAATATTTATCTTTCTAAACCCTTTTAACCAATTTCCATGTTTTCAAAATGATTTAAGGATTTATTTATATGGACATGAATGTTTGGAAATGATAATTCTTTTAAAAAGTTTCAAAGTGGTATGGGAAACTTTGATTAAAAAATCTCTTTTAAATGACTTCCTTTGTAAATTATGATACTTTTAAATGATTTCATGAAAAAGGGGTAATTCTCTCAAAGCATTTTACTGATAATTTTCATCTATGTCAACATAATTTGTTGGATTTTAAACTAGTTTGAATTTGAATTATTATAGATACAATATTCCATATTGTATTGAAGGTTTTGTGATATGTTTGACTATGGATGTGCTATTTTTATACCATTCATGACTTATGGTTAAAGTATTGACATTTCGTATGCTAATTTTAATATGAATGTGTATATTATGTTTCAAACTTTTCATATGAGGAATGCATTGGACTTAGTAAGTGATGGGTGGAGCCTGCTATAGCTCCTCGATGCATCGGTAGGTCTCATGAGACAACTATACATGGAATTAGATGAGGTCTTTCCCAATTTGATATATGGTTTTGGCCGAGGCCTTTATCATTTTTAGACATCTTGGCTGAGGACTTGAAAAAATGTTTCAGAATGTCCAATATTATACATTCCCTCATTATGAAAATAATATTGATGGTTCATGTGGTAATTCAACTAGTAAAATACCCATGATAATGTTTTATTATGAAATTATTTACTCAGCTCATATTCCTGCCATAAAAGTGTTCATGTTTGTTATTTGTAAAGGCATGTGTTTTCAATTATTCACTATGCTTAATATTTATGTTATCTTCCACTATATTATTTACCCTTACTCAGCATCTGAGCTCACCCCTTTCTTATGTTTTATTTTCCCAGGATCCTAAGAAGTGTTTATTGTTTGATATGTATGGTTATGCTTAGGGAACAATGGTATTCTCAAAGGATTTTTTGTGTGTTGTATGTTAGAAAATGTAATGTAACATTCATGTATGTAATCTATTTTCCAAGACTGCTAAACTGATCAGTCTTTCAAGACTTGATTCCATGTAATCATGATAATGTTTTAAAATAATGCACAGACTATGAGAATTTAGGGCCAGGGAATTACAGTTGGTATCAGATGATGTTTAGAAATTACCTTGGAAACTAGATTTAGATGAACTTTGATTAGAGCACATTGTACTAAGATAGAATTTGAGGATTAGTATAGAAGAACTTCCTAGAATTTTTTGTATTGTAGAGATTTTGTGAGTTTTCCAAGAAATACATCCCTGTCTGGATACGAGCTGGTAGAGGTGCCTCTGGAAGAGATGTACCTAGGGGTAAAACCAGAAAACACCACTTTGAGCAAGAATCGAACGGGAATTGGTGCACGACAACATGCCTTGCTTCACTCTTGGTTAAGAAACTCCCGGGGCATATGCTTAGGATAATTCTCATTTTCCTTACAAACCATTATGAAGGATTTATGAGTATATACTTCCTCAAAGAAAATATTTTTATGATTACAAATTATATCCATAAACTATTCAATTTACTTTAGGTATTTTTCAAGATTGAATTATTCATTGCGATTCATAAACTGACCTAGTGTATGCCATTGTATAGAAATGGTGCCTAGTAGAAGGAATGAGAACTCCAACAATACGTATGATCCAAAGAGTAATATGGATCATATCATTCACGGTATTAAGACAACATTTATATGGGAAATAGTCTCCTAAGTATTCTCAACATATAAAGAAATAATATCATGTGTTAATAAGATAAGTAAATAATTCTCTGAGTCCTATGGCTTTGAAGGGAAGAAAGAGAAGAAAAGGATGGTAGAGAGAAAGATGGATAAAGGGAAGAGGGGAAAGAAGGATTTTCCCATATGTGATAAATGTGGAAATTATCACCTTGTTAAATTCTTGAAGGGAATGGGAGTTTGTTATAGGTGCGGAGAAAAAGGACACCAAGTATGTGATTACAAGGGTAAGAAAAAGGATTCAAATGTAAAATGATTCATCTTCAAGGTGTTGGGACACTACGTGAATCAATGTCCCAGTAAAGTTATGATACTACCTCAGATGAAGAGGAATGACTAGTATTCTTATGTTGTTATTATAGAATTATTTCATTTGAGTGTTGTATCAACAATATACTGGTTATATGAATTATGGAGATAAATAATGATTGTACCGCAGTACTATTTTATTGAGGATTTGAGATTATATGGTTCTAATAAATGTTACTTAATAGTAACCTATAGTTTTTGTAAAATACATGGTTGAAGGAAAGGTAATCCTTAATATGGTATTGATAATGAGGTAGTGATTTTGGAATACAAGATGGTTGATTTGGATAAAATATATTCGATATTCTTGACTTCCTTGGAACTGATTAATAGTTTGTTTATTTCACCATTGTTGGAATATTCAAAATTTTTGGATATAAGGATTATATCCAGTATTATATAAAGGATAAGGGAGAATGAATGGAATCAATAAGGTTTTATGGTAATTTAGGGTGTTACCATGTTTTAAAATAATACATGATGAAGGTATTCACATGTTATTATGTGGAAAAAAGGATCTTCATTGTGTTTACCTTCCTTATAAATTTTGGACTGTGAGTTTGGACAGAAGTATTTTGGATAAGTCTAAAGGTTGGAATCAATTAAGTGTGACATTTGATATAATTATTAAGGTAAAATAATTTCTTGATATTATTTTTGTATTGTTATAAAAAGGAAAACTTGCAGACCGTGTGACAATAACTTGCGCTACACACAATTCAATAACTTCCACTACATGCAACACCAAGTTCAAGCGCACCATGACTTACCAAACTAGCCGTTCAAAAGTAGTTATGAATAGTGTTTACTGAATTTTGAACTTTATATAATCCTAATAATTTTATAATCTATATTATTATTTTCTAAGACATAATGTAATAATAAATTCATTTTTCAGATAAAACAAGTATTTTTCAAAAAAAATGCAATTTTAATGCCTTTTATTGGAGAACCCTTTTTAAATCCAATATTTGAAACTTTTATATATTCAATTTGACAAAATAAACTTCTTCTTTAGAATCGGGACATAATATCTTAGTTTCAATAAATTTTTGGTGATTTTATGATAACTTTCATATTTTGGTGAATAGTAAAAAATACTATATTTTAACTGAAAACAACTTTTTTAATCAAAATAATTTATATTGGTAAATTATGAATTTAAATGTTTTGGAAGTATAAATATATTATATTTTTACCATTTATTTAAATTATGGTTGTTGTAAGTAATTTCACTTTGAAATTGGATATAAACATGTGTCAATCTTTTGATAGTTATTATTTCTTAAAAATATGCATTTTTTGTATTGACAACAGGAATTAATTTTAAATTAATTTCTGCCACTTATATGTTTTGAATTTCGAAAAATGGATTCCATATTTGGAATCAAGAGGTAAAAATTGTGTTAATATGTAACTTTTATTTTTATAAATAAGGAATATTTACTTCAGTAAATATTTTATTTACCGTGGTTAAAGGGGTAAATCCAGTAAATAAGGTAAAAAAATAATATTATAATAATATTAAATTACCCTAACATGTGTAATCACCCTATTTTCTGATACATGTCCGACCATGGGCATCCTTGGGTCGATTTTGAGATCCCATGGAGCCACTTGGGAGTGATAATGACTTTTTATATTAAATAATCTAAAGTAAAGACCAAAATAACAAAAGCAAATATCTTTTAGTAAAACAATTTTTATATGAGGTTATATAATTGATCTATTACTATAAATAGTCATTATAAATTTAAAACGATTTCCTACCTCAAGATATTTTATTTATAATTTTTAGACATAAAATAATTATATTTTTATATGACACAATAATGATGATCTATTTTCCTTATTAATGAAACAATCAAATAAATTATATTATAAATACTAAAATAAATATAATTTGAAAGTTTTGATGCCATAAAAACATTTTATAGGTGGATATTAAATTTTAGGGTTGATTAAATGTATTTATTTATAAGTAATAAATTTGTTAAGACTTTATAAAAAATCCATTATTAAATAATGTCAAAATTGGCAAAAATGATTTTTTAAAGGAAATACAAAATTATTGGTTGATATAATAATCCTAAAAATCTAATGTTCATCCAAAACACTTATATAATGATAGGTGTATCATTAATGAACCACTTGGGGTTCTCTTGGAAGTTTATCGTAATTTTATTAACCATATAATATAAAAATACAAAGAGACACGGTAAATGTCAAACTATTTAACTAAGAGTTAAATCTCAAATATGAGGTTAATATAGTGACCCAAACCTGTCTAAAACCTATTAGTTGAGTGGTTATAGACCCATACCTACATTATCCTTTAAATAATTCATTTTGGGGCCATTAGAAACCTGAAATTAATTTATTATAAAATAATATTTGAATCTTTTCCTAAGGTGCCCCTCACCCCTCTTATAAAAGGGCACTTCCCCTTATCTCAAATTCACACCTTCAAAGCCATTTGGATCGGCCAAACCCTACCCAAATATCCTATACACTATCCTACCTTAATTCTATAGGCCTTAATTTAGTCATAAAGACAACTTAAGGAGCCCCTTTCATCAAATCAAAAGGAAGAACCCGAAGAAGAGGTAAATATTTCATCACCTCTTTCAAGTTTTTTCTTCTTCTACTTCTTATTTCCTCGTTGTTTCCATTCAAAAATAATAACTCCAGTATATTATATATACTGTGATGTTATTATAAATATTTTACAAACATATGCATTATTTTATCCATCCTTTAAATGACAAGTTACCATACGTGCGTACGTACGGCTTGCAGTATCCACGTCAAGGTGTAGTTGTTATTCAATACATTATTTTTTGGATGGGTATAATAATGATGTATAATTGATTTAAATAATAAATATAACATGGTAATTATTCTTTATATATGATATACCATCCAATTATATACTATTATAATATCAAAAGAATGATATTGTCGCTCGTGCGTATGTACGAATTACCGTATCCACGAACACGTTGAGATTCATTCCCCATCGTATCCATTCAAGACTAATTTTCATTTGATGATTAAAAATATTATTTAAAGACTTAATATCTTTCTGAATATGAATTATATAAATTCTATCAATAAAAAACATTACTTATGTAACAAATCATATAAATGAAAATGAATCAGTTAACACCTGAAACGCTGATAATACTAAAATATTATCAAAAAAGTAATATTAAAAGATCATATATGTTATCATATTAATGTATATGGTTCTTGTATAATTTAATAACAATTTTTTCACCATTATATAGGAGGTTAACCTACCCTCGACCAAGAAAATGTACAAGGTAAGGGTTATTTCCTCAATCTCATTATTATCTGATACTATTCATGTGTAAGTATTTTTCTAGGACATACTTATCAACGATACCCATATTTCATAAAAATGTTTTCAAAAGGAATCTGTTAAGGTTTTTATGAAGGTAATATTTTATTAGATCATCATTTTAAAAGTTTTAAATATTTATCTTTCTAAACCATTTTAATCAATGTCCATGTTTTCAAAATGATTTTAAGGATTTATTTATATGGACATGAATGTTTTGAAATGATAATTCGTTTCAAAAGTTTCAAAGTGGTATAGGACAATTTGATTCAAAAATATCTTTTAAATGACTTCCTTTATAAATTGTGATACTTTTAAATGATTTCATGAAAAAGGGGTGTTTCTCTCAAAGTATTTTAATGATCATTTTCATCTATGTCAACATCCTTTAATGGATTTAAACTTGTTTGAACTTGATTTATTATAGATACAATATTCCATGTTGTATTAAAGGTTTTGTGATATGTTTGACTGTAGATGTGATATATTTATACCATTCAAGTCTTATGGTTAAAGTATTGACATTTCATATGATAATTTTAATACGAATGTTTATATTATGTTTTAACCTTTTCATATGAGGAATGCATTGGACTTAGTAAGTGATGGATGGATCCCGCTATAGCTCCTCGATGCATTGCTAGGTCTCATGAGACAAATAGATGTGGAATTATCCAGGGAATTTCCCAATTTTATATATAGTTTTGGCCGAGGCCTTAATCATTTTTAGACGTCTTGGACGAGGCCTGACAAAATGTTTCAGAATGTCCAGTATTATACATTTCCTCATTATAAAAATAATATTGGTGGTTCATGTGGTAATTCAACTAGTAGAATACCCATTATTGTGTATTATTATGACATTATTTACTCAGCTCATATTACTTCCATAAAAGTGTCCATGTTTATTATTTTTAAAGGCATGTGTTTTCAATTATTCACCATTCTTATTATTTATGTTATCTTCTGCTGTATTGTTTACTCTTACTGAGCATCTGATCTCACCCCTTTCTTATGTTTTATTTTCCTAGGATCCCAAGAACTGTATTATTTTTGATATGCAGGGTTAAGCTTAGGGAACAATGGAATTATCGAAGGATTTTTTGTGTGTTTTATGTTAGAAAGTGTAATGTAACATTTATGTATATAATCTATTTTCCAATACTGCTAAACTGATTGGTCTTTCGGGAATTTATTACATGTAAATATGCCAATGTTTTAAAATAATTCACCAACTCTAAGAATCTAGTGTCGGGGAATTACAGTTCGTATCAGAGAAAGTCTAGCAATAACTTTGGAAACTAGATTTAGATAAACTCTGATTAGAGCACATTATCCTAAGATAGACTTTGAGGATTAGTATAGAAGAACTTCCTAGAATTTTTTGTATTGTATATATTTTGTGAGTTTTCCAAGAAATACATCTATGTATGGATACAAGCAGTTAGAGGTGCCTCTGGCATAGATGAACCAAGGGGTAAAACCTGAAAACCCCACTTTGAGCTAGACTCGAACGGGAACTGGTGCACGACAACGGGCCTTGTTGCACTCTTGGTTACGAAACTCTTAGGGGATATGCTTAGGATAATTATCATTTTACTTACAAACCATTATGAATGATTTATGAGTATATACTTTGTTAAAGAAAATATTTTTATGATTACAAATTATATCCATAAACTATTCAATTTACATTAGGTATTTTATAATCTTGGAATTATTCATTGTGGTTCATATACAGACCTAGTGTATACCATTGTATAGAAATGGCACCCAGTAGAAGGAATGAGAACTCCAGAAATATGTATGATGCAAAGAGTAAGATGGATCATGTCATTCATGGTATTAATCCAACATTTAGAAGGTAAATAGTCTCCTAATTATTATCAACATATGAAGAAATAATATCATGTGTTAATATGATAATTAAATAATTCTCTGAGTCTAATGGCTTTGAAGGGAAGCAAGAGAAGAAAAGGATGGTAGAGAGAAAGATGGATAAAGGGAAGAGGGGAAAGGAGGATTTTCCCATATGTGATAAATGTGGAAATAATAACCTTGGTAAATGATTGAAGGGAATGGGAATTTGTTATAAGTGTGGAGAAAAATGACACCAAGTACATGATTTCAAGGGTAAGAAAAAGGTTTCAAATGTAAAATGCTTCATCTGAAAGGTGTTGGGACACTACATGAATTAATGTCCCAGTCATCAGTGTATACCACAAATGATGCTATTGGATAATAATCAAGTTATGATACTACCTCATATGAAGACAAATGACTAGTGTTATTATGTTGTTATTATAGAATTATTTCATTTGAGTTTTGTATCAAGAATATACTGGTTATATGAATTATGGATATAAATAAGGATTATACTGGAGTATTTTTTTATTGAGGATTTGACATTATATAGTTTAAAGAAAAGTTACTTAATAGTAAGCTATAGTTTTTGGGAAATACATGGTTGAAGGAAAGATAATCCTTAATATGGTCCTGATAATGAAGTAGTGATTTTGGAATAAGAGATAGTTGATTTGGATAAAATATATTGGATATTATTGACTTCCTTGGAACTGATTAATAGTTTGTTTATTTCCGCATTGTTGGAATATTCAAAATTTTTGGATATAAGGAATATATCCAGTATTATATAAAGGATAAGGGAGAATGAATGCAATCAGTAAGGTTTTATGGTAATTTAGGATGTTACCATGTTTTAAAATAATACATGATGAATGTATTCACATGTTATTACATGTAAAATAAGATCTTCATTGTGTTTACCTTCCTTATAAATTTTGGACTGTGAGTTTGGAAAGAAGTATTTTGCATAAATCTAAAGGTTGGAATCAATTAAGTTTGAAATTTGATATGATTTTTAAGGTAAAATAATTCCTTGAGTTTATTTTTTGGATTTTTATATAAATGAAAACATGTAGACCCTATGACAATCCGTCACGTCGGAAAAAGCTGTGGTAAACGAACCCAAAACCATAATGTGATTGGGATATATTGCCTACCAACAGACTAGGTGAAGTCCCTAGATTGTATAATCTAGTTTATGAAAAGGGTATGATATGTGAATTATAAATTAATTATTTTTGGAACCCTATACGATTAGGACAAATAGAATATTGTTTTTGAAATCTTTTGGAGTGAAAGATTATTTTGTGGTAGGAATTAATTGAAGGATAAAACTCTACTGGTCAAGTATATATATATATGTATTTATATAATTTTTTTCCTCTTATTATATGGGTAAATTAATTATTAAACTTTCAGAAAGGGATCATAAAACAAAAAATGTGTTATCCTAATACCTTATGTTTTATTGAACCGATGCTATTTTAAATCATCACAGATTGATGGATTTAAGTCCCTAAATTTTATACTTGTTTGTGATTGATGACCTAAACCACTCCCTTTAAATATTTATGATTTTCCTCTAATTATGTGTCTCTAGTTTCCAACAATGTTCTCATAATTGAGATCATAATTTGGTGGTGACGCTTTCATTTCCCTTTTCCTCTTTTTAAGACTAAATTTTGTTAACCCAATTTCCAATGTGGGTTTTACCAAAAAAGGTATTTTCTATTTTAAACCTTTTATTTTCGAAGAACAATTTTAAATTTAGAGGATGCAATTTATTAAAGGAGGGAAGAATGTAACACCCCAAGATTTTATAGTACGTCAAGATTTCATAGTACGCTATTTTTTCAAAGTACTTCAATAACTTGCACTACACGCAATATCGAGTTCCAGCGCACCACGACTTACCAAACTAGACGTTCAAAAGCAGTTATGAATAGTATTAACTGAATTTTGAACTTTATATAATACTTATAATTTTAGAATCCATATTATGATATTTTTAGATATAATGTAAGAACAAATTCATTTTTTCAGATAAAAGAAGTATTTTTCAAAAAAAAAATGCAATTTTACCGCCTTTTAATGGAAAACCCTTTTAAAATCCAACATTTTAAACTTTTATATATTAAATTTTACAAAATAAACTTCTTCTTTATAATTTTAAAATAATAATTTAGTTTTAATAAATTTTTGGTGTTTTTTTGATAACTTTCATATTTGGGTGAATAGTGAAAAATACTATATTTTAACTGAAAACACTTTTTTAATCAAAATAATTTATAGTCTTAAATTAGAAATTTTAATGGTTTGGAAGTATAAATATATTAAATTTTTACTATTTAATCAAATTATGGTCATTTTAAGTAATTTCACTTTGAAATTGAACATAAACAAGTGTTAATGTTTTGATAGTTATTATTTCTTAAAAATACACCTTTTTATTTTTGATAACAAGAATTAATTTTAAATTAATTTCTGGCACATATGTGTTTTGAATTTTGAAAAATGAATTCCATATTTGGAATCATGTGGTCCAAATTGTGTTAATATGTAAATTTTATTTTTATACATTAGGAATATTTACTTCAGTAAATATTTTGTTTACTGTGGTTAAAGGGGTAAATCTAGTAAATAAAGTTAAAAAATAATATTATAATATTATTAAATTACCCTAACATGTGTCCTAACCCTATTTTATGATATATTTAAGACCATGGACATAATTGGGTCGATTTTAGGATCCCATAAAGCCACTTGGGAGTGATAATGACATTTTATATTAAATAATCTAAAGTAAAGACAGAAATAACAAATGCAAATATCTTTTAGTAATTTTTTTTTAAATGAGGTTTTTAAATTTTTATTTTCGACTATAAATATTAATTACAAAGATAAAAATATTTCATACCTCAGGATATTTTATTTATAATTTTTAGACATAAAATAATTATATTTATATATGACACAATAATGATGAGGTATTTTCCTTATTAATGAAACAATCAAATAAATTATATTATAAATACTAAAATATATATAAATTGAATGGTTTTATGCCATAAATATTTTTTATAGGTTAATATGAAATATTAGGGTTGATTAAATGTATTTAGTTAGAAGTAATAAATTTTTTAGTACTTTATCAAAAATCAATTATTAAATAATGTCAAAATTGACATAAATGTGTTTTTAAAAAAATACAATATTATTGGTTGATATAATAATCATAAAAATTTAATTTTCATCCAAAAGACTTATATAATGATAGTTGTATCATTAATGAACCACTTGGGGTGATCTTGAACATTTATAGTAAGTTTATTAACCATATAATATAAAAATACAAAGAGACATGGTAAATGTCACACTATTTAACAAAGAGTTAAATCTAAAATATAAGGTTAATATAGTGACCCAAACCTATATAAAACCTATTGGTTGAGTGGTTATTGACCCATAACCACATTATAATTTAAATAATTCATTTTCAATCCATTATAAACCGAAAATTATTTTATTATAAAATAATATTTCAATCTTTTCAAAAGGTGCCCCTCACCCCTCTTGTAAAAGGGCAGTTCACCTTACCTAAAATTCAAACCTTCAAATCCCTTTGGATCTGTCAAAACCTACCCTACTATCATCTCCACTGTCCTATATTAACTCTAGAGGCCTTCCTTTGGTTATAAATACATCCTAAGGAGCCCTTTTGATCAAATCAAAAGGAAGAACCCGAAGAAGAGGTAAATATTTCGCCACCTCTTTCAAGTTTTTTCTTATTTCACTTATTCTTTCCTTGTTTTTTATATTATAAAATAATAACTACAGTATATTATATATAATTTTATGTTTTTATAAATATTGTAAAAACATATCAATTATTTTATCCATCCATTGAATGACATGTCACCATACGTGCGTATGTACGACTTACCGTCTCCACGTCGGGGTGTTGTTGGTATTCAATACATTATTTTTTGGATGGGTATAATAGTGATGTTTAATTGATTTAAATAATAAATATATAGTGATATTTATTCTTTATATATGATATAACATCCAATTATATATGATTTTAATATCAAAATAATGATATTGTCGCTCGTGCGTACGTACAGATTACTGTCTCCACGAACACGATAAGATTCTGTCCCCATCGTATCCATTCAAGACTAATTTTCATTTGATGATTAAAAATAATTTTTAAAGACTTAATATCATTATTAATATGAATAGGATACATCATATCCATAACAAACATTACTTACATAACAAAGTATATAAAGGAAAACAAATCAGTTAACACCCGAAACAACGATAATACTAAAATATTATTGACAAAGTAATATTAAAAGATCATATATGATATAATATTAATGTATATGGTTATTTTATAATTTAATAACAATTATTTCACCATTATACAAGAGTTTAACCTTCCATTGACCAAGTAAAAGTACAAGGTAAGGGTTATTTCGTCAATCTCATTATTATCCATTATTGTTCATGTGTAAGTATTTTTCTAGGACATACTTATCATCGATTCCCATATTTTATAAAAATGTTTTCAAAAGGAATATTCTAAGGTTTTATGGTGGGTGTATTTTACTAGATTATAATTTTAAATGTTTTAAATATTTATCTTTGTAAACCCTTTTAATCAATGTCCATGTTTTCAAAATGATTTTAAGGATTTATTTATATGGACATGAATGTTTTGAAATGATAATTCTTTTCAAAAGTCTCAAGTGGTATGGGACACTTTGTTTCAAAAATATATTTTAAATTAATTCCTTTATAAATTGTGATACTTTTAAATGATTTCATGAAAAAGGGGTATTTCTCTCAAAGCATTTTACTGATCATTTTCATCTATGTCAACATACTTTAATGGATTTTAAACTATTTTGAAGTTGATTTATTATAGATACAATCTTCCATATTATATTGAAGTTTTTGTGATATGTTTGACTGTGGATGTGTTTTTTTTATAGTATTAATGGATTATGGTTAAAGTATTGACATTTCGTATGCTAGTTTTAATATGAATGTTTATGTTATGTTTCATCCTTTTCATATGAGGAATGCACCAGACTTAGTAAGTGATGGGTGGAGCCCAATATAGCTCCACGATGCATCGGTAGGTCTCATGAGACAACAAGACATGGAATTGGACGAGACATTTTCCAATTTGATATATGGTTTTGGCCGAGGCCTTAATCATTTTTAGACATCTTGGACAAGGCCTTGACAAAATGTTTCAGAAAGTACAACATTATACATCCCCTCATTATGAAAATAATATTAATAGTTCATGTGGTAATTAGACTAGTAGAATACCCATGATTATGTTTTATCATGGCATTATTTACTCAGCTCATATTCCTACCATAAAAGTGTTCATGTTTATTATTTGTAAAGGCATGTGTTTTCAATTATTCACCATGATTAATATTTATGTTATCTTTTTATATATTATTTATTTTTACTGAGCATCTGAGCTCACCCCTTTCTTATATTTTATTTTCCCAGGATCCCAAGAAGTGTTTTATGTTTGAGATTCAGGGTTAAGATAAGGGAAAAATGGAATTCTCAAAGGATTTTTTTGTGTTTTATGTTAGAATGTGTAATGTAATATTCATGTATGTAATCTATTTTCCAAGACTCCTAAACTGATTGGTCTTTCAGGACTTTATTTCATGTAATCATGCCAATGTTTTAAAATAATGCACTGAATCTAGGAATCTAGGGTCGGGGCGTTACATACAGAAGATATAAATGGAAATCCCAAGACTTATCATGCTACAGACCATCGCGTTTTTGGGTCGATTTATCGCCGAGGTCCTCCTAGTGTGGTGAGGAAGATAAAGAGTTGAACCCTACAAAAAACCAACCACTGTATCCCTGTGCCATCAGTTTTTAAATCCCAAATCGAATGTCAGTGTTTGCACAAACTCACTGGAGGAGAAAATCGAGCATTGCACCTTATACCCAATCCACTTGATCTCCAGCCATTTTCTTCGATGCATGCCTCTACCTTGATGAAACTGGCCAAACATCCATCAATGATGAATAAAATAATATGTACCCATGTTTGATCCATGCCTCTACGACCTACCGGAGGATACCACTACTCTTTGAGGAAGATAAAGACAAAAAATCAAGATCTTCCATACCCGTCGCTTGGAGAATGGGAAGGAGGAGACTGCAAAGCGAAGGAGATGTTGTCGTGAGTCTGTGCAGGCGATTTGCAGGAAATGAATTGGGAGTAGATTTTTTTACATAAATTGATCGAACTGATCGAACCAACCCGATGTGAGATGGGTTGGGTCAGGTCAGGTCCGAAGCAAGAAACACAAGTGACCCAACCGAACCCGACCCAACCTATTTTGGTTGGGTCAAATGTAAAAACCCCCCAAAACTGACCTGACCTGACCCATGGACACGCCTACTTCAAGAGATAATAAGATCCATGTTTAGTGAATACTCAATTTCAAAACATATTTGGGTAGAAGGTGTTCGTAATGGTTATTATACAATAAATCGAGTTTTAATTCAAAATTTTATTAATAAAACCCCTTATGAGTTGTGGACGGGCCAAAATACAAAAGTTTTATACTTCAAAGTATTTGGTTGCAAAGTATTTATTTTAAATACAAAATACAACTTACATAAATTTTCACCTAAATCTGATGAAGGAATTTTTTTAGGTTTTTCCACTACTTATAAGACTTATATATTTTTTAATAAAAACACCTATGTGTATATGAAAATACTAAATGTATTAGTACTCCCATTGGAACCTCAAAAACCCATGATCTTGATGAAACTTGGAAACCTTTTGATCAAACAAAATCTAGAGGTATGATTGGAATTCTACCATACTTAATAGAGAGTCATCAAGACTTAATGTTTTCCATATTCTTATGTGGTATATATCAATATAATCCAAAAAAATACAATTTAAAAGTTGTGAAAATGATTTTTCCAGTATTTAAAATGAACTTTATATTTAAGCCTTTTCTATTCTTATGGAAATTATTTTGAATTGAAAAGTTTTTCAGATGCTGACTTTTGTGGTTGTAGAATAGATAGAAAGATTACTTCTAAAACTTCTCATTTACTATGAGATTATTTAGTTTCTTAGTCATGGAAAAAACAAAACTCAGTTGCACTCTCCACTACTAAAGTTGAATATGTGGCAGCTGGAATTTGTTGCACTAAAGTGTTGGGGATGCAAAGGACACTCACAAATTACGACATGAGTCTTACTAAAACTCAAATATTCTGTGATAAAAAAATGGTTTTAGAAATGTCATGTATGTCTTTTTAATTACCATAAAAGGGATGAATTCAAGCCTAAGTCCTGGATATGTTTCATTATGGAGTACAGTGATGAAAATTTTGGATTTGGGATTTGATATTTTGACTAATAGAAGATCATTAAAAGTAAAAATGTCCTCTTCAATGAATATATCCTGTGAAAAGATTAAAATTAGGTGGAAGATGATATTATGAAAAAATAATTAATTGATATTTTCCAAGTTGATCTAAATAGTAGTCCATAAGCTTCAATTAGTTTGAAGAGTATGAAAGTTTTAGAAATACCAGATAGTTTGGGTAGATAAGATGGATGTCATATTTTAAAGGTACCGCTGTGAATAAATGTTCTTGAAAGTTTTAGGAGTAAAAAATATTACTTTAGAGTTTCATAAGAAATAGTACTAGATGGTGCAGAACCTAATGTTTAGTTTAAGAGTTTTTCTTGGATTAAAGGACCTATGAAAAATTTGTATAGGGTGTTAACTACTTACTCCTTAAAGGTTGTGGATAACCCAAAATCACAAAGTGGTGGTAAGTACAAGTGACTTGTGATAATGGGATTTATTAGTAAAAGTGGATATCTTCACATTACTATTCAACAGAACCAAGGATCTGAGAAAACATCCTCCATGAAAAATATCATGAGAGGAAAAATGATTACACCGGTTGATAGAATAATAGAAAATGAAGAAAAATAATAAGGAAACACTTATTCTAAACGGTAATTAATAAATTAAAGGTGTCAGTTTCATTAAAATAGTTTATATAATTGTTAATCATGAAACAATTTTAATGGTTTTTATGGTTGATGAAAATGGGGGTCTATGTATTGAACAATTTTATTTGATGATGAAATTCATTAATGGTAATTTAGAAGAGGAAATTTTCATGAAGAAACTGGTAGGCTTTATAGAAATAGAAAGGACTGAACTTGTGTGTAATATTAAATGAAGTTTTTTTGTGTTTCAAAAAATACCCAGAAAATTTTATTTAAAGTTAAATACCTTTATAGAAATGAACAAGTTAATTTGGTGTAATTTTGATAATTTATTATAGTAGAAGGTGTTTGATGTTAGATGTTTCATTATGATTATCTTATTCATGGATTATATTTTTCTAGAAGGTTTTAAGATAAAATAGATTAAGGAGTTAATAGTTAAATTGTTTAAAATATTTTAGATAATGAATTTTAGGGATGTAAAATAAATTTTGAGGGGTGTGGATCAATATAGAATTTATTATGGGAACTATGTTGTATTAGTCTAAATACGTATGGATGTTCTTGGAAAGATTGAGAATGTTTGGATTTAAGCCCGTGATAACCCCATTGTATAGATGTTTTATAATATCTAAAGAAAATGAAATGATAATGGTAGATTTGGATGATTACATGTAAAATGTTTTTTATACAATAGGGTTCAAAATCTTAATTAGTTATTTGGTTTGTAAAAGTTATCCCATTTTATATACAATGGGAGTGGTTAGAGGACTCATATAGAATTTGATAAGCGAGCATTAAAATGATGGAAAGTAGAAAATTTGGAATCTTTAAGGTACTATTAACTTATATATGTGTTATGGAATGAATGATCTATCACACAATTTTTTAGATAAATAATTTGGAGAAGATACACACACATAGAAGTACCTCTGACTATGTGTTTACTTAAGGAGAGATGTTTGTGAGATGGTTGTTTAGACAAAAGTTGGTAGTTTCACTATCTAACATTGAAGTGTAGTGTGTGAAAATTATATAAGTTTGGATGGATTTTATTTGGTTAAAGTGTTTTCTAGGGGAACATGGGAGTCACCCAGTGAATGGAACATTGTTTTATGATTTTCAAAGTGTAATATATCTTGTTAGGAATTTTGTGTTTCACTCACAGAAGAAACACAGTCATATGGAGTATTAATTTATCTAGAGTCTTTAACAAGATTGAGGGATGGATATGTAAAAGTTCAGTTTAAGTTAAAATATAGTGGATAGACTAACCAAAGTTGTAGTTTGGGAAAATTTGGGGCATTACCATGCTTTAGTAGGGATTGAATAATGGAAGGAATAATTAAAGGATCATATATGTTATAGGAGAAGATAAGGATAATAAGAAAGGAATATGGATATAATGTGACTAGAAATTCATAAAGGAACTTAAAAATAGTAGTCAAGTGGGATACTGCTACGATTGGAGTTGTAAATCCACATATCTGGTTAAGTTACTGAACTTTTGGAAGGATTGGTTTTAGAAATATTTTTCAATAGTAGAATGGTAGAGTTGTGTAACTATCAATCAAGAATAGTAAATATTAGAATATGGAAGGATTATTTTCATATATTTCTATACTAAGAAACTATAGGTGGGGTGGGTGAATTAATGTTTATAAAATGACTATTAATTTTTGACCACATCAAGTTTGAGTTGATCTGAATCAAATACTTTCAATCAACTCATAGATTAGAGTAAAATAAAATTTAATAAATATTTTGAATATATATATACATGTTTATATATATAAATAATAATTATATGAACATAATATTACCAATGGAATTAATGAAAATATAGAGTATTGATTGAAAAACCAAATACTCCTTTAAAGGATATTATACAACAACACTTTTATCCAAAGTGTAATGTATAAAAATAAACCTGATCCATGTTATCCTATCTTGCAATCCTTGGAATCCTTAGATTTTAAACTTGTTGGAAGACATATATATATTCCACAACTAGAATCTATTTACATAAACATGTCAAGAGGTATTAGTGTCTTAACCCCATACAATCTATCTTCAAACCTAAAATCTCTAAAACAAATGGTCTATAGAGGCCCAGTTACACACACTAAAAGCTCTTTGATATCATTGTTTAGAATAATAAACAAATACAATGATTTTTTTTGAGAATTTATAATGAGAAAACCTCACCAATTCATTATCTAGGAGAATCACTCTAAATAAACTATAATTAAAAGATCTCAACAAAACAAGTTGTCTCATACTTTAACATTATTGAACTCTTAATAATGATTGTAATTTCTCATAACTACTTCCGAACTGTAAGGTCTTAGTCTTTATTTATCGAAAACATTATAATGGTTGAATTTATAATCCTTAGGTTCTATTGTAGTGGAATCATAAGTAGAAGCTCCATCTTCCAAAGGACTCAACTCTACCCTACATCCTCTTATGATATTACTTTTCATCTCTAAATCATTCCAACTTTCAGTAAATTAAATTTGACATGAAATCTTATTTATACATATTTTTAAATAGTTTATCATATTATTAAATCCTTAGAAATTAAATTTTCCAAATTTTCATCCTGTAACGTAAATAAAACCACAACCAAACTTAATTTTAAATGAGTTTACATCATTAGTGTACATTGATTTTTGAAACTAAAGACAATTTTAGTATTTGACTTAATAGTTTTCCCATTTTTGAAAACAAAAAACACGAAAAAAATTATTTTTTGATTGAATTTTAAAATTAATAATCTATATATATTATAATGTAATAAATATCTCCCTTTTAAAATATTTTAAAAAAATTAGTTAGACCAAAGTAAATTAAATCACTTTCTCTATTAAATAATCCAAATTTTATACGATCAAGTATCCCGATATGTAAATTATAAAACTTATATAATTTTTCAAAATTATCCCCCATTGTGAAATGAAAATGCAACTATAATACAATTTTTAAAACATATATTCACCTTTTGGATTTTCAAAATAGAACATAAAAATAAGTATAAAAATTGAAGCAGTGCAGTAAAAAAATAACCTATTTTGTTTTCAAAACAAACTATACGTTGAAACATTCATGAATTTTAAATAAGTTCATTCAACCTATAAATCATTCAATAAATAGAATAATTATCCACCATAATAACACATTTAAAGGATTTAAACAATTATCAATAAAATCATCTTGAAATTTTGAGGGAAATAGTTGAGTTTCAAATAACATCAACCATGAATTTTAAAAAAATATCCATAAATTATTTAGAATATAAAAAAGTTAAAAAATTATTTCTTTTTATGAAAATTTTCAATCATATGTTTCTGTTTCTCAATCTAATTCCCTTGGTCTTCCATCTTCGTTTATTGAGAATTTATCTTCTGATATTTCTCTTCAATTATTTGAATCCCATCTTCTATTTTTTGATTCCGCGCTACTGGTTTTTGATTCTTTATTACCTTTTTTGATTCTACCCCATAAATAAACTCTTAATCTCTTCAATGAACTTATCCTGTAGGTATATATTTTCTCCATAAACATTGAATAATTTTTAAATATCTTCTTATTTCTTATATAATTTCTCAAAATATTAAATCAAATGATAATTATTATATTCAATAACATGGATATATTTATCTATGGATCTAAAAAATTTATCACATTCATTCAACTTTTAATAATTAACTTTATAATATTACATGTAAATTATTATATTAAATTTTACATCAAAAAAATAATAAACTAAATGATTTCACATTAAAAATTATATAAATTAACCATATTCCCATATATCATATTTAGTGTTGTATTATTCTTAGGAATAATATCAAATATACTATTTAAATTCCTTATAAAATCAATTTGGAAATTTACTTTTCTATAAATAATTTGACACCTAGTACTCACACATGATTTCAATTAACTATTTTTTTATTTTTTCCAACTTATTCATGATTAAATACATGGGATTTTTTCTTCTTCGTAGTAATATCAATAATATTTAAAACCTTATCATATTTATCAACTCTGATTTCATTTTTAGTGTTTTCTTATGCTGACTTATTTTTATTTTTTTTTCATTTTTACTATATGAAAAAGATCTTGATCTAGATTAACTTTTATATTTTGATGAAGAAATTTATTTTGAGAAATTTATATATGGAGAGGAAGTCACAATAATAGAGGTATGAGAATAATATTCTTTAAATGTTTATTCTTCAAATTCCTTTTTTGAAAACTTCATTTATAGTCCCTTTTGAGTATTCATTATATTTACTACTTCAGAATAAATAATAGTATTAGTATGGAATTATTCACCCAATATATCTCCAAATTTAATAGATTTAGGTGGACTGATAAATTGAACTGTTTGATCCCCTTTAATAACTTTAATATGAGAAGGATAGAGTGATGGGGAATTCTAATGAACTTATTCTCTCACTATGTTTTTATCTTTTACATCCAAGTGAACTTTGTTTTATAATATTCTCTTCAATTATCACTCCTTTGATCCAGATAAATGGTATAATAACTCTAGATTTTTTTTAAATATTCAACTTTAATAAATAGTTATTTTTATTTTCATCTTTGTATTTATTCCAATTGAAGTATTCATTTATATCCTTAATTTTTTCTTCATCTAAAACAATACATTTTTTCCACATCTCGTTCACCTTCTTATTTTTAATTTCTCATCCTTCAGTTTTTAAGAATCACTATACATATCTACAAAATTTTAAAATGTAGTATCTGATGTGAATCTTTTATATTGAATGAAAAGTTTTACATCATTTTTATCTTTTTATAAAGATATAAGGTGGAAATAAAGTGAAATTCTCATACTTATCTATTTTAAACAATTTTCTTCAAATATTTTTAGCCTTTATATAACCAAATGTAGTGGAATTTTAAAAAAACATCCACTCATTTTGGTCATAAAACAATCTCATACAAGATATGATCTCTGTATTTAATTTATTTTCTTTAAATATTTTATAAAATTATTCATTCTTAAAACCTTATTACTTTTGAAACTTCATGAGAATCCATTTTAATAATTGGGTCTAAAAAAAGTTTTTTGGGTTCATTATACGAGTGAAAATTCTTCAATATACACGACATGAATATAAAAATATTTATCCATTTCATATTTATTAGGTAGTTCAAAATATGAAAACCTTATATTTTTATCAATTCCTTTTCATCCTTTTTAGTTAAAAAAATGATTTCATGATGTACAAGAATTCATATAATTAAGCTAAAATAGGATAATTCAATATTACAGAATATATGTAACCTCCTCAACTTTATCATTCTTTGTTTAATCCCTTACTAAAACCAAAATTTTTTAATGCAATCATTTAACGTCATTAACCAGAGTGATAAATCATATGATTATGAAAATCATTCATATAATGTACTAAATTATGAAACCGTATTTTCAATATATAACACCTTAAGTTTAACCTAGGTTATCCACATTCATTATCTATTCAAATACTTTAAAATGGATCACAAATAAAATGTAAAGTAACCCAAATATATCTTCTGTGACTATCTATCCAGGTGTGTAGTCTTATTCCCACTCATCATGCATTAGTGATGATTGCATTAATACCTAATCCACCCCCTTTTATATTGCTACCCCTATGTGCATCTCTTCCCCATAAATATCCAATTTCTATAATCTAGACATGGATGTATTTTCTAGGAAAACAACACAACTTTATATACCTTAACTTTGGTTTTTCTCCAATACTTAGTATTATGCTAAGGGTTATCAGTAAAGTTTTATGATCTTAGTTTCAAAAAATAAATATTCCAAGATCTGATACCAACTATAGAAACTATAAATGAACATACAAAAATAACATATTACTTGATGAATATTCATAATGATCAATTCCAGAGCCATAAATGTTTAGTGTATTTTGAAACAAGGATACATAAACAAATGGTATATAACATATTTACATCATCTCACATTCACTTCGGCACAACTCGCACCCTTTTTATAAATATTATAAATAAATTATTTTTTCCTAACATGGGGAAATAAAAAATAAGAAATTGTGACATTATATTCTCACATGGGTGATACAAATAAATAGTCAAAACTGGGAATAAGATTGCATTAGGGCACAAGAGAATGATATTAACATTATAAAATCATTTCCAAAAATTCATAGATCATAAAAATGAATCATGGGATAAATAATTTGAAATTCATAAGACAAAAATCATAATATAATCAAAGATAATGAACCCTAAGAATATAAATTTGGCATATCAACATGTCATTGGAGAGTTTCATAAATTTACCAATAATTATAATCATAAAAATACTATGTCAAGGATATACACATTAAGACATTCATCACATGTTAGTCTAGAGATAACCGCCCATGTACCTACTTCAGGGTTGGGATAATCTATCATGTACCCAATATTATTATTCACATAACCTCCCATGTACCCTCTTCTCATATTGGGACAACCACCCATATTCCCTCTTTTGTACTTAGGATATCCTCCCGTCTACCCTCTTTTTGGCTTGGAAAAAACTGTCATGTAACCTTTTAGCTCATAAAACATTTATATTTACCTAATTAATTGGTGTAATATAAAGGAACCACCCATCACATAATCATAATCCATTCAAATGTATGCCGTCATATCATGAAAACATTTATCATTACATAAAAGCTTAACCCATGGAAGAAAATGATTTTCATCAATATTAAATAATCATAAAAAAATGATCTAGATGAAGAATAAATATGGTAACATTGGATCATGGTCCCAGTAAAGTATAAAAAAACAATAATGGATTTATTTTTATATTAAAATTCTTTTCAAATATCACTTGAACATTTATTAAGAAAAATACAAATTTCATTTTTGATAAAAATTATTTAAAATCTTAAAATTTCAAATATATTAAGGAAAAAAATTATCTTTTAAAAGAAATATAGAAACATGTAATGTATGATTAAAATAAAGTTTAATTCATGATTGTGGGGAAATGAATCCATATTGTATACATTAAAATAAAAATTCTTTTCACATTTTTGGTAAAAAGAAAAAATACCACATTTGGAAAATGACAAGATTATTACTTTTAAATGTTTTATAGAAAAAAGATGTCGGTAAAATGGATTTATAAAATCATTGGATAATGGTAAATTTTTTATTTAAATCATTTTAAATAAAATATGGATGCAGAAGAAAAATATTCATCACCGAAGAGAGAAATAAAGTCTGTTTTCCTTATAAATAATCTTTTGATATTTTGAGTATTGAAGGGGAAAAAAATAAAATGTAACAATGTAATCTATAAAAGTAGAAATAGTATAATAAAATACATATTATTATTTTAGAGATATATTATATAATTTCATCATCATAAATTTAATCATAAGTGATCATAATAAAAATGAGATTGTTACGTAAAACCCTTTCTAATTTGTTAAATTTTTATTATTAAGTACTACTAATTGAATAAAATCAAGTAAAAGATTTAATATAATTAAAATAAAGATATTAATGATACAATATAAAAAATATTAAGTATATAAAACTCATAGAAAAATATAAGTATATAACATGGTATATGTCCGAATGAAGAAAATTCGAGACATTATACCATTTCCACTTTGGAAACTTTTGAATAAAATACACGTGCATGAAATAATTTGAATTTTAAATTTAAATACCATGAATAAAAATTATAAATGATTTATTATTTCAAATTATCAGTATACACACCTCATAAATATAAATATTTTTATAATATCGAACATATATCAATTAAAAAAATGAGATGAAGAACTCTTTCCTCAATTATGTCTTGCTATGTATGTGATATAATCTCTTGTATAATAAATATAAATTTATATTAATTATATAAAAAAATATATTGATACTTTTAACATCATATATTATCAAATTATAACATTTATGTACCCATTTATTCATAATTCTTTATTAAAAACCCCATTTTTAGGTGGCAATTGTTTCGTTTCTCATGCATGTTTCGGTTAAGAGGTTATGATCCTTGAAATTTAATCATGGTTTTATATTTTTTTTAATAATTATATTAATTTCATATATATTAAATATATATATATATATATATATATATATTTATAACCATTCAAATAAAGCAGTGATGAAAAATGAATTACATTGCTTTGTTAAGGCTGTAGTATGTACAAACACACGAGTGATTTTTCCATGTTTTGATGGATAGAATGAAAGAAAGTTAGATTATTATTCACGTTCATAGAATAATTATTATATCATAAATAATATATATATATACACAAACTCACACAATAAATTAATCATAATAACCAACCATGAAATCTGTTAATGTAAAATGAATCAAATAGCCACATTGAGGTGGTAGTCAACATGTATGCATGAGTGATACTTTGGTTTCACATTTTATGGAGAATATACGGGAAATTATTTCCAAATAATCATAATAAAATCTCAGAATATTTATTATACTAAATTAATCATTTTTTATAGGTACGATATGTTTAGAGAAGGGTGAGGAAGAAAAAATTTAAAGAGTTTGGTTAAGATTTATGCCTCTTCTTGGAGAGACGTTCTTTGGTTTACTCTTTACGCCTTGAAATATTGGAATTAGGAGAAGAAAGTGCTCTAAGATGAAGGTAAGGAATATAGAATTGTTTTCAATAGGTATCAGATAATATAAAAGGCTCAAATTTTATAAATAAAGGGCAAAAAGAGGTTCCCATTTATAAGTGAGTAGAGGGACACACATGGAATTACTTAAATGACTTCAGAAATATAAGGGGAATTTATTTAAAAAGTGGATCCAAATAAAAATTAATTAATATAGAAGATAATATAAGGTTTATATATATTTAAAAAATTATAATTGGCCAATTTTCTATTGAATTACTACACTTATATCATAGTATAACTCTAAGTAAACCCGTTTTAACCTTAACCATGATAACATGATTTTACTGTTTTTACTATTAATTATGTCCAAAAAATTAAGTTGACCCTATTTAATTATATTAAATATACTAATTAATGATGTGGAATATATTTAAAAATATTTAATTTCTATAAGACTTATAATTTAATTTTAAATAAGTGGACGAAACACAGAGAAAACCCGTTTTTAGAAAAAAAATCTATTTTTAATTTTAAAATTGTATTTACATCCATTATTTGCCTAGTTAAAAAAATAAAATGAATTAGAAAACATTATATTAAAAATAATATATATATATTTCATTAAAAAATTTATCAATAGTTATTAATTTAATTTATTATGTTAATAACACTACGTAAAAATAAAAATGTTTTTAGAAAAATGTGTTTTTAAATGTAAAAAGGAACTTAGTCCAAAATCAAATATAATGGTGATTTCCATGTAATTAATTAGATTATTTATAATTCTAATAAGCTTGTGTTATTTTAATATCAAATTAAAAACATAATCATATTTTTAAATTACTGGATTTGACAAAAATAAATAATTTTTTTATAAAAATCAATATTTTACACTATTTAATGAAAAATAATAATTTTTTGAAATATCATAAAATTATACCAATTATAATATTTAAATGATGATTTCAAAAAAGTTATTCATTACCTAAAATAAAATATCTTAAAATGGTTTAAATTATTTTTAATTTTCTTGTAGAAAATGCTTCAAAAATCAATTTTGAAGGAAACATATTTTTGAAACATAAGATGGATTTACTGAAAATTGGGTAATTATTTATTATTTGTTAAATAATAAATTTTAATTACTTAAAACATTTATACATATTTTTCATAATATTTTTATTACTGTTCATACCATCCCATTTAATTTCTAGGTTATAATGATGTACTATATCATGGTTCATTTAGACTTGGGTTGTGTGTACAGAAATATATTGAATACCTCAAGTTTATTTCAAAGGAAATACATATAATATTTTGAAGTGTTATATTACTACCAATACTAGATTTATTTCTCTTTTATGGCATCATTTTTACATACATTTTATCATAATATTTTCTACCAATAGTGAAGTTTGTAAGTTATTTCTTTAAACTCTCAATTTTAAATTTGAACTTTAAATTCTCAGTCATATATTCTAATGATTTGGGTGAGAATTTATTACCTTTAAACATTATAGTAAGATCTGAAATTTTCCTCTTAGTCTTATTCAACACATTCAGGATTATAATTTTCTCATCTTTTACTTGATATTTTTTTTATTATTCATTATCTATAAAAGATACAAACTTACCTTTATTTTTAAAATTTATCTTCATAACTTGAAATTTTACTTTATCCGATTATGATATTAGTTCTACATCTTCCTTTCTTAACCCTACCAACATATCTTTGAATTGAGTGAAATTATCCTTTCATCCTATAACTTCACTATAATATTCAAGTACATAATTTAAATTTTATAATATATATCTTCACATTCAACAACAGAATATTTTATGTCATCATATATTTGAGGAACTTTATCTTCATTATCTGACTCAAACTCATCTTTTGATGAAAATAGAAATTATGGTCTCAAACATAAATTTGATAGTGATTTGGTTGTCCCCTTTATCGTGAGACAATATTGATTTAGTGAAGCATATTTAGGAAGACCCTTATAAAAATAGGTTATCCTATGAATATCACCACCATCATCTGATTAAATATCAGATGAATTATCTCATCTGTTTGTGCCCTATGTTTATAAATCCTTTAAACTTTTATTTTTAGTTATTTTTAGAGATTTATTTGAATAATTCCTTTACCTTATTTTCAAATATAGATAGTCTCATCGAATGCGATTAGGTTTCTAATGTTCATAAAAAATAGTTTATATAGAATATTTCTTATCAAACATTATCTGTATATATTTTAAATATTCTAATAATTGTTTTGGAATTATAATTTTTTTACACTATTCTTACCATATTAGAAATATCACCTCCTATAGGCTCCATATCACTGTCATTTGAATATTTATTAGATTTTATTTTTGATGAATTGAGTTCATAATTATTTAATCAAGAATATAAATTCCCAAAATTTAGAGAATGCACAACACTATTTTCCTTACATTCTTTCTCAGCATATCTTTTTAAAAATTTGTCACACCGTATGAGAGTTCTAATAAGATCATATAATCCTAATTTTTAATGTTCTTCATTTCATCTATAGTTTTTGGACTCTTATTCATTGTGAAACATATTACTAACTTTATCTATATTTTTATCATTTGAAAATATTTTATCCATCTGATTGAAAACTGGTCCATCAGAGAAATTAATTTTCATATTAAAAAATCTAAACTATGATAGTTAGTTTTAATTATAACTCTTAATTTATAGCACGATGAAGGTTTTTAAGTGTGTATCTAATTTTTTTCCAAATACCCTAAGCAGTTATATAAGAGTAAACTTGTCAATAAATATTCTTTTAGATTGAACATAATAGTGTATTCCTCACTTGGAAATTCAGATGAAACTCAATTATTTCACCGTAAGTAAAAAAAGAAACTTATTTATCTGGAGTTTCCTAAATTCTTGTAAAAAATCATAAATTATCGACAACAGTATTAATAACAAACGTTTCGATCTACTGTAATGAATACTCATAGTAATTTCTATCAACGATAGGTGATCTGTTTAGATTGAATTTATCCAAACTCCCAACATGCACAACACCTACCATTATAAAAACAAAGTAGATATTTTATCTAAAACATAGTTAGTGTAAGGGAACAGAAAATAAAATTATGAAAATATAATTTAAATTCAAAGAATAAGATCGGGCTATATATGAAATATATATACATTACCTAATACCAAAATTTGTCATATATATTCATAATAGAAAAAATATAAGTGTGTGTGTGTGGGAGAGGGGGGGGGGGTGAATTATAATTTATCAAAAAACTATAATTTTTCAGCCACATTAAGTTTAATCTAATTATACTCAAGCACTTTTGATCAAACCATAGATCAAAATAAAAAAACATAAAAAATATATTAGAAAAACCGGTATATGCACAATAAAAATATAAAATGTATATGAACTTAATAATCACAATAGAATTAAACAAAATATGAAGCATTGGTTAACAAAACAAATACTATTTTAAAGGATATTATACAACTAATATTTTATCCAAAGTATAAGGATGATTGATAAACCTGATCCAAGGTATCCTATCTGAGTTTTTTAAATAAGTTTTTTTAAATATTTTCTAAAAATAGACTAAGTTAAAAGTTTTTTTAAAAATATGCCACAAAGGCAGCCTCTGCGAAGCTGCCTTTGTGTCTCGGGTGAAATATGGCATCGTCGATGCTGTATTTCCCCTATAACAGAAAAAAATTAATTTTTTTATTATATGTATATAAAAAAACAAAACAAAAATAAAAATAAAATTTTCGGCAGAATTTATCCGCTGTTTAAAATCTAGAAGTACTGCCATTACAACAGTCAGGATTCTGAAAGAAGCTCTCGCCCAGGGCTCCCTTTTATAAGAGATCTTACCCTGGAAATCATTCTACATTTCTGATGTGGTATTATGGTTCTCCCTTTTCTACGCAGAACATTCTGCATTTCCGATGTGGGATTATGTTTCAAGTATATGACTTTGAAAGACTATAAAATATAAACTATAAGACCAATATAAATGAAACATAAAAAATGGATTAAACATGTAAACAATAGTTGAAAAAAAGAATTTCATAAAATATGATGATAAAAAATGATTTATAAGCTTCCAAACCCATCTAATTGGAACTTAAAAATGTTTCAAGTACATGATTTTGAAAGCTTATAAAATATAAACTACAAAACCAATATAAATGAAACTTAATACATGGATTTAAAATAGAACAAATAGTTAAAAATAAAAAGAATTTTGAAAAAAATGTTGATGAAAAATAATTTTTCAGTTTTCAAAGACACCAACATAAAACTTAAAAACGTTTCAATCACGTGACTTTGAAGGCCAATAATATATAATCTATTAGACCGATATAAATGAAACTTAAAACATGGATTAAAAATATCACAAATAGTTGAAAATAAAAAGAATTTCGTGAAAAATGTTCTTGAAAAATAATTTATAAGGTTTCAAAACCACCTACTTGAAACATAGAAATGTTTCAGGTATGTACATTTGAAATTGTATAAAAAATTAATTATAAGACCGATATAATTTAAAGTTAAAAAATAGATCAAAAATATAATAAATTATTTAATTAGTTAATTAATAATTATAAATTACTAATTTATAATTAGTTTTTATAATGAATAATGAATAATTAATAGTTAAAATAAATACTTATAGTTAATAATTATAATGAATAATTATAATGAATAATTATATTACTAATTAACTAATTAATTATTATATAATAACTTTTTATAATTACTAATTAATAATTATAATGAATAATTATATTACTAATTAACTAATTAACTGTTATATAATTAATAATTATATTACCAATTAACTAATTAATTATTATATAATAATTTTTAATAAATAATAAATAATAATTATAATGAATAATTATAATTTATAATTATATTACTAATTAACTAGTTATAAAAGGGGCGTTGGATCTATCTTTTTCAAAAAATTAACAAATTAACTTTTATATATTTAATAATTATATAACTAATTAACTAATTAGTTATTATATAATTACTGATTAATAATTACTAATTAACTAATTACAATTTATATAATTAATAATTATATTACTAATTAACTAATTAATTTTTATATAATTAATAATTGTATTACTAAGTAACTAGTTAATTATTAAATAATTAATAATTATATTACTAATTAACTAATTATATTATTAATTAACTAATTATATTATTAAATAACTAATTAATTATTATATAATTAATAATTAATAATTACTAATTAACTAACTAATTATTAGACAATTAATAGTTATATAATTAATAATTATATTAGTAATTGATAATTAATAATTATAATGAATAATTATAATGAATAATTATAAAGAATAATTATAAAGAATAATTATATTACTAATGAACTAATTAATTATTATATAATTTTTTTTAATAATTACTAATTAATAATTATAATGAATAATTATATTACTGATTAACTAATTAACTATTATATAATTAGTAATTGCATTACCAATTAACTAATTAATTATTATATAATAATTTTTCATAAATACTAATTAATAATTATAATGAATAATTATAATTTATAATTATATTACTAATTAACTAATTATAAAATGGGCATTAGCTCTATCTTTCTCCAAAAATTAACTAATTAATTATTATATAATTAATAATTATATTACTAATTAACTAATTAGTTACTATATAATTAATGGTTAATAATTACTAATTAACTAATTACAAATTATATAATTAATAATTATATTACTAATTAACTAATTAATTATTATATAATTAATAATTATGTTACTAAGCAACTAATTAATTATTAAATAATTTATAATTATATTACTAATTAACTAATTATATTACTAATTATTTAATTAATAATTATACAATTAATATTTATACAATTAACAATTATATTATTAATTAACTAATTAACAATTAACTAATTAACTAATTAACTAATTAATAATTAATAATTATAATTAGTAATTATAATGAATAATTATAATTAGTAATTATAATGAATAATTATAATTAGTAATTATAATGAATAATTATAATTAGTAATTATAATGAATAATTATAATGAATAATTATAATGAATAATTATAATTTATAATTATATTACTAATTAACTAATTAACTATTATATAATTAATAATTATATTACCAATTAACTAATTAATTAATTTATTATAATTTTGAATAATTAATAATTATTAATTATAATGAATTAATATAATTTATAATTATATTACTAATTTACTAATTAACTATTATATACAGAATAATTATATTACTAATTATTTGGTTAATTATTATATAATTAATTATTAATAATTTCTAATTAACTAATTAATTATTATATAATTAATTGATAATAATATTAATTTAATAATTAAAGATATTATCATATGTTTAATCCATGTTTGAACTTTAAATTATATCGGTCTTATAGTTTGTATTTTATAGGCTTTCAAGGGCACATACTTGAAACATTATTATGCTTCAAGTAGGTGGTTTTGAAAGCTTATAAATTATTTTTCATGAACATTTTTTATGAAAGTATTTTTATTTTCAACTATTTGTTATATGTTTAATATATGTTTTAAGTTTCATTTATATCGGTCTAATAGTTTATATTTTATAGGCTTTCAAAGTCACGTGCTTGAAACATTTTTATGTTTCATTTAGGTGTTTTTGAAAATTTATAAATTATTTTCCAGCAACATTTTTTATAAAATTCTATTTATTTTTAAATATTTGTTATATTTTTAATCCATTTATAAAGTTTCATTTATATTGGTCTTTTAGTTTATATTTTATAGGCTTTCAAAGTCACGTACTTGAAACATTTTTAAGTTTCAAGTAGTTGGTTTTGAAAGCTTATAAGTCATTTTTTTATCATCATTTTTTATAAAATTATTTTTGTTTCAACTATTTTTTAGATGTTTAATCCATGTTTTAAGGTTTATTTATATTTGTCTTATAATTTATATTTTATATTATTTCAAAGTCACGTACTTGAAACAGAATCCCACATCAGAAATGCAGAATGTTCTGCGTAGGAAAGGGAGAACCAGAATTACACATCAGAAATACAGAATGATTTCTAGGGTAATCTCTCTTATAAAAGGGATCCCTAGGTGAGAGCTTCTGTCAGAATCCAGACTGCTGTAATGACAGTACTGTTGGATTTTAAATAGTTGATAAATTTTTCTGAAAAATTTATTTTTACTTTTATATTTGTTTTGTTTATATATATATATAAACAAAACAAAACAAAAAATTAAAAAAAATATATTTTTTGTTTTAGGGGAAAGGCGGCATCGTGGATACCTCCTTTGTGGTGTATTTTTTAAAAAAGTTTTAACCCAACATGTTTTACAATTTTTTTTTAAAAAAAAATCTAAAAATAAAAAATCCAAGCATCCTATCCCTCTAAGACCTCAACCTTAAACCTATTGGAAGGTATATCAGTCTTACATATCTAAAATCCTTCAAATTTAACATGTTGGAAGGAATCAATGTCATAACCCTAAACACTCTATATTTTAACCTAGATCCTCTCAACACCATGGTCTATATAAGTCCACTTAAACAAACTCTAATATCCTTGATATTAATGATTAGAACAATTATAATGAAAAAAACAAGAAAAACATAGTTAATTTACAATAAAAAACCACACCAACAGTTTCTCTAAGCTAATTCTTTAGAATAAACTATAATTTAATGTACTCTATGTAATAATCATTTGTAGACTTTAACAAAATCAAACTCTTTAGAATGATTTTGTTATCTCTCATGATCACTCCTAAACTTTATATTATTTGTCAGTATTTATAGAAAAATTTCTAATTCTTGGATTTTATAAAACATGGATTCAATTCAAATGAAATCACATGTAGTAACAACACATTTAAATTGACTTAAATACATTACATATATTTCGATGATATTTCTTTGTATCACTACCCCACTCTAATATTTGATAAAATAACTTTAACACCAACTCTCAATTAACTAAATTTTCATATTACTTAGTATATAATTATATCGTCTAAAATTATGTAATTATATTTTCATCCTGTACTTCAAATACAACTACAAAATTAAAGTTAAACCAAGTTACAACATGAGTGTAATGTTATTTTCAAAACTAAAGATAAATTTAGTCTTCAACTCAAAAAGGAAGTGATTTAAAAAGAGTGAATTTGATTTTAGATGGAGGAGTTTTCCTGGGCAGAAGTACAATCTAGAAGCTCTAATGGTTTTTACAGTAGTGGATAAAAAAGATTAAATAGAAGTGGGACTAAAAGAATCAGATGATATCTATGTTTAAATTTTTTATATGGATTTTAATTAAATGGTTAAGGGAGTAACTTATTCATGGTTCTATTTAATAGAGTATGTTTTTGTAGACTTATTTCTCTATAATTTCCTTATGTTGGAAACTTTTAACATGAAGATATTTCTCTTTTTATTCCATTTTCTAAATAAAAGGATGTGATGTTTCTATCATGGAGTTATATAAACCACATAAATTCTAGTGTTGTTGTTTTGGTGGATTTGAGTTTTTTGTGTTCTATTTTATCGTTTAATTTTGGATGTTCTCATGAAGTAATCATGGAAATTTAGTGTGTGAATTTATAGCCCAGTTCATTAGCTTGCATGTATAAATCATGTTCCACTAAATTTAATTGATTCCAATACTTATTATATAGTTGAGGTTCGAGAGGGTAATTTTTGGATTCATGAGTTTTCGCATCACCAAAACCTTATCTATGTACAACTAATTTACATATTATTTATAGGGAGGTGGTGCTTTAAGGATATAAAGATCTGATGATGGCCCACCAGATTCTTCTCCCACTATATAAGTGGAATGATATTATATCCCATAAGGCATCCTCTTAGTCTAGGAAATCTCATCCACAAACAAAGAATAAATGTTAAATAATATTTAGTATGAACTAAGATCCACTCGACTCTGAGAATACTATGGATATCCTATTAGAATATATAGATCCCATGGTTTTTAATATATCTCACAAGTGATTTGAGGATCATATTTTATAGGTTTTTCTTATATCAGTGTAACATGTGATGCTATATGATCAGCCCAATGTTGTCTATATCATCCTCTTGGATCCCTAATATCTGTATCTTCTGAAAGAGGTTCTTAACTAGTGCCTCCTTTCCTCTAGGTGGATGATCAAATATACTATCCTATACATCAATGGTTACTAGTATCATGTCTTTCATTGAAAAATGTTATGCTACTTGATTGAATACTGCTCTCTCTTAATGACCAGAAATATGAATAACATGATGCATATGATTAGTTTGTAAAAAAAATCAAATATAAAGAATAAAATTTTTCTAAAACTAATTAGATATTATAAAATTATAAAATTAATATATCATAGATTCCTCTAACATATCACATAAGTTTAAATAAATATTTCAGTTTATACCATGGTGGAAACTCAACCTACCATGATAAATTGCGCTGTATCATAGTCATGGAATCAATGTAAAATATTGCACAATTTCCTTGTATAATGATATTATAGTCATGATATAATGTATATTTTATATGCTCCCACCTCATTAGCATCATAATATTAATTTTCTACAGCTATCTTGGTTTTAACGGAAGACACTTGACATATCCAAACAGACACAAAAATTTATTGAGGTGGTTTCAACCAATAATATGAAAGTGTATGAGAGGCATTATAATTCTGAAATCATAAATTTTAGAGGTGAAGTATCAAATAATCTATTAAAAAAAGATCCCAATATGGTATCAATGGAGTATAAAATTATATATTATTGTTAATAAAAATAATTTGTAATTAATTTTTTTAAAAATTTAATTTTTTAAAATTTATAACTCAATAAAAGAAGTTATATACTTATATCAGCAGGTTGTAGAATATTCAACATGAGATAGTATACTCTCAAATTATTTTCTTGTTATAAAATCCTGACCCGAGAGCTATTGAAACGGTGTGTTAAGCCAGTCGATCACATGACATCAAGCATGCCTCCCCATATGCTAGAGGCTTCTAACCACTAGTGAGGGAATAAAGATGGTTTGGTCGGCAGAATACACCCTCATGATTAGAGTGACATAAAGGTATGTAAAAATAAAGCAAAAAAAAGAAATATATGAATAAATAAGTAGTGATAAATAATTATAATTAATGAACAAATATCCATGCATGAACATGCTATAATGTAGAAGAAACAGAATACATGGAATAAGACATACAATACAATACATGAATAAAAAAATGAATAAAATCTAAAGGTTGTAAGGACTAACTCTAGGATAACCCTAAGCACTGGCTCAGTCCCATGATCCCCCTATTCCATGTACATGTGTAGAAACATGAAAATAAAAGCAGCGAGCAAGATAAATCTTGAATGTAATCTTGTAACATGGTAGAATATTCGGGTACCCCAATGCTTGGCTGCTTGAACAAGGTATGTGATAAGCTCAATCGACAATTACTAAGTTTTTCTATAGATAACTATTATATGAGTATAAAATAAAATAGTGTGAAGGTATATCAAATATATTTGATATGAAAATATAAAAAAGTTAGGCTCGGGTTCCTCAAAGGATTCTTGAGCAACCATTCTGGCTTCAACCTAATCTATGATACCACTAAACATGTGCACACACACACACACACAGATATATATACATATATATATATATATATATATAATAGATGAGTGGTAACATATGTATCCATATATATATATATATTATGACTAGCCAAGACCTAAGGCATAACTCAAGTGTTCATGTATTGTCACTAAAGTATCATAGAATGTCAAGGGACACCATGCCCGAGGTGTCATGATTCATATTGATTTCCATGACTAAGTTTCATATTTCCCAATCATATAAGACACTATTCCTATGTATCATACACAACTTGGGTCTCCATGGCAATGTATTATATTCTTATGGGACATTATGCCCGATTATCACATGTATATGGGACACCACGCTCAAATATCACATTGTATATAGGAAGCCATACATGATTATCACATTCAAATTGGAACTCCATGACTATGTATCACATTTAAATAGGGACATCATGACCGAGGGTCAGTTTTAAAGAGGGAATCCATTCCCATGTAACATATTTAAACAGGGACAACATTCCCATGTATGAAAATTAAATAGGGACTCTATGATCTAGTGTCATAAATCACAAGGGATACAATGCTCAAATATACAATGAAATAAATTAAATAAATAAGAGGATATTTTTATAAACATTCCATATAAAAATATAATTATTTTACTAGGTTCATTGCGTTTATAATAAATTAAGAAGGCCATGAGAAGCCTCATTTCAATTATCATTTCAAAATTTCCATTTAATTGCCCATTTTTAATTAAGAAGATAGTGCACCTCATATATGGTTTTGTTAGAAAATGAGTGAAAGACTTTCATAACAAATACAATTAATTTGAAACATAACTATCCTCAATGTGAATAGTTCAACAAAAATAAAAAGGTTGATTAAAGTATACTATGAGATTTATGATTATAAGAATTTACATTCACACACATGATGGTATATAAATTAAGGAATATAATAAAAACAACATAAGGGGGTGGTTTTATTTGAGATGTAAAAACTCAAAGTGTTCAATTTTAAGGTCAAATAACTATCCAATTTAAGGAATTATTATCTAAATAACCAATTACACATTTAAGGGTGATGTATAGAAACCCGACATGTTTCAAATTGATGCATTTTATATATAAATGAAAATTTAATAGAAAATTATCTAGACTAACTAACTTATACCAATTATACTTTAGTTTTATAATTCCAATCATTGATTCAAGCTAGTTTGTGAGAAATTAAAGAAATATAAAAAGGCCTTGAAAAAAGGTCATATCAGCTCACATTGAAATTGCATTCAATAAAGCAAGATAAACTAACAAATGAGGAAGGATGAGTCATAGAATCACTAAAATTATTCCAACACATCCAATGGGACTTTATTTAGAAACTGGAAGACTTAGACACCACAATTCCTAGGAGGATATCCCAACAAGGATCTTGTGTGGGGATACTGTATGTAGGAAGTGATTGGTAAAGAGGGAGTAATAATCCTTAAGGAGGAGAGGGTCGAAAGGGTAAAACCATCCACTTTATTAAACTGCATGGTTTTTCTCACCATGCACTAAACAGAGAGTTCTATTTCCTAAGGGGAACTAAGGGTATGGGCTTGGAGCATGGTTTTCCAAATCCTACAAAGCCTTTTTGGATCACCTATGAATTTTTATATAGATGTCACACATTCTCATCCACCTCCTCTCACATAGTTTGACCAAATCACATGACACCCTAGCTCCCCTGGACTATGCCTTATAGTTTATCCTATAGGTTTGTATGGTTAAAAAACCAAGTCCCTATACAAAACATAACACACGATTATGAATCAAGTTTAGAACTTACCATGCACCTTCCATGCGCTCTTGTCTGTTTCTCCCAAAACTGAGTTTTCATTGGCTAACACTCCCGAAACTCATTCGGAAAACAAATAATACACTTGTGAATTAAAATCCATCTAAAAAAACACTTTTATGTGTTCCAAATAAAGATTTAAATTCCAAATATTATTTTATAAAATGGCCCATCTACTAAATGAAAATTTAAAATTCCTTTGGAAAATTTCATCAGTTAAAAAATATAGGATGTTACAACCCCTCATATAGAACTTATAGTATCTGTGAAGCCTTGGGGAAATAATGAAAACAAAAACCAACCTACTTAGGTCATGAAGTTTCTTTCAAATAGTCACATTAAATTTCCAAACATCCAATGCACATCCAAGCATCACATCTATTACACGGTACTTGAGTCATTGAAACTAAAACCAATGCTTGTAAACCGTTACAAAAATATAAAGTTGGAACTTACTTGAGCACATATCTCTTGAGATATGATCACATCATCACCTCATTCTTTAACTGGCCTATGGAGGTCCCCACCCTAGGTTCTAACTTTGAATGGCCAATTGCGATCCATAATACTTCCACTATAAAAATCTCATATGTAATCATGAGATTTGTAATATAATGACTCTCATGGAATGATTCTAAATAGGTTGAACAATCAATTTCCAATTGATCAAAATTTTCTTGGTCGTGTTAGATTTTTCTAGAAAATACCTTTATAAAATGTTTCCGACACTCATCTCAACTCGACGGCGTGACATAAGTGGTTCCTCACGGACTACAAAAAAAAACAAGGGGAAGGAAATCCAAGACACTATTGGATAACTACCTATAAAAACACGCAACTTTAACTACTAATGAATATGAAACCTAAGTATGATGACTTTATGACACAACATTTCATGGTTTTTCTAGATCATTCTCACTGAATCCCATAATTATCTGCATGTGATGCCATGAACCCAAACATTCATTTATGTCTTCATGTCACAACACAAACAGAGACGTGCACATGATCCAACACCCTTGGATCATCACTCTAAAAACATATCATCTGATCCTAAATATAAGGTTAGGGTAACCACAAAAAAAAGATATATTAGTCCAAGGAAATCATCCAAGGTAATCCATACACGTGGTTTTATAAGTGAGATGTCAGTACATAGTAGATAAGAACACATATCATGAACACTGACTAATCTCTGCTGTGGTATATCACTTGATGATCGATTCAAAGAATTTTTTAGTGTCTATGAGTATATTTGAGGACTTATTACAAGGAAATCATAATATCAATTAGTATATTTCATGCCTCTAATATTTATACATGCTTCTAGAGAACAAATCTGAAAGAGTTTTTTATCAATTCAACAAGGTGTTATAATTGTTTCTTGACCTGAATGCATAACCAATGCTCTCTTAGTGCATCCTATTACAATTTTAAAGAATTTATCCAATAAATTCCTTTTTTCAATTTTATTTATCAATAATATTCTCCCAACTAGGATTAGTTAAGTAAAATTTTAATTCCAACCTATATAGGAAGACATCTTTTATGTTGTAATTGACATTTTAATCAACCAAAGACTCATTTGAATATAGATCAAAAGAATCTAAATATTATTTTATTAATAATAGGGTATTATCCATGTAATATTCCACCATATTCCTATATGAAACACCATATAATAGGTTGTATACTCTTTTAATAACCATCCCATTTATTAAGAGAATACACCAATAGGGTTAAATACTAAGGTATAATTGATAAGGGTGACCTATGAGGGTCTTGTTATCTTATTTAGTTTTTAAAACAACCTCAATGGGTTTATCTCATAAGAAAAATTCACCAAATAACCTACTTGGGTCTATTTGTGCATTTTGGAATTTAGTCATTTGGTTCATCATGCCAAATTCAAAGAGGTGAAAGCCATTATAAAGGCAACCATTTCCTATAAAGATATAAATTTTGGACATAGTAAGGTTCAGTTAGATGCATTACCATTTCCAATTTATAATAGTACTTGCCTTTATAAATTACCATTGGCATGCAGATACAACCAGGTTTTTAATTTTTATTTCAAAATATAACAAGTTCATATGTAAGGTTTTGATTATATGTGTTAACCTTAACAATTTATAACGACCCTTACTCCTTATAAACTGTTATGAGAACCCGTTTAATGAAAACCATTAATATTTCAGCCCATAAAACCAATGGTACATGGATGAAACATTTAGTGATTAGTTACTTAAGGTTCCACCATAAATCTATACGGGAAAACACCATTTCGGTTGATGCAGGAACTTTGATAACGAATCACATATCATAATTAAAACAAATAATTTTATCAAAAGGGATAAATGAATATAGATCTACTAACAGGAACCCATAGAAGAATTTTATATAATAAAAAAATGCAAAATAATCACCTAAACATGGTATACTATGAATCATGTTACTAAAATAGAAAAGGAAAATCCAACATGTTTTCGAGAAGTCAAACAATGAGACCAATATGGAATTTCATATGCATGGAATGTGAATGTCAATGTGCCTATAATGATTCATATAAAAAAATCTCTTTGTTGTATCGTGCTGAGGGTAAAATACCTTAAATATCAAAAACCAATTACCAGAAAAAAGTACATCAATCACTGAAGGTAAAATCAATCAACCGTAATAATGAACAACATGAATAAAAATCCCATCCCTGACCACTTGGTCTTTTCCCCATGCATGGGGTGATCACTCCCAGACATGGATATTTACCAAGTGTTGACACATTCCTAGTCTCCTCTATACCACCCCAAAATTTTAAGATAAATGGAAAATATACTCTTATACCACTTTGTAGTGTCCCGATCCCAGATCCATTGAAACAATGTCCTTAGTCGGTCAGTCACAAGGCCTCAAGCACACCTCCCCATACTCCAAAGGCTACCGACTAGCAATGATTGTCCAGTAATGGTATAGGGGGAATACTATATCTTCATGATCATAGTGGCATGTGGATAAGTAAAAATAAAGCAACAACAGGAGGAAATGAACAATAGAGTAGAAAAAGATAATAATAATAAATGAATGAATATCCATGCATGAACATGAAATAGTGTACAAGAAACTAAATACATAGAAGAATACATAAAATACAATAAAAGAATAAAAAAAGAATAAAATAAATAGCTTGAAGAACCAAATACATGAGTATCTGAAGCATTTTCTTAGTCCCGTGCTCCCTAGATCTCAGGTACATGCATACCGACATGAAAATAAAAGCGGTGAGCAAGCTGAATCTAGAATCTAATCCTTAAACTGAAAGGACTATTCATTTTCTGCATTTCTATGGCGGCCTGAATAGGGTGTGAGATAAACTTAGTTGGCCACCAACAATGGTTTTAGAGATATTTAGTATGTGACTATAAAATAAGTTAGTGTAATGGTATATCAAATATTGTAGATAAATAAATATAAAAAAGTTAGGATCGGGTTCATTGAATGAATCCCGACCGACCATACCAACTTTAGCCTAAGTCGGGATACCTATGAACAAGTGTACATATATATATATATAAATGCATAAATATATATAGACTATATATGTTGTGAAATATATATCCATATATATAGATAGTATGACTTCCCAAGACCTATGGTATAACTCAGTCTTCGATGCATAATCACTATAGTATCATAAATGTTAATGGATTCCATGCCCATGGTTTCTTGATTCATATGGGTCTCCATGCCCAAATTTCATATTTCACATTCATATGTTATACCATGCCTGAGTATCATAGACCACATGGGTCTCCATACTCATGGATCACATTCATATGGGATTCTATTCCCAATTATCACATTTATGTGGGATTCTATTCCCGATTATCACATTGTATATAAGATACAATTCTTGAGTATCAAATTAATATAGGGATTTTATGACTATACATCAAATTTAAATACAGACGAATTTCTCATGTATCACAATTAAATAGGCACACTATGCCCATGTATCACATTTAAATTGGGACACTATACCTGAGTATCATAAATCACATGGGACACCATACTCGAATATCACAAGAAACAAATGAAATAAATAATATTCCATGTCCATAAACATGACATATCAAAATCCAATTATATTAATAAGTATATTCTACTTGTAATAAATTAAGAATTCCATGGGAAGGCTTATTCCCTCTATCATTTCAACATTTTCATTTAATTTTACTCTTTTAATTAAGAAGACAACACACTTCATAGGTGGGTTTATTAGAAAACATGGGTCTAATTTCCTAGATAAGGCTTACAAATTATGATTATAAGCATTTAACTTTACACACCCAATGCAGTCTAATTAGATTGAGAAGGCATAAAAATTAAGGTATATAAGGAACATTCCTAAGGGGGTGGTTTAATTTAAGGAGTAAATCCTAAAATTGTTCAAATTTTAAGGCATTATGGCTATCCAATTTAAGGAATTAGGCTTGGAATAATGAATTTCACATTTTAAGTGTGACACACAGAAATCCTAACAGGCGGTATAATGACACATTTTATAAATGAATGAAAATTTAAGGAAATATTCCATAAGCCACCTACCTTATACCCAAGATGATTCAATCATTAATAAAATTATTTTATTTGAGATGATTCAAGAGAAACAAAATAAAGAGGTAAATTATTTGAAAATATTAATATCTACTTATATTGAAATAAAATTCAATGTGGAAAGATAAACCGATAAAGGAGGAAGGAGGATTCATAGAATCACATATACTCTTACAATGAATCTGACAGAACTCGATTAAAACTCCCGATGGAGGAGGTACCTCCATTCCCAAGAGAAGATCCCAAGGAGGATATTGAATAGGCCTTCTGTACATAGGAAGTGAGAGAGAAAGATGGAGGAAAACCCCTTAAGGAGGAGACAGTAAAAAGTATAAAATCAAACCCTTTAATGAACCAAATGGTTTGGAGGAATGGGTTTTCAAACTACACACTAACTATGTAGTTACACTACCTAAGTCTCACTAAGTGTGGTGGATAGATGCACTGTTTTCTAAACCATGCATAGTCCTTGCAGATTTCCTCTATATTTTTCTAAAGATGTCTCGCATGGCTCTAAACCTCCTCTCACACGGTTAGACCAAACCATGAGATAATCTATCTCCCCAAGAACAGTATACATGGTTTATACTGGAGGTTAACATATTTTAATCAAACCATGTCCCTTTTGAAAAAAGAAAATACGATTGTGCCCATGGTTAAAACTAATCATGTGCCAACTATGCACCCTTTCATGCTTCTATCATAACTAATTGTTTAGGGAACAAAACTCTTGAAAATCATCCAAACACCTAATAAACTTCTCAAGCTTTAAATATATCCTAAAATAACACTTTTAACTTTTAAAATTCTCATATTTAAATTCTGAATCTGATTTTTTAAAACATACCATCCACTAAATAGAAATTTCTAAATCCTTTAAAAAATTTCCATGGTTCAAAAACCTAGGAGGTTACAATGATGTCATGAAATAATAGTGCTCTTGAATCCACCTATAATATATAATATGGAAAATGATAAATAATAAATAGTTTTGTTTAATGTTAGTCATACTAACATTGATAAATTTTAAATATGTGTAACTATACTAGTTTCAACCGTGATAATCATAGAAAATTTCCTTTGGAATCTTTAGGCCAACAAAAATTAGGGATAAGAGGGGGATATTTTCCCATTCATATATCTAAATGAGTATGAAACTTACCCCAAGATCACTATGATTTTATTGGAATACTGTTCACAATGATCTATACATTATATATATAAATTTTCCATCAATATAAATAAACTATTTAATGAATTTAAATATTATAATAGATGGCCTGAATTCTTAAAAAAATAGATAAAATTGGAAATGAGTCCTATAAACCCAGTTATCTTTACTCACATGTTAATTTCTATTGACATGGAATGGATATTTTTTTATGAATAAGTGTGGATAATAATTTATCTAACACCTAATAAGAGTCATTAAAATCAATATAAAATTTCACAGTTGCTTTATATTTCCCCCTCTAAGCCATCCCATATAAAATACTATTGGAAGATATTTTCTATATCCACTCATGTATAAGTTATATAGGCACATCATGGAAATCACTAATCATATCAATAATAACTTTTGAAAAAACCTATATATATAAATATATATAGTTCTGTGCAAGGTTGTCTTATACACAAGTATGTTGTGGAGGTTTAGAGGGGTATTGATAGTTGTCAAACCCATGAACAATAATGGGGTTCTGATTAACATTCTTGAATAAATTATTATAACTTTACGAATAGAAACCCCAAAATTTTCCATTCAATAAATTTCACATATAATTTATAATTAATTTATATTATTATGAAATACATTGACTGGTAATACTTTATTTAATTTCTATTAAAATTACCTCTTCTTGTCATACCATTATTGCATCAAATGATCAAGGTGTATAAAACCTCAAAACGTATCCACACATTATCCAAGAACCTTATAATGTCTCTATAAAATCATTGAGTGTAATAATACATGATTCACATTACTTTTATCCTTCTCCATTGATCGTAACACGAATTATTTTAAGGCTTGAAGGAATTTTCTATTTCTATCTGAGACTTGAGAAGGATGAGGATCAGTGGTATTCATTCTTGTGAGAATTTTTGATATATTTTTACTCTAGGTCTTTAGAGAATTCTCTCTAGATATTTTTTTTTTCAGAACCATCATTTAACCTTTGAAATCATATAACCTAGTTTATATAACTAGTCTAAAGAATTAGTAATTGTACATAGTCCATTAAGTGTTCTATTAATCTTTAACAAATCCCAGATTGAATAATAAAAATAAATAAATAAAATTCCTTGATGTGTGCATGAATCATAGATAATATCTATTCAATTTATCTATTAAATAAATAAATATATATTTAAATAATATTTAATATATTATTCCCACCAGAACATTAACTCATTTCATTTATCCTCCTCAAAATTTCTCAAAAATTTAATAACAACAATTTATTTAAATAAATAAATATCACTAACTTATTATTTCATTCAATAAATAAATATTATATTCACTAGACTCTAAAATAAAAATTTATTTAATATTCAACTCACATATACATTCGCTGGAATAAATAGTGAATAAATACTTATGGTCAACATAATTAATTATTATTCCTCAAAACTTGTGAATAATATTTATTCAAATATTAAATTCATATATAATTTAACTAATACCCATTATATACTTTTTGTGAGACTATATAGGCCCATTTCTCAGTAGAGTTAGGCCAAACTCACTAAAGTCCAAATTTAGCATATAAAAACAGGTCTAGGTAGCCATAAATATTAAAGTTAAATTTCAAAATGGCAGTAACATCTTATGAATTATCATTATTTAATATATTAACTTTTTATTGTAATCTCATCAAGAATATTTTATCACTATTTCCATCAACCTATATTCTTGATATATCTTTCTCTCACATTATAGAAATGAGCTCATTAAGAAAACTGATATAGCGATGGATATAATTAGATAGTTCCTTCTCCACCAAAAGGATTGAGATATAAAATTCTATTGACTTCAAAAAGATAAATCCTTTCTTGGAATATTCCTTAATTCCATATCACTCATGACACACCCAACATATCTTACCTTTCTTTGAGAAAATGATGTCAAGGTTTTTATCAATAAATCAATGTACATGGCTCATGGTATTCATTTATAATAATATAAAGTCTAAGGACCAATACCCTCATACATATATAAGAATATACAATGAAATATAAAATATTTTTAATTCCTAAGGGTGGATCTGTTCTCATATCCTACTCTCTTATAGACTACTAAGGGGAAAATTTATGAGAAAATGTATCAAAGTCTTATGATCCTCCTACCCCCAAGAGACAAGATCATCTTTGTCTAGTCATATGATTTCATAGAAATATAGAAAATGTATTTAAGAATATCATTATAACACTTTAAGGTTCTCCTCATAGCGTTGAACTAATTATTTTTCAATGAAATGAATATTTTAAGGATTTTATCACATATTATAAGATATTTATTAATATTCAAGACCATGAATATACAAGTAATCAAGATTAAAAAGTAATTTTTACAAAGGAACCAACTCTAATAGAATCCCACTTATACTAGAGCCATAATTTAATGACTTTAAGTTTGATCTATTACAAATGATGTTCATGGTTCTATTGTGATAAGGATTTATTCAATGATTCCACTATTTTCTCCTATAAAGAAAATTATCTTACTACTTTATATCCCCTTTGAGAAATATCCATTTAGAGTTGAAAATTTTTAAGTTACTGATTTGTTAGATTATGTAACCCCAGATCCATAGAATGAACCACCACTGTAGTATTGTCACAATACAATGTGAAAAGGTCTTTAGTATTAATAACCTCAAGAATCTTCGAGGTGATGTTTCAAATCCAGACAACTTATTTAGCTAAATTAAAAGCCACAATATACCTAGGATTTATTATAGAACCTGTGATGATTTCCTACTTCTATCTCTTCCATCTCATGGATCCTCCACTGAGGATGAACACATATCCTAACATTAATTTTATATCAGTTTAAATAATCTAAAAACTAGTATATATATATTTATATCCCCTAATTAATAGATCCTCACATCATCTATAAACTTGAAACATGTTGTTAATATGACTTATACACTTAATGATAGACTTGTTAATAGTATAATGTTTTCCTCATGGATATTCTTGATATATTTCTACCATGATAAAGGCTTAAAAAAATATTTATATAGGTACATGACATAGAATACATGATAGATCTATCATAGAAGCATATAGGAGTCTAATCAACCTCTCTATCTCTCTCTCCTACTGAGTTTGAGGATACATTTTCTTAGAGGGATGTATACTATGTGACACTGGAACCAATTACCACTTAGATTGTTCTATTATAAATCTATTCTGTATCTTGTTAATGCACACACCATAACTTAGCCAAATAATCCTACAATATATATCATTAATTATCTCAATCCTAACAATTTAGGATTCTTCACCTAAGTCTTTCATGAAGAATAATTTTTTCAACCAGAACTTAACAAACTGTATGAATGATATAGTTAAAGTAGTGGTTTGGATATGAGAATTTGTGAAATATATTGATGTGGTAAATATTAGTAAAGATCTAATCACATTATATGATGATAATACGACAACAATGGATTTTTTAAGGAGCTAAGGTATCATCAATATACGAAGCACATAATTCATAACTAAAATATCTTGAGGTATTTTTCTTAGAATGGTGTAGTTATAGTATGTAAAGGTTCCATATAAAAAACATGATGGAACTATTTAATACATCCATATTTTTGTATGATCTTGAATATCATTTGAGAGTTAGTGAACTAAAAGTCATGGGTGGTTGGATCTAGTGAAAGTGTAATTTTTCAGAACTGCTGCCCTAAAACCAAATACATTATAATTTATATTTATTATATATTCAGTGTCTTGAATATTAATAAAAATAATATCATGTATTTATTATTATTCTGCATAAAATTAATGTGAAAATGTATTGGAGTTTCTTCCAGAATGATAATGTCATATCATCTCCTCACTATAATGAGAAACTTTAAGTACTATGACTATATTCTTAAAATTATTTCCAATTATCAAGATAAAATTATATTATGGGACATAAATTATATTCAACTTTTAGTTTATTAATACTCATAATTGAACAATATTTAATCTCATAATGTTCACACTTAGTATTCTTTAATATGATATATTATGAGGAAATACCTATAAGTATGAGTTCTGCATGCTAATATGTCATTGTATATTCTTATATGTGAATGTATATAATGAGAATAAGACTTTAATATTAATATTAATTCATGTCATGACTCACGTACTTTGATGTATAAACCAAAATATAATGACATATTCATACCATAAGTAGAATACGTTGGGTGCCTCATGAATGATATTCCATTAATGAATAATCGAATAAAGGATTTATCCCTTCCGATTTAAGGAAAATGATATCTCGACCCTTTGACTTACATGTAACTATCGAACTAAAATTCATGTCCCTGGTGTATTGATGTATTTATTTCATAAAGTCAAAGAAAGAAATATCGAACATATGGGTTGATGAAATGAGTATGAAACTTTCTTGATGAGATATCATGAAAAAGGGATTATATTATAAATTGAGTGTTTGTATGTGGGTGTCTTTATTGAGATATCAAATTCTAACTCTATGGGTCTATTTACATATTGTTTGACACTGATATTTGACTTTATGCAAGCTTTCCCAAAGCCACTGAGGAAGAGGTATAGTGGGTTACACACTTAGTGTTTCAATAGATCTCAATTAAATATTATTTGTAGTTAATAGTTGGAATTAATATCATTCTTAAGATTTAAAATTTTATTTATTCAATATTTATTAATCATAATTATTTAGTCACTAATTATATGTGAGTTGAATAATTAAATATATATTTATTCTCAAGACCATAAAATTGAAAATTAATTTATCTCTTGTTTTATTTGTACGGTAATAGATAATACTTATTATTAAATAAATATATATTAAGTTACTCAAATATTAAAATAATTATTTTTTCAAAATACAAATAATATAATATTTATTTAATTATCATCTAAATAATATTTATTTTTAATGTTTAGTAAATTCCACATTAGATAGATAGATCATGTTAGTGATCGAGGGGAAATGATCCATTAAATAACATTTAAATAAATAAATAATTATTTATTTATGAATTTATATTTATTTTATCTGCATGTGCTTCAAATGTAAAGGAAATAATAATAATAATAATAATAATTATATTAGACATGGAGTTTTATGATTATTAAATAAATGTTTAAGGGCCTAAATGAAATCATCAATTATTAATATAGCTTTATAAATACTCAGTTATATATTTTTATATGGTTAGTCACTAGGGGCATTGTTGTGCACAATAATTACTCTCTAGAGAATTATCGTTCAATAAATAACTTCCATAAGATTCCTCTCAATAATGTGATAATTCCTCCATCTTTTTCCTCCCTCTCAAGAATGAGAGAACTGAAGAGTGAATCTTCTAAGCCTAAATGATTGTGTTAAAAATAAATAAAGCAATGCTAGATGATATAATTATCCCCGATAAAACATGAAATTCCATAAAAATCATTAAGAGATCAAATATCATGTGTGGATCACCATTATATGGATTCTAATTTAGATTATCTTTGAGCAATGACAGTACAACTCAAACTAAGGATTGAATGATCACCATATTTATCATAGGAAGAATCTCAAGACTGAAGTATTTTTCATGTTGTTAATTTATTTATAAATTTATCATGATATATCCTCTCAGCATGAATCATAGTTTATTTTTCCATTTTTATTTAGTATATTCATTGACATGATGATTCTTTTTTATGATATTGAAAATTATTCATTGAATCTAAAAATACAATGCTGGTTATTACAACCATCACTACTTTATCTATGCCCAGAACATTCCCCTAGAAGAATAAGAAATCCTATATTAAGGGGGAGCAAAGATATAGTCAGGAAAAGTCCACATAATAAAGGTAAAAATCTATCTATCTTTAAACATTTCAAAGACTTTGGGATCTATATGTTGTTTTCAATTAATGTTGTCATCATTAAGAGGCATGATTATAAAAAATGACCTAGAAATAATTAGAAAACATAGATTAATAATATTAAAAAATCTAATTAAAGGAGGGAAATCCACCTTGGTAAATAATAAAGAGAAAAATATTGAAAAAAAATTCTCAATAAGTTACCAAAAAAGGCTGGTGTGTCATCCATAGAAAAGAATTAACAGAAAAAAATATTAAATCAAGTACACCCAAGAAGGAAAATAATATATCTTCACTAAAAAAAAGAAGGTTATTCTTTATTTATAGAAGAATATGATGCGTTATGGTCACTTTTAAACAAGCCAAGAGTTTATGTGTTGAAATAATTAAGCTATAACAGAATCCAATAATAGTATAAAAGAAAAATAAAATGTCTCATCTGGTGAAGAGTACCTCAAAAAATATATGTAAAAAAACAGAGTATGCTAATCATATTATCCATGAATATTTGATAATTTGACAAGTTTATTTCTAAAATTAAAGTAAAATAGATTAATTAGAACTAAATAAAAGTTATATAAGAAAAAATTAATTACACATGAGTATGAAAATGAATTTTATGAGAGGTTTTCATAATATGGAATCCTAAAATTGCACGACGAAATTTGTGGTAGGTGAAATTAAGTTGGAAACACTTGGAAATATTTTTTATTTTTCAAGATGAAATAGAGATACTAAATAAGGTGAAATAATAAATAGGAGATACATGTCATTTATTGTCTCAAGATAAAAAGGATATCCCATATAAGAAGATAATTAAGAATAAAGCAATAAAAACATGCTACCAAATATCATTAATTGAAAAAATAAAAATGCCAGCATAATTGGTTCTCTCATGAATAGAGATATAAAGAAAAAAATAATATTTCATGAGAAGAAATTCTCAATCTTACTACACTTATTATGTATAAAATAAGTTTTATATTATTCCTTTATTTTTTTGTTGTATTTTTTATATCTTTATAAGAAATTGAAGGTTATACAAGTTCTCAGTGGGGAAAACTATTGAATATGATAATTATAGAATGACTGGTATAGACACAATGAAAATGAAAATATTAGTTATGATCATAAAAATTGGTATTATAATGTAAATTTGATGAAAATATCCACCATTTATAGTGAATATTTATATTTTTCCTTGAAGAGGAGTTGTCTAAAAAGCTTCTAGAACTTATAATTTTCTAGAAAATCTATAATTTTTGGAAGGAGATTGTAATTAGTCAATTAATATATATGTATTTAAAATATATCATGCTTTTTTGAAATATTAATTCAGGTTTTAAGGGGGGATAATTTCATTTGATTAATAAAAAAGATGATGAAATTTAAATTAGTTCCAGGGATGGTCTTAGGAGCTAAAACCTCATAGCTTTGTTTTTAACATTTTTAAATTGTTCTTTGAGACGAGTGAAGGAATTTTAGGTTTTAATTCCCTAAAATATATATTTTCCTATTGGTATCAATTCGAACTATGAAAATTTCTATACATCCCGTATGAAAGACAATTGAAAAATGGGACCAGTGTTATCATTTTTAATTCTTTAATGTAAACCTTTATTATTTAAATTAGAATTTAATATTTTCTACATAGATACTAGATCATGTATATTTAGAGTGTAATAGTTTATGGAACGCTGCTTAAATATGAATTAATAACATATTATCTAAAGTATTTATTGCCAATAAGGGGTAGAGAATAAAATTAAAGGAGTTAATCAGTAAAGGGGTGAGAATAAAAATGATAAATGAAAAAGATATAAATGATAGAACAGATTGACATGGATTTTCTAACATTGATATTGACAATAAATACATAGGAGAGACTATTGAACCCACTTTATTTGTGTGTTGTATTTATTTTCAATATTCCGAATGTATATATGAGTGGTATCAATACATGATTATGGTGAAATAATTGGAAGGAAGTTTGTGATCCCAATAATATTGATATGAATAATGAAGTTCAAAAGAAATACATCTCTTTCTGAATACGGATTTGAGATATACAATAGATATTGTATATTAGTTTCATCAACCATTGTTCATATAGAAAAGTCATGGAAGGTTCTTTTAATTCATGTCTATAATCTGTAGTATACTATTTAATAAGTTTAAAAATGGGTTTCCATTTTATTATTGAAGAAAAATCATAGGGAATTTAATGTATAATGGTAGGTTGCTATCTTTAATAAATCTATTTGAGATTTAGGTAGTTGTAGAATATTACAAGTATTATATGGAGCATCTATATAATGTAGAGCTTTGAAATATATTCTAGTTCATATCTGAGATGTCTTAAGGTTATTTCAATGTAATTTTATGTGGATGATTTCACTTGATATGGAAAAATATTACCACCATTTTGAGTGGGGATATATCATTTGTGTGATGAGAAGTATGGGATTCCATGAATGGTTATTAGACATGTGGTTCTGGTGTTACTCTTCCTCTCGAATCACTATTTCACTCAGGGGTAAGATCTTTGGATTCTTTAAAAATGTTTTTGGTGTCAGGAAGGGAGACCTTATATCCCTGTTCCTCTTCCTTTTTTATCAAGATGATCTCTCAAAGAATAATAATCATAGCTTGGTGTATGGGAGGATGCACCCATTTATCAACATATATGGCGTTGGTATAATATCCTACTTGATGTTTGTTGATGATGTGATTTTGTTTACAAATGGCAGGAGAATATCCAAAAATCAATTCAAGGACATCATGTTGACTTATAGAAGAATCAGTGGGCATAAAATTAATTTTTAAAAGAGTAAACTTTTCATATTGAACAAATTCTTGGGGAGGTTCTATAGAGATATTCAAGAGATATTAGGGATACACAAGAGGTCTCTTCCAATTAATTATCTCAAAGATCCTATTTATAATGGTCAGATCAAGAAGAAACTATTTGATGATCTGATTAAAAATTTTTTAGGTAGGATTGACAATTGGAAGTACAAGTTTCTTTTCTTTGGAGGGAGGGTTACCTTGATTAATAGTGTGCTGACCTCTATTCCAATGCATATCTTGTTGATCATCAGACTGCCTAAGGGGATAATTTCCAAGATGGAAAAATCATTAATTTTTTTGGTATGTGAAATAAGAGGTAAAATGTCACTAGGATTCATAGAATCATTTGGACAAACCTATTGAAGAAGGATGTGTTTGTATCTGTAATATCTCTGAAACTATTCAATCCATGAAAGCATTCCTAGAGTGGGAAGTGATCGAAGGAAAATATATATGGTAAAAATTTATACATAATAGAAATGCAGAGGGATGGGAGGATTGGATGGGTAAAAAATGTTTTCCAGACTATCTATATTCCTGTTGATCGATATAGAAGTCTTGTAGGATCATTATCGCTGTGTGATTGGCAGAGGGGATATCAGTCTTTGGAAGGGAAACTGGGTTGGTGTTAAAATGTTTTTTCCAAGGTGTCTTGTTCTTGAAATTTCGTTCAAGGGGGCCAAAAACAATTCTTTATTGATGGAGTCTATCCTCAATGAGAATGAGAAAGTGATACTGGAGAGTATATTTTTGGTTGATATCCTAGACATGTGCTATTTTACAGGGTCTACTACTGGATGTTTCTACATCCGTGATTATAGAGACATTTATCATGGTTAAAACTCACCATATGTGTGGGATTCAAATATATGGTACTTGTAACTACCAAATAAAATGAACTTCCTCATTTGGTGCATCAGGAACCATGTTTTCCCCATAAACGATAGTGTAGGGTGTAAAGGTATCAACCTGGTTTCTCGATGCTTTTTCTGCGACAACCCCCAAAGTTAATCCATGAGGATTCTAATTTTTCATATTGAATGTTAAAGGGTTCCTTGGAATATAGTGGGGTTTCACATCATTGATGAGGGAAAACCTATAAATTATTTTATAGCTAAATGGAATCAAAGACAAGGTCCGTTAGATCTGGACATTCAGGTGAACGACCTGCTGTTAGTAACTATCTTCTAGTGTATTTAGGAAGACCAAAATTAAATAAGGGATAGATATTTATGATCCTCAAGATACTTGAAGATTCATATAAATGCAATAAATGGGTCTCCTTATCAAATGAAGGCTGAAATCTTCCTTAACTTTCAGTATTATTACCAAATTTTCAGTGGCATATGGGGGTCCTCAATATTTTCTGGGTTGATAGGTTGGTTGGAATCTGCCCAGAAGCGGCCTGAAATTAAACGTTTATGTGTCCATTATGGATGGCATGATGAGTGGTGGCAGGCTGGTGTGGGACAAAATGGGTTCGTTCTGCATCAGTTTTAGTTCTTTTTACAACTCCGATAGGTCGATGGGTGTAGAGGCTAGATCCATTCTCACTGGTATTATTCTTTGTGAAAGACTTAACTTTATGGTTGATGAAATTGAATTGGATTGAAAATCCCTAGTTCAAATCCTACATTGGTAATCAGACACACCTTGGTTGTTGGAGTACTATTTTAGGAAGTGGAAATTACTTACTAGTCAACCAAATGCTATTAGGCATGTGTGGAGGGAGCGGAATTTTGCAGCAGATGGCCTTGCTCGAGCTGGTAGAATGGATGGATATCTTATTATCAATGATTGTGTTGGTTCCTTACTAGTTTAATGCAAGAATATTATCAAAGTATATTCTCTTGGGCTGCATTATTACAGGCCTCCATCAAAGTAGATTACTGTAAATTTTGGATAAGACATATATGCTTAAAAAGTGGTTGGATATGGTATCTATCCTTTCAAAGTGGTTTTTGTTTGGAAACATATAAAAATAATTCTTGCCTTTAATTTAGCATGAGGATCTTGGATCTACTACCATGAGGCAATGTCTTAGTTCAACCTCAGCTAGCCTAGGAAGTGAAGGATTATTAGAGAGACATCATGAGTTCGTGTTGGCTTGATAAGCATAAGGTATAATAAAGAAGGGAGATTCAATGATCTTCACACTAGGTGACACCACAGGAGTTCAACACTTATCACTGAGTACTCCAAGTAATTAAGATACATACATATAAATTTACACAACTTTAGTGAAATGATTATGTCACTTTTTATCTTCAAACTCACACACTATGGTTTTCATGGGGAGTTAACATCATGCCTTATTAGTATTATGTTACACCAATGAAAAACAAGTGAAGCACCTAAAACTACTATGTGATCTACCATATGAGATCTTGAGGATCTCATGCCAAATATGATATGATTTCACAACAAATATTATTTTTGTAGAAAATATTTTTTCCTAAAGTTATATAGATTAGAATAAAAAGATAATTTAGACATTTATTTTGTTGATTCATTATTGTTTCTGCTTTGTAAAAACAACATGGTGATATAAACACCATGATCTAAGCTTAGTCTAATGGTTATTTTGTTAAACAAAGACATGATTAATGGGATTCCTTACTTTGATAGATGATCTAACCATTGAGATCTATTCCATAAATATCTATAAGGGTAAATATCATGGTTATAATAAAATGAGAAGATTCTATGACCACATCATGGTAGTGAGTATTTCATTTGATATGTTTCCCTATGAGTATAGATAAAAATTATAAAAGTCATAAATAGTATATATGATGCACCTGAGATAGATGAATTGACAATGTGACAAATTTATGCATCTTATATATGAAACTTTAGATGTATGAGATGTACACTATAGATATGTGTGATAAAATAATTCATATTTATGAAGAAGCACTTTATAAAATTATGAGTTCCCTATGAGATTAAATAGTGGGTGGTATGAGATTAATTTTTTTAAGTAAATTTTTATGTTGAAATAGATGGGGCCATGATCCCAACTGAATCATGAACCATTAATATGTTGACATAGAATTTGAATCTAGTGGTTTCTGTAGATAATTAAAAGTAGAATCTACGATAGATCTAAATATAATTAGTAATTAAAATATAAGTCTTGAGGTTAATTAAATGAATATATAGTAGGATCAATTTTTAATATGATTTGAATACTGAAGATACAGGTGAATTTAATGATGATATTTTAGGAAAATTAATATACTAAGAATTATGAGAAAAATATTCACACAATAACGTGAATATAAAATAATAATAAATCTGAAGAAGAATATTTATTTTAAAATTGGTATTTTCTATATATCCTAAAAATAGAATAATAAGAGTGTTCTAATACTGCTATCACATTTTTTAAATTTTATGAAAGGAAATTTCCTAGACTATTACAAGAGTTCATATTTGTGAATTAAAGAAGAAGGATAAGTTTTTACTATAATTGTTACTATCAATTAACATTAAAGATGAAGAGGATGAATAAAGAAGATAAGATTTCAATATTCTCATATCATAACATCCGGTTGAGTTTCAAAACCTATGATATATTTATATTATTAGGTTGAAGATGATTCAAGGGAAACATTTTGACTGTTTAATTTTGGGGAAGAATATCATATCCGTTGGTGTCTATTGTGAATAATTATACTACATACATTATCTTAATTAAATAGGTACAAGATGATATCCCACTTTATTTGTTTAAGGAGTCCTCTTTGGTTTTAGGTATTGTTAAATTAAATGTTGGTTCTTCTATAAAATCTTGGTCTTCTCCATCATTTTTTGGGTCCATGGTCGTATCCTTGCCTAAGTTCCACTCAATAATAAAATCAAAGATGTCCTAAAGTAGAATAAAAACTACCATTCATTGGGAATGTAGTCATCCTAATTGGAGGTGAATCACATTAACAAATACTAGTTTTCTTGTTGTGTTTCATTCATGGTTATTACTATATGCATAATGACCAAGAAGTGAGGATAGTTTGATAGATCCATTCACCAAAGATGTAAATTGGTAAAAATAAGATATAATGTTTCCATTAGTAATAAATCATCCAAATCTAATTCCCCTACCCTCTCAGTGTTGGTCATATACCAATTGATCGTGACAATATTAAGGAATAACCCTAATACAACCAAAATTCAAACACAACCAACATCACGCCAAGACACACATAATGAAATTTTGCTTATCTATACTACACAAGATATCATATAAACATGCATAAATCATAAAATTATAAGAATAACATAACATAAATTCCAACAGATCTACTAGTAACATGTTAAGAATGTTATGATATACTAATTATAGTATGAAATTCTGTAAACACTACAGGAATCATTTTTTAACAAATAGTTTATATCCCTATTATTTCCCCCACCAAACAAATAACTAGATAGAATAAAAATTTCATAGGTGTATACTAAGGGAAAAAAGTAGAGAAATGTTCAATGGCCTTGGACATAACCCAATATAACTAAAGATAAACCGAATTGGGCATATAACGTAATATAAAACATATGTTAAAACATTAGTTTAATAGTGATGTTTTTTCCAAAATATAATTTCCATGTTTGAAATTATTTTTAGGATAGTTGATTTTTTTGAATGAAATAATTGATATATGTTAGATGTTTTATACATTATGCTATCCCATTTAAAGGAAAACATTTTTCTAAAAAATAAATTATAAAAATAGTATAAAACCTATCCTCAAAATTTATTTATGAAAAGAGGAGAAAACTTATTATTTATTGAAATAATTATTTTTTTTAAGTTGTAAATGTGAATGTATGAACCTTACATGCCCATTATATGGTGATATTTGGGTGTTGGATGTGTTGGGATGAGGCTTGAGGAGAAATTGGTGGAGTTAAAGATAAAATATCATCTAGAGAGGATCTTGCGACATAAAACTATGATCTACAACATGGTATAATACCATATGGAATAGGATGGGGTCTTATGGATTGGAGGTTTTTGATAATGGGGTTTGGTGGATCTTCTTATTTAGGAATGGATATGATGTAGAGGTGAGTTATGGCGTAGAGGTTTGAGGGGTTGGGTTTCCCTTTTCACCAACTTCTAATAGGTGGCAGTTCTGTGGTGTAGGGATATATCCTCAAGGATTTGAGAGGTCAACCTTAAATCACTATTGTTTTTGGGGAAGCTATAGAGTGGTTGTTGGGTGCATTGTAGCCTTACCCTAGGAAGATAGTGTCTCGCGTAATCTATGTTGCTAATCCCGAAGGCTAGTTGGGATGAGGGTGGATGTAGTTTATCCCTATGTGTCACACCATAGTTTTAGGTAAAAGCCTAATGAATATGGAGTAGTCATGTGTTCAATTATGTGGTCTGTTAGCGAATATTTTGGGTATAAATTCACAAACCCATATAAAACCTATCACTTATCCAACCTCTCTATAAACTATTGGTTGATCTAGTTGTGGGTTTTTAAATCCTTTCACCCCCTTTCAGTGGATTGGAATCCCAACTTCAAGTCTTTTCTTATTGGTGATCCTATGTGAGTCCCCTTCCTTCCCATATCTATTTTTATTTTCATTCTCATTTAAGAAGGATGTGGTTGTGTAAATCCTTATTTTGGGAGGTGTTATGTATTGGAATTGATATGTCCAGTTGTGTTCAAGGATAACAATACCATATTAGTGAGATAATGATTTTTTGAACATGTATTATTCATCTTTTTCTTGAAAAATTAATTTTACATCATTGTTTGAGGTATGGGATCCTTGTTCTCTCATTGTTCTTGGTTCATCTATGATTCTAGAATTATTTTTCTCCCTTTGGGTTGATGGTAAGGGATAACTTTACTAGAAAATGAGTTGGATTAATTTTATTTTGAGGGGTAAGGGGTGAACATTCATGTGTTTACTTTGTTTTGATATTTTTATTTTGAAATCATTAATAATGTTCATAATTCTAGGAATCATGGTTATTGTTGATATCTATGTGTGATGTTGCTATAAAATGTGAACCCTTATTGTGCTTATACACTTGAACTAAAAATACAAAAAAGGTCAAGAACTTATATATTGATAGAAAAATAGCGTGTGTGAATATATAAATTGTATGAAAAACCCTTGTTAGAATAGATAAGAAATCATGAAATCCCTATTGAAATTGAATTAGTAGAAATGTGGAATCTGATATATGATGTTCTTTGTTGGTGTGATTGCTATAATTCTATTGATGTGGTGGGAACCTTGTGGAGATTTTATGATGATGGTGGTGATATGAAGGGTTGTTGGATATGTTTATGTTGCGAGGATACAATTGTTTAGTATGGGATTTATTGTGGGTTGAGTCTTGGTGGTTGGTTTATAGTGGTTTTTTATGTAATGGTTGAGCTTGTGTGATGACCTTAGAGTAAGATGTGGGGGTGTCATTGTGATATGGTTTTGATATTTTATTATGGTGTGTTATAGTTTCCTAATATCCATGGGATATAGCTAGTAATGAAAAAATGACAACAATGTTGTATGGAGTTGAATGAGGGTGGGATGAATTTAATTATTTGTTAATTTATTAATTAAACGATCATTGATAAATGAAACGTGAAATGGATGAATTATACATTAGGTGTTCTTGGGAATGGGTTTTAATTAAATATTTGATTAAATGGATTAATAAATAGAACTTGGTTGGTTGTTTGGAAAATCTGTAAATGGGTTGAATCTGTAAATAAGGAAGGGATTGAAAGAATGTGTTGTGGTTGTATTGTATGGTAAAGTTTCATGTAGTGGTGGTAGTAGTTAGTGGAAAATGTCATTCAATGTCATGGTAGTGTTTTGGGTTATACTAGTTCTATTCTTTGTGAAACCTTTATCCAAGATTATGTTAATATATATATATAATTATAAAGTATTTTTCTAATTATTTCTACATTTTCCCCAGTCATGTCAAGTACTACATACTAACACCAAAATGTTGGGGGGGGGGGGTGTTTTTCCCACAAAATCCAAGTTGGTGATGAAATGAAAGGATGATTTCACCATTTTCCCCACTCTTCTTTCAACATTAGTATCAGTTAGTGGTGTGGTTATTGGAAAATCCTAGCCCTTGATGATGGCATATCTTATGGAGATTCCTGAAGATGAGAGGATGTGATGTGTGGTAGGGGTTATACATGGTAGTAGGAGGAAAAAAGGTTTATTTCCTTCACATTTATGATTCCCTAATGATATTGTTATTAGGTTGTGGTTGTATTTATGGTGATGGGATGATGACATAATGAGAGGAAATATGGATATGATGATCGATGCCAACACATATTTCTTGGCCCTATGATAGGCTATGATCGGTAGGGTTGAAACCCAACCCACATATATTATATATTTTTATGTGATGGCTAGTATACATGGAAGGGATTAGAGAATATGATGCTTAATGTTGGGAAATGCGAGTGGTATGTTAGTTTATCTTGATATTATTTTACTACCTTAGATGAATTATTTGGTGAGTGAGACTTCCTGAGTCTTGGATGGTTAGTTGACCTATTTTGAATATTTTTTTTGAGTTTCTGTCTTAGTATTTCCCTTGGCAATGTTTCATTTTAGATTCTTTTATTTGTTTTGTTTGACATGCATTGTGAGATGGTTTGTTTTTAATCCTATGTTATGGTGTTTTTTGGTGGATATTTATCCTATCGTCAAGTCATATTTATCTATGATTTAGGATAATGCCTACCATATGTGGAATTTATATATCCATGGTGAAAGTCTCTAACCCAGCGGCTACTAGAGGAGGGATATAGGGGTCACTCATTCTCTTCACTATCGGTCGAGGAGGATTACCAGATAATGGTGGGTCATGACAAGAAAAGAGTTTAAGTTTATAAAGAAAAAGTTTGTTATAAAAAGACGACCCAAAAGTTGAAAAAATAAATATTTATCTAGTAAAAAGTTTGTTACTTCTAAGGAAAAGATTCATTTAATAAATAATTGAAAATATTTTGTTTTATTTTACTGAAAATTCAACTTATGAATCCAATTATTCATATTATTTGGTCACTTCCTTCTACCTATCTAGCCCAACGGTTACCTCTACATCGATATAATTCTTATCCATGTTGAGTTTTGATTAATGAATTATTACTCATGAGGCCTTGATAAAATCAAGTGACCATTTTAGATAACTTTTAACTGTTCATGTTTAAATTTCAAGACTATAAACTGTTCACAACTAGGAACCTATGAATTCATATCATGATCAATACAAGTTATGTCATACCTCACATAGAGCCTATTTAAATTTTTCATAAAGGGAAATAATTAGAAAAAATCATGTCATCTTTAAAGAGACCATATAACATATATAAATGCATGAAAATCAGGTAATAAGATAATAAATTATGCTTAACAAAATTCATTAAAGAGTTAAATTATATCACTCAATGTAGAGAAAGAGGGTTTGAATAATTAAAACCTCATTAAAATACACTTATTTACAAAGCCAAACGTCCTATATTTAAACAATGGTTTGAATAATAGCTTATAAAACCTTATAAAAGTCCAATAAAAATATTCTATTTAACACGGTAAAATAACTTGATAAAGTATCAATTCATAATTTCAAAGTAAGTTATATGATTTTAAATATTTTAAGAAAATTGGTGGTAGGGACATTCCTGGTATATCCCAACAATTCACTTGATGATTTGAGACATCGCTAAATTAATCACAGGTGAGATTTATAAATCCAAGGTTCCTTAAGGCTTTCTCTATTAGTAACTCAATATATCCTGTCATCTATTTGGAAATAATCCCTAAATAATAAATCCAAAATAGAAATCCACTATAATCAATGATCCATAAAAATTGGTAAAAACTTAAGTGGAGAATTAGAAAAAATTATTTAAACTCCATGAAATAATAAACCCTAAATTAGATGACCAATTACTCCTTTTATTTCAATGAAAAAAAATAAAATACCAGAGGGAAACCAAACATAGTCTCTTTATATAAATATGACGATGAATAGGATACAAAAATCCCAATAAGGATCTAATGAATCAAAATAAAGAGAATCCTTATGATACAGAGAGATTTCATTATGACTTGGTGATATCAAAACAATAAATATCAACTAAATTAAAGGAGAACAAAGAAGAAGCGAAGAGGGAAAAGACAAGATGAGAATGGTTTTACCTTGTATTTAGGATGAAGAAAATCACATAGAATACCCTTGGTAGATTGAGGTTAATGGATGAGAAAATAACCAATAGAGGTTCCATGATGGGACTCACAGTTGTCTATGATGGAATTGGATTGATGTAAAACTGATTTAAGGGTAAAAAGATAAGATTAAAATGACCAAAAATTATCCCCATTAAGTGAAATCTAGCCATGCCTACTGGGTACCTTGCCAAGGGTTACCGGGTACTTAGTGGCACCACTTGGGTATCCTAGCATTTAATAGGATCACCTGATACCATGTGTTATCTTTAGAAAAAGGATGAAGTCTACACCCCTTCTCATCCTTCTTAAATCCCCGATCACCTATAAAACAACAAAAAATATCTCAAAACATCTATAATTACACATTTAAACCACAAATTACTGGAAAAAAATAGAAAAAATAAAACATGGACTATTATAAAAATATAAAAAATCAAAAATTTATACTCTTGTTAGCCATATACTCTAAATTACCCCTTTAATTTAATCTATAATGACATACATGTTATAGTTCACCTATCAAATGATGAAGAATTTAAGATTTTTGATAAGGTCAATATTAACGTTAAAACATAAAATATATACTTTCTGATATTTCATGATGTTTAACACTTTCCAGGGTTGTATAAATACCTAATTTTTGTAGGTTATCTGGATAATGTGGATACAGATATATGAGTTTTGTAGATGGTGTGTGGAAGTTTCCTTGGTCACGGAGAAAGGTGTGAAAGATGAACCATTTTATCTTACCAAAAAGGAAAATTATTATTGAAACGCCAACTTGTAGAACTGTAAATTTTTGGAGTTATCATCTTTGTTCCATATGTGAGAAATGGATGAAATTATTAGTTACAAAATGAATTAGGAAAATCAATTACATGGAGTATGGAACATGTGAAGAGTGTATTCTTAGAAATGAGTAATGGGTGTCGTTTTTCTATATAATGAAATAATCCCAAGCCTTGGAAGCTAGGGATTTATTATACCGATGTATGGGGGATAACTCTGGTATATTCTCATAGTGGTACACTGTACTATATTACCTTCATTTATGATGAAATGAAAAATGTATTGGTGTTCATTTTGAAATAAAAGTTTGAAGTTTATTGAACATTTTTTAGATTTAGAGACATAATGATAATGGAGATAAGAATAAGACTAAAATACTTAAGGATTGATAATGAGGGTTAGTATGGAAGTAGTGATTTATTTAAGTTTTATTGGAAGAAAGGAATTTGGGTTGAGAAGAAAATTCTAGTGACTCATGATATAAGTGGTTTATTGGAATGAATGAAAAAGATGATAAATGATAGATTTGTTAAGTCAAAAGTATTGTTTTAAAATTTATGGATTTTGTTTCAGAAATAAAAAATCTCTTTATACTTAATTCTCAAATAAAGGATTTACTTTAAATACAGTTTTCTATTTATCATACACAAACTGTCCATCGTAATCACTATGTTTTTCGTACTCACACTGTCCATCATACCCACTCTATTTGTTGTACGGACTATTAGCATCGTGCCCACTCTATTTATCGTACTGACTATGACTATCGTACCCACTCTGTTTATTGTACTGACTCTAACCATCGTAACAATAATGTATATTGTACCCACTTTACATCATATGAGTATTTTTCATTATATTCGTACTAACAAGAAATGTTAATCATACTCATGTTTTACTTTTATCACTTGCATATTTTAATTCTTTTATCAAAACACTTGTTTTATACCAATCGTACTTATGTTATAATTTTCATATATTTATTTTTTTAACCAAAATGATGTTTTGGTGTTAGCTATAGACTAATCCAAGTGATGTCTTGTTTTCCGTTTCAATATGACCGTTACAATTTCAGGTGTCCAGGTCCCTCAAAATTTCCCAAGAAATATGACCATTGGAGAAAACGTGATAGTTGGAACCTAAGGCCTATAAATAAGAGGTTATTTGAACCAGAGAGAACAAATTTTTTTTACTTCCAAGCACTATAGAGAGATTTTGTGACTTCTCTCTTACTTCATGTGAAAGCCTTGAAATTGAAAAACGTGAGCAGTTCATTCTTAGTTTTTATATTTCAATATGTGATTTGTTTTTCTTAGTACGTCTGATCAGGTGATAATGATCGAGGGCTTCTGGGGATAGGAAGATGGCCGATCATTGTATCGAGGGTTTTCAAGTGTTTGAAATATAGAGGTACCAATTACCTAAATAATCAAGGGATTGTGGGCACAAAAACATGAACATACCTATCATCGTTTTGAGGGATTACCAGTGTTGGTAAGACATACCTTTTGTCCTAAGTGAAATGATACCCTGCTCTTTGGGATAAAAGAATTGTAATATATTTTACTTTTCTACTGCTTATTATGATATAAAGAGAATCCTTTTATTTTTTATTTCTATTTGTAATATTTTTATATTTTAATAGTTTTAGTTATAGTTTATATTTTTTAGTATTTATTCTATACATTATATTGTTGAATCATTTACAATTTATATTACTATGATATTTGTATTCAACCTGAATACAAATTTTTCATAACCTGTAGTATCATATCATATCATCAGACTAAAATCTAAAATCTATTCTTTGAAGAGAGTCTTATCTAATTTTACATGATGAAAAGAAAATTTTGATAAGATGTATTCTCAAATAAGACCACATAATAATAGTTAATGAATTGGTTACACCCATTCAAAATCTTTTTTTAAAAATAACTATATTGTTCCTAAAAAGGCCCCATTTTGCACTAAGTTTAAAAGTGATGGTCATTGGAATAAAGATTATTCTTTAAATAAAACAAAATCTTTTGGTTTCCACAAATAAAATTTTCAAAAAAAATATGGATTCCAAATATTATTCTTTATAACATTTCCAGATCCAAACAAGTTTAGATTCAAAAAGTTAATTTTTTTTTGTTTTAGAAAAAAAAACAAAAACCTATGACAATATGTGGTACATGGATAGTGGATATTCCAGGAATATATCTAAAAATAGAAACATATTTGAAAAAGTGATCAAGATGTTGGGAGGAAAAGTTAGCTTCAGAGACAGTGCTCAAAGAATGATTGTTGGTATAGGTAATATTGTTTTCCTTGGTAAAATTTTTATTTCTATTGTTTTATTTGTTGATGGTATGAAGCACAACCTCATTATCAAAAGTCAATTACGTGATTAAGGTTATCTTGTGAATTTTAGGAATGACAGATGTATAGTTCATAATTCCAAGGATTAATTCATTCTACATTTCCAAAGGCATGAGAATGTTTACAATTTGAACTTATAAGACTTTGGGATCCAAGACTTACCTTTTCTAAGTGAAATGGAAGACCAATCTTGGTTATGTCATAGAAGACTAAGACATTGTAATCTTAGGAATTTATATAAAATCTCAAATAAAGGACTTGTTAAAGATCTACCAAGCATAGGTTTGATACTTCTAACTTTTGTAACCCTTGTCAGTATGGAAAAAAAGATAATTCAATATTTAAATCAATCTGTGAGGTCACAACTACCGATACATTATAGTTAGTGCACATGAATCTTTTTAGTCCTACACAAACTGGAAGTATTGGAGGCATGCACTATTTATTTGTTTTAGTTGTTGATTACACTATATTTACATGAGTATATTTTCTTTCCAAAAAATAAGAAGTTTTTTATTTCTTTATAACTTTTGTTTCTAATGTTAAAAAATGAGAAAAACCTATCCTTGATAACTATTTGAATTGATCATGCTGGAGAATTTGTAAATTCTGATTTTGATACTTTTTTATATTAATGAAGGTATTACTCACAATTTTTCTATACCATGAACAACTCAGAAAAATGGTGTTGTTGAAAGACAAAATATAATTATTCAAGATAGGGGTGTCGAAACCCGACCCGACCCGAATGACCCAACTCAACCCGACAGGGTTGGGTTGGGTTGGGTCGAGTTCAATATTTTATATACCTAGGTCAGGTCATTCGAGTTAACCTGTGGTTGGGTTGGGTCGGGTAACAGGTTGGGAAAAAATGACCCAACCTGACCTGAACAACCCGATACTACCCCTGCACCTTCCCGCAGAACCACACGCCGCCTCTGCCTTGGTTTTCTCCACTACGAGTGACCCCAACACACCATATCCACCAATGATATCCCCCTTCATGTTCAACTCAATATTTTTACTCTGACTCAATATCCACTACAATGAAACCACTGTAAACCTAAAACTAGAACTGCCAGAGATAACCCCTCTATTTTCCCTCTACCTCCATCTCCACTGAGATTTCTATAACCCCAGATCGAACATAGAATACCTACAGAATATATAAATTAATATCCCAAGAATTATCATGATACAGACTGCCACGTTTTGGGGTTGATTTTTCTCTAATTTCCTCTTAGCGTGGTGAGGAAGATGATGCATTGAACCCTAAAACAAACCAACCAATGTATCCCTTTGCTGTCAGTTTTTAAATCCAAAATCAAATGTTGGTGTTTTCCCGAGCTCACCGGAGGAGAAAATCGAGTGTTGCACCTTATAACCAATCCACTTGATCTCCACCCATTCTCTTCGATGCTTGCCTCCCCCTTAATGAAACCGGAAGAATAACCATCAATGATGAAGAACAAAAGATTTAACCACGTTTGATCTATGCAGTTGCGAGCTACCAGAGAATTCCATTGCTCTTTGAGGAAGATAAAGCCAAAAATCAAGATCTTCCATACCCACCACAAGGAGAATCAGAAGGAGGATACTGTAAAGTGAAGGAGTTGTCGTCGTGAGGCTATGCGGGTGATCTATTGAAAATGAATTGGGGGTGGCTTTTTTTTACATATACCAGTTGACCCGATCGACCCAACCTGATGTGAGATGGGTTGGGTTAGGTTAGGTCTGAAGAAAAAAACACATGTGACCAGACCCAACCCGACACAACCTATTTTGGTTGGGTCGATTCCAAAAACCCCCAAACCTGAACCGACCCGACCTATGGACACCCCTACTTCAAGAGATAACAAGATCCATGTTTAATGAATTCTAAATTTCAAGAATGTTTTGGGTAGAATCTGTTAGTACTGGTTTTTATACTATAAATCAAGTTGTAATTTAGCATTTTCTTAATAAAACCCCTTATGAGTTGTGGATGGGACAAAAACCAAAATTTTCATACTTCAAAGTATTTGGTTGAAAACTATTTATTTTAAATACAAAAGACAACTTACATAATTTTTCACCTAAATCTGATGAAGGAATATTTTTAGGTTATTCCACTACTTCTAAGGCTTATATATTTTTTTTAATAAAAACTCTTGTGTTGATGAAGAAACAATACATGTTAAGTTTTCCAAAATATATCCTTTTGTTTTCAAAAATCCTCAAAATATTTCTTCTTAAGTGTTTTCCAAAATTGATTATCAACCTTTGATAGAATATTCTTCAAAAATTGTAAATACTCAATAAATTATTTTATAGAAATTTACACCAGAATAATTTCTACCTTATGTTGTTGAGAATGTTTTAAAATATCCCAATGAGTTATTACTTAGGAATCATCCCAGTTATAACATCATTATTCATGTAAATCAACCCGTAAGTACTAGGAATTCCTTAAAAAATGAAATAGAACATTTTGATTTTCTATCTTAAATTGAACCTAAAACTCCTAGTGAGGATTTAGGTGATGAGTATTGGATTAATTCAATGCATGATAAACTAAATGAATTAAAAAGGAATAATGTCTGGACCTTGGTTGAAAAACCTAAGGATACATCTTTTATTAGAGTAAAATGGGTTTTCAGAAACAATTTTTGATGAAAATGGTATCATTGTAAGAAATAAATCTAGACTTGTTTCTAAAGGCTGCAATTAACAAAAAGACATAGACTATGAAGGAACTAATGCTCCAGTATAAAGACTCGAATATATTATAATTCTTTTAGACTTTACAGCTTTCTTTAGTTTCAAACTCTTACAAATGGATGTCAAGGGTTCTTTCCTTAATGGATATGCACAATAATAAGTCTATTTAGACCAAAAACCTAGTTATAAAGATAAAAAACATCATGAATATGTTTAAAAACATACCAAGTCCCTTTATGGACTTATACAAGCCCCTATAGCTTGGTATGATAGGTAAATATGGTTTTCATTACAAAATAATTACATTAAGGGAACAGATGATCAAAATCTTTTTATAAAGAAATAAAACAAGAATATTATGATTGGTCAAATTTATATTGATGACCTCATTGTTGGATCAACTCAAAATTATTTAACAGAATCATTTATGAATATAATGAAGTCTAATTTTGAAATGATTATGATGGGTAAATTAACATTCTTTCTTTGTTTTCAAATATATCAAAAACCAGAAGGTACTTATATATATATCAACATAAGTATATCAAAGACTTCTCTAAAAAATTAATCATATAAAAATACTAAAAGTATTATTACTCCCATTGGAACCTCCAAAAACCTTGATCTTGATGAAGCTGGGAAACCTTTTAATCAAACCATATTTAGAGGTATGATTCGAAGTCTACTATACTTAATAGAGAGTCATATAGACTTTATGTTTTCCATATTATTATGTGATATATATCAAGATAATCCAAAACAATCCCATTTAAAAATTATGAAAAGTATTTTCCAGTATTTAAAATCAACTTTAGGTTTATGCCTTTTCTATTATTATGAAAATGATTTTGAATTGAAAAGTTTTTCGGATGCTAACATTTTTGGATGTAGAATGGATAGAAAGAGTACTTCTAAAACTTCTCATTTACTATAATATTATTTAGTTTTTTGGTAATACAAAAAACAACACTCAGTTGCACTCTCTCTTGCTAAATCTGAATATTTGGCAGTTGGAAGTTGTTACACCGAGGTGTTGTGGATGCAACACACACTCACAGACTACAGCGTGAGTTTTACTAAAACTCAAATACTTTTGTGATAACACAAATGGTTTTAGAAATATCAGGTATGCTCGTGTAATTACCATAAAAGGGATAAATTCAATTTCAATTCCTGGATATGTTTCATTATGGGGTACAGTGATGAAAATTTTGGATTTGGGATTTGATATATTGACTAATAGAAGATCATTAAAAGTAAAAATGTCCTATTCAATGAATATATCCTGTGAAAGGATTAAAATTAGGTGGAAGATTTTATTATGAAAAAATAATTAATTGATCTTTTCCAAGTTGATCTAAATAGTAGTCCATAAGATTCAATTATTTTGAAGAGTATGAAAGTTTTAGAAATACCAGATAGTTTGGGTAGACAAGATGGATGTCATATTTTAAAGTTACCACCATGAATAAATGTTCTTGAAAGTTTTAGGTGTAAAAAATATTACTTTATAGTTTCATAAGAAATAGTAATAGATTGTGCAGAACCTTAGGTTTAGTTTAAGAGACTTTCTTGGCTTAAAGGACCTATGAAAATTTTATATAGGGTGTTAACTACTTACTTCTTACAGGTTGTGGATAACCCAAAATCAGAAAAGTGGTGGTAAGTCCGAGTGACTTGTGACAATGGGATTTATTAGTAAAAGAGGATATGGTCACATTACTTTTCAACAGAACCTAGGATATGAGAAAACATCCTCCATGAAAAATATCAAGAGAGGAAAAATGATTACACTGGTTGATAGAATAAGGGAATATGAATAAAAATTATAATGAAATGCTTATTCTAAAAGGTATTTAATAAATCAATGGTGTCAGTTTCAGTGAAATACTTTATATAATTTTTAATCATAAAATTTTTTTAATGGTTTTATGGTGGATGAAAATGGCGGTCTATGTATTGAAAAACTTTATTTGATGATGAAATTCATTTGTGGTAATTTAGAAGAATAAATTTTCATGAAGAAACTGGTAGGTTTTATAGAAATAGAAAGGACTGAACTTGTGTGCAAGCTTAAATGAAGTTTTTTTGTGTTTCAAAAAACACCCAGAAAATTTTATTGAAAGTTAAATACCTTTATAGAAAAGAAGAAGTTAATTTGGTGTAATTTTGATAATTTATTATAGAAGAAGGTTTTTGATTTTATATGTTTCATCATGACTCTCTTATTTATGGATTATATTTTTCTGGAAGGTTTGAAGTTAATATAGATTAAGGAGTTAATAGTTAAATTGTTTAAAATATTTTAGATAAAGGATTTTAGGGATGTAAAATAAATTTTGGGGGGGTGTGGATCAATAGAGAATTGATTATGGGAACTATGATGGTGTATTAGTCTAAATACGCCTGGATGTTCTTATAAAGATTGATAATGTTTGGATTTAAGCCCCTGATAACCCCATTGCATAGATGTTTTATACTATCTAAAGAAAAGGAAATGATAATGGTAGATGTGGGTGATTACATGTAAAATGTTTTTTATACAATAGGGGTCAAAATCATAATTAATTCTTTGGTTTGTACAAGTTCTCCCATTTTTTATACAATGGGAGTGGTTAGAGGACTCATATAGAATTTGATAAACGAGCATTAAAATGATGGAAAGTAGAAGATTTGGAATATGTAAGGTAATATTAACTTATATATGTGTTGTGGAATGAATGATCTATCACACAAGTTTTTATATAAATAATTTGGAGAAGATACACACACACATGTGTACCTCTTGCTATGTGTTTACTTAAGGAGAGGCGTCAGTGAGATGGTTGTTTAGACAAAATTTGGTAGTTTCACTCTCTACTATTGATGTATAGTGTGCGAAAATTATACAATTTTGGAAGGATTTTATTTGATTAAAGTGTTTTCTAGGGGAACCGAGGAGGATCCCAGTGAATGGAACTTTGTTTTATAATATTCAAAGTGTAATCTATCTTTGTTAGGAATTTTGTGTTTCACTCACAGAAGAAACACATTCATATGAAGTATTAATTTATCTAGATTCTTTAACAATATTGATTGATGGATATGTAAAAGTTCATTGTAAGTTAAAATATAGTGGATAGACTAACCAAAGTTGTAGTTTGGGAAAATTTGGGGCATTACCATGCCTTAGTAGGGATTGAATAGTGGAAGGAATAATTAAAGGTTCATAGATGTTATGGGAGAAGAGAAGGATAATAAGAAAGGTTGATGGATATAATGTGACTAGAAATTCATAAAACAAATTTAAAATAGTAGTCAGGTGGGATACTATTAGGATTGGAGTTGTAAATCCGTATATCTGGTTAAGTTACTGAACTTTTGGAAGGATAGGTTTCAGAAATATTTTTCAAAAGTAGAATAGTAGAGTAGTGTAACTATTAATAAAAATTGGTAAACATTAGAATATTGAAGGATTATTTTCATATATTTCAATAGTAATAAACTATACGTGGGGTGGGTGAATTAAATTTTATAAAATGACTATAAATTTTTGACCACATCAAGTTTGAGTTGATCAGAATCAAATAATTTCAATAAACTCATAGAATAGAGTAAAAAAATTTAATAAATATTTCGAATATATATATATATATCTGTATATATATATATATAAATAATAATTATTTGAACTTAATATTACCAGTGGAATTAATAAAAATATAGAGTATTGATTGACAAACCAAATACTCCTTCAAAGTATATTATACAACAACACTTTTATCCAAAGTGTATGGTATAACAATAAACCTGATCGATGTTATCCTATATTGCAATCCTTGGAATCCTTGGATTTTAAACTTGTTGAAAGGCATATATATATTCCAAAACTATAATCCCTTGACTTAAACATGTCAAGAGATATTAGTGTCTTAACCCCATACAATCTGTCTTCGAACCTAAAATCTAAAAAAAATTGCCCATTGAGGCCCACTTACACACACTAGAAGCTATTCGATATCACTCTTTAGAATAAAAAACAAATATAATGATTTTTTTTGAGAATTTATAATAAAAAACCTCACTAATAGATCATCTAAGAGAATCCCTCTAAAGAAACTATAATTAAATTCTCTCTACAAAACAAGATGTTTCATACTTTAACATGATTGAACTCTTAAGAATGATTTTAATTTCTCATAACTGCTTCCTAACTATAATATCTTAGTCTTTGTTTATTGAAAACATTATAATGGTCTGAATTTATAATCCTTAGGTTCTATTGCAGTGGAATCATAAGTAAAAACTCCATCTTCCAGTGGAATCAACATTACCCCACATCATCTGATGATACTACTTTGCATCTCTAAATCATTCAAACTTTCAGTAAATTAAATTTGAAATGAAAATTTATTTATACATATTTTTACATAGTTTAGCATATTATTAAATCCTTAGAAATTAAATTTTCCAAATTTTCATTCTGTAAAGTAAATAAAACCACAACCTAAATTAATTTTAAATGAGGACACATCATTAGTGTACTTTGATTTTTGAAACTAAAGATAATTTTAGTATTTGACTTAATAGTTTTCCCATTTTTGAAAATAAAAAACACGAAAAAAATTATTTTTTGATTGAATTTTAAAATTAATAATACTCATATATTCTAATGTAATAAATATCTCCCTTATAAAATATTTTAAAAAAATTAGTTAGACCAAAGTAAAGTAAATCAATTTCTCTACTAAATAATAGAAATTGTTTATGATCATGTATCATGATCTGTAAACTATAAAACTTATATAAAATTTCAAAATTATCCCCCATTGTGAAACGAATTTGTAACTATAATAATTTTTTTAAAAAAAATTATTCTCCTTCTGGATTTTCAAAATGAAACATAAAAAATAAGTACAAAAATTAAACCAGTGTAGTAAACAAATAAACTATATTGTTTTTAAAAAAAACTATCCCTTGAAACATTCATTAATGGTAAATAAGATCATTCAACCTATAAATCATTCAATAAATAGAATAATTATCCACCGTAATAATATATTTAAAGGATTTAAAAAATTATTAATAAAATAATATTAAAATTTTGAGGGAAATAATTGAGTTTCAAATAACATCAACCATGAATTTTAAAAAAATATCCATAAATTATTAAGAGTGTAAAAAATTTAAAAATTTAGTTATTTTATGGAAAATTTTCAATCTTATGTTTTTGTTTTTTGGTCTAATTCCATTGTCCTTATAACATAATTTCTTGAGAATTTATCTTCTGATGTTTCTCTTACATTATTTGAATCCCCTCTTCCATTTTTTGATTCCACTCTACTATTTTTTGATTCTTCTCTACCTTTTTCGATTCTGCCCCATAAATAAACTCTTAATATTTTCAATGAACTTATCCCGTAGGTCTATATTTTCTCCATAAACATTGAGTAATTTTTAAATAACTTATGATTTCTTATATAATTTCTCAAAATATTAAATCAAATGACTATTTTTATCTTCAAGAACATGGATATATATATCTAAGGATCTAAAAAATTTATCATATTCATTCAAATTTTAATAATTAACTTTATAATATTACCTGTAAATTATTATATTACATTTTACTTCAACAAAATAAAAAAATAAATAATTTCCCATTAAAAATTTTATAAATTAACCATCTTACCATATATCATATTTATTCTTTTATTATTCTTAGGCATAAGATCAAATATACTATTTAAATTCCATATAAAATGAATTTGGAAATTTACTTTTCTATAAATAATTAGACACCAAGTACTCACACATGATTTCAATTAAAAATTTCTTTTTATTTTCTCCAACGTATTCATGATTAAATAAAAGGGATACCTTTTTGTTCGTAGTAATATCAATAATATTAAAAATATTATCAGATTTATCAACAATGATTTCATTTTTAGTGCTTTCTTATGTTGACTTATTTTTATTTTCTTCATTTTTACTAGATGAAAAGGAACTTGAACTAGATTCAATTTTATATTTTGATGAAGAAATTTATTTTTAGAAATTTATATATGGAGATGAAGTCACAATAATAGAGGTATGAACATAATATTTTTTAAATGTTTTTTTCTTCAAATTACTTTTTTGAAAACTTCATTTTCACTTCATTTTGAATATTCATTATATTTACTACTTCAGAATCAATAGTAGTATTAGTATGGTCTTATTCACCCAATATATTTCCAAATTTAATAGATTTAAGTGGATTGATAAATTGAACTATTTGATCCCCGTTAATAACTTTAATATGAGGAGGATTGAGTGATGTGGAATTCTAATGAACTTTTTCTCTCACTATGTTTTTCTCTTTTACATCTAAGTGAAACTTTTTTTATAATATTATCTTCAATGATCATTCCATGGATCTAGATAGATGGAATAATAGCTCCAGTATTTTTTTATATCTTCGACTTTAATAAATAGTTATTTTTATTTTGATATTTTCATTTCCTCTAATTAAAATCTACTTTTAGATCATTAATTTTTTATTGATCCAAAACAAAACATTTTTTTTCCACAGATATTTCACTTTCTTACTTTTAATTTCTCTTCCTTCAAGTTTTAGGAATCATTATACATATCTACAAACTTTGAAAACTTATTATATGATGTGAATATTTTATATTGAACGAAAATTTTTACGTCATTTTTTATCTTTTTATAAGGACATAAGGTGGAAATAAAGGAAAATTCTCATGCTTTTCAATTTTCAACAATTTTATTCTTCAAATATTTTTAGCCTCTATTGAACCAATAGTAGAGGAATTTAAAAAAAACTTCCACTCATTTTGGTCATAAACAAATCTCATAGAAGATATGATCTTTGTATTTAATTTATTTTCTTTAAATATTTTATAAAATTCTTCATTCTTAAAACCTTATTCCTTTTGAGACATCATGAGCATCACGTTTAATAATTGGGTCTACAAAAAGATTTTTGGGTTCATTATACCAATGAAAATTGATTCTATATATACCACATGAATTTAACAAGATTTATCCGATTCATATTTATTAGGAAGTCCAAAATATAAACATCTGGTATTTTTATCAATTATTTTTCATCCTTTTTAGTTAAAAAAATGATTTCACCTAGTGAATAATAATTCTTGTTTCCATTGGAAGATGGTTTGTCTTATACACTCCCTCTTTTAGAAAATGTTTTCCCTTTATATCAGAAAATGATCTCAATATTTTCAATAACTTATGAAAAATAAAATGTTATTCTCCTCATAATGGAAACCCTAATAACTTTGTAAAATTATTCAATTTTGAAGAGAACTTTTGATTAAAGGGCATAAATGAAACCTTTTTCTCACCTTTGGAATCTTCAAAATTTAATAATCTTTGGAACTTATGGATAATTTGAGGATTAAATAACTCTCATTCTTCCATTGGTATAACTACTTACTCTCAAATTTGAAACTTTATGACTGTATTCAACACAAAATTATAAATTGAAAATAAATATCGATCAATGAATATTTTGTGAATAATTCAACTGGATAAAATCTCTCCAAATGATTCGATTTATCTAATATATAATGAATAATAAATTGAAAATTAGGAAATTGATCTACAGGGACCTGATTAATGAATTTATATAAATAAATTAGGGTCCACCACACCTTTATATATGTAAGAAAAGTGAATGATCTCATTTTTGATCATCCTTTGATTAGATGACCATGAATTATCCCTATAAAAAAATATGACATAACTAATATTTAAAGAATGAAAATTTCAATTTCTTTAAATTCATTATTGATGAAATTTTTTATTTATTAAATTGTATAAGTTATCTTTATATAAAACAAAAAATTCATAAAAATATTTAATTCTACTCAACTTGAAGAGAGATGTTCAAAATAAGTAAGTTAATAATAAACTCTACAACTCTATTAAAGTTATATAATAATGAATCAACTTTATATTCTTCTTTATAAAATGGTTCAAGATGAAATTTATCTTAAAAACATATAAAATTTATGTAAAAAGTAATATTATTGAAAAGATAACCAAATGTAAAGATAAAAAATTCTCTAAAATAAAAAAGAGTTATTCCAAAGTATCAAGAAAAACATTAAAAATTAAAAACATACTTATAGAAATAATTCATAAAATATACAAGTTTTCATAAAATTAAAAATAATTTCTAGGTACCAGATATAGAAATTTAGATACCAATACACATAAAGTATTATATTATTTGTAAGTTATGTATTTGGTAGATATTAGTTATTGGATAAAGTAGTATTATTAAATACAATTTTTGATTCCCAAATTTTATTATGTATTTGATACTCAAAATATTAAGTTACTTTGAAATAAAATAATTTTTAGTTCCAAGATATCGAAATTTGTTTAAAGAACATATTTCTCTCTTGTTTCCTCATTTATTACACTTGATACAAAATGGTGCTATAATTGAAACATATTACTTTTATAGATATGTAGATGTTATGATGGTTTTACTTTTAGTAATTGAAAGTTTATATATATAAATATTACATCATTTTAGATGAATATTCAATACATTTTACAAAAATACACACCTAATAAATGTAATGGTTTAGTGTATTTGGATACTAGATACATAAAAATATTATTTCAAGAAAGATCATGAATATATACTTGAAAGTATTCTTACATAGTAAATTTCATGGTAATAGACTACTTAAAACCATTCTTTATAACCTAGGGAAATGAAATATAAGAGTGGGTGAGATTAGAAGCATAGTAAGGGTAAACATGATAGATACTAGTTAATAATAATAAGTTGACATAAGATAGGAATAAAGATATGAGATCATGATCTTAGAATTATAAAATTGTACCCAATAATTCATAGATCATAAAAATGAATCATGGAATAAGGATTTATCAATTCATAAGACATGAATCATAAGAGAATCAATGATCTAGATCCAGGATAGTATAACTTTAGCATAAGAACATGTCATAAGAGAGTGTCATAGAGTGCGACATAATCATAATCATAATCACAGAAATATTATGTGAGGAATACCCACCAATACATTTATTACTTGCCAGTATTGGGATAAAATCCTGTTTCCCTTCATTGATCTTGGAATAGACTCTAATGTACCCTATTTTGGGCATGTGATAACCTCCCATATACCCTCTTTTAGTATTGGAATATGCTACTAAGTTCCATTTTTTAGGCTTGGGATAACCTACCATGTTACATTAGATCTCATTAAACATTAATATTTTACCAATTAATTGTAGGTCTATAACAAACACACCCACCCATGATATAATCATAATCCATTCATATTTAATCCATAAGATCATGAAACAATTTATCATTAAATAAAATATTTACCCTTCGAAAAGAAATCTAGTTTCATTAATATTTCATCACCATAATCATAAACCACCCAAAGATAGAATAAGTATAGTAAAATTGGATCATATTACCACTAAATTACAAGAAACATCAATTTATGTTGTTATAGATAAAAGTACCTTTAAAATACCATTGGAAATTTTTTTATGAAAAAAACCATTTTCATTTTAAAATAATTTATTTAAAAACTAAAAATTTCCCAGATATTAATGAAAAAATTTTATTTTAAAAGAACCATTTAATATTTTAAAGGATTATTCAAAGAAAATAGAATGCATGGTGGTGGGAAAATCCATTCATTTAGTGTATATTAATACAAATTTTCCCTTTAAATTTTATATAAAAATTCAAAATTACCTCATTCAAAAATTGATAAGAAGATTCATTTTAATTTTTTTATAAAAGTTAATTAATGTGTAAAAATTAATTTATATATTCATTGGGTAATGTTAAAAAAAATTTTGAATTCAATTTATATAAAATATAGATATATAAGAAAAATATTTCCAGCTAAAGTGAGAAATAAAATCATTATTCCATAAATATATCTTTTCTATATGTTGAGTACTTAAGGAGAGGAAAATGAATGGGAAATAATTAATCTCAAGAAATAAATATAGGATATGAAAATAAAAATTATTTTGAAGAGATATATTATATAATTTCATCATTTTAAATTTAATCACAAACCACCTTAGTAAAAATGAGATTGCAACGTAATACTCCTATGGCCTTGGTAAAATTTGGGTCGTAATTCCAATGAAATGAATAAAAATAAAATGAAAATTTAAATACAATGAATAGAAGGATATTAATTATAAAAAATATCAAAGGAGATTTATATACACCTCATAAAATTATATATGTGTATAACATAACATATGTCCCAAAGAAGACAATTTGAGATGGTAAACCCTCACCACTACAGTAACTTTCAAATCAAATATCCTTAAATGAAGTAATTTTAATTATAACTTTAAATACCTTGAATTAATATTTATACATGGTAAAAAAATGTTAAATTATCATTATAAATAACTCATAAACATAAATATGTGCATAACGTCAAGCCTGTCTAAACAAAACAAATTTTAGATGAAGACCCTTTTTCTATATCCGTATTACTTCATAATTGATGAAAAATATTTTATAATAAGTTAAAATTTATTATAATTATATATAAAAATTATATAAAAACTTTAATTATAATATATGAACCACTTAGAAAATTTAAAGAATCGTTTATTAATAATTCTTTATTAAAATCCTTGTTTTCTGGTAATAATTGTTTTGTTTTTCATACATGTTTCAGTTTAATAGTTATAGTAATTAAACTTTGACCATGATTTCATAATATCTAGAATTTTAATGATGATATAAATATTATATATATTCACTATATATATATATATATATTTATAACCATTCATTTAAGTTTGTGATAAAAAATGAATCACAACACTTCATGGAGACAATAATATCTACGTACATGTGAGTGATGTTTCAATTTTTTATGGATAAAAAATAGAATGGTAAATGTTAATTAACCTTTAAATAATATTTATTAAATAATAAATATAATATATATACATTAAATGAATCATAATTAGCTACAATGAAATATGGTGATGTAAAATGAATCATATATTTATGTTGAGATAGTTTTCCACATGTATTCACAAGTGATACTTTCATTTCCCATTTGATGAAGAAGACCTGGGAAATATTTGTGAAATCATAATAATAAAATTTTAGTATATTTATAATACTATATTAATCATGTTTTTATGGATAAAATAGTTTTATAGAAGGTTTAATAAGAAATAAAATTGAAAGACCTTATGTATGGTTAATAACACTTCTTTGAGAGATGTGTTTTATGTTACACCTTAAATATTGAAATACACCCTTTTATAAGTGAGGCATGGGACACAATTAGAATTATTTAAAATATTTCAATAATATAAGGTAAAATTCATGTGAAAGTGGATAAAAATTGAAATTAATTAAAATATATGATAATATAATTTTTAAATATATTCAAAAATAATAATTATAAAAATATAGGTGGAATTAATACCCTTATCTCTTAGTTTAATACCCCCAATGAACTCATTTTATCCATAACCATGGTAAAAATATTGTACTATTTTTACAATTCGTTATAACCAAAAATTTAAATTTATCTTATTAAGTTATAATAATTATAATTTTTAAAAAAATATAATCCATTTTATGAGATTTAATTTCTATAAGTGAAATAATTTAATTTTAAATAATCACACAAAACACAATGAAAACCCTTTTAAGAAAAAAGTTATTTTCTAAGAATAAAATTGTACTTGCTTCCATTCCATATTTAGTAAAAAATATTAAATGAATATTAAAACATTTCATTTAATATATAATCCTTAAATTTAATTAAAACCATTAAAAAATATATATTAATTTAATTTATTAATATAAAAACAAATTGGGTTAATAAAAATAGTTTTTTAAAAAATTATTTTCAATCTAAAAAATGACCTCAAACCAAAATCAAATATATTGTAATTATTTTGTAATTAATTTTATTATTTTTAATTAATGGATAATTATTATACTTTAATACCAAATTAAAAATATAATAGGAATTTTAAATAATTAATTTAAAGAAATGAAATGACATTTTTAAAAATTTTGGTATTTTTCACTATTCACAAAAAATTTATATTTTTTAAAAATTCCTAAACATTTACCCTAAGATGTTTTTGAAATTATGGTTTTAAAAATTATGTTCATTTAATCAAATTCAATTACTAAATTTTTAAAAATTAATTATAATTTCTTTGTATCACCACATCCTTGGGTTTCCATGCAGCATCCTCAAATTTTTGATTCTTCCCAAGAAGATTTATGTGGTGAGTTACTTATTCCATAGAAAATTACCTCTATAATCCAAGATTATTAACGGTTTTTATTCCTAATAAATTTAATTATCCAATGGAACAACCTCTAAGTACATCACATATTAAGGTTTATGTATATACTATGTTAAAATAGATATATATAACACATCATGATCTTGAGAGAGCTTTTCCAGAAGCTCCTAGAAAAAATCCAGAGTCCCTACTGGATCTAGAATATCCAATGGAACTATATATGTTTGGATTAGATTTTAGTAATTTCTAAATCTTATAACCTTATTCTATGGGGAAATTCCTAGGATTACCTCCTCGCGAACTTTGAATTATAGATATCACTAATGATTTTCAGTATAACTATTCTATCAACTCAAAGATTCTTTAATGTTATTCTGAATGGATTTAACTATTTATTATATTTCCTGAACAATATCAAGTCCCAATTGGTTTCATTCTCTAAATTCATCCCAACACATTAGAGTTCTACATTTCTTTCTATAGAGGTATTTATAAGGATCCATCTAAAAGCACAAGTGAAATCTATTGTTATAATAGAATTGAATGAGTAGATGTTTTTTATCCAAATGGAATTTGGAATATTGATAATAGGATCCTAAAATATCCTTTAGTGATGAAGGTTTCATATTTTCATTGATGATGTATGTGGTTTTTGGTGTTGTGGACTTTCTTATTTTTTTATTTTAGTGAAGGCTTGTAGGAACAGAGGTTTGTTGTACGCTTCAATTGGTTTGGCTATCTGGTATCTACTCTCCTAGTGGTGTTTCTATATAAGGGGATTGAGTTTCTGTTGAATATTGTAGTTCATTTTCAGAGTCTTGGAAAATTTTAACTCTTCTCTTTGATCCTAATCTTTTCTCACATTCAATGTAAGTCTAGAGAAGTGATTTTATTAGAGGTTTTGGGATGTGTAGTTTGACTAGTTTCCAGTGTTCTAGAAGATTTGATCGATAAAGGATTCATTCCTTGGATTTCTGAAGGCGTTGGATACTATTTCTCCCAGTGGTTATGTTGGTCTATAAAGGTTTCTATGAATTTTCATATGTCTTTAATGATGTTATTTAGGTGGATCTTTGTCTTATTGTCACTATGGTTCTCAGTGAAGGTTTTACAATGTGAATTTTTGTGATTTCTGGTGATAGTTGTTTCTTTGATGTGGATATGTTTATGGTGACGATGTCATGTTGGGGTAAACTCAAGGGGTGGTGTGAGTGATAGGATGAAAGCTATCAGCTTGAAGAGAATGAATTCCATATTTTATTAGTTTAAAGAATGATTTTGGCCAAAAATATATGAATATTTGAATTCTAAACATTGACATTTGGAATTGTTGTTTCAATGAGATCCTTTTTATAGTTACCACTTAACCTGGATGTGGATATCATCATTTAAAAGGATTTAGTGTATAGGAAGTAGTGAAATAAAATTTTTTATCCATTATCTAGCTGAATACTTAACCAAAAAATCAAGGTGGACCTCATATCTCAATTAGATACTGTATAATTTGGTACTCTATGCCAAATTTCCACATCCTTATGTATTTTTAGCTAAGATGATAAATAGATAAATATTTTCTAATACCAATGAAATTTGATGACTTTATAAGGCAATATTCTACAAACCAAATAGCATTATGGCCTTTAGATGTTTTTTGGAGTCTGATAACAAAATCCATAGTGGGATTTTCCCATTTCCAGTTTTTTGTAGGGGTATAGTTATAATATCCCCTTAGGCATCTGTCTCTTTATATTAACTTTCTAGCATAGCTAGCACTAAGATACATATTCTGCCATATCTCTCCACATATTTTCCCACCATAAATTCTCTTTTATATCTATATACATCCTTGTACTTATATGATGAATAAAGAATTATGATCAATGATATTCTTCTAATATATCTTTCTTTAAGTCTAGTATTGATATGATACACGCTTAGTTTTTTTATTAAAAATTATCTATATCATCCTTCCATTACTCAATAATAGTCACTTGGATTCATGGTTAAAACTTTAATTGTGAAATATAATATTTCTACCCTTGAACCAAGATTTCAAGATCAATACTTTAAAAATTCATAAATGTTGGATAATTTATGATCCTTATCATAGATAATCTAGCATGATCATTTCAACTCAAAACATTACCTACATTGAATTATTCTATGAGGTGTTACTTTATTGACTAGTAATAATATTTAATCATCTCCACCCTTCTTCTCTTATATAGATTCAACTCTTTCTAGGTGAATATATACCATAAAATTTATTTATATACATATATGTCACACATTTCTCTATAAAAATAATTCCTCCATATATTTAATGAAAATATTACTGTAGATAACTCTAAATAACGGGTCAAGTAAATTTTACCCTTATCCTTTAATTAGTGTGAGGCATAATATATCTCCATATTATTCTGAATAGGAAAAAATCCCAACCAATTCTTCAATATATCATTATAAACCATAAACACTTTTCCACTATAGGGTAGTTTGAGCATAGATGCACCTATTAACATTCTCTTCAATTCCTTAAAATTTAATTGACATTCACCAATTTAATGTAACTTGACTACCTTCTGAGATAACTTAGTGCGTGGATTAGATAATCATGAGAAATTATTTACAAATCACTAATAATATCCATACAATATTTGAAAACTACAGATCTTAGTCAAAGTGGTTAGTCTTGGCCATTGTTCAATTACTTTTGTCTGTGATGGATCCACTGATATAGACAATTTTGAAATTATATGACCTAATTATAAAACTTTCAACCGAAAAAATTCAAACGTGGTAAATGTTTCAGGAAACCTACCATTACTTTGGGTATTTAGTACAAAATTTAATTGATCTTCACAAGATTCCATTCTCTTATAATTTATCTGAATATCCTCTATATAGAAGTCTCTCTTGAGTATGTATTCACTCTTAAACCTCAATTGGTAGTTTATAGATTGAAGATATGTCTTAGAATAATATTTTTCTTCTCATAATTTAACAAAAAATTATAAATACGAGGCATGAGATGTTTATTCTCGATCATGATCTTGTTATGTTCCTCATAATCAGTGTAGAGTCGGAATTATATATCTTTCTTCTTAAAAAAATAGAATCACCCAATGATGATGAACTTGATGAATTAATCCCTTATCAAGATTCTCCTAGAATCTATTTTTCAATTCCTACTGCTCAATCTTGTCCATTCTATATGGATTCTTTAAAATATATGTTGCAACATGTAGTAGTTATTTGTAAAACTAAACTACATGATTCATAGGAATAAAAAGTAACTATTTTATAAAGAAATAAAAAAATTCATGTATAATAGGAATATCATCAAATTTGATTTTCTCCCAAACCATCTAAGATAAGAGCCCCCTTTTAATTGGAATTAAGACCAATAAAATGGATATAATTTCCATTGGAAGTTCATATTTTTACTCGTACTAATATACAATCATATGCCAGTTTAAAATATCAAACATGACTTCCCTTCATCTAAAATTAATATGGGATATCTATAATTAAATCCAATATATTCCTGAAATAACATCAAATTCAATTGGAGAGAGAATAATGATATTTTTAGGAATAATATTCCAAAAAACATCAATTGGGGGAGAATCATGGAATTGAGATGTGATAATCACACCATTATGAGTTTTTAATTATAATTTAATATATAAATATTGAGGATATAAATTACCCTTCCTTGATACATTTAATGATGTAAAATAATTCATATAATTATGCTAAAATAGGATAATTCAATATTATAGGATATATGTTACCTCCTAAACTTTTTCATTATTTGTTTAATCCCTTACTAAAACCAAAAATTGTTAATGCAAGAATTTATCGTCTTAACCAGATTGATAAATCATATGATTTTGAAAATCATTCATATAATGTACTAAATTAGGAGAACTTATTTTTAATATATGACAAATTAAGTTAAACCTAGGTTATCTATAGTCGTTATCTATCCAAATCCTTTAAAATGGATCAGAAAGAAAATTCAAAGTAACCCAAATATATCATTTGTGATTGTCTATCCATGTGTATAGTCTTATTCCCACTCATCAGGAATTAGTGATGATGTCATTAATACCCAATCCACCCCCTTTTATGTTGTTACCCCTAGGTGCATCTTTTCCCCATCCATATCCAATTTCTAGAATCTATACATAGAAGTATTTTCTAGGAAAACAACACACCTTTATATAACTTAACTTTAGTTTTTCTCTAATACTTAGGATTATGCTAAGGGTTATCAGTAAAGTTTTCTCATCCTAGTTTTGAAAAATAACTAACTATACCAAGCTCAGATACCAACTATAGAAACTAAAAATAAGTACGAAAATAACATATTACTTGATGAATATTCATTATGATCAATTCCAGATACATAAATGTTTAGTGTATTTTGAAACTTTGATACATGAACAAATGGTATATAAACTATTTACATCATCTCCCATTAATTTCTGCACAACTAACACCATTTTGATAAATATGATAAATAAAATATTTCTTCCCAACATGGGGAAATAAAAAATAAGAAATTGTGACATTAGATTCTCATATGGGTGATACGAATGCATGATAAAAAGTCGGAATAAGATAAGCATTAGGGAACAAGAGAATGAGATTAACATTATAAAATCATACCCAATAATTCATAGATCATAAAAATGAATCATGGATTAAAGAGCTTTAAATTCATAAGTCACAAATCATAATATAATCAAAGATCATGAACCCTAAAAATATAACTTTGGAATATGAACATGTCATTGGAGAGTGTCATAAATTTACCAATAATGATAATCATAAAAATACGATGTCAAGGATATACGCATTAAGACATTCATCAGATGTTTGTTTTGGGATAACCACCCATGTAACTACTTCAGGGATGGGATAAGCTCTCATTTACCCTCTATTATGATTGACATAACCTCCCATGTACCCTCTTCTCAGATTGGGACAACCGTCCTGGTGCCGTCTTTTGTGCTTAGGATATCCTCCCGTGTACCCTCTTTTAGGCTTGGGATAACCTATCATGAAACATTTTATCTCATAAAACATTAATATTTACCTAATTCATTTGTGTACTATAAAGGAAACACCCATCACATAATCATAATCTATTCAAATGTATGCCACAATATCATGAAAACATTAATCATTACATAAAATCTTAACCCATGGAAGAAAATGATTTTCATCAATATTAAATCATCATAAAAAAATTATCTAGATAAATAATAAATATGTTAACATTGGATCATGTTCCCATTAAAGTATAATAAACAATAATGGATTTATTTTTTGATTAAAATACTTTTCAAATATCACTGGAACATTTATTAAGGAAAAAAATACCATTTTCATTTTGATAAAAATTATTTAAAATCTTAAAATTTCAAATATATTAAGGGAAAAAATTTATTTTAAAACAAACGTAGAAACATATAATGTATGATTAAAATAAAATTTAATTCATGATTGTGGGTCAATCCATCCATCTTTTATACATTAAAATAAATACCATGTTCACAATTTTGGTAAAACGTAAAAAAACCAACATTTAGAAAATGACAAGAATATTACTTTTAAATGTTTTGTAGAAAAATGATGTGGGTAAAAATTTATTTATAAAATCATTGGATAGTGGTAAATTTTTTATTTAAATCATTTTAAATAAAATATAGATGTAGAATAAAAATATTCCTCACCGAAGAGAGAAATAAAGTCGGTTTTCCTTATAAATATTCTTTTGATATTTTGAGTACTGAAGGGGAGGAAAATGAAAGGTAAAACTGTAATATATATAAATATAAAGATTATAATAAAATACATATTATTATTTGGGAGATATATTATATAATTTAATCATCATAAATTTAATCATAAATAATCTTAATAAAAATGAGATTGTTACGTATAACCCATTCTAATTTGATAAATTTTGATTATTAAGGACCATTAAATGAATAACATCAAGTAAAACTTTTAATATAATTAAAATAAGTATATTAATGATACAATATAAAAAATATTAATTATATACAACTAATATAAAAATATAAGTATATAACATAGTATATGTCCGATTGAAGACAATTTGAGACAGTATACCATTTCAAATTTGGAAACTTTTGAATAAGATAAACATGGATGAAATAATGTAAATTTTAACATTAAATACCATGAATTAAGAATTATAAATGATTTAACATTTCAAATTATCAGTATACACTCTCATAAATATTAATATGTGTATAATATCAAACATATATCAATGAAAAAAATGAGATGAAGAACCCTTTCCTCAAGTATGTCTTGCTATGTATGTGATATAATCTCTTGTATAATAAATATAAATTTATATTAATTATATTGAAAAATATATTGATACTTTTAACATCATATATTATCAAATTATAACATTTATGAACCCATTTATTTATAATTATTTATTAAAAACTCCATTTTTCGGTCGAAACTATTTCGTTTCTAATACATGTTTCGGTTCAAAAGGTATGGTCCTTGAAATTTAATCATGGTTTTATAGTTTTTTTAATAATGATATTAATTTCATATATATTAAATATATATATATATATTTACAACCATTCAAAAAAAGGAGTGGTGAAAAATGAAATACATTGCTTTGTGAAGGCTGTAATCTGTACAAACACACGAGTGATTTTTCCACTTTTTGATAGATAGAATGAAAGAAAGTTAGATTATAATTCAAATTTATAGAATAATTATTAAATCACAAATAATATATATATGTATATATACAAAGACACACAATAAATTAATCATAATAACCAACCATGAAAGCTGTCAATGAAAAATGAATCATATAGCCACATTGAGGTGGTAGTCAACACATATGCCTGAGTGATAATTTTGTTTCAAATTTTTTGAAGAATAGGTGGGAAATTGTTTACAAATAATCACAATAGAATTTCATAATATTTATTATACTAAATTAATAATTTTTTATTGGATAGAATATATTTAGAGAAGGTGGTGGAAGAAAAAATTGAAAGATCTTGGTTAAGATTTATACCCCTTCTTGGAGAGACATTCTTTGGTTTACTCTTCAAGCCATGAAAGATTGGGATTAAGAGAAAAAAGTGATCTAGGATGAAGGTAATGAATATATAATTGTTTTTAATAGGCATCAAATAATATATAAGGCTTAAATTGTATAAATAATGGGAAAAAAGAGGTTTCCATTTATAAGTGAGTAGAGGGACACACATGGAATTACTTAAATGACTTTAGTAATATAAGGGAAAATTATTTAAAAAGTGGATCCAAATATAAATGAATTAAAATAGAAGATAATATAAGTTTTATATATATTTAAAAAATTATAATTGGCCAATTTTCTATTGAATTACTACACTTATATCATAGTATAACTCTCAGAAAATCCGTTTTAACCTTAACCATGATAAGATTATTTTACTATTTTTACTACTAATTATGTCCAAAAAATTAAGTTGGACCTATTAAATTATATTAAATATACTAATTAACAATATGGAATCTATTTCAAAATATTTAATTTCTATAATCCGTATAATTTAATTTTAAATATGTGGACAAAACACAAAGGAAACCCGTTTTAGAAAAAATCCATTTTTAGTTATAAAATTGTAATTACATCCATTATTTTCATAGTTAAAATAATAAAATGAATGTTAACACATTATATTAAAAATAATATATATATATTTCATTTTAAAACTTTATCAATAGATATTAATTTAATTTATTATGATAATAACACAATGTAAAAATAAAAAAGTTTTCAGAAAAATGTGTTTTTAAGTGTAAAAAAGAACTTATTACAAAATAAAGTATAATGGTGATTTCCATGTAATTAATTAGATTATTTATAATTTGAGGAATCTTGTTTCAATTTAATATCAAATTAAAAACATAATTTCATTTTTAAATTACTGGATTTAATAAAAATACATAAATTTTGTATAAAAATAAATATTTTACACTATTTAATGAAAAATAAAACTTTTTTTTGAAAAATCATAAAAATTATAATAATTATAATATTTAAATTATGATTTCAAAAAAGATATTCATTACCTAAAACAAAATTCCTTAAAATGGTTTGAATTATTTTTAATTTTCATGCAGAAAATGCTTCAAAAATTATTTTTGAATGAAACATATTTTTGAAACATAAGATTGCTTTACTGAAAATTGATTACTTATTTATTATTCTTTGAACAATAAATATTTGTTATTTAAAAAATTTATACATATTTTTCATAATATTATTATTACTATTCATACCATCCCATTTAAATTATAGGTTACATTGATGTACTATATCATGGTTCTTTTAGACTTGGGTTGCATGTACAGAAAGATATTGAATACCTCAAGTTTATTTCAAAGGAAATACTTATAATATTGTGAGGTGTTATATTACTACTAATCTTGGATTTATTTATCTTTGATGGCCTCATTTTCACATACATTTTATCATAATATTTTCTACCAATAATGATGTTTGTATGTTATTTCTTCAAAATCAAACTTTAAATTTGAACTCTAAATTCTCAGTAATATCTTCTAATGATTTGGGTAAGAATTTATTACCTTTAAACTTTGTAGTAAGATATGAAATTTTCCTCTTAGACATATTCAACACATTCAAGATTCTAATTTTCTCTTCTGTTACTTGATATTTTTTATTATTACACATTATCTATAAAAGATACAAACTTACATTTCTTCTCAAAATTTATCTTCATAACATGAAATTTCACTATATCTGATTATGATATCAGTTTTACATATTCCTTTATTACCTCTACCAACATATCTTTGAATTGAGTGAAATTATCCTTTCATCCTGTAACTTCACTATAATATTCATGTACATCATTTAAATTTTCTAATATATATCTTCACATTAAATAACTTAATATTTTATGTCATCATATATTTGAGGAAATTTATCTTCATCATCTGACTCAAACTCATCTTTCTATGAACATAGAAATTATGGTCTTAGAACTAAATTTTATAGTGATTTGGCCCTCCTCTTTCCCATGAGACAATATTGATTTAGTGAGGCATGTTTAGGAATACCACTATAAAAATAGGTAATCCTATGACTATCACCACTCTCATATGATGAAATATTAGATGAATTACTTCCTATATTTGTGATCTAAGTTTATAAGGACTTTAAACATTTTTTTTTTCATTTTTATAGATTTATTTGAATAATTCATTTCTATTATTTTCAAATATAGATAGTCTCATCGAATTTGTTTAGGTTTCCAATTTTTATAAAAAATAGTACGTGTAGAATATTTCTTATCAAACATTACCTATATATATTTTAAATATTTCCAATAATCTTTTTAGAATTACAATTTTTTAACAGTGTCCTTACCATATTCGTAATATCACCTTCTATAGGCTCCATATCACTATCATTTTAATATTTATTATATTTTATTTTTGATGAATTGGGTTTATAATTATTTCATCATGATTATAAAGTCCCAAAATTTAAGGAATACACAACACTATTTTCCTTACATTCCTTCTCAGCATCTATTTTTAAACACTTCTCACACCGTATGAGAGTTCTAATATGATCATATAATCCCAAATTTTAATGTTCTTAATTTAATCTATAGTTTTTTTGGGCTCTTATTTATTGTGAAAAATATTATTAACTTTATCTAGATTTTCATCTTTTGAAAATATTTTTATCCATCTGATTGAAAACTGGTGCATTTGAGAAATTAATTTACATATTATAAAATCTAAACTATGATAGTTAGTTTTAAGGGTAACTCTTAATTTCTAGCACTATGAAGGTTTTTAAGTGTGTATCTATTTTTTTCCAAATACCCTAAGAAGTTATATAAGAGTAAACTTGTCAATAAATATTCATTTAGATTGAACATAATAGTGTATTTCTCACTTGGAAATTCAGATGAAACTCAATTATTTCACCATAAGTAAAAAAAGAATCTTGTTTCTCTGGAGTTTCATAAATTCTAGTAAAAAGTTTTAAATTATCGACACCAGTATTAATAAAAAAATTTCCATATAATCTATTGAATACTCATAGTAATTTCCATCAAAGATAGGTGGTCTGTTTAGATATAGTTTATCCAAACTCCCAACATGCACAACACCTACCATTATAAAAACAAAGTAGATATTTTATCTAAAACACAGTTAGTGTAAGGGAACCAAAAACTAAATTATGAAAATATAATTTCAATTCAAATAATAAGTTAGGGCTAAATATGAAATATATATACATTACCTAATACCAAAATTTTTCATATATATTCATAGTATAAAAAATATAAGAGTGTGTATGGGGGGGGAGGGGGGAGGGGAATTTTAGTTTATAAAAAAACTATAAATTTTTAGCTACAATAAGTTTAATCTAATTATACTCAAGCACTTTTGATCAAACCATTGATCAGAGTAAAAGACCTAAAAAATATATCAGAAAAACCGGTATATGCACAATATAAATATAAAATGTATATGAACTTAATAATCAAAATAGAATTTAAAAAAATATAGAGCATTGGATAAAAAAAATACTATTTAAAAAGATATTATAAAACTAAAATTTTATCCAAAGTATAAGGATGATCGATAAACTTGATCCATGGTATCCTATCTTCCTATCTCTATAAGCCCTAAACCTTAAACCTATTGGACGATATATCAGTCTTACATATCTAAAAGGCTTCAAATTTAACATGTTGGAAGGTATCAGTGTCCTAACCCTAAACACTCTATCTTTTAACCTAGATCCCTTCAACAAAATGGTCGGTATAAGACCACATAAACACACTATAATATCCTTGATATAAATGATTAGAGAAAGTATAAGAAATAAAACAAGAAAAACATAGTTTATTTACAATAAAAAACCACACGAACAGTTTCTCTAAGGTAATACTTTGGAATAAACTATAATTTTAAGTGCTCTATGTAATAATCTTTTGTAGACATTAACATAATAAAACTCTTTAGATTTATTTTGTAATCTCTCATGATCACTCCTAAATTTTATGTTATTTGTCTCTATTTATAGAAAAATTTCTAACTATTGGATTTTATAAAACTTGGAATCAATTAAAATGAAATCACATGTAGTAACATTACATTTCAATAGACTCAAATACGTTACATATATTTGGATGATATTTCAATGAATGACTAAACCACTCTAATATTTGATAAAATAACTTTAACACCAAATCTCAATTAACTATATTTTTATATTACTCAGTATAGAATTAAATCATCTAAAATTATGTTATTATATTTTCATTCTATACTTCAAATACAATTACAAACTTAAAGTTAACACAAGTTACAAAATGATTGAATTGTGATTTTCAAAACTAAAGATAAATTGAGTCTTTGACTCAAAAATTAAGTGATTTAAAAAGATTGGATTTGATTTAAGATGGAAGAGTTTTCCTAGGAAGAAGTTGGAATCTAGAAGCTCCTATGGTTTTTATTGTAGTGGATAAAAAATATTAAATAGAAGTGGGACCAAGAGAATCAGATCATATCTATGTTTTAATTTTTTAGATTGATTTTCTTTGAATGGGTAAGGGAGTAACTCATTAATGGTTCTATTTAATAGAGTATGTTTTTAAACTTATTTCTGGATAGTTGCCTTATGTTGGATACTCTTAACTTGAAGATATATCTCTTATTATTCTATTTTCTAAATGAAAGTATGTAAAGTTTCTATGATGGAGTTATATAATACCATAACCACATAAATACTAGTGTTGTTGTTTTGGTGGATGTGAGTTTTTTATGTTCTATTTTATCATTTAATTTAGGATGTTTTCATGAAGTAATCAAAGAAATTCAGTGTGTGAATTTAAATACTAGTTCATTAGCTTTCATATATAAATCTTGTTCCACTAAATTTAATATATTCCTATACTTGTTATATAATTGAGGTTTAAGAGGGTAATTTCTTGACTCATAAGTTTTAGCACCACCAAAACCTTATCTATGGACAATTACATTATATATTATTTATAGGGAGGTGGTTCTTTTAGGACATAAAGATCTGATGATGGCCCACCAGATTCTTCTCCCACTATATAAGTGGAATGATATGATATCCATAAGGCATCCTCTTACTCTAGGAAATCTCATCCAAAAACAATGAATAAATGTGAAATAATAGTTTTTATGAACTAAGATCTACTATACTAAGAGAATAATTTGAATATCCTATTATAATATATAGATCCCATGATTTCTAATGTATCTCACAATTGACTTGAGGATCATATTTTAGAGGTTTTTCTTATATCAGTGTAACATGTGATGCTATATGATCAGCTCGATGTTGTCTATATCGTCCTCATGAATCCCTAATATCAATATCTTCTGAAGAAGGTTCTTGAATAGTTCATCCTTTCCTCTAGATTTATGATCAAATATACTATCAAATACATCAAATATTAATTGTATCATGTCTTTTATTAAAAAATGGTATGATACTTGATTGAATACTGCTCTCTCCTAAGGACCATAAATATGAATAATATGATGCATTTGACTAGTCTGTAAAAAAATAAAAAATAAATAATAAAAATTTTCTAAAAAAAATAGATATTATAAATTTATTAAATTAATATATCATATATTCCTCATCATATCACATAAGTTAAAATAAAGATTTCAGTTTATACCATGGTGGAAACTCAACCTACCATGAAAAATTGCATTGTATAATAGTCATGGAATCAATGTAAAATATTGCATAATTTACTTGTATATTGATATTAAAATCACAATTTAATGCCTATTTTATATGTTCCCACCTCGTTAGAATCATAAAATCAATTCCCTACAACTATCTTGGTTTTAATGTAATACACTAGACATATCCAAATAGACACATAACTTTATTGAGGTGGTTTCAACCAACAACTAGAAAGTGTATGAGAGGCACTATAAACCTGAAATCATCAATTTCAGAGGTGAAATATCAAATAATCTATTAAAAAAGACCCCAATATGGTATCAATGAAGTATAAAATGATATATTATTGTTAATACAAATAATTTGTAATTAATTTTAAAAAAAACACTAATTTTTTAAAATTGATAACTCAATAAAAGAAGCTATATACTTATATCATCAGGTTGTAGACTATTCAACATGAGACAGTATACTCCCTTATTATTTTGTGGTTGTAAAATCCTAACCCGAGTGCTATTGAAACAGTGTGTTGAGCCAGTTGATCGCATGGCCTCAAGAATTCCTCCCAATATGCTAGAGGCTTCTAACCACCAGTGAGGGTATAATGATGGTTTATCCTGTTGAATATACCATCATGATCAGAGTGACATAAAGGTATATAAAAATAAAGCAACAATATAAATATATGAATAACTAAGTCATGAAAAATAATTATAATTAACGAATGAATATCTATTCCTGAACATGATATAATGTAGAAGAAACCGAATACATGGAATAAGACATACAATACAATACATGAATAAAAAAATGAATAAAATCAAAAGTCCTCAAGGAATAACTATAGGATAATCCTAAGCACTCGCTCAGTCCCGTGATCCCCAGATTCCATGTACATGTGTAGTAACATGAAAATAAAAGTAGTGAGCAAGACAAATCATGAACGTAATTCTATAACATGGTAGACTATTTAGGTACCCCAATGCTTGGATGCTCGAACAAGGTATGAGATAAACTCAATTGACCAATACTAATATTTTCTATAGATGTCTAGTATATGAGTATAAAATAAAATAGTGTGAAGGTAAATCAAATATAGCTGATATGAAAATATAAAAATGTTAGGCTTGGGTTCCTCAAAGAGTGCCTAACCAACCATTCTTGCTTTAACCTAAGCTGTGATACCACTAAACATGCACACACACACACACACTCATATATACATGAATATATTTATGTATATATAGAATAGATAAGTAGTAACATATGTAGAAATATATATATATATATATATATATATATATATATACTATGACTATCCAAGACCTAAGGTGTAACTCAAGTGTCCATGTATTGTCACTAAAGTATCATATAATGTCAAGGGACACCATGCCCAGGGTGTCATGATTCATATTGATTTTCATGCCTGAATTTCATATTTCCCAAACATATAGGACACTATTACTGAAGTATCATACACAAATTGGGTATCCATGCCAATGTTTCACATTCATATGAGACTTTATGCCCGATTATCACATGTATATGGGACACCACACTAAAATATCACATTGTATATGGGAAACCATTCCTGATTATCACATTCAAATAAGAACTCCATGACTGTGTATCACATTTAAATAGGGAAATCATGACTGAGGGTCAGTTTTAAAGAGGGACACTATTCCCATGTATCATATTTAAATCATGACAATATGACCATGTATGACATTTAAATAGGGAATCTATGATCGAGTTTCATAAATCACAAGGGATACAATGATCAAATATCCAAGGAAATAAATGAAATAAATTAGAGGATATGTTTATAAACATTCCATATAAAAATAGTGTTATTTTACTAGGTTCGTTGCATTTATAAGAAATTAAGAAGGTCAGGAGATGCCTCATTTCATTTATCATTTTGAAATTTCCATTTAATTGACCATTTTAAATTAAGAATATAGCACACCTCATAGGTGGATTTATTTGAAAATGAGAGAATCAATTTCATAACAAATACAATTAATTTGAAAAATAACTATCCTCAATGGGGGTAGTTCGACATAAATAAAAAGGGAGATTAAATCATACTATGAGATTTACGACTATAGGAATTTACATCCACAGACATGATGGTATATAAATCAAGGAATATAAGAAACACACCCCATGGGGGTGGTTTTATTTGAGATGAAAAAACTCAAAGAGTTAAATTTTAAGGTGAGATAACTACACAATTTAAGGAATTATTATCTACATAATCAATTCCACATTTAAGGGTGATGTATAGAAAACTTGACATGTTTCACATTAACACATTTTATATATAAATGAAAATATAATAGAAAATTCTGTAGACTACCTGACTTATACCAATGATACTTAAATTTTATAATTCCAATCTTTGATTCGAGCTGGTTTGAGAGAAATTAAAGAAATATAAAAAGGCCTAGAAAATTGGTCATATTATCTCACATTGAAATTGCATTCAATAAAGCAAGGTATAATGAGAAATGAGGAAGGAGGAGTCATAGAATCACTAAAATTCATCCAACACATCCAATGGGAATTTATTTAGAGACTAGAAGAAGTAAATACCTCCATTCCTAGGAGGATATCCCAACGAGGATCTCGTGCGGGGTTACTGCGCATGGGAAGTGATAGGTAAAGAGGGAGAAATAATCCTTAAAGAGGAGAGGGTAGAAAGGGTAAAACCATCCACTTTAATAAACTGCATGGTTCAGATAACCATTCACTAAACATGTAGTTATATTACCTAAGTGTAACTAAGGGTATGGGCTTAGAGCATGGTTTTACGAATCCTAAATAGTCTATGTGGATCACCAATGCATTTTTCTATAGATGTCACACATTCTCATCCACCTCCTCTCACATAGTTTGATCAAATCACATGATTACCCAGCTCCCATGGACTATGATTTATAGTTTATGTTATAGGTTTACACAATTGTGACTCATGGTTAGCACTAACCATGCTCCTTTCATGTTCTCTTGTCTGCTTCTCCCAAAACTAAGTTTTTAGGGCGTAAAACCCCCAGAAATCATCCGAAAAACAAATAATACACCCGTGCATTAAAATCCACCTTAAAACACACTTTTAGTTGTATCAAATATCATTTTTACATTCCAAATATGATTTTATAAAATGGCCCATCCACTAAATGAAAATTTAAAATTCCTTTGAAAAATTTCCTCGGTTAAAAAATATAGGATGCTAAAACCCCCCATATAGAACTTATAGTATCTGTGAAGCCTTGGAGAAATAATGAAAACAAAAACCAACCTAATCAGGTCATGAATTTTCATTCAAATACTCACGTTGAATTTCCTAACATCCAATGCGCATCCAAGCATCACTTCTATTACATGGTACTTGATTCATTGAATCTCAAACCAATGCTAGTAAACACTTAAAAAATATAAAGATGGAACTTACCTAAGAACATATCACCTGAGACATGATCACATCATCATCTCATTCCTTAACTATCCTATGGTGGTCCCCACCATAGGTTCTAAATTTGAATGACCAATTGCGATCCACAATACTTCCACCATAAAAATTTCATATGTAATCATGAGATTTGTATTATAATGACTCTCATGGAATAATTCTAAACAGGTTGAAAAATCAATTTCCAATTGATCAAATTTTTCCTGGTTGTGCTAGATTTTTCTAGAAAATACCATTCTAAAATTTTCCCCACACTCATCTCAGCTCAACGGCACGACGTAATAGGTTACTCACCGACTAAAACCAACGAATCAACATGAAAGAAATACAAGTCACTACTGGATAACTACCTATAAAAACAGTCAACTTTAACTACTGATGCATCTGAAAACTAAGTACGATGACCTTATGACAAGGTATTTCATGCTTTTTCTAGAGCATTCTCACCGAATCCCATAACTATCTCCATGTGATTCGATGAACCCAAACATTCATTTATGTCTTCATGTCACAATACAAACAAAGACATGTACATGATAAAACACCCTTGGACCATCACTCTCAAAACATATCATCTAATCTTAACTACAAGTTTAGGTTAACCATAAAAAATAAGATATATTAGTCAAATAAAGTCATCCAAGTTAGTACATACACCTGGTTTTATAAGTGAGATTTCAGTACATAGTAGATAAGTACACATATCATGAACACTGACTAATCTCAGCAGTGGTATTTCACCTGACGATTGATTCAAAGAATTTTTTAGTGTCTATGAGTATGTTTGAGTTCTTCTTACCTGGAAATCATAATTTAAATTAGTATATTCCATGCCTCTAATATTTATCCATTCTTCTAGAGAACAACTTCAAAAGAGTTTATGATAAATTCAACAAGGTGTTATAATTGTTTCTTTACCTCAACTTATAACCAGTGATATCTTAGTGAATCCTATCATAATTTTAGGCAATTTATCCAATAAATTCCTTTTTTCAATTTTATTTATCAATAATATTCTCACAACTATGATTAGTCAGGGAATCATTTAATTCCAACCTATAGAGGAAAACATATTTTAGGTTTTAGTTGACATTTTAATCAACCAAATCCTCATTTGATTATAGATCAAAAGAAGATAAATATTATTTTATTAATAATAGGGTATTAGTCCATGTAATATTCCACCATATGCCTATATGAAACCCCATATAATAGGTTGTATACTCTTTTAATAAGAATCCCATTTATTATAAGCATACACCCTTAGGGTTAAATACTAGGGTATAAATGATAAGGGTGACCTATGAGGGTCTTGTTAACTTATTTAGTAGTTTAAAACACCCTAATGGGTTTATCTCATAAGAAAAATTCACTAAATAACCTACTTGAGTCTATTTGGGAATTTTTGAATTTAGTCATATCTTTCATCATGCCAAATTCAAAGAGGTGAAAGCCTTTATAAAGGAAACCATTTCCTATAATGATATCAATTTAGGAAATAATAAGGTTTAGTTAGATGCATTATTATTGCAAATTTATAAAGGTACTTGCCTTTATAAGTTACCATTTTCATGCAGTTACAACCAGGTTTTTAACTTTTATTTCAGAATATAATAATTTCGTATGTAAGTTTTTGATTATATGTGTTACCCTTCCCAATTTATAATGGCCCTTACACTTTATAAACTGTTATTAGAACTCGTTTAATGAAAACTATAAATATTTCAGCCCTTAAAACCAATAGTACATGGTTCAAACATGTAGTGATTGGTTATATAATGTTCCACCATAAATCTATATGGGAAAACACCATTTCGTTTGATTCTGGAACTTTGATAACCAATCACATATCACAATTAAAACAAATCATGTTATCAAAAGGCATACAGGAAAATAGATCTACTATCAAGAACCCATAGAAGAATGTTATATAATCAAACAATTCTAAATAATTACCTAAAAATGGTATACTATGAAGTATGTTTCTAAAATAGAAAAGGCACATCCAACATGTTATTAGGAAGTCAAACAGTGAAATCTATATGGAATGTCCTATGAATGGAATGTGAATGTCGATGTGCCTATAATGAAGTATATAAAAAAACCTCCTTGTTGCATTGGGTCGATGGTAAACTAACTTAAATATCATAGACCAATAATTAGAAAAAAGTACATCAATCACTGGTGGTAAAATTAATCAACCGTAATAACGAACAAAATGAATAACAATCCCATCCCTGACCACTTGGTCTTTTCCCCATGCATGGGGCGATCACTTCTAGACATGGATATTTACGATGTGTTTACACATTCCTAGTATCCTCTACACCACTTAAAAATTGTAAGGTAAATGAAAAATATACTCTTATATTTCTTTTTAGTGTCCCGATCCCAGATCCATTGAAACAGTGTCCTGAGTCGGTCGGTCACATGGCCTCAAGCACGCCTCCCCATACTCCAAAGGCTACCGACTAGAAATGATGATTCAATGATGGTATAGTGGGAATACTATATCTTCATGATCATAGTAGCATGACGATAAGTAAAAATAAAGCAACAATGGAGGAAAAAGAATAACTGAGTAGAAGAAGATACAAATAATAAATGAATGAATATCCATGCCTGAACATGAAATAATATACAAGAAAATAAATATATGTAAGAATACATACAATACAATAAATAAATAAATAAATAATAAAATAAATAACTTGAAGAACCAAATCCATGGGTATCTGGAGAATTTTCTTAGACCTGTTCACCCTAGATCCCATGTACATGCATAAAAATATGAAAAGAAAAGTGGTGAGAAAGCTGAATCTTGAACCTAATCTTAAAACTGAAAGGACTATTCATGTTCTCCATTTCTATGGTGGCCTAAATAGGGTGTGAGATAAACTTAGTTGGACACCACCAATATTTTTAGAGCTATTTATTACGTGAGTATAAAATAAGTTAGTGTAATGGTATATCAAATATTGTAGAAAAATAAATATAAAAAAGTTAGGACCAGGTTCCTCAAATGACTCCCGACCGACGATACCAACTTTAGTCTAATTCCGGATACCTATGAACATGTGGATATATATATATATATAAATGAATACATTTATATGGACTAGATATGTAGTGAAATATGTAGCCATATATATAGATACTATGAATTTCCAGGACTTGTGGTGTAACTCAGTCTTCCATGCATAATCACTGCAGTATCATAAATGTTAATGGATTCCATTCCCAGGGATTCTTGATTCATATGGGTCTCCATGACCAAATTTCATATTTTAAATTCATATAGTATACCATTCATGAGTATCACAGACCACATGGGTCTCTATACCATGGATCACATTCATATGGGATTCCATGCCCTATTATCACATTTATGTGGGATTTTATTACCTAATATCACATTTTACATAGGAAACCATTCTTGAGTATCACATTAATATAGGGATTCCATAACGATGCATCAAATTTAAATAGGGAAATCTTTCTCATGTATCACAATTAAATAGGTAAACTATGCCCATGTATCACATTTAAATTGGGACACTATAACTGAGTGTCATAACTCAAAAGGGACACCATACTCGAATATCACAAGAAAAAAATGAAATAAATAATATTCCATGTCCATAAACATGACATATCACAATCCAATTATATTAATAGGGATATTCTACTTATAATCAATTAAAAAGTCCATGGGAAGGCTTATTCCCTCTATCATTTCAACATTTTCATTTAATTTTCCTTTTTTAATTAAGACGACAACACACTTCATAGGTGGGTTTATTAGCAAACATGGGTTTAATTTTCTAGATAATTCTTACAAATTATGATTACTGACATTTACTTTTACACACCCATTGTAGTTTAATTTTATAGAGAAGGCATAAAAATTAAGGTATATAAGCAACATTCCTAAGGGGGTGGTTTAATTTAAGGTGTAAAACCTAAAATTGTTCAAATTTTAAGGCATGAAGGCTTTCCAATTTTAGGAATTAGGCTTGGAATAATGAATTTCACATTTTAAGGGCGACACACAGAAAACCTTACTGGTGGTATAATGAAACTTTTTATAAATCAATGAAACTTTAAGGAAAGAGGCCATAACCCACCTACCTTATACCCAAGATGATTCAATCTTTAATAAAAATATTTTATTTGCGATGATTCAAGAGAAATTCAATAAATATGAAAATTATTTGAAAATATTAATATCTACTTATATTGAAATAACATTCAATGTGGAAAGATAAACCAATAAAGGAGGAAGGAGTATTCATAGAATCACATATACTCTTCTAATGCATATGACAGAACTCGATTGAAAACTCAAAAAGGAGGAGGTACCTCCATTCCCAAGATAAGATCCCAAGGAGGATCTTGAATAGGCCATCTGTACATAGGAAGTGAGAGAGAATGAGGGAGGAAACCCCCTTAAAAAGGATAGGGGAAAAAGTGTAAAATTAAACCCATTAATAAACCAAATGTTTTGGAGGAATGGTTTTTCTAACTATTCACTAACTATGTAGTGACACTGCCTAAGTGTCACTAAGTGTGTTAGATAGCTGCACAGTTTTCCAAACGATGCATAGTCCTTACAGATTTCCTCTATATTTTTATAAAGATGTCTTGCATGGCTGTGAACCTCCTCTCACATGGTTAGACCAAACCACGTGACACTCTATCTCCCCAAGAATAGGTTACATGGTTTATATTGGACGTTAATATATTTTAAACAATCCACATACCTATTTAAAAAAGGAAACCTGATTGTGCCCCAACGTGAAAAGGTCTTTACTCTTAATAACCACAATAATCTCATAGGTGAAGTTTCAAATCAATATTACTTATTTAGATAAAGTAAAATCTGCAATATACCTAGGATTTATTATAGAACCTGTGATGATTTAATACTTCCATCTTTTCCATCTCATGGATCCTCCACTGAGGATGAAAACATATCCGAAAATTTATTTTAGATTAGTTTTAATAATCTTAAAACTAGTATATATATATATATCCCCTAATTAATATATCCTCATATCCTCCATAAACCATGAAAAAATTATTAATATGACTTAGACACTTAATGATAGCCTTGTTAGTAGTATAATGTTATTCTCATGGATTGTCTTGATATATTTATACCATGATAAAGGTGTAAAAAATATTTATATAGGTACATAACATAGAATAAATGATATATCTATTATAGAAGCTTGTAAGAGTCTACTCATCCCCTCTCTCTCTCTCTCCTATTGTGTTTGAGGATACATTTTCTTAGAGAGATGTATATTATGTGACACTGGAACCAATTACCTCTTAGATTGTTCTATACTAAATCTATTCGGTATCTTGTCAATTCACACACCCTAACTTAGCCCAAGAATCATACAATATCTATCGTTAATTATCTCAATCCTGATAATTTAGGTTTCTTCACATAAGTCTTTCATGAAGAATAAAATTTTCAACCACAACTTAACAAACTGTAAGATTGGTATTTAATTTCCAATAAGTAACATTTCATCAACATATATTACTAGAATACTATTATATTTCCACTGATATACTTGTCGACACTAGGATTACACTCATTCTTTATGTAACAAATTCCACCTATGGATTCATAAAAGTGAATTTCCCATGATCTGGATGCTTACTTAAATAAATAAATGGATCTCTGTAACTTTTATACCATATTCTCATCCTTTAATGTCAAAAATTATGGTTGTGATATATAGACATATTCTATAAGGTTCCCCTTTTGGAAAGTTTTCTAGAAATCATTTTTCAAAATATCATAATCATGGTAAATTGTTATGTGAAGAATATTTCTAATAGATGTGAGCAAGAAGACTAGAGAAAATATTTCATCATAATCTAAGACATGGTGATTTAGAGCTTTTGGATACTAGTTTTATCCTACAGTTACTAAATTTCTCTTTTATGTCCAATTTTTTCTTGAATACCAATTTTCACCTAATGGAATTTACGTCTACTATAGGGTCAACCAAAACCCAAGAATAGTCTTGGTTTTTGGAGTCTGTCTTAGTCTTCATGGATTCATTCTATATTAAAAATTATGAGTTACATCCTTACAGGATATAGGTTCATCATTGTCAAATAATAACTAGTGAACATACTCTATGACTAGAAATATATATTTGTTTCCCAAACAATTCTGGTGATCCTATTAAGTACTTGTCCATGAAAATACCACTTCTCTGAGGTATTTTGAAACAATTTCTGGTTCAAAATCATTTGTATCTTTTGTATATAATTCATAAATGTCAATATTTCTCCCATGATCTCTTTTATATTTGTGATCCCTCTAAAAAATTTGACCTGTATTTTCACTATTACTTAATTTTTTTGGTTTTGTATAGATAATATCCCCTTATTTCCATGGGATGTCCTATAAAGATACACTTCATGTCCCATGTTGCATGTTTTTTCTATAAGTGGCCTTAAAAATGTCTTGAAACCCCAAACATGAGTACATGACAACCCGAGTCTCCTTACACTCCAAAACTTGAATTAAATCTTATTCACTACATTAGTTGACACACCTTTTATATCATATTCTGTAATCTATATTTCATATCCCCAAAATCATATTGGATGATCTTCCAGAATAATAATCTAGATCAATATATATAACATGGTTCGGTTTCTACTCTCACTAGAACCATTCCACAATGGTGTATAAAAAGAAGAGAGTTGATATAGAATCTTAAACTCCCTGATAGAGTCATTGAAATATTGGTTAATATATTCTGTACCTCTATCCAATCAATTTTATTTATCTTCTTACTAAGATTATTCAAGACTTTATTCTTGAACTCATTAGTTTTCCTAGAGGATTATGAATTATAACACATTAAGTATATATATTCATATCTACTCAAGTCATCAGTAAAATTAATTAAGTATGAGTATCCACCAATAGATTCAATTACAATGGATCCACTTACATCAATATAAGTTAATTCAAGAATATCCATTTACCTTTCACCCTATACAAAAAATGTGTCTATTTAGTTTTACCTTATAAAAAAGTTTGACATATATCAAGTGGTTTTAAATTGAAAGAATCTAAAGATCAATCTTGATAGAGATTTGTTAGTCACTTATCATTTACATGACCAAGATATTGATTCCATAACTAGGTGTGATATGAGTTACCAAAACTTTATTCATTATTTGTTTTCAATAAATGGTTATCATATTCTAGTATATAAATTCTATTATTAAGGTAATCCATACCGTTCTTTAGAAATCTTGTAAGTTTTATTCCAAAACAAGTTTACAAATCCGTTCATTTGTAAACATGACATAGATAAAATGATTTTGGTAACATTAGGGATGTAATAAAAATTATTCAAGATGTAAATCATTCATGTTTACAATGTAATATAGTTGTCACTTATATCCAAGTTATCCTATATTACTCTATTTGTTTCTCAAATCCCCCTAACCTATGGAAACATTCATGAATCTAATTGTTTCCTATATTTGTATACAAATATGTGCACAAAAAGATTTATATAATATTGAAATCGTAGTTATGGAATGATTAAACTTGATAGTGAACACACCTGAAGCTTCCCCTTTCCTCCTCATTGTGGTGTAGTTTTTATTCCAGTGACCCTTCTTGCCTCATGAAAAACATCATGAATATTTTTCCCTTTCCTTCCTTTGGTTCCTCCTATTCTTGGAAGGAATGTTATTATAAAACTTAAGCTTGGAGTGAGTCTTAGGTATGTTTTAATTTTTATTCTTCTTATCCACTATGAGGAATCTAGGTTTTTAATCCCTCATGTCCTTATCTACTTCTATAATCAATTTGAGTTGTTCTAAAATAAACTTCTCAATATTGTTAATATTATAATTCACACATTATAAAGATAAGCTATGTGGTAGTGTGGCAATAATGAGGTTTGTGAAACAATAATATAGATTATTTATGATGAAGATGTCCAAACACTCATTGTAGTTAATAATGTTGACCACATGATGTCCATGTGGAACTCCTCTAATATTTCATATGAAAAGCTACTTAGAGATCTCATACCACTCCTATATCCTTATCTCCTGATAAGGATCACAGTGGTGAGGCAACAAGGTATATGCATCTATATCCTTGTATAACTTATATATCTCAGTGAACATGGATGATAATATGAAACATTAGATATCTAGAACCTCATTCAATTGTTTTGGGTATATATAAAAATTTTACATGCTATCCTTTTAGAGGGTGCATCAGAAATGGGGAACTCTGGCACCTAATACTACAGCTCTTGGAATAGTATGATGAATATTTTATGGTACCAACCATGGAAGTTACTTCCAATGAGTATATTACTTTAAATAGTATGGATCATATTAATATCATTGAAATTATTTTACTTTATATTTTTTACAGAAAAAATTAATGTTTGTTTTATTACTTTATTAAATTTTCAAAAATATGACATAATAAATTTTATTTAGTTATATCCTAGTATTTTATCAAATACCAATCAAACTCACCTTGAGATTCATAATATCCTATCATGTGGATATTATAGTATCGTAGATCCATATATCCCTTATCATCACCAAGACTTTGTATTGATAAGTTATTCAAAGTTATTTTGGTAGGTGGGTCTTGGAAAATGAATTAATGCAATGGTTCTTGACCTATTGAGTGGAATCTCAAATCCTAAAACCATAGATTATTACTTCCTCAACACTTTTGTCCCAATTACACCACAATTTTCTTGTCTAGTAAACCCTTGATTTGATCTAGGTTATGTTAACCCACAAATTTAGTTAAAACTCACCAATAATTGAATGCACCCTAAATTGGGCTAGAAAAGCACTTTTTACTATAGTTGTATTTCAACTCAAGTAATGGAAGGCTATGTTGTCTTAATATTTTTTTGAGGTATTTTTATCTTAATTCATAAATTTTATTTATTTTATCATTTTACAAGACATTTAATATTATTTTATTTTATAAGTGATTAACTTGGTATCGATAAAAGAATTTATAGATAATCCATTTATTTTATTCTATCATTTGTTATTTTTAATTAATTTATTTTTTATGATCATGATAAAGAATCCAATGAACATAAATAATTAATAATGAACTATATTGACATAAAATAAATATATATGGAATGGTCATGATCTTTTCTAATGTCTGATTTTTCAAGTGGATGATTAACTAACCCAAAATACTAGAGGAATAACTCCTCAAAACTTTCTAGGTTTGAGTTGAAGGTGAGGGGAACCATGGGTATGTGGATATATAAAAAAAATCATGGACATATGGTGTCATAAATAATAATTAGTGGGGTTGATATGTAAATAAAAAATTTTAAATTAATAATAATTATTAAAAAAACCATTAATTAATAATTAAATTAAATGAAATCCAACAACTTCATAGGTTAGGAATTATCATGATAACCCACACATGAAAATGGTATGGAATTGTAAAACTTTCTATAATTCATTTAAATTTATTATTAATTATTCTAAATTCCCTGAATTAATAAATTATTTATATTATTAATTAGTTAATTAATTAATTTATCTTATTTGTATATACAAATAGTCTACGAGATTCCAATCATAGGAAATATTATATAAACTAATTTAATTTGAAATTAAATAAGTACATAATGCATACTTGTAAGAAGCACAACATGTAATCATATGAACTAATCAATGTCCTGTATGGTCTTTTTTATATACAATGTACCTATGCGATATTTTTTGTACATTATATGTCATGTATTACATGATGTGGAGTTCCATGCATCAATATAAGTAGTAATAAAAGTGTTTATGACACATGGAACACATTAGTGTACGCAAAATATTCCATCTTTAATGACTATGTGAATTACATGGCGTTTAATATGACCATACATGGAGTGTTGTATTGAAATTAATATATACATTAATTAGACATTTAGTATTCTAAAAAAATCCTATTATATATCTTTTACACCATTACATGCATCATAGTTTAATTTAATGCCATAATTTTATTTTAATTATGTGTCATTAATCCACATGGTTACTTAGTGGATCAGTGTGTAATCCTTGTGATTTGGTATGAATTACCTGGAATGTACACTATGATACATGATTTTTATTCTTCTCTTTGGACATCAGCTCAACATTATTAGGGATCCAATGTATAATCCATATAGGCATTTATGTGTTACATGATGTGTATGGGATATATACACTATATAATCATAATTATCTCATGTTTCTCAGCTTAAAGTTATTATATGATGTGTATTAAATACATAATGTTTACTTTGAAAACAAAGATTCCACATTTCTAGTAGGGACTAACCATGTAAGGCTACATGTTGTGTATGCTAGCTACATGATACGTTACCCTAAAACCACATGCCATCTAGTCGATCAACATGTTGTGTTAAATGACATCACACACTATTCTCCCACATGATGTTGTGTTATTTTCATGATTCATCTTGGTTCATTGAATTTGGGTACACTTTGTTTACATTTCAGTAATACATTGAGCATACATGTTATTCATGAAAAATATTTGGTATCTCTTGATGAATCTTTAAGTTTTATTAATATATTATTATACTATTCTAGTTCAATTTAATTTCAAAAAACATGATATCTTAACTTTCAGGTTAAAAAATGAATAAAATAGAAATTAATAACCAATAATAAATAAGTAATTTAATCAGTGATAAATTGATAATTATAAATTTATATGTGATCACTCTTATATATTTTGAAGTTTCCAAGGAACAATTTTTTTTAAGGAACATACCCAATAATGGGGTTTTAACAAGATTCATTAGATAATTCCTTAAAACATGATGAATAGAAACCCAAAATTCTATGTGATGCGATCTTTCACATATAATTTATAATTAATTTATATAATTGAGAATTATGTAATCTTGTACTTCTTTATTAATTGTAAAATTGGTTGAACCTTTATTTTTATACCATCATCATTTTAAAGGATCCAAGTGTATAATCCCTCAAGAAATATCCAAACATGATTCAAAAACCACAGAGAATCACCAAAGAATAACTGGGTGCTAGTGAAAATGATTATAACTACTTTTGTAATTATCCATTGATCATAATAATAAATGTTTCAAGGATTGAAGGATTATTCTTGACCTCATGGGAACTTTTGAGGGGAGAGTGTTAGAGATATTTGTTCTTAAGGTAATTCTTTAGAGATTTTTATCTTGGGATTGAGAGAATTATCTTTAGAGAATGTTGTGGATGAAGATTTTATAACCCTATACATGATGTAATTAGGTTTATATGTCTAGTTTAAAGAATTGAAATTCTCACATAGGCCATTAAAAATTCTATAAATCCTTAGTGAATCCCAAATTGAATAATAAAAATAATATTATTATTATAATTTTCACGATGCTTGCATGAATCATGTATAATGTACATATCATTTCTTAAATAAATATATAAATGTTTATTTAAATGATAATTAGTATATCATTCCCACCAGACCGTTAACATGGCTAGCCAATCCTCTTATGTAATCATCGAAACTTGATTAATGACTATTAATTTAAATAAATAAATGCTATTTCGTAATTTATTCAATAAATAAATAAATATTATATTCAAAAACCCCATAATAAAATATTTATTGAATTTTCAACTCACATATATATTCTATCTAATAATTGATGGAATAATATTTATGATCAATGAGACCTGAATAATCATTATTCCTCGTAAATTGAGAATAATATTTATTTTTAATTTAAGTGAGGGATTCAAAAAACTTAATATGCAACCCTTTAGGACTCATTTCTTAGTGGAATTAGGATAAAATCTCCTATTATGAAAGATTAATGTTAAACAATATGTCTAGTTAACCATAGAGAGAAAATTTAAATGTTTAAATGATAATAAGTTCCCACTGATATTCGATATGTGGTATAAAAACTTTGTCTTGATATGTCATCAAGTAGATTGCATCATTTGTTTCTTAATTTATATGATTGTTATATCTTTCTTTTACTTTACAGAAATGAACGTTTCAAAAAATCCCCAATGCCTATAGACTTAATTTTTTCCCCATCTCCATTAAAGTGCCTGAGATACCTACATCAATTAACTCAGAAGGAAAAAAATATTCTCTTGACTTAATCATTAAGGACACATCACTCATGATGACCAAATATACCATATATCATCATGAATATATGTTGTCACTTCTTTCATCAATATAAAAAATATCACAATTCATGATATGCATTAATAATAATCTCAACTATAAGAACCAATAGAGACATCTACAGATACAGATATCCAATGACACATAAAACATGTAAAATATTTCCCTTAAGTGTATTATAGAATCATCACCATACTTTTCACACATTATGATGGATTTTTACTATTTAGATGCCTCAACTAAATATCCACAGGCCCAATCTATATTATATTTATTTATTAAACTTTTTAGGACATATTTTCTTGGAAATGTTTTTCCAACATATAGAGTTTTCTCCATTAAACCTTACAATTAACTATACATCATTCGAAGTTCAAAACTGTGATTACATAACAAGTGTTTCCTATTAATTAATTTGAAACTTAATACTAATTAAACACCATTATTACTAATTATTTTCCTCATATAATTTTTAATTACCTAACAAATATTAATGTAAAATCGAATTAATTTTCTTTAATTATGATTACTGATTCATAATTAATTTCATTCTTATCAACTAAAAATACTATTTTATGTTAATTACTACACCTATATTACTAATTACTCTTAATTATCATTTATTTACTCTAATTATGATTGATAAATCGTTACTAAAAAAATCAATAGTGTTAATTAATATTAAAAATTTATGCTAATTATTAATTTTTTATTTATAATTACCACCAATTACAATTCATAAATTTAAATTAATATTTATTTGTCTTAATTATAATTCAATTATAATATTTCATTTATAATTATAATTTATTCATATTAATTACTAATTACAAGTTTAATTTCTCTTAATTAATATTAATAGTTTATGTTAATTAATAATCATTTAATACCAACAAAAATCAATTATTTAGAACTATGATTACATAATCCTAATTAAACATCATTAGTCAACACTAATTAAATATTATTAACTACGTTTCATTACTACAATTGAAGACATTATTATTTATATTATGTAACTTATTAAACTAATATCAAATTACATATAATTAAATAACATTTAAATAAAAAATTAAATTTTAAAAACTTTTTAAAAGTACATATAAATTATTTTTTGGAATTTATTAACCCTTCAGAAGTTATCATCAAAATGTTGTCACCCATAAACTTTTATCAATGAAAATAGAGAGAAATTTGAGAGTAATATAAAAATATGAGTGAAAATTATAAGGGAATAGGGGTAGGGTGAGTCTAGTTTTATAGGGGTGAGGGAAAAAATGTTTCTTTTTTATATAACATTCTTGTTTTTTAAAAAGAAATAAGTTTTTGATGGTAAAAAATTTTGCTTAAAAAAAAGAATTTTACACTCAAAATTTTTTCCGTGTCATCAATTTAGGGAGGAAACATTGAGGGAAACAACATATTTTAATAAATTTAAAATGTGTTTTACACTTAAATTACTTTAAAACGCATATTTAAAACTAATTTAAACTAAAACCATTTATATTTTTTAAAAAATACCTAGAAAAGTGAATTTATATTGTAACCACATCATTAAATTATAATTGTATTTAAAAGTGATCCACAATTCAAATATGAAATAAAATTTAAAAATGTAAAAATTAAAATTAATAACACATTTTTTATTATTTAAAAAAAATTTAAATTATAAAAGTAATAAATTTATAACGAATATGATATATGAAGTAATTTTGAACACATTTCACATTTTTAGTTGTTACATATTTCATTCATAAATTTTATAAATGAATTAATCCGTATTTATAGGTGTTTTGATGTAAATAAATATAATGTACTTAATTTTTATCATTTGATTCTTATTTTGTAGTTAAAGAAGTCTTTTAATTATAAAATTGGACCTTTTATAATTCTTACCAGATTAAATCTTAATTTTATATCGGGGTTTAGGTTTTCAAATCATAAAGGGTTCAAGAAATATTGTCCTAGATTTTCAAGAAATTTAATATCATTTTCACATTTTCAATTGTTGGATGCACATTTGAAAGATTAAAAAAATTTAATTACTAAAATAAAATTTTAATCACTTTGAGATCATAAGAAATAAAATTAATTTAAAATATGATTTTATGGACCATAAATGAATTAAAATCCATTATCTTAAATTTGAAAGAAAAATTGAGTTTATTACCTCATTTTTTATCATTTAATGCATGCTTAACACTTATAAAAGACTTTTAATTTTAGAAATTCACTGATGATCATTATTAGTGCATAATATGTTGGATAAATGCATGATTGTTTCCTTTAATTCACAAATTAATTGAGCATAATTGTAATTAATCTTCATTGAAAACTAATATTTTTTCTTAGATTTTGATTTTTATGATCATTTTTTTGTTGATAGTGTATTAATTCTTTTTAAAAAACAATGGATTATTCAAATATTATCAGATTTCTATTTTTTCATGGATTATTTTTTTTAATTTAAAAAAAATCAATTTGTTTTCATAAGTTTTAATGATAAATCATTTTTTTGTAATTTTTTATAATTTTACTCAATTTTGAATCTTTACAAATAATTTTAATCATAAAAATATAATTTTGATCAATTTGAGCACATAATACATTATATTCACACAATATTTATTCATTTAATTCAAAAAATAACCAATTATAATTATGCAAAATGTTTATGAAAAATAAGATTTTTTTCTTGTTTTTGAATATTTTACAGTCATTTTCAATTTAATAATGAATTTCAATTTTAAAACAAATGTCTATCTATTGTGAACACATAATATATCTAAATAATGTATAACCTGTTTCTAAAAATAAAAAATAAATCAATGACCATTATCCTATATTTTCATGACAAGATAATATCATATTACAATGGTGGGGCCATATTAGTTTTATTGAGTTTGGTTAGGTTATAGAGAACCAAATTGAATACTGTTGTAACACTTTTCATGGCTTTATGTTTATTGTGTGGTCATTGGGGGTTACAATGGGGAAGAACCAACTTGGTTAGGGGTCTATGGATGATGATCCCTGACCCAAATTTTAAATAAAATGTAACAAGGTTGACCACTCTATTTAGTTGAATTGATCTAATGATCTAGGTTATAATTGTTGTATGAACTGCATTGATGCAAGGTACTGTAATAACACGTATCATTATATAGATCTGGATACTATTGAAACTTGGTTTGTAATATCACTATATTTATTTTTGAGTTGATTCCAATCTTTTATTTCTTTACTATATGTATGTCCTATAATTGCGCACTTGAATATAGTGAAATTACCTTTTCCTCTCCATGTTTGAAGGGTTTTATTATAAACCATGTAATTTATTGTTTTGTTTTTTTGATTTTTCCCTATTTTTCTATTATTTAAATAATTTTTCATTTTTTGAGTTCTCAAGTCCCAAAAAAACTGATATAAAAGCTTGAGTTCAGTGATAAAAATGATATTTATTTAGTTAAATAATTAATATAGAAGGATATTTCAAGATCAATCATTTCAAATAATTTGACTTCAATTTATGTAGAATTTAGAAAGCATAATCTATTTAATTTAAAAAGATATAATTTCCACTTTTAGGTGTAAAACCATCTAATATGGATAAGATAGAGTGGGAGTAATTATGTTTAAATGTTATGGAAAGTATAATAATTAAACTATAAAAGAACATGGTGTTAAAAATTAGAGTAAATTAGACAATGTTTGGGTTGATGAAAACACTAGAAAAAGTGTATGATAATATACTAGTGTAAAACCAAGTGTACCAGATGTGATTGTTATTTCATATGAAGATGATTTAAGGGATGACTATTTCTACTCACACAATTTTTTTACTCCATCATAAGTTATTTGACATTGGTTAGGATAGAATGATAATTTAATGAATGTGATTTGATATTATTTTCTTCATTTCCCGATAGTTATAAGGATACAATAACACCCACGATTATCTCTTCAATAAATAAAAATTTAAATTTAAATGATTTGATAGGTCTAATACTCAATAAATATATTCATATAATATGGTTTAGAAGAATATTTAGTTTATCTTATAACATTGAAGGATGGTGTGTTTTAATATATCAAGATAATCATAGAGTATGGTCAAAATCAATAGGAAAGGTCTATTAAGGAGACACCGTATTGTGAATTGACAAAAGGGGATTTGTGATTTAATCTCAATTAAGACATGGTAAATGTAGAATTTATCTTTACAATGAGATTTTATGTATTCTAAAAAACATAAATCTATCCTATGATGTTGTGTTTAGAGAACTTCCTCCTTAGGAACATGTTATGAGTTATTTCTTGAGACAATTAATACAAGAATTTTGATTGTGTTTTCATGTTTTATTTATTATGAATATAGTCATGGATGGGATGAATTATTATTATATATGAATGATATATGAATGATGGAATCATTTTTGAGTTGAAGGTAATCAATATATAAAGTGGTTCATATTGATCCATTGATTGATTAAATTTGAGTAAGGTTTTACTATTAAGAAAACAATCATTCCAAATATTACTTGTGTAACCCTGTGATGTTTCTTTTGGGGTTACATGGAGTTTGGAATATATCATTAATGTGATCCATGATTCTTTGGTTTTGGTATAACTATGGAAGAGTTAGTCCACCGTTCCACAAGCTTGATTCCATTTTGTAGTAGTGGTGCTCAAATAGAAAGGTAGCCAAGCTTTGAAAATTTCTTGTGTAATTATTTGAGAGATCAAATACCTCATGCCTCAAATAATCATATCACTCCAAATTAGTACGAATAGAATATATGAATTGATTTAAATATAATTATATAAGTCCACCTATCACACCATAATGTTGTAGTAATGTTAATTGGATATTTTGAGAGATATAAGATGAGAATTTTAGACATGGGGATTATGTTACAACCTAGGGTTTCACATTGTGATGTATATGATCCTATATATATTATGAAACTCATCCACTTAAAAAAGTGATGAACCATTTAAAAAACCAAAAATTCATTCTAGAGTTAATTCTATTGGTTATTTATCTAGGATAGAGGATATTAAAAAGGGTTTATACTTGATCCAAATTTCCGCAGCACTAGTGGTTGGAAGTGAAGATTTATCGACTTATTGATGATCATGTTGATCATTATATTACTTGATGTTTTGGACTAGTTTACCACATAGTTACTTATTATTATTTATAATTATATAATGATTTTCATAATAAGATCATAATTTTTTTCTTCAAGGATTACCCATATGATATGAAAAGTGAATGAACCTTATAAAAACCCTTATACGATGTGTGTTCTTTCTCACTCTATCTCCCATTTTAACCATGTTTTGTTCAGGATCCTACACCCTAATTGATGATTATAAATATTTTTTTTAGTTGGTGTTCTAGAAACCACTAATTTATCCCCTCTCTTAGTGGAAGATTATTCTCTCTCGGGTCTATCATTTGGTAACAATACATGGTTGTTCTTAGACCCCTTACTCTATTTTTATCAATTTATATATGTCAAAGTATATAATAAATAATAGTGGTTTTATTTGTTTTCATGAGGATATATTCTAGTTCTTAATTTTTAATATATTTTCTATTGATGAGATCCACTGAAATAATGAAAAATATCAAAAAAAAGTCACCATGTTTGATGGGAAAGAATTCTGTATATTGAAGGAGTGGATGGTTCCATGAATTTTTTGCCTCATCTTTGATGTTCTTAATATCACTGATAATGTTTTAAATATTGTAAAAGTTGGAAAATATTACACATTTTTTAGATAATAATGATATTAATGCTTATGGGAGAGTATGAAATATATTCCTATCACCCCTCTCAGAGAAGGAATTTACATGAGTAATGGGTATACAAATTGAGAATGAAATTTTGAAGTAACTAAATGATATTCATGAGGGATTCAAGATGGTAAAGGGATTATAAATCCTTCCATTATTATCTCAATGAAAGGATATTAAAATGGTGGAGGTTGTTTTGATTGATGAATTAATTATTTTGATGAACAAAAATATAATATCCATTCAAATCTATAGATAAATTTTTTAAGATTGGATAGTGTTAAATTAATTGATGAGGTTTCTTCTAGATATGTTTGAAAAAAAATTATTCTCTAGAGAATCAATACTTGGATTAGTGGACCGTTGATGATCTCATAAATTTCTTTAGAGCCTATAATATTTTGAAAAGGAAAAATTTAGGGAGAAAAGGACAATCTAATAAGAATACAACTTCCTAAGAATTAAAAGGTTTAAACCATATTTATTCTAAGAGGTATTATAAAGAAAAAGCTAATTAAAAAAATTTATGGCATGAATTTAAACTAATTTCTCTCATTATTTTCAAAAGGTACGATACAAGAAAAATAAAAATAAAAGGATAATGTTTATTTTATGTGTGTTTATTGTTTACATAATTGGAAATTTTCATCTAGTTTACCTGGGAATAATTATTGAGGTGAGAGGGATGATAAATCGTAAAGATATTCATGGAGAAGAAAGGAATAAAATGGACAAAGTGAAGGAAAATTATATAATGAAAATGGAAAGGCTAATTCTTACAATAAAATAAATTTTACTTAAAAATATAAAGACACGTCTTCTGATGAGGAAATTTAAAAGGAGGAATATTATTACAAGGAATAAGGATAAAATTATTTCATAATCAAGTCAAACTATTTCAAGCCAACCTTTATTGAAGAATAAGAGTGTAATGAATAAGGTAATTTTATTAAAGAGAGGGAAGATAAAGAAAGACCCAAATAATTCCAATTGAGGTTGGATATTTTTATGTGTTTGTAATAAATCAATTGTCCCGAGAAAGATAAAGATACCCTGAAGAGGAAGAATGAGACACTTAATTAATCCTTTTACACTTTAAAATATTGAGTATATTTAATCAATAGAAAAGTTTATTGTTATTAACATAGTAAAATTTATTTATAATAATGAATAATTGAATACACTTGAGGTGGCATTGGTTAAATCAACGATTTACTTAAATGAAACTTACTTTGAGTTTTTAAAATTCTATCAAAGAAGTGGGTAAAATTTTAAATTTTTTTAGAAGGTTTTTAATGATACTAAGTAACTTATATGTTGTTGATTTCCACCTATAAATATTATTTTAGAGTCTAAATATTTCAATTTAAATTTTGGATGTATTGGAAGAAGAAAATAATGTGATAAATTCACATAACTTGGAGAAAACATCCATTTTAAAATTTATTGGTGGTGTTGAATATTACAAAAACAAGGATGTGTGGGAGAAAAAAAGTGATATGTTTATGAATAAGGGTAAAGAAAAAGTGAAAGATAATGCACCTATATTGAAGTAATTTGGAAGGGACAAATAAATTTTAAATAATGAGGAATTCTAATCAGTATATTTTATTGATCTTTATTCAAAACTGAGTTCATTTCACTTTAAGTAAATATGTTGGTGTTGTGGAGTCTATAAAAACAAATTATATGTGTATTGGTAAAATACTCCCCCTGAAATTTAATAGAGGTTATGAATTTATGGGAATTCAACCTAACATTCTTAGTGTCCAACCAAGACTACATATAAGAAAGAATCTAAAATTTTATAATACCTTTGATTCTACTAAGAAAACATATGGGACGTGTGATCAACCAAAACACACCACCAAAAGGTGTCTCTCTAGGGTATCATGGAAATTTAATAGAAATGAGAACTCTAAATATACCAAGAGGAGGGGTACTCAATGAAAATCATTGGTGGTTGAGGTGGAATATAAAGTAGTGAATGTTGTAAAGCCTTGGATACTTGAAAATAATTACTCATATCATATTATTGATAATAATAATTTTTTAAAGATATCCAATGTTTTTATGTAGAAGTTTTTACTTTTATAAATTATTTATCAGTCAATATATAAGGAGTTTTAAGTGTTAAAATTAGTTAAAGTGAACTAGTATACAACATTGTTATCTTTACCTATGGGTTAGACGATACTATCATTATAATTTACCAAAATTTTGATAATTGGAACGAAGTGATCGCTTATAAGAATACACGTGTCATTTGGATATTGAAGGACAAACAAAATCATCCGGAATAAACAACATATACTTGATTTTTTTTAAATTTCCAATGATGAAATAGTATCCACCTGAGTGTGAAATATACAAATGAGATTTGGGATAAAATTATTATCTGAATGGGTTAAATGAAAAAGGCTATTCTTGGAAAATATGAGGCAATGATGAATCTATTGAGGTAAAAATTGTAAAAGACTCAAAAAACTTTTTATATAGGCCACAAAATTAAAAATGTAAAAATGAGTCACAAGATGGTGGAGATTAAAATGAGGAAACTTCTTAAATTGATTCATTTAGATTAGTCTGGTTTGATGATCATAAAGTTAAAAAATGAAGATAAGTTTTTTATTACTTTCATTAATGTTTATAATCAGATGAATTATGTATATTTTATATCAATTAAATTACAAAATCTTGATACTTTTCAGATATTTTATAGGTATACTAAAAATAAAAAAGGATGAGCTATCAAAATATTTTGATTCACCAATGAATACAAATATAAGAATTGATATTTTAAAGCTTATCTTTCGAAGCATGGAATAAAGAATGAGTATAGTGATATGTAGATGCCTAAAAAATGGTGTAGAAAATTTAAAGAACTAGAGTTTGGTGGGAATGAAGAGAACTATGTTATCAATGTATCATACCTCAAAGTTATTTTGTATACAAGAAAAAACTATATAATAAACTATTCTGGGTCATCCTATCATTTTACCCAATATATCTCACCATAAGGCCTTAAGAATGGATCCCCATCAGCTATCATATTTTGACCAGTGCTGAGCATATAATAGATACACTAGGGGTGACTATAACCTAGGGTAAGATTTCAATAATTGGGAAATATAACCAAAATAATTCATAGGGATAGACAAAATATTATATAATATGATTAAAACGAAACAAAAGAGTGCAATTATAAATGGAATACAACATATATCGATAAAACTCAAAATCAAGAAAAACATAAAGTAGAAAGTAAACCACTAGGAAAATGAAATATACACAATAAATAAATAGAAAAAATACATCAGGATTTATAATGAACACTGAGACAAACCACATACCCAGTCTCCATGACACTTGACCAATACCAGCCTGATCCTAAGACTCCACATGAGCAGATTCTCTTGATTAAGAAATAATGGGTCTCAACACTATCCATTATACAACCTCTGATCCAACATGAATGCAAACATTAGGTCTACTTGCACACTGAGGTTCATTTACTGGGGGTGATAAATAAATCTCAGTAGGCTACCCCTAATAGTGAACCTATAAACTACTATCATAACAAGTGGATGAACATGTAAAATTTCTAGCTTAGCTGAAACTTACAATAAATAACATAAAATAATAACTACATAAAAACAAAGGTGGGAAAAAAACGAAAGTATCTAACCACAAGTTTTAGCCTAAAACCTAATGTAAATATACCATTTCTTTTTCCCATGATAGAGGATTTACAGTAGATGGATCACCCCTCCACGTGAAATCTGGTTTGTCGTCTAGATTTATATAGGAGATCTAATATATTTAAATTGAAAGAGACAAATTACAAACCCTAGTTTATAACCATTGGCATCCTCACGAAAAATAAAATATATCAGGATGTAAGAGTCCCATAGAATGATCTTAACCAGTGATATGAACATCTTGGTCAACACAGTTAGGGAAGCTATATATTTTTAATGTCCTCCAGAATGAATTGAGCAATGTCTATAGACTCAATAATATCCATACATAAACCTAAGAATTCACAAAACCCATTGGGATTAGTGTTCCACAATATCAATGGAATGAAAAACCCACTTCATGACTGACTTGCAACCTCATAAGTATGAATCCAATATTTCCAAGGCACACACTCTACTAAAGTGTGTTTTACTCATTCATATTTCCCATTATATCCCTATTCTCATGTAATAGAATGTGGTCAGTTAAAATCTCGAACACACTATACAAATAGCTGAACTAGAGGTGCCAATATATTCTTATCCAACAAAAGAATGGCCTATTTCAGTCTCTGAATCTCACAAACTAACAAAATAGATACCACTGGATCTAAATGACACACCTTAAGTCCAAACGAAACATTAGTATCTGACAGTCCTTGAGGTCACAACACAACGTGATGTCCAACTAGGGACTCCCATACATCACCTAAGCTCCCAATCCATTGCCATCAAAATATCCAAAAATGAACCAAAGGCCAAAAAAAGTGTAGGAAAAACCTAAGGTGGGTTCTTGTATCTCATATAAAAGTGTGGTACATGTCTGGTGGAAAACAACCTAAAGATCCCTCAGTGGCCTCCATCTTATCCTTGATAAACAACACACCCAATTTGCATCTAAAATAAAACCACACCTATAAGGGAATTTACAATGATACTTAGGACCACTTCTAGAATATGAGACCCTTAGAAAGTGATCCTGAATAGAATCCAAACCATTAGGGTAACTCCCACATAATAAAGCCTTAGTTAGAATCCATAAAAAACAACCCATCAATGGTCACCAACTCACATACAAGGGAATCCAAATAAACACCATTCCATGTAGGTGTTATTAACAACCAACTAAAAATCCACTAATAAATTGATCAAAAACCATCGCATAAGGGTACCCTCAAGAGTCCCTTAGAATAATATCAATATTTCAATGACACCGGACTATAACCTTCATCCCAGGGCATTAACTCGGCCTGAAGGATCCAACATCTCTAATGTTCAACCCAAGAGCTAAACCTCAATTACTCAAACATCATGAAACCAATAAAGACAACTAGGGATGGTACAATATCTCCTCGGTGATATAGTGTTATCCCATATTCTAATATCCAACCAAAATAAATTCAAATAAATTTCATGTCATACATGATCGAGGTCAATCAGTGAGATCATAAACCTCACCCGAGCCTTATATCTAACATCCCAACCCATAAAAGGATTATAAATCTAAAACATAAATTAATCCTCTTAAAAATTTTCAACAATAAAAAAATCTTCCATATGACCCCTTAATGTAGAAAATAATCCTCTATTAATGCTCAAAATGGGCTATTCATAAGACGAATTATGACTCTAGGGAGAAAAATGGGAAGACATTGCAAGGAAGGAAAATGAATAGGATGTATACATTGGGTACAAAACATGTATCCCCAAAGGTCTACCCTATACATGTTCCATATGCCACTTAAAATGTACTTTCCATAAGTACATGGTATGTGCCACTCAATACATGACATGTTCCCTAATTGGGTTACATACCCATGTACCACATCTCACTTGGCATGTACAATTCCAGACTGCAAGGCATGTACCACTTGAACATAGATTATACCTAACATAGGGACTATATCCATGTATCGTTCCATGTACTTCCCATAGGGTGTATCCAAGACAATAAAGAGCTACTCTCTATGTTCCTCGCATGGGATCTAACCTTGTACCCTATATGGCCATGTTCCCCCGACACACCTTGAGTCACCCCTACATGGTTTTCACCCTTGGTAAGTGGCATGTAATGCCAACAACTAATCTTCTTCAAATAGTAAGAACACATGGTGTGTTTTATACAAACTACACATCATGCACATGGATTTTCCGGAATGGAGAACCCCTAAAATAGAACGAAACTCCTGTTTCTCCCTAATTATTCTTTAATCTAACCTCCAAGGATCCAAAGAACCCAAAAAAGAATTAAAAATTTAAATAACATAATATATGGGGATTTATAATAAAAAAATAAAACATTCCTACCTCTGGGAAGAAGCCATCGAAGTTTTTCACCATATCCACCCCATACACCCACCGACATCCAATCTAACTCCTTTGACACTACCCATGTGGTCAATGATCCTATCTATCCCTCAATCAACCATAAATCCTAAAGGGGGAATCCCATGGGAGAATATGAAACAAGACAACGTAGAAGTGAAAGGAAAAAATGAAAAAGAATAAAAAGAATTAAAATAAAATAAAATAAAGGGGGTCCGAGCTCATCCTCGGTACCCGCGACTAGTTTATTCCCCACCTTGGACCCCCCTAATTCTAGACTCAACCATAGAGACATAATATCATTATAAAACTATTTTAAAATATATTACTTAAAGAACATTGGTGAATAAATTAATATTTAATTAATTAAATATTAAACATTCCATTAAAATTTGAACAACGTAGATTTCGACAAAAATTATTTCCTAGGGTAAAAACCATATTCCCAGACCAACATAATCATTGGAAAAAATATCAGAGATCATCTTATAGAATAAATTTCCGTTCTGTCCCTAAAACATGTTTGGGAATAAAAATTAAAATTTCCTCTGATTTTCACAGCCCCTGATAATGAGAGGAATCTAAAACTACCCACTACAGATTATCCTCACACCCAAGATGGATGAGTGGTCATGTAGCAGCCAAACTCCCACCAAGAACTAGTGTAGGAGACACTATCTTGATCATCTAATGAATAGTCTTGCATTATCTAAAACTCTCTCAAAATATTAGAGACATTGAACCACGCCCGATCTAATTCTCTCCACCAGAAGATTATCCTTATTAGCACCCCACTGCCAAAAAGAAAATCCATATGAACCACACTATATCAATCAATGAACTCAATGATTATACATAGCCAAATCACACACACCTGGGTGCCAACTTGAAAACTAAAACCACCCATGATCATTCCTAGAACACCAGAAATGAAAACCTCTATGCTTGGAGAACCACTTAAAATTTTGTTTATATCCTCTAACAACCTATGGTGCACTGCCCACCATAATGATTTTCTTAGGCCAATACTAAATGATATCCCTAATGAAACTAGTCCAACATGCATAAAACCAAAATGCATGATCCCCATGTAGGTTAGTTCCAAAAAAATATCACCCTAGACACTCATATTCCAAAAAATGAGGCATATCCATCATGCCACAGTTTACTATTTGACCACCTTATTCTCATGTTTCAATACAAATCCACAAGTGTCTAGATATGCTTCTTCTACACTACCAAATGTGGAAACAAAATGAGAAGTGCCAAGGATCCAACTGATCATTCCCTCTAATTCCAGCCACAAGATTGGGAAAAATCCCAATGCTCCATTTTTAAAAAATCAAGAATCCTAATGACTAACCACATAACGGTGATAGTTGAACTCAACAAACCCAACAATGAAGAGTTACCATCCCACCCAATCCATTAGTGATAGTAGGTACACGAGCTACACCACAAGACCCGATAGAAAACATGTGGCAAGAACAACTCCCTCCCAAGCAACATAAACCTATGTATTTTGGACCACATCCTTAGCGAAAATTGAGCCCAATATGAATATTTATCAGGTTTCCTTACCCTCATCACATTACCAACCAGGCACTCAGAGAACATTACTAATCCACTCGGGTTTCAATGTATCCCTTGATAAAGGTACTACATAACCCTGAATAAAAAACCTATCACAACTAGATTTACATGAACTATTATAATAAGAAAATATATACATGGAGTTCACCTAAGAGGAATAATACAAATTATCTATATAAGAAAACAATATATGAGTAGTTATTGACACTTTAAATAACTAAACTCCATCGTTAGTGAAACACAAAAAATATGCATATGTCATGGGAATCCTATACGACTATAATGATTCCTGAACATAGGTCTCCTACCCGCGGGTCAAGATAAAAAAATAAGAGTAAACTATGAATTGAAAAATCCAAGTTCATCCCACTAAGGGAAATCAAACAAACATAAAAACAAAATCCAAGAACCAAAATACCATACAATAGAAACTTGGAATTCTTATCGATAAAGGTATTTTTGAAACACCAATTTGATATCCATCAAAAGTTAAAACACATTCTTAGACCACCTATCAACCGAATCACCCTAATTCATAAAACCAAACATCTATGATACTTTTTTAATGAACCATCCTAGGTTGACCTAAAACATCTCCCAATATAGCTCACCACAATCCCTCAAGCATGCCTCCCCATATGCTAGAAGATTCAGACCAATGGAGAGGGTCTAAAAGATATAGTGGGGAGACTATACACCTTGGTTAGAGTTTAATAATAGTAGAAAACAACCAAACTAATATAAAATGATAAACATCATATTATGCATAATAAATAAACTTGAACAAAAGCACGATATAATAAAAGAATGAAACACAAAACTATATAGACTCACAATCTTGAAAAATATACAACAGATGGTTTCCCACTAGACTAATAGCATATAAAAAATAAAAAAACATAAAATAAAATACATTAGGTTCTACAAAAAACACATAGTCAAACCAAATATCTGGTCTCCATGATGCTCGAGCAGTACAAGAATGATCCTAAGACTCCACACGAGTGGCTCCACATGATCAAGAAACACTAGGTCTTATTCTTATCCATTGTATATCTCATTCTCCAATCTGAAAGGAGACATTAGGTGTTCAAGCACATCGAGTTACATGTATTAGGGTAATAAATAAATCTTGGAAGGGAACCCCCAATATAGATCTTATAAAATGTAGTCATAAAAAGTGAATTCACACTTGTTATGTCCAATGTTGACGAAAATAACAATAAAAGGAATAATAGAACATCCATATAAAACAAGGGGGAAAAAAACTGGTAAAGATGACAAATGTGGGCTATAGTTTGAATCTAAAGGTCAATATACACCCACTATGGCCAAAAGTAGAGGATTTTTCGTATGTGCCTTACCTCAGCACACAATACTAGGTGTGTTTTCCATATCTACATAGGAGATCAAAGAAATATAAATTAAAATGGAATAATTGAAAACCCTATGGAATAACCATAGGCATATCGAAGAAAACGTGCATATAGTAGTCTCTAGAACTCCAATAACATGATCTGAACTGGCGACATGATCATCTAGGGTGACATAACTATAGAACCTATAAGTACCGAAGGTCTTACAGAATGAATCGAGCACTAACTATACACCAAAAAATAGGTTGTATATATATGTAAACATGGAAGCACATAATATTCATGAGGGTGGGAGAAACACAACATAGGTGGTGGAGGAAAAATACTTCATGACTGCCTAGACACCACACAAGCTTAAAGACACTATATTCAGGGTGTACATTCAACTGGAGGGGGGGGGGGGGTTAAAATCTGCTAGATAACCCATTAATTACTTAATACCATCTAACAAGAATAAGATAATGAAGAAGAGTACTCGATTAGAACTTAGGGCCAAGGCCCAATCCAAGATATCCCAAGGGTATTCTCCTTAAATAAAATTCCTCAGTAAAAACTACCTACAACTTCGCAGACAATGGGAAATATAATTGTCATGACTTGTACCCTAGGGCCTGTGTTGTGACTACCCCAAGTACAGCTTCTATAGGCTAGGGGTTAGCGACTAGCACCGAAAGGAATATCCCTGAAAAACAGGAAGGCATTGCATTTAAACATACAAAAACACAGTACAAGAATACAACAAGAAAAACCCATGTTGTAAAACTGTAGTAGTAAAAAGATGTGTAATCTAAGTAAAAAGGGTGAGTACTGTAAGTAAATGGTATGGAATACAAGAACAACTAAAAGTACAATAGCAATGGAAAAATAGCTCCTGGAATCATCCTCCAAGGTTCCTACCTGAAGGGTAGGTACAACTCACGGTCGGTGATCACGACGACACGTCACATCTAAAGGTCTACCTCTAAGAACCATCTGGTCCTAGCTCCCAAACCTCAGTCAAATATGTCCATCATCTACACCAGACACCACAAGGTGCGGTCGAAGGCCATGGAGGGGTGAGTATTAAAATACTCATTAGGGACCCCGAGACCCCCGAATGTGTCCCTTATTTCCACTAAAAAAACCACAAGCAAGACCTCAATCACAAAGAATGAATAAATAGTCAGCTCACACTAGTTATACAACTCAGAGTTCAGGAATATATATTATTAGTCTGAAACTATATAATTTTATTCCATTTTAAAGTTCCAAAACTGATCCAAAAAGAAGTTATTCTACCATCGGTCCACTCTTGGACGTAAGTAGATGTTCCACGCTGGGCCAATGTAAGGCTGGTCCTCATAAGGTCACGCTACTGCCGATCCACACATGGACTCTAGAATGATGATCCACACAGGGACACTAGAATCCTTATCCACACATGGTCACTTGATGCTGATCTACACAGGGTCGCTCGATGCTGATCCACACAGGGTCACTCGGTGCTGATCCTTGATGGGCCACTATTATATTGGTCCTCGTTGGTTATCTATGATGCTGATCCCCTCATGGTCCCTATGATGCTTATCCACATAGGGTCACTAATTTAAAGTCATCCATCCCCAATATTTCTTGCACTCGATTTGCTTTAGTTCTGTAGAATCTTCTCCTTGAGATATATGTCAAACCTCAACTACCACTATGCTCCACCAATGAGTAACCCTATAGACCTCCATGTCATATGGGTTCCAACATGATAGAAGGCGCATCAATCAGACGCTCGGTCTATGAGTTATAAGCATTTTAGTATCGACGGCCTGGTTGGATTCAGGTTCGATCCAACAAGGCCATACTATAACATTCACCAAAATTAGAGAGGAGTATACTAAAAGGTTTATCTCTCTCCAAGGATCCTAGTGCTGTAGACAGTTCGTCAAACAGAGGTCTTGATTTCAATTTATAGCAATTTAAGTGAAACTCAGCCTCGTTGGGTCCGGGCCCGATCTGAACTGGCCCGTGGGGGGGGGGGGGGGGTGACCCGCTAGGGTGTGCGGCCCAGCCCATAGGGGGGTGCGGCCTGGCCCGCATGGAGGTGTAGTCCAACTCGCAGGGGGGCGCGGCTCAGCCCACTGGAGGGTGTGGGGCCCACCCTAGCTGGCACTGGGGGTGGGTGGGAGTTTCCCCCTAGTTTCCCAACAACACATCCATTTGGAATATAAGTGGAGACGCCACATGGTGTCTCCAGGTCGTCACAGGAACCATAGGGGCAGGTTCCTCCTCCTCCGTTGTTGCTTTGAGCCGCGACCATCTATAGGGGATTGCGACGGCGTGCCGCTCCACCATTACAGCCTGCCTGTGTTGGCCACCCTACTCGAACGATGTGGCTAAAAATCCATGACCTTGTCCTCCAGCAGTGCGTGGTGGCACACCACAACGCCTCTGTGGCCGGCCGGTGCTGGCCACTCTACTGACCACTACGACCTCCTCCTATGGCGCACGATGGCGCACTACCTCCATCGCGGCCGGCCAGTGTCGGCTGCTGCCATCACCTATCGGCATAGGTCGCTAGTGCCCCCATGTCGGTACCGCACTGGCGGTCTTCCACGGGCCACCGAGTGAGTTCTAGTGGTTTGTTTTTCTATTCGATTGCACCTACAGATTTCCCTGGTCATCTCTCGGTATTGTGGATTCAACGGTTCCCTCAGATTTTTATTCTGATAACCATTTGAAAAGATATAAAATTACACCCATGAATTTACTGAACGTACCATAAAAAAAGTTCATAAATTTATTCCAGGAACATCGGGCCTTGGAATCACGCGTCTTCAATTTTTACAGACTCGTAGTAATTCCATATAATTTTTTAAAAAAATTTACAAGTAAAATTAGGGTCTTTACATTCTCCCCACCTTAGGGATTTTTATACCTAAAAGTTCCAACATAGACTAAGGGAACAAGTGGGGGTACTAAGCGTGAATATGATCCTCCCGCTCCCATGTGCTCTCCTAGAGGTTCCTGTGCTGCTAGAGAACGTGCACAATAGGTATCGATCATCCGTGAAGGACCCACTCCCATCGACCCTCGATCTCCACTAGAACCTCTCTAAATATCGCCCCATTATCAATGTATAGATTTTCCCAGTTGATAACATTCGATGGATCATACAGGTACTTCATTAGCTATGACACATGGAAAACATCATGCACTCGATGCATCTATGGGGGAAGAGCTAAGCGATAAACCACCTCGCCAACTCTGCTAAGGACCAGAAAGGGTATGCTGAACCTCGTAGATAGATTTCCACCCTGGAAAATTCTCCATAAACCTCGTTAAGGTGAGACCAATAGGAAGACATAGTCTCCCTCCTCAAACTCCAAAGGTCTCTACCTCCTGTCAACAAAAGACTTATGCCTATTCTATGCAGTCATCATTCACTCCTAGATCATCTGCACCTTCTCAGTGGTAGCCCGTACCAACTCTGGACCCATAAGTGCTGACTCCCCTGGGTCTGTATAACATAAAGGTGATCTTCATGGTCGACCACACAAGGCCTAAAATGGTTCCATACCGCTGGTGGAGTGATAACTGCTGTTGTATGAAAAATCCAGAAAGGGAAAGTGATCCTCCCAACTGTAGAGAAAATATAGGATGCAAGTAGGAAGCATGTTCTCCAATGTTTGAATGGTCCACGTTGTATAAACATCCATCTGAGGATGAAAGGTGGTTCTCAAATGTAGTGAATTTCCGAATGCCTCCTCTAATCCCTTTTACAACCACAATGTAAAACATGCATCATGGTCAGAGACCATCATCGATGGAACCCCATGAATCCATACAATCTTCTGTTCATTGAGGTATCTCAATCCCTCTACTGATCCCTGCTCTCAGATGGGTAGGAAGTGAGCAGACATGGTGAGTCAGTCGAGGTTCCGGGTTCAAGTCCTCGCAAAGGCAACGTGCACCATTTTCCAATGATCCTCTCATCCCCTCGACTCCATGAGAACTGGACCAAGCCCAAGGATTGTCCACCTTGGGCCTAGCTAGGGAGTTGTGGCGCGTGGGTGGTGTAAGGCCGCACTTATACATGCGTTAACCGTTAAATACTTTTGCCCACAGGGGATGTGTGAGTTGGTTCAAGACAGTGGCGTCCCATTGTCGAGGTTCCAGGTTTGAGTCCTCACAAAGGCAACGTGCACCATTTACCAGCGATCCTCTTTTCCCCTCGACTCCATGGGAACTAGCCCAAGCCCAAGGGTTGGCCACCTTGGGCCTAGCTGGGGAGGTGTGGGACCTGGGTGGTGTAAGGCCGCACCTCTACACGCATTAACCATTAAACACTTTTGAAAAATAATGGCTCTGGATTAGATGCGGGAAAACTCTTCGACGCTTGATGATGGTGAATCTCATCTTCTCGAGGATCAGACGCGAGAATGGATTCATTGAATTCAGAATGGGGAAGGTCTTTCACAATAGCTTCCAATGGAGTTTCTGCTCCAAACTCAGCTAGAAGGGCTGTATCCTTCGCGGAAGTGCTGGTTGGAAAAGAAGATGATCTGTCATCTATAAATGAACCTATACTCAAGCGATAAAGAGATGGATCTATCAAGGTGGAGGTGGATCATGTTTCGCTTTAACAGCGAATTGAGCTGTGCCAATTTTCAGTACTCAGAAGAACATCCTTTGAAAAAGGTATGAAACCCCGGTCGATCAATGTTTTAAAATTGAGAATCTCAAATTTTTGGGGCTTCTCTCAGTGGAAAATTATCTCAATTGGAAAGGGGTACTACCATATTATCTTGGAGTGTAAGGAGGATCTTGACACTATTTGGAGAATTGGGAATCTAAACCTAAAGCCAAGTTTCTTGAGACTGTCAGAATGGGTTGCTAATTTTAATCCATTCAAACAAAGACTCTTGATGGCACAGTTTTGGGCTCGAATTCACAGGCTACCGTGGGTATATTGGCATTCGAAGATCCTAAATGACATCACCTTAGGAATTGGAACTCCTCTCAAGGTTGATCAGTGCACCCTCAATGGGGACTTGGGTATTTATGCAAGAATCGTGATTGAAATTGACATGGAAGTCTAGCCACCTGAACGAATCTTCCTTGATGCAAAAGGTCAGAAACTGGAAATAAATTTTGAGATTGAGAATCTTCCTAAATTCTGAAAACATTGTAAAATGGTGGGAAATGAGTTTCAAGGTGGCCGTGTGGTCAAGAAGCTGGTCAACCCTGCTCAGCCTGCATCAGTATGGAAGGAAGTCCCTAGGAGAAGGAGAGGTACTCTATAGTCACAGGAAAAAGAAAGAATGACTGGAAAAGAGGCAGGATGTTCGAACCCAGTTGGAGACTCTTGGGCCAAAATGGTGGAAGAGTAGGAGAAAAAGTAGGAAACCATTGAATCTCAGGTTTCTTTAGGGTCTAAAAATTCCTCTGACAGCATCAATGAACAAATTTAGGAACTTTCCTCAGAGGTATACCATATGGTTTATGATATCCAAATGGAAGGATTTTTTCTCCATCTAATTAATGCAGAATTACAGGCTCAACTGTCTATAGTTGATACTCTCCTGGACATGGAGACAGTAGATAATGGCCTTGAGGTAAGGCCAGCCCAAAATCGTGTTCATTTCAAAGAGGCTGGGGAAACAGGGGAGGTAAAAGAACAAGGAAGTAACGAGTCAAAAGGATGTACTTGGCTAGTATCCACATTACATGCAGATTCAACAAGAAAGTCACCTAGAAATCTTGGGGAAAAAGGAGGTGTGCCCTCAAAATTAACATTAAAATGAGAGTTCTTTTCCGAAACTGTCAGGGTCTAGCCAACCCTGCCACTGAAGGTTACCCTAGGCTACTTGCTGGTAGTTATAAGCCAGAGATTATTGGAATAGAAGAGACCAAGATGAGGTCCAAAGATCTATAAATTTGTTCTATAGTAGGGAATATTGTATTCTGGGTACTAATGGTTATGGTACTAATCATGAGAGGATTTGGATCCTAAATCATCACAAGGTCGATTCTCCAAAGATTATTGATGTATCCCACCAGTTTATCACCTACAGCTTTATAGAGGGTGGAAGAAAATTTTGCTTCTCCATTGTGTATGCTCATAATTACTATGTAAACAGGAGATTTCTTTGGGAAAAAAATCAGCAGCTTGAGAAATCTATAGTTGATCCATGGATTTTCATAGGTGATTTTAAATCAATACTTTATGAGGATGAGAAAATGGGTCCATTTACAAACACCACCTCCTCAAAATATTTTCGTGAATGTATTGAGAAACCTGGTATAGTGGAAGTCAACCTCATTAGTTCCAAATATACTTGGTACAGGAAAAATCTCAACGGTATGAGGGCTAGAAGAATTGATCGGGCCTTTGTCAACCAAAGGATTCTTGATGCATGGAAATCAATCACTTGTGTTACGCTTTTCAAAATTAACTCTGATCACCATCCCCTTTTGATTAGTTTTCTTGAAAAGGAAGGAGGGAAATAATTTCCTTTCATATTCAATAATGCATGGGTCTCTATTCTGGAATGCTCAAGGATTGTTCAAGAGACATGGGGCTCACTGAGATGTAGTGGACAACCTTTGACATGAATTTCTAAACTTAGAATGCTAAAAATCAAACTTAGGGAATGGATTAAGGAAATATTCAGATTGATGAATGTGAAAATTGAAGGCCTTGAAAACTCCCTTCAGGATATGTAACCAAAGGCCACATTAGCTTATTTTTTGAGGAATACACAACAAGAGATTGAGCTATCCACAAAGCTGAATAACCTTATAAAGATTAGGGGAAATATCAAGAATGATGCTTTCAAATTTTTGTGGCTCTAGGAAGGGGATCGAAACACAATGTTCTACAATGCACTCCAAATGGTTCGAAAAGTGGATCGACCTCTTTCCTTACTCAAGGACGATGACAGAATTCTAGAAGGAAAACGGTTACTTGTTGAAAAATTGTCTCTTTCTATAAAAATCTCTTCAATGGGAGAGCTTGATCTGATACCATCAGAGATAATATAATTCCTAGTCTAATCATTGAGGAGGATAATAGTATGCTCACAACGATCCCGATGGATTTTGAAATAAAGGAAGCAGTGTTCTTACTTAAAACATATATCTCTCTTAGACCAGATGGATTCAGTAACCTTTTCTTCCAAAGCTATTGGGATATTGTGCAAAATGAGGTTTGCATTCTTGTTAAGTATTTTTTCTGGGGTGGGAATTTCACCTCAGGATTCAATGCCCAATTCATTGCCCTGATTCCTATTATAGAAAATGTCAGTGAGATTAGTTAGTTCAGGCTAGTTGCACTAGTGAACACCCTATACAAAATTATTACAAAACTTTTGGCTAATAGGCTTACTAAGGTGACTGGAAAAAATATCTCCTAGAATCAGTTTGGATTTGTTAAGGGCAGGAATATCCAGGAATGCCCTCTCGCGTCTTAGGAATGCTTCAACCTTCTGAGAAAGACAACGCGAAGTGGAAAAGTGGCCTTAAAGCTTGACATAAAAAAAGCCTCCTATACAATGGAATGAGGATTTATTAGGACAATTCCCCTCAGGTTTGGATTCAGTGAAATGTTTATTCAATGGATCAAAAATTTGTTCGATTCTTCTCACATCTCAATTCTGATTAATGGGTCACTGGAGAGATATTTCACTTGTTCTAGAGGTCTGAGATAGGGGGATCCCCTCTCTGCAATCATCTTTGAAATTGCAGAGGATTATCTGAGCAGGATTCTTACTCACATGGTGGAAAATGGGAAAATTGAAACCATATCAGTGGATAGAGGTCTATCTATTTCCTCTCACTTATTTTTTGTTGATGACATTATCATTTTTATGCAGGGTGATAAAAATAACATCACTTGTCTGAGGAATCTCTTCTTCACTATGAGAACGTGTCAGGACAGGAAATCAACTGGAGAAAGTCCTTTATTTACTTTGGAAAGAACATTGCAGCGACAAGGAGGTCTCACCTTATTAATTATTTGGGACTTAGGGAGGGACCCATCCCTTTTATGTAGCTCAATGTTCCCCTATTCTGGGGAAATCCTAAAGTCTCCCACTTTGTTTAGGCCCTAGCGCAAATTAGGAAAACTCTTTCATCCTGGAAGGGAAATTCCCTCTCAATGGCAGGACGATTATGTCTTTTCAAGCATGTGGTCACTTCAAAGCTTGTATACTCATTCATGGCACACATGTGTCCTGCCTCTGTTGTGAAAAAAATTAACTCCATGATGAATAACTTTATATGGAGTGTATGTGTGATAGACAGAAAGCTTATAGCTGTGAAATGGAATACTTGCTGCAAGCCTAGAAAACAGGGGGGTCAGGGAATTAAAAACTTAAGCTGTTTTAATCAAGCTTTACAAGCTAAAATTTTCTGGAGCCTTATTCATAGAAAATATTCTTCTCTTGGCTTCCTGAAAAAAATAATTCTTCCAAGGCTCATTGATGGGCGGCATGGTTATATGGATTCATCAATCTGGCCAGGCCTTTGTTCAGTATAAAACACAATGATGAAGGATTCACACTGGGTGGTTAATGTAAACTCAAGTCTGAATTTCCGGTCTACTAACTGGGTGGGAACCCCTCTTATGGGAAGGATAAATACTGAGGAGAAAATAATTGATAGAAAATTATCCATCAAATAATAGCTTCAACGTAGATAAGACCTTCCAGAAGAAATCATTTCCATTATTAACAACTATGAATTTATTGGATAGGAGGATATGCTGCTCTGGGAAGGATCTCAAGCTGTAATTATAAGCTCTAGAAGCTTCTAAAATTACCCGTTGAAGGGTGAGGTAATATGGATTGGCTCAATGAACACAAAATGGATTCCTCCCTCCATATTTACACTTTTCCAGAGGTTCTATCACAACACACTTCATGTTGAGATGAACATTCAACGGATTAGAATTTCATTATGCTCTCGATGTACTCTCTGCGGTCAACATCATGAGGATATTGACCACTTGTTCCTGTCCTGCAACATGGCTTCTGCACTTTGGAGCATAGTACTCATCATTTTGAGCTGGATCCTCCGAATACATCATCGACTATACAGTTCATTTACAAACTTATTGGAGCTCAGCAATCAAAACAGATCACAGCATTGCTGCAGGTGGCTTGCGCTGAACTGCTTCATATGATCTGGCAGGCCCACAACTACTCTATACATCGACTTTCAAGATTCAATGGAGCCACTGTTACTCACAGAATCATCATGGAAATACAAAATGCCAACTCACTGATTCATGAACACTATGATGCCTCGGTTAGGGAGTTCATGGTTCTCAGAAGACTAAAAGTTGCAGGCCACTATAAAAAACCAAGGGGCATGATGGAAGTGATTTGGACTTCCCCCTTCAATGGGTGGTTAAAATGCAACACAAATGGAGCCTCCAAAGGGAACCCAGACCTTCAGGATATGGGTTAATCTTCAAGAATCATCACGGGGATGTGGTGGAATGCAATTATGGTCCATGCTGGCACATGAAATATTTGGAGGCTGAAATGATGGCTCTCATCAGCGTGGTGGATATCATTTTCCAACAACATTGGAACAACATTTGGTTTGAAAGTGACTTGTCCACAATGGTGTATGCAATTAGAATGTGTCAGACATGGTTGGATTGGAATCTAGAAGGTAAATGGATGAATTGTCTCCATAAACTCTCCTCCCTAAACTACTTCATCAGGCATACCTTCCAGGAGGCGAATCACATTGCAGATGGACTTGGAAACAAAGGGGTGTCAGAAGGGAGGAGCATCTACGTCAACAACATTCCTAATGACATGGACCCTCTTCTTAATAGGGAAAAATGTAAAATTCCTTATTTTCCTTTCTTGTAATGTTTCAAATTTATCAATTTAAGATCCTCTATGCTCATCTTTCTCAAAAAAAACCTAGATGGAATCGTGGCCCTTGGACGTACGTGGTAGCCTTGTCATGAAATCCAATGAAATACCATCCCACTAACACTCTGGTACCTCTAATGGATGCTCTAAGACTACTGGAACTTGATGCTCGACCTTCACTTACTGACAAGTGAGGTATCACGAAACAAACTCTTCCACTACTTTCTTCATACCTGGCCACCAGTGCTGACGACGGAGGTCCAACTACATCTTTGCCACCCCAGGATGTACCGACATTGGGGACATATTTAACTCCCTCAACACATCCTCTCATAGCCCCACCGGTACCATGGTGCGTCCTTTGAATAGGATGACATTCTCCCTACCTTCAGAAAATCCATTAGGTGCCTGCCTTGAGAATATCTAAGCACATCGAGCCTCACAGTCAATGTCCCCAAGCTGTGTCTCCCAAACTCACTCAAGAAGTGGGGGAGTGAAAATCATATACTAGAGGTAAGCTTCTCCATCTCTATCCCTAACAGATATCTACAACGCGACTAGCTGCTATGTCGCCTCACTCAACAATCGTAGAACATACCTCCTGCTGAGTGCGTCTGCTATTATGTTCCCCATCCCAGGAGTGTAGACTATCTCAAAGTCATTGTCTTGGAGGAACTCTAGCCAATGTCGGTGTCTCAGGTTCAGGTACTTCTGTGAGAATACATACTTGAGAATCTTGTAATCAGAATAAAGAGTAAACTGTTCACCCATCAAGTATTGTCGGTACAGCTTCAAGGCGAAGACCACTACAGCTAACTCCGGGTTATGGGTAGCATAGTTATTCTCATGATGTCTCAACTGTCATGAACCATAAGTGATCATTGCTCGATCCTGCATCAGGAAACATCCAAGTCTGGTCCCTGATGCGTCACAATAGACTACATACCCAACACCCTCTTTTGGTAGCCTCAAGATGAGGGCACTAGTCAGTTTTTTCCTCATCTCCTGAAAAATCTGCTGGCATCTCTCCTTCCACATGAAGGGCTGTCCCTTCTTCATCAATGATGAAAAGGTTTTCACAACTTTGAAAAAATAAGCTATGAAACTCCGACAGTACCCATCCAACCCCAGGAAACTCCGGCCCTTGATCACACTCTTGGGTGGATCCCAAGAAAGCACAACCTCTATATTTACCAGATCCACTGCAACTCCAGCCTCTGAGATGATGTGCCCTAGAAAGTAAACTACCCATATCTAGAACTAGCACTTAGAGAGCTTACCATAAAGATGGTTCTCTCAGTGTGTATCCAAAACTATCTGTAGATGATAGGAATGATCTTCCTATGATGCCGAGTATATAAAGATTTCGTCGATGAAGACCACCAAAAAGTGATCAAGTTATGGCTGAAAGATCCTTTTCATGATTCCCATGAATGCTGCAGGGGTGTTGGTCATGCTGAATAGAATAACCAAGAACTCATTATGTCCATACCAACATCTGAAGTCTATCTTATGCACATCCTAATCTCATAACCTGAGCTGATGATAACCTAATCTGAGGTCTATCTTTGAGAACCAACGATCTCCCTTTAGTAAATCAAAGAGATCATCAATCCTCAAAAGTGGATACTTATTCTTCACGATCATTTGGTTCAGGTGCAAATAATCCACACAGATCCCCAACCTCCCATCTGCCTTCTTAGCAAACAAAATTAGGGCTTCTCATGGAGAAACACTGGGTCTTATGAACCCCTTCCTCTTCAAGTCCTCCAATTGTACCCATAACTCAAGAAGCTCCATGTGATCCATTTGACATGCTGGTGTAGATATCGTTTCCATATCGGGGTACAAGTCGATGTAAAAGTACATCTATCTACGAGGAGGTAGTCCCGAAACATCATCAGGGAAGACATCAACATACTAGTCCACCACTACAGGATAGTTGAGAATATCTATATCAACTTCTCTAAGGGTAAGACTAGCCAACTAATGTGTGATCGGCTTCACCCTCCTCCGTGTAAGTCCATTTTGTGCTACAATGGTTCCTTTCTTTCTAATGAAGGAAAACCTGGTCCCATCCTCACAAACACACCACACTTTTCGCCATATGCATTAAATATGTGCATGGACTGTGGATAACCAATCCATACCCAAGATGACATCGTAAGGCCTCAATGCCCCTACTAGAAGATCCCAGCCTAAGATCTTGCCTCCTAGAGTAAGCTCATATTGTGGGTACCAGTGTGTAATCATTGAATATTCTTCTGTGTAAGTATCTAATCGCATTGATCGAGCCAACGGATCCACCAAAATATCTGTGCTCTGAACGAGAGTTGTGAAAATGTAAGAGTGACTAGAACCTATGTCTATAAGTACTGAAACAATGGTGGAGTAGACACAGATCATACCTCGAATAATCTCTGGAGCACCGTGGTCATAGGTCATAACTTCCTGGAGCTGAGATTGCCGATATCAACCTGCTCCTTGTGGTCGGGGTGGACCACCTCGAGGTGGTGGCGGTAGAACCTCAAATCGTCACCCACCGCCTGCTGCATGACATGCTCCTCTACTATGTCTTCTGCCATGCAGAACTCCCTAATGGAATCTATGTCTCTTACTTGAAGATCCCTCAACTGTCTGCTGGTCTTCAATGCAGCTGGTCAGTAAGTAACGAGCCATGTGACTCTGACCACTATACATAAAGCACAGTCTGCTCCTCTGTTGGCCTCCTATACCTCCTGAACCCCTTACCTCTGACCCAACATCCTGAGGTCGTCCACCAGAATGTCTAGTCTGCTTGGAAATCTGTGTTATAATCCTACTACCAGCCATAGATGACTCTTCTACATGTTTCTCGGTGGTGGGTCTTGCTATTAGTGTCTGCTCAGTAAGGAATTTTTTCACTAAGAGTGCTCTCTATAGCAATCCAGCATGCGTTGGGATGCTGAGAGATACTATTGAAGCTTTAATATCCCATTGGAGTCCCTTATTGAAGGTCTGAGACCAAAATAAAGGGTCCTACACCATGTTGGTAGAGTATCATGAGAGGTCGGTGAATCTCACTGAGTATTGGGCCACGGTCAGGCAGCCTTGCTGTAAGTATAGTATATTTGGTATACGCACAGAGCGTAAAGTCGTTGTAATGAACACTGCCCTAAAGAGGCACTTAAAATCTACTCAAGTGAGGGTCGCCTCATCATGTGTCTGGAGAATCAGGATCCACCATCTCCCTACTACTCCCTAGGAAAAATTTTGGTAGCTAGGATCACCATCTGGTCAGCTAGTGTCCCAACTAGGCAAAAAACTTTGGCCACAACTTCCAGCCAGTCCTCAGCCACCTACATATCTGTCTCGCCTCAGAACCTTGGAGGCATCTACTGCTGGAATTCATGCAACGTGCTTATTCGGCATGCACCATCATCTAGTGGGGCTGGTGGAAATGGATTCCCAACGGTTAGTGGTGCTGCTGTTACTCCACCCGATGGTACTATCACTGTAATAGGGCCCTGCACAGAAGCCTCGTTGCTCAGTGGGACATCATCATGAACTCTCTCAGGAATCCTTGCTGGATATCTACGTGGTGGAATCGTGAATTAAAATAGGTGTGCTAGTGTCAATTAGTTATACCTGGTGAGCTGAATTCGAGATATCAAAAATAAAACACTTCCAAAACACTCACAATCAGTGTTTTTTTGCACCGAGTTGGAAATAAGAATTTAGGGTCCAGGTGTATGGATACTTCGGCTGCCGTACCGACACTGGGCTCACCGAACTGAAAGACACACTCAAAACACTTAACACTATTGCTCTATTAAAATATCAAAGTCCAATTTTTCAGTATAACCGATTCTTCTGATACCAATTTGTCATGACCCATTCTCCGGGGCCAATGCCGTGACTACCACAGGCCCACCATCCATATGACATGGGTTCATGAATAGCACTGAAAGGCATATGTAAAGACCCATAAATTTCAAGGAAATTTTTTTCTTAATTTTCTTTAGAATTTTACAAGAGCGCAGTTTCTGACGGCACCTGATTCCGAGGCCCGGTGTGCCCGAAATCATTTTCCGAAGATTGGCTCGGGTACGTTCAGTGAACGGACGAGCGGGTCTTTCTAACTTTTGAACCGGTGCCCGGAATCGAATTCTGAGGGCACCGATGAAATCGCAGCGCCAGTATTCGCTTAGAAACGCCTCTTCCAGAGTTGCGTTTTCTCGGGTGTGGTTTTTAAATTTCGGGCTTAAAGTTAAGAAATAAAATAATTTTGCGACAACTTTATTTTATTTCACTTAAGCCACTTGGAAGCCACTTAAAGCCACTTATTGACAGCTTGAACTGAGTTGAACCGGATAGGATTCTATCCAGAAATATCCTACCCCCTTGGTAGGATATTTGTGAGGTGGGGCCCGCACGAGCCCCGCCGTTTCTTTCCGCTAAGAAATGCACCCGCGAAAACCCGTCTTAATGAAAGTCAACTGACGCGTTTCTTAAAATCTTAACTGACCATTTAATTGGGCGGTTTATTTTGTGAATTAAACGGGCTGTTTTCTTTCGTTGAATTAATTCAACGAATTAATTCAATCATTTCTTAACCTGTTTTCGTGTGTTGGCATATTAATAAAATAAGACCAACCAAAACCTTTTGGGGGATTACTCGTTGAGACAGAATCCTTGTTTCTTCTTCTTTCTTCGCGAAGAACGCGAAGAACGCGAAGAACGCGAAGAACGCGAAGAACGCGAAGAACGCGAAGAACGCGAAGAACGCGAAGAACGCGAAGAACGCGAAGAACGCGAAGAACGCCGAACCCGGAAATCGACGACGTGATGCCGTGATCCACAACGCTGACAACGTTCTTCTGCGACGTCTCTTCCTCCGCGACGGATCTTCGATCGACTGCTTGAGGTAAGAGTCTCGGACCTTCCTTTTTATCTCCTTCATGGTTCTTAACCAAAAACACGGATTTAATTAATTAAATTAAATCTACTGTTTCATGGTGCGTTGAGTTCGCCGACTCAACGCCGGATTCCGCAACGACGCGACGCCTTCCCGCGACGACGCGACGATCCCCCTCTTCCGCGACGAGCTTTCCGCGAAGAACACCCGCGCGCGACGATCGATGAGGTAGGGATTTATTATGGGAATTACCCCTTTTTTAGTATTCCCATCAATGTTTCTTTAATGAAATTAAAGAACCGAATTGTGAACAATTTTAATCTTATTAAAATTGTTGTTTCCTGTGTGGAATAAAATTCTCCCGTTTGTTTATCTCTAACGCGGAGGGCGAGGGCCAAACAAACACGGCCCGACGACCCTCTGCCGTTCTTCGTTTTGTGCAGATTTGACGGGAGACGACGGAACATGCCGCAACGGATGTTTGACGATCCCGCAGTGAAGAACGTGTCCCGGGAGGAGCAATGGCGCAGACTGGAAGAGAATCGGACCACCGGAACGATCCCGGTGGCCCGCGAAACTCGCCGGCGGCGTGGGTCGCCGACAGCCGTTAGCGGCGGCGCCCAGGCGTGCCGCCGGACAGGCCGCCGTGACTCAGCGCGGTGGCGGCGGCACCCGCGGACCCCCAGCCGTGCGGGTCCAGTGCCCTCAGACGCGGCTGAAGCCGCGTCCCGACTCAGCGCGGACCCACGCGGGGGGGCCGCGACACCACCAGGCCGCGGGGGCGGCGCCCCGCGTGCCTCGGGCGTTCGGCCGCTCGGCCGAACCGGGCCAGGCCGGTCCGACCGGCCGGGCCGTGCCCTGGCCGGACTGGACCGGGTCGGCCCGGGCCCGTACCCCCCGTCTTCGGACGGTCTTCGTTCAAACGACCATAACTTGAGCTACAGGCCTCCAAACGACTCGCCGTTAGCGGCAACACGATCCTTGGATTGAGACGGGCGTTTCGGTATATCGCACTCAATGTTTCGGAATACTTTGAGTTCGGCCGGGTTGGTTCGTACACGAAACCAACCGGGCCCTCGGAGCGGAAACGCCCATAACTTGAGCTACGAACGTCCGATTGACGTGCCATCAGCTTTGTTGTTTTCCTCAAAGTTATATGGATCTTTTGGCATACTCCGCCCGAGGATTGGACATAGGTGGAGTGCGGTCGGGTTGGTTTTTCCTTAAAAACCAACCGGGCCCCTCGGACGAAAATGCCAATAACTCTCAGACCGGGCGTCCGATTGACGCGCCGTCTGCGACGCTGAGTTCCTGTTGACGATACGGAACTTTTGGATACATCAACTTCAGACTTTGTGTCAGTTGATGTATCAGCCTCTCGGCTCGTGGAGCGGACCCTCCCGAACGAGCTTGCTGTGTGCGGGAACCCTAGGCTGGCTGTGACTGCTACTTCGACAGCGACGACTGTGCAGAGATCCTCCGTGGGCTCCGACGACGATCGTGCAGAGATCCTCAGTGGACTGCAGTGACGACTGTGCAGAGATCCTCAGTGGACTGCGGTGAGCGATCCTCCCTGGATCAGTGCTACAGGTCCTGTGTGGGCCCGGTCCTGTGTGGGCCCGATCCTATGTGGGTCCGATCCTGTGTGGGTCAGCGCTCAGCGGTTCTGTGTGAGCCAGCGCCTACAGGTCCTGTGTGGGCTCGATCCTGTGTGGGTCATTGCGGGGGTTAGTTACCTATCGATCCTTCGTGGGTCCGACGACTTAGATGGATCAGTGATCATCTTTATCGTCATCCGATGAAGTATACCTGTGTGAGCTGAATCTTGTGTTACTCTCCTTTGTGGATTGTGTTGAGCTATCCTGTGTGGGTATACGTTTGCTTTCCTGTGTGGACTGGGTTGTGCTTGGGCTCGGACGTTGGAGCCGAACGAGAATTGATGACTTAGGTATATGTATGGGAATATACCTAAGCCGTGTCAGATGTTACTTCGCGATTGTATCTTTCCTTTGTGGATTATCCTTTGTGGATTTCGGGAGACCTTTGGGGGTCTCGGGGTCCCTACTGAGTAGCTTATACTCACCCCTGCACGGGCTTTGCCCGCACTACGTTGTGTTGGTTGCAGATGACGGACAATGCTGATCGTGGTAGAGGCGTGCGGAGCAGGACGGTACCTGGAGGTGGACCACTGGGCGGGACGTACTCGGAGCGGTGAGGTGGACCTGAGGAGCAGTGGAGGCTATCTGTACCCACCCTTCAGGTGGGATTTCCAGAGGACGGCTCGACGCTACAGTTTTCCCTTTCAGTTGCTGTTTTTCCTTTCAGTTGTACTTTACTGTTGGGCTTGTATTTCCGGCCCCTTTTACTTTCAGCACAGCTTGTACAGTTTTTACTTAGTGTTTACTTTTCCGCTTGCTTACTCTGTGGTGCTTGTTTACTTTTCAAAGGAAATGCCTTCCCTTTTTGTTGGTATTTATGCCTTGGTGCTAGTCGCCAGCCCCTGGCCTATGGAAGGCGGGCTTGGGGTAGTCACGGCACAGGCCCTGAGGGCGGGTCGTGACAAATTGGTATCAGAGGCGGTCGGTTCTACCACAGACTCTGATCTTTCTTCTATGTGAAGCAATAGTGTTTAGCGTATAGAGTGTGGTTATCAGTCCAGGGAGTCCAGTGTTGGTGCAGCGGCCGATGTATCCATACACCAGGACCATGACTTCCGATTTCCGACTTAATACACGAAAACATTGATTGCATGTGTGTTTCAAGTTTTCTTCGTGATTACTTGTGTCTGCTCACCAGGTATACTGTTCTGACCATGGCACACTTGTTTCCTTTTCAGGATGGCATGATGACAACAGCCAACTAGGGTTCCTAGAGTAGAGCGCGACGACAGCCCGCCGAGCGATGAGGCCTCGGTACCGGGCCCGTTGACAGCAGAGGCACCAGCGGTACCTTTACCCGCTGAGCCCCCGATGCTTCCAGCACTGGCAGCTGACGACGCATGACGCCTCAGAGCTCTGCATGAGTTCCTGCACCAGCGACCACCCAGGTTCCGTGGGGAGTCGGACCCCCAGGCAGCTGAGGACTGGCTGGAGGCGGTCGTCTGAGTTTTCAGGCTAGTGAGGACACCAGCAGACCTCATGGTGATCCTCGCAGCGAGCCTACTGCACGCAGCAGCAGGGCGATGGTGGATCCTGATGCTCCAGGTACACGATGAGGCCTCCCTCATCTGGACGGACTTCGAGATCCTCTTACGCTCAGAGTTCATCCTGGCCACCCTCCGTGCGGTGCACATCCAGGAGCTTCTTCAGCTGCGGCAGGGCAGCTTGACGGTCGCCTAGTACGCGGCGAGGTTCACCGACCTATCTTGCTACTCGACAGACATGGTACGGGACCCCTTCTTCCGGGCCCGGACCTTCGAGCAGGGATTGAGACACGTGATCAGGGCATCGCTGATCTCCCTCAGCATCCCGACCCAGGCAGGAGTGCTAGAGCGATCCCTTCTGATCGAGAACTTCGTGGCTGAGTCCACAGCGAGACCTGCCATAGGGCGGCAGATAGCGGAGTCTTCGGCAGCAGGTAGCCGACGGATGACTCAGGGTTCCAGGAAGACCAGGCCTTCCGGCAGGCGACCCCGGGACACTGGCTCAGCGGTGCAGGGCACACAGCGCGGAGCCAGCCTTCCGAGAGGCAGACAGTGCTACGAGTGCGGCGGGCAGGGCCACATGGCTCGTGACTGCTCGACCCGTCGTACCGAGGGGCAGCAGACGGTGGAGGGACCACCCAGGCATAGGCAGAGGGTTGACCGTGGCGGTCCGCAGGGAGGAGGCAGACGAGGCAGAGGAGCTGGCCGAGCAGCAGGTGGTGGGCGACGCTTTGAGGCTCTGCCACCACCACCACCAGGAGGCCCGCCCCGACCTCAGGGAGCCGGCGGGCAGAGACAGGCACAACTCCAGGCAGCGGAGGCCTACGACCATGGGGCGCCAGAGATGATTCGAGGTACGATCTGTGTCTATTCCACCCTTTCTGCAGTTCTGATAGACACATGAGCGAATCACTCTTTCATAGCCACTGCCCTTGTTCGGAGCTCGGAGATTCCAACGGAGCCGTTGGCTCGATCCTTACGGCTAGAGACTCCTACGGGAGCAGACTCGATGATTACGCACTGGTGCCGGAAGTGTGAGCTTACTCTAGGAGGCGAGAGCTTCGGCTGGGATCTTCTTGTAGCGGCGTCGAGGCCTTACGACGTCATCTTGGGCATGGATTGGTTATCTACGGTCCATGCTCAGATTGACTGCATTAGGCGCAAGGTGCGATGTGTGCGCACTGATGGTAGAAGGTTCACCTTCACCAGCGAGAAGGGAGACTTAGCAGCACAGGATAGACTCACACAGAGGAGAGGTCATCCCATCACTCATCAGTTGGCTAGCCTCATCCTGGGAGCAGTCGACGTGCGGAGTCCCAGTTTTCCTGCAGTGGTGGATCAGTACGCAGACATCTTTACCGACGACATTCCAGGACTACCTCCTCGCAGAGAGGTAGACTTTTATATTGACCTGTACCCCGGGACAGCCCCGATATCCACTCCAACATATCGGATGTCCCCCACTGAGCTTCGAGAGCTGCGGGTACAGTTGGAGGACTTGCATGGAAAGGGGTTCATCCGACCCAGTGTTTCACCCTGGGCTTCCCCGATATTGTTCACCAAGAAGGCGGACGGGAGATTGCGACTGTGTGTCGATTATCGTCGCCTGAACTAGGTGACAGTGAGGAACAAGTATCCGCTACCCAGGATTGATGACCTCTTCGATCAGCTCAAGGGAGCACGGTGGTTCTCGAAGATAGACCTCAGGCCAGGCTATCATCAGCTCAGAGTTCGAGACGAGGATGTGCAGAAGACGACCTTCAGATGTCGGTATGACCACTATGAGTTCTTGGTTATGCCTTTCGGCGTAACCAATGCTCCAGAAGTGTTCATGAGCCTCATGAACAGGATCTTCCAGCCATACCTCGATCGATTTGTCGTAGTCTTCATCGACGACATCTTGGTGTACTCGACCACGGAGGAGGAGCACGCCTACCACTTGCGTGTTGTACTAGACACACTCCGAGAGCACCAGCTTTATAGAAAGCTCTCGAAGAGTCAGTTCTGGTTACGTGAGGTCCACTTCTTGGGGCACGTCATTTCTGAGGCGGGATTTGCAGTGGATCCCGCGAAGATCGAGGCAATGCTAGCTTGGGAGCCACCCAAGAGCGTGATAGAGGTGCGGAGTTTCTTGGGCCTAGCTGGTTACTATAAGAGATTTGTGCCGGACTTCTCCAGAGTTGCGGCCCCACTCTCAGCGTTGACGGAGAAGGGGAAACCCTTCGTGTGGTCAGACAGATGTCAGCAGAGCTTCCAGGAGCTGAGGCAGAGGTTGACCAGCGCACCTATCTTGAGGTTTCCTGAGGAGGGAGTTGGATACATAGTCTACTGCGATGCATCAGGGACCGGAATTGGGTGTGTCCTAATGCAGTAGAGGGCCGTGATTGCCTACGTATCACGTCAGTTGAGGCCGCATGAGAAGAACTACGCTACCCATGACTTGGAGTTGGCAGCAGTGGTCTTCGCCCTGAAGACATGGCGACACTAACTGATGGGAGAGCGCTTCACAGTATTTTCTGAACACCAGAGTCTCAGGTACATCTTCTCTCAGAAGGACCTGAACCTGAGACAATGGCGATGGCTCGAGTTCCTCCAGGACTATGACTTTGAGATAGTCTATACTCCTGGGAAGGGGAACGTGGTAGCCGATGCCCTCAGCAGGAGGACGGGCATCCAGCTGCTTGAGGAGGCGACAGAGCAGCTAGCCGCCTTGCAGATATCCTTCGTGGATAGAGACGGATCAGCCTTCCTTCATCCTCTCACAGTCTCTCCTCCACTTCTACAGCGGGTTAGAGAGGCACAGCGTGGGGATGCTGATTGTGATACACGGCGTGCACAGATATCCTCGGGACAGGCACCTGATGGTTTCTCCCTTGGAGTAGAGCACGATGTCCTTTTCAGAGGACGTACCTTGGTACCAGTCGCTTTTTGAGAGGAGGTGCTGAGAGAGTTCCACAATTATCCTTTGGAGGTACATCCTGGAGTGGCGAAGATGTACCAGGGTCTCAGACGATAGCACTGGTGGCCGGGCATGAAGAAGGCTATGGCATAGTTCGTTTCACGGTGCCTCACCTGCCAACAGGTGAAGGCAGAGCCTCAGGTACCAGCAGGCTTGGTACAACCCTTGGAGGTCCCGGAGTGGAAGTGGGACGGGATATCTATGGACTTCGTGACTGGACTTCCACGCACTTCCAGAGGTCATGACTCCATTTGGGTGATTGTTGACCGGCTCACCAAGTCGGCACACTTCTTACCCATCCGAGAGCAGGGCTCAGTGGAGAGCTTGGGGCATCTCTACGTTCAGGAGATTGTACGGCTTCACGGTGTGAAATCGACTATCGTCTCCGATCGGGACGCTCTCTTTACTTCCCGGCTTTGGAAGGGGTAGCAGGAGGCGTTCGGGACGCGGCTACGTCTGAGCACCGCCTTTCACCCACATATGGATGGTCAGACGGAGAGGACCATTCAGACCCTCGAGGACATGCTCCGTGCATATGTCCTCGACTTTGGTCGCAGCTGGGAGGACCACCTACCCTTGGTGGAGTTCACATACAACAACAGCTACCACTCTACCATCGGGATGGCACCCTACGAGGCATTGTACGGCAGGCCTTGGAGATCTCCTTTGTGCTGGACAGACCCTGGGGAGTCAGCACTTGTGGGACCAGAGATGGTCCGGGCCACGACAGAGAAGGTCCAGGTCATCCAGGAGCGGATGAGGACAGCACAGAGCCGGCAGAAGTCATATGCTGACAGGAGGCGGAGGCCACTAGAGTTCGAGGATGGCGACCACGCCTTCTTGCGTGTCTCACCTCGACGTGGTTTGCGGAGATTTGGCCAAGGCGGTAAGTTGTCTCCACGCTTCATCGGGCCTTTCCAGGTCCTCAGCAGGATTGGCGAGGTGGCTTATCACCTGGCTCTAGCACCTCAATTGCACCGGGTGCACGACGTCTTCCACGTATCTCAGCTGATGAGATACGTGCACGACCCGACGCACTTCATTGACTATGGGGAGCTAGACGTGGATGATGGGGCGAATTTTGCAGAGGTCCCAGTGGAGATAGAGAATCGACAGGAGCGGGTCCTACATGGGCGATCAATTCCTCTTGTGCGCATTAGATGGCAGCATGGGAACCTCCAGGAGAGCACTTCGGAGCGGGAGGCTCAGATGCGTGCTCAGTACCCACATTTGTTTCCCTAGTTTATGATGTATCTTTACGGGGATGTAAAGTCCTGAGGTGGGAGTAATGTAAAGACCCGTAAATTTCATGGAAATGTTTTTCTTAATTTTCTTTGGAATTTTAAAAGAGCGCAGTTTTTGACGGAACCTGATTCCGAGGCCCGGTGTGCCCGGAATCATTTTCCGAAGTTTGGCTCGGGTACGTTCAGTGAACAGACGAGTAGGTTTTTCTAACTTTTGAACTGGTGCCCGGAATTGAATTCTGAGGGCACCGATGAAATCGAAGCGCCGTTATTCGCTTATAAACGCCTCTTCCGGAGTTGAATTTGCTCGGGTGTGGTTTTTAAATTTCGGGCTTAAAGTTAAGAAATAAAATAATTTTGCGACAACTTTATTTTATTTCACTTAAGCCACTTGGAAGCCACTTGAAGAAACTTATTGATGGCTTGAACTGAGTTGAACCTGATAGGATGCTATCCAGAAATATCCTACCCCCTTGGTAGGATATTTGTGAGGTGGGGCCCGTACGAGCCCCACCGTTTCTTTCCGCTAAGAAATGCACCCGCAAAAACCCATCTTAATGAAAGTCAACTGACGCGTTTCTTAAAATCTTAACAGACCATTTAATTGTGCGGGAACCCTAGGCTGGCTGCGACTGCTACTTCGACAGCGACGACTGTGCAGAGATCCTCCGTGGACTCCGACGACGACCGTGAAGAGATCCTCAGTGGACTACGGCGACGACTGTGCAGAGATCCTCCGTGGACTGCGACGACTACTGCACTCAGCGATCCTCCGTGGATCAGTGCTACAGGTCCTGTGTGGGCCTGGTCCTGTGTGGGCCCGATCCTGTGTGGGTCCGATCCTGTGTGGGTCAGCGCTCAGCGGTTCTGTGTGAGCCAGCGCCTACAGGTCCTGTGTGGGCCCGATCCTGTGTGGGTCATTGCGGGGGTTAGTTACCTATCGATCCTTCGTGGGTCCGACGACTTAGATGGATCAGTGATCATCTTTATCGTCATTCGAAGAAGTATACCTGTGTGAGCTGAATCTTGTGTTAGTCTCCTTTGTGGATTGTGTTGAGCTATCCTGTGTGGATTTACTCTTTACTCTCCTTTGTGGATTGTGTTGAGCTATCCTGTGTGGGTATACGTTTGCTTTCCTGTGTGGACTGGGTTGTGCTTGGGCTCGGACGTTGGAGCCGAACGGGAATTGATGACTTAGGTATATGTATGGGAATATACCTAAGCCGTGTCAGATGTTACTTCGCGATTGTATCTTTCCTTTGTGGATTATCCTTTGTGGACTTCGGGAGACCTTCGGGGGTCTCAGGGTCCCTACTGAGTAGCTTATACTCACCCCTGCACGGGCTTTGCCCGCACTACGTTGTGTTGGTTGCAGATGATGGACAATGCTGATCGTGGTAGAGGCGTGCGGAGCAGGACGGTACCTGGAGGTGGACCACTGGGCGGGACGTACTCGGAGCGGTCAGGTGGACCCGAGGAGCAGTGGAGGCTATCTGTACCCACCCTTCAGGTGGGATTTCCAGAGGAAGGCTCGACGCTACAGTTTTCCCTTTCAGTTGCTGTTTTTCCTTTCAGTTGTACTTTACTGTTGGGCTTGTATTTCCGGCCCCTTTTACTTTTATCACATCTTGTACATTTTTTACTTAGTGTTTACTTTTCCGCTTTCTTACTCTGTGGTGCTTGTTTACTTTTCAAAGGCAATGCCTTCCCTTTTTGTTGGGATTTACGCCTTGGTGCTAGTCGCCAGCCCCTGGCCTATGGAAGGCGGGCTTGGGGTAGTCACGACACGAGCCCCGAGGGCGGGTCGTGACAACATATCCCTAAAAAATGGGATGGAATTGCATTTGAACCTCTAAACACACAATCCAAGAATACAATGAGCACAACCCATGTAGTAAAAATGTAGTAGTAAAAATATGTTTAATGAAAGTAAAAAGGGTGAGTAATTTAAGTAAAGGGGTCGGAATACAAGACCAAATGAAAGTGAAAAAGAAATTGAAAATAGCTCAAAGAATCATCCGCCAAGGTTCCTACCTAAAGGGTAGGTAAAACTCAGGGTCATTCATCACCGCTGCATGTCACGTCTAAAAGTCCACCTCTGAGCTCCATCTTGTCTAGTATCCTATACCACTGTCAAAGCTATCTGTCGTCTTCACCAGACACAACAAGTTAACGGCAAAGCCCATGCAAGGGTGAGTATAACAATACTCAGTAGGGGTCCTGAGCCCCCAAAGGTCTCCTAGAGTTCCACTAATGAAAACCACAAGAAATACCTCAATCATAAATCACGAAGAAATATTCATCTCACACATGGTATACAACTCAGAGTTCATGAATATAGATGATTAGTCTTAGGCTATATCATCTTATTCGATTTTGAAGTTCCAAAAATGATCAAAAAGAAGTTGTTCTACTATCGGTCCACTCTTGGATGTAAGTCCCAGTTCCATGATAGGCCACTATAAGGATGGTCCTCACCGGGTCATGCTACTTCCAATCCACACAGGGTAGCTAGAATGTTAATCCAAAAAGGGTTGCTAGAATGTTGATCCACACAGGGTTTCTAGATGCTGATCCAGAAAGGGTCGCTCGATGCTGACCCACATATGGTCGCTTGGTGCTGATTTGATGGGACACTATAAAACTGGTCCTCATCGCGTAGCTATGATTCTATTCCACTCAGGATCACTATGATGCTGATCCACATAGGTTCACTACTTTAAAGTTATCCAGCCTTTGGATTCCTCACACTTAGTATGCTCGAGTTCCATAAATCATCTCCACAAGAAATCAGACGCAACTCGACCACCACTAAGCTTCATAAAGGAGTAACCCAAAGGACCAACATATTGTAAGGGTTCTAATGTGCTAGACGACACGTCAATCAGATGCTTGATCTGTGAGTTATAAGCATTTTAGTACTGAGGGCCTTGTTGGATTCAGGTTCGATCTAACCCAGCCGTACTCCAACTTTCAGAAAAATTTGAGTGGAGTATACCAAAAGGTCTTTCTCACTCCAAGGATCCTAGAGCTATAGATGGTTCGTCAAACGAACATATGGATATCAGGTTACAAAAATTTAAGCGAAATTGGGCCTCGTTGTGTCTGGGTCCGGTCCGACATGACCCGACCAGGTTCAGTTCCACATGACCCGACAAGGGCCCAGCCCGACCCGTTCCGAACCGGCCTGGACTAGTCTGGTGGGGTTGGTCCATGGTGGGCTCGGCCTGTTGGGCCGTGGTCCGTCCAGTTGGGGGGCACGTCCTGGCTTGCAGGGGCACCACCCAACCCGTAGGGGGGCATGACCCGACCCACAAGGAGGCGCAGCCCAAGCCATAAGAGGGTGCAGCCTAGCCCGCATGGGGGGGGGGAGCCTGCATGGGGTGCAGCTCAGCCCGCTGGAGGGTGTGGAGTCTGGCCAAGTTGGCATGGAGCGGGGGGGGGGGGGGGGTGTTCTTCCTTAGTTTTTGAATGGAACAGCCATTTAGAATTGGAGCTTCAGTGCCACATGGAACCGTCGAGTCGCTGTGGGACCCATAGGGGCAGGTCCCTTCTCCTCCACAACAGCTTCAAGATGTGACCATCTCTAGAGGCGTGTAATGGCGTGCCACTTTGACTCCGCCGTCGGCCTGTTCCGGTCACCCTACTCGACCGCTAAGGATGAAAAGCCGTGGCCTTCTCCTACAGTGGCGCGTGACGACGGGCCGCCCAAACTCTGCAACCGGCCTGTGCCGACCACTCTACTGACCACTATAGCCTAGTGCCATGTCCTCCTCCTGTGGTGCATGATGATGCGTTTCCTCCATCATGGCCGACCAGTGCTAGCTGCTGGAATTAGTTACCGGCACGGGTCACCGATGCTGCCACACCGGTGCAGCACCAATGGTCTTCCACGGGCCACTATGTGAGTTTTGGTGGTCTGTTTTTCCATCCAATTACACCTACGAATTTCTCTAGTTGTCTCCTTCGCTTCTTGACTGTAATATTTGGGTTCCTTTCAAACCAAAAATTTACCCACGAAGAACACAATGATAAACAAGTGGCGGAGAGACTTTTCCTTGTTTGTTTGGTTAATTCCCTCCGTGTTAGCATCTTAACAAGCAAGAGGATAATGATTCAACAACTATTAAAATTTAAACAAGATAAATATATTCCTGGATTAGATGTCTGTTGATGAGGATCGAAAGAACCTCCTTTGTCACTATATTCAGTTCGTGAATCGTTGGTGCTCGTTAACACTCACCGAAACTGGTCTCATCCTCCTAGTGGTTGGCATTTTTTTACTTTCCCAGAGCTTTGTCTCCTAGTGAAGCCGTTCCAACACCCCTTTCTGAGCTCCATAAAAATAAAATGGGGGATATGTGGTTAACGTTTTGAGGAATTTATGAGGTTCATTTAATTAATGAACCTACCAAATTCTAATAGTACACTTACAAACAAGGAATAGTCAATCAAATTTATGGCTTGACTCGTTTTCGGTCCCTCTACTGCCAATTATCCACTGGAGAAAAAGAAAAGAAATAAAATAAAAAAACATGATATTTTATTTCTCTTTAAAAAGTCTACAAAATTTACTTTTTCACCCGACCTACTGTGGTCAAAGTGAAGCCTCCTTTAAGTGAATCCCGAAATTGCAAATTCATTGGTGCCCTTGAATTTTTAATCTGAGCATCTGTTTAAAGGATAGAAAACGCCACCCGCATGTTTACTGAGAATACCTTAAAAAATGTTTAGAAATCCATTTTGGGAACACCAGGCTTGGAATCATGCACTGTCAATTTTTGTAGACCCGTAAAAATTCCATATAATTTTTAAAAAAATTACATGGAAAATCTGGGTCTTTACAATAACATGTGTTAGTAAAACTCTCAAATAGACCATCCAAATGTCTAAAATAGTACTTCCTATCAACTATTGGATAATAAATAATGGGCCCCCTATCAATACATTAGATATAAAAATCCAATAAAACCTCCCCCATAGGCTCTCAACAATGCAACTTAGGCCAAATAAAACTCGGGGCTCCTATGGTCCCACTACCACAAAACTGGGTTTTGGATGCGCCACCCCTTATCAGCACTAAAAAAAGCACTGATAAAGGGCACTTTTAATAACAATAAAAAAGCACTATTGAAAGTGACACTTTATCATCTTTGATAAAGGACCCCCTTTATCAATGATTTTTTTAGTAGCACTGATAATGGGGGGTTTTATCAATGCACATTTTCCTAGCACCGATAAATGTGTATATTTAAAAAATAAATTCATAAAAAATAGTATATTGATATATAAGTATATTTATATTGATATAAATATAATAAATATATTTTAAAATATATTTAATACCGATTTGATATGTCGTAGACCCAATATGGACACCCCATAACATAAATTATGGCCGTTTTTGGGGATCAAGGACCTTTTTATTCCTTGAATAACATGAGAAGGTGTTACAATGGTCACCGTATTGTGGGTCTGGTCGTAAGATTCAATTTGATATGTGGTTGAGGCAAAATGGACACCCAGAGTAGATGTTATGGCAAAACAGACCCCCAGAGACAAACTTATGATTTGTCAAAGGGTTTTTGGTCCTTTTTAAACTTCAAATAATGTGAGAAGGGGTTTCGGGGATCACTGAAGTGTGTAAATTTTTTCAAGATTTGCTTTGATATGCTGTAGAGCCAAAACAGACACTCAGAGCAGAAGTTACTATCATAACTTCTGATCTTTGTGTTTGTTCAACCTGCACTACCTTTTTTGTCGTAGTTCATTCCATGAGCTTCAGTTTGACTATTCACAAAGCTGAAACAGACACCCAAAGAAGAAGTTATGCCTTTTTCTATGACTCTACGATTTGTTAGGTTTTTCGAGACCCCATTTATAGCAATTTTGTATATACATATTAATGTATAATATTTGTAAATATATATAAATATGTATAATTACACCAATATATATACATATAATATATATCTGTGTGTGTGTGTGTTGTATACATGTATGTATTTATTTATTTATAAAAAAACGCACATAAGAAAACAAATTTTATAAATGTATTTGAAACTAATCTTAGAAATATATATTAATATACAAATAAATATACGGATAAAAAATTATAACTAAATATCTATATATATATATAAATAGATATAAATATATATTAATATACAGACATATATATATATTAATATAAATAAATATATGTATATATTAATATGACTAAATATATATGTATATATTAATATGACTGAATATATATATATATATATATATTAATATAAATATATATATGTTAATATATATATATATATATATATATTAATATACAGATATATATATTAGTATAACTAAATATACATATATATTAATATATGAGTAAATATAACTAAATATATTTATAAATAAATAAATAAATATATATATATATATATATATATATTAATAAATGAAGAGCAAAGAAATAAGGTTGAGTGGTAAAGGCTTAGGCGCGCAGGCAGGAGGCCTCAAGTTTGAATCCTGGGGGAGGCAGGTCGCGCACGATAGTGGGGGGAATTACTTAGATCTGTTAAAGGGGGTGAGGCTAGGTGGAGTTGGCCTGGATATTGTGTGGGCTACGGTGGGTGGTGGGCGCTATTAAAGAGGGGGCATCAAGTGCTGTTGAATCCCCCCATAATTGAAAAAATATATTTTTTATTTTTTAAATATTTTTTCTACTTTTTTCATTGCTTTTCTAAGCATTGATAAAAGGGACCCCCCTTTATCTTCACCTCGATTAACATCGCTTTTTTAGAGATGTTAATCTAATTTTCTAGTGCTGATAAAGGCCATATTTGCAGTAGGGTCCTCTAGGATGCAATATAAAGTGACATATATCTAGGGACTCCTTTTCTACACCCAATATCTAGGGAAATTCCCTTCCAAATATCCAAAAATGGTACAAAAGCTATAGGAAGAAAAGAACACCCTACTAGGGGTTCCCCTAGCTCATTAGAAAACACCGGACCCACTTGGTGCAGAAACATCCCAAATGACCCTTAACGATATCTTTCTAATCCTCGATGAACAAAATTTACAATGAGAATTCAAAAGAAAATCATGCTTATAAGGGGGTTCACAATGTTCCCCATAACCACCTCAAGAACAAGGGACCCTCCACAAGGATTTTTCGATAGAATCCAAACCTCTAAGGAATATCCTCATAATAAAACATTAGTTGGACTCCCTGTAAAACAACCCATTCATGGATACCTAATCTCCCATGAAGGTATCTAAAGAAACACCATGAAATGTAGGAATTATCAATAACCGACTGTGGTATTAGCTGATCACATGATAAAAAACCATCCCTCATGGTTATCACAAAGAGTCCCTCAGACTCATCTCAATAGTATAATGGCACCCGACCATATCTACTATCACATGGATTGAACCCTGCCCAAAGGCTCCAACCACATCTATCCTCAATCTAGGACAAAAAACTCAAATTATATAACCCTGAGTAACATGTACTGATAACTAGGGAAGAGAGAAGATATCATTAGAGATACTACATGATCCCATTTTTTATAATCTATACAAAATAAACTCAAATAGATCACTATGGAACACTTGATCTAGGATGATGACCGGGCCCACAACCCTCAAATGGGACTCTTAACTCACAACCCAACCCATATGCCTATTATGAATCCAAATGTCAAATAAATCCTCCACAAAATTATTTCCCATCAAAAAACCATTGATACAGCCTCTAAAGGCCTAAAGTATTCAAATATCATGATCTATATGAAAAAATTCCCAGAATGGACTACTCACAAGTCATATTTTTACTATAGGGTCAAGAAATGGGGAAAACATGCTAATGAAGGAAAACATACATGAAGTGCAGTTTGGGAAAATGGAATGTATCCCCAATGATCCTCCATGGAAATTTTCCAAATTCCACTCAGTGTGTAATTTCCCTAAGTAGACGGTGTGTGCCTTTTATTACATAGCGTGTACCCCAAACTGGGTACCTTCCCATGTACCTCATCCCACTCTACAAGTACACCACTGAAATACACAGTGTTTAACATACATACATGGTGTATACCTCATATGGGGTACCCAACCATATACTTGGCTATGTTCCCCCACATGGGATTTTTCCAGGTACAGTACATGCCTTTGGTTGTGTAGATCACATGAGATCTGGTCGTGTATCCCAGATAACTATGTGCCAACAACACTCCCTAAGTTTGAACTACAAAATATTTACACCCATTACACTGTGTATAGTACCAAAAAATTACCTGCCTCAAACAATAAGAATAGATAGTATTTTTTATATGAACTATAAGAAATGTACATTGGGTTTCCTAATTTAAAACCTCCCTAATTGGCTTGAAAATCCAATTTCTACATTGTTAATCCTAGATCAAACCTCAGGCAGTTTCTGACAACGTCAAAAGGCTTTGAAACTTATAAACACTCAAAATATGGGGTTTTTAGTTAAAAAAATAAAATGGGACAACTTATGGGTGTAACATGCTGAATCTTCACATTAGTTTTACGTGACGTACCCACTGATGCCAAATTTTTCTCCGTTGTAGCTCCCCCACCGATACCTCATCCCCCCTCTCCATCTTCTCTCAAAATAAATTTCATTGTGGAAAACCCAAAATTTGGAATCCAATAAGGGTATATTCAATAATACAAGGGATCAATGAGAAGAAAAAAATAAAATAAAGAAAAAAAAGAAAAAGAAAAGAAAAGGGGAACGGGCCAGTCCCCGACATCTATGGTGGGTTTATGCCTCACCTAAGTAAAACACAGTATTTTAGACTCAAATGAGTATATATAATCTCATTATTATTCTCTATTTAAAATATATGACCACATGAACATGTAAAAATGAATTATTAGTCAATTTATTAAATATTAAATATTCTATAAAAATTTTAACGGATCTAAAGTCACGTCCTTTAGTAACCACCCTATTTTGGGACCAATATAGTGGTAACAAAAATTATCAAAGATCATATTATAAGAGAAATTTATTTTTTTCTCATGGAACACTTTTAAGAACAATGAATAAAATTTTCCCATAGTTTCACATCCAGTGACAATGTGAGGTTTCCCAAACTACCTCCCTCAACATTCATAATTAGTGTTTATTATAATTAAACTAAAGAAACACACATGAAGACATGTGATTATTAAATAAGTAGAAAAATAAAAGTCTATAAGTATTTTATAGCCTATGTTTTATCATGATTAAAGTAATACATTTAGATAAATTTTATTAGACAGATTACGTGGGTGTATTCCTTAGGTAGACACTCATTGGAAGGAGTTATCAGTGCTACAAAAATTATATAATGAAATTATTTTGAAAAATAAAAATTTCCTACTAAAATAATTAAAAAAATATGACAATATTAAATAATTTTAAGGATAACACATTGGAAATCATGGGAAAAAAATAAATGTTAATATATATTTTCATTATTTTTATATTGATTTTTAAATTTACAATAATGTGGAATAGATATAGATAGTGGGATTTATTTGTGAATGTATTAAAAAAATATATTAACTCTATAAATATCAATAGGGATAGTAACAAGGGTATTAAAATTTAGAGAAGTCTGAGAATTTCCAATCACACTAGTTTAGACTTATAAGTAGAACCAAAGAGTGATGAAAACGTATTGCAACCTCAGATTTGTATAATAATTATGGAAGAATATCTAGATAATATTTAGAATAATAACACTTCTTAATTGGTATCATTTCCTAAATATAAAAACGGGATTGATAAAAAGTAATTTTTTTGAAATATACTAATTGAGAGGGGAGGAGTGGAACATAATAAATCACATCTCATATGCATATGATTCATTAAAATTTAAGGTATCAATTTTGATGAGACGTTTTCTCAAGTAATAATGATTTAAAAAATTTAAATATTTATTGTGATATATGTTAAATAGAATTATAAAGATTTCAAAATGGATGTGGACTCAATATTATTGAATATTGAACTTTAAGAAGTTGTATACATTGAATAAAGAGAATACTGTTTTTGAAAATAATCGTTATTGTGTTTTTAAGATGTATTAAGTAAAATACGAGATTAAAAATCACATCAATAATGATATTAATAGATAGAAAAAACCTTATATAGTATTAAATTTAAGTAAGGAAAGGGGGTAAGAATCCCTATCTTAAGGGAAGTGACACAAATTCAGTCATTGTGATCATATATGTTGATGATATTTTTTTTCTTGAAAAAAATAAGAAATTAGTGAGTAAATTTCTTACCAAATGAGAAAATACATAGATATGCTAATGGTTTGTGACATGAAATTCTTTTTGTTTTTTATATGACCAAAATAACTGGTTTTATCTTTCTGTCATAACAAATGTATGCTCAGGATTTATTAAAAGAGTTTTAAATGTAAGAATCAATAGAGGACACTGCTCAAATTGTACTTGGGGAAAGTTATCCATGAAAAAATAAGGAAGGACGATTTATCAAAGGGTGTTTGGAATGATTATTGACATAATACTCTTCTTGAAAACATCTAGTCCAAATATCTTTTTGCTGGTTGATTTTCTACACAATTCTAAAGAAATCTGAAGGATTTTCATGTGAGAGTATGATGTATTTATTTTCAATCCATGAAGAAATAACCATAATAATAATGAATAATATCTATTTTCAAGCATCAAAATATATAACATAGATGATGGGGATGAATTCCTAACTAGAAGACATGAGGGTGAATGTTTCACAACCTTTGGTGATTGGGTGTGGTAACCAAAGTGAAATCAACTTTACAATGAATCTGTTATAATAATTGTGTTTGAAGTATATTTATATCAAGTAACTATTAATTATGGAGAAGGAAAAATTTGGAGAGATTTCATTGGAATATGGTTTAATGAATGAGTAAGTTATTGATATCTATATAAATCACCTAAGTAAGGATTACTTCATGTACTTGATATCATTTTAAGAGTGTATTCTCTGCCAAAATATCTATATGATTTTTGGTTCATTTTACATCTTTAATTCATTTGCATTTATTGATAAAGGGGGAGAATACATATGATCTCTTCTTTTAATTGGGTATATAATCTATTTATTTTTACATTTTACATTCAAAAGTGAGAAGAGATTTTTTTCCTTGAGTGGGATATATGATGTGTTGGTTACTGAATCTTAGAGAAGATTTAATTTGTTGTTCCTAATTTATTTTAATAAATACAAATGGGGATATTAAAGATTACTCATAAATTGAATTTTAAAAGGGAGAGTAGTGAGCTGGTCTCAGGAGTGACATATTAAATTTAAAATTTATCATCACATAGAGAGTTGGATAATTTTTAAAAACATCATTCTCCCCTATGATTTAGTGCTTAAAAACATCAAAATTAGGTAAATTATATGAATTGTTGCTAGATAAAATTAATTCATTAGTTTTTAAGCTATTATCATTTTATATTTATTTAAAGCATGCTCATGGATGGATATAAAGTTGATTTGAGAGGATTAAGATTTAAAGGAATGAATATTTTCTAAGTTAAAGGAAATCACGCTGTAAAGGGGTTTATGTTATAAAAGGTTTAGTTGAATTGGTGGAGTATTTTAATATTTTATAAAATATAATTTCCTAGATTATATGGTTTCACTATGATGTTTCTTTTAAGGTACCATGAGATCAATATTTTTTTAGGGATGAGAGTCATGATAATTTTCTGCAAGAATGATTGGGGGAGATGAGATCTATCATTCCACAAGATTGATTTTATCCCATATAAAAGGTTTCCATTCTATAAGAAATATATTCTATGAAAATATCATGGATGGTCGTTTAAGATATTAGATACCTAATTCTATTGGTATAATACCACTATAAAAAATGTTCATCATATATTTAAAGTGATATAAATATTGTTCTGTAATTTCACTCATTACACCGTATGTGACGCCCTATAACCAACTATCTTGTAATTAGATGACTTAATGAAAATATTGGATTAAATAAATTCCCAATAACATAATTAATAACAATAAAAATTTATACATATCATTTAAAATGATTATAGATACACACACTCACAGTTATTATATAGTTTTTACCAATTTTCAACATCAAGTGTAAGTAATGTTTATCGCTTTGAACTAGTTTCAAAAATTGGAATTGATATATATTATTCTCTTAAATAACATCATTAATAGATCTTATATTATACTATAATATATGTTTCATGTGATTTTATAAATCTATAGTTTATTTTATGTGAGTTTTTCTTACGACCTATAATGATTAAATCACTCATAATCATGTTTCGATGATTTTTGTGGAACAAAGGGTTATTTCATAATTAATGACTTAAATGTAGATATAACATTACAAAAAATAAAAAAATATTATTTAAATATTTATATCATATTATAATAGTAACTATCTTCTCGTAGTCATCCATGATATAAATGTATAACATTGATTATGTAGGTGGATAAACGGACCGAGACACGTACCTACAATTATTAATGGATCAATACGCAGAGGTTTAGTTATAATATTATTATAAAAGAGGAATAATTATCTTATATGAAGCATAATAGTGTGGTATATCTTAATTTTATATAATTTTATATAGGATTTACTTTATATAAATTAATTACCTAGAATTAAGAGATTACTTTTCTCTTAGTTCACTCATTTTTAACCATTAAATTAATGATGGTCATTTATTGATCATGTCATTAATAGGTTTTCCAATTTTTTATAACATAACTTTAGTGATATTATAAAAATAATATTTATCCATTGAAACCATTCTCATGACTACCCATTTATGGTGGTGTTGAAAACAAAAATGGAAATCAATCATTCCATGGAGGTGATTGTCCAAACACACATGTGGTTTGTGATTTTATTTTATATATAACAAGAGAAATATGTAATATGTTTTTTTATTTGAGAATATATATATTTTAAATATAATATATAATTATTTAATTCCACATTATTACCATCCATTTATCATGGTTAAGGAAAATGAATCCTGACATATTGGGGAGGTGGTAGTTTGCGCACCCACACACAAATGTAATTTTATCTTTTCTTAAGGGAAAATGAGAAAAGGTGATTAATTATTATTCCTAAAAAATAATAAAATTGTATATATTAAAATTATTATATTATTACATATTGTATTTATAATTATAATTAGAAAATAAAATATAAAAGAGATAACTTAAGTAAAAAGGATTAGTAATTTTGAGTACAATGATATTTCCTAGGAAGATACCTTGGAAAGGGATAACATAGGATAAATTTTTTTGAAATTAATATCAAAAAAGAGAAATTTAGGGATGGAATAAAGGAAAAGTTTCTAGAAGAAACTATATTTTAAGAGTGGTATAGGATGTTTTTTGGGAGGCCCATTTTATAAGTGGTGAAAATGAAATTTTTATAATTATTTCAACTTAATATAATGTTAGAACCTGTTAAATATGTCAAGTGTCTCATAAAAAATAGAGAATAATTGAGTTTTGGTTGATATAGGATTTATAATATCTCAAACACTTAATTAAATACATTTTTAACATGTTTCAGTCCCTTTAATCCTTAAATTATTACTTTTTCAATTAATATTTTTACTGTGGTAACTAGTTTTTACCTAAGGTTACTTAATATTAATGAGTAAAAATAATTTGTCTATTAGGAGATAATTTGGACACAATAATTATAAATTTTAAATCTATTTCATTTTATTCAATAAATAAAATTCATAAAAATTAATTTTAAAATAAAAATCTATAATGTATTAAAACATTTTTTGATAAAATATTACCTATGTTTTAATATATAAAAGATAGGTATGTAATTGGAAAATAATATTATTAAATATATAGTGTTACTTATAAAACATATATTTGGTTAAGAAAAAGGTTTTATAATTTTTAGTTTATGCTTATATGTAAGTGATGTTCTAAAAGTCACTATATTTTCAAAAATAGTATCTTAAACTATTCACTAAAAATTTGATTTTCCTTTAAAAAATCAAAAAAATTAATAAAAAGTTTATATTATTATTAATTAAAAAAGGATATAAATTTTTCCAAATTAAATTTAGAAAATTTTGGAATTCAATATTTAAATAAATTCCCAAAATATAGTGAAAACCTGTTTATATTTTAAAATAACTTTTTAAAATGTTATTTATTATTTATTCATATTTTTTATCAATTACTAATTAATTTATTTCTAATATATTATTCATATTATAAATATATTTTTCATTATTATTTAATGATATTATACTTAATTTCTTGAAATTAAATGCTAATTTTATAAAAATATAGATAAATTTATTTTTTATGTGTTTTATCTATACAAATTGAATTTTATTCGTCTTAAAAATAGACATTATTTTCATTATATCCATACTTTGTAATTTGGTTACTCTAATTCATGCTCTCTATTTCAATGAATATGTTCTTAGTGGTTATATTTAATACTTATATCTTTTTATAAATATATCATGATTTTTTTTAAACTCGCCATTGCTTATAGAGCATGATATAAAAAAACATTGAATTTTTAAAGGTAGTCAAATATTAAAATCTAGGGTGTTAAATTCCCCCTTAAATATATTTCATCTTCCCAATTTTAATTATATCATAAAAAATATCTAATTGTTTCCATATAATAAAAATATCTTACGGTATTAACATTACTAACATATGGAAGTCCAGTAAACTCTCATATGGGCATATCTACATATTGATTTTATTTTCAACAATTTGAGAAAAATTCCAATGATGGATGGGTTTTATGAACTATTTTATTTCATCTTGAGTTTATATCCAGATTTGTAGTAATAAATTATCAAATTTCAGTATGCAATATGGTTCTTTTGTTTAGTAATTAATATGCATAAAAATTCACAGAAACACATCCATCTCTAACCCCCATTCTTATTAAACTTGGATGTGCTAACAAGAAGTTGAGGTTAAATGATAAAGTCAGTTAATAATTATTCTACTCTTCATAAGTCTCATTAATATCCATGTTTAGACCCCTTCTGACCCCTTATAGAGTATATGACTCCACCACACTGGCCTAAGTCCTCTCCAAAATATCCCTCTCTTGCAACGTGAGCCTCAATAGATTACCATCCATATCATCACAACTATCCCTACTCTGCCCACTATATGAAGACCTCCTAGGTAATGGTATTTGGGGGATTGATTCCCCACCACATTAGTTCCAGGTGTCTCTTCATTTTTCCAAATTGTTCCTTCCTTGATCCGAACTATTTCCCACACACATTTCATGGGATTTCATGCTCTAGGGCATCAAACATAATTCATGAATTTATATTTTCTTCAGGTTGAAAGGGTTTCCTCCTCCTTTTTAACCTCACTATAATGTATTTTTATGTTAGTTTTCATGGAATACATTTTTACTCTAGTTCCTCAATTGGAATGATTCTTTTAACTTCTATGGAAACATTGGGGTCTACACTTGGTGATAGTGAATTGATGGATGTTGGTAAAGATATTCAATTATTGTATTTTTCCATTAATATATATCTATAAAAGATTATAGTTATTTTATCCACCCCATCCTTTTTTTCACCTATGAAGATATTGTGGGTAATCTAACCACGATTTAGTAAATTGGGTGATTATGTAAAAATATTAAATCCATTAATAGAATCACATAAATTCCATCTATTGAAGGTGTAAAAAGAACCATATTTCCCTAATAATCCACTTTGGATACAATAATGTTGATTTTAGTGGTCACCTTTGATAATAAAATCAGCATTTTAGTGATTTTATAGTCACTAAAATCTTCTTAGATACACTAGGGTGTCTATAATAAGAATCCTACTAGGAATCCCCAATTAGGGAGTGTAGGATAAATATAACTTCTTCACTTCATTATCATAAATAAATTATCATATTTTGAGTATCATAGGCTTTACCTTGTATCCTTTATATTATAGGGTAATTATTTTTATCAACCTTCTTGCCAAATTTTTTTAGTTCATACTATATCATTCATTGTTCTGTGTATGCCATCAATATACTAACCTATACAATTCTAGGTTCATCCTTAGTTCCATATTATTTGGAGTTTTTTCATAATAAATAACCTAATCACTTAAATTAACTAAGAAATAAAATCATATTAGTGGTTTATAAAGGGAATATGATTAACCAAAACATACCCTAAAGGAGAGTTAAATCAGGTGTACATTTGTGCCTCTTTATCGCGCACTAGCCGATGATCGAGTTAACACCTAGTCAACTATTTTAGGGGTTTTTCCCACTAGGTAAAAATTTTCTTGATCCAAAATTCACTTTTAGTATATACACATATATTTAATCACTAAGATAACCACACAATCTCCACTTTAACAAAACTTTAAGATATTATCCTATACATAGACTTATTCCAATTATTTTCAATAAAATTAAATTATCCTAATTATAAAATAAAATGTGTATTATTTAATTAATATTAAATCATAAAATATCCCAAAGGGTTATATATAGATTTTAAATAACTATTATACTTAACTCATCCAACTTTTAATTATCCTTAACAAACATCATAATCTCTAAAGTTATCTAAACCCAACATTAATACCAACTGGGATTCCCTAGACCCATCCATTTAATAATTACAATAATTAAAAAAATTTTAAATTATATACAATAATAAACTTATTCATAATGATATTCATATATTCTCCTCATTTGGAACAATTATATATATATATATATATATTTTATTTTTCCCTATTTTTAACACTGGGTGTAAGTAATCTTTATCACTTTGAAATAGTTTCATAAAAGTTGTTGTAGGTATCTATTATTTTCCCAAATTAAATCATTAATATATCATATATGTTAATGGAATATATTTTACAAGATTTTTATAAATTAGTAATTTCATTTCATGGATGTTTTGGTAATGTTCTATGATGATAAAATTTATGATGGACATGTTTCAGGGATTCTTAATGAATGATGGGTGATTTTTTAGTTAAAGAGTTAACTTTTGATATAAAATTAAAATAACCTAAAAAATAATTATTTACATACTTATATTATATTATACTATTAAATAATTTATTATTTTAATCCATGATATAAATGCATAGTATTGTTTAAGTAGGTGGTTAAACCAACCCGACCAAGAAACAATAATGATTAATGGATTATTATCAGGTATTTTAGTTGTAATATTATTATACAAGAAGAATAATGATACTATTTGGTTATTATAAGTGTGATATATCATAATTTTAAATAATTATAAAACTAGATAATTTAAATTAATTCTTTACTTAGAAGGAAGATATCATTTTCCTCTTAGTATTCTCGTTTTAAACGTTTGAATTATTGTTGGTCATTTGTTGGTCATATCATTATTTTTTTTTTAAATTTTATAATATAATTTTTATGATATTGAAAAATAATATTTATCCATTAAACCTATTCTCATGACCACCCATGTAAGGAAAAAGTGTAAACAAAAATTGAAATCAATAATTACATGGAGGCAGTAGTCCACATGTATACATGATTAAGAATTGAATTTTCCATTAGAAGGGAGAAATGATTAATATTTTTTAATCATTTTAGAATCTAAAATAGATTGAAGTTATTATAATTATTTATTAAATTAAACATTATTACTAGTTGTCTAAGGTGGTTAATGGATACAAAACAGGATGTTTTGTAGAGGTGGTAGTTTGCGCACACAAACACGAATGTTGTTTCCAATTTTCATAAAGGAAAAATTGAAATGGTTATTAATTATTATTCACATAGAATAATAAAATTCATTATTTAAAAAATAATAATTTTATTAATTGGGTATTTGAAAATTATAATTTTAAACTAAAAATATAAAGAGATAAGTTATGTAAAAATGATTACTCATCTTGAGCACTTTAAGATTTCCTTGGAAGACGCCATAGAAATGGATGGAATAAGATGATATATTTTTCCCAAAATCTGAAAATAAAGAAATATTATTCTTGGGGAAGTAATAATGGTATGGTTTTTGTCGGAACTTAAATTTTTATAGTGGTATTTAATTACTTTTGAGATGTCCCTTTTATAAGTGGTGAGAAAGGAATTTTTGTTAATATTTCAACTTATCATACAGAGAGAACATGTTAATCATTACATGTTCTTACAAAAGAATACAATAATTGAGTTTATGGTCATAAAATATCAATAATATATCAAACATTCAATTATAAATATGTTTTTAACATGTTTCCATCTTTTACCCATTGAATTATTACCTTTTTCATTTAAGCTTTAGCTATGGCAACTCGTTTTTACACATGGAAAACCAATATTTATGCCTAAAAATGAATTTTTACTTATTCTATAATGTTGATACACTAATTATAAATTTTAAATCTATTTCATTCAATTTAATTTATAAAAGTGAAAAAAATTAATTTTAAAAAAATATTATAATGTACTAAAACAATTTTTGAGAAAATATTACTGTGTAATAAAATATCAAATATATGTTTTTAGATCAAAAATAATATTATAAAATATATAATTTTACTTTTAAAAAATATATTTTACCCATACAAACGTTTCATATGTTTTGGGTTATACTTATATCGAGATTATGTCATAAAAGTCACAATATTTTGCTCTATTCACATAAAAATACTTTATTTAAAAAAACTCTAAAGTAAATATTAATATTAAATTATTATGATTAATACTAAAATTATGTTCATTTTTTCAAATTAAATTTCTAAAATTTTATAATTAAATTTTTAACTAAAATCCCAAAATACAGTGAAAAAATGTCTCTATTGGGAAATAACTTTTTAAAAATTTAACTAAGCTTTATTATTATTTCTTATAAATTAATAATTAATTTATCAATAATCTATTATTAATATTGTCAATTTATTTTATTATTATTTAATCATAATGTACATTTTTTCTTGATATAAAACACTAATTTTAGAAAAATATATTTTAATCATAAAATTACTTTTCTTATCTGTTTTTGAAATATTAATTGAATTTCATTAGTATTATAATTAGAATTTATTTTATTCACACATATATTTCATAATGTGGTTACTTCTATTCATAACCACTAATTAATTTACTTAGTTTTTAATGGTTATATATAATACTTATATATTTATCTAAATGTGTGATGATTTTTGTTTAAGTTTATCATCATCTATGGAGAAATCTATAAAACACATTGACTTATTAAAAGGTAATCATATTTCAGTGTATTAGGATGTTACGTTCTCCCCCATAAATAAATTACATCCTCATAGTTATAATTTTCACCTAAAATATATCTAAGGTTATCCATACAATAAAAATAAATTATGGTATCAATATTACTAAGATAAGGAAGGGTAGAAAACTAAACTATAAGAACATCTCTATGGTTAGTTTATTTATAACCATTTAATAAAAATGACTCTTATAATTGGGAGTAAAGACCAATTTTATTTGTCCCCAAGTTTATAGTTAGACTTGTAGTGATATATTATCAAAGATTAGTATGGAATATGATTCACTATTTTTGTAATTATTGAGGATAAAAATGCATAGACATACCATACAAATCCATCTCTCACTTCCTTACTTATTTAAATTAGAAAAACTAATGATAAGTTGAAGTAAAATAATGAATTCCATGAAAAATTATCCTCTTACTCATAATTATCATTGAGATCTATGTTTATAACCATTCCAACCCTTTCTAGTGTAGCTTCCTCTATGACACTACCCTATCCCCTATCCAAAATAAACTTCACTTGCATCCCCATACTCAATAGATTACCACCCATATATTTGCTCACCTATTTCATTGGTTTCTACTCTACCTGCTTTGTGAAGATCACCTAGATGAAGGTTTGTGGGTGATTGATACCCCACCACATCTACTTCAGGTGTCTCTTAAAGTGACCAAGATGGGCCTTTTAAGGCATGAACTATTTCCTACACACACTACACATGCTCAAAGGGAAGCCTCCATCTTTTTTACCTCACTGTCATGCCTTTTTATTCTTGTAGTGGTGGTGGGGATTTTTATTCTACATGTCGCAATATCATGGAACTTTTAACTTATCTAGAAACATTTTGGCCTATACATGGTTGAGGTGCATTGATGTATGATGATTATATTGATCAATTGTTGTATTCTTCCATTAGGTTATATCTATAGTGGCTGCTGGGTGTTGTCTCCACCCCAATATATTTTTCAATAATAAAGTTGATGTGTGTAATCTGACCACGATTCAATTAATATCGAGTCTATGTTGAAATAGTTTTTACATTACTATATTCACATCATTTCCATCTAATTGAAGAACAAAAATACACATATTTCTCTAAAAATAGACTTGGTATACAATAATATTTCTTCAATGACTTTCCTTTAACAGTCAAATATTTCGGTCTGTGATTTAATACTTACTGAAAAAGTATAAGATAGAGCAGGGAGGCCTGAATTAGAATCCATCAAGGCATCCCAAACTCTAAGAGGAGGACAAATATACTATATTCCCTTCATTATCATGAAGAAAATTATAGAAGTAAGAGTGGAATATGATATCCCTCATTTTCTTTATCTTATAACAAATTTAAGTTTATCATTATAATTAGACAACTATAATTTCAGTGCAAACTATATCACTTATAGTTCAACAAATATTACCCCTAGATCATACTATATCAATCTATGTTCAACATTTTTTACAATTTGTTTTTTTCATACTTCTTAAAATAAAATATTTAAGTATCTAGGAAATTTACCCTTATTAGTGGTTCTTAATGTGCATATGTACAACAAAATCATATCCCCAAGGAGTGAACAGGTTGGCCTCTTTTTTATACACCAGGTGACAATAAAGATAATACCCAATCCACCCCTTTTGGGGTTATTACCCATTATCACATCTTTGATAGATCATGAATACCCTTTTAGTATCCATACATGGATTTAATTTCTTGAAGAACCATACAATCTTTACTCTAACAAAACACCAGGATGCAATTCTACACAAAAAAATTGTCTTAGTATTTTAACTAATGTTATCTTATCCTAATCAAAAAATAAAATGTAAAATATTTCCATAATATTAAATCATATACTATAACAAATTTGTATCCATAACTTTTAAATTTTGATTATCCTTAATTGATAAACCCTTAAATTATCCTTTAAAAACATCATAATCTCTAATGATTTTTAAACACTACCCTGCTACCAACTATGATGACCTGAACCAACCATTCCATAGTTACATTAATTTTAGAAAATATTGCCTCACATTTATTTCCAATAACATTGTTCGTAACTATACCCATATATACTTCTCATTTATAATCATTCTATACATATATATGTTAGTTATTTTTACCTACTTTTAACAATGGGTCTATGTAATCTTTATCACTATGAAAAGGTTTTAAAAAAGTGGTGTTGGTATATATTATTTTCCAAAATTACACCTTTCTTAGTTCATTAAATGGAAATTGAATAGATATTCCAATACATTTTATAATTTTTTAATTTCATTTCATGGATTTGTTTTCTATAATTCATGAGGATGAAATTGATGACAGGCTTATTTTAGTGATTCTTAAATAAATGAAGGGTGATATCTTAATTAATGAGTTAAATGTTAAAATAAAAATAATCGAACAAAAAAAAAATTCATATATATATTTATATCCTATTATACCAATAAATATTTTATCACAATCATCTATGATATAATTACATATTATTGTTTAAGTAGTTGGTGAAGCCGACCCAAACATGAACCTACCATGATTAATAGATTATTATGATGTTGTTTAATTGTAATATAATTATAACATAGGTATAATGATATTATTTTGTTCTTATTTTTTTTATATATCAAAATTTTAAAGAATTATAAAGAGGATATAATTTATGTAAAGTCATCAATTAGAAACAAAAGACCATTTTCCTCTATGTTTTTTAGTTTTAATCATTTGTATTAATAATATTCATTTTTTGATAATATCATTAAAAGGTTTTCCATTTTTTCACACCATAAAATTAATTATATAAAAACAATTATATTTATCGATTAAACCCATTCTCAGGACTATCCATTTATGGTGGTAATTAAAAACAATTTACATCGTTACACAGATGCAGTTGTTCCCAAGTACACATGAATGCTGATTTCATTTTCAAAAAATGGGAGGAATGAGTATCATTGTTTTTTAATTAATAATATAAAATATGTCAAAAAATATCATAGTTATATAATAAAATCTTCTCTTTGAACCATCCTTGTACGAAAATGAAGGAAAATGATACACTATATTTTATGGGGGAGGTAGTCTGCACAGACACACGATAATTGTTTTCAATTATCATAATAGGAAAAATAAAATGTGATTAATTATTATTCACATAAAATAATAATTTTCAGTATTTATTATTGTTAAATCTATCCAAAACATTGATATATTTAAAGGTAATCATATTTTAAAATCTCATGGTGTTACACTGTAATAGTGGAGATAATTTAATAGTTTTTTGGGAGATATAGTTCAAGAATTGTGAGTATAGTTATCACATTGGAACCATGGTAATTACACCGTGAGACATAAAAATACTATATATGTTATCCAACTTGAGATACATTCTAGAGAGAATTCCATGTAGTATTTGGATGGGATTGAATAAAAGATGAAAAGTTTACTATTGATCCCAAGTCTTGAGCCACTTCTTATGGGAATAAAATATTGATTAACTTATTGATTATTTTCTAGTGTAATTATGATTTAGGACCATATTCCTACTTCATTACTTATTCTTATTGATTATATGATAATAATGGGCAAAGAATTATCGTAACCATTATTATCAAAGGATTAGAAACATGGTAAAAAGATTGATGGAGCCATATAATCATAGAGGATTGTATAAATCAGAAAGAAACAACCAAGACTAGTCAAAGGTTCTCAATTTGAACTTCTTGAGTTGTTGGAAGAAAATTCACATTAAGAAGGGTTATAGGGATAAATAGATGTCACCTAGAAATAATTCCACAAACATATCACTTGAAGGGACTAGTGATATTTTGTTTTTATGCATGGAACCACCCATGGAGTATTATATTATAAACTATATAGCCTCATTAAATTAAACTTTAGAGGATTCTTTTCTATAAAATTATGTTTTAGGAAGTTTAAGTAAGGAATATATTGCTGACAATAACCCCCTATAGATTTAGTAAGGGGAGATACTCAGATGAAAACCAGAATTTTGTGTTTATATATTATAAAATAAGTTTAATATATTCTTAGTTTGTGAAAAAAATATTATATCTAACTTAATGATACACATTTCACTTTCAATTTAATTGGTGATACATAGAATATCAACAAAGAAATAAATTCATAGCTCTTGGGGTGAAGAATGGAATATTATCTGATATTACATAAAATTATATTTACATGGTTGAAAAATAAATTTCTATAGTGATTCAAAAATTTGGAATTGATATTCCGGAAACATTAGTGAGAAGGGGATAATGGTATTTGCTAATATTGGAGTGGCACTTGAGTGAAAGTTAGTATAAGTTTTATTATGTTAGTATTATATTTTTTAAAAGTATAAAAAGATTTATTTTATGAAAGTTAGTATAAAACTAAAGGATAAAGATCCAAAATAGATGAATACTTTTACTTTGTGACTTGTAAAAGTTCATTCCCTTAGATGTTCAACAAAATATGTGACATTGTTTATGATTAAATATGTGTGGTATGGGTTTAATTTATAAAAAATAAATTTGATTTTATTAATGTGTTTATGATGTGGAATAAACTAACAGAGGATGATTCTGGATCAAAGTTAAAATGTTTGAGGTTTGACAATGGAAGATATTAAGAAAATAAATATTTCAGGGGATTTGTTTTTCAAAAAATAGAAATTAGCGGGAGAGGACTTTTCTAGGTAAACAAAAAATAATTATGGTTAAGAAAATGAATAGTAATTTAAATGGATATACTTGAAGTATGGGGATATAATCAATTATACTAAATATCTTATCAATAGTGGAATAAAATATGGTAGCCAATATTATAAATAGAAGCCCATTCATTCTATTGAGAGAAAATTTTTTTAGGGAAAAAACTTTCTGAGGAACTTTAGTAAATGAAATTTGTATGACTCTATAATTTAGGAGTTTTTTGTTAAATTGAATATATATATATATATATTTTACAAGTGAAAAATTCATAATAATATTGATTGAAAAAGTTGAAATCAATTATTCCTTTGATACAACATAGTATTATTTTCATTTTATGGGAGTATATTTCATTAGGAGAACATTGATATAATTTTATTTAAAATTTATAAAAAATAATATCAATTATTTTAGTTGTTAAATATAGTAGTCTCCTAATGAGTTTTCAATATTCCATCAAATTGATAAATTTTATGTTTTCCTCCCTTGAAAACTTCATTTGAGTGGAAAATAGTTATTTTTACACTATATAATCATTAATTAAAAATATTATAATCGCCTTCTTATCATATTTTTATTAAGAAATAAAAGTTACAAGTCTTCCATAAATCACATGTAAACCAAGGAAAAACATTTACTCTCCAATCACACACCTTATGAATTCTGTAAACTACTTATGTTTTTATTTTCTCCATCATCAAATAATTATTTTAAAAATATAAATGAGAACTAGAAAAATTTTCTTATTCGTATTTTTAATATATATATTATGATCATCTATTTTATGCAAAAAACTGAGACTTATCAAGTATTTTTTTTATTGTAGAATACTTCACATTGGTGATTTATTCTACTAATAATGTGAATTCTTCAAATAAAAATTTTTAATTTCATTTTCATTAGATATATAGAACTTGTATTTTCCCCAATAACTAGGTAAATATTCTGCTTTATATGCTTCCCTTGCATCAAAATTCCACCATCTATTCCTTCAATGGTGAAAAAATTCTTGGTAAAATATATTTTATACCATAAGTCACACAATTAGATCACACTTAGACATTTGTGACCTAGGACTTAAACTACCAATAAATATATGCATCTCATTTCCTTTCCTCTAGTTTTTCCATCCTAGAGTTAATTATTTTCAGACCTGAATTATTTCCAAATCATTCACAACCTTTCTCATGGTACTTGATACTTGTGATGAAATCCTTATTTATAATCGTATATGATATCAAAATACTTTTAGAATCTATATTCCTGATAAATATATTAATTTTCAAATAAATATCTATCAAAAAATATATCCTGAAGCATTTTTTTCATTTTCCCACACCTAACCTCTTTTTGGTGTGAGTATCCTTATTCATCCTCTAGATACGATTGGTCAAACTTATCTTATAGGGATTAAAATTTATTTTTGATTTTAATTACAATTGATGAGTCCACCAACTATTTTTATTTTTCACTATGGATATCATTTGGTATATTACGTTGAATTCTTGATGATAAATACATGGATTTATTTCCATAATCTTCACCCCAAAAATGATATCTATTGAAATCATACTTACTATATGTTTTTTTTCTAGTTTTATTATGTTTCTATTAGACCTGAAAGTTACTCTTAGATATTGAGCACCCATATTAAGTATTCCCAATATTTACATAATAATAAAATCATATTTTTTTGTATTTATTAGTATTATATTTTTTCCATAAACTATTTTAGGTTTTATAATGTCTCTCAAATAAACCTTTCTCAATAGAGTGGGTGATTCTGAAAAACATCATCCATGAAATTCTTTTGTTTGAGATCAAGACCCAAAGATTTTTCTTCTTTTGGATATAAATTTTGTTATTGATGTTAATGTTTTAAAATTTTTATTGTATATAATTAATTTTCATTCATTTTTTACTTAACTCATAACATCCGATTTCTCAATGTCATTCTATTATTCAAGACCCTTTCCTGGTCATCAAATTTTCTTCAAAAGGGAAAATATTTTTGTTCCATTTCCTTAACCTATTTGAAACTATATTTTACTATAATAATCAAAAAATAAATAATTTATATATTATCTTTAATTTTGAGAATGACCTCAATTATATTCTCATTCTTCAGATTTCTAAATATAAGATTTTCAGTTTCTACATAAAACTCAGATTTTTTCATTTTTTACAACAACACATAGAGATTGGAATCATGAACCACTCCATTGGGTTTTTTGTTTTGTCCATCCAAACATCTATCTCTTTATGTGTAGCCCCTGACTTGAAATTAAGGTATACTCTTCCATTAAATTCATCATATCCCCTTACTTGGATCATCTATTTGTGGTTTTTTTATTATTTCTAAAATATCTTTCTTACTGATGTCGTTATAGTACTTAATTTATTTCAATTCTATTTATTCTTATATAATATACTCTTATAAAAGAAATTTATTCTTGTTGAAGAATTTTTTACTTTTAAGTCCTATTTTATTTCATATCATTAGATGATTTCTTCATTAGAACTTCATCTTTATCATCATCTTAGAATTTCACGGAACAAATTATAGTGATGTGGATAAATTTTCCGCAATAGAAACATGTGATTGGAAGATTCTATTTGAAAATCATATTTCTCATTTTATGATTTGAGTAGTATAATAACATAAATTTATTAACTTCCTCTTATTCAATATCATGGTATACCAAGATCTTCTTCCACTACTAGAAACTTATCCTTTACCAATGGTTTTAAATCGTTGGTAAAGGAAGGAAAACCGTTGGTATAAACTATACCAACAGTTGTACAAACTGTTGGATGTGGGGCCATGGAGATAGATATATCCCAATGGTTTTATGAGAACAGTTGGGATATTGTAGGAAAATGGATTATATACCAACAGTTTCTTGTAAATGTTTGTATAAATCTTTACCGACAATCTAAAACTGTTGGAAATATCAAACATCATGTCTATACCAATGGTTTTAAAACCGTTGGTATAGGATTTTACTAATGGTTTCCCATAAACCTTTGGTAAAAGTAAATTAAAATGTTACATACCAATAATTTTTAAATCGTTGGTATATAATTTTACCAACATTTTAGATTAAATCGTCAATATATGTTCTATTTAGATGCATATGCCAATGGTATACAATCGTTGGAATAGGCTTTATACACCTGCAGTAATCCTGCCTCCTCCTTGTGCACCTACAACACTTCCACAAGCAGGTCTACCTCTCCTATGTTAAAAAATAATACAGAATTCTCAACACCTGCAGAATAGATACAAAATTCATACAACACATAATTCTTAATACCTCCAGTTCTGTATTTAATTATACACATACATAATTCACAATTCACAATTCATAAGTTAATTGCCAATTAACACTTATATAATTCAATTTAGAATTCCTATGTTAATTACCCTCTGCAATATAGAATTCTGAATTGAATATATACAATATTTAATTCTCTATAACACATACAAAAATTTAATACATAATTCAGAATGTAATAACCCCTATATAAGAAAATCATGTTTCAGGTTTTGAATATGGTATTTTTGTTCAAAGGTATGGGTAAATTTAGATGAGATTTGAATTTATGGATAATTTGGTATTCCCTGTTGTTGTAAGGGGTAATGTTACATGGAGGATGGGGGGATTCCTAGTGGGATGAGGGGTCTATCCAAGGGGGTAGGGGTGTCTAGGGGGTGGGGGTTGTCTAGTGGGGGGATCTCTGTTAGGGTGGGGGGGGGGGGGGGAGGGGGCTATCCATGTGGTTGGGGGTTGCCCAAGGGGGTCGGGGATGTCCAGGGGGTGGAGGGGTGTCCGAGGGGATGGGGGGTGTCCAGGGGTGGGGTGTCTGGGTGGATGGGGGGTGTCCAGGGGTGGGGGGGGGGGTGTTTGGGGGGATAGGGGTGTCCAGGTGGTGGGGGGTGTCCAGAGGGTGGAGGTTTCCATGGGTGAGGGGGTTTCCGAGGTAGTGGGTGGGGGATGTATGGGTGGGGGGGGGGGGGGGCTGTCCAATGGGGTAGGGGGTGTCTGGGGGCGGGGTGCTTTCCAGGGGTGTGGGGGGATGTCCATGGGGGTGGGGGTGTTAGGGGGTGGTGGGTTCCCAGGTGGTGGGGTGGTGTCCAGTGGGTATGGAGGGGTTGTCCAAGGGGTTGGGGGGTGTTTGGGGGGGTGGTGGTGGGGGGGGGGGGGGTTCTAGGGGGTAGGGTGTTGTCCAGTGGGGTGAGAGCCTATCCAAGGGGTAAGGGGGTGTCTTGGGGGGGTATTCAGGGGTGGGGGGGGGGGTCTATCTTGGGGGGTTCTAGGGGGTGGGGTGGTGTCCAGGGGGTGGGGGGATATCTATGGGGGTAGGGGGTGTCCGGGGGGGGGGGGGATTTCCATGGGGGTTGGGGTGTCAAGGGTGTGTGGGGTGGGGGGGGGGGTCCAGTGGGTGTGGGGGGGGGGGAGTGGATAAAGGGGCTATCCAGGGGTTGGGGGGTGGTTGATGGGCTGGAGGGTGTTCGACTGGTGGTGGTGGGGGGGGGGCTGTCCAAGGGGTGGGGGTGTCTAGGGGTGGGGGTGTCCAGGGTTGGGGTGGTGTCCAGGGGGATGGGGGTATCCAGGGGGTTGGGGGGATGTCCAGAGGGTTAGGGGTGTCTAGGGGGTGTGGGTGTCTAGGTGGGGTGGGCGGGCTGTGCATGGGGGTGTGGGCCTGTCAAATGGGTAGGGGTGTCCAAGGGTGGATGAGTGTCGATGGGGGTGGGAGTGTCTAGGGGGGTGGGGGGAGGATTGGGGGGGGGGGGCTGTCCATGGGGGTGGGGATGTCTAGACGGGGGGGTGGGGGGGGGGGGGTGTCCAGGGGGTGGGGTGGTGTCTAGGGGGGTGGGTGTGTCCTGGGGGTGGGGTGGTTTCCAGGGTTGAGGGTTTCCAGGGGGTAGGGTGGTGTCCAGGGGGGGTTGTCCAGGGGGTCGAGGGGGCTGTCCAAGGGGGATGGGGTGTCTGGGTGGGGGGGGGGGGGGTGTCTGGGTGGTGGGGTGGGGTGGGGGGATGTCCATGTGTGTGGGGTGTCTAGGGGGTGGATGGGAGAGTCCAGGGTTTGGGGTGGTGTCTAGGGGGAATAGAAGGGCTATCAAGGGGGTTGGGGGGGGGTTTCAGGGGCGGTGGGGGTGTCCAGGTTGGTGGGGTTGTCCAATGGGGGTGTCTAAGGGGGGATTTCCGGGGTGGTGGGGAAGGGGCTGTCTGGGGTGTTGGGGGGATGTCTGTGGGGGTTGGTGTGTTTAAGGGGGTTGGGGGGATTTCCAAGGGGGCATGTGGTGTCTAGGGGGTGTGGTTGGGGGGGTGTCTAGGGGGTGTGGGGGCTGACCAAGGGGGTGGGGATGTCTAGGGGGAAAGGGGTGTCCAGGGGAGGGGTGCATCGTAGTACGTCCCAATGTGTGGTGGTATTTTTTTTGCATCAATGTTTTTTTATTTCTTCGACATTATTCATGAATCAAATTCAATAATACAAAATATAGTATTAATGAAAAACATGGGAATTTTCATTTAAATACCTCAAATTAGACTAATACCTTAAACTAGGTAGTCATCCAATGAGTAATCATCTTCCGGTGCTATTCTAATGGAAAATCATCAACGACAAGGAGAACCTCTAACTCTATGAAAAATCTATAAAGCCAGCCAATATACAACTTGTGATAATAGGCTCTCCAAAGCTCACCAAAATCCTTTAGACGTGATGGTCGTGCACCCTCACTATCAGGGAAATTAAACCGAAGTTGACACCATAATATTAATTCATATGAATACAAAAAATAATATATTTCATTAAATACAATAGATTTTTTTACCCATATATCTGCACAAGAATCATATTTGACTTCATTTAGCAATTGTCTCCATGAGAGCGAGCTAACAAGAATGATGTCAGAGAATTTAGTAGGCGTTGCTAAAAAACTCAAACATTGCTGCCCTTTTTTTCAATCATTTGACTGTATTCATTGTAGTCCACCATCAACTGTGTGCACCATTTCCACACCACACACATGCTTGTACACCCTCTCATCTACCTCTTATCAGTATATGCATCTATTATGAAGGAAAAACAAACATTTTATCAATACATGTTATAATGAAAATAAATAATTGTATAAAAATTTGTTATGGTTGTATAAACATAACTGTGGTAGTCAGATCAATGGGTGTAACTAGATCTGTAGAAACTGAAAGAACACCCTGTATAGGTGGAGTGGGTCCCAATGTATGCACCGTAGAGACAATCTCTGGCTGAGTATGAGTCGAAGAAGATGGAATATAAAATCTCAGAGAGAAGGAAGAATAAGTAAAAGAAGCTGATAAGGATGGATGGCCAAATACTGGATGGGGAGTGGGAATCATCATTAGATATGGTAAAGACTGGTGAAGAGGCTCAGATGTAAAAGTTGGTGAAAACATGGGAGGCCTAAATATCCCATGTGTGCTTAATGACACACTGAGATCAGATCTTGGGATAGATGGTATGTCGCTGGGAGGGGTAGGGTCTAATCTTGTATGCTGACCAGATCAGTTAGCTCTCGTACCCCCCCTGTATGAAAACCCTGAGTACTAGGTCCACTACTGGGTTGCTTGTCAAATAATTATTACCAAAGAGGTGTATCTAGGAAAAATGTTTAAAAAAAATAATCACATGACATTATATATTATTGAAATATATATATTTGAAATAAATTACTCACTATACGCACTAGTGAGTAATTGATGATAGTATTATAAATCCCATACATAGTTTTCCCATGAAACAATCGGATTAAAAATTATAGCTTTTTCATTTTACCACATTTTTTATATACTAGAGTCATGGAAACATCATTCAATTTTTCACCCTGAAAACATCATGATTTTCATTAGACGCATCATGTGTGCTCATATCAAAGACTTCTTGGGTTAGAATCTTTTTTTTCATGATGAAGAAAAAATAGAAACCATTCATATAAAAAATTATCGAATTCAGTCCTCTCATTTGGATCATCAGTAATTTGAGTTATCATTTTCTCCTCATTGTGGTACCACGCAAAGTAGTTTTCTTGAAAACCATATATGTTTATGTCTTAGATGACTTCTTCATGGCTCAACCAATGTCTTCCAAAACAATTATAACTGGGGCAGTGTATGCGACCACTATCTGAATCATTGGGAAATGAAAAAAGAAAAATCTAAAAATATTTCCCAATTATTTTAAAAATCACTTAAGATCCGATCAGTTTCATACAACCAACTTCTATCCATTCGATAATTTTTTATATGTCATTTCATCAAAATCTATTCAATAATATTGAATTTCCATTGAAAATATATTTAAGTAAACAAGAATTGTTCACTTTATATGAAACCATAACTGACACCCTACTTTATATGAGAATCATAACATAAAAGACAAAAAAAATACTATATTGATAACAAAATATCTTTTAAGAACTACAAATGAGTGTAAATAATCCTTTACACTTGTGGAGGAGAATTATTTAGAAGTTGAGTAAATTTTATATTGATTTTTTTTATATTTTAGTAGATTATTTGAGTGATCACATACACTACCCAAGGGGGTGGGGGTAATTGAGGGGGTGTCCCGAGGGTGGGGGATGTCCGGGGGTGGGGGGGTGGGGGGATTTCCTGGGGTGTAGGGGGTATCCAAGGGGGGTGGGGGTGTCTAGGGGGTGGGGTGGTTTCTAGGGAGTGGAGATTTCCAAGGGGGTAGGTGTGTTCGAGGGGTGGGGGATTGTCCAGGGAGGTGGGGGGGGGGTGTTCAAGGGGGTGGGTGGGGGTGTCCAGGGGAGGTGGGGGGCTATCTAGTGGGATGGGGGGATGTCCTTGGGGGTGGCGGGGTGTCCTGGGGGTGGGGGTGGCTGGGGGGTGGGGGGTGCCTGGGGGGGGGGGGGTCCAGGGGGGTTGGTGGGGATATCCAGATAGGTGGGGGGTGTCCACCCCCAAACTTGGGTTGTCGAATCCAATATGTATCCAATTGTAGCATGATTTCAAGCCAATTATAGATGACCCAGAATACTATTGGTGTAAGCCATGAATATCATACATATAAATCACAACACACCTAATTGTAAACACACTTCCAAATATCATACGAGGATCAAATTTTATCTTCCACTCTAAATATCATATATGAATTATAAAAACACAAACCTAATTGAAAAAAAACCTCCAAATTTTGATCTTGGTATGTGGGTTATTGATGCCTTGAGAGGCTAGATAAGAGATAATTCTAGGTTGTGATACAATGTGTATGTTTACGAAATTGTGTGTGTGTGTCAAATATGATCATATTTATGTTGTTTATGCATATGATCCAAATTTAGATGGGTCACTACTCATTAGAGTATGATACTTGTTATATCCTTAGGTGATATGGAGTTGTGCGAATGTTAAATTTGTATGAGATCTATATGGATAGTGGATAATAACTGGTGTGATATTTCTTTCCAGATATCACTACTTCTTGGAAGGGTAAGAGTGAGTGTTGGTATGGAACTTCAAGAAGAGTCTTAATGTGTGAAAGTAATTATACATTGGTTATATGTGATTCCTATTTTTTTGTAGAGTATCAGAGTGGACAACCCACCCCCTCCATGGATAACCCACACCCCTCACACCCCTAAAGCCCCCTACCACCCCTACCACCCTACTACCCCCACCTGGATATCCCCCACCACCCCACCTAGATAACCCCCTACCCACCTGGAAAACCCTACGCCTCCTCCCTAGACAACCCACACCCCCCCCACCTGGAGAGCCTACCCCACACCTCCCTTGGACATCCCACCCCCTTCACAGCCCACCCCTCCCCCACCTGGATAGCCCACCCCACCAACCCTGGACATCCCACCCCCCCTCCTTGGACAACCCACACCCCCTCCCCTGTAGACCCCTACCACCCTGAAGCCACCCTGGACATCCCACCCCTCACTTGGACAAACCCCCACCTCCCAAATGGACATCCGCCACCCCAAGTGGACAAACCACCCCTCCTTGGATATCGTATACCCCCTCCCCCACCTAGATATCCCACCCACCACCCCTAGATAAACCACACCCTCCCTAGACAACCCACACCCCTCCCCTATATCCCCTACCCCCTATAGCCCATGGATAACCACCCCACCTAGAAAGCCCCCCACCCCACCCCCAAATAGATAGCCCCACCCACCCCTCAGACAGCCCACCCCCTCCCCCACCTCGACAGCCCACCCCCCCCTAGACAGCCCACACCCACTCCCCCACCTGGACATCCCACCCCCCTGGACAACCCACCCCCCAGGATAGATCACACCCCCTACCCCACTCAAAAACCCCACCCCGACCCCCTCAGATAGCCTACACCCCTCCATGGGCAGCCTGTAACCCCCTCCCCCACACCCATGTAGCCCCCTAACCCCCTACATCCCCTACCCCTGGACAACCCACCCCCACCTGGACACCCCCACCTGGACAAACCCCTACCCCCATTTACCCCTTAGGGTAATTTTATTTAAAACCATTTTATTTATTAATAAAGGAAAACTGTCATGAATTAGCCGTTTCATTCCAAATTACCCATTCAATTTGTAAAAACCTGAAAAATTAAATTTATCAAAACATGAAAAATTCAATTTATAAGGCTCGATGATTGAATTAGTAAATTTCATTGGGGAAAGGGGAAATCACATACATTTTTAATTCCAATTTAAAAACTAGGGCAAGCTCTTAGGAGGTGAGGTGGTGTCCATGGGACTATCTAATGGGTGGGGGTTGTCTAAGGGGGTGGAGGGTGTCTAGGGGGTGGGGGGTGTCTAGGGGGGTGGGGTGGGGGGTGTCTAGGGGGTGGGGTTGGGGGCCATCCACAGGGGTGGGGGCGGGGGGTGTCCATGGGGGATGAGGGGTGTCCATGGGGTGGGGGTGTCTAGGGGGTGGGGGTGGGGAGGAGACTATCCAAGGGGGTGGGGTGTCTAGGGGGGGTGCAGGGGGGATGTCCAATGTGGGGTGTCTAGGGGGGGGGGTGTCCAAAGGGTGGGTGGTGTCCAGGGGGTGAGTGGGTGGGGGGTGGGGGTCTCTAGGTGGTGGGGGGTGTCTAAGGGGTGGGGGTGTCTGGGGGGGTGGGGGAGGGGGATGTCTAAGGGGGTGGGGGTGTCCAGGGGGTGCAAGGCAGTGGGGGTGTCCAATGGGGGGGGGGGGGTGTCTAGGGGGTGGGGGGTGTTCAGGGGTAGGGGCTGTCCATAGATACTACCATATCACCCCACTAAAAAAATAGAAAAGCACCTACACCGCTACCCCAACCATACCCAATCCCTTCACATTGACCATCCTTATATCCATTACCCACCTCGAGACCATATAACTAAACAAACCCTTTACCATCATTGAATTGTAGAAAAAAAAATCAAATCAAAGTGATCTGTATGACACAAACCATAAGAACTCTAATTTAGCCCAAATCAAAAATAGAAAATAGAAAAAAAGATGCATGTCATTAAACCTAAATTAACACATACTAATTTGAAGTGTAGAAATAAAAAATTACTTCATTGAAGATGGATCGATGGGTGAAAGGATTTTCATGGCCTAGGGTAAAGAGTGACCTTCTAGAGGAGCTTCAGATTAGGTTCTATAATCAGACAAAGTGGGAGATAGGTTGCTGTGTATTTGGGGGAAACTTTCCCAATAGTTTTTAAAAACATTTGGGAAAGCTTCTTTATACCTACAGTTTTAATAAAATGTTGGTATATATTAGATAAATTATAGATTTCCCAATGGTTTTCTCCAAATGTTTGGAAATATTTCTTATAATAACACATTCCCAATAGTTTGAACAAAATTTTGGGAAATTATGACTTTTTTACACTATACCAATATTTTCTTCAAAACTTTGGTAAAAACCATTAGAAAAAACTCTATTTCCTATAGTGTTCATCATGAGTAATGCCACTTATTGAGGTTTATCATTTTTTACTGTATTAATATTATTATTCCTCAACTCAAATTAAAATATTATTATTAGTAATATTATCTAGTGTAACCTCCTTTAGATTATCTCCCTAGATTACTAAAACATTTGGTTTGAATTATGGTGGAAATATTAAAATAATTATCTTCCCAATTTTTCAATATCATATAGGGTTTCTATATGCCCATGCATTTCCACCACAATAAAATATGCCTAATAAAATAATGAATCAATATATTCATTAAAGTAAATTATTAATTCAACCCAGTTGAACTAGATAAACTATAATATATATTAACATACCTTTTAATCAATTAAATAGATGTTAATTAACTTTTACTATATAGTGTGTTGGAATTTTCACAGTATCACCTTCGAGTAGATGGCATGTGATGAATATCCCCAAACACTATAACGAACCATAATTTCTATAGATGGATATTACTTATTTTTAGTTGAATATTCACTAAATTACATAAAAACATTACTGAGGACTGTAATAGTTTAGTTCCATTGGAAACTAGGAACACATTATTCTAATTTGGTGAAATATATTCATCATATCACACAAAGATAAATCCCTTTAGCACTCTGACTTAAAACCTTTATTTATGTGGAAAGGATAAATAAAAAAGGGTGAGCTCAGATGATTAGTAAGGGTAAACATGGAAGATATCTATTTATTATATTATTAAAATGTAGGGTAAAAAATATGGATATGTGATATTGAGAATAATATACAAATATCATAACAACCTATCATGGATCATATACATGATTTATGGGATATAACATTAACCAGAACCATAAGAATGAAAGTTAATTATAACTAATTCTTGAACCAAATGTTCTAGTCTCAAATGTGTGTAAAATCATAATAAGTATAGAAACCAATTTCATTTGTAAAGGTTAACTACCAAGAGTCATGGATCAAGACTAATCACTTACTTCCCTTAATGAATCAAGTAAATAAACTTGTTTCCCACCATAGATCAAGAACAAATTTTTTTCCCTTAACTATCTCAAGTGATATAATTCATTACCCAATGAAATTGAGGGATATATAGGTCCCACCCGTCACTTAATGAAAACTATAAATATGTGTTTCATGGGATCATAAATCACATCAAAACCCATGTAATGAAATTATTTTCATAAATACTTAATCATAACATAACTCATGGAAAATAAATAGGATCCATAAATGTCATGCCATTATTAACATAAACAATTTAGAGAAATAATAATAATGGTATACTTTTTTCATATACCCATAAAATCATAAGTAACATCAATAGACGTCATCATATATGAAAAAATGATTTTTTTGAAAGATTAGTGGAAATAATTCTTGAGGAAAATATCCCTTCCCCTATAAAATCATTTATACTAAGATCCACACAATTATGAAAGAAGTAATTTTATTTGAAAATAACTTTATAATATTATAAAGAAAGCTTCAAGAAAATAATAACTCATGATGGAAAAATATTTAATTCAATCCATATAAGATAAAAATAACATTCCTTCCTTATATGTTTATCGGTAAAGTCACAAAAATAGTTATTTAAAAAACCAAAAAAATATACTTTTCAACCCATTTTGTAAAAAATAAAACATGGATAAAAATAAATTTATATTTTCCTTGGATAAAATTAAAAACTTTATTTTTTTAGGAAACATGGATGTGGAATATAAACATTCTACAACGGTGATTTAAAATGAAACAATCTCAGTTATTAATGATATTGTGAAATAATCACTTATCATATTATAATCAGTTGAATCATATGACCTATGATAGAATCAAAATTATATGGACCTTAAATATCATAATATTCAGGGAAATACTCATAAATTACATTTATGAGAAGTATATACCCCATGAAAAAGAAACAAGTAGTGTATAAGGCGTGTGTCACATAGAAATAAAAGTGAGATAAAAACCCCATACCTCACGTCTCTCCTTTCCTTCTTCATATTCAAAACTCTCATTTAATAAATATATATTTATTATACATGTATTATATAACCATATATCATACATACCATTTATTATTTGTTTATAACATCTTTTCACTTATTAATTAATAATTAAAATCACCGTTCTATGTGAAAAATGCTTCATTTTTCAAGAATGTTTCGGTTTAGAGGTCCCGGTTCTTATAGTTTGATAACAGTTTAGTAATTTACATAATAATTATTATTTTATATATATAATATATATTAATTAATAAATGTAATTATTATTACCACCCATGTGAAATATAGATGAGAAATGAATCACATCGCATCTTGGAGATGGTAAGCCACACATAGGCACATGCATCGTTATCATATCCCAAAAGAATAGGTGGTAAAAGGTAGATATTATATTTTCATCAGATAATTATAATTAGTTCATAAGTATGATAAATAAACATTAAACCCATAATAATTCCCATTCTTAAAATATTATGGTGAAAAATGAGTTGTGTCACTATGTGGTGACGGTAACCCGTATGTATGCACGTGCGGTACTTTCATTTCTTGTTTGATGGGAAAGAGGATTTATAATGGTGTGTTCATAATCATAATAAAATTTTAGAATATTGAGGATGATTATTTTATTACTTTAATATATATATATATAATATTTATAGGAGTTATATCAGATTAGAAAAATAGAGTGATCGGTTAGAGCAATTACCGCTTCTTCGAAATAGCTCCTTTAGATATCCTCTAAAAAACTCTAGAGTTAGTCCTATGGGACGAACAGAACCTCTAGAATGTGTATAGGGATGTTTAGAATATAAATTTATATAATTTAGTTGATCTAGAATACTCAATGTGTGAAATGGGATGAGGGAAGAGGTTTCCTTTTATAATGAAGGTGGGGGGCACTTTGGGAATTTGTGAAAAAATATAATAATAAATTAAATATAAATATAAATAAATAAAAATGGAAATAAATTAAAATATATCTTTGTATATGATCTAATACCATCAAACAAAATATTTTAGACAATATTTTATTTAATTTTAGACCTTATCTTTTTTATTAACCCTTTGTTAACCTATTTTAATTTTAGCTATATTAAAAAAATTGATATTAAGAGGTAGTGATTTTTAATTATAAGGTGTCAATTAAACCTTAAATGGAAAATTTATGATATTTTAGACCATAAAATTTCACTTATTAGTTGTTTATTTTTTTATGAGTTTAAACTGATATAATAAATTATTGTTTTCATAAAATAACCTTAGTGTTAGTTTTGAAACTATTCAATTCATTGACCATAATAAAACCAATTAAGCAAGTTAACATTTAAAGAATTAATTTAATACACTCCTAATATGTCATATTAACCTATAAAATTAGTTTATTACCTTAATTAATTCAATTTATTTTTATTTTAATATTTCAAATATCATTTATTTCATTGTTTAATTAATTGAATAACTACTGCATCATCATTGTGTGATTGTTTATGATCATTATTTCTTTTCTAAAAATTAAAAAAAAATTACATGATCTCGTTAAACCTCTAATATTTATGATTAATATACATATTCAAGAATATCTTCTTTTTATCAATATATGAAAAATATTATACTTATTAAAAGTAAGGGTGTGACATTTTTTCACTCTCTTTTATTTTAATAATATGTAATTAATTCTCAAGGACAAGTTTCCATTAATTTTTTTAATTTAGATCCTTATTGGTTAAGAGTATAATTAAATTCATCCAATAATATTTTGGTAATGGTTTGTGTTGTTTTATAAAATTTATAATATTATTTTTACCCTCAATTTACCTGATTTACCCTTAATATACAAAATTACTAAAATTACATTATACCCCCCTTAGAATGATTTTATCTCATGAAATTCCTCAGGGTAATAAAATGATTAATACTTGAATGTTACTTTTATATTGACACACATCATAAAAATGAATACTAAAAACACCTTTAAAAAGATAATGTTGGAAACATAATTGTTACCCAAAGTAACTCGTAATTAATTTTCCACATAGGATAACATCAGTGAAAAGTGAAAACATGGACATAGAAGTGAAATATAACTTTCAAATTCTAATGGGGAATGATGGAGAGCATGTTAAGGTGAAAGTTAAAGATGAAAAATCCATAAACATTCTTTGATTAAGGACTATTTGATTTATAATGAAATAAGGTACCAAGACAATTTTTTTTTAGTTTTAAGATCCTTTCCCTAGAGTTTAAGAATTTTCATGAGAATACATACTTACTTGATTTCATCACATTTCATAAGCATAATCTCATCCTTTCATTGTTACTTGATTAATTTATACTTCATCTCTTATTCCATGAAATGAAGGTGTATTTTTCATTCCTAAAGTATTAGTAGATGATTATATCCATAAATAGAAAAGTATTTCAATCCATATATCTTTAGTCAAGATCACAACAAATAGGTTAACACAAGTTATTCAATATTAAAAAGTCCTTATATAGAGATATAATCTCTAAAATCATATCCATATTTTAACATGAAAAATTTCCTAAATGGTTACCTTTATGATATTTCTAAAAGATTAAAATCCAAATTTTTTGAAAGAAGGTGGATAACTTTCAAAAATCAAATAATAATTAATCCCACAAAAAACATAATGTATCTCATAATTATCATACAACAAATATGTAAATAAAAAATTCATGTATTCAGTTGAAATATGGTAATGAAGTGAATTTACATAAAACCTTATTGAAAACATGAATGCTTTCAAAAATTAACTCCTTCCCCACACCATTTGTCACTAAATTCTATAAACTCAATATGTGGTTTTATAAACCCCATTTTCATCTAATCGGCCCCATGGTCATTAATAATATCCCATTTATTTTATCATAATAAAACATCTCTTTATTTCATTATCCCAATATCATGCACATATTAAGGTCTATCCTTCCCTTAATCATGTGTTTTCCAAAAGCATCACCTTACTCATAAATCATGCATCCATTACATCAGAATTATTAAATATATCCTTTCAAATTATTATGAAAACACTATAATGGAACCATCCTTATATTTTTCATTATTCTATAGTACCATAAAAGTACTTCTATAACATTTTTTATTTATACTACATAAAAACTCAATCATTCCACTTCAATGATTGACATGAAATAATTCCTTCCTTTTACTAGAAGTTAATCCTTGGATCATGGAATCGAGTTCGATAACTACAATGTTCCCCACACATAAGACATTCAACTCCTTGAAAAACTGTCACTCTATGACCTTATTTTCTATATAGATAACATCTTCCCCTCTATTTGAGATTTTCCTCTAGGTTATTCTTCCCACCTTCTTGACATGTAGGTAGTCAAATATTTTTTAATCTATGTTCATAACCACATTAACTTTCATAAAAGTTCATATCACTCTTATTATATGTTTTAAGAATCTCACAGAACTTGATATTTTTTATCATAAAATGAGATTTTTGATTTGGAATAATCATAATGACCTCCACTCTATTAATTATCCCATTTGATTTCTCATCCAAAAATTTTCCCTCACATTCAACATTAAACCAGTTCCTTATAGTTCCCACCATTGAGTAAAACCAAATGTATAGTGTGAGTAACACACATCATAATGGTAGAACCACATAATCAAGGGAAATTACATAAAATATCTCAATCTATGACACCTTTGGTTTAATATTAGGTTATTAATGATTATTATGAAAAATCTACTATTTTAACCTATACTTAGATTTATTATTAGAGAAATTACAAGAAATATACTTAGAAATATATCTTGGGATATCACTAAAAATTTCTCGACCTAGTTTCCAAAGGTTGACTAAACTGTTACTATGATACCATCTATAAATACCTAAGCTTTTCATACATAGATATTACATTTTTTTAGATTAATATTCACTAAATTACACAAACACATGCCTGTAGACCATAATAGTATATTTCTTTTGGAAACATGGAACACATTCTTCTAATTTGGTCAATGTTATTATAAATCTCCCATAAAGATCATTCCCTTTAGTACTCTTACTTAAAACCATTATTTATACCTGTGGAAATGATACATCATAAAAATTTTGTGATCAGATGCTTGGTACGGGTAATCATCAAAGATATCACGTTATTATATTATGATATAATATGATAAGAAATATGGGTATGTGATCTAGATAATAACATATAAATATCAAACCCATCCTATCTTGGATCATAAACCTGAGTTATAAAACAAAACATTAACCTGAACCATAAGAATGAAACTTCATCCTAACTCATTATTAAACCATATGTTTAAGTAAAAAATATTGGTGTGATCATCATAATTATAGAAAAAAAATTTCACAAGTCAAGGTTAACTACCATTACTCACAAATCATGCTTTATCACCTATTTCCCTTAATGGATCAAGCACACCAACTTGTTTCCCTTAACTATATCACGAGATATAATTCATTACCCAATTAATTAGTGGGAGATATAGTTACCCGCCATCACATAATGAATACTATACATATGTGTTCCACACGACCATGAATCACCTTAGAACCGTTGTAATTAATAAGTTTCATAAACACATAATCATAACATAACTCATTAAAAAATAGGTTCCATAAATATCATTCTATCAAAATAATAAACCATTAGGATTAAGAATCAGAATTTTATCCTCATGTTATATCCCTTGTAGATCATAAGTAAAATCAATATAAGTCACCATATATGGAAAAACTGATTTTTTGAAAGATCAATTGAGATTATTCTTGAGGAATATATATTTTCCCCAATTAAATCATTTTTTAAGATCCAAAAAATTATAAAGGAAGAAGTTTAATTTGGAAATAACCTTGAAATATTCTTAAGGAAGCTTAAAATAATTAAGGAATAATGACTCCAGAAGATTTTATTCATGCCGTAAAGTTAAAAAACACCACTTCTATATATTTTTGTCAGTAAAGTCATAAAAATACTTGTTTAGAAAAAAATAAAAATACTCTTTTCAAACCATTATTTGAACACTCAAAAATGGGTGAAAATAACTTCAAATACTCATAGGGTAATAGTAAAAACATTTTTTATTTTTTAAGAAAACATGGACATGGAAGATAAATATTCCACAATTGTGATTTAAACTGAAACAATCTCGATTGTTGCAAAGATTGTGAAATAATCAATTGTCACGTTATAATCACTAGAATCATATTACCCATGAAAAAAATAAAAAAATATGGATATGAAAATAAAATTATATTCAGGATAAGATTAATAAAATATATTCATGGGTAGTATATACACCACAAATTAGAAGCATTTAGTTTATAAAGCAAGTGTCCCACAAAAATAAAAGTGGGACAAAAATCCCTCAACTCAAGTATCCACTTTCCTTGTTCACATTAAAATATACTGTATTATAAATATGTATTTTTTTTACATGTATTATGAAAACATATATCAATAATACCTTGTGTTTTTTTTATAACATCTTATCACTGGTTAAATAGTAATTAAAATTACTGTTCTTTTTTATAACTCCTTCATTTTCCAAGTATGTTTCGGTTAAGAAGTCTCAGTCCTTATACTTTTGTCTAGGTACACTCATTTAAATAATAATAATTATGTTATATATATAATATATATTTATAAAATGTATCTTTATTACCACCCATTCTAAATATATTTGAGAAAAAAATCACATCGCATTGTGGAGATGGTAAGACATACATATGCACGAGTGACATTATCATTTCCCCAAATTTTAGGAGGTAAAAAAGTAGATATTATATTATCATTCCAAAATTATAATAAATTCATAAGTATAATTTATATAAATCAAATGAATCATAATTACTATTCTTAAAATACGGTCATGGACAATGAATTGTATCACTACTTGGAGATGATAAGCCGTATATACGCTGAAGAGATACTTTCATTTCTTGTTCATTGGGAAAGGGGATGCATAATGATCTGTTCATAATACTAATAATAAAATCTCAGTATAATGAGTATTATGATGTTATTTTTTTTATGATATATATATATCATATATTTAGATTAGTTATAGAAGAGTAAAAAAATAGAGTGTTCAATTAGAACGGTTACCTCTTCTTCAAAAGAGCTCCTTTAGATCTCATCTAAAGGACTCTAGAGTTGGTCATTTGGAAAGAAAAATACCGCTAGAATGTTTATTGGAAAGTGTAAAAGATAATTTTATAGATTTTGGTCAAGATAGAAGTATAATGTGGTGAAATGGGATAAGGGAGTAGGTGTCCATTTATAATTAAAGTGATGGGCCCTTTGGGAATTTCAAAAAAATTAAATTATAATAAATTAAATATCAATCTAAATACTTCGAAATGGTAAGGAATTTTAAGATAATGTGGTATATGATGTAATAGCATAAACATATAAATTTTAACAGGTTTTTTTTTATTTTAGACCTTATATTTTTTATGAGCACTTTGTTGGCCTATTTTAATTTTAACTATGGTAACATCATTTTCAATTTTCAAAGGTGGACATTTTTACTTATAAGGTTTCAATTAAAAAACAAATGGTAAATTTATTATATTTTAGAACATAATTCTTCCTATTTTTAATTATTTAGTATTTTTATGAAATTTTATTAATTTTTATAATATATTATTTTCATAAAATATCATTTGTGTCAATTTTGACACTATTCATTACATTGACCTTAAAAAAATTACTACAGAAAGATAAATTGGAAAAAATTAATTTAATACAATAATAATATTTCATATTAAAATATAAAATTATTGGATAACCTTAATTATTTCAAATTATATTTATTTTAATATTTCAAATATCATTTAACTGATTGTTTCATTAATTTAATAATTACTACATAAATATTGTGTAATATATTTGTGATAATTATTTCTTCAATAAAAAATAAAAATAAAATTCCATGATATAACTAAACATATTATATTTTATATTAATACAAATAGTTGATCATATATTCTTTTTATCCACATATTAAATATATTTTACTTATTAAAAGTAAGGGTGTGAATTTTTTTCACTCTATTTGATTTTAATAATATACAAGTCATTATAATGGAAAAGTTTCCATTAAATTATTCAATTTAACTCCTTATGGATTAATGGTATTATTAAATCCGTATAATAATATTTTGAAAATTTTATGGTAGTTTTATAATATATATATTATTATGTATATCTGCAATTTACTCGATTTACCTTTAACCGTGGTCACAAAAAATTACTAAAGTTAATATTCATAATGTACAAAACTAAAAGGGGATTATTTAAAAAAATTAGACCTTAAGATTCCATATTTTTAATCTACTTTTACAAATTCAATTCTCACAATTCTAAGAAATTAATAGAAAATTAATCTTGTATATGGGATGAAATAACCAGCTTTTAATTTGAAAATTTTCAAAAGTTTGGAATGTTTTTCCATCCAATATCAATGTGAAATTAATGAAAATGACATAAATTGGATTAAATTATACACAATTAATCTAATTATTCTTTAACATCAATCCAAAATATAGTTTTACACTATAAATTATTTCGATACAAAATCTTTTTTCAATTAAAATTCAATATTTTTCACTATTAATAAAAACATGAAACTTTTTAGAAAAATAACCAAAATTAAATCAATGAAAATATTTATATTCTTAATGAATATAAGAAGCTTATTTCATCATATATAATTTATAAGACTTTTAAAAACTTTATTTAAAACAAGTTCACCATCAAAAGACGGAAATACTGCCTTTTTAGATAAATATTATTTTACGCATAAAATTGGATTTTTTTATTATATACTATCTAGAAAACACATAATATGGGTGATAAAAATTAGATTTAATATATTAAATATTTATATTTCATTAATATAATCTAAAATGAGTGATTTGTTTATTATATTGGTAGAAAAAACACTTGTACCCATATTATTTGTTTTGCAAAAAAAAAATCCTTTTACTTTAAAAAGGACTTCATATTCATTTATAATTAATTGGTCACCAGAGAATTAATTATACATACACATACAAAACAATATTAATAATTCAGTTAATCGTATTCATACCTAACATTATATCATCTTTGTTTAGCGTATAACATAAGACAAAAAATAAATTTAATTTATTCAAAAAAGTTCATAAATACTTTGGGTGTTACATAAACATTCATTCCTTTTCCATCAGTGTTGAACTCCTTATGGTATTTTTTTATAAATATCCTTTTTCATCTTTGACCATAACTCTGTGTATGATAGATACGAAGAAATCGATTCACAATGATTAAAATGAGTGTTTCATTTAGTTCTTTCATAGTTGAATGTTATTTTCATCAGATACTATAATGCCTTCATGATTTAAAATCACTAACATGGCTTACAAAGTGGAAGTACTTCACTAATTTAAAACTTCCAGTTTGATACCACTAGATGATCTTTTGTACAGAAGATTATTTAAGGTGGGTGTAACCAGGGTATTTCAATTTTAAATGACACTTCTAACAATATTTTTCCAATATTATTCAAAATAAAACTCTATCATTCCACATTTAAAGTATTAAAGTGATAATAAAAATAAAATTGGGACAAATATAATTTTTATTTAGTCCACTCAGATTTGGATACACCAAAGGAGAATAAGAACGCAATGTGTTGATGTACCAAAATCTACTAAGAAAATAATTTGTTCATTACTAATCTAGATAAATCCTCACTAAACCTCTAGGTTTCTAACCCTCACAATGTTATATAATCCAATTCACTTCTCCCTTAGAAATAACACAGAAATCCACAAAGGGGTTCCTTGATTTTTGATGAATCAAAAATAATAATTACTTAAAAAATGATATAGAAAAAACTCCCTTCTTTATCAATGAGATGAATCTCAATTAACATCTAAGATACTAAATTATAACGGCCCTTATTATCTCATTTATTTTACATAAGATTTATAATTCCCTATCATAATTTATCCTCTTCCCCCAACCATAATCTAATACCCTCCACTTATAAAATAATATATATCTAATATTTAAAGAGTGTTATCACGTTTCTATCAATTTAGGTCTTTGAATTTTCTTAATTGTGATGGAAATTTTGTTCCATTTTTGTCTCCTAGGTATGAATCAAAAAAATTTAATTTTGATCAATTAACACCATATAAAAGATAGGAATTTTGAAATAAAAGGTATTTATTATAGATCTATCCACCACTATATGTATATCCTTTACCAAACTCATTTTAAAGATGGTTAAACTCTAACCCCCAAATATATACCTTTAAATCTCTAGTAACCCTAAAATTTATTCATTTTGTATATTTATTTTCATACTTCAATGTCATGTAACACCTCAAACCATGAAATATCTATATTTTATGAAAAGAAACCTTATATATGAGTCATTTCCCATTTTGGATGAAGTCTAGAAAACATAATGGATAAATTCCTTTTACCACCACCAAAGATAAACCTGACTGCCCATTTTTGATTATCATATATAAGAACCCAATAAATAGCTAAATTATAAATTTGGACATGTCCATTTCATATAATTATTTTTTCATGTCACTACGATGACTAAAACATTTTTTATTCTAATATATTCTTTTCATGTAGGCATATTTTTTATTAGTTTTTTCTGATTCATAATTTTTTTAGCACTCTATTTCTCTATACTGCCACTATTTTCACCATGGTAGTTGTTTATTTCCTTATTTTACATAATAAATTTTAAAGAAAAAACTTTATACTTGTAAAAACACTTATAATCACCCCATTTTGAAAGGATATTTTAAAAAAGTTGAAAGTTATTGTAAAGAATCAATATTTCAAGATAAAGGGGTCAAAAAAGTGGGAATTGACTATGAATAATGAAATTTCATCTTTATATGATAATTTGTCTTTTGATTTCAATGACTTACCATAAGTAATAAAATACACAATAGGGTATATTTATTTAATTAAGACTATAATGGTATAAGGAGATACTAGATAAAGATTTTAGTGAAAATATCTCGTTATAAGTAAGGTTTTGATTTAATTGAAATTTTATCTCTTGTCTTGAAGGTCACTAATATCCAATCAGTTTTGAATATTATTGCATTAAAGGATTTACCCTTTTAGTGGATTTATGTGAAGATTGTATTCCTTTATAGAGATATGGTTAAATAGATATACTTTGGGTATCTATAAGAATTTATATAGGCATGAATGAAATATCAGTTTGAAAACTTTAGAATTTTTTTATAGGTTTAAGTAGACACGTATGCGATAGAACCGAATGTTTATTGAATTTATGACTAGAATGAATATAAATGATAAGGTATGGACTAATGTTTTTCTTCTGTATCTTTTAGTGATGATTCATTATATAACTTCTCTTTTGAAATGAAATTATTATTATGAGATCATGCGAGTATATGATTCATGAAAAAATAAATTTTACTGAAGGGTTTTAGATAATAGAACTTTGAGAATATAGAAAAATTATAGGGAAAAAGTTTAGTAGGGACCCTGCATCTAGAATCTTGATGTTATGAGAAGTTTACTAAATAGAGATGTTTTGAGAAGGTTTAGTATTACTAAATCAAATATGTTTTCTATTCCCATGTAAATCCATTTCATGTTGTCCAAGGATAAGGTGGGAAATAAAAAATAATATGTCAGGTATATTGATGTGGTTATATAGTCATAAGCTATCATAATCATGATGAATTTCATGGTTTATAATCGACTTAACATTTCCCATATAGTGGGAGTTTTGATATTTTAAAAGAATTATATAGGAAAACAACATTGGTTAGTCATAAATTTCACAAGGAGATATTCCAAGGGTTTCATGGTATTAACTATATGTTTATTTAAAAGGAAATTCAGTTTTGGGGAACACAAATGTTGTCTATGTATGATATTTTAGATAGTATAAGGAGTAATGAAGTTTATTTCTTTACTTATTAAGGAAAATCCTTAAGTTGGTTATCTTGATAATATAAGGAGGTTACATAATTTACCGAAACAGTAGGACATGTTATTATAATAGAATTGATGAATGAGATTGTTTGAGTGAATAAATTTTTAAAGTATGTAAAAAGAAAGTGAGAGGAAAATGTATTATATAATGATATTTAATGCATAATACATATTATTAAGAACCCATTGTTTCATTAAATTATGGATCATTTTTAAATGAAGTTCCACTTTATCAAAGGTTCAATACATAATTGTCTGCTGACACTATATAAGACCCAATGAACCAATAATTTGATTGATATGATGATGAAATTTATAGCTAATTAGAATTAAAAAAACTATTATTCCTCTGTTATACTTCATTTATGAATAAATATTAGGAGTCAAAATAAGAAAGAAAACATAGAGATCATGGGAATGTGGTTTTTTGTTAAATAAATTTACAAGGGGGATATTATTGAAATAATAGATCCAAATAAGTTAGATGGAGTTATTCAAAGTTCTAGAGGCCCACATTGAATATTGATTCAATAAATTTCTAGGGATAAAATTTATAATGAGGTTTTAAGGGAATATAGGGTGAAATACCCTTTTGTTGGGGGTCTAGGTTCCAAAGGTCCATAGACAAAATTCTAATGTTACTCTAGAATATCTAACCACTAATGTAAAGATAAACTTATTCATAAATTCATGTTATTATTTCAGAATAAAATACATTAATATAGGGAATTTTCTTACCTTGGACCATTTCGAGAATTTGGGTACTATAACAACATGAGGTATTTTATTACTATAATTCTTTATGATATCATTTTGAGATTTTTTATTATTATATTCCTTCATTTTAATTATGCTACTCGCTATTGTGAAATTACTTTTTCATATCCATGATTGTATGGATTCATCCTAAAAATTAGAAATAATTTCATACTTCTTTATTTTCAATTTTTATTATTTCACATTATTTCTAAAATCATTCAAAAAGTGAAAAACTATATTCTATAACAGTTTATTTGTTCAATTTTAAATTTTTAATACTTTTTTTCTAGTTAGAAATGAATTTTATTTAGTAATATTTACATTTGATAATTTTGAGAACATATGGTATCTAATTTATATGTTGTTTTTTAATATAAGTTAAAAATGAATTAAAAACCATTTTCTAAAATTTTGTCGACAAATAAATATTTTTTTATCATTTTGTTCTTATTTGGAAATTATAAAACCTTTTTTTATTGAAATTATTTAATTTAAACTTGAAGTTATCAAACTTTCTCCCAGGAATTGTACCATATTAGTTTCAATAAAATAATAAAAAAATTATAACCCAAAAAATTATATATCATGTTTAATTTCCCTTATATTTACATAAATAAAAACTAACATCAACATAAATATAGTTGTTTTGAATGTTTTCTTCTTCTATTTTCTGATCTATAACCCTTTTAAAGTCCCAATGTTTGGAAAAATTGGGGAATTTGGTTAGTGGTTGAGTTATTTTTTAATGGAATGATAGTTATAGGTTATAAAGAAAATATATAACATTAAAGGGGAGTCATGATAGATATAAAAGTGTTAAGGAATGCTTTCATGTGAAATATTTTGAAAAATTTATTTTTTGGGTAGTGTATGGTTAAACTCAAGATTAAGTTAACAATTTGAGATAATAGGGGAAAATGTGGGATTTAAAATAGTAGGGAGTGCACATTTTGATGCATGGTATATATAAATAAGAAGGATAAATATGAAATCATTTAAAAATTTCCTGAAAATTTAATGTTTGATCCAAAACCATTACTTTTCCCTCATTTAATCCTTACAATTGAGTTTTTTTGGAGATTTGGAGTTCTTAATATATGTATAAGTATCAATCTTCTATTGATGGGGTTTGGATCACTGATATGAATTAACACTTCTTCTATTTTCTCCTTTCCTATAAAAAAAATTGATCCATAGATTTGGTGAACTAAATCCTTGAACCAATAAATATTTATTTAAAATAAAAGCATTAAAATTTTTGAGGATACAGGGTTGAAAAATCCAAAGCTTGAAAAACAAGGTAGTTACGTACCCCGCCAAAAAATGAAAAACACAAAAAATAAGAGTTCCATATGAAAAAAACACTCAACAACAACAAAAATAATCAAAATGAACATATCAAGAATCATCTAAACACACCTAGTAGTACGTAGTTCCATTATCCAAACAACATATCCTATTATCCTTATTCCCAAATCTTCACATCATGTTTTCCTACCTACATCACAATGGTAAACCTATAAAAATTGACAAACATGTCAGAAAAAGTACCATAGAAAAAAATAAAATAAATATACTTAACAAATAAATCAAAAAGAAATCCCATATAGATAAACCAATACAGTTTGCAAAAATTCCAAAAAAACTCTAATTCAGTCTTCCTAGATTCTAAAATTCATCTACCAAAACCAAAATGGAGGAGAGATTGCATCAATTAAATGGAAATCAAAACAACCAAACAGATTAACATTAATACATATTTTATAGAAGTGATTATCTCACATAATGAAAAATAACCACAACATCCTAGATGGTATGTGATATAGTTGATATCCCATATTGACATGAAGATAAACACTATACGTAAAAAACCGTGAGTGAAACTTAAAATCCCATGAAGTAAAAAAGTTAAACATTCCTCATTACATAACAATGTAATAATCTAGACCCATGCAATAAGAAAAGGATCTAGCCATCACACTGAATGAGAAAAATACACTAGCTAGAAGAAAAAACCAATGATTGCGAGTAAAACTTACCTTGAAGTGTGATCCCATATACCAAAAACATTTAACATCAAAATTTTTAAAGTAACCATCTTGGAAAAGACCAAAAACACCAATATATTTCCATTGAACAATTCCCAAATAAGTGACTAATACATCTTTAGAGAACAAATAATCATGTATCATTAATACCCAAGTCACATAATAAATGATCGTAATACATTGGAGAAAAAAAACCAAGAAAAAGACTAAGTATCAACATAGAAAACATAAAGATGCCCCTACAAACTAGAGGCTTTAAAATTACCATGTAAGGGTGTTAACATCCAAGTATGGATCCTTCTTATTATTTTAGACCATATGATCCCCTGTTAATGATAGGTATCAAAATTGTTTAAGAAAACTTCATAATTTTTTAAAAGAGGTGGTATCATGTTTATCAAAACATTGGTCAAAATCCTTAGGAAGGTGAATTTGAAACTCAAAAACACCCTTTATTTTCTCTAATTTCTCCTCATTATATAACTTTGAAAATAATGTTTCTATAGAACATTAAAATAATGAGACCATTGAATTTTTAAATTTGAATAATCATTACATGGATTATATTTCTTTGGTTGCAACAAGTAAGAATCTCCCGCATCTAAAATTTAAATTTTTTCTTGGTAGCACTCGATAGATAATATTTATTCTTCATCTCCTTAAAATTAGACTAGTTTTATTTATCATTATGGATATCTAGATCTAGGGATTTAGCTCATAGTTTTCACCATGATATGGAGAACCAACACCGAATGTTAGGGAATTTCCTAATAAAGGTTAAGGGGGCCCATCAAGTGTTGTTCCAAACCATCAGCAGAGATATTAATAGAAATGCGATATTTGGCGAATATTTATATATTTTTTATAATTAATGAATTTTTGGTTGTTCTAATAGATATTAAAATTAAATATTTTGCATATTTTTGTATCCCATTTCATCTGTAATGGTCATATTGAACAATGATGGATGTATGTATGTGATATTATATATTAAGATCCAATTTTTTCATAAATATGTGTTTTATTGGATGGTTAATCTCAGTTAATTAATTATATAATGGATTTCGGTTGACAATGTGTAATCTAAGATTGTATTTATGTTGGGTTTGATAATTAGGAATTATTTTGTCTTTGGTTAACTTTTATTGTTTTACTGAGTTGGTGTTTTTAGAGGGGTTCATTTGGTGGATTTATAATAATAGTTATGGAGGTATGGGAGAGTTGGGTGGTGAGGGAAGTGGAATGGGTTTGGTATTATCTTGGTAGGTTGTGTGATATGTTTGAGAAATTCTTAAGTAACAAGATTTCTCAATTGAACTATGATAAACTGTTGTTAGTTAATCATTGATCATCGTATTTGATTTTTTTGGTATGTGTTGATCTTAATTTTATTTTCTTAAGTAAATATCATAAAATTTATCTCAAAATTTATACTCGAACCCACAATTATCATATACAGGGATAAAATTTGTGATCATACAGTGAATTTATACTATGCTTTTATACTCACCCCTTACATGTGTATCATGGTGTATATCATAATGATGTTTGGTTTCTTTCTAAGTTTATTGGTAAGTTTATTATTTTTAATAGATTTAGTAAAAGTTTTCTATTATAGGTGATTAGGGACAGAGACAATGTTATATTTTTATATTATTTTATGTAGGAATTTTTAGACATTTTGAAAGTGGTTGTATTTTGAAGTTGATATATATTTTTATGTATGTACATATATATAGTGGTATGTTATTCATGAATTTTCATTCATGGGTTTACTTAGTATTATATTTATAATTTGTTTATTTTTTTATTAGTATTGATGATAAATTGTTCCCCGTGGTGTTTATTGAGCCCATGATGTGGGTATTGAATGAGTACAGTTGTTGAATGACCTCAGGTGTACCTCCCCATATGACAAAGGATTTCGATTAGGATAGAGGGTAAATTAATACTATGTGGTGAGACTATACCCTTAATATCAATAAAAATAATAAAAAATAAAAAATTGAAATATAACCAATATAAAAATAGTGTTATATAAACTTAGAGTAAAGCATTACATAGTAAATAATAACAAATATGATATAATAAATATAATTTTTTGAGTTATAAAGTCATATACTGATATAAGATTTATCATGGGGCTAATTCTTATTATAATACAAAAATAAAACAAAAAATAAAATTGTTAGGTGACCCACTACTGTATCGTTAGCCTTAACTTAGTTTTTTTTTCAAAATCTACAACAAGATCCTCCAACCTACTCACCTATACTAAGGTCTATTCCATGATCTAAATTCCAACCATAAGGGTTGAATATTCAGTAATTTTCATGTTCATAGTGCAAGAATAAAACTCAATAGGCTGTCAACAACGGTGACACTAATGACAACCAAATATATATGAATACATTTACTACGAAAATTATAAGATCACATGAATCCACTCATTATTCCTTGATGTGATAGACCTAACCCAGGATCTAAAATCCCATGGATGATCAAGTATTACTAAAACTCCAAGGGTATGTTTCATAACTTCTAGTTTCTTAAAACCAGTTCTGAGGGACAAACATAATCATTAGGGAATGATTTTTTCTCAGAATACACAACAATCATTATGATACATATATACATAATTTTATTAAAAAAGAACCATAAAATAAAATGAACTTTTAAATTAATCTATAAATACAAATAGAGTTGACAAGAAATAAATATTTAAAAATATTTACATGAAATGACGAACTAAAGAAATTTAAAAAAATCCAAGTAGTATTTGCTAACTCCTATAACTCATATCCAAACACCACCATTTCATCCTTGTTCACAACTCATAGCATCCATAACCAATGAAAATTAGAGCCTTTCCATTTCCTAAATCACAACATGATACATTTATAATTACACTAAGATGTATTAATAGTGGAGAGTTTAGAGATACCAATTAATATTTCCCCACATGACTCTCATGCGATCCCTTAGGCCACCTGTTCCCAATCAAATCGATAATTCCACTGAAAAAATGTTACAAAATTTTAGGAAAAATCAACTTATAAGATGAATCCCGATAACCAAAAAATACATTAAAATATCTCACACCATTATTCTTTAAAAAAAACCAAAGTCATGGTCAACTATAATAATCTGGTAGACTGAGAAATTTGAAAAAATTAATATAAATTTCTACCTACGATTATAGTATACACCCACTGTGGATCATCAACCCTTCTAAGTGATCCATGAATTCATGGATCTCACAGTCTAAATCACCCAAATCAGAACTTCCCCTCCACTATAAATACATAGACCTACAATATATACCTAACACTTCTGAATCATTTATCAGACCCAAATAATTTAATTTCACAAATCCATTTTACTTCCCAAAATTTCCCCCAAAATATCTTCTATAAAATTAAAACCCAGGTTTTATTTTCAAAGACAATAAACCATTAAAACTTATCAATTAATAAAGACCATTTATTAAATCAATTTATAGAAAATTATTTGATAAAAACACACATTTTAAAAAATTCTTAAAATCACAGAAGCCTCACATATTGGAATCATAATCTATTAATGAGTGAGTAAGAGACACCTAACTTAGATAATGAGTACTTAAGTTACCCAAATCCCAAGAAAAAATACCAAATATCATAATACAATCCTTTAAACCGAATAAATAAAACATACAATTATAATTATTTTATTCAAGATTTATAATCCTTTTTTTATCTCCCTAAATCCAATATGAAAATGTAGATACTAATATAGATAAAAGAGAAAGAGATAGATTTACTATAAGATAAAATGATTTATATTTTGACTTTGATATGATAAATATTTGATCTATCCTAGAGTGAATAATATTATTCATTGATATATATGTCCCAATTTTACTCCCAAGAAGTGATAGAGTCATCTCATGTCCAGTAATGGTAAATGATTATGGTTATGAGAGGTAAATAAGGATGTTAAAAGTAAAATCATGGAACTAAAACCCCTCTTTATAGTAATCATACACATTCCCTAAAACCAAGAATGATATTGAGAAGGTCCTTTCTCATATAAACCTAGAATTTACAATATTTTTTTCATGATGCACATAATCATGCACATGATTATACAGACCTCACCACCATTTAGTCATTTTCATGAAATGATTTATTCTGAATATTTTTTTGATGAATGATAACAGACATCTAATTTAACTTTTATTTACAAAAATTTTATAATTTTTTTTGTATATACTTAACTTATGATTCATATTTTATAGTGTTCAGAATTTGATGTTTTAATTTTTGGAGCTTTATGAAGTCAACTAAACTATATAAAAAAATATGTTGTTATAGATTTAGTGTTTATTATAAGTAGATATATATCTTAGAGACTACCATTGGGAGTATTTGACACTGATTTTTATAAATTTATAATTAGTCATCAAGGACTGGAAGTTGGACATAAACTAAAAAAGTTGATTACATTTGATATGTGAATTATCTCAATGTTGTGAGAGAAATCATTTTTATACTTTTTCTAGGTGTTCTCAGAGCTTCCATGTGTATGGATTTTTTATTATATAATATTTAAGTTCAATTTTTTTAATAAATTATTCTAATACTAATTGATCAATGAGATTCTGGGGATAAGGATATATATCTTCTTGACATTGAGTACAATGAAGTATGTTGAAGACTTACCATTTGTTAGGTTGATCAATGTGGTTCTTGAGGATAGATCTTCAAGTTTCTGATAGTTCTTCAAATAATTTCTTTAATAGAAAACATCTATATTCCAATCATGTCAATCAATGATGTTCTAGGTTTGGAATTTATGACTCTATAATCTAGTATCTGATACTCTTAACTCTTTAGATTAAAACTGAAAATTTCTTATAATAATAATTATTGGTAATATCCTTTAATAAGATCCATTTTATAAGTATATATATTGCCATTTGGAACTCAATGATTGGCTTCCATCTGCATTGTTCTTATTTAAAATTGTATTATTTATCTTGGTTATTTTAACGCCCTGACCCCAGAAGCCCAGAGTGGGTGAATTATTTTAATATATTGGCATGATTACAAGGAATCAAGTCCTGAAATACTGGTCAGTTTACCAGTCTTGAAAAATTGATTATATACATGAACGTTACATTACACATTTGAAAACAAAAAAACATAAAATATGTTTTTAGAATTCCATTAATACCCTAGCTTAACCCTACTTATCAATCATAATACACGTCTTGTAATCCTGGGAAAATTAAACATAAGAAAGTGGTGATCTCAAATGCTCAGTAAGGAAACAAATGTAGCGGAAACTATCACAAATAATCACAAACATTTAAGGAAATGTATAAAATTAAGACAAAATCCTTTTAATACTATTCATAACCACTTTTTGAATGGCTATTTTGGTAAGTTGTGATGCTCTCAAACTTGGTGTTGCGTTTAGAGCAATCTATTGAATTATTTTAATAAGGTAAGGTAATATAAAATATTGGGGTGTTACATTCTACCCTCCTTCAATAAATTGTGTCCTCGCAATTTGAAATTTTTCTTCGAAAATAAATGGTTAAAAATAGAAAAATACCTTTGTGGAAAACCCACATCAAACATTGGGTTAATAAAATTTAGTCTTAATTAGAGGGAATGGGAAATGAAAAAGTCACCACCAAATTATGATCTCTATTAGGAGAACATTGGTGTCCATTAGAGACACATAATTGGAGGAAAAACGTAAATATTTATAGGGGTGATTGAGGTCATCAATCACAAACCAGTGTAAAATTGAGGGTCTCAAAGCCATCAATCTAAGATGATGTAAAATATCATCTATTCAACAAAACATATGGTATTAAGGAAACACATTTTTGGTTTTAAGATCCCTTACCTAACGTTTAAGAATTAATATATTCATAAAATAAGAGGGAATATATATATATATATACTTGACAAGTAGAGTTTCATCCTTCATCTAATTTCTACCACAAACTCATCTTTCACTCAAAAAGATAATACAATTAAAAAATATTTTATTTATCTTAATCATATGGGGTTTAAAAAAATGAATTTACAATTTATCTGTCAGAACATTTAAAATAAACTACATTATACAAACCAATACATCACATAGGCCAGTGGTAGGTGATGTACCCCTGTTTCTCTTCGGTTACGGGTTCAAGTATCACCGCCTTTCCAGATGCGACCGGTTGTTGCCCGACCTCCGGGTTGTCCGTTTTATAAAAATGTAAAAAATAAACGTAAGAAATGATATATCTTTAAAAATAGTATCCAATGTCAAAATTAATCGATTCTAACCTTTAGACTTATCAAAAGTACTTCTGCCCAAACTCATAGTCCAAATTTATATGGAAGGTATACATAATGAAGATCATTTTTGCCATGTAATAAAAGGTGAATACCTTCATCATGTATTCATTTAAAACACTGTAACACCCTGAATTACCATAAAATATTATTCATTACATTCACGCTCCCTTAGTCCTTATAGAACACTAGATATACTCATTCTACCCAAAAATGTTGTAAACTCCAACAATGATGGAATACACAAATCATTAATCAGTTTCAAGGTAGTCAAGGATATCCAATATAATTTATCCAAACCAATCATATATTATTCCAAAATCACTACCTCATTATCAGAACTATGTTATGGATTATCTTTCTCTCAACCATATATTTTCCAAATAATATAACCTACTTTTGAGTCAATTTTCTTGGTTCCATACAATCTCATGTCCTTAATGATATAGTACTGCAATACAATCCTTATATACTCTATAATTGTTATAACATGTACATAATTAATAAAATACTCAAATGACACAATACTTTAATAACAACATAAGAACTCCAATATTTTCTCTTCATCTTCAGTAGTATCATAACATGATTATTATCCAATAGCTGCAATTGGGGTATACTCTGATGACTTGGACATTGATTTTTGTAGTTTTCCAACTCTATGCAAATGAGGCATTGTACATTTGAAAACTTTTTCTTACCCTTGAAATCACATACTGGGAGTCCCTTTTCTCCACACTTATAATAAAATCCCATTACCTTCAAGCATTTACCAAGGTGATTCTATCCACAGTTATCACATATGGGAAAATCCTTCTTTCCCCACTTCCCTTTATCCTTATTTCTCTCTTCCATCCTTTTCTTCACTTTCTTCCCTTCAAAGCCATAGGGCTCAAATAATTCTTTACTTATCTTATTAACACATGATACTATTTCTTCATATGCTGAGAATAAGTGGGAGACTATCTCCCTTTTAAATGTTGTCTTAATACCATGAAAGATATGATCCTTCTTAATATTTATATCATGCATATTGTGGGAATTCTCATTTCTTCTATTAGGCGCCATTTATAAACAATGGCATACACTAGGTCATTTTAGGAATCACAATGCATAATTCCGAACTTATAAAATATCTAACATAAATTAAAGAGATTATGAAAATAATATATAATCATAAAATGTTTTCATTGAGGAATTATTTACTCTTAAATCCTTCAAAATGTCTTGTAATGAAAATGTGAATTATCCTAATCGTATCTCCCGGGAGTGTCGTAACCAAAAGTGCAACAAGGCTCATTGTCATTTTCCAGGATACCCCGGGTCAAGCCCAAGACTCTTTGTCGATGTTTTCAATCCTATGTACATCTGTTCCAAAGCCACCTCTACCTGCTCATATCCATACAAGGATTTATTTCATGGAAAATATAAAAAATCTCTAAATTATTTAAATTCTAGGGAGTTCTTCTATAAAAACCCTCAAAGTCTATCTTAGGGTAATGTTCTCGAATCAGAGTTTATCTAAATCTATTTCCAAGGTTATTGATAAAGTTCATCTGATACAAATATAAGGCCTCAAATCTATAATCCCAGAGTCGGTGCATGATTTTAATACATTGGCATGATTACAAGAAATCAAGTCCCGAAAGACTGATCAATATAGCAGTCTTGGAAAATAGATTACATACATGAAAATTACATTACACATTATAAAATAAAACACAACATAAATTATCTTTTGACAATGCCATTAATCCTCTTGATTAACCCTGCTTATCAATCATAATACACTTCTGGGAATCCTGGGAAAATAAAACATAAGAAAGGGGTGATCTCAAATGCTCAGTAAGGAAATCAATATAGTAGAAACTTTCACAAATAAGCATAAAAATTTAAGGCAATGTATAAAACTAAAATAAAATCATTTTAAACATAAACTTTAGAATAATATATAAGAGATAAACCAAATAATTCCATTTACTTATTCACATGGATATTTTACTAGTCGAATAGTCACATGTAATATCAATTTCTAATTTCATAATGATGGAATGTATAATGCCAGACATCATAACCACATAGTCAAGGCATTGTGCCAAGACTACTGATAAGATTTTGTCAAGGACTTGTTCCAAGACACTATTTTGTCTCATGATACCTACTGATGCATCGAGGAGCTATAGAGGGCTCCATCCATCACTCAATAAGTCCAATGTATTCCTCATATGAAAATTTTTATACATAACATAAACATTCATATTAAAACTAGCATATGAAATGTCAATACTTTATCCATAAACCATTAATGGTATAAAAATAACACATACATAGTCACACATATCACAAAATCTCCAATACAATATGGAAGATTTTTATCATAATAAATCAACCTCGATCAAAATAATATTCAGCAAAGGATGTTGACATAGTTAGAAATGATCAGTTTAAACACTTTGTGAGAAATATCCTTTTTTCATGAAATCATTTTAAAAGTCCCAAAATTTATAAAGGAAGTCATTTAAAAGACATTTTTGAATCCATGTGTTCCATACCACTTTAAAACTTTTGAATATAATTAACATTTTAAAACATTCATGTCCATATAAATAAATTCTTAAAATCATTTTGAAAACATGGGTATTAATGAGAAAGATTCAGAAGAATAAATCTTTAAAACATTTAAAATGAAGTTTATGTAAAAGTGTCCCTTTAAATAATCCATTTTAAGTCTCTTTTATGAAACATGGACGTGGATAATAAATATTTCATAGTAAAAACATAAACATAAACAATCTCTAATAATAATGAGATTGAGAAATAAACTATTACCTTGCACTTTCCTTCGGTCGAGGGTACGTTTAACCATTTGTATAATGGTCATAGTATGTTACTAAATTATACCAGAACCATATTATTATTTATTATATCATACATGAATCATTTATGACTTTATAATACCTATTTAATAACGATTTCCATGTTAAATTAACATTTCGGGTTATAATCACTTTCTTTATCTTAGGCATTTTAACTTGTTATTCTTGATCATATAATTTGGATCATGATTTAAATACTTCCAGAATATAAAACATTATTTATATATCTAATATATTTACAATATAAATATTTATAATAGATAGACATAAGAAATAGATGTCACCATTTATGGAGACGATAGGCCGTATGTACGCATAAACACTCTTTCCGTTTTCATGTCATACTGAACGGAAGTAAGTGAATAAGATATATGTTAGTAAATACATAAAAAATAAAAAAAATAAAAAAATAAAAAAATAAATATATATATATCTAGTAGCATTATTATATAATATATTACATACTTATTAATAATATATATTTTTATAGTCATCGTTGAATGGTGAACGTGGGAAAGAATCTTATCGCGTCGTGGAGACAACAATCCGTACGTATGCACGAGTGACAATATCATTATATTGATGATGAAATTGTATGTAATTGGATGATATATCATATATACATAATAATTAACATGTTATATTTTTTATTTACATTAATTATATTCATTATTATACCCATCCAAATAAGAATTGAAAGAGATGATGAAATATTTACTTCTACTTCGGGTTCTTCATTTTTATTTGATCAAAATGAATCTTTACGATGGCTTTATAACCAAAGGAATTCCTATAGGATAAAGGATAGAAATTTGGGATGATATTTGGGTAGGGTTTGGATGAGCCAAAAGGCTTTGGAGGTGTGAAATTAAGACAAGGGGAAATTCCCTTTTATTAGAGAGATGATGGTCACATTAAGAAAAGCTTGAAATATTATATTATAATAAAATAAGTTTCGGTTTTTAGTGGATAAAAAATAATTATTTTAGAGGATAAGGTATGGATGGGTCGAAAAAATCTCAACCAATAGGTTTTATACAAGTTTATGTTACCATTTTAACCTTATCTTTTAGATTTAACTCTTAGTTAAATAGTTTAACTTTTACCATATCTTCTTGTATTCTTACATTATATGGTAAGTAAACATACACTAAACATCCAAGTTCACCTACATTTTTTCATTAATGTTATATATAATACTATTTAAGTCTTTTGGAAGAATATTAGGTTTTTATGAATATTATATCAACCAATAATATAGTATTTGTTTTGAAAATTAATTTATGTCAATTTTGAAACTATTTGGTATTTTGTTTTTGTGAAAGTCAGATTAACCATATCACTTAGAAAAAAATATATCTAATCAACCCTAAAATTCTATATAAACCTACTAAATCAGTGGAATTTATCATAAGTCTCAATTTACATTTATTTGGATATTTATAATATCAATTATTTTAATATTTCATTAATAAGGTAATTACTACATCATCATTGTGTCATAAATAAATTAAATTATTTAATGTCTAAAAATTATAAATAAACAACCATTATGTAGGAAATCTTTTTATATTTATAATGAATATTTACAGTTGAATTTATATTGTGTTTAACCCTATATAAAAAATGGTTTAGTTATTAAACTTTGAATTTAACACTTTTAACTCTTATTTAAATAATATAATAATAAATGTCCTGATATAATCCAAGAGGACCAAAGAGGATCTTATTTTTTTCCAAAGGTTGTTTTTTTTCGAGTCAAACTTATAAAATATAATTAGGACATGTGTTAGGGTAATTATAAAATCATTTTTACCCTTAATTATCCTAATTACTTTTAACCGCGATAAATAAAAGTCAAAAGATACTATTAATCAAAAAATATTTTCATCATATTTAACCAAATTTTACTTACTAATGTAAACATTATCTCTCAGATTTTTGAAATTTAACTCACAGAAGTGGTAAAATTCTGTTTTATACAAATTTGCAAAAGCTCCTAGAAGGTGGGTAAAAACATAAAAAAGTTCAATAAAATTTTATTCATATAATTTTATTATAAAATTATTCCAATGGATTACATTGAACTTATATAGGTATTATATATCTATTTTGACATTAAATAAATTGAAATAAAATAAATAATTATTTAAATAAAAAGTCAGTTTTAAATAATAACGTAGTGTTTTTCACTATACATTAAAAATTAAAAGTTTTCAGAAAATTACCAAAAATTTACCTTAAGGTAATTTAGATATTCTGAATTCAAAATTGAACTCCATTTTACCAAATTAATTACCTATAAGTTTCATTTATTAATTTAAAATTAATTCCTGTTATCAAAACCAAAAGAGGTTTTTAAAAAAAGTAAAAACTATCAAAAGATTGACATGTGTTTTTGTCAAATTTAAATGTGAAATTACTTATAATGACCTAAATTGTATTAAATGTTAAAAATATAGTCTAATTATACTTAAAATCCCATTCAAATTCATAATTTAACATAATAAATTATTTTGATTTAAAAAGTTGTTTCCAATTAAAACTTAGTATTTTTCACTATCCATCAAAATATGAAAGTTATCAGAAAAGTACCAAAAATTTGTCCAAATTAAATTTTTTATGTCCCACTTCTAAAATAAAATTTAATTTCATTAAATTGAATATATAAAAGTGAAAAATATTGGTTTTAAAAAGGGTTCTCTATTAAAAGATGGTAAAATTTCATTTTAAAATAAATACTTCTTTTATCTAAAAAAAATTAATTTGTTCTTATATTATGTCTAAGAAACACATAATATGGATGTTAAAAATATATAGAGTATATAATATTTCAAAATGAAGTTAATAATTTTCATAACTACTTTTTGAATGGCTAGTTTGGTAAGTTGTGATGTGCTGGAACTCGCTGTTGCATGTAGCGCAAGATATTGAATTACTTTAATGAGATAACGTACTATAAAATCTTGGTGTGTTATAGTTATGATTTAAAATTAAGGGTTTTTTAATTTCCGGTTACTTTCTTATTACAATCAAATCTATTGTAATATATAACATCAAGATAGTTTATATTATTGATTGATATAAACTTATAAGTTTTATTTAAACATTACTTCAACCACCTTGGGAGATTCCATACCTGGGATAATTTTTTTTTATCAAAACGATGATCTACCTTTCAGATATTATCACTTACCTTTTGGTTTTTGAGAATGTTTCTTTTTTTCCATACACTAACATGTAGTAAATGGAAGATATTTTGATTATAGAAGGTTTACCTGTAACAAAATTAAATAATTTAAATCCAGTTTGACAAAAATAATTGGTGTACTATATTTTGAATATCAGAGATATCAGATGAAGTAATTTGTTATTAACACCACTCTAGATCAGTAAAAAAATATGGAAGAATTTTTTTTTTATTTTTAAGAAATAAATTTATAGTTTTTCTTATTAGGAGAAGATGTAATATCTAGGAACATATAATATCCAAAACAATCTACTAAGTCTTATAATGAGGATCATTTGTAGTTAGAAATTTTTTTAATGGAATAAAAGTATTTAGAGAAAATTTGACATTACTAATTTTAGTAGGTTTAAGGTTTTGGATACTAGAAGGGTGATACAATACGTTAAATATCAATATTTTGATCTTCTTTTAGGGGAATTAGTTTCTTAGATGAATCTATTGTTTACAAATATTTTTAATGGATTTAAATATCTCGGTAAGAGAGATACAATGTTTGAACTAGTTGTTTGAAATATTATTAATATACTTCCATAGGAATAGGAGTCGTAGAGGATATCTATAAATGGAATGAATCATCTAATGAAACTAATATTGTTTGAACTTTTCATAACACTAATGAAATATTAAATTAGTTAAAATAGATTTAATATAGATGCAAAAAAGATAAATAAAGGAATGATTAAGTTGTATTTTATACAAATTATAGAGTTATAAATTTTAGTTTTAATAATTAAAAGCGTAAAACATTGAATAATGACTTTAAAGAGTGTTCAATAGTTAGTTATTCAAAACTTAGTGATGGTAAATTTTCTCTACTTATGAGGAATATTGATAGAAATATTGGAAAAATGAATTTCTTAAGAAAGTGAAAAATAGATATAAATGGGAATTATATAAGGGGAGATGAGATGAAGGATTCATTAGAAATTATATGTTATAAATGTAAACAAATCATGTATATACAAGACTATATTATCCTAAGTTTCTCTAAAATATCTTTAAAGTGGAATGGGAGGATGGTTTTGAAAGAACTAAACACCTTGACTATGAGTGAAGATTCTAGCACTGGTGATAGTTCAATTGAAATTAGTGATGACAATATAAATATAATGGATTTCAATTGAAGGGAACCTTGAAGTGAATCTAGCTTCATAGATAAGGTAACTACTAATTTTCTTATCAATTTTTCTTTAGAATTTTTTTGTTCTCTTTATTAGGATGATGAATATGATACTAAATCATTTTAAGATATTTTTTAATATGTGAGTATCCTATAAGAAAAAATATATTAGAAGTTGAATCTGTACAATGATTAGATCAGAGAGGATCCTAATATGTTTGATGATAAAATTTCTAAACCTACTTCTGATTGAGATTGTCAACCAATTTATATTTCAACTTCTAATTTTTAGAACATGGTTTTGAATCTAAAGTCTGATGTTAGTAGTTTGAATGTAATTTTTTTTCTTACCCATAATGGCTCGGAGCATGAGTGAATTTTTTTTCCTTATTTTACATTGATTAATAATATTTTGAAAATATTTTATGATATTTGATACCTTATAGAACATATTCCAGAAATTTTTTGTACTTTTAGAAATTCAAATTTCAAATCTTACTATTTTGTTTCGATAAGTGAACCACTATGTACCAAATGTCATAGAAGAGGTCACTATAATATTCCTTGTTCCTCAGTGAAGTTATAATATTTAACAATTTATAAATATTCTGTTTATAAATAAATGGTAGTTTTTCAATAATATATGTACCAGAAGATTGGGGTTCTAAAGTTATGATTGCTAACATCACCGAATCCAAATATGTTTGGGTAGAAAACTTTTAGTTTCATTGATCTTAGGAGAAAAGTCTCACTACATTCAGATAGAATTCTTGGTATGTAGATAATATTTTTTCTTGACACCTAACTATAAAAAATCATATTTTCAGAACATAAAAAATGTTAAGGCTGGAAATGTTTCTTTTGGAGATAATTTATGAAGTGATATTGTTTAAATTTATAATGATTATTATCTTAGTGATACTTTAATTTTAAATTCTATTTATGTTATATGACATAATCCTAATCATATTTGTGTAAGTAAACTATTTGATGAGGGTCACCCCATGAAATTTGGGAATAAAAAATGCACTATCACAAGTTTATAATGAGATCACATCTTTTCATAATATTGTGATTATAATATTTACACATTTGAACGAGAATACCTTAATTTCCAAAACTTCCTTTGTCTCAGTATAGTTTTGGATAAGTCCATGATTAGGTATAGGTGGTTAGGACATTAAAATGTTAATATTATAGCTAAAATTTATAAGTTAAGAATTTTGAATGATATTTTTTAACTTAATATTAATTCTTTTATAGTTTCTAACCCATGAAAATATTTGATTCAATGTAAGTCACATTTTAGAGAAAATTGTGAAGTTGCAGCTCTCAATACTTTATAGTAAGTTCACATGAACCTTTTAATTACAATAAATAGGGAGTATAACATTTGAATACTATGAATATATGTTAGTTGATGATTACACTAACTGCACTTTAATCTTAAATCAGAATAAATATCAAGTTTTTTTCTATTTTTTTAAAAAAATTGAAAAACATACCAATTTTCATTATCCAGAGTGATCAGGGATGATTTTTTGAATTCTTATTTTGGTTTTTTATAGTTAAAATAGATTACACACTAATTATTTTTAGAAATAACTCTATAAACAATTGGGTAGTAGAATGGTGGGAATATAAAAATCCATAAAATTTATCAGTTTATATTGTTAAAAATTGAGTAGGAAAGCATTATAAGGCCTAATCCATTAGTATTTTTTATTACACTATAAATCATCCTTTACTTCACTTGGTTTTAAATTAAATACTTTAATTATCATGGAATTACATGAAACCAAAAATTAGTTATTTGATGTTTTTATATGAACAATATTCATCTAGAATACTTAAGATAATATTCAGAATTTTGATCCGAAGGTTGATGAAGGAATTTTTATTGGTTGCACAAAAAAAATTATGGATTTTCATGATCTTATCAAAATAAAAATGATCATTAAAGTAATGTTACATGTTAAATTTTATGAGGGTGATACTTATGTGAGTTAAAACATATAGGTTATGAAATTTAAAGAAAAAAAATTCATTTTTGAAACCCCATCTGATTTAGTTTCATAATTTGAACCAAATTCATTAGAAATATCTTTCAATATGATAGTCTAATGGATGATATTAATCAGATAGATGAGAAAAAATTAATTTTCACTAGAAAAAAGATAATCCCTAGGAATCATACCATTGATAATATCATTAGTGAGGTAGATCAACTAATTAGAACTTTAATTTCTTTATAAAATAAATTCAAGATTTTTACATTCTTATCTAAATATGAACCTAAAATGATTGATGATGCCTTTGGTGATGAGAGGAAGATAATTCACATGAAATAAAAAATTAATCAATTCTAAAAAACCATTAGGTTTAGATTTTGGTTTAATGTATGAATTATAATCCATTTAGAAGAGTAAAATGGTCCTTATGAAATAAGTGTGATGAGAATGAAACACTTATCCAGAATTAGGATAAACTAATTACTAAGTGTTAAAACCAGCAAGATGACGCATACCTTGGATAAAATTTTTCTAAATTACCTAGAATAAAATTTATTCATATTTTATTGTATTTTATAGATATTATATATTTTACTTTATTAAAATGTATTAATGTTTTCTTTTCTTAATTTTTATGCTTACGAGGAGGTTTATGTTAAAATACCTCCTAGATTTTAGATACCCAATTTTTTTATCATGTTTTCAAACATACTAAGGTTATTTACATACTTATCTAATTTTTTATTTAAAAATGAATTTTTTAAAGTAATGACATTATATACTTTTTTTTATCAAGAATTTTTTAAAGAAACAAGAATCATATAAATCAATGTTGAGGATATTGTTTTTAATTAAATATAAAAAATGACTACAATATTTTTTCTGAACTTATGCCAAATGAATTTGATATGAGTGTGATGGGTGAAATTACCTAATTTTTTGTCTTCAAGATAAATCAAAGACTGGAAGGAACTATTTTAACATAATATTTCTATATTATTGTAAAGACCCAGGAATTTACATGTATTTTTTTTTCATTAAATGGAAATTTTACGAGCCTGTGAAAATTGAAGGCACGTAATTTCGAGGCCCGGAGTGCCCAGAATGAATTTCTGAAATTTTGTTCAGGTACGTTCAGTAAATGTGTGAGCAGTTTTTTCTAATTTTGAACTGGTGCTCGAAATTGAAATCCGAGGGCACTGTTGAACTCGTAGCGCCAATATTTTCTTAAGAATACTTTAACCTCAACAACAGTTGGTCGAGAGTGAAAGATAAATTTTGGGTTTTTTGTGGAAATAATAATAATAAAATAAACACACGTTTTCTTTTATTTTGCTGTAACCACCCTCCATGTGGAAGTTGGGAAGCAGGGACTGCCAGACCTTAACCTCCCATAAGAGTTTATGATAGTGGGGACCGCCTGAGAATAACCTTCAATGAGAGGTTATGGTGGTGGGGACTACCTGTGGTCTAAACCTCCCCAACTCCCTCATTAATGTGGAGGAGCCTCTTGAGCTTCCTGCACATTAATTGTGCCAACCCTCCTTAATTAATTATGTCAACCCTTGTTATCCTCCAATTTAAATTTTACGCCAATGCAACCCATTTATTGTTTCCAATTAATTAAGCCAACTTTGATCGCCAACAAATTAAATAGATAAACATTTTTTATTTGGTTGGCTATTAATTTTTTGGCAAAGTATTGGAAAGGGAGGATTGGGAGAACTTGGGAGAAAGATCTCCAATGAAGAATTCTATGCCAATAAAGAACACCGACCTCTTTTGACCTTCTTCCTCGGGGCATCTTCTGATGTTGGGCATGCTCATCTATGGTGAACCGATGACTGTACTACCTCTTTGCGCCAACATCATCAAGAGAACGAGATAGGGGTTTAATTGTGTTTGATTATTTTTGGGATGTTGTTGGGTGATGGATTGATATTATTCTCTCTAACATTCATGATAATGCTTTGAAATTCAAGAAGGAATTGAACCGCTTGCTACCACTCTAAACGTGGAGGGTGCGGGCCAAACAAACATGGCCCGACCCCTCCGCCGATCTTCTTTGATGTGTACTTAAAAATGGAGGATGGAGACGAAGGAAAAGACGCCGCCACCTACGGCCTCCGTGACCCGCACCACCCCGCTGCACTTCCCCCTAGCTAAACCAGCCACAAGCCACCGCGCTGCCCTGGGCCGAACCCACTTTCCGCGCCACCGCTGTGCGAAGCCTCCATGGAACCACCGTGCTGAGTCGTCGTGCCGCCGCCGTTCGCCATGCCGAGCCGCCGTGCTACCACCGTCCGCTGAGCCACACCACCGTACGTCGAGATGTGTTGCCGTTCACCGAGCCATGCCGCTGTCTAGGCAGAGCTGAGCCATGCCTCCGCAGCTGCCATGCCCTTTCCGCGGCCCTCCGAGCCGCCTGAGCCGCCCTCGCCGCAGCCTTGCGAGCCGCCCCGAGCCGAGCCGACCCGTAACCGTGTCGTTCCATAGGCGAGCCGCCCTAGTGTCACCCTCTGAGGCCGAGCCACCTCCGCGGCCCCTCTCGGTCGTTAGACCGAACCCAACAGGCCGGTCGCTCCGATAGGGTCAGACCAGACCTAGGCCCACTATGACCCAATAACTTTCTTTTGGCCATAACATTGGCACCAAATATATATTTGAAGAACTATCTGCGATGCTAAAAATCATTGAGCGAGAACGTCCCTTTGAGTATACTCCACTAGAGTTTTGGAATGTGATTGGGTACGATCAGGTTGGATCGAGCACAAATCCAATCGGGCCCCCGGACTAAAAGGCTAATAACTCACAGACCGGGTATCCGTTTTATGCGCCGCCTGTTGCGTTGAGACCCCTATGACGTAGCGGACCTTTGAGATACTTCTTCATAGGAATTCATGACAGTTGGAGTGTTGTCCAGTAGCTTGTTGAGTGTATCCTCCCAGAGATGAGGTAGTATAGTGCGAAGACCTATTAGCTGGCTGAGACCTGAGAACTACTGACATATTCGACTTGGAGTGACTCGATAGGCCCAGTGGGGAGCAACTTGGGGACACGGTAGACCCATAGTGGGGAGGGCCTTAGGGATGCAGCAGACCCACTGTGCTCGACAGGAGAAGTACCTCAGCAGGCCCCAAGGGGGAGAACCTTGGTGACATGGCAGACCCACTGTACTCGACACGAGGAGTACCTTAGCAGTCTAAGTTTAGTGGAAAGCGACTTGGGGTCACGGCAGGACCAATGTACTCGATAGAGGAGTATTTCTCCCGTATCTGAGGTTTCGACAATGTGACTGGGGATGTTACTTGATACTACCTCCTAGAATTAATCCTGGTGTGAGTTGAGTCAGTTCCTCTATGTTTTCCTCTTCATTGATATAAATTTCTTGATATCTTAGTTATATGTATGGGCATATTCCTAAGTAAGGTTATCTGTGGATTTCATACTTTTTGGTTTATCCTTGATAAATTTTTTGAGACCTAGAGGGTCTCGGGGTCTCTACTGAGGGTCGTTATGCTCACCCCTACACAGGATATTACCTCACCTTATTGTGTTGGATGTAGACGATTGAAAATGCTGACTGAGGCTGAGTGTACCAAGAGTGGACGGTACCTAGTGGTGGACTATACGACGATCCAGTACACGGAGGAGACAGATGAATGAGGAGTGCTGAGGAGGCGATATGTATCTACCCTTCATGTAGGAACCTCGGAGGAAGATCTAGTAGTTTTATTTTCTCTTTCTTTAGTTGTATTATATCAAAGTCATACTTGTACTTTCCAGTTGGGCTTGTATTCTGGCCCCTTTTACTTTGAGTAGTCTTTTGTTATACAATTTACATAGTGTTTTTTATCCACCTGTGTACTTTCTTGTGTGTGTTTTTACGGGTTATTAATGAAATTACTTCCTAGTTTTAGGGAATTACGCCTTTGTTGCTAGTCGCCTGCCCTATTCCTATGGAAGGTGTGCTTGGGATAGTCACGGCACGGGCCCCGGGGGACGGGTCGGGATAAATTGGTATCTGAGGAGTCGGTTCTACTGTAGAACTAGGACTCTGATATTTTCTGTGTGGAAATAATTTTAAGGGTAATGAGTACGGTTTTTAGTTCAGGGATTCCAGTATTGGTACGGTGGCCGACGCATCCATACATCAGGACTGTGACTTTTGATTACTGACTTAATACGCGAAGACACTGATTGCATGTGTGTTTTCAAATTTTTTCTTTTTTGATATTTTGAGTCAGCTCACCCGGTATAACATTCATCTCACTAAGAATAAATGTTGACCGTGGAACTACTTTTTCTTTTTAGGATGCCTCCAAAAAGACAACCAATTATAGTTCCGAGAGTTGTACGCACTGATAACCCAACAATAGACGAGGCCTCGATGTAGGGCCCTCTTCTAGTAGTGGCACCAGCGGAGGCACCAACGGTAACTTTTCCCATTGGGATACCGATTCCACCAGCCCCATCAGTAGATGGTGCATTCCGCTTGAGCACATTTCATGAGTTCTAGTGCCAAAGGCCACCCAGGTTCAGGGGAGATGCAGACCCGCAGGGAGCTGAGGATTGGCTGGAGGCCATGGTGAGAATTTTCTGATTGGTAGGGACACCAACAGACCTCATGGTGATTCTTGCTGCCAGCCTTCTATAGGAATGAGTAGGCAGATGGTGGAGGTTGATGCTTCAGATCCACAATGAGGTGACGCTTCTCTGGGCAGACTTTGAGAGCCTATTTCGGGTGGAGTTTGTTCCAGCGACTCTTCACATAATGCACATTCAGGAGCTACTTCATCTGTAGCAGGGCAGCATGACTATGGCTCAGTACTCAGCGAGGTTCACAAACCTCTCACGTTACTCCACCGATATGTGGTGGGACCCATTATTCAGGGCCCAATCCTTCAAGCATGGACTCAGAAGGAAGATCAGGGCTTCAGTGATCTCACTCAGCATCCCGACGCAAGTGGGGGTGTTAGAGAGAGCCCTCTTGGTGAAGAGTTTCCTTGCCGAGCAGTCACCAACCGCGAGATACACCACCAGTTGTCACATAGAAGAGTCTTCTGTAGATGGTAGTAGATAGACGTCACAGAGGTCCAAGAGGACCAGACCCATAGGTGGACAACCGCATGATTCTGAGTCGGTTGTGCGGGGCACCCGAGGCGAAGACAGACATGCCAGGAGCGAGCGGTGTTTCACAAGAGGAGAGTAGGGTCACATGGCACGTGACTGTCTAACCCGCCATTCGGATGATAAGCAGATGGTTGAAGGACCGCCCAGGTAGAGATAGAGGTTCCATCGAGGTGGTCCACAGGGAGCAGGCAGACGTGGTAGAGGGGCTGGTCGTGCAGCTGGCGGTGGGCGACAATTCGAGATATTACCACCACCACCACCACCCCCAGGAGGTCCACCCTGACCGTAGGGAGTAGGTGGACAAGGGAGACCTAAGATCCAGTTAGTAGAGGCTTACGATCATGGCACTCTCGAGATGAATCGATGTACGATTTGTGTCCACTCCACCATAGCTACAGTACTTATAGACACATGAGCCAGTCACTCTTTTATTTCCAATTCCCTCGTTCAGAGCTCGGAGATTACGATGCAGCCTCTGGCTCGATCCTTACAGCTAGAGACTCCTACAGTATATGATTCAACGATTACACACTGGTTCCGGCAGTGTGAGCTTACTCTAGGAGGTGAGAGCTTCGGCTGGGATCTCCTAGTAGCAGCGTTGAAGCCTTACAATCTTATCTTGGGTATGGTCTAGTTATCTATAGTCCATGCTTAGATTTATTGTATTAGGGGAAATGTGTGGTGTTTCCGCACAGATGGGACCGGGTTTACCTTCACTTGCGATAAGGGATCCTTTACTGCGCAAGATGGACTTACCCAGAGGAGGGTGCAACTGATTACTCATCAGTTGGATATCCTTACCCTTAGAGTAGTTTATGTGGAGAGTCCGAGCTATCCTGTAGTGGTGGACCAGTATATAGATGTATTCCCTGATGATGTCCCAGGTCTACCTCCTCGCAGAGAGGTGTACTTTTACATTGACTTGTACCCCGGGATTACACCGATATCTACACCAGCATATCGGATGACTCCCGTGGAGCTTCCCAAACTGCAGGTACAACTATAAGACTTGCAGGGGAAGGGGTTCATCTGGCCCAGTATTTCACCTTGGGCAGCGTTGATTCTATTCAACAAGAAGGCATATGGGAGCTTGAGGCTTTGTGATGACTACCAGTTCCTGAACCAAGTGACGGTGAAGAACAAGTACCCACTCCTGAGGATTTTTGACCTCTTTGATCAGCTGAAGGGAGCACATTGGTTCTCTAAGATAGACCTCAGATTAGGCTATAACCAACTCATAGTTCGAGATGAGGATGCGCAGAAGATGGATTTCAGATTTCAGTACGACCACTATGAGTTCTTAGTTATTCCATTCGGTGTAACAAACACTCCAACAATGTTCATGGGACTCATGAACAAGGCCTTTCAGTCATACCTTGATTGTTTTGCACTAGTCTTCATTGGAAACATTCTGATCTACCTGGTTACTGAGGAGGATCATGCCAATCAGTTGCAGGTAGTACTAGACACACTCTGAGAGCACTAGATTTAAAGTAAATTCTCAAAGCGCCAGTTTTGGATCCGAGATGTTCAATTTCTGGGACATGTCATAACGGAGGCTGGAGTTGTAGTGGATCTAGTGAAGATTTTGGTCGTACTTTCTTAGGAGTCACCCTAGGAGTGTGATAGAGGTACAAAGTTTTCTGAGTTTGGACGGATATTACAAGAGGTTTGTACCAGACTTCTGCAGAGTTGTAGCAACACTATCAGCCTTAACGAAGAAGTTGAAAACCTTCGTGTGGATAGAGATATTTCTGCAGAGTTTTCAAAAGTTGAGGTAGAGGCTGACTAGTGCCCCCATCTTGAGGCTTCTAGAGGAGGGAGTAGGGTATGTAGTCTATGGCAGCACATTAGGGACTGGGATCAGATGTCTCTGGATGCAGAAGAAAGTAGTGATCATATATATCTCTCGATAAATAAGATAACATGTGGAAAACTATGCTACCCATGACCTGGATTTAGCAGCAGTGGTCTTCGCCTTGAAGATGTGGTGACACAAACTGATGGGAGAGAATTTTACTGTGTAAAATGATCACAAGAGTCTCAGGTATATCTTCTTCCAGAAGGACCTGAACCTGAGAAAGTGATGTTGGCTTGAGTTCATATAGGATTATGACTTAGAGATAGTATATAATCCTGGGGAGGGGAACGTTGTTGCATATGCACTCATCATGAGATCTGTTATAGAGTTTCTAGGCGAGACGATAGAGCATCTAGATGCTTTACATATATCCTTTGTCGATAGAGATGGAGTATTTTTCATTCAGTCTCTTATAGTCACTCCTCCACTTCTTCAATGAGGCAGAGAGGAACAACATGCGAACACTGACTGCGAGGCACGACGTGCTCATATATCCACCAGACTTGCACTTGATGGAATTTTTTATGGTGGGGAGCATGTCATCCACTTTAGAGGATGTGCCATGGTACCAGTGTCACTTCAGGAAGAAGTGTTGAGGGATTTTCACACATCCCCTCTAGCGGTACATCCAGGAGTGGAGAATATGTACCAGGACCTTCGATGACAGCACTGGTGGCCGGTAATAAAGAAAGCAGTTGCATAGTTTGTCTCTCGGTGCCTCACATGTTAGCAAGTGAAGGCAGAGCATCAGGTACCAGCAAGCTTGGTTTGGCCTTTAGAGGTCCCTGAGTGGAAGTGGGATTGGATATCCATGCAATTTGTGACAGGACTTCCATATACATCCAGGGGACATGACTCTATTTGGGTGATCGTCGACTGACTGACCAAGTCAGCCCACTTCCTTCTGATCAGAGAGAAGGGTTCAGTAGAGATCTTGGGATGCCTCTATGTGCAGAAGATTGTGCAGCTACATGGAGTACCCTCTACTATTGTCTCTGATCGTGACACATGATTTACTTTCCAGCTATGGAAGGGGTTGGAGGAGGCTTTTGGGATGCCGCTTCGTTTGAGAACTGCTTTCCATCCCCAGACGGATGGTCAGACTGAGCGGACCATTCAGAACCTCAAGGACATGATGCGTGCTTGTGTCCTTGACTTCCATCGCAGTTGGGAGGATCACTTACCTTTGGGTTATTTTTTATACAACAACAACTATCACTCCACCATAGGGATGGAACCTTTTGAGGCGTTGTACGGGCAACATTGTAGGTCACCATTGTGCTGGACTAACCTAGGGGAGTCTACACTAGTGGGACCAGAGATGATACAAGCTACCACAGAGAAAGTGCAGAACATCTAGGAGTGGATGAAGACTACACAGAGTAGGCATAAGTCATATGCCAAGAGGAGAAAGAGACATCTAGAGTTCGAGGATGGAGACCACATCTTTCTACGGGTCTCACCTCGATGAGGTTTACATAGATTTTGCCGAGACGACAAGTTATCACTGAGATTCATCAGACCTTTTCAGGTCCTCAACATAGTTGGAGATACGGCTTATCGATTAGCTCTTCCACCTCAGTTGGACCAAGTGCATGACTTCTTCCATGTCTCCCAGCTGAGGAGATACAAGCATGACCCTTCTCACATCATCGACCATGGAGATCTGGACATCAACATTGGGGAAACTTTTACGGAGGTTCCAATAGAGATTGATGCTCGATAAGAGCGGGTCCTTCATGGATGGTCAATACCCCTGGTGCGCATTTGATGGTAGCACAGAAACCTCTAAGAGAGCACATGGGAGTGGATGGATCATATGTGTGCTCATTACCCCCACTTGTTTATGGATTTTTAGTTGTGGCTTACAGGGACGTAGAGTCCTGAGGTGGGGAGAATGTAAAAACTCAAAATTTCCAGGTAAATTTTTTTTAGGTAATTGGGAATTTTACAAGCCCATGAAAATTGACGACGCGTAATTCTGAGGCCCGGAGTGCCCAGAATGAATTTATGAACTTTTGTTCGGGTACGTTCAATAAACGTGTGAGTGGGTTTTTCTAAATTTTGAACAGTTTCTCGGAATTGAAATCCAGGGGAACCATTAAAATCACAGTACCAAGATTCTTTTAAGAATACTTTCACCTCCATGGAATTTGGTTAAGGATGAAAGATAAATTTTGGGTTTTTCGTGGAAATAATAAAAATAAAATAAACAAACATTTTATTTTATTTTGTTGTAACTACCCTCCATGTGGTTGTTGGGAAGTGGGGACCGCCAGACCTTAACCTCCCATGAGAGGTTATAGTGGTGGGGACCTCTAGAGGATAACCTCCCATGAGAGGTTTTGATGGTGGGGACCATATGAGGTCTAAAACTCTTCAACTGCCACATTAATGTAGAGGAGCCTCTTGAGCTTCCTCCACATTAATTGTGCCAACCCTCCTTAATTAATTTTTCCAACCCATGGTATCCTACAATTTGAATTTTATTCTAGCACAACCTAATTCTTTCTGCCAATTTATAACGACAAATTTGATTGCCAAAAAATTAAATAAATAAAGCTATTTTATTTGGTTGGATATTCAGTTTTTGGCAATGTATTGGCATGGGAGGATTGGGAGAACTTTGGAGAACGCTCTCCAACAATGTATGCTCCACCAACGAAGAACGCCGAATTCCTTCGACCTTCCTCCTCGGGACTTTTCCGACATGGAATGTCCTCATCTACGGTGAATCAAAGACCGTACTACCTTCATGCGCCAACATCATCAAGTGAATGAGGTAGGGGTTTAATTGTGTTTTATTTTTTCTAGAAGTTATAAGGTGATTGATTGATATTATCATCTCTTCCGTTCTTGATAATTCTTTGAAATTAAAGAAGGAATTGAATAACTTTCTACCTCTCTAAACGCGGAGGGTGCGGTACAAACAAATATGGCCCGACCCCTCTGCCAATCTTCTTTGATGTGTACTTCGAAACGGAGGAAGGCGACGAAGGAAACGACGATGCCAACCGTGGCCTCCATGACCTGCGCTGCCCCGTGGAACTTCTCCCCCACTGACCGAACTAGCCACGAGCCTCCACGCCGCCCCAAACAGTACCCTCTCACTACGCCGCCACTGAGTCGATCCGCCACCGTGCTGAGTCATTGCCCCGCCGGCGTCCGCCGTGCCGAGCCGCTGTGCCACTGGCGTCAGCCGAGCCACACCATCGTCCTCCTAGCCGGGATGCTATCTGAGCCGTGCCACTGTTTGGGCCGAGCCGAGCCACGCCACCATCATGCCGAACCGTGGTCTGGGCCGAGCCGAACCACGCCGTTGTGCCCTCGCTGTGGCCCTCCGAGCTGCCCGATCCGCCTTTGCTGTGGCCTTGCGAGTCGTCCTGAGCCGAGACAGCCCGCGACCAAGGTGTTCCGCGGCTGAGTCACCCTCACGACACCCTCTGAGGTCGAGCCGCCTCTGCGGCCCCACTCGGCCGTCAGGCCGAACCCAACGGTCTGGGTCGGTCCGACCGTGTCAGACCGAACCTGACCCACTACGACCCAGTTACTTTCTTTTGGCCATAATTTTAGAACCGAACATCCATTTGACGAACCGTCAGCAGTGATGGAAATCTTGGAGAGAGAAGTTCCATTTGAATATAGTCCTCTAGAGTTTTGGACTACGATGGGGTACAATTAGGTTGGATCGAGCACGAATCCAACCGGGCCCCTCAGACAAAAAGGCTAATAACTCACAGACTGGGCATCCGTCTGACGTGCCGTCTGTTGCGTTGTGACCCATATCACGTAGCGGAACATTGAGATACTTCTTTGTGATAATTTGTGACAGTTGGAGTATCTTCCAGTATCTTGTGGTGAGGATCCTCCCTAAAACGAGTGAGCATAATGTGGAGACCTAGTAGTTGACTAAGACCTAACGACTATTGACCGATTCAACTCAGAGTGACTTGACAGGCCTAGTGGGGAGCACCTTGGTGATGCGGTATACCCACAGTGGGGAGCACCTTGGTGATGCGGCAGACCCTCGGTACTTGACAAGAGAAGTTCCTCAGCATGCCATGAGGGAGAGTGCCTTGGTGACGTGGCAGACCCACGGTGGGGATGGCCTTGGTTATGTGGCAGACCCAAGATACTCGACAGGAGGGGTACCTCACCAGTACAAGGTTAGTGAGATTCACCTTGGTGTCATGGAAGGCCCACTGTACTCAATAGAGGAGGAGTTCTCCAACAGCTGCAGTTTCAACAATGTTACTGGGGATGTTACTTGATACGACCCCAAGAATAAATCCTGGTGTGAGATGAGCTAGTTCCTCTATGTTTTCCACATAATTGATATGGATAACAAGATAAAATAGGTATATGTATATGAATATTCATAAGTAAGGTTATCTGTGGATTTCTTACTTTTTGGTTTATCCTTGATAGATTTTGTGATACCTAGAGGGTCTCGGTGCCCCTACTGAGTATTGTTATACTCTCCCCTGCACGGGCTATGCCCACATCTTGTTGTGTTGGATGCAGACGACAGACATCGCTGACTGAGGTTGAGAGTACCAGGACGGTATGGTACCTGGTGGTAGACTATACGACAAGTCGGTACACAGAGGAGACATACGGACGAGGAGTGATGAGGAGGCGATCTGTACCTACCCTTCAGGTAGTAACCTCAGAGGATGATCCAGTAGTTGTATTTTCTCTTTCTTCGGTTGTATTATATCACAATTGTACTTTTAATTTCTAGTTTTGATTGTATTCTAACCCCTTTCAATTTTAGAACCCTTTTTTATACAATTTACTTAGTGTTTCGTATCCAGCTGTGTGCTTGCTTGTGTGTGTGTTTACAGGTTATAAAGGCAATGCCTTCCTAGTTTTAGATAATTACTCCTTTGGTGCTAGTCGACAGCCCATGGCCTATGGAAGGAGGGCTTGGGGTAGTCACGACACAGGCCCCAGGGGACATGTCATGACAATTATAGATTTACTTAAATGTTTTTGGTTTTGATAATGCTTGTAAGAAAAGTAATCTAGTAGGTGAAACATGTAAATTTATCTAATGAATCAAAGATAGCGGTAGATTAGAGTTTTTTAGAGGGATGATCAAAAGAATATGTTACTTTATAGTTAGTAGAATGAAAATTTTGTACGCTGTGTGATTATGTTTAGGATTACATGCTAATTTAAAATAATCCCATCATATGGTAGTTAAATTTATCTTCCACTACCTTAAATCGTCTTCAGAACTTAGATTGTTTTTTCTGTTTTGGATCTGATTTTACTATTAAACATTAATGGTTTTCAAATTTTAAATGTTTTATAATGTATTAGAAAAGTAATTCCAAAAATTATCATTTTCATAGATAAAATTCAGTTTATTTTCCAAGTTAGAAGTAACATTATATTTTACTTTCCACTATTGAAGTTGAATTTCTGATAGTTGGAAGTCATTTCAAAATTTTGTATTGATTCACAACATACTCAGTAATTTTAGGATGAGTTTTATTAGACTCTGATTCTTAATAATGACAAAAAATATATTTATTTGTATAAGAATAAATCTCATAATTATTCATATAAACAAATGGACATTAGACACTATTTACTTTGTAACCACACATTAAAAAGAGATATTGTTTTGAATTTTTTTTAAACTGAATATAATCTTGCTGATATATTTACTTAACCATTATTCAAAAAGATTATAAAATATTAATTAGAATATGGGTATTATTTATGTTAAGTGAGAATTTTTCCACTTATTTTTTATTCATTATTTTAACTTTAGAAAATTCCTTGACTAAGGGGATGGAATTTATTTGTTTATATAACTATAATAAATCTTTATGAAGGTAAATTATATATTATGAAATAAATTTTAAAAGATGTTTTAAGATATATTTGGAATATTTTCTAGATATATGTCTTATAGAAGTTTTTTTTGTAATTTTTACTAATTGGTAGTTATCTTTTATAAGTTACTTTTTATTTCTTGTATTTTTCTATCACAAAAATATTTTCTCTATAGTTTATAGTTTAGTTTTATGCAGGAGTCTTTTACTATTATATATTATTGAGTTTACTATATATAGTTCCGAAAGTTACTCTAACACATGTTTTTGGGTATTTGATTTTACTTTTACATATTCTAAAGTTACTTTTATATATTATGAATTTAATTTTATATATTCTTAATGGTTACTATAATAGTTTCATTGGGTTACTCTTGGTTTCACTTTATTATTTTCTTTTTTTACTGTTGTTGGTTTATTTTCAATAATCCCAAAGGGGAGAAGGGTAAGTATTTATTTTCATCTTAAAGGGGAATAAAGTTGAATAGTTTTAGTGGATAAATGTTGTGTGTTCCAAATGGTTTAGTAAGGTGGAAGAAATATAATACCTAGGGGATAAATCTTTTCAAATATTTGTTTCATATCTCAAGGGTGGAAAATTTAATAGAAGTTTTTTTTAGAGTTTTTCTTATTATTTTTATTTAATTTTTAATTTACCTATTATTAAATTTGTACTATTTTGTTTTTATGAAATGAGTTATTCTGAATCTATTATTTTAATGAATTTTTACATGATCCTTGATTTAATTTCACTTATTTGATGATTTTTTAGTTTTATTTATTATGTAGAAAATAATTATGTTTTTCAAGTTCTAGTGAGGTAAAACCAAAAAATTAATTTCTTGATCTTTGTGATGTTAACTAAAATATATCAAATTATATATATAGTGTTTTGCTTCCATGTTTGTTATAAGTACCCAATAATATTAGATATTAACCTTGGGAGTTTATTGTATATACAGTTATAAATTCATATAATGGATTTAGGTAATAAAATTTACATATAAGATAAAAGATTTGATTATGTTAAAGTTATCTGATTTCTCAGTTTTATGAGAGACTTATTTGATATTATTTTTGAGTATATTGTTAGAGATTCTGTATGTGATATTTTTCTTTATAAATTATTTTATTTCTATTAATATGTTCTTTACTCCAATCCAATGAGTCAAATGATATTTGGGGACTAGAAATAATTATCTTTTCAACATTGAGAGTGAAAAATTATTGTGAAGGAATTTTTAATGATCAAGTTTATCAAAGAGGTTCTAATGGATAAATGTTATTTATTCCAAATTTTTTTGAAGTCATAGAGTTTTTAAATTGAATTTTCCAAATAGGTGGATCACCAATGTTCTAGGTTCCGAACTTTTATCCATTGTACTTGGATAATGATTCTCATAAAACTTTGGATTAAAATTGAAGAGTTCATATGGATAGAACTATCCAGAATATCCTTAATAATATCACTTAAATGGGTATATATATTGTTATCCTAAAATCAATGTTTATAAATTATCCAAACTTTTTATTTGATTCACTTATTAGTTATGTTTTTAACTTTTGAGTGTTTTAATTTTAGTTAATTTTTTTAATATCATACATTCAGAATATATAACTTCTAGGCTGTTTATATTCTTTAGTGAGGGGAAATTGTATGTTTTACCTATACATAGATTCAACCACCTTTTGAAACTTCCAAATCAATGGTAACAACCACATGAAGATGATAAAATGTATGATCACTCTACCTGGACCTTGTGATTGTCAACTCAACGATGAAACCTCTGCCAAGACTCAAAACACTCTGATTTTGACTTGTAATGACACCAAAATTAAAGGGTTATCTTTCTTTTAAGACTTATTATGTCATAATCCTCCACACTGTATGGCATTTCATCATTAAGAATTCACAGGGATTCATTATTCATGAAAAAATCTATCTTTTATTGTCGTATTTGATTCTCACTTTATCATGTATCTTTTTTAATTGGCATATAGTGCCACAATGCACTCTTCAAAAAAATACATCATATTAATATATTCTCTAACCATTCATGAATCCTTATGAAAATTTCCATAACAGCCATATCCAGTTTAATTCCCTCATATCACAAAAAATAAACTTGATAGATATTTGATTATTACTTTCTTAGATGAAAGAAATAAAACATATTAGTCACCAAAATATCCATTGATGGAATATAAAAATGATATAAATTGTCTATGATCTATTAAAAAATCTCAAATGTAACCACATGATGGTGTGGAAATTTACCCTGCTTCTCGAGTCATAGGTGCCCCATCTATGATGAGTCTTGAAAGAAGACTCGATCTCCAGATGTAAACTCCAATGATCATCAGTGATGATTTTCATAATAATTTCTAATTTTTACTTATTTATAATTTTTTGGGATATATGAATATGATGAATCATTTCTTCAACTAATATTTATCCCAAAAAAGACATTTCACTTACTTTTGGATAATAGTATGATTATCAACGTAGTTTTCTATACAACACTTTAAACATATCCATTTAAATCATTTTTTGATTACTATCATTATAAACAAAATTTCCACTACAATATTTTGATCCTTCTATAACCTCCTAAAATAAACAAAAAAATATCACATATAACCAAAAAAGATCATATGGTCTATTTTGATTGCCAATATATTTATGGGTGATATGACGTACTCCTATACAACTAAGTAGAGATTTATTTATATAGAACTACCTAAAATTTCAAAACTAAATCAGGGATACCTATATAGAATGATAGATTATGTAAAAAAATGAAACATAAACACTTTATTTTTATATAGCTTACTCAGTTCCCCTATCAAGAGTATTTCTATAATATAAAACATGTGAGCTGACTTCATAATCCAACCCTAAATCTCCCATATTGAATCATGATTTCATGTTGAGTTAAGAAAAAAAATTATATAATCTCTTACATTGGATTCCCATATCCCAGATTTCATAGGTAAGTGATGGAAAAAGTTCCATGTGCCACTGATGTTTATCTTTCACCTGATTCCAAGTTAATCACTGAGATACATAATCATCCATGTCCATTTTCATCCTCTCACAACATAATTTTTCTCTTTTGTTTGAATACATTTTTATCAGTCCATGATAAACTTTCTAATTGGATTTATGAATCATAATAAAAACTTCATTAAATATACTTAAGGGAACAACCATTCTATCATAAAAATAAAGGGTTATCTTATCCACTAATATGAATTCTTTCTTGGTCTCTCCACCATTTTAAGAATAAATGAATTTGTTTCATTTAACATTGATCATTTTAACCCAACTTAAATGGTTCTTAAACAAATATGTGACATTTATTTGATATAATACCGAACCTATTCCTTCTTCATAAGATTCTAGGGGAAAATTCACCATTAATCCCATCAACTTTAACCGATCCTTTGATTCCTTCAAAACTTGAGTCTTCAAACTCAGGTAATCCTATAAAATGATACCCTTTCCTAGTTTATTATACAACTCAATTTTTTTAATGATACGAGACCATCATCCATCACCCTAGGTTACTAGGAAATATACCTCAGACTATTATGATCCAAATAAACCATAATTTTCTCAATAAATATGTAATTTGTCCAACTCTTTACGGATATGACATTTTATTCCAACATAAGGTCATATGTGTGACAAATATTTTTATGTGGTTGAAACTATGTCAGTCCATACATCACCAAATTATATCATTCTATAATCTCACATCCTAGTTTGACTTAGGATTGATGAACACTTACATATAAGTTAACATCCCCTTCATCTCATCAAAATATCAATAGCACTTCCCATCCATCTCAAAATTCATGATTATTTTTATTCAACATTATAATCGAAGATTATATATTCCAAATTTACTGAATAAAAAATGGATAGTAACTTTCCAACCTAAGAAAATTTCAAATCTAAAAATAAAATTTGGTTCAATTACAATAAATCAATGCTTTGAATTTCTCCAGGTTTACCAAAAAACCCTTATTAGAAATGAATAGGACTAAGAATTTCTCATCACATATCCCAAATTAGTAGATGGATAGGTTTTTATATAACCTATACTTGCACATGGTCTCTCAAATAGTGTTTATATGTCTTCTATAACCCCCCATATATAATCTAAAGAAAAATATTACCCATAAACACAAAAAATAATGACAATATATATATGGATGGTATGATTAACCAAGGAATTGAAAATAGGAGGGTAATTAGTAACCCAATAATGCATTGATAAAAAATCATAATGCATGTACCTTATACTTGAATTATTCTTTTTAATTTTTGTCTCCCTCACCCTTATTGGGTGATATATTGATCATAATTCAGTCTTTCAAAACAACCCAACATCATTCAACCAATAAAATAGAACATTAATTCTTGGTAGAGGAAATATATTCTTTATTATCACATGATTAATTTTTTTGTTAATCAATTCATAATAATGAACAACCATCAAATTTCTTAGAGAATAGAACTTGTGCTACTTAAGGTGGAATAACCAGTTGAATAATTCCATTTCCCTCTACATCCTACTACTAAATCTTTAGTGATAATATCTCCATTAGGGAGATGACATATGAAATAAATAATTTCATATCTATCATAAGAAATAATTTGATAGATAAATCCAAGTCTCTCTTTAGAGGTACTATAAATATGTCTATAGGAGACACATCCAGGAAATATTTCACCACTAATAGAAACTAAAATATGATATTCTATTCTAATGATCGATAAAAAAATTCTTATATTTGACATGTATATAATCTAAGATCTTTATCAACTAGGTACATATGAAAAGAATGTACATTATTATACCCATGAAAAGTGTGAACTCACCCTTCTGGTGATGTAAATGAAAAATTACAGTCATGAGAATTGACATAGGATTTCCACTTCACTGTCCAATTCATTAAAATTATAAATTCATAAGTTTCAATATCTTGAATCAAGAAGTCTCATGAGACTACCACATCATTAATTAATAATAATTAAATAGAACCTAAGCCTATATTCGATAATTTCACTAAGAGATGAATCAATATTCAAAGAATAATAAATAAACTCCATATAATAATTAAATTGTTATACTCCTATTGTTGAATTAAATAAATGAGATACATCCATATAAACCATAGAAAATGACCTATTATAATAAATATGAATGAAACCTCTCACTATCATTAGTATTTCCATACACTCTTTTGGGCCACGATTAATAAGAAAAAGGATCCTCTAATTTTTCTAGTTAAATTCTTGATAGGAATTACGACAAGTTCTCAATTATTATTTAACTCCATAATTATTAAATTTGTATACAGAAATCATTGATTTAAAAATTAGGTTGTAACCTTTGATTCTTTAATCCCAGGAAATATAATTGTAAAACTTCTTCAAATTCGAGATCTTTCCTCAATGTTGAAACATCCTAGGTTTATTAAGATGATAAAACTTTAGGTCTAGCCTTCATCCACACTGGTAACACACAAGATGTATTCTATTTTTAGATTTACCCAAAATAATAGATTTATCCTCACTGCCAACTTACTATGAATCGTTATATATCCTCTTCTGCATGCTAACATACTTACTAATAATCTTTTTATGAAAATGTTTATGTATATCATCTATGAATATAAAATGAATATGAAAAATCATATATTTATCATCTATGAACATAAAATGTTTATGTATATCATCTATGAACATAAATTTTTTACTAAGAATCCTTTTATGAAAGTTTTTTTCTAAAAATCATAGATTTACCCACACTGCCAACTTACTAAGAATCATTTTGTGAAAATAAAATATTTATGAAAATCATCTACGAACATGTATATCAAGATGAATGAACAAAATACCATCATATACATATTGTTGATGTAAACACCTATTGGGAACAACTGAAGAATATTCTATATGGATATTTTAACCACTTTCCCCCCCCAAACACTCTGTAAACTCTTATCTCTCCATCAAGAGGGTAGTTATTAATTTTATGGGTACCTATTGAGTTTCAAAAATGATAATATCTATGACAAAAATTATTATTAAGATTGAAAACTTTATAATCTAATTGATATTCCATTTTGTGATGACCCTATCCCAGGAGCCCAAATTTTGGGGCTGATTTGGGATCGCTTCGGGCCTCATGTGCATTCCATAACCTTTAGAGACTAGAAACTAGTGTTTTGAAAAAATAATAATCATTGGGGGAATTATTTGTCAATAAAATAAAAAAAATACATACGCGACATAAAAGAATATTTTTTTCAAACCAAAAGTATAATTTAAAACAAATATTTAATGTGAACGAAAAATCCAAATATAATAAAATGGAAATAAGTAGTCATAAATGTTCACACTACATGATGAACCAAAGTGAATGATGCCTATATAAGGTATATAGTATAGCTACACCTAAACACATGACCTAAAACTACAACATCATCCATAATTATAGTTACTAGGTTATATATCCAATGAACATTATATCCTTTCTCTCATTTATATCACAACATAAGACATCTATACGCATGCACACACTCCCACACATGCACAGACACACACCGATATGTGTGTATAGTGGGTGAGTACCTAAATATATAGTAGGATTTACCTACATGATTATCATACAATCCCATGAAGGACTTATCCTAAATTTCATACCCATTTCCATTGAAAATAGGTTATCACATATCAATTTTTTTTCATAAAACTGTAGGTATGAATTACAACATTTTAAAGTTACAAATGAAATTATTTTCTAAAAAACACCCAATTCAAGTCCAAAATAAATAATCATAGAGTAATTTTAAAAATTAACTAATTCACTGAAATTTAATCCTTTAGTCATAGAATATACCCATTATGGATCACCACCCACATAGGTGTTCCTTGAATGCACGACCCTCACCATTTTCATCAAATAAATTGGAACTTATTAACCAATAATATTTGCTAGATTTTTCTTTTATTATCAATAATTATTGATCATTTCTCATAATAAGAAAATTTAATTTTTTAAATAACTTTTACTTATAAAAAATATATTTCTGAAAACATGGTTTATAAAATAAAATTATAGTTTTTTTAAACCAGAAACCTAAGTTTTTTTATCAGTTCCAATTAATTTAAAATCAAATTTAGAAAAATTATTTCATAAAAATGAAATGTATTCAAACATCCTAAAATTTTACCAATAATAAAAATAATAATTATAATCTATTAGGGAGTAAATAATAACCAATCCTCCCAAGCAATGAGTACATTAATGCAATGAGTCCAGAAATTCAGTGTCATGATAATAAAATTTTATTTCAAAACCTTGGAATAGGAATACAAGTTCCTTCTTTTTCCAATGATATTTTCAATTATATTATTCTATCACCTTAGATACAATCCAATAAAGTTTATAATTCTATATATTAATGATAAATATTGAGATTTAATATCATGAAAGATTATTTAGATATGACATTTAACTAGAAGGAGTTTTTATTGATCTAAGAGAGAATTGTGTCATTCACTAATGGAGATATATTAGTTTTACTCTAAAAAATTACTAGGGTATTCCTTGTGTGATTTAAGAAATATAATTAGGGTTTTATGATATTTATTTGTATTTGAAAATTCAAATCACTTAAACTTAACCTTAAAATATTTTTTGCTTTCATGGTCCCCAGGATCGCGCATAATATCATATAGGTCCCTATACCCACTAACCCATAATGATCAGTCTTAATGTATAGTCATTACTGTACAAAAGACTATGTTGACATTAAAAACTCAACTTGAAAACATATATCGTTCTTTTTCATGGTCTCTAGGATTTTGAACCTAGTTGTAAAAACTATTATTATTCCTTCCAAATCTGTAATTTTGACCTAAAACTACTAAAACTTAAGTGATGAATTTACTATAAAACAATGTTTATTATATTTTGGGTGATAAATATGTGACCCTAGTATCCGAGTAATACATGATTCATCTTTTTCTAGAACTAGATGATGCTCCAATAGTTCAAGTGTGTGAACAATTTATCACCAATATAATAATCTGGTGAATGAATCACCAATGTCAAATACATGTGGCCCCAAAAGATTTTTCCTGATTAAAGGATTATAATACTAAACACGTGGCCCCAAGATATCCCCTCATAATTACAAGACCTAATTACTATCTCATATATCCTTAAAGATACCCCCTAATTGTAGGTTAAAAATATTACACACATAGACCTAGGTGATCTTTTTAGAATATAATGTATAATATACTATCTCATATTTCTCTGTAACATTCCCTCCTAACTGTAGGCTCAAAATACAAAACACATGGACCTAAGAGACCCCCTTATTATGTCATTCTTGAAATAATATATTATTTAGAACATAAATTTAACATTATGATTACATTCATAGAGTACTAAACACATGATTGCAAGAGACCCCTTCCTGATAAAAAATTTAAAATATATCTAATCTGGTCCCATAAGATCATGTCTAGATAAAATAATATGGATACACATCACATAGAGTGTATAAATGATCTCTTTTTGATAAGAGGATCATAAATGATTATATATATGCTTAGAATTACCCCTTTAGATAAAAAGCATAATATTGGTCATATATGGCCCCAAAAAATTTCCTCCCAATTTCTAGCTTAAATAATAATCCAATATAACCCCTGAAGACTCCCTTATAATAGTAGTTATGTTTCTAGTCTTACATATCCCTAGAATATCACATACTAATTTTAAGAATAATACTGGTCATATATAACTTTAGATGTTTCCCTCCTAATAATTGGAATAATACTGATAAATAGAGACAACACCCTACCCAGAACTAACCCTTCTCTATAAACCATTACTCTTAATATAAATTGAACCTTAAATAAACCTAATATATCCCTAAAATAACCTTGATAACTTTATCAGAATCCTGAAAAATTGATGCACTCATTAGCCTTGATTATCTTAGGCCCATCCCTACCCTATTGGAAGTTATATCAGTAGTGTTGTAGTCCCTTGGGACATTAACCCTAATCCTTTTGTGTTTATGGATTTTATAGATACTCAAAATCTCTCAGTACATGATACTCTAACCTTGGTAGTTTATGGATAAAATTAATAAAAAATCACACTATTTTATACCATTAACCCATCTTTAATATATCGTTGACCTCTCACGTTGTGACTTAGTAAAAAAGGGTTATCAACAACCCAAAATAAAATCAACACCAAAAGAAAAATCACTCTCTGAGTGGCTAAATCACTAATGTACCCTAGGAATATTTACCATTAAATTCACAATAGACCTCTCTAGGACTATATCAAAATAATATCTCCCCATTATGGTTTTACTTTTTAGTAAATTAATTGTCAAGGTCTCTCTCATGTAATAACCCTCTAAACTCACTCCTAGAACTTCATTCAATAGAAAAATACACTCAATCACATTGAACCGATATTGGTCACTAGAGTCCCATATCAAGGTTGGACACCCTCTATGGTACCCAATTCCTCTCAACCTAGCTCTCCCTTAGGAAACATATCCATAAATGTTTATGTTATCAACAGATAATACCCATACCACCACTTTGAGTATGAAGAATATTTCTAATCTAACATAGTATAAATAAATACACCTATGGTTCCATCATGGGTCATTCATACCCACTTACCCCACATTTTGAATTAACCCTATAAATTACATCACATATAAAGTTGTAATATTGGGGACCACTTACCTCATGTGGAGTTTTCCCATGTATCTAAATTACCAATCAATATTTGACCATACATGTTCAACCCTACACCAGCAATTGAACTTGATATTGAGTCCCAATCTCAACCAAAGCCTCAAATAAATTAGTTACAAGTAAATTATATTTAATTTACCAAATTAATTACCAATTGGATTAATTGGACATAATGGGGAAATATCACTAGGCATTGCTTGTCTCCCAAAACCTTAAGAAATAATGTTATGACCCCTCTTGATGTGCATAGAAACCTATAATGAGTAAAAGACTCAAAAACATCCGATTCATCATCCAATTTCACCGATATTTACCAAAAATATATAATTAAATTCACAAAGAAATACATATTCACCAAAAAATGAGTATCAACATGAGTTCGTTGCTCCTTGATATATTTTAGCTATTCTATATGAAAGTTTTCTGAGGTGGAATGATTTCGCAACACTGTAGGAAAAAATCGATTTAGCGGTATTTTTTAAAATTACTGCAAATTTTTTTAGAAACATATTTAGAAACCCTTTTGAAAACCCTACTAATTTTTTTTAAATTTATTTAGGGGCTATTTTTTTAAAACCTCCGCTAAATCAAATAAAAAAATTAAAAATTAAAATATTTTATAATTATTTATGATTTATGATTTATGATTTAATATCATATATATTTTATTATTTATAATTTTAATTACTTATAAATTTTTAATTATTAATTATTTATAGTTATTTGATAACAATAATATAAAACTTAAAAAAAATATTCAAAAAGTTGAAAATCAGACTTCAAAATCAAATGACCATAAATTTAGATATGGGAGTCCATTTTAGTTCCACAACCCATAAAATCCGTGCTTATGAAATGAAATAAAAAAAATTTGATTTAAATTTTTTAATAATTACATGAACAAATTTAATTACAGTTTCAAGGGAAGTAGGAAATAAAACATTATCTTCAAACAACCATAACATATGATCCGAGTGTATATTTGGGATCCAAAAAATTCAAATCGAAGCCTGAAATGAGCTCTATTCCATAATGTATTAGGGAACCCTAATCATGTTTTTTGATGCTAAAGAATGCATAAAAGGCCCCGAAAATAGAGTTTTTATTCGGGGGTTCCCAATTTTTTAGCATTCGATGGAATTCCAGCCTTGTTTGAAGGGATTTTATTATCATTTTTGGTGGGGGTAGAATTTAATCAAAGGTATTACATTCATATTTATATTTTGGTTTTGATGTTTTATCATTTATCAGAGTGTAGCTTTATTTATAATTAAATATATGCATATTTTCGTATATTTACTTACAATAAATCACTTGTATAAATACATATTTACTTAGTAATTTATGTTTAAATATATAAAACATATAGAAATAATTTTTTTCATTCATTTCATTGAAAATAAATAATTATCTATTTTATTTAGGCTTTTAAAATTGCATTAATTTTTATATAGGTACCTATACAAGTAATGCTTATATATAAACATTTGTGTGTTAATTAGAAAACTATATTTATGTGTATATTCTAATATTTTTTAATAAATACAAATTAATGTAAAAACATTTATGGGTATTTGAAAAATATTAATATATAGCCGTTATTCAATAATATTTTGTATATATATCATATATAAATGTATTTTTATATAAATATATCATTATCATTAAATATAGTACATAAATGAATTTATAGTAAACTATATGAATATATATACACACACACACACATATGTAAATAATATTAATATATACATATGCATTTGTATTGATACAAATATATATATATATATATATATATATATTCTAATACATGTAAATGAATATTAATATATAATATATTTAAATAAATTTATATATATATACATATATATTCAAGACATTCAGTGAGATTTCATCTTCATTTAAGAGTGTCATCATTTATTTTAATGCCATTAATGACTTTATTGTATTGATTTACTTTCTTATTGATTTGATGGTGTTGCAATTATTGTGCTTTCCCCTCTTTTAGAAAATTTCTATCAATTATATATGTGTGTGTGTGTGCGTATGTTTATATGAAGTTAGTAATACTTGTGTATATTTATATAAATTTTTGAATATATATAAATATTTATGTTTATATATTTTTATATTATATATGTGTAAATAGATATATATATATATATATAAATTTAGTTTTGTTTATATACGTGTTTATATTAATATTCAATTATATATATGAGTGTGATTATATATAATTATGTAAAATAATTGTGTATTTATAAATATTTATGTAAATTTTGTTATATATAAATATATATTTATAGATATTTATATCCATTTATTATTTTATTATTTTGTTATTTTGTTATTTATTATTTCTTATTTATTTAATTATTAATTATTTTTTATTTTTTAATTATTTATTATTTTAATATTTTCTTATTATCAATTTATAATTCATTTACTTATTTTTATTTTTAAATTAATATTAATTAACTATTTATTATTTATTATTTATTTAATTATAATTTATTTTTTTATATTTTTTTATTGTTTAATTATTTATTTATTATTTATTTATTTATTTATTTATTTATTTATTTATGTTTTTATTTATTATTGGACTATTATTTATTTGTTATTTATTATTTACCTATGATTTATATATTTTTCATTATTAATTTATTAATTTATTATTTATATATTATTTATTTGTTTATTATTTATTTATTTACTATTTAGTTATTCTGTATACATTAATTATTAATTAATTATTAATTCTCTATTATTTTATTATTAATTTATTATTAACATCTTATTTATTATTATTTATTTATTTATTTATTTTTCTTATAATTTTATTATTTATTTATCATTTAGTTATTTTTTATTTATTGATTTGTTATTTGTTCATTGTTTGTACAATAATTATTATTTTTTTAGTTTCTTTATTTTATTAATTTGTTATTAATTTATAATTAATTAACAATTAATTACTAATTTGTTATATATTCATTATATATTCATAATTTATTTATTCATAGTTTAAAATTTATTATTTATACATTTCTTATATATTATATATTATATATTATAGATTATATAAAATATAAAATATAAAATATATTATTGATTTTTGACAATTGATTATTCATTTAAAAAAATTGGGTACAACCATGAAAGCGACACATGATGCAAATAAGAAAATACAAATAAGCTGTTGGCCGAGGGACTTGACCTTACAAACCCACCCCAACCGAGCATAGAGGGAAACCATGTTATTGGGTAATAAGGTATATGTGTCCTCCCCACCACACCTATCCTGTGTCCAACCCGCCACCTGTGCGCCGCATGCCCCTAGCCAAATTCCAGTGTGGTAGGACTAAAACCTGCACCCATTCCATTATTTGATAGTGGTTGTATTTCATGGTACCAGTTAACCAACCCCTAGTCAAAAAATGTGTTATTGGGTAATGAGGTATATGTGGGCGCCACACCACAAATGTCTTGGACCCAACCCACCACTGGTGTGACACACACCTCCAACTAAATTTGAGTGTGGCAGGACTCAAAGCTATTCCAATTCCATTACAAGGGAGGGACAAAATTACACAAATATGCATTATTCATTATTTTTTATTTAATATTTAATATTTAAAATTTATTATTTATGATTTACTATATACCACTTATTACCGTATATGATAGGAGAGGTGAGGTTCAGGAGAACCGTTCCAATGGCGTTTTGAGTCTTCGATATAGTGTTTGTCTATGCAAATGCTGATTTAACACTATCTTGGGACCATGATTTTGGTTAGTGGTGAGAAACATTCTCTGAATGATGTCGTGAGGTCAACTGATGCATTTAACATGCATCGACCGATATCAGATGTTGCGGTGGTGAATCAAGAGGATGATATGCTCACATATCTTCTTAATGCTTTGGAGGATTTTGTGATGTAGAATAGAGTTTCCAATGTATGTAGATCTATGATGAAAATGAATGATTCAGTGGTGATTAGGGAATATGATGAATGTATATCACATTTTCTTGACGATTCATTGGTTTTGAAGCAAATACTGGGAGTGATTGGACTACCAGAATCAGATCTAAAATTAGCTAGATTCTAGCCGACTTTAGCAACATTCAAGGATTCTTCTATTAGAAGAATCCTTTGAAATAGAGTAGAGAATCTTGCTGAAGCAAATTATGAACTTTTTTTGAGATACTTATAATTGGGGGAAAATTACATATTGTGCAGCTTGTTTATCCGAAAGGTGAGAAGTCTTGGAATATTGATGAATTGGTTTGTCATATTTCATTCTCGTGGTGCTTCTCAAACTAGAGGAGTGTCTCTCTCAGTTGTAGATTTTTTAACCTCCTCTTCTATTCATATGATTATATTCTTTAGGTGTGGAGAACTTTTTATCTGTTCTTGAAACTAGAATGACTTCATATACAATAATCAACTTTTTATTTCAGTGTCTCTTGGAAGGAAATGCCTTCTTATAGGTATGAGTTAGTCTTTATGGACTCAATTCAGTCCTTTGGCACCTGATGTTTTTGCATGATATCTACACGGAAATTGGGACTCTTATACATCTTAATAATGAATCCTAGTATGTTTGGTTTAGACATTTTTTTAGGATGTTAGTGGATATTGATCTCAACTCCACCATTTCGGCATCCTTCCTTTTTATTACATAACTTTACATGACATTTTACAAACATAGGATCTTTTAGAGTTCAATATCTTGGAAATAAGTCACATAAAAATAATTATTTTATTCCATGTTAAATCATTATTCAATATTCATCCGAATTACATTTATTTCATCTCATATCCTGGGGTCCTACATCAATTTAAAGGGTAAGAATATGCCCAGTAAGGGAAAACAAGTTAGAAGGTTTACATGTGAACATGAGCAATATCAATAAGAACATGGGAAATATCATAAATGAATGAGAAATTGGCATATAATAATAACGATAACTTGAAACATAACTTGAAAATGTAGATATAACATTTAATTTAGACATTCATAAACATATCACCGAGGTCCATCCCCATGGCGTCGTAAAAATTACCAAAGTTATTCACTAAACTATCGTAAAACATGTCATCTCTAGAGATTAATTTCTTTAAGCAATTAATTGGATCACAACCAGGGAACACCTTTAATATTTATTTATTTTTAGGTTATCCACATATATCACAATCAATTTCTTCATAAATAACCCATAGATAAAAAAAGAGATGGGTTTCATATCAAAATCATGGCATTTTAAAAAGTGATTAAAAAAATGATCATTATGTCATTTATAAACCACGTAAATGGAATGATGTTTTTATGTATATTAATTATATAATAAAATAAATCATTTTTATGTATTGATGAATACCTCTACAAATGAAATAGTTTTGGTTATTCAAATAAAGAATATAATATAATTTCTTGAGAAAAAATGGAGATTTTGAGACGAAAATTCTAAAGCATAACAGGTATGAAACATGGTTTTATAAAACATTAAAAAGAGAGGGGATATGGTTCATACATTCATAAAAGACTCAAAATACAGTATACTGGTATAATAAAATGGAAATAAGAAGATGGTTTGGAAATTTTGAAGACATACCATAAAAAAAGAACTTGAAAGAAAAAAGAGAAGTTGGGAATTCCCTTTCCTTAAAGAGTAACTTCTAAAACAAGAAGATAGACACCTTGTGGGATTAAGGGATCCTAGGTAGGACTCCTTGGGAGGTAATAATATCATAAAATCGTAGATAATGATTTTGGATTGAATGGAAATTAAGTAATGAGTGGGTATTTCAAAAGATACCTCATTAGTTGTATTTGAAAAACCATGTGCCTGCCCATTGTATTTTCCAATGGTATTGGACACTTGGGACACCTCATACCATATTTTATTACTCAAGAGTTTAATGTAATTATTAAATCATTATTAAACCATTAATGATGTCATTAATCATACTGAAAAATCAAAACTGTATTTTTACAATTCACTAAAAAACAAAACATTTTATAAAAATCTTATAAATTCACCGTAACATAATATCGACATTCGGAATTCAAAAATGAAATTTATTTTAAATTAATAAATCTATACATATGAGAAATTTAATATTTAACAATAAAAATATTTTATTATAAAAAATAATAGCTGACATTAAACACAATGTGACATGCTTAGTAAAATTTTCAACACTTGAAAAAAAATTATTTTATCATTTGTAATTAAAAAAAAGTATTTTTATAATAATATTTCATTATAATAAATATTATTAATAAGTAATTGTTTTAAGATTAAAATTTATATCTTTCTAAAAAGTATAATTTTTACCCAAAAAATCAATTTCTCAAATTCCATCTCAATTTTTATGAATTTTTTTTCTTAAAGCAGAAATGAGGAAATAAAAATTTTATTAAAACAAAGGGATTACATTTTAAGTACCTAAAGACGTGAGATATAACCCCTTAAAACACCTGAATAAAACATAAGGATAAGGTGTGCGATGATGATGGACTCTTGGGGCAGCTCATATAACATCGTCTGAGTGGTAATCTCAACTAACATGAACTTCTCCCGTTGGCGATTTCATTCAAGCTAAAAACGTGAAGCTTAGTTTGGGAATGGTTGAGAGGGAAGCCTAGTGATGATACCTCCTTCCCAATATCCATAAAATGGGCTTCATGTAGTATGAGTCTTCTAGATGAGGCCATTTACTCTTCTATCTGCATTAACTATCAATTATCATTTTTATTTATGAACAATAATTATAATGTTTATTATTATTTCCAATGGTCAAATTGACCAATAGTAATATTCACCAATGGCCATATAACGGTCAAAACCTTAAGGGAACATTTCATTTATACTTATATATTTTTATTGACTATGACATAGTAAGACATAATTTTTTAAGAAATAAAATATTATTCAAAAGTTTGGGTCGTTACATTCTTCCCCCTTATGAAATTTCATCCCTAAAACATCAACTCGTACCCTCAAAAGATAAAAGATGTGGGTATTTATGCCTCATAGTCTCCATTGGTTACCACATGGATTTTTCATATTTGAGGTTCCTCCATAACACTTTTTGAAGGTGGGTAGTCTTGTTGTGTAGAACCTTGTATCTACGATCCAAGATCTCCACCAGCTGCACCACATAAGAGAGGTCTTGTTCCAGTTGTACAACATCAAGATTTAGTACATGAGAAGGGATAGGTATGTACTTACTTTAAATGGATACAAGGAATACATCCTGAATATGAGATATATTTGGAGGAAGTTCATGCCGATATACCACTGCTCCTATTCGATCGAGAATTTCATAGGGGCCAATGTACCTTGGGATGAGATTCCCTTTCTTTCCAATCTGCATGAATCTATTCTATGGAGAAATTTGAAGGAAGACATTGTCACCAACATCAAACTCCAAGTACCTTCAACAGTATTCACCATAGCTCTTCTATGGACTCCGAGCAACCTTAATGTATTGCTGGTTGACATGAACCTTTTCTGTCATCTCTGGCACAAGATTAGGCCCAAAAATCTTTCTCTCACCACCTTCATCCCAACAAGTAGGATTTCTACATCGATTCCCATATAGAGGTTCATCGGGTTCTATTTTAATGCTTGAGTGAAATTTATTGTTGTATGAGAACTCAACTAATGGGATATTTTGATCCCATCCACCATTAAATTCCATTGATAATTTTCTCATAATTTCCTCAAGTAACGAAATTGTCCTTCCAAATTGGACTTTATTTTGGGGGGATAGTTTGTACTGAAATTCAATTTGGTATATAGATAATGTTGAATAAATCTCCATTATTTTGATGTTAACCTTAGATAATGATTACATATGATATAAATTGGAAATCCATATAGTCTTATAACTTCCTTCACATAAATCCTGGAATGTTGATCAAGAGATAAATCTTCCCAAATAGATATAAAATGGGAATTCTTGAGATGATAGTCCACTATAACCCATATCACATTTTTTTCTTTGGATTTTATTTGGAGTCCAGTGAAAAATTCTATAGTGATATTTTCCCACTTTCATACTGGTATATGTAGTGGATGTAAGACCCCTTTATAAAGTTATCACTCTGCCTTCACTTTCTGATATACCAGGAACTTTTTAGCATAGTGAGAAATATCCCTTTTCATATTATCTCACTGATAATGATCATGAAGGTCCCTATAAATTTTCCTGATTCTAGGATGTATAGAGATTATAGAGCTATGAGCTTCGTCTATCAGCTCCTTCTTTATTTCTGGAATAGAGAGAACACATAGTCTTGTATGAAATTTTAGTACACCTTCATGATCAATATTAAACTTGGGAAACGTCCCATACTTTATATCCTCAAACTCCTTCTATAAAAAAGGATCTTATTTTCGATATTTCTTGATTTTATCTAGTCATTGTGGTTGAGAAATAATTTGGGATAGGGTTGATGATATCCATTCCCTTACAATTCCCATGTCTAGTTTTTCCAGATCTTTGATCAAGGGATTTTGTTGAATCCTAATAATTACTTGAAAAATAGTGTCTTTCCTACTTAATACATCGATGAATTTGTTTTCTCTTCTTGTATGATAATTAATTGAACAATAATAGTCTTTAAGATGTTCTAACCATCTCTACTGTCTCATGTTACATTCTTTTTGGATAAAAATATACTTCAATCTTTAATGGTCTGTGTATATATCACAATTCTCCCCATAAAGATAGTGCCTCTATATTTTCAGAATAAAAACAAACAAAACCATATCAAGATCATGCATATGATAATTCTTCTCATGATGGTTTAGTTGTCGAGATGCATAAGCAATTACCTTATCATTTTTCACGAGGACACACCCAATACCATTTATTTATACATCACAAAAAATAACAAATCCTTCTCCAATTGAGGGTAGAGTTAACATGAGTGCAGTATCAAACCTCTTCTTTAGCTCTTGGAAACATTCTTCACACTCCTTTGTCCAGATGAACTTGACCCCTTTTCATGTTAAATAGGTTAATTGATTAGAAAATCAAGATTGTTTTCACAAACCTCCTATAATATCCCTATAATCTAAAGAAACTATGAATCTTAGTAACTGTTGTAAGATGATGTCACCCCTCTACAACATTGTTCTTTGTAGGGTCAATTGAGATTCTTCCACTAGTTATAATGTGACTCAAAAAAGCAAATTCTTATAACCGAAACTCATACTTGCTAAACTTTCCAAATAACCTCTCATTCCTTAGAGTTTGCAATATATCCCACATAGGATCTTCTGGATCCTATTGAATTTTTGAATATATCAGAATATTATCAATAAAAACTACCAAAAATTTATCAAGGTAGTATTTGAAGACTCTATTCATCAAATCCATAAAAATAGTAGGTGCATTAGTCAATCCTAAGGGAATAAAAAAAAACTCATAATGTCTATATATCGATCAGAAGGTGGTCTTTGTAATATCTTATTTCTTCACCTTCAATTTATGGTCTTAAATCAATCATTAATATTGGAGAATAACCGAGTTCTACAAAGCTATTCAAATAAATCATCAATTCTTGGAAGAAGGTGTTTTTTCTTTACAGTGATCCCATTCAGTTCTCTATAATCAATGCATAATCGCATTGATCCATCCATCTTATTAAAAAATAGAACAGGTGATCCCCAAAGAGAAACACTTGTCCGAACAAACCACTTCTCCAAGATATCTTGGAGTTTCTTCTTTAATTCCTCCAACCCCACATTTTCCATTCTATATGGGGTTTTATGAAATCGTATTTGAATGAGGCATGCGTTCAATGGAGAACATTACCTCTATTTATAGTGGAGGTCCAGATAACTCCATATAAAATAAATCTATTTATTCCAAAATGATGGGGACCTCCTCTATCCTTATACTATCATTTCCTTCTTCTTCTTAACTGATAAAATTCATAAAGAAGGCTATATGAGGTTTTTCTAGAAAAAGGTTAGGTCGAGATATCTCTCCATGGATGATAAATTTTGTATTTCAATTCAAGAATACTAATATTTACTTGATTTTGAAGTTGATCTTATCATTATACTTTGAGATATAGTCCATCCCTGGTATAACATCGAATTCTAAAATGGGAATGACTACTAGATTTTTGATAATATTTTACTCACAAAAGTAAATACTAGAGGTTATAAACATTGTTGATGTTTGGATAATATCTCCAGGAGTCTTTAATGATAACTCTACTTTTAGTAGTTCAAGAATTAATTCTATATTATTTTGAAACTTTATGGAAATAAAGAAATGTGTAGAAATAAAAATCAGACAATGTACTTACTATCTTTGAGAGAACAATAATAATAACTTCATCCATATTATTTAGAGATTCAACTCTAGCCAATATGATGGAAAAATATAGACTTTTTCCCTTGTCCTATGTTGAGGTTAATGGTGGTTCCCCTCCACTACCCTCAAATTTAGATAGTGATTGGAAATGTTCCCAAGCTGTCTAGACTTGAATAATTAGACTTCCGGTAGGGCATGCACCACATTACCTTTATTTTTAGTATTGAGAAGTTGTGGCTTCACCTAACTAAAATATTTCCAAGTGATATGGTTATCTAGTTCACACTTATAACACTTTCCACTGCTCAGTAGGAATTTCCCTAAATACTTATTCCCACATTTATTACATGTTGGAAGTTTCACTTTTTTCCACCTCTTCCCAAATCAAATATCCTCCCCAAGATTGGATCCATTGATATCTTATCTTCATTGGGTTTATGGTACCATTTCATTGAATCTAACTCTAGTTTGACTTTAATATCACTTCATATGATCTTCTCATAGTTGTCATAGTCTTGGATGGATAGATTCTTCCGTAGATGAGGTCTTATTCCACCAAGAATCTATCAACCTTACCATTATAATATTTGTAAAAACCATAGGTGTAATGTGAAGGCCTTGTGAAGTTTATATCATAGCTTCCCAAAAATTCATTCTCCCTCTGCTTCAGCTCGATAAATTATTTCCCTATTTTTGTTCTCATCGAATGAGGTAAATACTAATTAAAGAACATCGCAATGAAATCTTCTAACTCTGTAACTTCAATATCTCTTATTAGCCTCATGTTTTTAATCAGTTCCCAACACTGATCAACTTCTACATATAAGTATAGAACTACAATGTTTACATTATATTGTTTAGAACAACAAAGTATAGAAAAGATATTTTCTGTATAGCTTACCCACTATTCCACAATCAATGGGTCGGTAGATCCACTGAATGTTGGTGGTTGTTAAAGCATAATGGACTAAACAAAAATCTATTCCCTTCTTGGTAAAAAAAGTCTCTCATATTTATTCAAGTTATTTACCATAATTTGAGTTAATTTATTCATTATTCTCAAAAACGTTTCTATTCCAGCATCCATCGGATGGCTGTTAGAATCTAGTTCATTACGCTAACCATTTACGAGGTTTCTTTTATTTCCAGACATTTTTAAAAAGAATAAAACCATAGTGAGAAATGTGTTTTATTTTATAATATTATAATTCCATGGGAATTTTTATGTCATATTACATCATTCTTAAACATGCTATTCATTAAAAACAATTAAATTTCTATTAATCCTTTATAATGATTAGTAAAATGGATGTGACTAACCAAACATATCCCCTAGGAGTGTCAAACCAGGAGTAGAAGAAATCCCAAAGGAAAGTAACAATTTTTGTTTGAGTCTAGCTTAATGTGGTGTTTTCAGGTTTTACCCCTAGATACATATATTCCAGAGACACATCCACTTGTTTGTATCCAAATAGGTATTTATTTGTTCCAAAACTACTTACTTAATATTTCACCAAAATATCCAGAAGTTTTACTGTATTTAAAATTTTATATAAGGTTTTCTATAAATCTTTAATATAATAATTTTAACAAATCACTAAACTATTTCTTGACACCAACTATGGAATCCCGCATTTTTATTACATAACTATACATGACATTTTCAAATAGAGGATCTTTTAAAGTTTATTGTATTGGAAATAAGGTATATAATACATGAAAAATTAAAACATTATTATATTCACACATGAAAGGATTATTACTGATATATCCGAAGTAAATTTATTACATCTCATAGTCTGGGGACAACATCAAAGGAAATGATGAGCAGAAGGCCCAGTAAGGGAAACATGTGAAACAGTTTACATGTGAACTTGAGAAATATAAATAAGAACCTGAGGAATATTGTAAAGGAATGATAAAGATGAATATTATAAGAATAATAACTTGAATAATAACTTAAAAATGTGTTTAAAAAATTTAATTTAGGCATTCCTGATCATATCAGCAAGGTCCATCCCCAAGGTGTCGTTAAAATTACAAAGGTTATTCACCAAGGTATCACAAAACCTTTCATATTGAGAGATTAATTTATTTACCCAATCTATTAGAGTGATATCAGGGAACACCCTTCATATGAATTTATTTTCCTGTGTTCCACAAATTTCATAATCAAACATTTCATAAATAACACATAGATAATAAAAGAAATGGGTTTCATATCAAATCATAGCATTTTAAAATGTGTTTTAAAGCATGATCATTATGTCATTTATAAACCATAGAAAGGGAATGTGGGTTTTACATATGTCAATTAATGAATCAAATAAAATATTTTTATTTATTTATGAATAACTTTGGAAATTAAAGAGTCTTGAGTATTCACATAAAGGAAACAAAATAATTTTTTGAGAAAAAAGAGAGATTTTGAGATGAAAATTCTACAACATAGCGGGTATGAAACTTGGTTTTATAAAACATTAAAAAGAGAGGGGAAATAGGTAAAACATTAATAAAAGAAACATAATATAGTATTGGGATATAATAAAATGGAAATAATAACATGGTATGGAAATTTTAAATACATGGTATAAAAAAGTGAACTTGAAAGGAAAAGAGAAGTTGAAAATTCCATTGCCATGAATTGTAACTTATAAAATTAGAAGATCGAGACATTGGGATCTTAAGAGAACCTTGGGAGGACTCGTTGGGAGGTAATAATATCACAAATTCATGGAGAATGATGTTTTAATGAATGAAAATTAAGTAATGAATGGGTATTTATAACAAAAGAGAGAGTTTTTTATTAATATCAAAGGACACCTCAATAGTGGTATTTTAAAAACTATGGGATTTCCCATGATATTGGAAAATTATGACACCTAATTTCATATTTTATTAATCAAGAGTCTACTGGAATTATTAAATCATTATTACATCATTAATGATTCCAATAATCATACTAAAAACTCAAAACTATATTTTTACTATTCACCAAAAAAACAAAACATTTTATAAAACTCTCAATATTTCACTGTAAACTAATATCGAAATTCCAAATAAAAAAATGAAAATTATTTTACCTTAATAAATCTCTATATATGAGAAATTTAATTTTAAACAAAAAAAATTCTTGATTATTGGACATAATATCAGACATAAAATGTATAGTGACATGTTTAGTAAAATTTTATACATTTGAATAAAAGTTACATTATCATTTGTAATTAAAAAGGAATGTTTTTTTAATACTATTAATTTATAATAAATATTATTAATAAATATTTATTTTAATATAAAAATTTATATCTTTTTTAAAAGTACAATTTTTACCCAAAAAATCAATTTATCAAATTCATTCCCAAATTTTAAGAAAACTATTCTAAAAATGGAAATGATAAAATAAAAATTTTATTAAAACAACGGGATTAAATTTTAAGTAACTACAGCCTTGAAACATAACCCCTTAAAACAACTACATATGATATAAGGGTACGATGTGAGATGGTGAAGGACTATTGGGGAGACTCATATTACATTGCTCGAGTCGTAATCTCCACTAACTCAAGATTTTTCCATAAGAAATTTTGTTCAAGCTTAAGATGTTGAATCTTGGCTTGGCCTTGGTCCAGAGTGAATCCTAGTCACACTACCTCCTTTCCAAACTCAAAAAATGGGCTTCATATGGCTTGAGTCTACTGGATGGGGCCATCAAATTTGTTTTCTACATTAATTATCCATTTTGACTTCTATTTAAAAAAATAATTATAACATTTATTATTGTTTCCAATGGTCATATTAACCAACAATCGTATTAACGAATGGTCATATAATGGTCAAAAATTGATGGTTACATTTCATTTATACTTATATATATATATATATTTTATTGTGACAAAGTAAGAAATACATTTTCTAGTAACAAAATATTTTTCAAAAGTATGGGTTATTACAACCATTATTGATAAGGTAACTATTTCCTACCCAACAAATGAAATTAAAATTGATGTTGAGTATGATAAAAATCATTTTTTATAAAATTATTTTATAGATTTTGGCCACTCACTTTATTTATGTCTGATGAAGGTCTCATGTGAGTGTTGTGAGATAAAGGGATACCTCACTACTCAGTGTTGCAGGAATCCAAAAATGAAGGATATTGTTGTTTCGAAGTCCCTCCACCATGATGGATATGTTCCTGGAAAGACCTTGTCCAATGGGGTTGATGTTTCAGACTCTGAGAAATGAAATTCTCAGATGCCTAATTTTAAGTGTAAAGTGTATTTGTTTGTTGATAAGTCCCATGATTGAGTTAATTTTGGACCCTCTAATTCTAATACAAATCCTGTAGAGGAGGTAACAGCAGGGCATACTACTCCTTTTATTAGATTATATGAAGCTAGAGTTGAGATGAAGATTAATCATGTGGAATCTGAAAAGGTAAGGGACAATAATATTATTATTCTATCCAGTAATGTTAAGAAAGGGGATAATTTCAATCATGATGGTTTCACTACTATGGATGTGGATAATTCTATTGGTGGGTTATTTTTCTATTCTTGCTAGCCCTGGTTCTCCAGTCTGTATGTTTTAAGGTCTTGGTGGTATCGTTGTTTGGAGTGATGCATCTCATCAAAAGGGATTTCATCTGACATGGATGATGCTACATTTTCTATGCTATTCATGATGGGTGAGGTTTCATAGGTGGGGAATCGAATCGTTCAAGAGAAGGGTTTTACTACTTTTCCTATTGAAATAGATTTTAGAATTTTCTTGAATTCTTAGTTTGCTTGGATAGGTGAAGACTCAGAGATTGAGCATGAGGTCGTGGACTTGAAAACAGTTATCAAGGATGCCTAGGAATATTCCATCTCCTAATAAATTGATAAGTGGGGTGACAATTTAGATGATGTAATTGATAAAGAGAAAAAAATGATTTTATTGGAAACCACTTGACCTATAAGCCATGGTGGAGCTGTTTCCATCAATGATGTTGTCATAAATGACAGGGGAAAGATGAGTGAAAATGATATGGATCCCCCAAAAACAAGGCCATGGAAGGATTATTCTCTCTATCAAGGAATGCTTCTACTAGATATTCCTCTAAGATGCTAAATATCAAGCCCACTATAGAGGAGTAAGGGTCCAAACCAACGATGATTAGTATTCTCAATCAAGCTGACTCACAATTAGAGTGGAAACTACTGATTATTCTGATTATGGATACTAAAAATAACATTTATTTTATGACTCTTAAATTGGATTTTTAGATGAGGGAATTTTTGTTTATTTTACACCATCCTTTATCTAGTTATCTTTTTTCTTTTAACATTAATAAAAGGGGAGGAGCTTTGCTTATTGATAGACCTTTTGCATACTTATTACTATATTATATATATATATAATTCATTTATATTTTATTTATTTTTCATCTATAATTTATTTATTAATTAGTAATTAGTAATGATTAAATATGAATAATTACTTATTACTTATTAACTGTTAATTATTAATGTTAAATTATGAATTATGAATTATAGATTATGAATTATGATTTATGAGTTATGATTATGAATTATGAATTATGAATTATGAAGTATCAATTATGAATTATTATTTATTATTTATCAATTATATAGTAATAATTATTAATTATCAATTAGTAATTATTAATTATTAATTATCAATAATAATTATTAATTATCAATTATAAATTACTAATTATTAGTTTTTAATTATCAAATATTAATTACTAATTACTAATTATTTAGTTTGTATCTATTTGTTATGTATTTTTTTAATCAATATATATATAAGTATATTAAATTCTATTTCTTCACCACATGAAGAGTCTGTTGAAGTGGTAAAGTCATTAGAGAAGAAGTAAGAGGTTTTAGGGGTTTAAATCTTACCCAATGTAGGATTTCTATATATGGAATATGCATTCATGTTCATGTGCATGTTCACTTACATGTGCAGAGTAATAAATACTAAGTAAAATAATAAACTAAATAATTATGAGAATAAAGAATAAAGACTTATAAAAAATAATAATAAATTAATTATGAAGATAAAAAAATAAAAAAAATAATAATTAAATAATAATAATAAAATATAAATAAATAATTTCAGAGACTATTAAAATAAGAAAATAATAAATAAATAAATATATAAATATATATTTTTTGATAATAAATAAATAATAATAATAAATTAATAAGTAAGTGAATAATAAATTAATTATTAGTATTATAAAATTATAAAATAACAAAATAATAAAATAATAAAATGATAAAATATTAAAAATAGTAATTATGAGAATTTTAAAAAATTTATTTTTTTAAAGAATAAAAACCAGTGGTAAATGATTCCCCTGATTTTCAAAAACTGCCATTAAATCATTTTGCGACAGTTTTGAAGGACCACCACTAAATGAATGCGGAGACAGGATTTAGCAGTGGGTTTTTAGAACCATCACAGAACGATTTAAGGGTGGTTTGAACTACTGTTGAACAAAAAAACCACTGCTAAATGCCTATTTTGGCATAATACAATGTTACCGTGATGTATTATCACAAATCTCTATTAAATCCATTCAAAATCACTTAATAAAAAATAGAGAGAAAATAGAGAGTGTGGGGAGAAGCCTACTATAAGCTGTGAACCAACATTATCCAACCACCAGAAATTATAAGAAGGAAGAGGGAATGAAGAGGGGTGAAAAGGTAGATCCAACCCCCTCTCTTATCTAGTTTGAGAACTCTAAGACCGAAGGTGTTTTAACCCAAAATCCCCGTAAATGAAAAACTACAACCCCCAATTTGAGTTTTGGTTAGGAAAACCTATATTTTCCTAACCTAATCTACTCAAAAAGTAACCTAACTAATGCCCCCACATCACTTTAAGTTTACTTCCTTGTTTTATAGAGGTCGTTAACCAGTGTCGAGGGTATATAGATAATGTTGGTTTAATATATACTTTTGTTTATATAACTATTAGTAATATTGAAAGAAATAATAATAGAGAATTATCACAATGTAATGATATAATTTTGTTATTTCCAATATAATACAATGATATAAAAATATATAAGATTCTATAAAAATTGAATTCCATTATAATTTCGAATTTCCATATAGAAGAAAATATAATCTCCTCATTGGATGGTCATATAAAATCTTTCAAAGATATAAAAAACCAAAAGAAAACTTTTGGGTCCATTAATGGATTTAAGTGGGAGATACCCTGAGGAGGGGGGTGGGGTGAATTAATGTATGAAAATTATTTTTCCATGTCAAACAATTACTCTTAAAATTTCTCACCGCCTTAATATGATCTTGAGCATTTAATTAAAATGGAGAATTTGTTTTTATCTCTTATTATATATTTATCTAATTACCAATTTTCTGTATAAGAATTTACAAGATATTATTTAAGTTTTTTTATGCCATTGTATTAGTTGGTGTCAAAAATAAATTAATACATTACATGTGATTTTTTATTGGTTGTCTTACACTGGGTTACTCCAAGAATCATGATATCGATAGTGTGTCAATGTACCAATTAAAAAATTATATTATTTTTGTTTGGTGGTTAAAATAGGCAATTCCCTCTCCATTCCTAGAATCACTACCATATAAGGATTAAGGATCAATACAAACTTTCCCAAGGCACATTTCACTTCCTTCTCCATCACATAGTTCTCTAGGGTAGGACTCCCATAGTTTAAATATGTGATGGTGTATCCTTCAATATCATTTATGAGGATAAATTCCACCAAAATTTTGTAAAGATTCATTATTAATATTCATGGATATTTATTCACTTAGAAACATGTGAGCTTCTCCTCTAGAATATACTTATTCCCCACTCGAAGGTTATTTATAAACTTCCAAGTTACCATTTATTCAAGATCGTGTCTCGAATTTCTTTTCAATCAAAAAAAATATCTATTTACTCCAAGGTATAAATATTCAAGACAATATCTATTTGAATTTATATCCTTCCACCTACATGTATTTTTATAATGCCCAATAGAATACATTTTCTTTCTCTCTCACATTTTATAGATATGTGAAAATTATTTCAGAGATTCTCTCCTCAACTAATTTATTCCCTATTCTTATTCCCTTCTCATAGAAGGAAAATAATATATATGAGACCTATTTTTATATTCAATATAGAAATCACCATTTATACTTTTATTGTGACATATACATCCATAACTATATTTTCTTTTTGACATGATATATAAATAAACTATATCCTCAAAATATGTTAACTATAAAAACTCATGTTAAAAATATAATCATCCTTGAATAAAATAATATTTTCATGCCTCATGTATGTATTGATAATACATGGATAGGTTTCCTCATTTTTTATCATTAATGTTGTATAAAAACTATATTTATATCCCCAAAAATTCCTCCTTTATTATAGAATTCAATTTGTGATTAAAGCTGAAGAAAATGTTGTTTGAACCACTAAATAAACACTCATGTATTTTATGATTTTCAAGGAATGAACCAAAACAATATTATTGTTAATATCTAATTTTATTCAAAATAATATCATGTCAACTTGGATTAATTTATCCTTATGAATATGTATTTAATCCACTAAAAAATTAATATAATATCCTTTTAAATATCATCATATATTCTCCATTTTTTGCATTGAATTATCTTATTAAAATATCATTGTTAACACCTTAGCCTCAAATATTTCATGATGGTTTGATTCATATGTAGATCACCCTACATGGGTAAACATATGATTTTTATGTAGCAAATGGTTATGAAAATAATGTGTATGGAATTGACGGTTATGAAACCACAAGTGAAGATTATATATAACAAAAATCATACATACATAGGGATGATGATTTATATATATCTCCTGCTATTCTTTTGATGTATATATATTTAGTCATGCATACTCAACACTAGATGGTGGTAACAGAAAGATGATATGATGCTTACACTGAGAAAATTCATGTTTACATAGTGATGATCTTGAACCAGTTTTGGCTGAATTAATTGAATTAGATTCTAGGATTCATAGAACATACCATGGAATCCTATTAGGTTTTTATAAGATTATCATGGGATCCTTGAACATCTATCCATTCATCCTTTTCATTTGTCAAAAGATCCCACTACTACAAAGATCATTCTTCATTTTTCAAAAACTCCCTAAAAATCCGGCAAAAATCAGTTTAGTCGTCTTTCTCTTGTGTTTTCATTAAATGCATTCATCCTTATTCCTTATTTATTTCAAAAAATTGAAGAAAGAAAATTCACAGGGTTCCAATAATATATATTTTTGAATATTATTGACCATATTCCACCTTTTATCCTCCAAAATCCCCCCTTATTAAATAAAATATAAAGGGTGGATTTCATCCCAATTTTTCTTCAAATATTATTTCCCTTAATTCTTAGCAATAAATTATAACTTCTTAAATCCCCCTTTTTGAAAAAAATCAAATAGTGTTTTATTTATGGGATTCCAGTTTTCCTCTATGAGAAACCTCTAATCCATTTAGTGAATGTATCAAAGAACTTCTCCCCCTTTTTTAGATATGGAAGAAACCCCCCATTTTCCCATATCCCTCTCACTTGTGGTATAACTAATCCATATAATTTATAGGATTCATCCATTTATTTAACATCCATTATCTCCTTTACCAAATATTATATATTTTTTTTAGACTACCCAATTCCAATAAAACTCCTCCTATCTATATTTGAACAACTTTGTTTTCTTTAGTTTCACACACTCAATGAATCTCAAGTGGGTGAAATTAAAACATATAATTTGGGTTATCAATGAATCCTACAATACCATTTATCCTGAGATTCGTGTTAAAAACAAGTGTGTAAGTTAATTCTATCAATGTTTTCCATGTCACCCAATTGTTTTCTAATTTAAACACTAGTAAAGAAAAACCTTTCATTTTTTACAATAAAAAAACTATGTTCTCTCCAAACTTTCAACCTAAACCATTAGGGGATAAGAAATAAAGAAAATAAGTGAAATAACATAAAATGTTTTTAATCAATTGAAATAAAATTTTACTACTAAACATATTATGCCACTTGAGAGTTTGACCTCTTCCGTACTTCATAGGTCTCTCAATTTTGATGATAAGACTAAAAAAACTTGAAAATACATAACCAAAACCCCTAGAGTTTTCAACTATTTAAATTAAATTTTTATTATCATTTTATAGAATCCAATTATTAGGAAACACATATATAGTTCACAAGTTATTATATACTATATAAGAAAGAAAATGATAACAATCTATTTGAACATAAAAAAATGAAAATGTAAGTTATTCTATTTTGTTATTATTTCTCCCAATATATGCTCTTACATTAAGAGGAATTATTATACTAATTTCAAGGCCTGATATCACATATTTTAAAAAAATATTTAACATGAATTCATTGGTAGTCTTAGACATGTATTCAATGAATTTTATGTACACATTCATGATTCTTTTTATCCAATTTTCAGATTCATTTGTAAATTTCATAGCATACTGTTTTTAGATTTAACTTGAAAATTGAATTAGACATGAAACCTTTGTTCTAGAATAATTACAATGATACTTTAAGTACAATTGAATTTTATTTTTATGCATTTTTTCTACTTGAAAAGATATGATTTTTTCGCACTCTCATGCACTTTTTCAGCACAACCACCTAATGGATCGTATCTCCCCTTACTGTCCATACCACATGAATTCCAATTGAAATTTTTTATTTTAGTGGGATAGGGGTACCTTAGGCCTCCTCAAATAGAAGAGTGGGGTTGGTCATGTTAGAGCAACCCATTACATTCCACATTTCTATTTCTCTTTTTTAGGTTTAACGAAAGTGTTTTATGTATCTCATCATGTTTCTTTTATTCTTGATCATCCTAAATAATTTTCCTCTTCAATTTTGAATCTATATTTTTATTCAAATTTATTTTGATATACTCATAATTAATCTCATCATATTTTCTTATAGTTTTATATAAAAACCAAAATAAAATATTCCCTTCATTGGACAGTCCCATCATCACAATTTTATTATTCTGTAGAAAACATGTCATGTTTCTCAAAATTTTCATTATAATTTGACCATTCCAAAAACAATTACGTGATATTTAAATTATACCTTTATTTGGAATAGTTTTTTACCATGAAACTTTACAGTTTAAATAATATGTGAGGTATTTATTTCTTCCAAGACTTTTTCTTATCTTACTATGAAATTTTTCATTCTCCGAAAAAAATAAAAACTCCTTTTTAATATATATTTTCAAGATGATGGGATTTTCTATTTATATCATGAAATATTTTTAGGAAGAATAGATTTATATTTAAGTAAAGGAATGTTCCCATATTTATTTATAGATGTCAGTCTCTTGAAATTTTTATATGGGAAATGGTTTGCCGCACATGATTATTTAGAGTGATATTAATACATTTTATTATATTCTTGTAACTAGACCTTTAAAATATTACACCAAATTCATATTAGTTAATGTATTCCCATAAATTTATATAAAACATAAATTTGTGTCTAGGAATCCCCCAAAATTATCACATGTATCCATACCTTATTTTAGTTCTCACCATTTTATCCTTACAATTTGTAGGCACTTTATTGAATTTGTTTCTATCAGTTTTAGTGTTTTCCCTTTTATTGGGAACTTATATAGATATTCCATGTTCATGTGTCTAATAGACTCTATCATAAACAATACCATAATTTCGCATATAGTATGGAATTTTGAACAAAATGAACTCTCTTGGTTTCTCCTTCAAGATTGTATACATCTATTTTCTTTCATCAAAACTCATTCAATAGTAATCAAGTAGATAATGTAATGAATTTTTTAATTTTGGATTACCATTGGTATACAAATACTTCTTGGACAAATTCAACTCCTCTTCCGACTAAGGGATATTTTAACTTCTTGATTCAGGTTGTGTATTAAGTTCCTTATTGATTGTCTTTCTATTGGACATCTCATTCTCTAGTGTATATAAAAGTTTATCCAACATATTACTTTTCTCTTTCACATTGGAAATATTTTGAGAGATATATAATTAGAGGTATTATTTTTGTTATTTTTTCATTTTGTTTTACTTAAATATTTCTCCCATATGTGAAATAAGTTCTTCCCTCTTGGCCCAAAAATTATGGATTTATTTTAGACCAACCTTTCAATTATAATCAGTTCTTGGTTAATTCACCTTAGAATAAAATACTTAAAATTATCAATATTGGGACTCATTTTTATGCATTTGACTAGTGGGTAATTTATAGGTCTTCTATTTTGGATTTTCAGGTTATCAACATATATTTTTATCACTTTGAAATGAGTGTTTTAGTAAATTTTATCCTCTATTAAATTGAGGTTTTCTTATTTTAATTAATTATCCCATTCATTGGATTAGTGGAACACTGCCACTTTTCCCCCTTGAAAATTTATCAACATTAGCAGAAACTAAATCACGTAGTATATAAAACTCTTCGCTCATTCATTTAGTGTTTTCAAATAAATTGATAGATTCACAATCTTAATTTTCTATTCCTTTATCCTCAAAGATACTAGATTATTTTAATTTTATATCACTTTTCCAAAAAATGATTCCACCATATAGAATTCATCTTATGATTTTCTTATTATTCTTCCTATAATTTTCTCCCTTTTCAACAGATTAAAAAAGTGAACTTAATTTATAACTAAAATAACCAATTATACCACACTATGGAGACAACATATCCAATTAAGGATAACATATTTTAGGATACCACTTGTTGGGCCACTCAAGGAAATTAAGGGAGAGATATGCCAAGTGGGTGGGGGTGGGGGTTATTATCCACTAAAAGAGTATAATATTCATTTTTTATTTTATAATTTTTGTATGATTAAATGTTCATAAACATTTTTACTAGTGAATTATACTATTTAAACTTTTTTTCTTAAAATGTTTTGTAATTCACTCTAAAAAATACACTATTACATGGTACATTTTTGAACACCTCCTAAAACACCCAATTTTGTGAAATTTATTTCAATATTTTATTTTTGGGTATCCAGTTATATGAGGAACATTCTATACTTCTGGAGATATTAATTATTTAATTGGGAAGGTGACCAAATTGATCCTTGAACCAAGAACATTTTAGGTGAAGTGAACTGGACAACTACCCAATAAAAACACTATAGAGGACAAGTTCCACTCCCCATACAGGTAAATTATTAAATTGATTTATAGGATATAATGGGGAATAGTTCATAAAATAGTTACCATAGATAATTATTTTTTTATTGTATTTCCATGCTTTCCAAGTTAAGGATGAAATTATTGGAAAGATTCAGTGGAATAAAAAAACATTCCACCATTTCAGTCATATCTGTAAAAACAAACATCCAAATTGGATGACATTTTACATCATTTAAGGAGACACCAAATTATTGAATTCTTTATTCTATGGAATACCCTAATTTGGCCATCTGTAAGATCATTTTGGTTCATATTTTTAGTGGATGAAAAATGGATAATTTTTTTGTCAAGGGATGAAAATTCCACTATGAAATAACTTTCCACCCATTTATGCCTGACATAACTGATTAGTGTGACTTTTAATGTTGGAGGATGGATAAAAGGATCCCAAAATGCCTACTTAATGTAGTGTTAGTGGTTTTTTTGGAGGATGTTTTGTATGTTTTCAATTTAATGTTATGCTTCCAATTTGATGTTGTAACCAAGTTTATTTTTGTTTTAAATTTGATATTATTTCATTATGCTTTGAAATTTTTCACAGAGTTAAGAGATAAATCCTTCAAAAAATGTTGGAGTGTTCATTATTTCATTTTTTTTTCACTTCTTCAATTATTCCCTCATGAGTCTGCTTTTTTTCTTCCATTGAGAGCACAAAATTAATGGAGTGATAACCCTCTTATGATTTGATCTAATAGAGAAGAAAGGGGATAAATTTAACTTTATTTATCACTCTATAAATATTTAAAAATTTATTTCATTTGATTTTTTTATTCAATTATTTTCTTAATTCCTCTTCCTTATTGATTTTTTTCGCCCAAATTTTCACATGATAATAATATTTTTTTTCCATGGAGTGCTCTAAAAATGACCCTCGATGTGTGTAGGTGATTATAATGTGTATGTGATGGTTTTAAAATATTAACTGATAGGTTTTGATTGATTTATGTGAATGGATTCTTCTCGAGTTAATGAAAATGAAATAATTAAAAAATAATTTCATCCAATCCATTCATTGTAATAACTAGGGATCAACCCTTTATCATTAATTTTATTCAATTAGGTCTCTTTGAATTAATTTAAAAAATATTAGAACAAAATAAAATTTTCTTATTCATAAAAAAAATCTCCCTCTTAAAATTTATGTGTATTTAGGTTTCTTTATCGTTTTATAAGAATTCAACAACACAAACTACACTACAATCGACTGATTCATCCATATTTTTTTTTGTAAATTTGGGTGAGAAAAAATTTTGGTACAGTTTCTGGGGAACATAATAAGTTATCTTAACACTCGTTCTTCTATCCCCTGTTTCCCTTTTCTCACCCCAATTTATCTTTTCTTTTACACTTTTCTTTGACTTTTCATGGTTCATGTCCACCTATACACATGACCCATCAGACCAACATGTTAGGATGGATATTTCTAGGGTAGGAGAGTCAATTTCATGTAGAGGTATCATTTAATTAGATCCTAATAATCCTAATAATCCATATTAAAAAATTATCCCATTCCAATGGAGTTTATTCAAGGTAATAAATTCATAAACCTAGGAAGGAACCAAAATGTAAATACAAAAGTGGAAACCTGTAACTTGGGGAATATAGTTGATAAAACCGTGAATGACTACCTCACACTTTGCAGAACCAATTAACCCTCTTTAATTAAGATTTTTTTTAAGATAGTCCCAATATGTATTCAAACATCATGTTCTAAAACAACTTCCATCCTTCCATGACATGGAGTCAGAAATTACATACCTTTAGGTAGATAAGTTCAACAACATTGTTGAAACCATGTTCCCACCACATCTACTTGAGTTTTATAAGATGAAGATCTTTTATTTCTCACTGAAGGATCATTGAAATAATTGGTTAAAAATTCAGAGACTAGTATCAATCCATATCTTGGACCAATTACAATGAGAATTCAGTAAAAAGTACTTCCCCAATCATAAAATAATTTCATTATAAAAGAGAATCATTTTTTTTGAAAAATAAGTGGAGTCATTTTTTAAAACATTGGTAATGTTAAAATACACACTCAACATGGTACCTCATTGTGAAATTTTAATCCTAGAACATGTTAAAATATTCAATTAAGTGTTGGGTCCTGGAAACAAACAATTCATTGACATAATGTGTAATGGAACCTTCAAAAATAAAGCCCCAAATGATTCTTATGAGTATTTATGATTTATGTCCATACAAAAATAAACATGGAGAATATCACCATACTATGAGAAGCCACCAACATTTGGTGGAAGGAACACTATTAGGGAAGAATTAATACATTTAGAAAAACATGTTGTACTCACTTGGAAGGTCATAGAAACTGATGTTAGGAAGGTAAAAGTAATCCAAACGTTGGGCCTACTTGTAATTTTTTTGATAAACAGGAACAAAAGTTTGAAAAAATCCCTAACATTCCTTTTATAAATGATTTTATTTTATAAGCACAACTAGTGGAGGCTAATGATTTGAAAATTAAAAATCTATAGTACCAAACCACTTTTAATGTAACATACAATGACCATGCAAGATTCCATTGGAAAGATAAAAAATAACCGATCCAACAACCCAGTCAGCCATAATGATCAAAACCCTAACCTCCAAAATGTTTTCAAACTCATAATCAGATCTAACCACAACCGGTCTAATAGAAGTATCCTCCTTTCCAATAAAAACAACCCATCTAAGAACCCATTCAATAGCTATTCAAATTACCAAATTATACACCTATGATATACCAACCAACATAGGCCCCTACTAAATCTGTCCCTCTCCCAATCCTTGAATAGTTGGGTAAAAAAATAGATAAAATGAACTAAGAGGTATCATCCCTTAAACATGAATTCAAAACCATCAAGAATTTCAAGGCACCCATGCCTACTATGTATTTAACATGCCTAGCCGTAAGGGGAGAATCTAGTAACAAAAAAAACTCCCATGAACTACTAAAATTAGTGACTAACATAAAAAGTGGGAAAAACATTGAAAATACTAGAAAAACCAATCCATAACCCTTAAAATCTTAAAATTTACATGAAAATGAGGAATAACCACCCCCAGGTTCTGAAAAATACAATGAGAATATTAAAGAACCAAAACAACACCAAAAATTAAAACAACCTCCTTCATACCCTCAATGCATGAGAAGAAAATATAAACCAAAATCAAATGAAAAATTAAGTGAAATATTCTCCCAGTTTTATTTAATAATTCTTCTAATCTATACAATCCAAACCATTCCTACCTACTCAATGTACCTTACGTACAATTATACTTTCAAAAGGAAAATTTATTATAAAAATAAAATTTTTTTGGCTTCTAATGTGAGTACCACCATTCAAGGGATCATTAATCCTAAAATAAAAGGCCCAACATGTCTTTACATTAAGGTTGAGTTAAGATAGAATAAAGTTGTAAAATAACTTTATGATCTAGGATCTTGCATGAACCACATTCTAGAGGCCCTGTAACGTTTGTTTGGGCTTGAGGAACTCCAACCAAAATGTTTCACTCTTCAAATTTTTTATCTCTGTGTTTGAGTTCCTTAGGGTATATTAAAGGATGTTTTGGTGAAAGAATAAATTTTTTTTTCTGCTGAGTTGATTTTCATTAAAAATCACCATATTCTTGGTCATAGGTAGAAAACCCCCACCCTAAAAGTCCATCCATTCTTAGAAACAATTAACGAAGTCATCTGAGTTTGAAATGGTAACATGAAAACACCATTCAGAAACATGAGCCTCGATATAAACATTTATTATGAAGAATCTAAAGTTACGGATGATGAAGAGATCCATGAGGTCAATTGGATAGGTATTCTAGATAGTGAACTAGAGGAACCTTAAGGAATTGTTAAAGGATATTTAATTCATAATGATATTTATTTCTTGGTTCAAATGAGGGAAATTTTTCTCCTTGAATTGAATCTATTTTAGGTGACTCATTTGATTATTTTTTATAATCAACAATAAATTATACCATTATATAAATAAAAAAAATCAAATATATACACATTCATGACACTGATTAGGCCAATGTGGTGGCTAAAAATTTTGTTCAAGAAGAACCAATTTGGTCATGAAATTTTCGAAAAATAAACCAAGTTCAATGAGATGACTTATCCTTAATTTGGAAGTTTTATCCCACCTAATATTGTATTTATTATCATACATTAATCATTATAGTATTAATTCTTAAGGTACAATCCAACCTTACATGTTTTCATTTCTTTTTCTATTGAATACAATGAATAGAGGATTCTTCTGGATGTCATGGGAAAGAAAAATAATGAAATTGGATCGACCATATCTGATATTCATGGGATTATAAAACTCATTTGAACATATAGGATTGTTCTAGAATCTGAATATAAACTATGTCGTCAACCTATTCAGAGTCTCAATCCTAATATTATGAATGTGGTATAGAAAGAACATCTAAAATTGTTGAAATTAGGTATAATGTACACCATTGATGAGAGTGAGTGGGTAAGAAAAATTTAATTTTTTATGAAGAATCTTGGGATCAATGTGATTACCACCGAGGATTGTGATCTTCTTCCCACATGGATGAGTAGTGGATGTATAGTTGGCACCGAATAAAGAAAGTTAAAATCGTGCACTGAGAAAGACTGTTTTTCTTTTCCCTTCACTGATCAAGTCCTCAAGTGATTGGTGGTTCTTCATTTATACTACATCCTTTATAGATTCTCCTGGTACAATAAAATTGTGGTCTCCTTAGAAGATTAATGGAAAAAACCTTCACCGATCCATTAGGAATTTTTTCTTTAAAGAACATGCCCTTAAAGTTATGTAATTCCCCTGGTACCTTCTAGTGGCGTCTGATGAGAATATTCTCTAACAAGGAGGGGGATTAATTATAGGTTTTTATGGATGAATTATACATCCTTACTGATAAATTTGAGGGATTAATTATAAATCTTTAAAGGGTTTTGTCTATATGTGAGAATGATATTCTCATCCTAATCTAGTAAAAATGAAATTTCATGGAAAATTAAGACTAGTTTGGGGCCATTTGGACTATGTTAGAGGTATTTTATTTGATAAATATAAGGTTGATACCATTTGTTACTTTCCCTATCCAAAATATATCATGGAAGTGTGGTACTTTTTCGGACTTTCTTGTTTTTATAAAAGGTTCATTAGGAATTTCAGCTCCATTTCCGGACCAATTTGGTCTCAAATAGTTAAAGATGCCCCATTTTGATGTACATAATGTTTTGAGTAATCATTATTGACACTCAAGTCATGTATTATCTCTCCACCTATCATGTAAGATCCATGTTTTAAACTTCCATTTAAACGCATGTGTGATGTGAGTGACTTATTTACAGAAGATATAACAAGGAATGATTGTGATAAAAATTCATTTTTCATTGCTTATGAAAATAAATCATTAAATTATAGACAAATCAACTATAGCACCTTTGAGAAAGAGTTTTTTTACTAGTGTCTTTTCCTTAAAAGAATTAAGGTCCTATCTTTAAGTATCTCCTATCATTTTTCTTCACGGATCATTCAACTCTGAGATACCTTTTCCAAAAACAAGATACAAAGTCTAGATTGATTAGGTGGATGCTTATTCTTCAAACATTTTGTATAACCATTAAGGATAAAAATGGAAATGAAAATATTATATCAAATTACCTATCAAGGATGGAATTAAAAGTCAACTCACATCCCCTTTCTATGTCATATTAACTTCCCAGTGAGCACCTCTATTTTGTGAGTGATTTCCCATGGTATGTTTAAATAGAAAACCACTTAGTTACATGTGTCATTTAAAAATTATTTGGGACCAAATATAATAAGAAATTTATTCTTGATGTCAAACACTATATTTTTTATGATCTATAAAACTTCATGTTATGTCCTAATAAAGTATTTAAGAGATGCATTCGGGAGTCTGAGGAAGATTCCATTTGCAAATTTTGACACATAGAAGAATATGGGGGCCACTTTTCACAAATAAAACCACTAAAAAAGTCCTTAAAAGTGGTTTATTTTGTCTTAAACTTAGTAAGGATTCCTACACATTCTGTAAAATGTTTCCTCAATGTCAAAAATTAGGATCCATAACCAAAAGGAATCAAATGACACAAATTACTATTCTTATCGTCAAAATCTTTGTTTATTGGGGGATTGATTTCATGGGACCCTTTCCAAACTCTATTGGATATCTATACAACCTCTTAATAGTTTATTATGTCTCAAAATGGGTATAAGTAAATCTCACCACGTATAATTACCATCATTTTGTGATCTAATTCTTGAAAGAACACATCTTTTCTAGATTTGGAATTGCAAGGGCTATTATCAGTTATTGTGGAACCTGTTTCAACAACTGTCACTTCTCTAAACTTATGTATAAGTATGATATTACTCAAAATATTTTCACTTCTTACTATCCTAAAACCAATTTTCAAGAAGAGTTGGAAAGTAGGGAGATTGATTAAATTCTCTAAAATACCATAAATCCCTCTATAAAATATTTGTTATGATAAACTCGTGGATTCTCGTTGGTCATATTGTGGTGCATTCAAAATTTTATTAAGAATATCACTATATAAGTTGGTTTATGGAAATATTTCCCCTTACCTGTTGAAATTGAACATAAGGCCTTTTGGGAAAAAATAAACTTTGACATTTATTTTTCTGTAAAAAAAGAGAAAGTTATGCCTTAATGAACTTGAGGAACTTAATATAGAGGTTTATTAAAATTCAAGGATCAATAAAGCTTGTGTTCAAGCCCAAAAATATTGGAATCCTAAAATTAACCAATTTAAATAGGGAAAATATTTTCCCCTTTATAATTCCAAAAATCACCAGCACCTCGGAAGGTTATAGTCTAGATGGTTCGAGCCTTATATATTAAATAAGGTGTACCCCATAGGGTAGCATATATTTAAGATCCCACTAGTGGTAAGGTCTCAAAATTCAATGTTCATATGTTAAAACCACCCATTTAATCATTAAATAAAAAATCAAAATAGGAGGAGTTAGTTGATGAAATCGATGAACTCGAAAATGTTTATATATTTAGGATCCATGTTGAGGTAATGAAATTAAAAAAAAATAACTTTATTAGGGGAAACCAGTATTTTACTTGTACATTGACTGAGTGTTTGGATTTAGAAAATAAATAGGTATGGTTTTTGTCCTTTCTTTTTTGCATTTCTTTAGTTGGGGAAACCATAATGTGTTTCAAATTAGTTCTAATTTTGTTATAGAGTAAGATTTAGGTGATGTTTAAGTTAATATATTTTTAGAAAAATCATATTTCTTCTAAGAGTTAAAAAAAAATCTTCTATCATTGATGAGGTGTCTCAGAGTCATATAGAGATCAAATGAGTAATCAAGGGCATCATGAACTTGAACATGAACAGTGAGGTAACTATACTCCTTGTTTCTTATTTTAATTTCCCTTTAACACTAATATTATTTACCTCAACCCCCTATTCTGAATTTTATTTTCATTAAACACTAGTGACAATGTTATACTAAGTTTGGGGGGGGGGGGTGAAAATAATAATGAAATTGTCCTTATCAAAGAATTTTTTATGCATGAAGGTAAGAAATATTTTCTTTAACCTTGAACAAGATAATACCAATTTCAAATGTTTAAAATGAATATAAAATAATTATTCATGCATTGATTCTAATTTTAATTCATGTTAATGTTCATGGGCATAAATTTTGGAAAGTGTAGCAATCTAATGTGAATTTTCACTATTTACATTTTCATCCATTAAAAAAATAAAAAAAACATCCTTTGGATTGTGGGGTAGTAGTTTGAGTAATTGGGGTCCCATAAAAAATATCATAGGTTGGTTATCATTTTAATATTAACATGGTTATTCTATAAAAAATCAAAACAATAATAATAATACAATTCTTTGTAGAGAAATGGATTGATCAAATGTAAGGCTTTAAACACTTGAGTATCGTGACTCCATAGTTTTCTATCCTATATTTGGTAATTTTATCTCTATTTTTGGTAATTTGAATTTTTTTTGAATGAGTTAACACAAGATGATTAATGAGTATGTGAGCATCACTTGGTACCATATAGTCTTAGAGACTGGGAGTCAAAAAAAAGTCTTCGTTGTCATGACCCGTCCTCAGGGCCCGTGCCGTGACTACCCCAAGCCCCCCTTCCATAGGCCAGGGGCTGGCGACTAGCACAAGGCGTAAATCCCGAAAAAAGGGGAAGGCATTGCCTTTAAAAAGTAAACAAGCACCACAGAGTAAGCAAGCGGAAAATAAACACTAAGTAAAAACTGTACAAGATGTGCTGAAAGTAAAAGGGGCCGGAAATACAAGCCCAACTGTAAAGTACAACTGAAAGGAAAAACAGCAACTGAAAGGAAAAGACGCAGCGTCGAGCCGTCCTCTGGAAGTCCCACCTAAAGGGTGGGTACAGATAGCCTCCACAGCTCCTCGGGTCCACCTGACCGCTCCGAGTACATCCCGCCCAGTGGTCCACCTCCAGGTACCGTCCTGCTCCGCAAGCCTCCACCACGATTAGCGCTGTCCGTCGTCTGCAACCAACACAACGTAGTGCGGGCATAGCCCGTGCAGGGGTGAGTATAAGCTACTCAGTAGGGACCCCGAGACCCCCGAAGGTCTCCAGAGATCCAAAAAGGATAAACCACAAAGGAAAGATACAATCACGAAGTAACAACCGACACTGCTTAGTTATATGCCCATACATATACCTAAGTCATCAATTCCCATTCGGCTCCAACGTCCGAGCCCAAGCACAACCCAGTCCACACAGGAAAGCAAGACGTATACCCACACAGGATAGCATAACACAATCCACAAAGGAGATTAAACATTAAATCCACACAGGATAGCTCAACACAATCCACAAAGGAGAGTAAACAGTAGATCCACACAGGATAGCTCAACACAATCCACAAAGGAGAGTAACTCAAGATTCAGCTCACATAGGTATACTTCTTCGGATGACGATAAAGATGATCACTGATCCATCTAAGTCGTCGGACCCACAAAGGATCGATAGGTAACTAACCCCCGCAATGACCCACACAGGATCGGGCCCACACAGGACCTGTAGGCGCTGGCTCACACAGAACCGCTGAGCGTTGACCCACACAGGATCAGACCCACATAGGATCGGGCCCACACAGGACCTGTAGCACTGATCCACGTAGGATCTCTAAGTGTTGTAGTCGTCTCAGTCCACTGAGGATCTCTGCATAGTCGTCGGCACAGTCCACTGAGGATCTCTGCACAGTCGTCGCCGCAGTCCACTGAGGATCTCTGCACGGTCGTCGCTGTCGAAGTAGCAGTCGCAGCCAGCTCTAGGGTTACCCCACACAGCAAGCTCGTTTGGGAGGGTCCTCTCCACGAGCCGAGAGGCTGATACATCAACTGACACAGAGTCTGAAGTTGATGTATCCAAAAGTTCCGTATCGTCAACAGGAACTCAACGTCGCAGACGTCGCGTCAATCGGACGCCCAGTCTGAGAGTTATTGGCTTTTTCGTTCCAGGGGCCCGGTTGGTTTTTAAGGCAAAACCAACCCGACCGTACTCCACCTGCGTCCAAACCTCGGGCGGAGTATGCCAAAAGATCCGTCTCACTTAGAAGAATTCAACGAAGTCGACGGCACGTAGATCGGACATCCGTAGCTCAAGATATGAGCGTTTCCGCTCCGAGGGCCCGGTTGGTTTCGTGTACAAACCAACCCGGCCGAACTCAATTTATTCCTAAACCTTGAGTGCGATATACCAAAACGCCCGTCTCAATCCAAGGATCGCGTTGCCGCTGACGGCGAGTCGTTTGGAGGCCCGTAGCTCAAGATACGGGCATTTGACCGAAAACGGTCCGAAGACGGGGGGTCCGGGCCCGGGCCGACCCGGCCCGCCCACCCTGGGTCGGCCGAACCGGGTCGAGCCGGTCCGGCCCGGCCAGGGCGCGGCCCGGCCGAGCGGCCGCGCGACGTGGGGGGGAGCCGCCGCCCCCGCGTGACACCCCCGCGGCACCCGCGGGGTGTCGCCCTGGACAACCCGAGCGACGAGGGGGGGAGACGCCGCCCCCGCGTGACACCCCTGCGGCACCCGCGAGGTGTCGCCCTGGAAAACCCGAGCGACGCGGGGGGGGGGGGGCACCGCCCCCATGTGACAACCCTGGAAAACCAGACGCGGCTTCAGCCGCGTCCTGCACGCGCCGGACCCGCACGGCCGCGGGTCCGCGAGTGCCGCCGCCGTGGCTTCTCCCGCGACGGCCTTGTCCAGCGGCGCGCTGGGGCGCCACCGCTCCCGGCTGCCGGCGCCGCCACGCCGGCGACCCGTGCCGCCGGCGGCTTCCGCGGGCCACCGGAGTCGCTCCGGTGGTCCGATTCTGTTCCCGCCTGCGCCGCTGCCCCTCGCGGGACTCGTTCTTCACTGCGGAATCCTCAAAATTCAGTTGCGGCATGTTCCGTCGTCGCCTGTCAAATCCGCACCACAACGAAGAACGACGGAGGGTCATCGGGCCGTGTTCGTTTGGCCCGCACCCTCCGCGTTAGAGATAAACAACGGGAGAAACACATTCAACACATGAATACATATCCGAAAACAATTTTTAATGAAATAAAATTGTTTTATGAATCAGGTTCTTCATTCTTGAGCGGAAACAACATGGGAAATAAGGGCATTTCCAAAAAATAAAATCCCTACCTCATAGTCGTCGTCGAACGCACGTTCTTCGCGGATTTGTTCATCGCGGAAGGGGGGGATCGTCGCGTCGTCGCGGAAGGGCATCACATCGTTGCGGAATCTGGCGTTGAGTCGGCGAACTCAACGGACCAAGAAACAACATATTTAATTTAATTATATAAAATTAAATCCGTGTTTTATTAAAAAAAACACAAAGGAGATTTAAGAGAATCCCGAAGTCTGTTACCTCAAATAGCTGATCAAAGATTCGTTGCGGAGGGAGAGACGTCGCAGAAGAACGTTGCAGGAAGGGAACGTCGGCGTCGCGGAACACGGTGTCGCGTCGTCGACTTCCACGGGTTCAGCGTTCTTCGTCGGAGGCCGGCGTTCTTCGCGTTCTTCGCGTTCTTCGCGTTCTTCGCGATGGAGGATGAAGGCTCAAGAACTCTAACAAACCTCCCAATGAGTAATCCTCCAAAAGGACATGTTGGTCTTATTTTATTATTACGCCAACAAACGAAAAAGGTAAGTAACGACCCATCAATTCGTTGAATTAATTCAACGAAAGAAACCGCCCATTTAATTCACGAAATAAACCACCCAATTAAATGGTGCGTTAAGAATTTAAGAAAACGCGTCAGTTGACTTTCATAATAACGGGTTTTCGCGGGTGCGTTACTTAGCGGAAAGAAACGGTGGGGCTCGTGCGGGCCCCACCTCACAAATATACTACCAAGGGTGTAGGATATTTCTGGATAGCATCCTATCCGGATCAACTCAGCTTAATCCTCCTTTAAGTGGCTTCAAGTGGCTTCCAAGTGGCTTAAGTGAAATAAAATAAAGTTGTCGTAAAATTATTTTATTTCTAAACTTTAAGACCGAAAATTAAAAACCACACCTGAGCAAACGAAACTCCGGAAGAGGTGTTTCTAAGTGAATACTGGCACTGCGATTTCATCGGTGCCCTCAGAATTCGATTCCAGGCACCTGTTCAAAAGTTAGAAAAACCCGCTCGTCCGTTCACTGAACGTACCCGAGCCAAATTTCGGAAAATGATTCCGGGCACACCGGGCCTCGGAATCAGGTTCCGTCAGAAACTGCGTTCCTGAAAAATTCCAAAGAAAATTAAGAAAAAAATTTCCTTGAAATTTACGGGTCTTTACATTACTCCCACCTTAGGGCTTTACGTCCCCGTAAAGATACATCAAAAACTAGGGAAACAAATGTGGGTACTGAGCACGCATCTGAGCCTCCCGCTCCCAAGTGCTCTCCTGGAGGTTCCCGTGCTGCCATCTGATGCGCACAAGAGGAATCGATCACCCATGTAGGACCCGCTCCTGTCGATCCTCTATCTCCACCGGGACCTCCGCAAAAGTCGCCCCATCATCCACGTCTAGCTCCCCATAGTCGATGATGTGCATCGGGTCGTGCACGTATCTCCTCAGCTGAGATACGTGGAAGACGTCGTGCACCCGGTGCAACTGAGGTGGTAGAGCCAGGCGATAAGCCACCTTGCCAATCCTACTGAGGACCTGGAAAGGCCCGATGAAGCGTGGAGACAACTTGCCACCTCGGCCAAATCTCCGTAAACCACGTCGAGGTGAGACCCGCAAGAAGACGTGGTCGCCATCCTCAAAATCTAGTGGCCTCCGCCTCCTGTCAGCATATGACTTCTGCCGGCTCTGAGCTGTCCTTATCCGCTCCTGGATGACTTGGACCTTCTCTGTCGTGGCTCAGACCATCTCTGGTCCCACCAGTGCTGACTCCCCAGGGTCTGTCCAGCACAAAGGAGATCTGCAAGGCCTTCCGTACAACGCCTCGTAGGGTGCCGTCACGATGGTGGAGTGGTAACTGTTGTTGTACGCGAAATCCACCAAGGGTAGGTGGTCCTCCCAGCTACGACCAAAGTCGAGGACACATGTGCGGAGCATTCCCTCGAGAGTCTGAATGGTCCTCTCCGTCTGACCATCCGTCTAAGGGTAAAAGGCGGTTCTCAGACGCAGCCGCGTCCCGAACGCCTCCTGCAACCCCTTCCAAAGCCGGGAAGTAAAACGAGCGTCCCGATCGGAGACGATAGTCGATGGCACACCGTGAAGCCGTACAATCTCCTGAATGTAGAGACGCCCCAAGCTCTCCACTGAACCCTGCTCTCGGATGGGTAAGAAGTGTGCCGACTTGGTGAGTCGGTCAAAAATCACCCAAATGGAGTCGTGACCTCTGGAAGTGCGTGGAAGTCCAGTAACGAAGTCCATATATATGCCGTCCCACTTCCACTCCGGGACCTCCAAGGGCTGTACCAATCCTGCTGGTACCTGATGCTCTGCCTTCACCTGCTGGCAGGTGAGGCACCGTGAAACAAACTCTACCACAACCTTCTTCATGCCCGGCCACCAGTGCTGTCATCTGAGATCCTGGTATATCTTCTCCACTCCAGGATGTACCGCCAAAGGAGAAGTGTGAAACTCTATCAGCACCTCCTCTTGTAAAGCGACTGGTACCAGGGTACGTCCTCTGAAAAGGATGTCGTGATCTGCTCCAAGGGAGAAACCATCAGGTGCCTGTCCCGAGGATATCTGTGCACGCCATGTCTCATAGTTGGCGTCCCCATGCTGAGCCTCTCTGACCCACTGTAGAAGTGGAGGAGAGACGGTGAGAGACCGAAGGAAGGCTTCTCCGTCTCTATCCACGAAGGATATCCGCAAAGTGGCTAGTTGCTCTGTCGCCTCCTCAAGTAGCTGGATGCCCGTCCTCCTGCTGAGGGCATTAACTACCACGTTCCCCTTCCCAGGAGTATAGACTATCTCAAAGTCATAGTCCTGGAGGAACTCGAGACATCGCTGCTGTCTCAGGTTCAGGTTCTTCTGAGAGAAGATGTACCTGAGACTCTGGTGGTCAGAAAAGACTGTAAAGCGCTCGCCCATCAGATTGTGCCGCCATGTCTTCAGAGCGAAGACCACTGCTGCTAACTCCAGGTCATGGGTAGCGTAGTTCTACTCGTGCAGCCTCAACTGACGTGATCCATAGGCAATCATGGCCCGCTCCTGCATCAGGACACACCCAAGTCCGGTCCCTGATGCATCGCAGTAGACTACGTATCCAACTCTCTCCTCAGGCCACCTCAAGATAGGTGTGCTGGTCAATTTCTGTCTCAGATCCTGGAAGCTCTGCTGACATCTTTCTGACCACACGAAGGGTTTCCCCTTCTTCGTCAACACTGAGAGTGGCGCCGCAACTCTGGAGAAGTCTGGCACGAATCTCCGATAGTACCCGGCTAGGCCCAAAAACTCTGCACCTCTGTCATGCTCCTGGGTGGCTCCCAAGCTAGTACTGCCTCGATTTTCGCGGGATACACTGCAAATCCCACCTCAGAAATGATGTGCCCCAAGAAGTGGACCTCACGTAACCAGAACTGGCACTTCGAGAGCTTGCCATAAAGCTGGTGCTCTCAGAGTGTGTCTAGTACAACCCGCAAGTGGTAGGCGTGCTCCTCCTCCGTGGTCGAGTAAACCAAAATGTCGTCGATGAAGACCACGACAAATCGATCGAGGTATGGCTGGAAGATCCTGTTCATGAGGCTCATGAACACTACTGGAGCATTGGTTACGCCGAAAGGCATAACCAAGAACTCATAGTGGCCATACCGACACCTGAAGGTCGTCTTCTGCACATCCTCATCTCGAACTCTGAGCTGATGATAGCCTGACCTGAGGTCTATCTTCGAGAACCACCGTGCTCCTTTGAGATTATCGAAGAGGTCATCAATACTTGATAGTGGATACTTGTTCCTCACTGTCACCTAGTTCAGGCGACGATAATCGACACACAGTCGCAAGCTCCCGTCCGCCTTCTTGGCGAACAATATTGGCGAAGCCCAGGGTGAAACACTGGGTCGGATGAACCCCTTGCCCTGCAAGTCCTCCGACTATACCCGTAGCTCTCGAAGCTCGGTGGGGGACATCTGATATGCTGGAGTGGATATCGGGGCTGTCCCGGGGTACAAATCAATATAAAAGTCTACCTCTCTGCGAGGAGGTAGCCCTGGAATGTCATCGAGAAAGATGTCCGCATACTGATCCACCACTGCAGGAAAACTAGGACTCCGCACGTCAACTACTCCAAGGATGAGGCTAGCCAACTGATTAATGATGGGCTTCCCTCTCCTCTGCGTGAGTCCATCATGTGCTGCGAAGGCTCCCTTCTCGCCGGTGAAGGTGAACCTTCTCCCGTCGGTGCGTACACATCCTACCTTGCGCCTAATGTAGTCAATCTGTGCATGGACTGTAGATAACCAATCCATGCCCAAGATGACGTCGTAAGGCCTCGACGCCGCTACAAGAAGATCCCAGCCGAAGCTCTCGCCTCCTAGAGTAAGCTCACACTTCCAGCACCAGTGTGTAATCGTCGAGTCTTCTCCCGTAGGTGTCTCTAGCCGTAAGGATCGAGCCAACGGCTCTGTCGGAATCTCCGAGCTCCGAACAAGGGCAGTGTATACGAAAGAGTGACTCGCTCATGTGTCTATAAGAACTGCAAAAAGGGTGGAATAGACACAGATCGTACCTTGAATCATCTCTGGCGCGCCGTGGTCGTAGGCCTCCATTGCCTGGAGTTGTACCTGTCTCTGCCCGCTAGCTCCCTGTGGTCGGGGTGGACCTCTTGGTGGTAGTGGTGGCAGAGCCTCAAAGCGTCTCCCACCACCCACTGCTCGGCCAGCTCCTCTGCCTTGTCCGCCTCCTCCCTGAGGACCGCCACGGTCAACCCTCTGCCTCTGCCTGGGTGGCCCCTCCACCATCTGCTGCTCCTCGGTACGGCGGGTCGGGCAGTCACGAGCCATGTGGCCCTGCCCGCTGCAGGAGTAGCACTGCCTGCCTCTCGAAAGGCTGGCCCCGCGCTGTGTGCCCCGCACTGCTGAGCCAGTGACCCGAGGTCATCTGCCCGAAGGCCTTGTCTGCCTGTAACCCTGAGTCATCTGTCGGCTACCCGCTGTCGATGACTCTGCTACCTGCCGCCCCGCGGTAGGTCTCGCTGTGGACTCAGCCAGAAAGATCTCGATCAGAAGGGCTCGCTCTAGCACTCCTGCCTGGGTCGGGATGCTGAGGGAGATCAGTGATGCCCGGATCTCGTGTCTCAAACCCTGCTCAATGGTCCAGGCCCGGAAGAAGGGGTCCCGTACCATGTCGGTCGAGTAGCGAGAAAGATCGGTGAACCTCGCCGCGTACTGGGCGACCGTCAAGCTGCCCTGCTGCAGCTGAAGAAGCTTCTGAATGCACACTGTACAGAGGGTGGCCAGGACGAACTCTGAGCGGAAGAGGCTCTCGAATTCCGTCCAGATGAGGGAGGCCTCATCGTGTACCTGGAGCATCAAGATCCACCATCGTCCTGCTGCTGCTTGCAGTAGGCTCGCTGAGAGGATCACCATGAGGTCTGCTGGTGTCCTCACTAGCCTGAAAACTCGGAAGACCGCCTCCAGCCAGTCCTCGGCTGCCTGGGGGTCCGTCTCCCCATGGAACCTGGGTGGTCGCTGGCGCTGGAACTCATGCAGAGCTCCGAGGCGACGTGCATCATCAGCGATCGGCGCTGGAAGCATCAGGGGCTCAGCGGGTAAAGGTACCGCCGGTGCCTCTGCTGTCAACGGGCCCTGTACCGAGGCCTCGTCGCTCGGCGGGCTGTCATCGCGTTCTACTCTCGGAACCCTAGTTGGTTGCCGTCGTGGGGCCATCCTAAAAAGGAAACAACTGCGCCACGGTCAGAAAAATATACCTGGTGAGCTGACACAAGTAATCACAAAGAAAACTTGAAACACACATGCAATCAATGTTTTCGTGCATTAAGGCGGAAATCAGAAGTCAGGGTCCTGGTGTACGGATACGTCGGCCGCCACATCAACACTGGACTCCCTGTACTGATAACCACACCCAATACGCTAAACACTATTTCTTCACAAAGAAGAAAGATCAGAGTCTGCGGTAGAACCGACCACCTATGATACCAATTTGTCACGACCCGTCCTCGGGGCCCGTGCCGTTACTACCCCAAGCCCGCCTTCCATAGGCCAGGGGCTGGCGACTAGCACCAAGGCGTAAATCCCGAAAAAAGGGGAAGGCATTGCCTTTGAAAAGTAAACAAGCACCACAGAGTAAGCAAGCGGAAAAGAAAACACTAAGTAAAAACTGTACAAGCTGTGTTGAAAGTAAAAGGGGCCGGAAATACAAGCCCAACTGTAAAGTACAACTGAAAGGAAAAACAACAACTGAAAGGAAAAGCCGCAGCGTCGAGCCGTCCTCTGAAAGTCCCACCTGATGGGTGGGTACAGATAGCCTCCACAGCTCCTCGGGTCCAACTGACCGCTCCGAGTACGTCCCGCCCAGTGGTCCACCTCCAGGTACCGTCCTGCTCCACAAGCCTCTACCACGATCAGCGCTGTCCGTCATCTGCAACCAACACAACATAGTGCGGGCATAGCCCGTGCATGGGTGAGTATAAGCTACTCAGTAGGGACCCCGAGACCCCCGAAGGTCTCTCGAAATCCACAAAGGATAAACCACAAAGGAAAGATTCAATCACGAAGTAACAACCAACACTGCTTAGGTATATGCCCATACATATACCTAAGTCAGCAATTCCCGTTCGGCTCCAACGTCCGAGCCCAAGCACAACCTAGTCCACACAGGAAAGCAAAACATATACCCACACAGGATAACACAACACAATCCACAAAGGAGATTAAACAGTAAATCCACACAGGATAGCTCAACACAATCCACAAAGGAGAGTAAACAGTAAATCCACACAGGATAGCTCAACATAATCCACAAAGGAGAGAAACTCAAGATTCAGCTCACACAGGTATACTTATACAGATGACGATAAAGATGATAACTGATCCATCTAAGTCGTCGGACCCACAAAGGATCGATAGGTAACTAACCCCCGCAATGACCCACACAGGATCGGGCCCACACAGGACCTGTAGGTGCTGGCTCACACAGAACCGCTGAGCGCTGACCCACACAGGATCAGACCCACACAGGATCGGGCCCACACAGGACCTGTAGCACTGATCCACGTAGGATCGCTGAGTGCTGTAGTCGTCGCAGTCCACTGAGGATCTCTGCACAGTCGTCGTCGCAGTCCACTGAGGATCTCTGCACGGTCGTCGCCGCAGTCCACTAAGGATCTCTGCACGGTCGTCACAGTCGAAGTAGCAGTCGCAGGCAGCTCTAGGGTTCCCGCCCACAGCAAGCTCGTTCGGGAGGGTCCGCTCCACGAGCCGAGAGGCTGATACATCAACTGACACAGAGTCCGAAGTTGATGTATCCAAAAGTTCCGTATCGTCAACAGGAACTCAACGTCGCAGACGTCGCGTCAATCGGATGTCCGGTTTGAGAGTTATTGGCCTTTTCGTTCCAGGGGCCCGGTTGGTTTTTAAGGAAAAACCAACCTAACCTTACTCCACATGCGTCCAAACCTCGGGCGGTGTATGCCAAAAGATCCGTCTCACTTAGAGGAATTCAACGAAGTCAACGACACGTCGATCCGACGTCCGTAGCTCAAGATATGAGCGTTTCCGCTCCGAGGGCCCGGTTGGTTTCGTGTACGAACCAACCCGGCCGAACTCAAAGTATTCCGAAACATTGAGTGCAATATACCAAAACGACCGTCTCGATCCAAGGATTGCGTTTCCGTTGACGGAGAGTCGTTTGGAGGCCCGTAGCTCATGATACAGGCATTTCATCGAAAACGGTCCGAAGACGGGGGGTTCGGGCCCGGGCCGACCCGGCCCGACCCCCCCTGGGGCGGCCGAACCGGGTCGACCCGGTCCGGCTCGGCCCGGCCCGGTCGAGCGGCCGCGCGACGCGGGGGGGACCCGCCGCCCCCGCGTGACACCCCCGCGGCACCCGCGGGGTGTCGCCCTGGACAACCCGAGCGACACGGGGGGGAGCCGCCGCCCCCACGTGACAACCCCGGACAACCGGACACGGCTTCAACCGCGTCCCGCGCGCGCCGGACCCGTGCGGCCGCGGGTCCGCGAGTTCCGCCGCCGCGGCTTATGCCGCGGCGGCCTTGTCCGGCGGCGGCTTCCGCGGGCCACCGGAGTCGCTCCGGGGGTCCGATTCTGTTCCCGTCTGCGCCGCTGCTCCTCCCGGGACACGTTCTTCACTACGGAATCCTCAAAATTCAGTTGCGGCACGTTTCGTCATCACCTATCAAATCCGCACAACAACGAAGAACAGTGGAGGGTCGTCGGGCCGTGTTCGTTTGGCCCGCACCCTCCGCGTTAGAGATAAACAACGGGAGAAACACATTAACACATGAATACATATCCGAAAACAATTTTTAATGAAATATTTTTTTTTATGAATCGGGTTCTTCATTCTTGAACGGAAACAACATGGGAAATAAGGGAATTTCCAAAAAATAAAATCCCTACCTCGTAGTCGTCGTCGAATGCACATTCTTCGCGGATTTGTTCGTTACGGAAGGGGGGGATCGCCACGTCGTCGCGGAAGGGCGTCGCGTCATCGCGGAATCCGGCGTTGAGTCGGCGAACTCAACGGACCAAGAAACAACAGAATTAATTTAATTATATAAAATTAAATCCGTGTTTTATTAAAAAAACACAAAGGAGATTTAAGAGAATCCCGAAGTCTCTTACCTCATACAGCTGATTGAAGATTCGTTGTGGAGGGAGAGACGTCACAGAAGAACGTTGCAGGAAGGGAACGTCGGCGTCGCGGAACACGGCGTCACGTCGTCGACTTCCACGGGTTTGGCGTTCTTCGTCGGAGGCCGGCGTTCTTCGCGTTCTTCGCGTTCTTCGCGTTCTTCGCGAAGGAGGATGAAGGCTCAAGAACTCTGACAAACCTCCCAACCAGTAATCCTCCAAAAGGACATGTTGGTCTTATTTTATTATTACGCCAACAAACGAAAAAGGTAAGTAACGACCCATCAATTCATTGAATTAATTCAATGAAAGAAACCGCCCATTTAATTCACGAAATAAACCACCCAATTAAATGGTGCGTTAAGAATTTAAGAAAACGCGTCAGTTGACTTTCATAATAACAGGTTTTCGCGGGTGCGTTACTTAGCGGAAAGAAACGGCGGGGCTCGTGAGGGCCCCACCTCACAAATATCCTACAAAGGGGGTAGGATATTTCTGGATAGCATCCTATCCGGATCAACTTAGCTTAAGCCTCCTTTAAGTGGCTTCAAGTGGCTTCCAAGTGGCTTAAGTGAAATAAAATAAAGTTGTCGTAAAATTATTTTATTTCTTAACTTTAAGCCCGAAAATTAAAAACCACACCCGAGAAAACGCAACTCCAGAAGAGGCGTTTCTAAGAGAATACCGGCACTGAGATTTCATCGGTTCCCTCAGAATTTTATTCCGGGCACCGGTTCAAAAGTTAGAAAAACCCGCTCGTCCGTTCACTGAATGTACCCAAGCCAAAATTCGGAAAATGATTCCGGGCACACCGGGCCTCGGAATCAGGTTCCGTCAGAAACTACGTTCTTGAAAAATTCCAAATAAAATTAAGAAAAAAATTTCCTTGAAATTTACGGGTCTTTACATTCGTACTTGGATTAAATTGATTGAGTGAAATTATAATTACCCTGGAAATATTGGATAAAATACAAAAAAACATGATTTCTTATCTTAGGGTTATAATGTGATTCCTTATAGAGCTGACATCATTTCCCCCTTGAATAAAAATGAACACCCATGTCTGTTGTGATGGTCCACACATCACCTTGATTAAGTGGAATTGTTTGAAATGTGGCTATGGATATGATCAAAGGAATGGTTTTGGGCTTGGGATACTATTGTGAAACTATATTGTATTAAATTATGTTTACGAGTTTCTTAATTTTTTGTTATGGGATATTTTATTGAGCATTTTATATTGATTTTTTAGTAAAATGGAATTCTATTTCATAATTTTTATGAGATACATTTTGATGGAGACTAGAAATAATCAAGTTGGGGGTGTGATTGGCCAATAAAATATTCTAATATTAATTTGTTATTTTATAATTTTTGTGTGATTAAAAGGTCATAAACATTTTTACTAGTTTATTTTACAATTTAAACTTGGTTTTTAAGCATGTTTGTAATTACCTATAAAAACATACTATCAAATGGTATATTTTTGAACACCTCATGAAACAACCAATGGTCTTGATTTTGTTTTATTATTTAATTTTCAGGTCTCCCAAGATATGATAAACATTCTATACTTCTAAATATATTGAGAATTCAATTGGGAAGATGGCCAAATTGGGCCTTGAACCAAGAACATTTTGGTGATGTAAACGAAAAAACATCCGAAAACAATAATGTAGAGTCCATATCCAAGTAAAATGATGATAAAATTTGAATTTTTTTATACTAAACCATGAGTAAAATTTAATAAAATATTGAAAAATGATAATTAGGTGTTTTTAAGGGAGTTCCAGGTGGCCAAATTGGAAGATAAAATTATGGCCCTGATTTTGTGTCCCGGAAAAACAGCCCACAATTTCAATCCTATCTTGAAAAAAACCTACTATTAGGATGAAATTTTATGTGATTTCAAGAAACATATGGATATATAATTTATTTTTATATTACCACCCCAATTTCTCCGCCTAGAAGATCATTTAGCACATCTGTTTAGTAGTCGCAAGTTGTACTGGATGTTCATCAAGGGTTGAAAAGTACACTCTCCATTAACTTTCCACCCATATTTTCCTACCATAATTAATTTGGGAAACTATTAACTTCTAGGTATCAACCAAAGTCTACCAAAATTTCAATTTAAATAATTTTTGCGGTTGTTTTTATGAGTATTTTTTGTTTATTTTCATTTTGGTATTATTATTTCAATGTGATATTGTAATCACATTTCTTCAGTTTATGTTTCTTAAATGAAATTATAATCTTAATTTTTTTGTTATTATTCCTATTTTATATATTTTTTATTACCACATTGACACTATTTCATTAATTCATGTATTTATTAACATAGTGTATAGACAAATCCTTTAAATAATGGTGTAGAGTTAGTTATTTCATTTTTTTTCACTTCATAAATTATACCAACATGAGTCTACATTTAAATTATATTGAGTACATAGAATCAATGATAGGATAACCATCTTTTGGGTTGATCCAAGGGATTAAAAATTTTCCTGATTTAATGTTATTTCTCACTCTAGAAATGTTTAATAATTTCTTTTATTTGAGTTTTTCATTCAATGATTTTCCCTCTTCTTTTTCCTTATTGAATTTTATCACCACACTTTCCATATTCTAACAAGATAATTTAACTAGGAGTTCTCATGAAAATGATCCTCAAAGTATATAAGTGATTTTCATGTTTATGTGAATGTTTTAAACCGGTAATTAGAGAGCTTAAATTGATTTTATTGAATGAATCCTTCACGAGTTAGTAAAATTGAAATTATTAAAAAATAATTTCATCCGATCCATCCATTACAATAACCTAGGATCAATCCATTATCATATATTCAATTCACCTAGGTATATTAGTATTCTTAAAAAAATGAAATCAAATTATTTTTTTCCACTTCAAATCCAAATATCCCTCTTGTAATGGATGTGTTTTTTGGTTTCTTCTTATATCTATGAGTATTTGAAAACCCAAGATATACTAAAATGACCACATAAACCCAGAAAACAGAGGTAAATTTGGGAGAGAATAGGGTTGAAACTAGGTGTTTCATATCTTTTTACAATTCTAACACTTTATCAACAAAGATCTCACTTTAAGATTTTGATATTTAACTCTTAATTAAAATGTTCACTTTTCTCTCTCTTCCTTTATGTTGATCCGATCATTACATTATCTGACAATACTTTACCATATATTCATTAAGGTTGATTAAACCATTTGTATCAGTTGGTATGCTTGATGAAAGTAAATTATAACACATGTAATATTTACTTGATTCACTTGCACTGGTATACTCCAAGGTGCATGCTATCAATAGTATTACAATGCAAATACTTACCACTAAAATCAATGTTATTTTGTTATTGAAAGTGGTTTTAGTGACTCCATGTATATGATTTATACTGTACAAGGTTTATGATTCCATTAAATTCCTCCTCTTTCATGTACCACTTGAGTGTAGGACTCCCATATTTGGTTATAATGTGATAATGATAAATTAGTCCTGAGGTGTAGAATTGAATTATTTAATAATTTTAATGTCTTATTATAGTTAAGTATCTTTAAAGAAGAAATAAAAAAATTATACACTATGATTTTTATAGTACATTAGATCTAATTAATCCTACATCTACTCTTCAATTGACTCAAATGTAGAGAGAAATGAAACCCAATAAAATTTAATACCTATATTTTAATAGGGATTCAAAACACTTTACTATTTTTTTAATCTTTATATGCTTAAACCCATTCAAAATATTTCACACATGGTTTCAGAACATAGTTGTCTTCCTTTTGATGTGGTGGATGAAAAAAATGACCTTATCTAGACTAAAGTATAATGAAGCTCCCTTTATTTTTTATTGGTTATGAAAAAACAACATGCACCTTTTGTTAGGGGTTATATAAGTAGAAAATATTTCCATTTTAGGGGAGTATAACCTAAAACGATTAAGCGTATATAAAAAAATATACTTTAAGGCCCCACATAAGAATTTAAAAAATGAGATCTATGAGAATCAATAAAATAGCTCTATCTATAAGAGAAAAGGATCAAAAGGATATTGTCCAACCAAGAGAGTTTTATAGATTATTAGAGTAATGAATCACATGGTAAAAGTTTAGAGATTACTCAACCAATTATTATAGCACCAATTCTATAATTTTTTTAAAAAGAGACATTATGAAAATCATATTTGAAAATTTGAAAGACTCAACATTTCTTCTTTTTTAAATAATGACACATGAAACTTTAGAAAAATAATTTAGGGATATTCAGTGTAGATTTCTCAGAAAAAAATATTGTGAATTATATATTTATAGTGCATGAAAAATATTATCACATGGATATACTAAAATAGTCTATAAAAAATAGGATACATAGAAACAAAGTTCGAATAATTATTAAAGTAGTAAAAAATTACATATAAATCAATATTAATGTTTTTGGAATTTTTTAAAAATTATCAGTGATATAGACGTTTTATATTCAAAATATCGTAAAATTCAAAACTTTTGTTTTTTAGGAATGAAGTGTGAAAAATGAAAATAAAGTATAACTATTTCAATATAAATTTAATATTCCAAAATAATTTTTTCTTTCATTAGAATAATTTGTATGTAATTATTGAATAATTATATAAATGAAAAATATTAGTACAAAATTACAACCAAACAAAATATAAAGAAAATAAAATAGATCACCTTATGCGTTTTTCAAAATAAATATGAGTGAATATTAAAGAATTTGTATATTGTAATACTTTAAAGGTAATTCCTTTCCATATTGTATGTGTTTAAAGTGTTACATTTCAAAATTTTAGTATGTATTTGTATGTCTCTTCAAAATGTATGTTTTTAATACAATTATTTTCTGAACCATAAGACTTTAAACATAAGTCTTTTCAAAAAAGAAGTCTCTTTAACTTATTTAAATTTCATTAAAAATGGTTTACAAAACTATTTCTTATGTCTTATAAGATTAAACATATTTTGATCTCAAAAAACAATGATTAACTGAAAAAATTAAATATAAATATAAAAGAAAATAAAAGAATAAATTATCAATAAATAATTTATACAAATAATAAATAATTAAAGAATAAAATCTCATTTTTTTGAACAAGATATGGTTTGATAATATTGTGAGAAATTATAAATATCAGATAAATAAAACATTTGTATATGATTCTTAAACCAAATAATATAAAGATATTTTTTTTTTGAATAGTAATTTATAAAATAAATAAAAAACATTAAAAAAGTCCTTAATTTATATCAATAATATTTATTATTTAAGTAGTGAAATATTAAAACAAAATTATTCACTCATGTTAGTGGGAATAAAATAATAAATTTATAATTATCCAGACATAGAAATATGAAGTGGTTTAAAGACACTTTAACATTCTCCCCATTTTTGATAATTAGAAAATTAAATATCAATTTCAAAATTTATCCCCTATTCTATAATTGAATAAAAATATTAAATAACATAAAAAAACTTCTACCCTATTAATATAACAATAATTTATTTGAAAACATGTTCCACCTATGACAGACAACATTTTTATGCTGGAGGTTCGTTCACTTCATTCATGCTAGTTGATTACCTACTCTTTATGCCTTCTTTTTCACAATCCAAGTGGGTTATATTATGGTAGTATGTATCCCTAATGGTTGATATCTATTTATTCAAGTTTAATTGTTTGATGTATTTTCATGACCATATCCTTGTTTCAAGGTTTGAATTGGGATAATGTTAGATATATGTGTTTTACAAATATGTGAATTTATAGTGGGGTATGAAGTTCAAGACAATGGCCAAGATTATTGGATCCTAGTTGTGTTATGTGTTTTTCTTGGATGAAGAGTAATTATAGTATAATGGTCCCACATATATCTTATATATTGTTCTATTTATTACCATTTAATGGATTGGATTTCGATGTTTCATGATCAGAAAAATGACCAATTCTTGTAGTTTGAATTTCTTTTCCTAGCCTTCAACTGCATTTCCAAGGTTTTACTTTTCATAAACATTTATTGATGTAATTTAGAAGTTTATACTGGATGATCAATGGAAAATTGTTGGACCGATTTAGGATATATTATTTGTTGAATTAGTTGTTTTTAAAACTACTCTATATTTCATTTTTTTGGTGTTAAGGTTGGTATTGGAATTAACCAAACGATCATTTATGAATGTAGTATCATGTATTTTCATCAATAAATCCTTCAGAAGAATAGTTTTTATTGATGTTGTAGTCATACAATGGATCATAATATGATTCTACCGAGGGGTAAATGGATTTTGGTGGTCCGATAGAGGAACACACAGAGTCAGTGTTTGATGTTTGTCATGATAGTGGGATTAACAACTATGCACCACCTTTATGAGAAGATGGTGATACTTTGGAGGGTGGGGAAGGGGTGGGAATAAGGGTTATCCCATAAAACCTTTTTTTATTTTAGGACTTCCAAAACCACATCATAGAAGCATGGGTGATCTAGGAAGGATTGAAAAACTTATTATTTTGGTTATAAATGGAATCATGTAAGACTACATATTATGGTGTGGAATGAGTTTGTTGGAAAAAACCAAATCATATATATTTTGAAACATTTTAATTTTTTAATTTTATTTAGAAGGGAATATGGTTATGTATATGGAATATAATAGTTATGGGAGGTCTACATCAGCAAGAATGGTTATGAGAGATCTCAAAAAATCATTTTAGGCTAAGGCTATGAATGGGAAGGTACTCCGACTTCTAGAGTTTTGGGAAAATAAAACTTATGAATGTTTATGTAATTGGGGGAGGGAAACCATATAAGAAATATGAGGAAAAAATGGTTTTTTATCCTAGAATAGGAATCAAAGAACATGGTTGAGAAGGATGATTGACATTCAATCGGATTTAAAAAGAAAATGAAGCACGTCTAAGACGAGTGGGAAGGAAACATGATTGGAAATTATAATGAGAGATTACCTATTAAGGATTCCCCTATGGATGGTAGTGGAGAAGTTCTAGATTCTCCCCCAAATTCAAACATAAAATATGATTTTTATGCTAAATATTTATTTTAGTCAACTATGAGGAGAGGGAAAAACAAAGACATAAAATATAGAGAACACTTGTTCTAATCAAAGAGGATGTCCAGACATCAAAAATATTACTATTATCTTCCAAATCCCATGATGGAAAGAGGTGTAAGGAAGATAGTTTCTATCATGGATGATATAGATCCGTGATAAGCGGGACATATGAAGGATAGTAAAATTACAATGCGTGATCTCTCAAACCCCCCCATAAGGATGGAAATCCTATGAAGGTGGTGGATTCCATGGATAACTGGTAGTTTTTTTCATCTTCCCTAATCCTTAATGACATGTTAATAGTACATTATATATAATTTTTAATTATTATAGTGGAGTAAGTCATAAAAACAAATAATCTTGATATCTATTTTACTGAGGAGGAGTTGGATAAAATTGGAAGGGGAGAGTCCAAACAAATCTTAAATAAGAGAAATAAAAGTGGTATTTATCACATCTAAATTTAGTTATCATTGAGTTTTGAGCTCCACCATTTAACATTTAGACTTATCTAGAGGTAACTAGTTATGTATCTAGTAAGGCTGAGGAGTATATCTAATAGAACACTTATTGTAATATCGTGGAGTTTTATTGGAAGTATTGAGTCAAACCTTTAGGTCCACCAAGATACTTGTGATGAGTTGAATGTTTAGTGGTGGTTCTTTTATTTTTTTATGTTATCATACTAGGATTGTTCTCACTTAACCCCTAAAAGTTTTCATTCCAAAAAATATTAATTTTTTATTTGGAGGATTAATGATAGTTTTCAAACAATAAAAAGGAGATTTCATGTTTGAAATTGAATGTGGAAAATCAAAATTGATATATAATTAAGTTAAATTTTATAAAACTGAATAAAAAATCATTATAAAACATTAATTAAAAATAATCCTTCAAAAAATATATATCATGGATCCACTAAAATATATTTAAACTTATAAACTATAAAGTAGAAAAATAAATTTTTATATTAATTTAAAAATATTTATTTAAAATTTAATCTCCTGATAAACATATTCATTGTATTGATTTATTTAAATTCTATCATGCCAAGATAAAATTAAATTTTTTCAGATTTAGCTAACTATAAAGTCCAATTAAAAAGGTCACTAAGATGATTTTTTAGAAAAAATTACATTTTTATATTCTCTTCTTGTACATGATCTTTAAGAAAGTAAAACATGACATAAATATGTTTAGTTATAGGATGTTGTAAGGATTCCTAAAAATACATATTATAAAGTAATTATCATAATAAATAGGGATATTTTGAAAACTAAAAATAAAACTTGAAAGTGTAAGATTATTTCAGAATTATTTTGAATAACATGATGTAGTAGTAACATACTTATTTTACCTAATTGATAAAGAAACTGAATTTTGATTCTTAGAGTTCCATGACCCTAAATATTTACCTACATAGTGACACATAGTGAATGGTCTTTACTTATATATTTTACAAATAACAAAATTAGAGTCATTATGATGGTTTAAATATAAAGAAGTTCTTATTTCATAAAATTGACTAAGCCTTAAAGATCCTATAATGTAAATTAAAATATTTTTAATACACATCAAATGAATTTATTTAGCATCTACATATTTTATATATTCATCTTTATCAATTTTACATGAATTATTCCTTGTATTATTACTACTTTTACTGTATCAGAAAAGAAATATTTTCTCTAAAACTTTTATCATAGTTATATTTAATTATAAAAATATGATCATACCTTTGATAAATTTAAATACTAAGTTGAAATTTATGTTCCCCCATTAAACTCATATCAAATTAAATTTTCATCAAATAATAAAATTTTATACAATTTGTTTCACATAAAGATCTTTATGTGCCATACAAATAAATTTGGATAATAAAAAAATCTTTATAACTCTTCTTAACGAATAGAGTTGGATCAACCTTTCACTTTTTAAAATTGTTGTTTAAAAAACTATATATAATTTCATACCTGCTCAAGGATACTGTTTAAAACCATAAATAAATATTGAAAGATTATAAAAATGATAAGCTTTAGATTCATTCTCAAAACCATGGGTTTGTGTTACAATTTTTTTAGAAATATATCCATTTGAAATTATCTTTTGACATCCATTTGGAAAATTTTAATTCGAAAGTGATAAGTATATGGTAAGAAAATTCTTATAGATTCTAGTCTTGAAAAGGGTGATACAAATTCTTCAAAATAAATTCATTCAACCTAAATATATAACTGAACCATTAATCTAGCCTTATTTAAATTTATATTTCTAGATTAATCTTATTTATTTATAATGATCCTATAATATTTTGATTTGTAGAGAGTTCAACTAAGGGGAATACATTATTTTTACTAAAATTATTTAAATATTATTGAATTTACATAATCCATTCTGATTTATATAATTATTCATCCATATTTTAAGGTAAAAAATTAGAAATAAATTCTTGATATGCACAAATATTTCTTATGGAATTTTTGGTTTTAAGACCATAAGTTATAACAACAATGATTTTTATGACTAGATGATATTTTTGAAATTTAAAGTTTTTCGTGGAAGAGGATCTACCCCTTAGTTGATTCAAGGACATATTAATTTTTAGGTTCAACAAATTTAAAATCACTAATCTCTTATTCAACGGGGTGTAAATTAGAATTTCTTCCTATCAAATTATTTTCTCAAAATTGACATAAATTTATTCATAGAAATCTAATATTTTTTTAAACTCTATATGCATTACAAGAATTGTAATTTACTAGAATGAAACCTTCAACTGATTCTAAATAAAAAAATTTGCTGAATTTTTTATACTAAGAATATTTACTTTAGAACCAAATACTCTAAAATAGCTAAATCTAGGCGTCCTTCCCTTCCATATTTCAGAATGTTTTTTCCTTAAGAATGGTATAAGAATAATTTTATCAGAAACATGACATGATATAATAATATATTCTACCCAAAAATGTATTATAAAACATATCTAATATATTATTATCTAAGTCATTATCTTCTAGTCCTAGTTTTTTAATTTCTAGAACACCATTTTGTTGTAGTCCCTTAGAAGCTGAAAAATTTATATTAGATCCATTATCTTTGTATAATTTATAAAATTTAATTTTTTAAAACTAACAACCTATATTACTTGTATTAGATAAAATTAAATATCTATTTTCCTTTTGGCCTAAAGTATAAAATGTTATAAATTTAGAAATTTATCAGATTTATGTGAAAGAAAAGAAGTCCATGTTAACAGGCTATAGTTCTCTTTAAATAAAAAATATATATCTTTTTCTTAGAAGTCATTATATTTTCGTGGTAAAAAATTGATCAAAATATAAAATTTGGTGTTTTGTAGAATTTCATACCATATGAACTGATTTAAAAGATTTATTATGCTGCTTACCTTTTAATAATGAAGCACATACATAGGTGTTGTACATATTTAAATCTAAAAGATAGAAAAACTTTTTATTTTTTTAGATTAGGTATAGTAAACTAAAATTTTTATGAATCAGTATTTTGTGACATAAAACATTATCATATTTTGAAGAATTTTAAAAAATTATATTTTCCACATTGAATTTTTCAAAACTAATTAAACCAGTTTTGCCTTATTATTTTTCATTAAATAATATAAGTTTATTTTTGAAAACTATACCCCTATTATTTTAAAATTTTAGATTCATATTATATTAAAAAATCTTTGATATACTAATAAAATAAATTTTAAACCATCAATAAATAAAACCTTTTAAATGATGACAGAATATAAAATTAAAAACTTCTCAAAAAACATTTACTTTTCCCATTGTGTTTTCACTAAAAGTAAAACTTTCACCATTAAACTTGATAAAAATTTAGAGGTATCATAGGTCATATGTTGATATAATACACTATTCATGTACCAAATTTCATTTCTAACAATTAAATTTAACATTTTCTATAAAATATATTTAGGAATTGTTTCGGTACCCATGAATACTTGGTTATAAATCAGTTATAAGAAGAATTTTTAGAGGAAAAAAATTATTTAAAACATGTATTTCGAGAAATTAATAGGATAATTATTTTGAGATAAAGGTCATGGTATGACTGAGAGATTGTGGATATCTCAAAGAATGACCATTATGCATAATGACCCTTCATTTTATATCAACTTTTTTATATTTGTGACATTTATAAATGAACCTTTCATAAAGAATGTCTTGTAAAATTTAATTAAGATATATTCCAGGACAATACCTTTTATTTCATTTTTTTTCAATCTAATTATTTTAATATATATTTTTCTTCTTTAAACAAAAGTGGACAGATCTATATTTAATCATTTAATTTCACTCCTTAGATTAAATTTTTTTTCTAAATATAATTGAATAGAATTTATTGAGCTCTTTTACACTTAAATTTTCAAATCCTTAAGCATGATATTTTCAATATAAATACCTTAAAAGTAATCACAGAATTTATAATTATGAATTTAATGATAATATTATTTTTTTAATTTCTTAAATATGTTTTTTGATTTTAATATGTCCATAATTAAATCAACTATGTTTATAAATTAAATCTTTTCAACTAGATTGCCTAATATTCTCATATTTAGAAAAATTTATTTTATTTTTCTCTATAAATTAGTTATGTTGAACTTTAAGATACCTATGTAATCTATAAGTTTTTTAAATCTTGATTTTTAATCTATCGAGTTCGTAATAAATTTTTTATTTAGTTGTTTTTTTATAATTATTTTTGAAGGGAAAATAATAATATATTTCACTTATTAGGTTTTATGAAGCCATTAAACAAATTGTTTTGACACATTTTTAGAACCATATCATTCATAAGAATTATAATCCTCTGTACAACTTGATCTGGGTGCCATGGATTTTTTATATTTCTTTTATAGTTTTTGGTGAATATTATAATTTTTGATTTGTGGAAATTTAGTTTAGTCTATCTTCTATTTTTAGATTAATTACCAATAACGTGAGAAGAATCATTAATCATAGAATTACCTTTTTCACTTTCTCAGTCATCATTTCAACGATAATATATTTTATATCACTTTTATTAACATTTATATTTTCTTTCTTTGGAACCAATAAAACTTGACCCCTTTCTCTATATTATAATTTATAATTTGACGAATTAATTGTTATTTGCACTTTTAATTAAAAATAAAATATTTTATTTTTATAACCATCCCCTTAAGAAATATTTTTCAAAAATAAATTTGTATCAAATATTAAATTAACTCATTTAAATTATTTTTTTTAATTTTATTACTTTCATCAATTTATACTTTTTAGTATTTTATTTTTAGGTGAATCTCTTAGAAAACTTTCAAATGAAATTGAATTATCTATAGTTTCACTTAAATGATTGATAATATTTACTATACTTTTAAATCTATGATAAAGTTTGTTAACTATATCATTATATCAGATTATAAATTCATGATACTTATCTCTTATTGTGTTCAACTCAATTATTATAATATTATCAGAACAAAAATGTTTAACTTGAAAAATTTACATATTTTAGGTGTTATTTGACATGTAGATAAATGGATGTTGAAATTTATTTTAATTTCTCAATATGAGTAATTCATTAAATTGAAATTAAGAACATATTTAATTACATATTTATTAACCAATATATCAGGTTTAATATTTGGTAATTTTTAAATTTTTAATTTGATAGTTCAACTCTCAATACTTAAACTCTTAATAAATGATTCTTTGTGTGATTTCCAATATCAAAAGTTAATTTTATTGAATAATGGACACATTTGAGAAGTCCTTCAATTATTTTCACTTGTTCATTCCATATTAAAATATCCTTACCTGTTCATTGTTAAGTTAAGATTTGATTGGCACAATATATATATATATATACCTAAGATAGGGGTCTTGAACTGATACCAACTTTTATGCCATAATGTGAGAGATAAAGATTGGACAAGAGGGGGTGAATTAAATTTATTTAAAATTTTAAGGTCTTATTAATGTTAAATAAATTTTTTCACATTCGAAATTCAAATTAATTGAACACTATAACTATTTTTATAGTTCAAATCTACATGATTCTACATATACTGTTCACTCCTCTCAAAGAGTGAAATGCAATACATTATAATAAAACATGAATTTTTATGGAGAGTCACAACACATTATACTGAATTTTAAATCCCTAAAGGATAAACCAAAGACATGCATTTTCACACAAGGATTAATAGATCATTTATCTTCCTTTTGAGGTGGTGGAAGAAAACATGTGAGCCTGTGTCGAGGAAAAGGGAAAACCAAACCCCTTTCCTTTTACCAGTTAGGTATAAACCACACATAACTTTTTTGGGGGGTATTAAACAATAATCCAACACATTAATGAACTAATTTAGAGTTCTTCATTTTTTCTCTTCAAGAAATAGTTTACATGAATTCATAGTTTAACATACATGAAAAATATTCTCTTTTGGGTTTAATTAGATAGAATATAAATAATATATTTTATAATTTAAATCTTATATAAAAATTAATAATTCTTTAAAAACCTCCATAAAAACCAATAACAATGTTCCTAGAATAATCCCAGAATATATATAAGAAAACTTGTCAAATTATAAATATTTAAAATTTCAAAACTCATGTTTATATAGGAATTCATCATGTAAACATATGATTAATGATATCCATTTAAATATATATGTAATATTCTAAAATTATATTTCATGGTATTAGAATAATTAGTACGAAATTATAGAATTATTAAATTGATGAAAAACATCACTTTGAACTTATAGTATGTCAATATATTAGAAGAAAAACAAATCATAGCACCTTTAGTTTTTTTGAAAAATAAAGTTTTAAAACATAATAATTTTTATACCACAATAATATAAACATAATTATTTTCTAAATCATATGTATTTAACATACACCTTTTCATAACTTAATACTTTTAAAAATTCATGTTTTTAATGTAAATTATTTCTGAATCATATGACATTAAATGTATATATTTTCAATATTTAACTCTTTTTGACCTATCCAACTTTCAAAAAAACATATTTCAAAAACCATTAAATATGTTTTCCAAAAAAAAATATATTTTTAACTGAGAAAATTAATATTAACTAAAATACATAGAAATTTTTTTTAAACAAAATAAAGTAATAAGTTATTAATTAAAAATTTATTTAAATAATGAATATTAAATGAAAAATATTTCCAAATCATTAAGAAGATATGAATTAATAATGTTCTAAGAAATTATTATTATGATTTTATGAATACATTAGTATATGGGTTTTGGAAAAATTCTAACAAATATGATTTTTTCTATGAAATTAGTTAATAAAATACTTAATAAACATGAATAAAAATTCAATAAAAAATATCAAAAATATTTCTTTTTTAAGTAGTGAAACCTTAAAATAATTTTTTATCACTCATGTTAGAGAGAATAAAACAATAAATAATTATTTATATAAACATAAAAAAACAAAGTCATTTGATGATCCACTTTAATATAATAGAATTTATAGATTTATTGGTCTATCAATTAACATCGCTTGTATGAGAGAATGCATCCTTATTTCTATATGGATACTTTATTTATATTTCGAATTGATTATCCACTATATATTCTATGAAATTTTCCTTGAGTAGATTCATCTTCCAATTTGGTTGAGTCTTCATAAACTACAATGTTCTATTTCTTTCTAGAACATGTTTAGAAATTATTTTCTATCACACATGAACTCCATTTAGTTTGAGGTTCATGTCAAAATGATAATATCCAATGATGTTTATATCCTTTCACCGAAAGTTGATAATATAATATCCAAGAGAATACATTTTATATATATCTCTCACTTTATAGACGTATAATTATTTTTTCGAGAGTTTCGCCCCTACTAATTTCTTCCAAATCCCTTTTCCATTCTTAAAGATGGCCATTTTTTTGAGAACACCTTCCATATTCAACATAGAAACCAAAATTTCTTAATTTTTCACTATAGGAGAAATAACCTATACTAACATTTTGGAAATGTTGGTATAGGCCTTCAAACCAATGGTATAGCCTATACCAATGGTTTGGAGGACCGTGGCCAAGTAAGCCATGAGGATATGTCTATACCAACAATTTTTGAAAAAAAGTTGGTATAGACCTATATAAGTGGTTTTGAAAACTGTTGGTATAAGTAATATGAAAATCTATACCAACGGTTCTATAAAACCGTTGGTATATGTATTTAAAAAAACATTCATTGGGATTTGATCCCAGGACCTACAGTTTATGATTGAATGACCTAATATCTAACCTAACATGATTTTTGTGATCATAATTTCATAAATATATATATATATGTATTATCATAAATATTTTAAATTTTGATTTATTAAATGTTCTCCGTAAGAAGATTCTATTAAAAATACAAGTTCCCATACCAACGGTTCTCAAAACCATTAGTATAGACCTATACCAAGGGTTTTGAGAACCGTTGGTATAGGTCCTTTTATTTTGGGACCTATAACAACGCTTTTGGACAAACTGTTTGTATAGGGGGGACCTATAACAACAGTTTGGCCAAACTGTTGGTATAGAAGCCCCCTATACCAATTATTTGGGCAAAACCATTGGTATAGGTCCAAATAAGTGACATATACCAACGGTTTTGGCCAAACCATTGGTATAGGTCCAAATTAATGAACTATACCAACGGTTTGGCCAAAACCATTCGTATAAGTTATATTTCCAGTAGTGTTTCATGAAAGATTGGAATAACACCATTTTAATTTTCCATAACTCTAGTTCTCCATATAGTGGTGACATTATGTATCAAAAATTCATAGAAGTATCTCTATTCTAAGATCTCTATCTGAACCGTGTATTTAAAAATACACACCACTCCATGTTATTACATGGTGAAATAACCTCCATATATCCTAATCCATTTTCTCCTTATAACGATACATATAGCAACATTGAACTCTAAATCCACAATCTTACACAAATCATGTAACTTTAAAAATACTTGTTTTACTGAATAAAATTATATACGAATTCCTCCTGTATGCCCCTTTACTTTGCAGCCAGGTTTCTCACTTTTACATCATGAATACAATATAAAAAACAATATATATATCGTCACTACATCCTTCTTTATTTTCATCTTGAATTATGGATTAATACTGAATCATATGATGTTTGAATCCCTGAATAAATGTTTATGGATCATATTATTTTTAAGGAATAAACCTTTGCAAATGAAACCGATAATATCTCTTTTAATATAGAATTAAATTTTGTAAACTCATATTCATTTTGTCCTCTAAAGATATATTTAATATGATGAAATATTATAATAATATCCTCTTAAATATTTGAAAAAATCATCAGTTTAATCCATTGAAATGTCCCTACAAAAACTCCCATTGAACTGCTTTGCCTAAAAAATTTCATAAAGGCTTGATTACTATGCAGATCACCCTTAATGGATATATAGACGATGGTTATATATTTTATGGTTATGCATACCATGTTTGTACATATTATGGTTTTTGTTTTTTGTATGTTTATTCCAATTAAATCATACATACACAAGGTAGATTATGTTTACACATTGATGTCTCATGTTTATGAAGACTAAATCATGCATACATAAAAATAGATAATGATTAAACATGGATGAAATGAGGATTATTATTGGTATATTATTTTTTAATTTGGGATTCTCTTCATCTACATTTTCCAGAATTAATCCAAATTTTAAGAACCTGATATTTTAGATCTTTTAAATTAATACTATATTCAATAACATGTGTTTATCACAACAATCAATAAAAAAATCCTTGAAATATTGAATAAATATTATTAACAGACTATAATAAAACCTCTATGATAGTAATATATTAAAAATGTTTACCATTTTTTTGTAAATAATTAATATTATTTAATGATAAAGTGTTTATTTTCAAAAAAAGTTCTTATTTATATTTTTTATTTTATTTAATATATATATATATATATATATTAATTTTGCAATTTAAAATTCAAAAAATGAACATAATTTTTGAATTTATCATACAAAAAATAACTTTTTATGATTTTTTGGGTTTTTTTTGAAATAATTTACTTCTATATAAATGGTGAAAAATAGTATTTACCAAAACATTAAATTTGATAACATTATTATTATATAATAAACATGTCAACGTTTATAGTATCCTTTAATTGATCAATGCTGTATTTGGGGAGTAAAATTTTTTATTTTTAAAGAAATAAAAAATTCTAGAAAACCTGTGTTAAATATTTTAGAACACAAGAAACATTTATTTTTTATTTAAAAACTAATTTTAGTTTTTCTTTTTAATTAACAGTTACTGGTTAAGTTCTATTTTTTATTTATTTTAAATCTAAAAAAAGATTATTTTTATTATAATAAATCAATTTATATCATTTAAATAAAAAATAAACATCTTACACATATATTTTTACTTAAAAATACACTTCTAAAAACTCATTTTTATTTCCTATTTCTAAAATTGATTTTTCATACATGTACAAATTTTATTTAAAAATATGGATTTTATATTTTTAAAAAGTGAATCCAAATTATATAAAAATTCATATTTCATTCTTAGGAATAAATATAATATTTCTATGTTTAAATTTAATTACCACAATATTGATCAAATGTTATTTTTGAAGAATTGTTTTATTAAGATCGTGAAATTTTTATATATTAAAATAAATTTATGTTTTTTAAAAATTTAATTCAATATGAATTTTAATACTATATAAATATATGACCACAAATTTAATTTTTAATCAATAATAAATAATATTTTGTAAACTTAGTGATAAAAAACATCAATTTTTCAATAAATAAATTATTCTCTATGTAAAAAGTTTTAATTTGTAAGTAATTTTATCTTATTTAGAAAATTAATTAGAAAATAGGGGCCCAAATTTTTTTTCCATCACACCACAATTTTTAAATATTTTTTACAATATTTTTTAATAAAAAAGTTACTTAGTTTAAAATTTGTTACCAATGTAGAAAATAAAATGTTAAAATTTTAAAATAATGTAGTAAAAGGCTTAAAATATGTGTAATAATGAGTGCTAGAGTCTATCTAGAGCTTATATCACTCAAATAATTAATATTACCCTATTTTCGATTCAATGAACCATGTATTCTATAATGCCAATAATGAAAAATATCGGGTATTAAAAGAAGTGTCGTTTTATTCACTTATAAAAGTGGAACACTTCGAAGCTCTCAAATTTAATCAAAACATTTGAAATTTACTTTAATGGATCCCCAATTTTAATCTCATAGTAGTACCTTTCACTTCATAAATCCCTTTGTGACTATAAGTTTTTCCAAGACATTTATTTCTAAAGATACTTTCTAGAGAATGTTATAGGTCTCAATGAGAGTATTGCATACTCCTTATCTTTTCCTTTTTAATATTTACCTTAAAAACTATCCAAAAAAAATTAATATTATGACTTATGTATCATTATTATAATGAAGTGTTGTTACATTAATGGAACAACCATTCGCCTTTCATTTTTTACCACTACCAATCTTCTCTATTTATAAGGATGGAATTAAGGAATTAGTGGGACATATATAATATAATTTCGATTAATTAGATACATATTATTGTCCTCATTAATTACCTCTCATTATTTGTGAAATGTAGACGTTAACCATGATTGTGGAGATTACCATCTCCACAAAGTAAGGTTTTTCATTTATCATATTGATTTTGTTTATTTATCAAAAAGTCATCAAATTTGTATCAGTAAATAAAAAAATATAAATGATATCATTATGATTATATAATAATTATATTATAAACATCCATAAATATAATCCACAATAGATTTATAGCATGTTTTTATTTTGGTTAGTCAACCACTTTCATAAACGATGATACAAAACTCTATTATTGATTAATATGAGAATATAAATACTAATATTATTTTAATTTAGGAATGAAGTAAAGATTTTTATTGACTTAGAAATATTATATCAAGAATTTAATTTTTTATTAAAATATCATCTTCAATCTCCTATATTACTGAAATAAGAAGCTAGAGATTCCACTTTCATGCAACATAACTAAAAAAATTGTGGAGTGAGATAAGAGATATATAAATAAATATAATTTAACTATTATTTTACTCTAAATAATTATAGAATTATAGACTTGATATCAAATAGTGGTTACTGATATCAACATTATATAATTGGCACAAAATAATTAAACATACTAACACAAAAAGGGAAAGACATGTTATAACTAACTTATATTTTCAAAATTAATTTTCATATGTGAAGTATATAAAAGGAAAATTATATGAATAAGTTTATAAAATATATTATAAATATATTTATGTTTTTTATAGGATGTTAAAGTGTGATCATCTAATCATGAAATAAAGGTAATGGTTTGTTGTCTCAATTTACTTTATTTTAGACATTGTTTCATGTTCCTCACAAAATTTTATTTCACATGGGGTAAAAATTCACCATTAAATATTTTCATAAAAAATTTCCCTTAATATATTTTTAAAAGTTAATTCCAATATATCTGCTTCACATTCTTTCAATCTAGTCACTACTCAAGTTGTAAGGGGGTAATCATCTCAAACTATTTTCTTTGAGATATGTTTGTGTTATGAACCTAATCTTATTTATATAGTGTATATTCTACCTATTTGATATATTATTTCAAGAAATATCTTCATTAATGGTATTTTGACATCAATTTCAAGCTCTCCTTCTCATTTTGGGGGGTTTGATTTAAATCTTACTCGACCCATGACAGATTTGTTGACTCAAATTGTTTCTCCATTATTCAAAACTTATCTACTCAGTTATGATATTATGATCCTATTTTATCCTTCCATTTAAATATTAAAATATAAATTTATATTTGTTTCTTAGGGGATGTTACTTAGATTCATCGGTATCATCTTATTTGATGAATTACCTTCTGAAATAAAACATTGATATTGGTAGAATTATTCCCATTATTTTCACTAGATATTTAATGTTTTTCTATATTTTTTGTAAATAAAATATGGATATACTCTTGTTTTCATATTACACATTTCCACCACTTTTTAAATGTAAATTTTATTTCCCTGTTTATTATTTGGGGTTTCAATAATGCTGTTTTGAAATACTAAATGTTTTTATGTATCATGGATATATATCTTGTCATCCACTCCAAAATCTATCCATTAAAACCTCTATGTATTTTTCTAGACTCTATTATTTGAGATTTAATAAAAATAAATGTTTTAATAAATCTCGTAAGTTATCTTTCAAATTTTTTTATAATTGACGTTCCAAAGAATATGATGAACTTTTTTACTTCTAAATTTTATTATAAAAATAAAAAAAGTTTCCATTTTAAAACATTTTCACAATAACATATTTTATTTAAATTTGAATCATTTTTATCATGTTTTATGTATTTACAAATTAAATTATTTGGTGATTATTATATGAGTTTTATTTGAAATGGTTTTTATGTAAAAGGTCTATTCTCATCATGATTTTTAATGTAAAATTATATTATTCTTCTAAAATTATTTTTCGTCTACCGATTGAATATTTTCATATATTTAGAAAAATTACCGACATTAAACCCCATTAAGTTAAATTATAAATAACTTACATTTCCTACCAAATCATCTGTAGTGTATAACTATATTTTTCCTTCTAATGTCATTCATATCAGAATACCATATTTTTATTCATTTGATTGAAGGGTGTTAACCAAAATACCTGTACATAAATTGATTTGAGAAGTTATTCACTTATCCATATACCTTTTATATATACTGTATAAATAACAAATTATATATTATATTTATTAAATGGTATCTACTTAAAATTATCTGAATATATTTGGATGCATGTTTATCTTTCATGGGTATATTATGTTTTTATTATTGATGGAATTGTGAATTTATTCCTTATATGATTCCATTTGAAATGTATATTGAACACATTTTCCTTCCCTAGGTACTTTATTATAAATTTTTTATTTCATGTGGCAGTCATATATAAGTATAATGGTGGGTGGGGTCTTATATCACCCTCAAGTTCTTAGTTTAAGTTCATATATCCTGAAATTTTAAGGCATTGATCTAGTGAGTTTATTCACATAATCATGGGAATAATGAGTTTACTAAAATTTTTAGGTTTGTATATAATGACTTTGTTCATATACACTTGTGAATAATGAGTTTTATCACATGATTTTCCTATAATTATGGTTGTTACCTATATCCAACTCTTTCATGTTAAGCTACCTTTCTATGTTTCTTTCCATTTAGAATATGTTACATTCCATGTTTTTTTCCTATTTTATAAAATATTATTTAGTTTTATATTATTATATTCCTTATGAAAAGAAATATGATATATTATTTTTTGGGAATAACTCTCTTATATATCTTTATTATACCCATATTCTCTTCTTATTCTCACTTATGATAACTGAATATTTTCTCTTATATTTACCCTTGTTGAGAATTTGATCTCACCACTTTTTTATCTTTCCATTTTTCCATGTTATGAAGAAAAATAATACAAATGATGATTCTAGAATAGTATCTTGTGTGAATAATTTTTGGGGGATATTGAAATTTTTTTGTGATTAATTATTTTCATATATGATGGTAAAACTTTACATTATATGAAAGAAAATTATTTTAATTATTTTATTTTTATCTAAATTCGTTAAAATTACAATATTAATAGATTTTGGGTATTTCTTTTAATACAATATTTTCTTTAAATTATTGTAATTGAGATCATAACATCCATGGGGAATCAAAGTTGGTATTGGAGTAGGGTTCAGATAACATTAGAGGTTAAAATGTTAGATGTGGGTAATTTGATCGTTGATAAGCAAAGTATGATCTTGATTTAAAATTTATAGAAAACCATTTAGGTTAGTTAAAGAAATATTTAATATAATATAGACTAATATTAGATAAAATAAGTTAAAACCCTAGGGATTATTTTGAAGAATAATCCTTTTTATAGGATAACAATTAAAAGATTTGGTAAAGCAGAGATTATGTATTTCCCTTAGAAATGACATCCATGTGAAGATACTAGAAAGTGGATACAACTTTGGACCTGATTAAACAAGGGGTAATTACCCAAAAGGTAGGTTATGTATCAACTCAAAATTCAATCAGGTTCATTATGTGTGGCTATAAGACCGTAAAATTGGATACATACTATCATGGGATATACTTTGGTTTATGATATGATCCTAATGAACAATTATGAAGGACTGATTTATTAATTAAATTAACAGATTATGTTAATTTGTTTTGGAGAATCGAACTAAAAGTAATCTAGGTTGAACTAAGCGAGTTACAATATTATCCAATTTTATGACAATATTATAGTTTGAAATGAAGGTCTCATTGGAGAATACATATTAGGTTGGGAACCAAAGAGAATTCGTATTTCAATGAGTTGGATTCATTATCAACCATTTTTTATTGGATTTAGTATTGAAATTGACATGGCATGATGGCACATGTTGGCTTTTTTGTTCACCGGGTCAACAGGTTCATGTTGAGTGGTATTTATAATAAAAGAAATGTAACGGATTCCATGGAGAATTATAAATGATCACAATTTCAATGATGATTATAATGAGATATGGGTTGAAGATATCCAAGAAATTGGATAACCCAGATAGGGATTCATCTTGTTATGACAGAAATGGTAAGTTTCTTTATCTTAATTATGGTATGGGATTTGGAATATTAATAGAAATTAAATCCTCATACTCATTGGTACTTTTATTAGTGATATTTATCAAGGATATTTTAGTTTATTCTAAAAGTTATAAGTAGAGAGGAATATATGAATAAGATAAGAATAAGTATTAGGTTTAATATACTATTGATGTTGAAATAATAAGGGTTTTGTTTTATTTGAAAATAAATTTAGACATTATTGGTAACATTGGACTTAATGATTGATCAATGATATTTTTTGGTTAAGTTCATCACATTTTTTGGACTATTGTATATATTGGCTAGTGTGTGGTTTTAGGACCTAGCAATTAATACCATTTAAAGGTTAAATATAGTGTAAATATTTGGAAGAATACTTCATTTCACTATGGTTTAATGCCTTTGAGATTAAAATAGTTTTGGGAAGGTATGTTATAGAGAATACATGATTAGGGTATATAAATACTTGGATATATGATTGTATGAATGATTGATGTTGTTTGAGGAAAGGTTAGTGACTTGATATGGCCTAAAAGAGTAAGTCTGATGTCATATTAAAAGATATGTTATAAATGATGAATATGTTAATAATACCCTCTCTTACTTTTACCAATCAGTAATAATTAAAATCTTGATGACTTAACATATTTAAGGGAGTGGAATATATGGACAAGATATTTTAGATCTCTTAAATTGAAATTATGATAGATAAATAGGTTTACACACCAAACTTGACATAAACATCCATAAAATATTGAATAATAATTATAAAAATAACTATAAAAAACCACCAAGTTAGTAGTCAATTAAAAATTCATACCTTTAGTGGGTAAATAATTTTTATGATTTTTTGGTAAAAGGGTTATATTCAATAAAAGAAAATTTTATTATTTTATTTTTTATTTTAATTTAATATAAAAATTTTAGAAAATTATAATTTTAAATAAATGAATTTATATTCATTTTTGAACTAATTATATCAAAATTAACGAATTTTTTTAAGGAATTTTCTTGAAATAATTGATGTTTACATAAATAATAAAAAATATAGTTTGTTTACTAAAAATAAAAATTTAATAACTTTTTTTATATAAGTAAGGATGAGATGTTTATAGAACATTTATTTGATAAAATATTTATTTAATTTGTTAAATTGTTAATTTCTAAATAATATGTTAAACTTAGAAATCCCATGTTCAATATTTTAGAACATAAGTAACATTACATTCTAATTTAAAAACTATTTTTTATTTTCTTTTAATTAAAAATTTAATTATGAAATTTTATTTTGGATTTGATTTATATAATTTTTGTTATTATAATAAAATTGTTTATATCATTAAAATAAAAAAATTATTATAATATGCATAAATTTTATTCTTAAAAACACACATTCTCTAAAAATGTGGTTTTAAATGCTACTGTTGAAATTAATTTTTCATACACATTGAAATTATATTCTAAAAAATGGATTTTATATTTTTAATCAGTAGTTCAAAATCATATAAAAAGATCATTTCTTTTTTAGTCATACCAATAAGATTACATGGATTAAACTTAATCACCATGATAATGATAAAATGGTTATTTTCAAATAATTGTTTTATTAGAATTATGTAATATTTATATAATAAGATAAATTATCATATTATCAAAAAATTAAATTATTATAATTTCTAACCATATATATATATATATAAACAAACATTTAATCATTAATCAACACAAAATAAGATTAAGTATATTTAATAGTAAAAAGAATATTTTTTTTCTACAAAACCATTTTTATATATATTTAAAGTTTTAATTTTATTTGAAACATTAAATTATTTTTAAATTGAATTAGATTGTATAGAGATTAAATTTAGGTTCATAAAACCCATTTTTTTTAATATTTTTTATCTTTTTTCTTAGTAAAACATAAATTACATTGTTCAAAACCAGTTAATAGAGTAAAAAAAGAGATTGTAAAATTTAAGAATAAATTGGTAAAATAATTGAATCATGTTTAAAAAATGTGTGTTTATGAGTGGTAGAGGATTTATCGACCTTATATCATCAAAAAATGAATTATTTTCCATGTTTTTTTCCATCGACCATTGAATAGTGTGATTCCATTATTTAAAAATAATGGGTATCCACAGAAGGTCAACTTTAATAACTTATAAAAGGGGGTTAATGACACCAAATCAGAGTTATACATACCATTAGAAATTTCATTGAAACCATTCACATTTTTTTCTCTTAGATGTTCCTTTCACTTCCTAAATCCCCTGGTCACTAGAATTTATCCTAATCCCTTTATTCTGAAGGTTACTTTAAACAGACGGTTCAAGGAAAAACATGAGAATTTATTTATCCTTATCCATTTATTATTAACATTTCCTTTCATAACCTATCCTAAACATATTAATATAATAAAATTAGTATTACTAGTATAATTAAGTGTTTTTATATTGATGTAAAACCATTATTTATTCCTTCTCATAAACTTATAAATAAAGAACATCGATCATGTGTTTGTCCAGACTACCACATCCATGAAGTGTCATCTTATATTTTTCACCACTGAATATATTAAATGATTATAAGAATATTAATAATTAAGAAAATTTTAAATATATTATATAATTATTATTATAGAGGTAAATTATAATCAATCTTTTTTCCACTCATTAGTTGGGAAATTTAATCGTTAGCCCAGCATTGTGCGTACTAATACCTCCACATTATGTTTATTTTTTTCATATTGATTATCATTATTTAGAAAAAAATACTTCAAATACTATTCAGAGACATAAATATATATAAATAACATCATTATGATTGTTTTATAATGATATTATATTTACCATACTCACCCATCAAGTTATAGCGTGTTTTATTTTGGTTGGTTTGATTACTAATATGAAAAATGATATTAAATCTATCATTGATGAAAATGGAAAAGTAAATACTAATATTATTATATCATAATAAGAAAATAATTATTTTTTACAGTTTAATAAATGTTAAATTATTTATTTAATTTATTATGAAAAAATAATCTTGAATCACCATAATATTTTAAATAAGTTGACTTTGATTTGACCTTCCCAAAAAAAAAACACTTATGAAGTGAGATAATATATTTATAAATAAATATAATTTATTAATTAAATTAATTTGAATTATCTAGGAATTATTTAATTGATATCAATGAATGGGTACCAATACCTACAATATAAATCATTCGTGAAACAATTAAAGTTACTATCTCCCGATGTTAAAAATAATTTATAACTAAAAAATATATTCATAATTAATGATTATAAATTAAGTATATAAATGGTAATTTATATGAATAATTTTTTGAAATTGATTATTAATATAGTTTTGTATTTTTTATATGAGGTTAAATTGGGATCTATTAAACAGAAATTCTAGGTAAGAGTTTGTTGTCTCAATCCTCTTTCCTTGAGGTACGCCTTCATGTTTTAACCTAACATTATTTGAAACGGTGTAACCATTTACCATTAAATAATTTCATAAAAAAATAATTAATATTTTTTTTAATTTTACTTCATAACAACTCCTTCAAATTATTTCAATCAAGTCACTACTCATTTTGAAAGTGGTTTTTCATATTAAATTCTTTTTTTGATACGCATTTCTATTATATACCAAGTTTTTATTTATATAGTGTGTGTGATACATTATTGATTTATTAGTACTTGAGATATATCTCCTTAATGGTATTTTTAGTTCAATAATCAATCTCCCTATATCAATCAAGGGTTTTCAATTGATATTCTACTCTACCCATAACATATTTCACAACTTAAATTATTATCCCTTGAGACATAAATTATTTATATGGGTATGATATTTTAGGATCAATTTATCCTACCATTACCGTTTTCTAGTGTAAATTTCTCTTTTCCTCAGGGGTTGTTACTTTTTTCATAGTTATCATCCTCTTTGATGAAATATATTCTCAAAGAAAACTTTAACATTGGTTGCAACAACACCCATTATTCCTAATGAATAATTATCCTCCATGTATATATTTTCCATTATAACAATGATTTTATCTCTTTTTGGGAACTAAAATATAGATTAATTACTTTAATACTATTTACTATCATCATAACATTTCATCGAGAAATTTTATTTATTTATTTATGATGAGTCATTTCAATGTAGGTGTTTCAAAATATTAATGTATATTACATATAATGGATATATTTATTATCTTAAACTATAAGGTTCCCTATAAAACATATTTCTTACAAACTCAACTATTTTATTAATTTAAAAAATACTTGTCATAATATATCATTTTTTTATTTTCATCCCTTTTTAAAATAAATTTTCAAAATAAAGGGGTGAGTTATAAGGTATAGTAAGTGAAAAAAGTACAACATGAATAATATAAAATAGTTTATACAATACTCATATAAATGGGTCATAAAGGGAACATTAATAATAACGCATGATATAGAATAATAATCGTAATGGAAAAATGGAAAATTTGGAAACAACATAAAACATGGCATCATAAACATAGGTCATGGATAAACCACCAAGACATCATGGTGGAAAAATAACCACTAAGGAATAAGGTTCACTCCCTTTCCCAAAAAGACATATCATGATACTAAATATTACCCAATACATTGGAGTATTATTTAATTTCATGTGAACCCATAACATTCATTTAATTCTCATGATTAAGTGTGCCACATAGAAAATAAAATAGAGATTCAATAAATATGATAATTTATTCCAAGATCAAAGAGAGTATAATAAATATATGTATATCCCAAATAAAAAGGTATATATGTATAAATGTGAACAAACTTAATATGAAATGGGTATGGTGTTCACTACAAAATTGGTTTGGCATGGAGAATCGTAGTGATATTTTGTTATCACAACAAAATTATATAAATATTAATCAAAATGGGTTTATGATAGATAATATGGTATATCATCACATAGAAATAAAATGGGTAGTTATAGAGACATGGAAAAACATATTCCAATATTATAAATTGGAAATTGAAGTCATAAGTTAATCAAGAAACTCGAATAAAGATAATAATCCTAACTATATATTGGCATGGTAACATGTGTAATAAAGGATCATGAGAGGATTAATGAAAATTAAAGTGTGATCTAATCATTTATATATTAAATGTACAATAATTAGGATATATAATAACATATCCCAACATAGGGAAATTGAAATTAAATGACATCAAATAAAAGAGGTGCTTAATAAAATGAGGAGAGTAGAAGATCCATTGCATGAGTTTGTGACTCTAGAAGATTGGGAGTGGAGTATTAAGAGCTTGGGGAGACATTGGAGGAATCTGGAGAGTGTAGAGAAGTGTTTGGAAATTATAAATGTAGTTTTAGTGAAGATAATTGAGATATTTGGTTGGTTTAAATTGGAAATTTGGGGAATTTGTTTATTATTTATGTTTTGGACTCTACATAACAAAATATCCCAAAACACTGACCATCCCTTGGTTTTTGATGATGGATTATAAAAATTGGGCGTGGTTTAAATGATTTTATAAGTTTTTGGGATGAACTTATTAGAATAATTTCCTTTCATATATGTGGAGGTAAGTCATACTATTAATGAAATGATTTTAAAACCTTAAAATATATTAATGGTTTTGGAGGATTCATAATGTCTTTATAAAATTAATCAAATAAACATAAAATCACATTAAATTTAATTTAAAACACATATTTGATATTTTATACCCTCTATAGTGTTTAATATGTAACTTATGGGTTATTATGATCTCGTAATTAACAAAGTATACTAATAAGACATTTAATTTTTACCCAAAAAATTTAACAGTCTCATAAAATTATGAAAAACTCAAAGTTGAATAATTTTAATGTAATGATTCCAAAAATAAAATTCATTTTATATAATTAATATTCTAAATATTTGAATTTTTACGTTTAAAATAATATCGACATTTATTAAGAAATCATAGTTTTATTTGACGATAATAGTTTCCGAACCCTTATAAAACATTCATTAAACTACATAAAACTTATATGATGATTTATATTTAATAATTTTTTTAATGATAATATTTTATTAAAATATTATTTATTTAAAAAATCCATTGATTCATCAATATAGATCTCTTGATTGAATTTAAATATTACCCAAAAATACACTTTGCATTTTATTATATCGAAATTAAAATTATTTATATATTAAACATAATAGGATGAAAATATATTCATATATTTATAAAAAATAATTTAAATACTTATATTTTTATGGTCTTGATACATATCCCTATAATATATTCGAAACTTCTCTAAGGGTAAGGTTCGCGATAGTGGGATTTTCCTATGGCAGTTCGGCGGACATGGTTTGGTCCATGATATTAATGATCTTGTAATTCTCATGTAAATAGTTTCACTCATGATTCATATATTGGATATCATTACAATCATGGTCAAGGAAAAATCATTGAAATTATACCTCCCATGGATGCTCTGATAAATGGGATTCATTGGTTATGATCCCACTGGTCAAGGCCATCACATCCTATGTTTATGTCATTTGGATTTCTTAGAACTCTAAATTTATACTAATAATGTGATAAATATTAAAAAATTATATTATTAATAGAAATGACACTTAATGGTATTTTAATTCCAATTGGATAAAATAAAAAAAGTGCATGTGTTTTCTATAACCCTATTACTTAATAATACATTTAACTAAAAAATGGAAATTTTATTAATAATATTTCTAGTCACTATAATTTTTCCACCCACTCAAAATTTTCATTTCCCATAGTAAAATAGACAGGGGTAATTAATTTTATTCACTTCCTCCAGTTCTTACACCACTTCTTCAGACGTTTGGTTTCTCCACAACACTTTGACCAGGTGAATTTTATTATTTCATAGGACTTTGTCTCTATAATCTAAGATAGTCACCTATTTCTACCAATAAGAAATATCATTCTCCAATGGTAACACCTTTTGAATGAGTACATGTGAGGGTTTTCTTATGTACTTTCTCAATAGGGATACATAGAATACATCATGTTATCGAGATTGGTTCGGTGGGAGTGAAAATAGGTAGGCCACCACTCCAATGATATAGAGGATCTCGAAAGTGTTTATTTAACTCAAAATAAGATTTACCTTCTCCCAATATCTCATTACTTTATTCCATTGTGATGTGCAGATGAATACCATGTCTCTTTCATCAAACTCAAGGTCTGGTTAGTGAATGTTTTCATAACTCTTTTATAGACTTTGAGCATCTTTGATGTGAAGATGAATGGTTTTAACCTTCTATAAAATTTACTCAACCATTTTAGGGACTATATGTTTTCATTCCCCAACATTATCTCCACAAGTAAGTGTTTTTAACCTCTTCCCAAAAACTGAATCATAGGAATCCACTTGGATTATTGAGTGGAAACTTTTAGAGTAATAGAACTAAAACAGAGGAATATCTTGGTGCCATCCTCCTTTGAAGTCCATAGAATATTCTCACAACATTTATTTCAGTGTCTAAATAGTCTGCATAGATTTCCAATCAATTTGAGGTTGATAAGACATACTAAAGTTTCCCTTAATGGTCATAGAATATTGGATACTTTTACAGAACATGGAGTTGAATGCAAAATCTTGGTTGAATACAATTTATATTGGTACACCATGTAGCCTCACCACTTATTTGATGCATATCTATGGAAGATGATCTACTGATAAATCTAATTAAATTGAAATTAAGTGTGTAGTCTTTGTAATATTATCCAAAAAAACCCATATAGCATAGTTTCCTTTGGATGTCTTCATAAGTTCGATGAAAAAGTCCATGTTGATGTTTTCTAATTATCATGTTGTTATTGGTAATGGAGGAATCATACACTTTTACTTCTACTATTAAACCTTCACTTATTGACATACCAGGCTCTTTGTTGTATATTTAGAAATCTCCTTTTTCATATTGTCCCACAAATAACACTCTTGGATATCTCGATATATATATTTTTTATTGGGTGAATCGATAAAGTTGAAATATGTGCCTCATACAATTTTTAATTCATTAAATTAGGATTTGATGGTACACATTGTCATAAACCAAATCTCACAACTCCTTCTTCATTATAATTTAAGTTTGTGGATTTCCATTTCCTTATAGTTTACACTTTCTTCTGACTTACCACATCATCCATTTGAGTATATTTTAACCTATTCAGAAGAGACGGTTGAGCATTCATTTGTGAAAGGATTGATGATGTTCCTTATTTTATGGTTCTCATGTACATCCTTTGTCAATATTAGAGGATCAGATCCCTATAAATTCTTATAAATGATTGAATTGTTAGTTCCTTTCTACTTAGAGTATCCAAAACATTATTTGTTTTCCCCAGATGGTAATGGATTGAGCAGTCACATTCCTTGATCATCTCTAACAATTTTCATAGGAACATATTCATATATTTCTCTTGGAATAACTACTTGAGGATTTTGGGATCTGTATATATTTTAAAATTCTCCCTAAATAGATAATTTCACCATATTTTCAAATCGAATATCACTACATCCAACTCCAGATAATGAATTGGGTAGTTCTGTAAAAAAAGTTTCAATTGCCTTGAAGCATAAGTTATCACATTGTCATTTTTCATTTACACAAAACCCAATCCCTTCTTAAATGCATCACCGAATACTTCCAAAAGTTATCCACTTATGGGTAGTGTTAGAATAGGGTCCATTATAGACTTTTATTTTAGTTCCTTGAATCTCTATTAAAATTCATCATTCCAGGAAAACATGACTCCCTTCAAAGTTTGCTTGAAAAGATTGTTTAAAATCAAAATAACTTTATATAAAATTGTAAATAATACCCTACTAACCTAAGAAAAATATGGATATAATTCATAGATGTTGGCCTTGACTCTCCTTCAACTGGTTTAGTTTCTGAATGGTCCACATATAGCCCATTTCTTGTGATGATGTTCCCTAAGAATGAAACTTCATTCAACCAGAGCTCACATTTGTTGTATTTTTCATAAAATTATCCTTTCTCAATGTCTTTATCCCAATTATTAGATGATCCTCACGATCTAACATGGTTTTAGAGTATATTAGAATATCATATAACAAGTGTACTACAAATATTTTGAGGTAATCTCAAAAGAAACTATTCCTCAAGTCCATGAATATGTTTGGAGCATTAGTGAGCTTGGAAGGAATCACTATGAACTCTTAGTGCCTATACCTTGTACGAAAAATAGTCTTGTGGATATCCTTCTTCTTTACCCTTTCTTGATAATATCCTGACCAAAGATCCACCATAGATAAGTATTGTTCTCCCCGTAGCTGGTCGTACAAGTCATCAATCTTTGGAAGATGATACTTATTCTTTATCCTGATCTTGTTGAGGTCACGATAATCGAGGAAATGGTGCATTGAGCCATCCTTCTTCTTGATAAAGAGGACTGGTGCATCCTAAGGTGAAGCACTTTGGTGTCTGAACCCTTTATCCATATTTTCATGTAGCTGTTTTCAGCTCGTCAAGTTCCATAAAATCTATTCTATACGGTGGCTTGGATAATGGTAACACCCCTGGTATAAGCATGATTGAAAATTCAAACTCTCATCTATGAGGATGACAAAGAAATTTTTTGGGAAACACATTAGAATATTCCCTCACAATAATAATGTCTTTAGTGATGGTTCTTTCTTTATACTCAATCATTTGATCTATATACACTTTCTTATAGGGAAATAATATCCATGCATGAGAAGTTTTCATTAAATAAGATTCATCATCTTCATTGAACATGTATAAAATCAGGAGTCAATTCTCAATATAGAGATTGATTTTATTCTCATGTAAAATTTATGTTTTATCTATATAGGGAATGTCATTCCATGCTAACAAATACTTGAAATTCCACCAAAGAGAGTAATACAAGTTTTTTTGGGATGTTCATACCACAAATTATAACGTGTTAGGATTTATATACTTAGGATGCTATAATTACCCCATTTTTTTCACTAAAAACTCTACTTCAATGATTTTTGGCGGTTTTTGAATAGTTATATGAATCTCTGGTGATATGAAGGAATGTGTAAAACCAAAATCAAAAAGTAATTTTTCTATTCTTGAATGAATAACTTGTTTACCCATCACTACTTAATTGATAGAACCCACCTTAGTAATTATGAATGAAAAATATCTCCCTTATAGTCTTGAATTTTTTTTGTTAAGTCAAAAAACCCCTGGATTAGTGCATTAGATTGAAAAGCGCCCTGGTTTCTTTTAGTTGATGTAATAAAAAATGAATTGATGGTTGAACAAGGCCATCCTTTACCCAATCACATTAGTGGGTTTCTCCTATCAATAATTGATAGTAAGGATACCTTCCATCCTATACATAAATCATTTGAAAGCGCATCTAGTTGTCTCCTATCGACTGGTCAATGTTCGGATGCTCTTCTAATGTGTATAACAACACTTGGGTCGAATCCTTCGCGATGATACTTTTTAGTAGTTGTTGGTTTTTAGTTGATTGTAATCTGATTGGGGGGTTTGTTTGTAGAGGTTATGAAATAATTTATATATGATGATTGATTTAACAAATTGATAAATATTGTAGTGAGTTCATCAATAGGTAGTTAACCTTGTGATATCCTTGAGCCTTGCTTTTTATTACATTAAATTAACACCCATGTCACAAGTTGACGTTGATTAGAATTCTCAAGTGTTAAGGATTTAATCCAAGACTTAACATAACATAAGGTTCTAATATTAATAATATCTTGTTTATGGTAGTGTATTTATGGTTCCAATAATCCATGGAAACCACTTTTTTAAAAAAACAAGTCATTGATCCATGACATCTTATGTGCAACTTACACAATGCTAATTCAAAGAATACTTTTCGAGCATAAACTCTCAATTTATTAACATCCCTAAATTATAACCCACACCAATGAGATATTTAATCAGACATTTAACTATTTAATAATACATTTATACTGATTATGATGATAAATTAATAAGTGAATAAATAAAGGGATAAGAAAAAGAGTGGTGCGTCGAACACACACACAAATGATAATGATAATTAAAAAAAGAATTTTGATTTAATATGGAAGAAAAATAAGGGAAGCAGTTTTAACATGATTTAAAATATTTTTAGAACATTAATATTAAACAACATAATCTAGAATATAATATGATATATTTAATAAGAAACTTTCATTACATAATAATTACAAAACACAAACACTTACACGATTACAAATGAAGAACAACACAAAAATAAATGAAAGAAAGCAAGGAGGAATAGTTTCTCAAGTAAAAATATGAGTAAAAAAAATACTCCCAAGCCTTTGGAAGAGACTTGGTCATGCCAAACTATCCTCATTTTCTCTAAAATTCCAACCCCTTTGAAAGAGAGGAAGGGGATGTATTTATAGACAAGGATGTATATTTTTAGCATTCCCTATCTGTCCCTCACTTTCTCGAAGATTTGGACATCCATAATGCCAAATATCGAGATATAATATTCTTCAAAGTTGTAGATAATAATGTTTCCTGAGTACTTTCAGAATGTTGAAACATTTGGATTTATGTAGATAAAGTTGTGGCGGTTTGATTAAACAAAGTTAAACTGTCCATTTCAATCCATACTTTTAAAAGGCCAAAATGTGAATGAGTTTATCAATATGAATATTCCTTCAAATCCTAAAACATTCTTAAAAATAGTAGTCCTCCTAAATCCCCTCTTTCACACTACACAATTTCAGCTTGATTTGATGATTACATCAAGAGATACATCAGGAGTATTGTACTATGTTTATTTCTCATCTTGAATGGTGGGCTGGGTATAAATGAATCATTTGGGCCCCTTTTATTTGGATTTAGGACTTTAAATTTTTATCCAAGACTGATTACATTATCCCCCGAACATTGGATGATAATAAAGGAATTTGGACTTCTTAATGGAACCCATAAATTAAATCTTCATGGATGGGCTAGTTTCTTCATAGATTCTGTGGGTCTTCTTGTGTGAACCATATGTCCATTAAAATGGAAGAATGGGCCAACGATTACTTCTAATGATATGTGGGAAATTGAATAATGAATCTTAAAAAACATGAACCATAAAATTTGGATCATAAGGGTGAGATTTATAAATAAAATTGTAATCTAACTCAATTGGACTACTTCTAAAAACACCCAAAAATTATACTTCGTATTAAAACATTAATATTTAACACAAATTATGCACATTTAATATAAAATAAGTAAAGGAAGTATATAATATGTAATGAAAATATTAATAACATCATAATTTCTTTTCACCCCTTATATAATTTCTTGGGTAAATTTTTCTGTACCTATGAAAATTGGGATGCTGAAATTTCTTGTCACTGTTAGATTACTCCATCGAACCACCAGAATTCAACTCTACTTTATGCTTCTTATCCCCATGATACCCTTTGGATTCATCAATCTCAATTTAATATTTGATGGAACGTCTGAAAATTTTCTCATAGCTATCAAACTAATGGATCACTATGTATTTTCATATATTATGTTTTATCCCACCATATAAGCTGTCAACGTTACATTCAGGGGTAAAGAAGAAGCTGAAGCTGTATCATGACAGTTTTTTTATAATTTTTATCATACACCCTATTATATTTGTATTGTTTTTATTGAGGTTGAATAAATCTATTTCCATTTTATGTAGAAGAGTGTGAGGAAAAATTTTATCGAATTTGTTTTTCCAAAATTTCTTCCATACCATCACATAAATATCTTCCTTATGATTCTTATTTTTGATCCATTTCGACAACTGATAAAATTATCCATCTATAAGATAAAAAAACATTATAACCATCAATTTAATAGTACATTTAAGGATGGAGATTTTCTTTATAATGAAGTTGATCAATTAGTATTTTATTAAGGGATCATATGATACATTGAATGTTAGAGGGAATTTTCATATAAATACCTCAATCGTAGATTGTTCTCTCTTAAGGGGATTTAGAAGCTCCTCCTAAACCAGTTTTCTATTAATAACCTGATTCAATAGAGAGAGTATCATGAGAAATATTTTGATTTTTTCCCATTGGGGTGGACATCTCGTTGGGGAAATCAACACATTGACCATCATATTGATTATTTATCTGATTTCTCTTTTTTCTGGGCGTTGGCTAGAAAAAAGTAAAAATTAGTGATAAGTATTTTAAAATAATAAACAAATAAATTTGAATCTAATGAAATTAGAGTTACAACTTATAAATTATATTTATTTCCTTAACTTATGAATTTCTAGGCTTCAATCTATGTTATCCATGATATATTTTCTCACATATATTTTTGTTGGATTTTTTGTTCCCTTAATAATGGTTCATATTGATACTATGAATTAACAAAAGAAAATCCACTTAGATTGTCTAATAAGGTGCTCAGTGACGCCCATTTTCATGTACTGGGTTACACTATGTCTGGCCCAACACACCATTTCAAGGTTGTTACCCCTATTAAAATCTATTCTAGAACCATGTCCAATTGTTGTATCCAGTTAGTGATGTATTTTTTATAGATCACTTAATCTATACTTAAAAAAATTAAGGGATGTTTTCTTATGATTAGTCTTATCCCTGAGGATTTCTCTAGAGTTTTATAATCATAATCCCAAAATAACTAAAATTTTCCTTTGATACTGACTATAACAACCCTGAAATTTATTACACACTAATACATGATTTAATATAAAATATTACACATAATAAAACATGTAATATAAATATGTCTAGTTTCTATATTCTTTTTTGAATATCTCTTTAACATTTCTCACTTAGAACTGCTTGTGACAACCTGGGGACATACATAACAAAGGGGTGATATATAAAGCCCATTAAGGGAATAAAAAAGTCATAAAAAATATAACAGAAGTTAGATAATAATAATATCAATGGTTAGAAAAAAGGGCATGGATAATAAAGCATGATATATTATCAAAATCCTAAGGGAAACATGGAAAATGTGGCAACCATATAAAACACTACATCATAAACATAAGTCAAGGAAAAAATACAAGACATCATGGTGAAAAAATTAACATATTGCAATATGGTTAAAACCATTTAACAACATGATGTATTGTGATACTAAGAATTATCCAATTCATTGGGGTTATATATAATTCATGACACACCTATCACGTTAATTTAATTATCATGGTTATGTGTGCCACATAGATCATACAAAAAGGATTCATTCATCATTATAATTAAATCCAAAATAAATTAGAGTGGAATAAATATTTATATGTCCCAAATAAAAATATATATGTGAAAAAATGTGAACTACCGTTATAGGAAATGGGTATGGTGTTCACTACACGAGTGATTTGGCATAGAGAATCACTGTGAAATTTTGACCGCATAATGTTGTCACTTTCATAAAAATGGGTTGATGATAGAGAAGGGGGTATATAACCCCATAAAAATAAAATGGTTAATAATACTGATATGTAATAACATATCCTAGAATTATAAATTTTAAATTGATGGCATAAGTTAATTTAAAAGCTTGAATAATGAAGAATATCCTAACTATATTTTGGCATGGTAACAGGTATACATAAAGGATTACAGGAGGATAAATTATAGTGAAAGGGGTATATAATCATATATAAATTAAATTTCATATAATGGGGATATATAAGAAAATATCACAAAATTGAAAAAATGAAATTAAATGACATAACATACAAGAGGTGATAGATAAAAAGAGGAGAGTGGAAGACCCCTTACTTCAATGTGTGACTCCAAAAGCTTTGGAGTGGATTCATGAGTCCTTTGAGGAAGCTTGGGAGGACTCTATAGAGTGGTGGGAAGAGTATTAATGTTATCTAAGGAGTTTTAGTGAATATTATTTGGATATTGGGTGTGTTTATATAACAAATGGGGATCATTTCTTTATTATTTAGGTTTTGGACTCTACGTAATAAAATATCCAAAACCACAAAATATTCCATGGTTTTTCCCATGGATTCTACCAAATGGGATTGTTTTTTTCCTATTTTATAAGTCCATGGGACCAACATATTAAAATAATTACCTTTTTTATTTAGAGGAGACTCATACTCTCAATGAAAAGATATAAATCCTTCAAATATGTTAATAACATTGGAGGATTCATAAGGAATTTATAAAATTAATAAAATAAACATAAAATTGAATTATTTTAAATTTAAAGAATATATTTGGTAACATATAACCTTTATAGTATTTATTACATCACTTTTGGGTCATTCTGATGTCATAATAAACAAAGTATATTTATATATTTTTTAATTTTTTCCTGAAAATTTGACAGTATTATAAAATTATAAAAAATTCATGTTGGATAATTTCAACTTTATGACTAAAAAAAATAAATTTATATAAATAATTTTTTAAATACATGAATTTCCACTTTTAAAATAAAATTAAAATTTATTATGAAATGTTTTTTGACAATAATATTTTTTAAACCTTTATAAAAATTACATTTGACTTCATGAAAATATATGATCATTTATATTAAATAATTTTTATTTAATAATAATATTTTTTTGAAATATTATTTATTTCAAGAATACATTAATTTATCAAAATAAATTCTTGGATTGAATTAAAATGTAACCCAAAAATATTATTTGTGTTTTATTATATCAAAATAAAAAACAATTTACAAAGTAACCACAATAGGATGAAAATATATTCATCATTATATAAAAAATAATTTACATACTCATATTTATATGGTCTTTATGCATATTCCTTTAATACACAAGTAAAATCACTAAGGTTAATGTGTGCGATGGTGGGTCTTTCATTGGGCAGTACGGCAAACATGGTTCGTGTCGTGATCTCGATTATCTTAAACTTATCCTGTAAAAATTTTTGATCATACTTAAGCGGTTGGATATCAGATTCATATTGGTCAATGTAAAATCTATGAAATTCTATATCCCACTAAAGCTCTAATAAATGGGCATTATTGGGTATGATCATACTAGTTGAGGTCATCACTTCCATTCTCTATTTCAATTGTATTTGTTAAAATAGTATATTCATATTAATCATGTCATCACTGTTCAATTTCTATATTATCAATGATAATGATTATTAATTGGATTTTAAACCCAACTTTTTAATCCTAAAACAAAATAAGTTCATGGGTTTTCTATGTTCATATTACATAATAATACATTTAATTAAAATAAAAAGGGGAATTTTATTTATAACAGTTCGGGGCATTACAAAAAGACAAATACTTTTTAAAGTGTTTTTAAAAGAATATATTTCCCATCATTCTGAAACTTCTTTCCCATATTTCATGGTTTTTAAAATTAAATTAATTTTCTATTATTTTATGAGTTTTATTTTAATGGTTATCCATGGAAAATGTTCGTTTTCATCATGATTGTCAACATAAAATCTCATTATTATTCTAAAATAATTATTCATCTACCGATTGATTCATTTCCAATTTCATCATAAATGAGAAACATTAAAAATCTATACGATAAATGATGTTTCACTACCCTTTCATTCATGATCTTATTTAGAATAGAAAAATAATTTTTATTTTAATGAATTTCTTCTTAGAATACCCTATTTTTGATTCTTTTGATTGATGGGTTTTCACCAAGATACATATACATTTATGATTAGAGAAGTTATTGAGTTAAATTTATACCCTTAATCTATATAGTGTAAATATTATATACTCTATTTTCTTGATTTAATGGTATTTACCAATATTTTTTTTGAATATATTTAGATACTAATTTATTTTCCATGGTTATACCATGTTATCAATACTTATGAGACTATGAATATTTTCCTTATATAATTCCATTTAAAAGGGTTATAAAACCCAATTTGTTTACATTGGTTCTTTAGGTTGAATGAATGTTTTATTATGGTATTAATATGTATGTATGATGATGGGTGGGTTTCTTTATCTCCCTCTAAAGAATTGGTTTCAGTTGACCTCTTATAATATTTTCTGGTGTGGATATAACAAGTTTATTCACATAGGAATGGGATTAATGAGTTTTCCCACAATATTTCTCGATGTTTTAATTATGTCATATATCTAATCTGTTTTTCATTTTATTTCCCCTTTCTAAGATTCCTTTATTTTCATTATACATTAAATTCCATTTTTATGATTCTTATCTAGTATATTTCATACTTTTATGTTATTCTATGACATATTCCATGATTTTTGGTCTATACTTTGTTGGGTGTAACTTACTTATGTATCGTAATTATTATTATATGATCATTTAATGCTCACTCATGGTCTTTGAATATTTTATCTTTATTTTACCCTTGATGAGTGTTTGAGATCACACTTGTCTTATGTTTCCATTTCCCCATGTTATGAAGACGATTAATATGTAATATGAGTCTAAAATATTATCTTGTGTGAAGAATGTTTTGGAGACATTGAATACTTGGTTGGATTAAGCAATTTCATATATAGTGGGAAAATTTTCTATTTCTTGAAAAAGTTAGGACCTTTTTTTACTAATTTTTTCTCTATTTCTCAAAAACTATAAACCTAAATGATAATTGAAATGTATTTTAATGAAATATTTTCATTAGGTTATTTTAATTTATATAACCACATATATGGGGAATTATAAAATTTAGTTTAAGACATTTATGGAACATCTTTAAACTCATCTGATTTTTTCATATGATTATCATTGGCTCTATGAACCTCCATCGCTCCATCCTTTTCCTTTCTCAATAAATCCAACAACTACAAAGATCAAATTCTTTTGTCAAAAAATCCAAAAATGGTCCTCCAACCATCATTTTAGTCTTCTTGCATTATATTTTCAATAAATACACTATTCATATTTCTTATGTATTATAAAAAAACCGAACACGAATCCACAGGTTTCCCATAATAACCACAATATAAATTAGATCTATTTCCCTTCCCAATTTTATCTTAAACTCAATCCTTATATCCCGATTAACTTTTAAAAATATGTCCCTTGACCTCACTGATATGCCAAATCATGAAGTCTTCATGCACACCAAAATTCTGATGTAGGGTGTGAGTTCAACATATTAGGTCAGAACTAAGGGAATCACTATAAAAATATAGAATATATTTGTTGAATTATAATGTATTATTTTTATAAATAATAAAAATAAAATAATAATAAAAACTATCACATTGGATCATTCTATATAAACTTCCTATGTGTTATTATACTTTCTTTGACTAGTTCATGTATATGTATGAACATATTTCACTTGTAATATTAGGTGTTGGACCAAAATATACCAATCCATATTTTATAAATTAAATTGGGAAAGAGATCATATCACCTAAAACAATTCATAGGGAATGAAAAATATGTCTCATTGTAATGAATTCAAACAAAAAGGGAATGACATCCCATAATTTCAAAATATCCAGTAAGTGTGTAGAACACCCCATTTGATAACCATATTTGGTGAGGGATCATAGTGACCAATGTTTTTATAAGAATCTATCTAAGTGGGAATATCATCTCATTCCTTCAATCATATCAAGGAAAAGTGGCCATCTCATCCCTTTCCTGAACGGCCGAATTCCTTACATATTTTTTTATAAACCATTTTTAAAGGTTTAGGGGGAACATTTACACGTTTGGTAGGCCCATGGGGATTATTTGTCCTTATATATGATAATGAGGGCCCTAAATATTAGAAAACACAAGAGAAGACCCACCCAGTATAAGTATATATTATTTCAAACTCCAAACTTTTCAAGGATACATAGTTAGCAATGCCCCATGTAGAGTCCACAGTGCCTTGACTTGATAGATGATGCCATTCCCTTTGATTTAACCAAATGTAGAGGCCTTGTGAATATAGTAGCATCTTACCTAATCATAATATAGATCTTTCACTGGTTGAGGTATCTCATTATTTTCTAACCATCTGATGAGGTACCCCTACCGTCACCCACACGTGTTTGGTGGCTCGACCACATGAGTTAGGAATCCCACTGTCATCTTCTTGTACCGTCAGTTGGCCTATCACACTAAGTACTATTGCCACCAAGATTTCACCCACCATATCCTGTGTCTCTATCTTCTAGTCCGACCACACGTATATGACACCGGAGCCACTGATCCACCGCACTACTGTCCCATCAATGTCGTTAACGACCCATAAACCCCAACTCTTAAATTAACCAATCCATTAAATAAACTTGGCCTCTTGACACATATCGATCTGATCCATCCTGAAAATTGTTACAAAAACCAAAAATACTTAAATTTGAGGCTTCGAGGGATTGAAACCTAGTTGGTGAAAGATTACAAGGCAGCCTTAATCACCAGGATAGGACCCCAACTATACATATAATCTATTTCCAAATTCATGACTAAGGATAAGTGGGAATATCATTCAATTCATACAATCATATTAAGGTGAAATAGCCATATTTTCCCATGAAAAAAACAATGTTGTAAAATTTAGAATAACGTCCCATGCTTGTAGCAATCACAACACAAGTGGGCATCTCATCCTCTTTTATTGAAATATCAACACATGGGAATAACATGAATTTGTATGGGAAACATCGCACAAATGATTACATCCTTCAGTTTTGTGAGAAATAACATGGTAAATGGGGATATTTTGTTAGTACATAAACCAAATAAATTAAGTGTCCATATCATTCTATAGTTTAGGTAATATAAGTAGTAGGTGTAAATTAATAACCTAATAGACCATTATCAGTGATTTTTGGGTATAAAATCTTATATAAAAAACCTAGGAAGGTATATCAAATGATAATTACAGAATAGAATATGTAAAACTCATAAAAATGTTGTAAATGGGATTAAATTCCATATAATTATATTTAAGGTTTGGTCTTACATAGTCACCCCCTTCTCTCTATTGTATATCTAATATGTACCCTACTATGAAAAGTAAAACTCAAATGTGGGTACCCATAAAAGTTTCCCTATATACAATGAAGAAAAAATCAAAAAATTTATCCAATTAACCAATATATGTCCTTAACCTATGCTAGTTCCTCATATAAAAACTAGACATAGTTTAAAAAATTTCAAAGAAACCTATCTAGGTCCAAAACATTATATCATATCAAAGGGACACCCTTATTGGGTTCTAAATACAAAATTCTCAACACTTTACATTCATCTCATGGTCATAAAAAACCAATGAATCAAGTCACAATATATAAAATAATTCTCATTATCATAATACCATCATTAAACCATTTAGATATGAAAAACCAGATTTAATTTAACATAAAATTATAACACATTCCTTCCAAAACCTTTATATCACAAATAAACTAATAGAAAATCTTATGGACCACTTAATTCAACTTAGTAAGACCCTAGTAATAAAATATTTCCATATTAATGGACCCAATTCAAAAAAATATATAATCTACTATAAAACCCTATATTAATTTTGTTGGAAAGTAAGAAAAAAATGAGAGAAAGATAATGAATAGATTGAAGGTGATTATTAGGATAGAATTTATAGATCCACTATAATAGATGATAAATTGTTTTTATAAAAATTAAGTGATATCAAGTAAGATGGAGAGAGACCAAAGGGAGGAGGGGTGAGTTTCATGCAATTGGGAAGAACAAAATGAGAATCCAAATTTGAAAAAATATTAGCTAACTAATTTAATTTATTAAATAATAAAACATACATGGTGGTATATTAGTCTTCTAGATTCCTTTCACTGGGAACCCATTACCCATCAGTTCCGCACCTTTAGGCCACTGGGTGGCTGGTGGCCCTCCAAGGACCCTCTCTACCTTTCTCCATCACATTCTTGATATCATGACTATGAGAAAAAAAATACTATCTATCTTCAAAATAAAAATTATACATGAGGACCATCTCTTCGAACATAAACCCCTGACCTCCTCTAACTCTTTTAATAGTCAATATCTATTTAAATAATTTTTTTTGGAAAATAAAAAAATATCCCCACTTTCATAAATGAAGGTTCCTAAAATCTACCAATATAAATCAACTCATCCTAAAGATATGTCACTGACTGTTAGTCATGAAATAATCCGTCCACTATGCTAATATATCCTTCTCCCACTCTAGTATATCCTCTTGTTTATGGTGGATCTACTATATCACACATATCAAAACCAAATTTCTTTAATTAATATTCTCACTATAGTATAAGAAATGATCTAATAATTACATGTATAAATAATTATATTCCATATAGATATTATCAATATTGATAACATGATAAGGGATATAATGATATATCAGATGTTTTAAGGAACACATTATACATTGAATGAAAAATTTAAGGACGAACTAACTATTATTATACTATATTTATTTTATAGATAACCTAAAATGGATTCATTAAAATGGGTTTCAACATCCCCTATATTTTAATCTACCAATTCTCTAATCAAAGGAACACTCTAGAAAACCAGATCACCCACCTCATACTCTAGAGGTCAGAATCAATGGTTTGTATATGATAATTTCCTACTCGAAGTGGTCACTATTTGCTTCCAAATTAATCATATAAGATTTGATATATCTTAAATGATACCCTGAAAGAAATAACATACTCCACTAACCATGGGAAGAACAATGGTGATCAACCTGACTTTCAATACATGGTCGCAAAAGGTTGCATCTAAATTGATGCTTGATAGCTATTTTTATAATAGAACTCTGCTATGGTGAGATGTTTCTCCCATGAAATTAAAAAAATATAGAAAACATTATCTAACTATACAAACAAAAATTGAAATGGTATTCTTATACTACCTATTAATATAAGGATGTTATGTTCTACTCATGTACACATGATTATCCAATTCATTATACAATACCTATCAAAAGTGAGAGGTAAATCAAGAATCCATATCTAATATGATACTTTTTGACACACTATTAAATCATATTATCTACAAAACACACATCCTTCCCAATAATTCAACTGACTAAGTCTCTTTGATTGGTATAAAATGGGACATTTATTTCATCTAATCAACTAAAACCCATAATTAGGTTCTGAATTTTGAAAACTTTTGAAACCCTATCATGAAATCCATCACCATATTAGCTTCTTTCCACTCATGAATAAGTAATGTCTAAATAATACTGATAGTTATTTAATGATCTTACTTTACTTGATGATAATTGAGTCATTGTTATACAAACCTCACAATATTCCTGTTCACCCTAAGCCATCAATATTGATTATAAATTTCAAGATATATCTTGGAAATACCTAGGTGAACTTTCCATCTTGAATAAGGTCAATCCCATACTATCTCCACCTGAATTATTATAGGAAACAAAACTCAAGATCGTATATATAACCTCTAATCATCACCCTTGGTATTTTTTGTCGGGGGATAACCACCATATATACCCTCTCTAAAAATCAATAAATTTGTATCAGAAAAATAACTCTCCTTTACTAGATAAAGGTGTGGGGATAATATAATCAAATTCTTGAAGGTGGGTCTACCATGAAACTACTACACCCAAAGGTGTATTTATGAAAAAAGTATGACCAGTTTCCACTTTCTGCTAGTATGTTGAACCATTTGTGTCTATGTCATTATATATAGTTTATTGAGTAAAACATTTCCTTTTCTTGGTGTATAAATTGTGAACTACTATATAATTTATTTATAAACATTGTAAAACCCATGGATATATATTTATAGACCATAGATACAGGTAATATCAACATTATACTTGGTTATGGATTCTTTTTCTATGACACTAGGGTTAACTCTATGGCTATAGTTCAAAACCGTGGAAATAAGGGTGAAGCTATTACCATAGTTTAAAACTATAATGATAAACCTATAACCACAGATTCAACTAATTTATAGAGTTTTAAACCATAGAAATAGGTCTGTTGAAACTATTTAAAATTCTTTATATAACCTCTGAAACCATTGCTACAAGAACAAAAAAATTGGAATAACTATACTTGAACCCTTTACCTATACATTTAGACAAAAAATGATTAACCACTTCACTACAAAAAATTTTCAGTATTAACCTTTATATTTTCAACACACACACACACACAATCAAAAACACACACACATATATATTTGGAAACCATGTAAATAAATATAAAACATTGGATATCTGTTTTCCCACACATTTATCACTGGAATTGTTTTCCCATGGTTTCATGGGATATCTATAGAAACCATCTTATCTAAATAATGGCTACAAAATTTTCCTAAAATCCTATAAATATGATTTTGTAAAACCATGGTTATATGTATGTCCTAGTGATATTGGTTTTGGAAAGACTGTGGCCATAAGAATTTTTTATAGTAGTGATATGAAAATAGAAGTTTAATAGATAATTTAACCAACACATATTTCAAAGTTTTATGGAATTAATTTAAAATATATTCCTAATTATCTTGATGATATTTTTTCTATTAACGTCATGAACCTATCTTCTTTAAGTTATAATTCTTACATGGATTAAGAAATATCAAAATCAGTGTAGTCTTCATCCTCCCTTTTATCTATTGGAAGGATATCTTAGTGGGATTAGACCACTCAATCTTTCTCATCTTCTTTGTCTAGGACATCTTCAACAGTACCCATTAAAATAATTTTTGAATTATTATCCAAAAGAATTATATGAATCCATGGAAAGTTTTTATTTTAAAAATATTATTATACAGTTTTTAAGAAACTAGAACCTCATATTTCCATAGGTATACTAATATACTCCCCTAATACCATGTACCCTAAGAAGTAAAACTATATGATCTATAAATAAAACATTGTTATCATGAATCTTATCAGTTGATCTTTCAATAAGATCTACACAATCTTTATAAATGGATCATGTTCCCCCCATATTTTATATTAAAAAAATATCATAAAAAAATACAAAAAAATGAATCCCAATATAGATTGAAGTCCTTTTTTCTCATGACCATAAACACTTCTAGAATTTTTATCTAACCGAAACCCATAATAAGAAACTCATATAATCCATACCAACTCGAAAAAGTAGTCTATTGGACATCAGTTGGCCTCACCGACAAATAGAGATATCTTAATATCAAATAAATCACCATGGAGCATTTGGATGTCCCGTGATGATCAAACAGATTATCTATAGAAGTAAGGAGATACAATTTCTTAACTATCACTACATAGTACCACTAGTAATCCACAAATATGCACAAAAAATCATCACCGTCCATGGAGAATAAAAGACAAGATTCCCATAAATTCATGCTTAAGAAAATGAATCCCTTTTTTCTGTGGTCCTCAACATAAACCATATGCCCTCAAATATTTATAAGAGGCATATTTTATGGAATAATGGGTATGGTATTAGAACATGGAATCAAATCAATAGTAAATTAAACCACTCTCTTAGGTGGAAACGTCAAAAAATATTTTGGAAGTATTCCATAGAATTGTTCAATGATGTGAGGAAAGACTAACAATATCATACCCTGTTCATATATAAGGGAAACACTTCAAAAGTTGAAAATAATTTTACCTGGATACTAATTTCCAATTCTCAATAAGCCTACCTAAAAATCATTGTGTTTGATGAATTTATAACCATCACCCTCAAAATCCTTGACAGATACCTTTCAATAATTGCAATTGATGTGTTCTCGATAGTGAGTTAGCCAATATATCCCAACAATCACAATAAAAATATGAATCTATAATTGAAATAAATCCTTGATATACTCATAACCCCATGTTATGATGGTGAATCCTAGACACATCTAAATTCTCAAATATTGCACCTATAAGGGAACATCAATAATCATAATCCAATAAAAATTATCTATATACAACCCTAGATCATCAATCAAATTAGTATATATAAATGAGTGTGATGTACCCATGTAAAATAAAATAGTTTCTAAAATGGGTATCATTAATATCATATTTGGAATAATAGATATACCCTTTCAATGATTTGAATTAGATGTCCAAACAACATGAAACTAGACTGATGTAGTGCCTTTTATCTGGCCCCTTGTGAACTAACTTCACTTTAGAGTAATACCCAATTAATTATAATACTGGGTACAAATCACTCTCTATAGTTTTACCAGTTAGAAAAAAATTAATGACCAACCTACAAAAAGGTCATTGATGAAATTATGGACCCCTGATACTATACATCCTCTTGACCAGTACTTGGACAAAATAAATATAATTAAAATTTTAGTGATATCCTATATTATCACATTAAAGAAAATATTGATGTGGTTATTAGAAATTATATCAAGTATTCCTCACTCCACTACACCAACAACACATTGATGGAGTTGTACCTTATGTGGGAAGAGATGAGGCATGGCCCTGAATGGCCTCCTTACTGTCACTATATCAAGATTAAAGAAAATGTATCTTCTTATAACTAGATGATATAATATTAGAACATGAATTTAAACCATACTACCCTTGAATAAGACTCTTAAATAAGATTCTCTTAGAAATCATGGATTTATTCATAACTTTAAAAATTTATTTTTGGTGAAAAATATTTACCTAACATATATTAGATGACTCGATCAATCGTGAAAATAAAAAACCATGTAAATTTATAAAAAGATATATAATATATAAATACAAAGTTCCCTAGAAGAATATACATAAAATCTTAAGTCTTATTATACATTTTTTTCTTGGGAAAAATCATCTGAAATAAATTATCACAAAATGCCTTCAAGGACAACCCCTCATGCCGATCTTCTTAAACCAAGACACCTGACAAGTTCTTGGATGGTATTTATAACATATAAATTGAAAGGTTAAGATTGTTATTAAGACATGTCTCTATTGTATAGAAAATATTATATAAATAATCAATCCAATTCTCTTCAACACGTGGTCCAACATTACCCATAAAAAGACGTGGATTCTATATGTAAAAATGTCTAGTCAGAATTGACATGGAGGGATTACCCCTTATAGGTTCTTGTCATATATGATAAATAATAAGATATAGAATCTGTCAAATTTACTAATTAATAAGAGGTATTAGTGAAATAAGGATAAATATATCAACTACTAATGGGGCATAGTCATCCCCACTTTCCAAGATTTCAACTTCATATTTTTGTAGTGACAAGTCAGAAATTTCCTAACATGTGATTCAAAGCACTTATATTAAAATTATTGATATTAAATTTTTGTGTGAGCAGTAATAGGCATTGCGTCCCACTACTCTAAACACACATCCAACATTATAGGGGTCTGACATGACTTTGACACTCTCTTTCCCCAAAAAACCACTTTCATAGGGTCAATATAAATATACACTAGGATTACAAAATAAATCATTAGATAATAATAATAATTTAATGATAAAGATGAATTCGTTCAAGTAGACATTCCCCTCTAAAATTTATTGGATAATGTTCATAACACATTGTTGACAATTTAATATTCCAAACACCACTATGAAATATGGTTATAAACCACAAACATGAATATGAATTCCATGGAAATCCAACTTGATTATATGATGCATGAATGCACAACCTATTTCTAACTTAGACCAAGAGTAAAAAAATAAAAAAAATAAATCATACATTGTATTCCTTTAAATTTAAAAGTCCTAACTAAAGGTTCCATGCGCAGCAAAAGCATGGTTAGGCCAGTACCCATCTTTAATTTTTACCATGATCAATGATTATTCTAGGATCAATACGATGATAATTCTGGTCTCCATGGAATATAATCAAAGATTTAGATAAATAAGTAAGAGGTACACAACCTTTATAGAGGGTATTTCCAATCATGTTTATAATTAATTTTAATTATTTCATAAAGAAAAAAAATACATGGATCTTCAGTATTTTCTTCCTTGATGACATTGATTGTTTGGGTTGAACCTCCCATATTCTCTTGGTGTTCTTGCGAGGATCCAAACAAGAATCCCTCTAGAGGCGATCCACACGTGCTTTGATAGCCTCTGATCGACACCACTCGTTCTTTGTGTGCTAGTGTGGTGAAGCGAGTGTCTTGCGTTGATTGTTCTTTATCGCTTATTATTAGTTCTTGAAGATCATCTCTCATTCTTGAGATGGGGAAGATGAAGATTCAAGAGAGAAACTTTTTGTCCAACAATTCTCAATTTATCAAGCGTGTAGTGTGTTCACTATTGAACAATAGACTTACTTGTATATTAATATGCATAGAAATTCAGTTACAATATTTAATTTCATAATAAAAATTAAATACATTCCTGAAATTATAGAAAATCCATGCTCATTATAATAATATCGCATCATTTTTTATGGTTCGCTAACTTCTTCAAAATGGAATTATAAAAAAAAATTCGCGTCACAAAATAATAGCAGTGTCATTATTATTTTAACTTGTGCAAACTAATTAAATAATTATTTAACATTTTGCGAATAATTATTTTACTAACAGATAGGCCTTGGACTGCTTGATCTCTACTTCCATTTATTGAACACCTAAATAAAAAAATAAATAAGTCATACAACTAAATAAATATTTTATTTACAAAATAGTAAATAAATTTTTATTAAATGTTCAATAAAATAAATAAATATATTTTATTTAATTTACGAGATAATTTTAACTTAAATAAAATTATTCTATGGTCTTGAGAATAATATTTATTTCATTAATTAAATTCAAATATAATTTAACTGAGACCACAAAAAAAACTTAGTGTGTGACCCTCTAGGATTCATTCTCATTGGAATTAGGCGGGCTTGACTAAATTCCAAGAGTACTATCTAGAAAATGGTCATTGAACCCAAGAGAAAGAACCTAAACTTGCAACAATGACATACACATATGAACACTCACTATTTAATACAATCCCTGTGTCTCAATATCTCATCATGCAGGTTTCAACATAGTCTCATCAACGTTTGTGCTTTATACGTCATTATTTAACTAACTAAAATAAACACAGATTTACACCATGGGCATGGAATTTTTCATGATTGTTCTATTTCAATCAAATTTCTAAGATATCAACTTCCATAAATGGATGGGACAAATCCTTCCTCTACTTATCCATTAATAACGTTCCACTTGTGACACACCCAATTTACCCTACTTACCGCCAACTGTCTGTGTGATGATTTTTGTTAGAAAATCAAATTGTACGAATCGTTACATGTATTAATGATAATATTAATGTCTAAGGTTCATTTCACATGCTCGTAGATATATGTATTTTATGACACAACCACATATAGAATTCCTACAGGAAGGTCTGTTCTCATAATCTCCAATCGTAGAGATTTCTGAGTGAGAACTTCATGAGAGGAATTATCATCTACTTACAAGTACTCACACCTGACGGTTTCAATGCTATGTGTCCCATACTAGTATGTCATCCAACCATATAAATTTATTTAAGAATATTTGTATAAATTTTCAAGGTTCTCATCATAGTAGGGAACTACCATGACCTTATCAATGAAAAAAAATACTCTAGGACATTATTACATCATTGTCATGCAGAACAATGAAAAATATGTAACAAGATGTTTAATATTTAAATGATTTAAATATCCATGTAATCAAAGTATAACTAATTGGTTTTAGGACACCAAATCTTAAAAAATACTACTTGGACTAGATCCAACTTCCTACAACTTACAGTTTTCTAGACCTAACATGGTGATCATGTTTCTTCTGAGTTAAAGATTTAGTCAAGGGGCCTTCCACATTGACTTCAATGGAAATACTGCTCACTTCAACTTCACCTCTCTAAGAAAAATCCCTCAAGAGATGATACTTTTGAAGTTTGTTCTTCGTTCACTAATGTGACCTAGTCTCTTTTGCGAGGGTCACCACTGCAGTATTATCATAGTAAAATGTGATGGTTTCTTTAATTCTAGGTATAACATATAGCTCATGGATGAAGCTTCAAATCCAAACTACTTCTTTAGCTACCTCATAATCTAATATATACATAGACTCTACAGGAGAATCTGTGACCACACTCTCGTTTGAGCTCTTCCTACTCACTGTACCTCTATTCAAAGTGAAGATGTACCCCGTTTGCTACTTCATGTCATCTTGATCAATATATGAACTAGAATTTTCATATCCTATGAAGTCTAGTTCCTTATCTACTCTATAAACTAGGAACATATCCTTAGTATGCCTTAGATACTTTAGGATAGTATTGACTTCCATCCAATTACGGTCACACAGTTTATCTTGATATCTGCCTACCGCACTCAATGCATAGGCGACATCTAGCATAATACATAGCATGGAATGCATGACTAAACCAATCACTAATGCATATGGTTCTCTTGCCATTATCATTCCAACCTAATGTGTCTGAGGACACATTTTCATAGAAATATGAATTCCATGGGACGCAGGCAGCAATTCCCTCTTGGATCATTCCATACTGAATCTCTTTAGTATCTTATCAATATATGTACTTTGAATTAGGCCCATCAATCTATTGGATATATCATGATGGATCTGATCCCAAGAATATATGCTACCTCACCCAAGTCCTTCATGGAGAAGAATTGATTCATCCATGCTTTAACAGACTATAATATCAGTATCTCATTTCCAATAAGTAATATGTCATCAACTTATAATATTAGGAAAACAAATGCACTCCCACTAAATCGTTTGTAGACACAAGGCTCACATTAATTCTTGATAAAATGAAATTTCGTTATAAATTCATCAAAACAAATGTTCCCTGACCTGGATTCCTTTTTCAATACATAAATGGATTTCAGAAACTTTCATACCTCATTGGCATCCTTTGGAGTCAAAATCCTTCAGGTTGTGTCATGTAGGCATCTTCCTGAGGGTTCCTATTTATGAAGTTTGTTTTGAAATCCATTTTCCAAATATCATAGTCATGGTAATTGGAAATGGACAATAGAATTTTGATGGATTTCAGCATTTAAACTGGTGAAAAGGTTTTGTCATAGTCAATGACTTGACACTTTTTTAACCCTTTTGCAACCTGTTGTTCCATATAGGTACTGAGTTGTCCTCTATGTCTAGTTTCATCTTGAATTCCCATTTAAAACATACTAGGTATACATCAACTGAAGGATCTACCAAAATCCAAACTTTTTTTTGTATGTGGAAACCATTTTATAATTCATGGCTTTTTTCCATATGGCAACATTTGTGCCAGTTATTGCTTCATTGTAGGTTATAAGATCATTATTATCAACTAATAATGGCTCACAATCCATGGAAGATAGAAAACTGTACTATTCTGGTTCTATAATCTCTCCTATACTCCTATGTAGTTCTGGTGTCTCTGGAACAATTCTTTATTCCATGGGGCTTTGTGGAATATGCTCTTGTACCAACTCTTTTGTAGCTTGATCCTTAACATCAAGGAAGTATATCACACTCCCACTATCTCTTTTGGAGATGTTATCCCTCTCAAGGAATATAGAATGTCTAGCCATTATAACCTTTATGTATGAGGGGTTGTATAGGTAATATCCCCTTGTTTCTTTGTGGTATCCAATAAAGGTACTCTTTTAGCCTCGGGGTGCATGTTTGTTACCTGAAGAGGCTTTAACAAATGCATCGCTTCCTAACACATGTAAATTCAATAACATGGCTTTCATTCCACTACAGATTTCGTATAGAAAACCATTTATCGATTTAGTTACTAATTGGTTTAGTATGTGCACCATTGTTTGTATTACATATCCCCAAAAGGATAATGGAAGACTCATATGAGTCATCATTGGTCTCACCATGTTCAATAGGGTGTAGTTCCTCATTTTTCTCCCACCATTCCACTGGGGTGTGTAAGTATGAGTGAGTTGGGACAGGAACCCAAAATCCCATAAATAATCAATGAAGTCTTGATTAATATATTATCCACCTCGGTCTGAGCATAGTTTCTTAATCTTCTTACCAATCTAGTTCTCATGTTCATTCTTGTTTTCTTTGAACTTATTAAAATAATCTGACTTATAACTAATTAAGTAGATATATCCATATCTACTAAAATCAACAATAAAAGTTATGAAGTTTGAGTACCCTCCCTTTGCTTCAACTAGAAATGGTCCTCACACATCGGTATGAACCAATTGAAGAATTTTTTTAGCCCTTCAACCTTTCCCACTAAATAAGGATTTGGTCATTCTTCCTTGTAAACTTTTATGATAATTTCCAAGTGGGTTTAGTTTGAAAGAATCTAAATATCCATCTTCATGTAACTTTATTAAGCATTTCTCGCTTACATGACCTAGCCAGTGATGAAACATTTGGGTGTGGTATGAGTCGTGTGAAATATCTTTGTTATCGATTACCATTACTTGGTTTGTGTAATCCAACACATAAAGACCGTGTTTCTAAATAAAATATTAATATTACTTTAAAGGGAATACTATGCTCAAGGGTGTACCCAATACGCAACAACGAGTTTCTTTGAAATATTTCGTTGAACTCTAATAATAAAATAATTTTATTTTAAAAGGTAGTTAATGCCAAGCCGTTATAATGGCGGGAATGAACAGAACTAACTACAAAATGATTATATATTTTTGTCAAATATTTTTACTTTTATCCAATAAATTTTGGAGGCTTAAAATGCAAATGAATCCAATTTTAAGCTTAAATCTTCTAATATTATTTAAAAGGTCCATTAACCGCCTTTTGATGGAGAACCCTTTTTAAATATACTTTTGAAAATTTTATATGTTGTATTTGAAAAAATAAAATCCTTCTTTAGAATCTGGACATAAAATTTTTACTTTGTGTAATTTTTTTTTATTTTTCGGATAAAGATCATTTTTATTGAAAATGTTGCATTTTAATTCAAAACCTCCTTTTAATCTAATTTATTTATATGGATAGAATATATTTTTAATTTAGATTAAAGTGTATTTAGAATATATTTTTACCATTTAATATAATGGTGGTCATTGTAATTAATTTCACTTTGAAATTGGACTTAAACTAGTGTCAATCTTTTAATAGATATTGTTTCTTAAAAACACGCTATTTGTTTTGACAACGGGAATTAATTATTAAATTAATTAATTCAAAATATATGTTTTGAATTTTTTAAAATAGACATCATTTTTGAATTCGGAAAATAAAATATAGCTTAGGGTGAATTTTTGGCATTTTTCTGAAAAACATCAATTTTTGATGAATAGTGAAACCACTAAGTGGTAGCTTAAAAACTGATTTTTCGTTTAAATGAATATTTACCACTTCTGTGATTTGAATTTCAAAAATCCGACATACATGGTTGTCATTAGGATGTAAAATGTGGTTCAATGGGATTAAAATAATTTCTTTGGTGAATAGTAACTTTTAAGTTTTTAATCGCGATTAAAGGTAATTAGTGTATTTTAAGGTAACAATAATGTTTTAATAATATGAAATGGACTAGAAACATGTCTTACCCTAATTGGATGTGTCATGACCGACCGAGAAAATGCATTGGTCAACTTGGGGACCCCATGGAGCCACTTTGGTGGGAAAATGACATAAATAACTTTTTATTTAAAGTTAAAATAAAAATGTCACAAGCATGAGTTGTTTTACTAAAACAATTTTTAAATGGGGTTATACAAGTCATATTTTGGACTATAAATATTTATTAGAAATATAAAAAGATTTCCTAAATCATGATAGTTTTTTTATAATTTTTAGACATTAAATAAATTAAATTATTGATGACATCATGATGATACAGCGATTACCTCATTAATAAAGGATTTAAATAAAATGAAATGATAATGTTAAAACTATAACAAAAACTTTTCAAAGACCTATTGTATGAGTATATTTCGAACCCTTACCACCTTATCCTGGAAATAAATCAATGTGGGACGTTTAAAATCCGAAACTCATTTTAAAATAAAGTAACATTTTGTAACTTTCCTAGAGTGCCCCTCCTCTCCTCTTATAAAAGGCCCCCACCTCTACCACCTTACCCACACCTCTCAAGCCTTTGGCTTAGCCAAACCCTGATAATTGTGCCTCTACACATCCCTCTATTACTCCTAAAAGCCTCACTTTGGGAAGAAGTATTCCAAAGGAAGCCTTTGAGCTCAAATCAAAGAGAGATACCTGATTTTAAGGTAATGTCTTCACTTGTGTTCTTTTGTTTATTTTGCTTCTCCAACCCCCTAAAATATTTTTATTCATTTATTTGTTAACAACTCCTATATCTTAAATATAATAGGATTTTTTTAAAATAATTATTCGAACTACACTTACACACACCTACATCTAATGGTTAAAGAACATACTGTTTCTGTGGATGGTGAATTTCTGCCTCACGAAACGATGATTGTTCAATATTATTTTAACACCCTCAAAGGTGGACATTAAAATTTCACTATATTTATATATGATATATAATATGTTTATGTTTTACTTATGCTTCTGTATTTTTCAATTATGTCATACCTTTACGGATTCCATTATGGTTAAACGTGATATCTTCATTTTAGGAAGTGCGGACAACCGCCCCCTCAAAGTGATTTGATTCGTTAATACCATATGTGGTACGATTTAATGATATTATATATGATACCATACTGTAATTATAATACTATTATGTATCATTATGTTTTAATTCCATTAAATAAGAAATAGAAATGGAAGTAGTGTTCATGCGTATATACGACTTACCGTCTCCATGAACGGTGCATTTCATTTCTTACCTCTAAATGTTATGTAATATTATAAATGCATGTATTAAATGGATATATATGATATATATGATATCTAAATAATGAATATAATTCTGTATATAATATATATTTTACCACATGAACAACTTGTAATTATAAAGAGTTTATTTTTTACTCAAGTAGCAATGATATACAAAATGACCGTTATTAACTTAAATAATTACATAGTGTTCATAGAATGGTAGTAAGTGATATAAAAGGAATAATTAACATGAAAAATGTTATTAAGAAATTAGAAATTAAATCAAGTTTATTATTTAGGAGGTTAAAGAACGATCGAGTCAAGTCGGACCCGAGGTAAGGGATCCTACCCCACTCTTTCTTTTTAAGTACACTCTTTTATGTCATTCCTTTTAAGCTCATCTTTCTTATGATTGGTATGTTATTTTATATTACTAATACTGTACATTTTATGTTCATATGATGAGAGACCCTATTTTATCTCATCAATCAATTTTGGAAGTGTTAATTGGCGCCGTTAGGCTGCCGAAATTTCATAAGGGGCTTTTTATCTCACTTTGTGTTTTCGTGAGATTCATGCTACATTTGCCAATATTTTCTTTTGAGTGGTGTATGTACTGTCCATTATTCTAATCTTTGTGTCAAATACTTTCTTTTATGAGTATTTACATCAATGTTGTATAATCCTTCTTTCATGGGGTGTACGTTTCAAAAGTTACCCAAATCGGTAAGGGAACTTTTCACCCTCCTCTTTTTAAAAGACTTCTTTTGTTATGTCATCTAATTTTCAGATTATTATGTGGGGATATGTTCTTATATATCCTTATTGTCGTAAATGTTATGTCCAAGTGATGAGATACCCTTTATCTCTCTCATCAACTCTTTTTCTAAAATTTAATGTGACGCTGTTAGGCTGTCAAGGGAACTTCTTAACCCAATTTGGATTTCTTTGGGTTCAACATATAGTTATTGAATATGTCATCCTTTGAATATGTGTGAATGACCTTTGATTATTTTACACTTAATATCCACTTATATTGGGTGTATTTATATTTGTCACACATAATTATGAGATTGATTTATCCTTAATTTAAGGATACCATCTTTACAATGGATTTCATCTCAATTTACATTTCCATTGAGACTTCATTGTTGTTATGCACCAATTCACTGTTATATGGTGTATATAATTTCCTTTGGAATATTATATCATGAATCCCTTTATTCTCATGATATTATAAAGTTTTTATTAAATGTTATTCCTCAATTATTGTATTCAAGTGTCTCTCATTTTGTTAAAAACCCTTTAACTAAAATATCATTTTAAATGTTTTAATGATTTATTCTTATAAATATTTCTCATTAATATCCATGTTTTCGAAATGGTTTTAAGGATTTATTTATATGGATATTAATGGTTTAAAATGTTAAAAGCTTCAATGTGGTATGGGACACCTTGATTTAAAAATCTCTTTATTAAATGTTTTAAATGGTTTTGAAATTGGTTTTTAGAATGGATTCATTATTTCAATATCTTAAAATGTTATATTGTTATTGCAATGTGGGAATGTTATATTTCCTTTATGATTAAGTTATGTGCTATGATTATGTTATGGTTCTTGGGCATTGTTATGAAGACGGGTGGTACCGTGATAAACTAAGGGCGGGTGAGCCCAATATAGCTCTCCAATGCATTGGATAATGCGAAGGAGTTAAATGTTACGGTTTCTCCGAAGAGATTTAGGGAATATACCATTATGGGTATTCCAAACATAACCAAGAGGGTTACTCCCTACATAAGAATGTTATGAACACCTCAAGTTACCTTTATGTCTTATGATTTCTATGATTTATTCATGATTTTAAGAGGTATGTTAAAGTGCTTATGTTTTATAGGTAAAGTATGATTTCATTCTTATGTATATATTTACTCATGTTTCCTTTACATACATTCTATAACCCTTACTGAGATTTTTATTCTCATCCCATGTTTTTGAAATGTTTTCCACAGGTCAAGGGAATGGTACATGATATGATGATAGTGTCAAGTAAGTGTCAAGAAAGAATCCATGTTTTATTTTAAATATGTTTCCGTTGATGGAAAAAATGAATACTATCTTTTATGTAACAACTTTGTTTAAATGTGGAATATAATGCATGTTTTATTATCTAATTCTCTAAAACTCTAATCCTGAAAGTATCCTCAATGTGTAATCTTGTAATAACACAAGATTAAGTAAGGTTTAAGGCTGGGGGCTTATAGTTGGTATCAGAGGTCGGTTTAGATATCTTTAGAGGTTAGAGTGTTGTTCAATAAAAAGTCACATGTTGTGTATAACCACAATGGTTAGTATATTAGATGGAGACATCATTTTTTAAAAGATAGAATGAGTTTTAGATAACTTGGATAAGTATATCTTGGTGTTTATATTCCTATTTTTTATTTGATGATTTCACTGATATACTCACATTGACCTTTTTGGTTTTAGTAAATGGATGGATCTAGCAGGCACCAAAGTAACAGTGGATTTGAAGAAAACTGTGATGGTTTTATGAAATAAAAACTGAATGATATGGGGGATGCAATTAGAACTCTTGTGGTTATCCTCAACCAACTATCTGGAGTCATGATTGACCACCTGAACCTTAGTGATTTTTATAAGGCATCGTATATGAGAGAAACAAATCCCTACGAACGTTCAGGTAACAATCATAAAGGTAAGTATGTTCAAAAACCTATGTGTCAAATATGTGGAAAGAAACACATAGGAAAATGTTTCAAAGGGATAAAAAGATGCTATAGATATGGAAATGAAGGTCATAAAGCAAGAGCCTGCCATTGAAAAAAGGAAGCATCAAGTTGACTCTAGGAAAGGGAAAGAAGTTCTTTATGAAGGATCAATTGAATGTTTTAAATGTGGTGTGCATGGTCATTATGAAAACACATGTCCTAAGAATAAGTTTCTGGAATGGGGTCACCTAGATCGTACAAATATTCATTTACCAATACCTAATGCCATTCTGATTGAGGACGAAGAAACTGACAATGAAGAATGAAAGGTATGGATTATTTCTTAATGTATTTTTTTCTATTATTAAAATCCTAGGATATGATTCATGATTTTGTTTGTAGGAAAGAATTATTTCAGAATAAGTTGAAAAGGAAAGGCTAATGGATCATGAAAAATGTTGAATGAGTAAGAAGTCATCATATAAGGGATTCAAGAGTTATGGTAGATTTTAGGATGGTGAAATTCTTAGATTTATTAAGTCTATTTTAATGATGGGGTTACATTAGAATACTTTTTATAGTAACCCTGATGTTTTATATACGAAAATTTTATTCAAGGAACAATTATCCTTTCTTTTGTGGATATAGTTATAAAGAACCATTTGGGTTTATATGATCCTTGAATTTGAGGCAATTACTGGTTAATACATTTTGGGTTGAAAAATGGAAGTTATCAGATAACCTTTGTGGTTAAAATATGTTATGGTCATTTTTGATGAATTTATCTCTTTTTGAGGAATGTTACAAAATTATATAGTTTTTGAAAAGGGACAACACGTAGACCCTGTGATAACCCGTCGTGTCTGACGAAGCTGCGGGAATCGAACCCACAACCAAAGTGAAACTGGTATTTATCGCCTACCACTGGACTACGTGAAGTCCCTTGTTAGTTTGAATTATTATTTTTAGTTAGATGATTTTATTAATTAAGAGTAAGTTTATTTTTGGTTATCAATGGAAATTATTAGCCTATCATGGAGGATATGTGATTAGGTTAATTACTTTTCAGTATGAGATTGTAAGAGTAACTGATGTTATTTTGGAGAAAAATGTTAAAATTTATCTTAGGAGACTATGTGATTAAATCCTTTATAGAATTGGGTTTCAATCTTAGTTTGGTTTACTTTGTAGAATTTTATGGATAGATATTTATTGAATGGTCTTGTTGAACATTGGGTTTTGTTTGACAAATTTTGGAGATTAAGAATAGATTTTTTTATAAAGGATTATCCTTTTTGGGTATTATCTGATCTCATACTAACCTTTTTGGATTTAGTTTTGGTTAAGGTCTAAAGACATGGGAAGTATATAGTTCTCTTTTGTGGATTAGGTGATTCTCTAGAAGTTGATTATAGCTCTCTTAATGTGAACATGTCGTCTGAAATACTCGTCTTTTGGAGAAAATATGAGTTCATGTAATAAATATAGTAAAAGTTGAAAGTCAACATGACAATTAAGTATGCTTCCTTGTGTTTTAGTTAAGCTCATAAATAAATTCCTCAATGAAAATTAACTTAAAAAAAATGTTGTCTGTTAATTTTTCCTACTGGGGAATCAAATACCGTTTAACTCATCACAAGTTGGTCATTTTCTTGTTGTTAACATTCTCCTAGACATGTTTACTATCACTATCCATCAGAACATGACCACTTTTTTCCTCCATATCCATATTTTCATACTTGGAATCCTAGTATGGGTTAACTCGGGTGACATTTGTACTTCTCTCCCATTCATTTAAAGTGATTGTTTTACTGACTCTTGTTATGATGTGGGATTTTCAGTGAAGTTTCCAAGCCCTATTTTAAAACTACGAGGACGCAATTCTCAAAGGGGGGAAGGATGTAATACCCTAAGTAAACAAAGAATATGGAATTTTCAAATTTATCCATATTTTTGAATAAAATATTAATATTACTTTAAAGGGAATGCTATGCTCGAGGGCATACCCAATACGCAACAACGAGTTTCTTTGAAATCATACGTTGCACTTTAATAATAAAATAATATTATTTTAAAAGGTAGTTAATGCCTTGCCTTTGTAATGGCAGGAATGAACGGAACTAACTAAAAATGATTATATATGTTTGTCAAATATTTTTACTTTTATCCAATAAATGTTGGAGGCTTAAAATGCAAATGAATCCAATTTTAAGCATAAAACTTCTAATATTATTTAAAAGGTCGATTAACAACCTTTTGATGGAGAACCCTTTTTAAATATAATTTTGAAAATTTTATATGTTTTATTTGACAAAATAAAATCCTTCTTTAGAATCTGGACATAAAAATTTACTTTGTGTAAAATATTGTTATTTTTCCGATAAAGATCATTTTTATTGAAAATGTTGCATTTTAATTCAAAACCTCCTTTTAATATGATTTATTTATATGGATAGATTATATTTTTAATTTATATTAAAGTGTATTTAGAATATAATTTTACCATTTAATCCAATGGTGTTCATTGGAATTAATTTCACTTTGAAATTGGACTTAAACTAGTGTCAATCTTTTAATAGATATTGTTTCTTGAAAACACGCTATTTGTTTTGACAGCGGAAATTAATTATTAAATTAATTAATGCAACATATATTTTTTGAATTTTTTAAAATAGACATCATTTTTTAATTCATAATATCAAATATATCTTAGGGTGAATTTTTTGTATTTTTCTAAAAAACTTCAATTTTTGATGAATAGTGAAACCACTAAGTGGTATTTTAAAAACTGATTTTTCGTTTAAATGAAACTTTAACACATAGGTGATTTGAATTTAAAAAATCCTACATACATGGTTTTCATTAAGATTTAAAATGTGGTACAATGGGATTAAAGTAATATTTTGGTGAATAGTAACTTTTAAGGTTTTAATCGCGATTAGAGGTAATTAGTGTAATTTAAGGTAAAAATAATATTTTAATAATATGAAATGACCTAGAAACATGTCCTACCCTCATTATATGTTCCATGGAAGACCAAGAAAATACATGGCTCAACTTGGGGACCCCATGGAGCCACATTGGTAGGAAAATGACATAAATAACTTTTTATTTAAAGTTAAAATAAAAATGCCACAAGCATGACACTACACCAAAAAATGTATTTCGCGGCGGTTTTTTTTTCGTTTCGCGGCGGTTTAAACCGCCGCTAAATGGTTTGGCGGCGGTTTTGAAAAACCGCCGCTAAATGTGGCGTCGGGAAACTATTGGCGGCGGTTTTAAGAACCGCCGGAGAACGTTTCGCGGCGGTTTTTTAGCGGCGGTTTAAACCGCCGCTAAATGTTTTAGCGGCGGTTTAAATTTTTTTTTAAATATTTATTTATTTATTTATTTATTTTGCGGCGGTTGTTTAGCGGCGGTTTAAACCGCCGCTAAATGATTTTTTTTTTATTTTTTTTATTTTTATTTTCCGTATATATTTATTTTTATATTCTTTTTTATATTATTTTTATTTTCCGTATATATTTATTTTTATATTCTTTTTCATATTATTTTTAATTTTCGTATTTATTTATTTTTAATTTTCGTATTTATTTATTTTTATTTATTTTTATTTATTTTTATTTATTTTTATTTATTTTTATTTATTTTTATTTATTTTTATTTATTTTTATTTATTTTTATTTATTTTTATTTATTTTTATTTATTTTTATTTATTTTTATTTATTTTTATTTATTTTTATTTATTTTTATTTATTTTTATTTATTTTTATTTATTTTTATTTATTTTTATTTATTTTTATTTATTTTTATTTATTTTTATTTATTTTTATTTATTTTTATTTATTTTTATTTATTTTTATTTATTTTTATTTATTTTTATTTATTTTTATTTATTTTTATTTATTTATTTTCGTATTTATTTATTTTTATTTATTTTTATTTATTTATTTATTTTCGTATTTATTTATTTTTATTTATTTTTATTTATTTATTTTCGTATTTATTTATTTTCGTATTTATTTATTTTCGTATTTATTTATTTTCGTATTTATTATATTATTATATTATTATATTATTATATTACTCCCCATGCCATGCACATGCCCCATGCCCATGCCCCATGCAATATATATAAATTCTGCGTTGGGTGAGATTTGAACCCTCAACCTCATGGATATCACTCAACACACTTTACCACTACACCAATCTCACTATATAGTTAATAAACAGAATATTATATACTTATATATATATTAATTGAAAAGACAAATAATACATAACTAATTGATATAAATAATAAAAATAAATAATAAATAATAAATAATAAATAACAAAGAATAAATAATAAATAACAAAGAATAAATAATATATAACAAATATTAAATAATAATAAATAATAAACAATAAATAATAAACAATAAATAATAACCAATAAATAATAAAGAATAAATAATAAATAGCAAAAATAAATAAATAATAATAAATAATAAACAATAAATAACAAATAATTAATAATAAATAACAAATAGTAAATAATAATAATAAATAATAAACAAGAAATAATAAATAAATAATAATAAATAACAAATAGTAAATAATAATAATAAATAATAAACAATAAATAATAAATAATAACCAATAAATAATAAATAATAAATAATAAATAATAAATAATAAAGAATAAAGAATAAAGAATAAAGAATAAATAATAAATAATAAATAATAAATAACAAATAACAAATAATAAATAAATAATACTAAAGAATAAACAATAAAGAATAAACAATAAATAATAACCAATAAATAATAAATAATAAATAATAAATAATAAATAATAAATAATAAATAATAAATAATAAATAATAAATAATAAATAATAAATAATAAATAATAAATAATAAATAATAAATAATAAATAATAAATAATAAATAATAAATAATAAATAATAAATAATAAATAATAAATAATAACCAATAAATAATAAAGAATAAATAATAAATAATAAACAATAAATAATAAATAATAACCGATTAATAATAAATAGCAAATAATAAATAATAAATAATAAATAATAAATAATAAATAATAAATAATAAATAATAAATAATAAATAATAAATAATAAATAATAAATAATAATAAATAATAAATAATAAATAATAAATAATAATAAATACATAATATTAATGAATAATGATAAATAATAAATAAATTATAATTAAAAATGAGTAATAAACAATAAATAATAAAAAATAAATAATAAAAAATAAATAAAAAAGAATAAACAATAAACAATAAATAGTAAATAATAAATAATAAATAATCAATAATAAATAATGAATAATAAATAATAAATAACAAATAATAAATAAGAAACAATGTATTATAATAAATAAATAATAATAATAAATAATTAATAATAATAAATAACAAATAATAAATAAATTATAATAAATAATAAATAAGAAATAAGAAATAATAAACAATAAAGAATAAACAATAAAGAATAAAAAATAAAGAATAAACAATAAACAATAAATAATAAACAATAAATAATAATAATAATAAATAATAATAAATAATAATAAATAATAAATAATAATTAATAATCAATAAATAATAATAATTAATAAAAAATAAATAATAATAATAAATAAACAATAATAATAAATAATGATAAATAATAAATAAACTATAATTAAAAATATATAATAAGTTATAATAAATTATAAAAAATAATAAATAATAAATAATAAATAATAAATAACAAATAACAAAATAATAAATAAATTATAACAAATAAATTGTAATAAATAAACAATAAACAATAAATACATAATAATAATGAATAATGATAAATAATGATAAATAATAAGTAATAAATAATAAACAATAAATAATAAATAATAATAAAAAATAAATAATATTTAATATTTAATAAACAATAAACAATAAAAAATATATAAGAAACAATAAACAATAAACAACAAACAATAAACAATAAACTATAAACTATAAATAATAAACAATAAATAATCAATAATAACAATAAATAATAAATAACAAATAAAAAAATAAAAAATAATAATAAATAAGAAACAATGAATTATAATAAATAAATAATAACAATAAATAAATAATAATAAATAAGATATAATATATAAAACGCATGAAAAAACATGAACAGACATGACAATGGAGGAAAATAATGAAAACACATGAAAACGGATGGGGAAGCACTGATAAGCATGAGAAAACATGACAACTCTGAAAAACCTATTAAAAATTCAACATAATCATCATAACCCCCCCCCCAAACCCATTGATAATGATAATAATCCATGGAGTCATGGAGTCAATAATAGATAGTAATAAATGGAGCAACCGTTAAAACCCGTTAAAACAGTCATAAAGTGACAAAAATATTGAACTCACAGTAACAGAGATAACTTATGATCCGAGAGTCCGTTCCAGATCTGCGACCAATCAAATCAAAGATCCGGAAATGTTCTTCGACCTGATATGTGAAATAGACTGAATGGATGGGTGGATCAGAAGTTACGACCATTTAAAAAAAAGCTGACGGGGAACGGGTGCTAGAAACGAGGCATCGAAAAACATAACAAACCCGGTACCCACTAAAATGGGCATAACATATGATCCAGGAGTCCATGTGGGCACCGCGACCAGTCAAACTGAAGCTCATGGAACGAGCTATGATCTGGCAGGCGGAGGAGTCCGAATGGACACGCGGATAAAAAGTTAGGTCCGTTTGAAGGCAAGTTCGAAGGGGCACCGGTGACGGAAAGAGGGTTTTGGAGGCCTTCGGAGGGGTTTTTGGGGTCGAAAACCTTGACAGAAGCTTGCTTTTGTCAAACCGGTGCGTAGCTCTCTTCGCTGGCTTCGATTTGATATGTGGTGGAGCCAAAACGGACACCCGGAGCGAAAGTTATGGCCGTTTGAAGTTGGAAAACTTTTTTCAACTTTCTTATAACTCTTATATCTTCCCGGCCTTAAATCGGCTCTGGGTTTTCATCATATGTGCCTCTAGATCTCTTCAATGTCTTCGATTTGACTGGTCGCGGCGCTCCAGCGGACTCCCGGGTCAAAAGTTATGACCGTTTTAGTGATTTTAGAGTTTCTTAGGTTTTTTTTAGGTTTTATTATTTTTTTCCCGCGCTTGCATTTCGCGGCGGTTTAAAACCGCCGCTAAATGACCCATAAAATTATTTTTAATTTTTTTTTTTTTTTTTAAAAAAAAAAAAATTACGCGCGTGTCGCGGCGGTTTTTTGGCGGCGGTTTTCAAAACCGCCGCGAAATAGCTGCCCCGATTTTTTTTGGCGGCGGTTTTCAAAACCGCCGCTAAAAAACCGCCGGGAAATGGGCAGTTTGTTGTAGTGTGACTTGTTTTACTAAAAAAAATTTAAATGGGGTTATACAAGTCATATTTTTGACTATAAAAATTCATTAGAAAGATAAAAAGATTTCCAAAATCATGATAGTTTTTTTTATAATTTTTAGACATTCAATAAATTAAATGTTTTATGACATCATGATGATGCAGCGATTACCTAATTAATAAAGGATTTAAATAAAATAAAACATTAATGGTAAAACTATAACATAAACTTGTCAAAGACCTATAGGATGAGTATATTTATAACCCTTACCACCTTATCCTCTAAATAAATCAATTTGGGACCTTTAAAATTCTAAAATCATTTGAAAATAAAGTAACATTTTGTAACTTTCCAAGAGTGCCCCTTCTCTCCTCTTATAAAAGGCCCCCACTTCTACCACCTTACCCACACCTCTCATGCCTTTGGATCAGCCAACCATGGATACTTTTGTCTATAAAAATCCATCTCTTACTCTTAGAAGCCTCAGTTTGGGCAGAAGTATTCCCAAGTAAGCCTTTGAGCTCAAATCAAAGAGAGATACCCGATTTTAAGGTAATGTCTTAACTTGTGTTCTTTTGTTTTATTTTTCTTCTCGAACCCCCTAAACTCTTTTTATTAATTTCTTTTGTAACCACTCCAGTATCTTAAATATAATAGTATTTTGTTATAAGAAGTATTCTAGCTACACTTACACACACCAACATCTAATGGTTAAAGAACATACTGATTCTGTGGATGGTGAATTTCTGCCTCACGAAATGATGATTGTTCAATATTCTTTTAACACCCTCAAAGTTGGCCATTAAGATGTCTCTATATTTATATATGATATATAATATGTTTATTTTTTACTTAATCTTCTGTATTTTTCATTTATGGAATACCTTTATGGTTTCTATTATGGTTAAACGCGATATCTTCATTTTAGGAAGTGCGGACTACCGCCCCCTCAAAGTGATTTGATTCGTTAATACCATATGTGGTATGATTTATTGATATTATATATGATATCATACTGGAATTATAATACTATTATGTATCATAATGTTTTAATTCCATTAAATAAGAAATAGAAATGGAAGTAGCGTTCATGCGTACGTACGACTTACCGTCTCCGTGAACGGTGGATTTCATTTCTTACCTCTAAATTTTATGTAATATTATAAATGCATGTATATAATGGATATATATGATATATATGATATCTAAATAATGAATATAATTCTGGGTATAATATATATTTTACCACATGAACAACTTGTAATTATAAAGAGTTTATTTTTGACTCAAATAGAAATGATCTACAAAACGACCATTATTAACTTAAATAATTACATAGTGTTCATAGCACGGTAGTAAGTGATATAAAAGGAATAATGAACTTGAAAATGGTTCTTAAGCAATTAGAAATTAACTCAAGTTTATTATTCAAGAGTTTAAAGAATGATTGAGTCAAGTCGGACCCGAGGTAAGGGATCCTACCCCTCTCTTTATTTTTAAGTACACTGTTTTATGTCATTCCTTTTAAGCACATCTTTCTTATGATTGGGATGTTCTTTTATATTAATCATACTTTACATTTTATGTTAATATTATGAGAGACCCTATTTTATCTCATCAATCCATTTTGGAAGTGTTAATTGGCGCTGTTAGGCTGCCGAAATTTCCTAAGGGGTTTTTTATCTCACTTTGTGTTTTCATGATATTCATGCTACATTGGCCAATATTTCCTTTTGAATGGTGTATGTAATGTACATTATTCTACTCTTTGTGTAACATACTTTCTTTTATGAGTATTTACATCAATGTTTTATAGTCCTTCTTTAATGGGGTGTATATTTCGAAAGTTACTCAAATCGGTAAGGGAACCTTTCACCCTCCTCTTTTTAAAAGACTTCTTTTGTTATGTCTTTTAATTTTCATCTTATTATGTGGGGATATGTTCTTATATATCCCTATTGTAGTAAATTTTATTTCCATGTGATGAGATACCCTTTATCTCTCTCATCAACTCTTTTTCTAAAATTTGATGTGATGGCGTTAGGCTGTCAAGGGAACTTCTTAACCCAATTTCAATTTCTTTGGGTTCAACATATAGTTATTGAATATGTCATCCTTTGAATATGTGTGAATGACATTTGATTATTTTACAATTAATATCCACTTATATTGGGTGTATTTATATTTTTCACACATAATTATGAGATTGATTTATCCTTAATTTAAGTATACCATCTTTATAATGGATTTCATCTCAATTTACATTTCCATTGAGACTTCATTGTTGTTATGCACCAATTCACTCTTATATGGTGTATATACTGTCCTTTGGAATATTATATCATGAATCCCTTTATTCTCATGATATTATAAAGTTTTGATTAGATTTTTTTCCTCAATTATTGTATTCAAGTGTCTCTCATTTTGTTAAAAACCCTTTAACTAAAATATCGTTTTAAATGTTTTAATGATTTATTCTTATAAATATTTCTCATTAATATCCATGTTTTCAAAATGGTTTTAAGGATTTATTTATATGGTTATTAATGGTTTAAAATGTTAAAAGTTTCAATGTGGTATGGGACACATTGATTTAAAAATCTCTTTATTAAATGTTTTAAATGGTTTTTAAAATGGTTTTTAGAATGGATTCATTATTTCAATATCTTAAAATGTTATATTGTTATTGCGATGTGGGAATGTTATCTTTCCTTTGTGATTAAGTTATGTGATATGATTATGTTATGGTTCTTTGGAATTGTTATGAAGACGGGTGGTTCCGTGATAAACTAAGGGAGGGTGAGCCCGATATAGCTCTCCAATGCATTGGGTAATGCGAAGGAGTTAAACGTTAGGGTTTCTCAGAAGAGATTTAGGGAATATACTATGATGGGTATTCCAATCATAACCAAGATGGTTACTCCCTACGTAAGAATGTTATGAATGCCTAAAGTTACCTTTATGTCTTATGATTTCTATGATATATTCATGATTTTATGAGGTATGTTAAAGTGCTTATGTTTTATGGGAAAAGTATGATTTCATTCTTATGTATATATGTATTTATGTTTCCATTATATACTTTCTATAACCCTTACTGAGCTTTTTATGCTCATCCCAAGTTTTTGAAATGTTTTTCATAGGTGAAGGGAATGGTACATGATATGATGATAGTGTCATGTAAGTGTCAACAAAGAATCCGTGTTTTATTTTAAATATGTTTCCGTTGATGGGAAAAAGGAATACTATCTTTTATGTAACCACTTTGTTTAAATGTGGAATGTAATGCATGTTTTATGATCTAATTCTATAAAACTCTAAACCTGAAAATATCCTCAATGTGTAATCTTGTAATAACTCAAGATTAAGTAAGGTTTATGGCTTGGGCCTTATAATTAATTTTCAAACTTGAATGAAATTCCATCTGTATCTAATATGGATACATAAATAATGTTTTTAGTAACATACGACACTTAATAACAACCCTTTATAGCAATATAATCTCAGTTGGAAACGTGAGGTGGTAGACCTGAAAACTACAGTGACAAGTCTGGCTGCATTGGCTGCTCGCATAGCTACCTCCCCTCAGTCAATCTTCTTTAATCTACTTGGTTCACGTATTTGGATACATATGTGAGCACCAAAATCTATATCTAATACCCAAATTTTGGAAACAGATAGATTGCATTCGATAAAAAACACACCTGAAGATTCCTCGTGCTTATTAGGTTGGGTGTAGTTCTTCTTCCAGTGGCCTTTATTGCCACATGTAAATCAAACAACCTCCTATTACCTTGCCTCCCCTTTGATATTCCTTTTCTAGGAAGGTTGTGAAGAAGAATTGGGCTTAAATCTCTTGTCCTTCCCTCTCCTCTTATTCACCGTAAGGACAGAAGGTTTTTCTTGACTCACATCTTTTCCTACTTAGAGAATTAAGATAATAAGATTAGATAGAAACATCTAAATGTTTTTCATGTTAAAATTAAAAACAATGCTAGAGAAGCTCTGATGGAGTGATGTGAGAATGAGATCAGTGACCAGTTCTTTATGGAGTTTAATCCCTAGAACCTCTAGATGATAAATTTATCTTATTAGCATGACTACATGAGGCCCAGATGAGGCACCCTATCCATGCATAATTTTAAAGAGTTCTTTAGAGATCTCACACATTTCCTACCTTGCTCTCTCCTGGTATAGACCACGGAGGTGCTCGAGCATGCTATATGCAGCCATGTTTTTGTGAGAATTTATGAGATCACCGGACATTGATGATATCATCAAACATTAAATGTCGACCATTTCATTTATATGTTTCTCATAGGCCATGAAATCCTCATCAATAACCTCTTTGGCAGGAGGATCATGTAATGCTGACTCCAACACATAAGACTTCCATTCATGGAATAGAGTAACCTGAAGGCATTTAAACCATTCTTGGAAGTTACTACCGGTGAAGACGTTGTGTTTATCTATAATTGATCATAGGTATAGTGTTCCTGATGAGCCTATCATTTATTATTCTACAATTAAAGGATCATATCACTAGTAATTTATTGATTTCATTTTTATGGGAAATAATAAATTAATTTAAGTTTGTCTCCCACTATTTTATCAAGTCCCAATGGACCCCACCATTTAACTTAGAATGTCCAGTTTCAATGAAATTATAGTGTCAAGGATCCATATACCCCTTCACATAACCCCAACAAGGGTTGGTCAAGCTATTTGAAGGTATTTTGGTAGGAATTTCTTTTCCAACTATGAGCTTGCACCTCCTTGATCTGTTGAGTGGACTCCCCAATCCTGAAATCCTGACTTTGGATTTCCACTACTCTTGCCTCTAGTATTAAACTATGTCGTGAAAGGGATACTCTTCTAGATAAGATATGGTTAAGTGAACCTAAAAACTTTTATAAGGTACTCCTGTATAAAAGTAAGTGTCCCAAAAAGGGTTAGTCAAATAGATAGTTTTATTGATTCTTCTCTCAATCAAGTAACAGAAGGCTTGGTCTGATTTAATATTTTATTTGGGGGATCTTTATCTCTAATTCAAAAATTTATTAATATCCTTATAACATTTTTTTAATATTAATTGAAAATTACTTAATTTATTAACCATGTATTTATAATATTTACACATAAGCCAGTTTAATTTTAGTTCTATCTTTCATGATTGTTTAATTCATTAATTATGTGATCGCGACAACACATCCATAATGATAAACCATGAGTCTAGTAGAAATAAAATAATGAAAAGGGCATGATCATGAGATTTTCTAATGCTTATTTTATCTAGTAGTTTATAAACTAACCCTGACCTAGGGGAGAAACTTCTTGAACCCTTTGGGTTTGTGTTTATAGCTTTCCACCTATCCACCTTTGTATCTTCTGGGACTGGTCTCATCTTGGCGCAAGCATGAACCATCTACACAATTACATATTCTTTTTTATAACTTACATGAAGGTGAGGGGTAAAAGGGGTTCTACATAATATAAACCTTGGGAATGTAGGTCCTACATATTAATGAAGATAAGGCTCTCAAGACAACAAATTTAATATAATAAATTAATTAAAAGAAACCATCTACATAAAATAGTCTTTTTCTAGCTCATGATCACTTATACATGCAATGATATTTACACATAAAAAAAATACCATTCAATTATTTAATCGTTTTTATTTAAGATAATCTCCACTCGAATTAATTAATTATCTATAATTAATAAACTGTTTTATATTATATAGTTTTCGGAATTTCCTTGAGATTATCATCCATCATAATTTAAAAAAATTCAATTAATTTAAAATTATCTTTTTAACTAACGTGTACCTTAGAGGAAACCCAGTGAATTCACGTTCATAACTTTCCAGTGATTAGAAACGAACATTATGGAGTTGTAAAATTAAAAACATATATATAAAACACCTATCACATGTTTTTCTCATCTTTACAACAACACTATAGAACACATCTCAATGTTTTGTATGATATAATAATAAATTTTAATAAATCTGTGTAATTTTGATAAGTACACATCGTGTAGTTTCGACTACACAATGTGTACTATCGTTCACCTTCCATCCAAAGTACATGCCTAAGGTCATGCAAATGCGTTGAATATTGACTACACGACATGTACTGTCAAATACACTCTATGTGTTCTAGTGTTGTATGTCCAAGAAGCTTTGGAACCTCTCGTTGAGATCCTCTATTTTATTTTATTTGAAATTAAATGAAAATATAGTTTCTGTAAGTTGTATGAGAAATTTAAGAGGAGGATTAGATATTGAGGTTCAGAATAATAGAACAATTAACTTTAATTGAACCAACTAAATTATGAAAAGCATAAATCATCAATGAAATATTTAAATAATTATAAACTACGATGTTACCCCTTTGATACCACTTGATGGTTTTGGGCGCAGCAGAAGCGTGGTTGGGCCGACACCCATCTTTAATTTTTAACCAGATTAATGATTAATCCGGGATCAATACGATGATGGACCCCAATATCCATGGAATAGAATCAATGATTTAGGTAAATAAAGAAGAGGACTGAAACCTTTAGATAGTATCTTTCAAATCATGTTTATAATTAATTTAATTAATTTAATAAAGAAAATAATACCTGAATCTTCACTATATTCTTCATTGATGATATTGATCATTCGGAATGGCCCTTCCAGAGTGTCTTGTTAAGCTTTCAAGGATACAAACAAAAATCCCTCAAGAAGTGATCCACATGTGCTTCAATGGCCCCCGAACAACACCACTCATTCTCTAGGTGCAAGCGCGGCGATGTGACTGTCTTGCGTCAATCATTCTTGATCGCTTGTTCTTCGGTCCGGAAGAACGTTTCTCGTTCTTGAGATGGGGAAGAAGAGGATTCAAGAGAATTTTTTTTGGCTCAACAATTCTCAATTCACCTAGTGTGAGGTGTTTTCAACATGGTACAATAGACGTAATTTTCTATTTATATGCTTGGAACATCAATTACAATATTTAATTCAATAACACAATGTAAATACATTCATAAACTTAGAGAAAATCAATGCTCGTTATAATAATACCACATCTTTCAAATTATTATTTTACTAATGGACTCACCTTGGTCCAATAAAAATCCAATTCTATTTATTAAAGACCCAAATAAATAAATAAATAATTTATTCTCTTAAATAAATATTTTATTTACAAACTAGTAAAAACTTTTTTATTAAATGTTCAATAAAATAAATAAATAAATTTTATTAAATAAATGTGATCATTTTAATTTCAATAAAATTATTCCATGGTCTTGAGAATAATATTTATTTCAATAATTAAAATGACATAGAATTTAATCGATACCACCAAAAAACACCTAATGTGTGACCCTCTAAGATTATTTCTCATTGGAATTAGGCGAGCTTGACTAAAGTCCAAGAGTAATGCCTAGAAACGGGTCAAGCCACAGAAGAAAATGAATGTAATGTCGCAACAATGACATACATATATGAATGATCACTATGTAATATAATCCTTGTGTCTTAATATCTCAACGAGAATGTTTCATGATAGTTTCATCAACCTTTATTCTTGATACGTCATTTTTTGACTACCTCAAATAAACTAACCATTACACCATGGACATGGAATTTCACGCGACATTTCTATTTTAATCAAAGGGACAAGATATCAACTTCCATAAATGGGAGGTACAAATCATTCCTAGATTTATCCATTAATAACATGGAACTCGTGATGCACGTAACATACCCTTTGTCCCACCAATTGTCTACGTGATGGTTTTCATCTGTAAATCGAAGTGTGCGAGTCATGACACATATTAATGATTATAATAAAGTGTAATGATAATTAGTCATGCTCATAGATATAAATATCTAATGATACTAAAACATGCATAATTTTTACTAGAGGGTCTGTTCTCATAATCTCATGTCTTAGAGATTAGCAATTTCAAACTTCATGAGATGATGTCTTATCTACTTACGAGTACTTGCACCTGATATTCTTCATTCTATGTGTCCTATCATAGTTTTTCATCCAACTATAGAACTATATTTAAGAATATTTTTATAGAATTTCAAGGTTCTCATCATAGTGGGGAACATCCATGACCTTATCAATTCATCAAATACTCTAGGAAATTATTACATCACAGTAATGTATAACAGTAAACGACATGCAATAAAATGTTAAATATTTAAATCCATTAAATATCCATGTAATCAAAGTACAAAAAGTTGGTTTTAGGAAACCAACTCTTACATTAATATCCAATAACCAGAAACAAAAATTATATCACTGGTAATTTAGAATTTACAAATACAAGTGTTTGATATGTCTTTGTATAGGATTACAACCATTTTTCAACAAAATCATACCTCAATCTATGATACCAAAATAGTAAAACAAATAAAAAATAATCTTTAATACCACATTGTAACATATAAAACTAGTTTAATTGAAAAATTACCTTTCCAATGGTGTCATATCTCTTCAAGTGTGCTTCAATATATGGCAATAAAATCTAAGCAGTGGTAATGGGACGTAAGTAACATGGTGTGACTATATCCTCTTGATTAGTTAACCATAAGAAATTATGGAATCAGTAATAATAAAAATTCATAATAATATGAAAACATAATATGGGAATTACTTTTATGATTAAATTTAAGAGAAACATATTATAGTCAATAAATAAATGGAATACCAATGAAATTGTTTATTATCTTCATTAGAACAAAGGGTTTCCTTATTTGTTGATGATATATAATCTATCAAAAATTTACAAAAGACTATAAATGACTGAAAAATTAACTGGTTCTAAATACCTTATCAGTTCTATATCAAAATTAATTCAACCATATAACTCACCAAATGATTTTAGATCTCTTTACCTTACATTCATCCCAAATTATATACACTGCACATGCACTGTGATTCCCTTGTTTGGCGTAAGTACAACCTATTAAGCCCCCAAATTTAGAGTCCCTAGAATATATAAGTTCATTCATTATGTGATATGAAAAAATTAGTTTAAAAATAGAATAGAAATTACTATCAAGTCATCAGGCACTACAAAATCCTCCTCAGTGTGACTATACATCCTTTACCCAATACTAGTATTGGTCTCTGCATATCTCACCTATAATATCCAGGGTCAGAATAAAATGTACCTAATAACTAGTTATAGACTCAATGGGAAATAATATCCTATGATATAACACAAATCATGGTGTGGAAACCCATAATATTGTGATATACACTTTTCCACCAAATATTGTAGATGTTTTAAGACTTCGAAAAAAATACTGATATACTTTTCACGAAGGGCTCGAAGGTTTCATCCTTGAAGAATACGTCCTTGGGATTTTCATTACAAGGGTATAATATTTTGGAATTTTTTTATCCGTTTTCATATAATTTTATTATATGTATTAATTAAATTATTCCATGTATTACCCTTCGAGAAAAATAGGTCATGAGGTGAACCAGTCAACCCTATCAACTTGGGCACATGCAGGAGTAGGAATCAACCATCCCCTGGGAAGAAACCAACCATCCATCCAAGTGGTATCTATATGGGTGAGTATATCTCACATCATGTGCACAAAGGTCTGTGCATGTGTGACTAGGTGATCATTAAAATGGGAGGGCATAACTAGTGAGGGATACTGAAAGTGTTGTGGGAACTGATATTGCTGCTCGCTCAATAGATGGATTCCATGAAATCACTTATTTAGTGGATCTAGATAGAATTCTAGTTTGGTGTTGGACATGGAAGGAGGGGTAAAAATTAATCCATTTAAAATACATATAATCATCATCATTCGATCAAAGTACTCTATAACATCTGATTTCTTCACATGATCGTCATTAACCTCCTCCCATAGGCAACACCCCTGACACCCCTCGTTCAACATTGTGAGGTGAACTCAACACCATCCACTTGATCCCAACACTCAATTAGAACCATGATTGTCCCTCTTTAATGATCAAAGCATGGTATAAAGACTCACTCTATGTCATTAATTCATTCTTGAAACATTGTTTTTGTGCATTTGGAACTTCATAGGATTGAGTAGTGGAATTCCATCACATGATTCCATTAATTAAAACCACGTTAATCAATCACAAGAGTATTTAATGATCATGAGACGAGAAGATGATGATCAAGGGAATTCATTTGGGTATCAACATGAATTTACATGAAAGAATAATTTCAATCCCATCATGGTATCCTCTTGTATGGGGATCATGGGAAGCCTTCCCCACCTGAATCCATGATACAAAACATCCACCCGACGAAAATAAGCATCAATCACGGCCTTCGATGTCCTATATAAACCCCTTCCACTATAATAAAAACATGAGGGTGGTGTATAAGAAGATTATTAGATAGAGAAAATTGATAATAAGATAAGAGGCAAGCGAGCATCCTCTATTGTCTTTGGAGAACACCTATAGGTAACTGTAAGACTCCCATCATGAGAACCCACCATAGAATTCCACCATAGGAGGTCATAATGAAATCACTGTAAGATCATTAACTCACATGAACAAAACTAAAATCATAAAAACCCTCTATTATGAAAATAATTGTCATGAACCCCCTATCATACAGAATTCATCCGCTATTTTGAGCAGTCTGGATAGATAGTAATCATTGCATGTACTTTGCACTTGTGATGCCTACTCTTAGTATATATAGAAGAATCACAAAAACCCTCAATATCATTATTCTAAGAATCCCCAGTCTCACAATTCTTACACACGGGCCTAAACATGGATACCTTGGTAAGAAACACCCCCATTGATAATCTAACAAGAAACTTTCTAGCCATACAGAGCAAACATTGTGGACACGCACCACATGCATGAAAAAGGGACTGAACACCCTCAACCATTCAATTATTTCCATTCTATGTGTCCAATATGAATCCCCTTTCACATAATAGAATCTATTGCAAGAACCCCTTTAAGTCCATGCGAATTTCTTGAGCAATCGATCTTCATGCGATGCCCTCAGGTGGGTACCCCTCAATATGTATATATACTTGTAATGCATATAAACCCATGTACATTCCTTCAATTTTTCACAGAAACATGAGGAGGTGTGGCTATGAATTGATCCATCAACCATGAAGTCCTAAAATGTGAAAATATTTCCCATACAACCTTGAGCCATGATCCATTCAGACAAGAAACTTCATACACTTATAGAGGTTCAATATCACAAAGAACTTCTCAAGAACCTCTTGTATGATTATATTAAGTTCATGCGATTAAAATATTCTTCAATGGTCTCATGATGCCCTTGGGTGGCCTTGGACATGACACTTTGATCTCAAGATCGGCCATGGACAAATCAGGTTTCTTATGTGATAGACAATTGACACGATAGAATTATCATATGATTTCCAATATACATGTACTATTTGATCATGAAAAACCATTCATGACGGGTAAGTTGATCATGTGAAAGATCCTAGACATGTATAATTGGATATCGCGAATACAATCGAGAAACTAAAATTTATCTAGTGAAAACATTCAAGACAAGTCAATTAATCATGTGAAATACCCAAGAAATGTTCACCATGATCATACAAAATTTTTATATACAATTAACTTGGATCATGAAAATACATACAAGAAAAGTGATTTGAACATAATAAAGAACCTAGACCTATCCTCCATGATCAAGCATGGACATCCTGTACAAACCAACTGATCATGTGAAAGATCTTGGACACATAAACTTTGAAAATGTGGAGCATATTGGATATGTTGAGAAACACCCTTTGATGTTTCTTCCATATCATATTAACACTTCAAATATTTCATCATACAATCAAGACATGTCCGGTAATGAGTAAGGCTTGTCGGATGGACCCCCTCGGACATGTCAAATTCATCGAGAAGGTACACTCAAACTTATAACATGGGGACCCCCAACCAAAAAACCTTTATTTGCACACCCCATATATAAGAGGAGTGTTCTTAGTAGTTTAGGGTTACAGGATCATGAAATCTTATCTATTTCATGCTCCTAAATGGGCCCTTTGTGTCATACAATTCATATCCAATTGACCATCCATGGTCTCCATCTCTTTATCTGTCAGAATATTGAGAATGAATATACTAATGGGAATCTGTCTTGGTATAATAACTTATCTCTCCAAAAACATTGGGTGTTATAATAATGTCTCCAAGTGTGATCACCTATGCCAAGTCATCAATGGGTTAGGGGGAAAATGAACTATGAGAACTCTAATTCCTGTCCAAATTGGTTAAGTAATATGCCTTCTTATGGATCGAGAGCCATTAGGCCTCCACATTGATGTAAGTCCCTTAAAATCCCAAAATATTCCTTGGTCATGTGACCAAATTATCCCATAATTCTACGATCCTACCTTACTCACCATAGGATGAGGATAGGGATCACACATGGAAATCCCTTTAAGTGTAAGCCCTGACCATGACATCTGATACCCTTAATCCATCAGTGGGTTGAGAAAGAACCAAAAAATAATAAATCTAATTCATGTTATAAATTGGCTTTGTATGACTTCTTCCTACACCCTGAGATCCACACCATATCCTCCATAGGGTAGTTAATCATACCTCTCAAAGGGAATCTTTAATGTGTATTCCCAATAAGAACATGTTCTCATATGATGTGTACAATCTCTTGGTATGTCTTGTTTCTTACACAGGGCATGGATCACGTGGGGTTAGAGATTAGGGATGATTATACCAATAACATAATAAGAATTCCCCAATTGTGGTCCTTTCACTAGGATGAGATTATAATCTCTTCTCATCTTCATTCCAAGGGCCATACTCTTGATGACAAAATATGTGGAATCCCTATATGCATAAGTCTCACTAAAGGGTTGTTTTTCCACTTCTTTCACCATACATTCATTGGTACCATCACTAGACACTATAGTTGGTCCATTTAGATATAAACAATTATCTCCTCCTATGAGTGTGCTCATAAATAGTTATGAACATATGTACCATCACTATACACAAGAATTGGTCTGTTAGATTTTGAAAATGATTTTTTCATGTGTGTGTTATCATAGATGTGAATAAGAATTAGTATCACCACCTTACACTAGAGTTAGTCTATTAAGATGTTGAAATTGATTTTCTCCTAGGCTTCCACCCAAGGATAGGTTTGTGCATATATATGATCACCATACACTAGAGTTTGTCTATTAAGACATGTGAAATTATTTCCTCTTGGTGTGTGCTCAAGGAAATGGGAAATGGGTAACTCAGCAAGGTAATAGTCACAATATTGACTTTTTGGAATGGATATTCTTATTTTCAAAAGGGATCAAGAACCTTGGAATAAAAATTTTCTGAGTATTTCACAAATATAAAAACTAATATGTTATAAATTAAGGAGTGATCTAATAGTTTCCTAGGTTGAGGGATCATATAAGAACACTTTTTTGATTATTTCTAATAGTTTTCAACCTGAAAAGTTCTATGACCTTTTTTTTCATCACTAATTTTTTTCTAGATCAATCAAAGTGCATGTCTTATTAATAATTACTTGATTTATTTCTAGGATACCCCATTACAAATTTTCAAACTATCAAGTTTTGTATATATTTCCTTAGTTGTTTTTAGGTTTTATATGTTAGACCAATACTTTTGATGTTTAAGTTCATAAAACATTTCCTAAAGGTTACTATAATTTAATATCATATAAGTTTGACTAATTATTATAGTTTTTTTATTTCATACAAGTGTAACTAGGTTTCATTGAAATTTGAGGTCATATGTCCTTGATTATGTGTTTTAAAATTTAATGTTGTACAACTTTGACCAAGAATTATTAAATTTTAATGTATTATATCTTTGAAAAAGGTTGATATGATATATGTAGCACGAGAAGGAAAAACCCCAACACTAATGAGATATAGAATATAGTATATTATGCTTTATGAAGAGGTGAAAAATGTTCAATGTCATGATGCCTAACCCACAGGTTAATGCATTTTAGGTCCACATGATGAGGTATAATAATGTCTTAAGAATAAGAATTCATATTAATTATTTTAAAATTATAATTATACATAATTTTGTGACATCCAGGGTGAAAAATTCACTCGAGTAGTTGGGTTATGGATAATTTGAAAAATAACTCAAGGAATTTGAATAAGTAATGATGATATGAAATAGGTATACCGGGGATTACCACTAACCACATTAGAATCATGGTTTTATGATGTTTTAAAAGGAGTACATATATTTGAGGAGCTTTTCTTTAAGAAGAAGACACCTTTGGTTATAAGAACTATATATGGAGAAATTTATGATCATTAATAGATAAAGCTATCCATTAGAAATTAATACACCCATTACTGGTATTAATAAAATGATTTTGGGGAATAAAAAACTTTAAGAATGAATTGGTATTATAGTTGAATGGGTTTTCAATAAGTATTTGACCACCCTATAGGTTATTACACCATGAATGGAACAAACATTTAGGGTTATGTGATATGACACGAAATTAAATTTCTAAAACTCCTTCCTAGACTAGTGGGTATAATACTCATAGATTGGATATTTATAGGGATATAAAGTTGGCGTTATAAGGTTTGTGCCTTTTGAATTTTAAATTTTTATAAATAAAACTTTTAGAATCCGTAATTTAAGGCCATACAACATTGACCAATATATAAGGCAGTTTCTTTAGAAATATGGGATAAATTGACCCAACATGAATAAAATCACAATAATACATTTTTTAAAAAACCTTGAGAAAAGTTTCACATTATTTAAGTCCGTAGTGGTTTTATCATAAAAATTATTAGATAGTTTTTAGAATAAGAGAAAGGTATGAACTGGCCTGAAAAAAATTACCACAACTACTACAAATTATCATAAAAGGAGTTTATTAATTTTATGGTCATAATTCTTAAACCATGGTGTCAAGGATATGATATGATAGACCAAATGGGGAACAAGAGCGCAAGTCACTCAAAAACCATGTAATAAAGAATTTATATGGTGTAACTCATGACCTAAGGCATTTGAATATAGAAGCTAATATGAGAAGAATATAATGAGGATGGATGTTGACTAATATTTTAATGAGGGGTTCTAAGAAAATTTAATCAACTGTGTATGGGGATTAAAGGATGCTATTATTTTGTAGAAACATGCCTCTAGTTTGTTGGGATGCATATGTTGGAATCAATAACCACTACCAAAGAGAAGTGTCTCTTAGTTCTAAGTGCACTCATTAATGATATCCATGAAAGGTGTGTGGTGGTACAATTACTTAAGGTAAAAAGTGTGACCAATGTATAGGGAAAAATCAAAACACTATGGATATATTTCAATCTCGAGTTAATGAAGGTTTGGTCATGAAAATCCTTTTAAAATTAGTGGAAATTAATTTTTATCTATGGTTGGGTCAAAAATATTGGTCATAGATATTTATTTGTATCCCAAAATAATAGGAATTAATGAACACATCGTTCTTATGGGTTTCACCTATATTGATCTCAGTGAAATATTATGGTGGAAATTTATTAATACATTTGTGGGAATGAAAGTAGAAGAGGCCTCATGACTACACCCTCATCAATACTCAGGTGAAAAACTAAGTACAAATATGTGGTGGGGGACACCAGGGTCCTTAGGGATATGGGAAATTTTCTTCTATTATAGGGTTATGTATGGAATATTCCGTTGTATGTATATGACTTTTATATAGGATAATTTGGTCATATAACCCAGAACATTCTGAGTTTTTTAGGTATTATAGGAAAGAGAATACAAAATATAGTTTAACATTATGAAATATAGAAAAAAGATTTATTTAGTTTAAATTCATATACCAAGGAATTGAATATAAGTCAATTTCATGTAGATTCTACTCATGTATGAGGGGTATTATCTCCACCATATGGTTGAATAGGTAAAGGGGGACGAAATATAGATGCACGTTTCATTTAGTTTAAGTTCATATAACAAGGACTTGAATATAAGTAAATTTCTTGTAGATGTCACTCATGCCTGAAGTGGAGTATCCATGTAATAGATTCCTCATATATATATATGGTTTATATATATGGGATATTTCACATATAATAAAGAACTCAAGATGTTTATTATCTTATAGGATGAATCATACATCATATAGTTTAATTTCACATGACAAGAAACGAAATAGTCCATAGTTTAAGGTCTTACAATGAGTAAAATGTGAAAAATTCCATCTTAGTGTAAAATATGATCTAAAATACTTTACATGAATGAGGTGTCCATATACTAAGAGGTAGTTGATTTTCGAGAGAACTCATAGTCCATCCTCAGATTACTTACCTGAGCATCACTATTTTTCATATGAAAATATGAATCATGGAACAAATAGATTTTATAAAAATATATCCTTATGCATATCAGGTTCTTACATAGGGATTGGGTATTTTTTGGATAATTACTATTAAAAATTCACGAAAACATGCATTGAAAACACTTACATATTTTTTGATCTCGTATAAAGAGATTAGTGTCACAAAAAAAACACCCCAAAAAGTTATATAAATTATATTGGTACACAACATGTTTTGAATTTTAAAATGCTATGGATAGAATATAGGTATTCTATAGTCTATGGTAATCTTATGAGGACTTTTACCATATAGTTTAGTATATTTTGGAAGAGATATTTTGAAACCCAATTTGAATTTACCCTGGGATTAAGGATCTTGGGTTTCACTTTGTATCCCATGATATAGAAATCAATCCAAACATATTTATTATAAAATGGTTAATTTTTATTGTCATGGTTTAGGTAAAAAATGAAACTAGTATAGTTGAATGAAACTATAGTCATTATTTCCTTGAATATGGATGATATTTTTGGTGGGTAAAGATCTTGAGTATGGGTCATTCATTCACTAGATAATTATGAAAATAAATACATTCTAGAATCTCCTATGTAGATATGGATTATATTCTAAAGGAAGGATTTTTTTGTTTCACAAAGGAGTCATGGATATAGATCCAAGTGTTAGTGATGTTCTTTTATGGATATGGATCTCATTCGGGAATGTTAAGCAATAATAGGTAGGATTCTCTTAGAAAATTTTATTCTTATAGGATGGGCCAAATTTCATATAGTTTATTATAATAAGACATGTTACTTTACATTGATATGGTTCATTCACAAAATAAAATAGCTTTGTCTCAGTGCTTAACCATTTATGTGTTACTTATTATCGATGGAGTGAATCTGAATTTGATTATAAAGTAGAGATTTTATTAATATTCATGTATTTTCCCAAAAAAAATCTGGGCATCACTACCTATCACGTTTTAATAGGAATAAAGCTACATGTAGTTCTAATATATTTAGAAATTTTATCTTATTACATATCCAAAAATTCTACAATAACTCTTAAATTAATCTGCATGTCATGTAAGGATATTAAGCCACACGAAAAGTCCACCCCATACAACTTGAGATGTCATGTCTAGTAGAATTTTATGTCATTTAGTTTAATGTTACATGATGAGGATGAGTATTATATTGACCAATTTGTTTCTCATTGAAAACATACAAACACCAATAAAACATGCATTGAAAACTCTTACAAAGATTCATCTCTCATGTAAAGAAAAGGGGATTGAGAGTAATAAAAATTTGTAGTAGTCCCAATGATAAGGGACCCAAGAATAACTACACATCATAAATGAATAAGAATCAAGACACACAATGTTTTTATGAAACCACCTTTGTAGATATATCTAATGTATATGAGGAGAGATATGAAATTTGTGGATGCATTGGTGTGTTTGGAAATGATGAAACCCGACATGAATTAGGAATGGTCTCACAACTAATGAATAATTAGTATTAATTATATCTATGGATATGACTCTGATATGAGATCTTTATGTATTCATATATCATGAAATGATAAGAATCATTTCATACATAATTGTTATATAAAAATTTTCATTTTCCTTAGTGTAGGTTAATAAAAGTAGTAAACCATACAGTGATAATTCTTACATGATCTAAGATTTAGTGTACGGAGTTATGGAGATAGAAAATGGACACCTTGACTTTGAATATAATATATAACAATAACACTCAACATAGTAGTCAATTAGAACCTATAAGATAATTTTAGTATTTCTCTGTGTGAGAAAGAATAGTTAAATTTACAAAAAATCATATCACATGAGAGTGCATGAAAATGGTTAACATTAATTGTACAGTTCAATGTTCTATGTTAAGGAAATATAATTCATTTTTTCATCATGTGATAAATATTTTTCTTTGTTGTTTTACATCATGTGAAGAGGATAAATTTTTTTATAGTTTAATGGAATCCATATTAGGCTCTATTTTATGTAGTTTTGGATCATGTTTATAGGATGACACCCTGAAATTGTACATCATGCAAATAAGAAATGAGTGTTATGTAGTTTAAAGTCACACAATGAAGACTTTATGTTTAGAATTTTAATGGCATGATTCCAGGAAGATGATTTTTTGATTCATTATTGTTGACAAATAATATAGTTAGATCAATGTAAATTTTTTAAAATTACTTCTAGTAAATCATTTTATTTGTAGATTGTCTGAATCTCTATCCATCAATTTCAGTCTAAAAAATATCCATTGGAGTGGACCTTGTTTATGGAATAAGGTCCTTTCTATTTTGGTTCATGATTTGGAGTCTTCAACCCAAGAATAATTGGAGATATAAGAGAAAGAAAAAATTATCCTTGAAACAATGAGTGGTGGAAAACTTTCCTATTGATTTCACATGAAATCTGGTTATATTGAAGCCCTATGTTGTACAGTATGCGTACAATTTTCCCTTAATGTTTTTCAAATTCGTCTTGTTTTTTCTAGTATTTTTCATCTTTAGATAGTTTATTACATATAGTGACATGAAGTAAAGGGAAATTAACCTCATTGGGTAGGACTAGAACTATTTTTTATATAAGTAAATATGGGGTTACTTGTGTAGTCAAAAGAGCTATGGTGTGATAGGCCCCTAAAACATGCAAGAGTTTTTCTCGCAAATATTACATGTTCTTGTCTTCCATATTCTGAATAATGTTAGATAGAGCCTTATTAGAATCTTATATATAACCATTTTCACTACATTATAGGGAGAAGAGTATTTGGAATTAATATTCTATTTCCAATGTAGCAATTTTATTTTAGAACTGAAAAAATAGCGATGTTTTATATTGATATTTACTTAGGGAAATGGAATATTGTGACCATGTTTCATTTGATGAATTAGATGTTATTCTTTGTCATGAATTACTTGAGGTAATTAGACATGGCCAATTTGGATTAGATGTTATTGGTAGTAATTATATACTTGAACTACCTATATGTACATGCAATATATAGCCTTAGGACATTTATATTTCACATGACAAGTGGTCCATGGTATTTATTGGTATGATGTTTCAACTAGGGTTAATGAATGAATCTAGAATGTACATATAATGAATGAATATTTATAGTTAACTATTTGTAGGCTTGTATCATCATTAGATAAACAAATCCAGGGCTCTTGATTTGATATGAAAGGTTTTTCCTTAATTTATGAGCACCACAAGTGTCGATGTACACTTAATGTATAATAGTTAGGGAGAATGCTTCAATTCATCTGAGTATAATTTCATTAATGACTCCATTGAAGTGGAAATTTCAAGAATTCAATCCTACAAAGAGGATAGAGTTCACTATATGCTATTAGATATACCCTTTCTTGTCTTGATCTTATTGAAGTATCATTCTTTGGAGATATTCAATCATAGGGGAAATCCATCCAATTTTGATATCAGTTGGTGGTAATATTGGATTTACTTGATCAGGAGTTCTATTGATGTAATTTATTTCTTCATTTTCATTGTTGATGTATGGAGAGACTTATTGTCAGTGTGTGGTATAAGCAATAATTTCATCCATGTTTGGATTTTCTAGTGCTATGGAAAAAATGTCCAATGTATTGGAACGAGCGTTCTAGTGTAGGGTGTGTGACAAGAAAGTCTACCAATACCTACGCTTTGGATACCATTTCAGATGTAAAAATTATGTTGAATTCCAAAGTAATGACTTCCAACCTTGAAAAACATCATGCTAAAATGAGAATACAATGAATATATTTTAATAAATCCATAGAAGAGATAAAATGGACCTTATGTTACAGTAGGTAATGCATTAATTTATATATTCAAAAATTAGTGAAAGAAAATTCTTATTAATATCAAAATATCATGTAATAGTATCTTTTGTCATTTTACAAAGATAATAAATTCTATTTTCCTTCCCTATATCTTACTTTTATGTAAGGAGGGAACCAAGTGATTATTTTACAGTCTACATGTACAAAATGAGTGTATTTTTTTGTAATAATGATATTAATACCAATGGATGAATGAGATATCACTTGATATTATCATAATATTCTTTAAAATATTTATCCCATTGGAAAGTGAATATTTTCATCATAAAAATTTTGAATTTTAAAAGATTTTTGGTAAGGTTAAATATAAAGTTCCTAATGTTGGTGAGACGTACTTAGATACCTCTCAACTATTTTAGGTTCCGAGTAGGTGGAATATTAATGATAAACATAGTCTCTCAGTGGTCAAATTAGATTCCATGATGGTGCACTATAAATATGAGATATTTCCTTAATATCACCCCAGAGTACATTTCAAGGGATTCATCTTTAAGCCGTGTTGCATCATTTTGTTGAGAATTATTTCAACATCAATAATTTTACCAAATAACTATTGATACTTGACTAAAAAATCATCTACAAAGAATTATAAAATTTACCCTAGAATGGTAATGGAGAGATAGTACATGGAACATTGATATGTGGTTTTATAATTCTATATGTAAAATGGAATAACTTGAAAGAAATATACCCCATTAGGTGCACTAAAATTTGTTTCCTCCTAATATTTAGGGTATGTATGGATCTTGTTGTATCTTGATTATCCATCCATGAAAGTGAGTTCCTAGAAATGATTTTTTTTCAATGACTAGAATCTATATTGTTCATAATATTACTAATCATTTAGGTAGATCCCATTCATATATTAGAAGTCAAACAAATTCCGAATCTTACCATTCATCTTGTTGACATAGATGATGTTGGTAATACATTTAGGGTATTGAGATTATTGAATGTTGTTTTCAATGAAAAACTTATAAAACATGACTTATACATTAGTATCATGGGTTTTAATCATTCTCACAGAAGCCTACATATAAAAGTTATTATCATCTAGATAACTCAAATGATGTGTTTCAATATCCAGATTCAATCCTAAAATATTTTTATAGCTCTAAGAGAACATGTTCTGGTGTTTATTTAATAATGAGATATATATACCCCACACATTGAGACATATTGAAACACTAATCAATGTGGGTATTAAATCTTCCTCCGTACCCAAATTTACTTATCTATATTTTTTAATTGTGGTTTAGATGCCTTTTTTAAATGATGGAGGGGCATCTTCCAGATCATCTTCCTATTATGGTTCTACTGTAGTATCATCATAAGTAGATTCATATGGGATAATTTTATTTGAATAATAAGATATGGGTACATTTTCATCCTATATAAAGAACTACGAGATGTCTTAATATCCTAAGGGTGATGAAATTAAAGTGTCATTATCCATGGGATCTTATATATATTCCCCTTCATCCCCACTACCATCTGGGATAGAATCTAGGCCGATATCCCTAGATTTAAGAGTTCATATTGAGGAATTTTTTTGTTAATATTAATGACGAGGAAACAAATTTTTATACTTAAAAAAAAATTAGGAAATTTTTTGATCATAAGGATAATGATGGAGAATTTTTATCAATGAAAATTTTTTTTTTACCATATCGTATTTATCATCCATTTGACTAGATTTGGAGGATTCTAATGATATCATGAGGATGGAGGAAAATGTACCCAAGATTTATGCCTTCCTCTTTCACAGGGGGGTGTGATTTATATTATTGGAAATAATTTGATATATATGTTCATAATATTTGGAAGAATGAACCTCGACTAGAGTTTCCCTAAAGAGATATTGATCTACAATGGTGGCATGGTTCTCCTTTCTTGGTTAAATGTGGATTCTCAGTGAGAGTATATAGTTGGATATAATATGATAAGATAGTGATTATATTCATAAATACTTCAAAATGAATCCCCATGATTGGGTGAATTCTTAAATCTTGGGATAATTCCTTGAATTTATTGATGGGAAACACATAGTCTTCATCAAGTTCATTGAACTGGTGACAATCACAATTTCCATACCGATTATGGTCAGTGATCCAGATAGCACTTTTTACCATTGGATTCTTCTATTATCTCTTATAAAATACAAAATCTATGTATTTATATTCACATGACTCAAAGGAGGAATTATCACAAAAAACACACTGAGATCCCCATTAACAATGTACTTGAGGCAATTATTGTAACACCCAGATGTTTTTATGAGATTTATTTTTTTAAATTATTTTAATTTTTCAATATCTTATATTGCTCCAATTCATGAGATTAAGAAAACTAAGAGGCACCCTTATTATAAAATTACCATTTTAACCTATCTATTTAGTTAGCAGGAATAAATATAACTAACATGTGAAATTTTTTGGTGATGTAATTTTCTACAAATTATTTACAAATAATATAAATCAATTATATATTTATATTTTTTATATTAATAAATAAACTGAATTACTACTATTAAATTAAATTAATTAAATAATTAATTTATATACTAAATTATTTTTTTATGTTTATCCAATAGATATTTTTTTCATCGTGTATGGGTAAACCCTATTTGATGTGTAAAAACCTATATTTTTCAAATGGGTTATTTTCAACCATTTAATGGTGAACCCATTTCAAATTAAGATTTTGAATCATTAATAATTTATACATGACAAAAAAACATGTTCTTTGGGTGACGTAAATGAAAATTTACATTGTATGTATTATTAATATTTTTCTGATTACATTCATATTTTTATGAATAGTAAAATACCCATAATTTTAATTGAAAACAACTTTTTTCATAAAAATAATTAATAATCATAATTAATAATATTTAATTGGTTTAGTGTATCAATAAAATATATATTTTTTCATTTAATATTACTAATTTCATTAGAAATAATTTTACATCGAATTCAGATGTCAAGACATTTCAATCTTTTGCAATGTTATATCATTTAAAACCAGTTCCCTCTTTCTAACAACAAGATTAATTTTAAATTAATTACTGAAACATATATATTTTGAATTTCAATAAATGGATTCTATATTTGGAATTATTTGGTCTAAAATATCTAAATATATTTTTTTTAATTTTTGGGCATTATGAATAGTAACTTCAGTAATTTTTATTAATATAGTAAAAGCATAAATCCGGTAATTAAGGGTAAGAATACTCTTATAAAGTCACAATAACAGATATCTTAATATCATTGGATGAGTTTATTTTCGACCTAAATCATCATTGGGATGAAATGGTGCCCTTTGGAAGTCAATTAGATGTTATTAGTACATTTAATTTATTTTATTTAAATAAAAATTAAATATGACTTACCAAAAATTTAATAACTATATAATTATTTATATAAGGTTTATACAGATGATAAATTTGATTATATATAATAACATGAAAGATAATTTTTTTTTCTTTATCATGGTAATTTATTTATAATTTTTAGGAAACAAATAATTACCTTAAAGACTTATACCTTGATGATGTAAAAATTAATTAATTGAAGATAAATCTATAAAATATTTTTTTATTAAAAGACTAATATCCATAAAAAGAACGAAATAATTGAACAAATATTATTTTTTGAGTATATATTGAGTATTACCATCCAAGGGGAAAGTTAGTGACAATTATATTCCTTATATAAGATATTGTGACACTTGTAATATTTTATTTAAAGTGATGTTAATGTTGTCACACTAATAATTTATAAGTATAATATTTTAAATTTTGGATTTTCTAGGAGATAAATTAGAATAAAAAAATTCTTCTGAAATATTGTAGATATATCTTCATCATCGTATTATATTTTAATTGCCATTCAAAAAACATGTTTGTTAAATAATTACATAAAATTTATATAATAATTATTTTACTAATAGAAATAACAAATAAATGTTATTAAAAATGTTATAATAAATATAATTTTAGATAATAAATATATTTAATAAATTTTATATATTTACTATAACTCTTAGTAATATAGTAAAATATTAGTTTAGAAGTTAAATTTTTATATTAATATTTTTAAAAGTCATTCAACCGAATAGTGTTAAATTGACACCATTGATTGTTTCTGAAAATAAATTTAAAATGATTAAATATTTTTTTTTTAAAATAACGAATATATATAATACGGTCTATAATGATTAAAGTTTTTTATTTAATATTTAATTGACATCAAATAATTAAATATTTCAAGCATTGAATATGGAAATATTTGTTACCCAAGTTAAAAATCAAATATAAATCCCAAGTATAAATTAAAAACCTAAGGTTTAAATTAAAAATAAAAATTTCTTAAATAAATTGGTTCATGATATTAAAAAACTATATCATCTCATCCTCAATATTGGATCATTTTGGAGGTTTTTGGATGGGGTTTTATTTTATTATAAATTAATATTTTTGGAGATCCAAGAAATGACCCTAACCTCAATTATAAAAGGGCACATCTGCCCTCACGTCTTCACTTTAATTTGAATCTTTAATATCTTAAATACCCTAGAATTTTACATTATAAAATTATATAGTTATATTATAGATGTTATTTTCTTCTTCAAAGACCAACTCTAGTGCTCTAAGAGGATATTTAGAGGAAGCATATCAAAGAAGACGTGATCTCCTCTGTCGATTCTTTCAAACTTCTTTATTCGTAAACATCCTCTTCATGAGTTGTTACATAATAAAGTAATAAATGTAGTATAAATTATATAATGAAATGTTATTTTGATTCTATAATAACAATATTATTTTTTATATCCATCTTATGAAAAACAAAATCTCCACTCATGCGTATGAACGACTTACCGACTCTACGCTGTGGTGTAATCAGTTTTTCAGAACCATGTTAATTGAAAGGGTATAATGACAGAAATAATAACTATATATGATTATTATAAAATTATATTTTTTTTAAATATTATACATGATTAAATTCACTACCATTTAACAATTATGGGAATGATATCAACACTCGGGCGTATTTATGACTTACCGTCTCTGTGATGAGAAGTGATTCATTTTACATGATCTTAATTATATAATGATTATATAAATGTATATAATGTATAAATTTTATATATATTTAATTATAATATTAATATCATTTTTTAATGATATAAATTTGACTAATGAAGGAGAACCAGAACTTATTCGACAAAACATGGATTTATAAATGTAGTTTCTCATACCTGAATAACAAGTAATAATGAAATTTCATTAACAAACGGATGATAATATGATCATATATGATATCATAAAAATTAATAGGATTTTGAAATAAGTCAATGAAATTATTTAAATCATTATACATGAGGCTCAGGTACATACCATGGAAATCAAACACATGGTATGGGATAATTTTACAATTTCATTATTATTCGAGATTGTCTATACAAAGGTATTTACTGGGGTATATTTATCATCCAAAAACATGTTTTCTAAATATATAATATTAATTATATTTTTATTCAAAATTTTAAATTAAATTTTATCCATTTTCTAATTTTTATTAAATTGTATGAAAGTAATATTTTGTAATTATTTGATATGAGTTACTTTTTGACTTTTTCAGAAAAAGTACTAGGAGAATGTTTTTTAACTTATAAAACATGATTTTTTTTACATTTTCATAATGCCTTATTTTCATGAATATTCATCAACATGATTTATAATTTATTTTCAATTAAATTATTTGGTTTTCAAATTGTGTGGCGTTTTGAGAAAAGAAAATGTTTTTTTGAAGAAGAAAGGATATTATTACTCAAGAATTAATTTCATGTGTTATATTAAAATTACTTTCTATCTAAGATGGAATTATTTTATAGGGTCATGTTTAAAGTATAATATAATTATTGTACGAATTATTTTATTGTCTTTATGAAAAATTTTATTTATGAAATCCATTTGTTTTACATGGATTATGGTATGGTGGAATGATGTTTAAAAAAACCCATTTATATTCCTTAGGGTATGATGTATGATTTATGTTATTGTCCAACACATAATAAGGAATTTATTATGAGCTGGGTGAGACCTAAATCTCCCTCGTATTAATTGAGTAAAGACTTATATCTCCTGAGATGAACATGGATGGAATGAAAAATTATCTCGATTATGTAATATAGGGATAGAATGAGGAGTGAGCTCGGTTCAGTAATGGAATCTATCCACTATGATAGTGATGAAAATTAGCCTTTACTAATATGAATTTAATTTCAGTTCTTATGTGTATGCCATTAAACATCATGTATTATGTTATGACTTTGGGAATTACATTAATTGAATCTTATGAACTTTCATTGTTTATCCCATGGCAGGATATCATGATCTTTTATATACATGATGTGATTTTCAAATGTTAGGTTCTTATGTCTTATGATTATGATATGATCGATATATCCATTATTTACCCTTACTGAGTATATGAGCTCACCCATTCATTTGTTTCTTTTGCCCAGTTCATAAATATGGGTATTAAGTAAGATATGTAAAAAATAAGTCTAGTTATGATGAAATAAGTGGGAGACATAAAATTTTTCTCATGAACTAGTTGTTTATGTTTACCAGTTTCTAAATAAATTATACCTCTATGGTCATATCATGGATTTGTTATAATTTCTAATGAATATTCATCAACATTGAAGTAATATCAATGTTTGTAAAGTATGTGTCGTTATAGTTGGTATCAAAGAAATGCTATAATTAACCTTTGGAAACTGAGATGATAAAACCATTATAAGAACCCAAAGTATATGTAGAAGTAATGTTTTGAATACTAGTTTTTTATAAATGATACTTTATAACATTGGACAAAACCTAAAATTTCATAAATTAAAATTTTACTCTTGATTATGTGTTTTTCCATTATCATTACTATTACTGACACAATGGTTCTTGGTTTTATTCAATGGATATAACCCAAAGGAACTATGGTAATGCTGAATATGACATGTAATGTAATGACTGTCCTCTTAATCAAACAAATATTATGGGAGCTAGAATGAAAAATCTTGTAGCTGTTCTCACACAACTTTCTAAATATATGAATCATTCATGACTCCCAAATAATAAAAGGAGGGAACAATTTTCTGTTGAGACTTTATGAGGATTCTTCCACCTTCTTTTAGTGGGTCTTCTAATGTATTAGTGGCATAATTATAGATCCGTTCCATTAAAATGATATTTATAGTTCTCCAATGTTTAGAACCTGATAAAGTTATCTTAGATGTATATTATTTGGAAGGTGAAGCTGATCAATGTTGTAAACTTATCTAGAATATTAGGCAATGATATGAAATAGAATCCACCAAATGGGATGAGTACAAGAACATATTTTTCAATATGTTCATTCCTCGTATTCCTCAAAAAAATATAGAGAAGGAGTTCCTTGAACTTAATCAAAAGGAGGTTTTATTCGTTGGTACATATTAAGAAAAATTTTCAAGACTTGCATGATATGCTTCTGGAATTATTATGCAAAATGAGAGTGAAATTGATCGATTTTTAGTGGCTTAAAAACAAGTCTATGAAAGGTATTAGATATAAGGTAATTCAATAGTTAAGAAGAATTTTTTTATGTGGTCTCAAGGTTGTGATGGATATTGGTGTAACCCATCAGTCCATTGGGTTTGATAAAGAGAGAAAAATAAAATTCAAGGGAAAATATAAATACCAAACTGGAGAGAAGATTCACTTTCCATTATGCTCAAAGTGTGGAATGAAATATTGGGGAAACTGTCTTAAAGGGACTAATAAATATTTTATGTGTGTAAAATAAGGTCATCAGGAAGTTTAATGCCTATGTTTTTGGAGAAAGATGTATAATGATGTAAATAGAGAAAAGGATACACAAAATTCACCTCATACAATTAAATGTTACATGTGAAAGGGAATAGGGAATTATGCTAATCAATGCCATAATCCAAGGGTTATTGATGATGATCAATGTTCAAAAAATCTTAATTTCAAAGGAAAAGGAAAGTCACATGTGATCACTATCGGTGATGTGGAGTATGATTATTTAGTGGTGAAAGGTACACTTACCCTCCATTCTAATGTAGAAAATGTATTACTAGATTCTGGATCCACCTGCTCTTTTGTTTATGAGAAATTTTCTATGGGTATCTCAGTATTACCTCAACAATTAGATGTTGAGTTAGATGTGTCAACTCCTAATAGAACAATATTTGCATCAAAAGTTTATAATTCTTCTCATGTTGAAGTTTGTGAGAAAGTAATTCATACAAATCTCATGATCCTTCCTATAGTGGAATTTTATGTGATTCTTGGAATGAATTGGCTTTGTCTATGTAGATGTTATATCAATTTCCTAGGAAGGGAAGTAACATTTCATATTCTAGATCAATCAATGATCATCTATCGATGAAATTATAAGTAGGAACTTATAGTGAAATTTTTCCCATCTTATGAGACCTGATTCCTATAAATGATGGTTATATATCTCAAGTGGTTGGGGAGAAACTCACAATTAAGAATACACCCATTTTAGGAGAGTTTGAATATGTATTTCTAGAATAATTTCTATGTCGTCCCCCAAATCATGTGGTTGTGTTTTCAATAGAACTTACACCAGGTTCTATGCGTATTCCAAAGAAACATTATAGAATAACCCTAATTGAGTTACAAAATTATAGAAGAAACTTCAAGATAATCTTGATAGGGGATTCAAATGACCAAGTGAATCACCTTTGGGGGAATATGTTCTATTTATTAAGATAAATATGGATCAATGATAATCTATATTGATTATCAAGAACTTAAAAATATTGCTATAAAAAACAAATGACATATTCCCTGCATTGATGACTTATTTGACCAACTACATGGAGTTAAATATGTTTCCAAGATTGATCTTCATTTAGGATATCATCAATTAAGAGTCAAGAAGGAGGATATACCCAAGACGACGTCCCATACAAGGCCTGGACACTATGAATTTATAGTTATGACTTTTGGTATTAATAATTCCCATAGTATGTTCATTGATTTAATGAATATAGTACTTACAGAATATCTTTATCAGATTGTGGCAGTCATTATAGATTATATTATTATCTATTCAAAGATCAAAGAAGAACATAAATATCACATGATAATTACACTAAATACCCTGACAAAGGAGAAGCATTATGAAAAATTTAACAAGTGTAAATTTTTTCCTAAACAAGTTTCATTTTTGGGTCACATAATCTCAAAAAAGGAGATATCTATGGATCTAGTAAAAATATTATTTTTTGAAAGTTGGCCAAGACGAATAACGATAGCAGAGATCCAATGTTTTCTTGGTTTTTATGGATATTATAGATTTTTTGTGAAATATTTTTCAGTATTATATAATACACTCTCTAGGTTGACTCAAAAAGTAGTTAAGATAATGTGGAGAGAGGAATGTGAAAATAATTTCAATGAGCTCAAAAGAAGGTTATCTAGTGCACCTGTGATCACACTGACTTGTAGTGGAGAAAGGTCTGTGATCTAAAATGATGCCTCCTAAAAGGGTATGGGATGTGTTATCATGAAAAATGATATGTTTATAGCTTATGCCTCACAAAAATTGAGAATCCATGAGGAAAATTACCTAACACATTATTTTGAGTTAGCTATGATAATCTTTGCAGTAAAGATATGGACACATTATCTATATGGTGAGAGGTTTGAAATTTATACTGAACAAAATATTTTAATCTATTTTTCACCCAAAAGGATTTCAATATGAACTAAAGAAGGTGTTTTTAGTTGAAAAAGATGAAAACTGCTTAATACATTACTACCCTAGAAAAAAGAACATTGTGGTAGATGCTTTGTGTTGAAAGAACCATGCTAACATTTCTATGATGAGGATTACAACAGATCCAATATTTATGTATTTTCAAAGGTTAGATATTTAAATTTTAATGGAATTGGAAAAAAATTATCTTTCTCAAATGAATGTTCAACCATATATACAAGTAAAGATTAAGGAGGTGCTGAAGGAAGATGCAGAGCTACAAAAGAAAGTGATAAATTTTTCAGAATTCAACCTTGATTGCAATGTAATAATATGTTTTATAGATCAAGTTATTATTCCTATAATACCATAATTAAAGAAGGAGATATTGGACGAGGATCATAGTTATTCTCTATTCACCATGGGATCAGAAAGATGTACAAGGACCTGAAATTGTATTTATAGGGGGATGTCATGGAAAGAGATGTTGCCGAATACGTCTTTTGGGTCTTGGTTTGTCAAAAAGTTAAGACTAAGAGACATAAGTCCAAGGTAATGTTACAACCATTACTCATACGAGAATGAAAATGGGAAAACATCACTATGAACATTGTTATAGGACTTCCCAAAACATCAAAATTCCATAATGCTATATGGGTTATAGTTCATCTCCCTACTAAGTCAACACATACTTCATTTCAATTTGAGAGGATTTCTATTTTAATAAGACTTCTAGGATATATGTAAAGATTTAGTAATATTTCATGGAGTACCACTATCCATTATATCTGATCAGGATTTTAGTTTTACCTTGATGTTCTGGTAAAGTATTCAACATACCCTAGATACAGAGTTAAGTTTCAATAATTCTTATCATTCTCAGACATACGGTCAGTCAGAGAGGATAATTCAAACTCTAGAAGGAATGTTGAGAGATTTCTCTCAGGGTTTCAATGGTTTTTTGGATAAACACTTACCTTTGGTGGTGTTTTCTTTCAACAATTTTTTTGATTGTAGTATTCAGATGTCACCTCATGAATCCATATATAGAAATAAGGGTATAACTCTAAATTTCTAGGATGAAGTTAAAGAAAGAAACCTATTTAGACATGATCTTGTTGATGAAATAATAGAAAATGTTTGCTATATTCGACAACACATAACAGTAGCTCAGAGTAGAAAAAAAGATATGATGATGACCTAAGAAAATACATAGTGTTTGAAGTGGGGGAAAAAGTGTTTCTAAAAATATCTCCCTGAAAGGGATTAATGAGATTTTTAAATAAGGGAAAGCTGATCCCTACGTATATCTATCCTTTGGAAATTCTGGTTCATGTTGGGATGGTAGTTTACCGACTGGAGCTTCCACTGAATCTATCCCAAGTTCATGATGTGTTCTATTTATATATACTGAGAAAGTACACAACCGATCAGTCAAATTTACTAAAATACTATGTTTTACCACAAGAGAAAGAAATTTCTTATAAAGAACAACTGATTGAGATTCTAGATCGTTGTGAAAAAGTTCAGTGAAACAAGACCACTCGCTTTGTTAACGTTTTATAGTGGAACCACGCTTTTGTGGATGCTATGTGGTAACTAGAGGATACGATGAGGGAGAGATATCCTCATCTATTAGTATCTAAGTGATGAATATTTAGGGTGAAATTTAGTTTAACATGGGTAGAGTGTAACACCCAGATGTTTTATGAAATGTTTTTCTTTAAATAATTTTAATTGTTTGATAGCTTGGATTGAAAATAATCTTGAGTTTAAGTGAACAATGTGATGAATTTAGTATAAAATTACCAATTTAACATATCCTTTTGGTTATTAAGAGTAAACATAATTAACTTATGAAAATGTATGGTGAAGTTATTTACTTCCATTTTTTATGAAAAATATAAATCAATTATTTATTTGAAATTTTTTTATTAATAAATTGAGTGAATTACTATTAGTAAATGAAATTAATGAAATTGATATATTATATACTCAACAAAATATTAGTTATATTCATCCAATTTATATTTTTCTCATAGGGTATGAATAAACCCCATTCTATGTATAAAAACCTATATTTTTCAAAAGGGTAATTTTCCACCTATTAATGGAGAACCGATTTTAAATTATTTTTTTGACACATTAATAATTTTTCTATTAAAAAATAAAATTTCTATTTGGAAGGAGGACATAAAAAATTTACTTTGGATGTCTTTTAAATATTTTTCTGATAACTTTTTTATTTTGGTGAATAGTGAAATTACATTAAATTTTAATTGAAAGAAACATTTTTTTGAAATAATTTTTATAGTTAAATAATAACATTAAATATTTTTAAATTTGGAATAGAATATATTTTATCATTCAATATTATTTATGTCATTAGAGTTAATTTTACATTGAATTCAGACGTAAAAGTTTTTAATCTTTTGCAATGTTTTAGCTTTAAAAATCCATTCTCCCTTTCTGCCAACGGGATTAATTCTAAATTAATTACAAAATCTTCTGTGTTTTGAATTTTTAAAGAATTAATATTTATTCTAAATTAGTTGGTCCAAATTATGTAACTAGATTAATTTTAATTTTGGGAATTATGAATTGTATCTTCCCTAATTTTTATTAATACTCTAAAAGGGTAAATCAGGTAATTAAGGGTAAGAATACTATTATAAAATTACCATAACACTTGTATTAAAATAATTTTATGAGTGTTTCTAAATCTAAATCATACTTAAATTAAAATGGTGTCCTTTAGAATACACTTGGAGGAGATTAGAATATTTAACTTATTTTATTTAAGGAAAAACTAAATATGTCTTACACAAATTTTATTAAATATATAATTTTTTATATAAGGTTATACAGAAGATAAATTTGATTTTAAATACTCATTTTAAATATAATTTTTTTATTTACCATGGAAATTTATTTGTAATTTTTAGTAAATAAATAATTACCTTAAATACATATACATTGTTGATGTTAAAATTAATTAATTGATGATAAATCAATAAAACAATTTTTATTAAAATAAAAATAACCATCAAAAGACCCAAAAACAAGACCACATATTTTATTTTGAGTATATATGAACTATAATCATCTAAGGGCCATGTTAGTGACCATTGAGAGCCTTATATAAGAGAATGTGACCCTTATATTATTTTCTTTAAAGTAATGTTAAATTTGTCACATTCATAATTTAAAAATTATAAAATTTTAAATGTTAGATTTTATAGAAGATAAATATAACTAAAAATATTCTTCTAAAATATAGTATATTTATCTTCATATTAGAATTAAATTTTTTATTTTTATTCAACAAACATCTATATTAAATAATTACACTGTATTTATGTTGTCATTATTTTATTAAAACGGATAACAAAAAAATGTTATTAATATTATTAAATAAAATATAATTTAGGCTAATTAATAGGTCTAATGAATTTTATATATGACCATGAGATCTTATTAATATAATAAAATAGTTTTTTAAGTAAACTTGTTATGTTAATATTTTTAAAAATCAATGAATTGAATAGTGTCATAATTGAAACAATGGATTGTTTATCAAAATAATCGACAAATCATAATTTTTTTCAAAAAATATATAATAATTAATCTTTGGAATAAAATGTTTTAAGGTATTTATTAATATTCTTGTTTAAATCAGATAGGTAAATATTTCACTATTTTAATATTGAAATATTTGTTACCCTTGTTTAAAATTAAATGGAACAACTAAGTGTTAATTACAATGATAAGGTTTAAAATGATAGAAAAACATGTATAAAATCAACTAGTTGATGGGATTACAACCATATATCATATCATTTTCCAAATTTTTACATTTTTAAGGTTTTTGAATGGGGTTTGATTTTATTGTTAATTAATATTATTGGATATCCTAAAATTCCCCTCACGTCAATTATAAAAGGGCACCTCCTCCCTCACCTCTTCACTTCAGTTTGAGCCTCCATGCTTAGAATTACCATATAATTTTCCATTTTTAACTTCAATATATACATTATATAGGTTATTTTCTTCTTCAAAGACCATCTCTAGTTATCTATGAGGATATTTAGAGGAAGCACCTCAAAGAAGAGGTAACCTCCTCTGCTGATTCTTTAAAACTTATTTCTTACACAACTTCATGTTCACAAGTTGTTTAATTATAATGTAATAACTAAAATATCAATTATATACTGATATGTTATTTTGATTACTTAAAAACAATATTACACTTTTAATCATCCTATGAAATACGAAATCACAACAAGTGCGTATGTACGAGTTACCATCTCCATGTCGTGGTGTAATCTGTTTTTCATCACCAACTTGGTTAGATGGGTATGATGACAGAAATAATAACTATATTTGATTATTATAACATTATATTTATTCTAGAATATTATACTCCATTATATTCAACCCCATTCACCAATTTTGGGAATGATGTCCTCTCTCATGCGTACATACGACTTACCATCTCCACGATGCGATGCGATTCAGTCTACATTATCATTATTAAAGAATGATTATATAAATGTACAGAATGAATAAATACGATATATGAAATGTTAATATAATTTTCTAATGATATAAATATAACCTATGAAAGATAATGTAACACCCCAGGTAAATAAAGAGTATGAAATTTTCACATTTATCCATATTTGTGAATAAAATATTAATATAACTTTAAAGGGGATGCTATGCTCGATGGCGTACCCAACACGCAACAACGAGTTTCTTTGGAATCTTACATTGCACTCTAATAATAAAATAATATTATTTTAAATGGTAGTTAACACCTAGCTGTTGTGATGGAGAGAATGAATAGAACTAAATATAAAATGATTATATATGTTTTTCAAATATTTTTACTTTTTACAATAAATGATAGAGGATTAAAAATGCGAATGAATCCAATTTTAAGCGTAAACATTCTAATATTTTTTAAAAGGTCGATTAACCGCCTTTTGATGACGAAGCTCTTTTAAATCCACTTTTTGACAATTTTATGTGTTACACTTGACAAAATAAAATTCTTGTTTAGAATCGGGACATCAAAATTTACTTTGTGTAAATTTTTGGTATTTTTCTGAAAAAGTTCAATTTTTAATGAATAGTGACAAATGTTGTATTTTAATCCAAAACCTATTTTTAATATAATTTTATTATATGAGTGTATTTTCTTTTGAATTGGTTTTAAAGTGCCATTTAATCAAATAGTGGTCATTGGAATTAATTTCACTTTGAAATTTGACTTAAACTAGTGTCAATATTTTGATATATATTGTTTCATAAAAACACGCTATTTGTTATGACAACGGGAATTAATTATTAAATTAATTAATGCAACTTATATGTTATGAATTTTGTAAAATAGACATCATTTTTGAATTCGGAATATCAAATATAGCTTAGGGTGAATTTTTGGTAATTTTTTGAAAAACTTTAATTTTTTATGAATTGTGAAACCACTAAGTGGTACTTATAAAAACTGATTTTCCGTTTAAATGAAATTTTTCCACCTTTGTGTTTTCAATTTCAAAAATCCGACATACATGGTTTTCATTAAGAAGTAAAATGTGGTTCAATGGGATTAATGTATTTTTTTGGTGAATAGTAACTTATTAAGTTTTAGTCGTGATTAGAGGTAATTAGTGTAGTTTAAGGTAAAAATAATGTTTTAATTATATGAAATGACCTAGACACATGTTATAACCTCTTTGGATGAGTCATGGACGACCAAGAAAATCCATGGGTCAACTTGGGGGCCCCATGGAGCCACTTTGGTTGGCAAATGACATAAATACCTTCTTATTTAATGTTAAAATTAAAATGACACAAACATGAGTTGTTTTACTAAAACAATTTTTAAATGGGGTTATAAAAGTCATATTTTTGACTATAAATATTCATTGGAAATCTAAAAATATTTCCTACATCATAGTATTTGTTTTTTAATTTTTATACATTAAATAAATTAAATTATTTATGACATCATGATGATGCTGTGATGACCTCATTATTTAACGATTTAAATAAAATGGAAAGATAATGTAAAATATAAGACCTACACATGTAAAAATCCTATTGGATGGGTGTATTTCGAACCCTTATCACCTTATCCTCGAAAAACATCAATGTGGAACCATTAAAATTTGAAAGTCATTCTAAAATAAAGTAACATTTCTTTACTTTCCAAGAGTTCCCCTCCTCTCCTCTTATAAAAGGCCCCCAACTCTACCTCCTTACCCACACTTCCAAAGACTTTGACTCGGCCAACCCCTGCCCATTTTATCTATCCACTTCCCTCTATTACTCATTGTAGCCTCACTTTGGGCAGAAGTCTTCTCAAGGAAGCCTTTGAGCTCAAACCAAAGGGAGTTACCCGATTTTAAGGTAATGTCTTCACTTGTGTTATTTTGTTTTATTTTGCTTCTCCAACCCCCTAAACTCTTTTTATTAATTTCTTTTGTAACAACAGCAGTATCTACCATATAATAGGATGTTGTTATAAGAAGTATTCGAGCTACACTTACACACACCTACACCTAATGGTTAAAGAACATACTGTATCCGTGGATGGAAAATTTCTGCCTCCCAAAACGATGATTGTTCAACATTCTTTTAACACCTTAAAAGGTGGCCATTAAGATGACACTATATTTATATATGATATATAATATGTTTATGTTTTCCTTAATCTTATGTATTTTTCATTTTGGGCATACCTTTATGGTTTCCATTATGGGTAAACGTGATATCTTCATTTAAGGAAGTGCGGACTACCGCCCCCTCAAAGTAATTTGATTCGTTAATACCATATGTGGGATGTATAAAGGATGGAGTTATGATATTATATATGATATTACACTGGAATTATAATATACCTTTATATCATTATGATTCCATTTCCTAAAATACGAAATAGAAATGGAAGCAGCGTTCATGCGTACGTACGGCTTACCGTCTCCATGAACGGTGCATTTCATTTCTTACCTCTAAATGTTATGTAATATTATAAATGCATGAATGTACTGGATATGTATGATATATATGATATCTACATCATGAATACCATTCTGGATATAATGGATACATGAACTAGTTTTAATTATAAAGGGTTTATTTTTTACTCAAGTACTAATGATCGTTAAAACGACCGTTATTAACTTAAATAATTACATAGTGTTCATGACATGGGAATAAGTGATATAAAAGGAATAATGAAGTTGAAAAATGTTCTTAAACAAGTAGAAATTAACTCAAGTTTATTATTCAGGAGATTAAAGAACGATCGAGTCAAGTCGGACCCGAGGTAAGGGATCCAACCTCTCTCTTTCTTTTTAAGTACTCTCCTTTATGTCACTTCTTTTAAGATCCTCTTTGTTAGGATGGGAGATTTTATTTTATGTTCATCTTGCTTTAAATTTTATTGTAATATTATTAGAGACCCTATTTGATCTCATCAATCCATTTTTGGAAGTTTTATGTGGCGCCGTTAGGCTGCCCAGTAAGGGATTTTTCTTCTCACTTTTAGTCCCGTGAGATTTATGCTACATTTACCACCATTTCCTTTGAGTGATGTATGTACTTACCATTATTATACTCTTTGTGTAATATAATTTCATTTATGGGTATTTACATATTCATTGTATGACCCTTCTTCAATGGGGTGTATCTTTCGAAAGTTACCTAAGTCTGTAAGGGAACCTTTCACCCTCCTCTTTTAAAAGGCTTCCTTTGTTATGTCTTTTAATTCACATAATATTATGTTGGGATATGTTATTTTATATCCTTATTGATGTAAATTTCATGTCCAAGTGATGAGGTACCCTTTTTATCTCTCATCAACTCATTTTCTGAATTTTGAAGTGATGCCGTTAGGCTGTCGAATTTTACCAAGGGAACTTTTTAACCCAATTTCGATTTCATTGGGTTCAACATGTAGTTATTGAATATGTCATCATTTTAATATGTGTGAATTACCTTTTACTGTTTTACACTTAATATCCACTTATATTGGGTGTATTTATATTTGTCACACATAATTTTTAGATTGATTTATCCTTAATTTAAGGATACCTTCTTTATAAGGGATTTCATCACATTTTACATTTCTATTGAGACTTCATTGTTGTTATGCACCAATTCACTCTTATATGGTGTATATACTGTCCTTTGGAATATTATATCATGAATCCATTTGTTATCATGATTTTATAATGTTCTGACTAAATGTTATTCCTCAATTATTGTATTCAAGTGTCTCTAATTTTGGTAAAAACCCTTTAACCAAAATATCACATTAAATGTTTTAATGATTTGGTATTATTAATATCCATGTTTTCAAAATGTTTTTAAGTATTTATTTATATGGATATTAATGGTTTAAAATTTTAAAATCTTCAAGGTGGTATGGGACACTTTGATTCAAAAATCTCTTTATTAAAATTTTTAAATGGTTTTGGAAATGGTTTCTTTTTGAATGGATTCATTATTTCAATATCCTAAAATGTTATATTGTGAATGAAATGTGGAAATGTTATCTTTCCTTTATGCATGTTTTATGTGATACGTTTATGTTATGGTTCTTGGGCATTATTATGAAAACGGGTTGTTCCGTGATAAACTAAGGGCGTGTGAGCCCGATATAGCTCTCCAATGCATTGGGTAACACGAAGGGGTTAAACGTTGAGGTTTCTCCGAAGAGATTTAGGGAATATATTGTGATGGGTATTCCAAACGTAACCAAGAGGGTTACTCCCTACGTAAGAATGTTATGAATGCCTCAAGTAACCTTTATATCTTATGATTTCTATGATTTATTCATTATTTTAGGAGGTATGTTAAAGTGATTATGCTTTATGGGTAAAGTATGATTTCATTATTATGTATATATGTACTCATGTATCCTTTCCATACTTTTTATGACCCTTACTGAGCTTTTTATTCTCACCCCATGTTTTTGAAATTTTTTTTACAGGTCAAGGGAAAGGTACATGATGTGATGATAGTGTCAAGGAAGAGTCAAGAAAGAATCCATGTTTTATTTTAAATATGTTTCCGTTGATGGGAAAAATGAATACTGTATTTTACGTAACAACTTTGTTTAAATGTGGAATGTAATGAATGTTTCATGATCTAATTCTCTAAAACTCTAAACCTAAAAAGATCCTCAATGTGTAATATTATAATAACTCAATATTAAGTAAGGATTAAGGATGGGGCCTTATATTTGGTATTAAAGGTCGGTTTAGATAACTTTAGAGGTTAGGGTATTATATAAGCATAAGTGACATTACCATAATGGTTAGGATTTCAGAAAGATTCCTAGTTTTAGATAAAGTGAATGAGTAAGTATATCTTAATGTTTATCTTCCTCATTAGTACATGATGGTTTTTTTGATATACTCACACTGACCTTTTTGGTTTTTGTAAATGGCTGGATCTAGCTGGCACCAAAGTAACAGTGGATGTGAAGGAAACTGTGACAGTCTTTTGAGCGAGCAACTGACTGATATGGGAGCTGCGATGAGAACTCTTGTGTTTATCCTCAACCAACTATCTGGAGTCATGATTGACCACCTAAACCTTGGTGATTTCTCTAAGGCATCATATATGCGAGAAAAAAATCCCTACGGAACTACATGTAACAATCATAAAGGTAAGTGTGTTCAAAAACCTATGTGTCAAAGATGTGGAAATAAACACCTAGGAAAATGTTTCAAAGGGATAGAAATATGCTATAGAAGTGGAAATGAAGGTCATAAAGCAAGAACCTGCCATGGAAAAAGGAAGCATCCAGTTGACTCGAGGAAAGGGAAAGAAGTTCTTTCTGAGGGATCAATTGAATGTTTTAAATGTGGTGTGCATGGTCATTATGCAAACACATGTCCTATGAAGAAGTTTCATGAATGGGATCACCAAGATCGTACAAATATTCTTTTACCAATACCTAATGCCATTCTTATTGAGGATGAAAAAACTGACAATGACCAATCAAAGGTATGGATTATTTCATAACTTTTGTTTTCCTATTTTGGAATCTTAGGATAAAATTCATGATTTTGTTTGTAGGAAAGAAGTATTTCAGAATAAGTTGGAAATGAATGGTTAATTGATCATGAAGAATGTTGAATGAGTAAGAAGTCAACATTTAAGGGCTTCAAGAGTTATGGTGAAATTCTTAAGAGTATTAAGTCTCTTTTGATGATGGGGTTACATTAGAAGACATTTTATAGTATGTGTAACCCTGATTTTTAATATATGAAAATTTTATTCAAGGAATAGTTATCTGTTCTTTTGTGGACATAGTTATAAAGAACCATTTTGGTTTATATGATCCTTACTTTTGAGGTAATTATGGGTTACTATATGTTATGATGGAAGTGAAAGGCATGAGATAGAATTGAGGTAAATTTGGTTATGGTAATTTTTGATGATTTTATCTCTTTTTGGGGAATGATTTGAGAATTATATAGTTTGGAAAAAGGACCACATGTAGACCGTGTGACAACCCATCATGTCGGACAAAGCTGCGGGAATCGAACCCACAACCAAAGAGCAACTGGTATTTATCACCTACCACTGGACTACGTGAAGTCCCTGGTTAGTATGACTTATTTTTTTAGTTAGGTGACTTTATGAATTAAGATTAAGTTGATTTTGGGTTATTTATGAAAATGATTAACCTATCATGAAGGATATGTTATTAGGATAATTACTTTTCAATACGAGACTATAGAAGCAACTATTGTTGTTTAGAGATAAATGTTACGATTTAAATTGGAAGAATATGTGACTATATCCTTCAAATATTTGGTTTTCAATCTTAGTTTGGTTTACATTGAGGAATTTTATGGACAAATTTGTTATCGAATGGTCCTCGTTGAACTTTGTGTTTTGTTGGACAAATTTTGGAGATTAAGAATATATTTTCTTTTTATAAAGGGTTATCCTTTTCTGGATTATCTGATCTTGTACTAACCTTTTTGGTTTTGGTTTTGGTTAGAGTCTAAAGACATGGGAAGTATATAGTTCTCTTTTGTGGATTAGGTGATTCTCAAGAAATTGATTATAGTACTCTTAATGCAAACAAGTCTTCCTAAATACTCGTCTTTTGGAGAAATATGAGTTTGATTAAGGAATATAGTAAAAGTTGAAAGTCTACATGACAAGTAAGTATGTTTCATTATGATTTAGTTAAGATCAAAAATAAATTCCTCAATTAAGAGTAAATTAAAACAAAAATGTTGTCTGTTAACTTTTCATACTGGGGAATCGAATACCGTTTAACCCATCACAAGTTTGTGATTCTCTTATAGTTAACTTTATCCTAGACATGTTTACTATCACTCTCCATCAGAACATAACTCTTTGTTTTTTCATCCATGTCCATATTTTCATACTTGGAATCCTAGTATGGGTTAACTCGGGTGACCTTTGTACTTATCTTTATTTATTTTAAAGTGATTGTTTTACTGACTCTTGTTCCGATGTGGGATTTTCAATGAAGTTTCCAAGACCAATTTTAATATTGCGAGGTCACAATTCCCAAAAGGGGGGAAGGATGTAACACCCCAGGTAAATAAAGAGTATGAAATTTTCACATTTATCCATATTTGTGAATAAAATATTAATATAACTTTAAAGGGGACACTATGCTCGATGGCGTACCCAACACGCAACAACGAGTTTCTTAGGAATCTTACGTTGCACTCTAATAATAAAATAATATTATTTTAAATGGTAGTTAAAACCTAGCTATTGTGATGGCGGGAATGAATATAACTAACTACAAAATTATTATATATGTTTATCAAATATTTTTACTTTTTACAATAAGTTTTAGAGGATTAAAAATGCGAATGAATCCAATTTTAAGCGTAAACATTCTAATATTATTTAAAAGGTCGATTAACCACCTTTTGATGGAGAAGCTCTTTTAAATAAACTTTTTGACAATTTTATGAGTTATATTTGACAAAATAAAATTCTTCTTTAGAATCGGGACATCAAAATTTACTTTCTGTAAATTTTTGGTATTTTTCCGAAAAAGTTCAATTTTTAAGGAATAGTGACAAATGTTGTATTTTAATGCAAAACCACTTTTTAATCTAATTTATTTATATGATTAGATTATCTTTTGAATTGGTTTTAAAGTGAAATTAGAATATATTTTTACCATTTAATCAAATAGTGGTCATTGGAATTAATTTCACTTTGAAATATGACTTAAACTAGTGTCAATCTTTTGATATATATTTTTTCATAAAAACACGCTATTTGTTCTGACATCGGGAATTAATTATTAAATTAATTAATGCACCTTATATGTTATGAATTTTGTAAAATAGAAATCATTTTTGAATTCGTAATATCAAATATAGCTTAGGGTGAATTTTTGGTAATTTTATGAAAAACTTTAATTTTTGATGAATAGTGAAACCACTAAGTGGTACTTATAAAAACTGATTTTCCGTTTAAATGAAATTTTTCCACCTTTGTGTTTTGAATTTAAAAAATCCGACATACATGGTTGTCATTAAGAAGTAAAATGTGGTTCAATTGGATTAAAATATTTTTTGTTGAATAGTAACTTATTAAGTTTTAATCGCGATTAGAGGTAATTAGTGTAGTTTAAGGTAAAAATAATGTTTTAATAATATGAAATGACCAAGACACATGTCCTACCCTCATTGGATGATCATGGCCGACCAAGAAAATCCATGGGTCAACTTGTGGACCCCATTGAGCGACTTTTGTTGGAAAATGACATAAATACCTTTTTATTTAATGTTAAAATTAAAATGACACAAACTTGAATTGTTTTACTAAAACAATTTTTAAATGTGGTTATACAAGTCAGGTTTTGACTATAAATAGTCATTGGAAAGAAGTCTTCCCAAGGAAGCCTTTGAGCTCAAACCAAAGGGAGTTACCCGATTTTAAGGTAATGTCTTCACTTGTGTTCTTTTGTTTTATTTTGCTTCTCCAACACACTAAACTCTTTTTATTAATTTCTTTTATAACAACACCAGTATCTTCCATATACTAGGATGTTTTTATAAGAATTATTCGAGCTACACTTACACACACCTACATATAGTGGTTAAAGAACATACTGTTTCCGTGGATGGCAAATTTCTGCCTCCCGAAACGATGATTGTTCAAAATTATTTTGACACCATAAAAGGTGGCCATTAAGATGAAACTATATTTATATATGATATATAATATGTTTACGTTTTCCTTAATCAACTGTATTTTTCATTTTGGGCATACCTTTATGGTTTCCATTATGGGTAAACACGATATCTTTATTTAAGGAAGGGCGGACTACCGCCCCCTCAAAGTGATTTGATTCGTTAATAACATACGTGGGACGTATAAAGGATGGAGTTATTATATTATATATGATATTACACTGGAATTATAATATACCTTTATATCTTTATGATTCCATTTCCTAAAATACGAAATAGAAATGGAAGCAGCGTTCATGCGTACGCACGGCTTCCCGTCTCCATGAATGGTGCATTTCATTTCTTTCCTATAAATTTTATGTAACATTATAAATGCATGCATGTAATGGATATATATGATATATATGATATCTAAATCATGAATACCATTCTGGATATAATGGATACATGAACAACTTTTTATTATAAAGTGTTTATTTTTGACTCAAGTACCAATGATCGTTAAAACGACTGTTATTAACTAAAATAATTACATAGTGTTCATGACATGGAAATAAGTGATATAAAAGGAATAAATTAATTTAAAAAGGTTTTTAAACAAGTAGAAATTAACTCAAGTTTATTATTCAGGAGATTAAAGAACGATCGAGTCAAGTCGCACCAGAGGTAAGGGTTCCAACCTCTCTCTTTCTTTTTAAGTACTCTCCTTTATGTCACTTCTTTTAAGCTCCTCTTTGTTATGATGGGGGATGTTATTTTATGTTCCTCTTTCTGTAAATTTTATCGTAATATTATTAGAGACCCTATTTGATCTCATAAATCCATTTTTGGAAGTTTTAAGTGGCGCCGTTAGGCTGTTGAGTCTTCGTAAGATATTTTTCATCTCACTTTTAGTCCCGTGAGATTTATGATACATTTGCCACCATTTCCTTTGAGTGGTGTATGTACTTCCCATTATTATACTATTTGTGTAATATAATTTCATTTATGGGTATTTAAATATTCATTGTATGACCCTTCTTCAATGGGGTGTATGTTTCGAAAGTTACCCAAGTCGGTAAGGGAACCTTTAACCCTCCTCTTTTAAAAGACATCCATTGTTATGTCTTTTAATTCACATACTATTATGTTGGGATATGTTCTTCTATATCCTTATTGATGTAATTTTATGTAAAAGTGATGAGGTACCCTTTTTATCTCTCATCAACTCATTTTCTGAATTTTGATGTGATGCCGTTAGGCTGTCGAATTTTACCAAGGGAACTTTTTAACCCAATTTCGATTTCTTTGGGTTCATAATGTAGTTATTGAATATGTCATCTTTGAATATGTGTGAATGAACATTTACTGTTTTAGACTTAATATCCACTTATATTGGGTGTATTTATATTTGTCACACATAATTTTGAGATTGATTTATCCTTAATTTAAGGATACCTTTTTTATAAGGGATTTCATCACATTTTACATTTCTATTGAGACTTCATTGTTGTTATGCACCAATTCACTCTTATATGGTGTATATACTGTCCTTTGGAATATTATATCATGAATCCATTTATTCTCATGATATTATAATGTTCTGACTAAATTTTATTCCTCAATTATTGTATTCAAGTGTCTCTAATTTTGGTAAAAACCCTTTAACCAAAATATCACTTTAAATGTTTTAATGATTTGTTCTTATTAATATCCGTGTTTTCAAAATGGTTTTAAGTATTTATTTATATGGATATTAATGGTTTAAAATTTTAAAATCTTCAAGGTGGTATGGGACACTTTGATTCAGAAACCTCTTTATTAAATGTTTTAAATGGTTTTGGAAATGGTTTCTTTTTGAATGGATTCATTATTTCAATATCCTAAAATGTTATATTGTGATTGAAATGTGGAAATGTTATGTTTCATTTATGCATGTTTTATGTGATATGTTTATGTTATGGTTGTTGGGAATTGTTATGAAAATGGGTGGTTCCGTGATAAACTAAGGGCGGGTGAGCCCGATGTAGCTCTCCAATGCATTGGGTAACACGAATGGGTTAAATGTTGAGGTCTCTCCGAAGAGATTTAGGGAATATACTGTGATGGGTATTACAAATGTAACCAAGAGGGTTAGTCCCTACGTAATAATGTTATTAATTCCTCAAGTTACCTTTATATCTTATGATTTCTATGATTTATTCATGATTTTATGAGGTATGTTAAAGTGCTTATGCTTTATGGGTAAAGTATGATTTCATTCTTATGTATATATGTACTCATGTTTCCTTTCCATACTTTTTATAACCCTTAATGATATTTTTATGCTCATCCAAAGTTTTTGAAATGTTTTTTACAGGTCAAGGGAAATGTACATGATGTGATGATAGTGTCACAGAAGAGTCAAGAAAGAATCCATGTTTTATTTTAAATATGTTTCCGTTGATGGGAAAATGAATACTCTCTTTTATGTAACAAATTTGTTTAAATGTGGAATGTAATGCAAGTTTCATGATCTAATTCTCTAAAACTCTAAACCTAAAAAGATCCTCAATGTGTAATCTTGTAATAACTCAAGATTAAGTAAGGATTAAGGATGGGGCCTTATAGATAAATAGAACTTATTCGACAAAACATGCATAAGAAAATGAAGCAGTTAATACTCGAATAAAACGTAATAATGAATGTTATTAACAAAAATAAGATAATATGATCATACAGTATATCATAAAAATTAATATGTTTTTTAAATAAATCAAATAATTTATTTAAATCATTATATAGGAGGTTCAAATACTTACAAAGGAAATTAAAACTAAGGTAATGGATAATTTCGCAATATCATTATTATCTTAGATTGTTTACACACAAGTTTTTACTTGGCTATATTTATCATCCATTCCCATGTTTCCTATATATGTTAAATTAATTATATTTTTTTAAAAAAAATTAAAGTCAATTTTACCCATTTATTAATTTTTATTAAATGGTATGAAATCTATCTGTTTTCATTATTTGATACGAGGTAATTTTTTACATTTTTGAAAAAATTATAAGGAAGATGTTTTTTAACTTATAAAACATGAATAGATTTTTACGTTGTAATAGAACCATATATACATGAATCTTAAAATAAAATACTTCAAGTTTATTTTTAAATAAATACTTTTTTTAAATTTCACAACATTTTTAGAAAATAAAACATTTTTTTGAAGAAGAAAGGATAATTTTCTCAAAAATTAATTTCAAATGTTATATAAAAATTATTTTCTACATAAGATAGAATTATTTTATAGGTTTATTTTTCAAGTAAAATATCATAATTGTTTCTATTATTTGATTATTTATATGATATAATTTTATTTATGAAATCCATTTGTTTTGTGAGGATTATGTTATGGTGGAGTGATGTTTATAGAAATCCATTTTTATTCCTTGGGTTATGATGAATGATTTATGCTATTATAGAACATGTAAGAATGAATTAATTATGATTTAGGTGGGAACTATATCTACCTCAAATGAATTGGGTAGAGATTTATATCTCATGAGATATACATGTATTGAATAAGAAATGATCTCGGTTTATTAATACAGGGATGGAACAAGGAGTGAACTCAGTTTAGTAATGGACTTTGTCGGCTATAATGGTCTTGGAAACAAGCCTTAACTAATATAAAATTATTTTATATAGTTATGTGTATGCCAAATAATTTCATGTCAGATTTTATGACATTTGGGATTGCATTCATTGATTCTTATGTACATTCCATATTTATCCCATGGCATGATATTACGATCTTTCATATTGAGGATAAGGTTTTCAAATTATATGTTCTTATGTCTTATGATTATGATTTGATTGATATCTCCCTTATTTATTCTTACTAGGCACATGAGGTCACCCTTTCATATGTTTATTTTCCCCCGGTCATGAAAAAGGGTATTAAGTAAGATATGTCAAAAAAGGGTCAAATTTTGGTGAATTAAATGGGAGATTATGATGTTTTCTAATGAACTAGTTGTTTATGTTTCCTAGTTTCTAAAGACAATATACGTATACCGTCCTGGTATGGATTTTTTATATTTTTTAATTAATATTATTTATCTTTTGGGTAATATCAATGCATATAAAGTATGGGTCATTATTCTGATGGTTTTCTAAACCAACCACTATTTAGAAATAATTCTTTTGTGTTCCAAAAATATATTTTAAAGTTATTTCTTAGTGGATGAATATTAATTAATTTTCAAAGATTAGTTCTCTAAATTTATATATTATTTTGAATTGTTTGAATAGTTTTTGTTTTATCTTATAAAACCCATGATTTGAAAGATTATGGGGAGAAAATATGGATGCACTTTAGTCCAACTGTTACAGGGTCCAAACTAGTTTGAGGTTGATTCCAACACCATTATCAATTAGATCCTAATGGGAATTTAATTCATATAGATTACGAGAGAAATATATAGGTTTTATGAGTACTCATTTAGATGATTTTTTATCCATTTAGATGAGGGATATGATCACATGAAATTTGTTAATATTGGTCTCTCTATGATATAATTTAGTTGAATTGATTTCAGTCTTAATCTATTCAAGGCTTAAAATGGATTCAATGAGTGATTCATAGAGTTACTTGAAAAAACTAAGGGAATTTAAAATTGAAATATAAGATGTAATGATAATGATTTATTTTAAAATACAATATTTTTTGACTAGGGGACTATGCTTTCCTCCCTGGGGATTCTTCTTGTTTGAAGTCTTGGAGGATGAGGCTACTATGCTGGTGGTTATTTACCATGACCAGAATTATGGGGCATTTTTGTTTTATGGGTCTTACTTCAAGATGGATCTCCCATATTTCTATGTCTAATAGATAAGAAAACATTCCTTAATTGATATTACAATGAAATTAGATTATATATGACCTTAAATTAATGAAGAGGGGATTGATGCTCATATTTGGCCCATGAAGTGCCTATATTCTAGTCTATAAAGCATATATGGATTCATTATGGACATTGAATGGATTAAAAAATCTATATCAGTCTCATCTTCTTTAGCCTCCATGGAAAATATGTTCTCCTTTCCCTTCTCCTTGATGATGGGAAGGGATTTTTAGTTCACATATATCTTCATTATTGGATAAGAAATATATTAGGGATGAAAGATATAATAAATATTAATAATATGTATACACAAAATTTTATTCATAATTTATTGGAAATATAAATGGGAATAGGTAATATATTAAAAAAGTTACTTTCTTATTAAGATGATTTTAATTATATATTTATGTTTTTGAAGTTAAATTATAATGTTTTTGAATTTTAATTTGAACAAATTGACATCTTCCTTTTATTTATAATAGAAAAATAGAATATTATTATTATTTTAATTTTTCTGAAATAGTTCATTTTTAGATGAATAGTGATAAATTACAGTTTTTTTTCCAAAACTATAAATTTTATAATTTTTCATTATATAATCAAACCCTCAAAATATATAAAATATTTTCATTAGTTAAATATTTATTTAGGATGAAAAAAATACATTTTAAAAATAATATTTTGTATTTATAAAACCTATGATTAAAATTTTGTGGAATTAATTAAAATTTTCCATTAAAAACTATTTTTTTATTTTATTATAATTAAATATTATTTTTAGTAAAATAATTTTTTTTATATATTTGGAATAAAAATAATTTTTTTTATTGTATAGTAAACTAATTTATATCAATAATATCAGGTATATTGATAATTTTAACCTATATATAGATTTTAATTATAAAAATACACATTTTCATAAAATGTTTTTTATGCATCACAACACTAATGTTAAAATTGATTTATCTACCACATAGAAATTTTATATGATAAAATGTATTTTAAATTTTGAACCACTAGTTTCATATACTTTTAAAAGAACCATTTTAGTTTTATTCATGAAAATTTATTTGATTATGTAAAAAGTATTCACCACTTTAAATCCAAAATTGTTAAAAGTAAAAATTCTAAGACTAAAAGACATAAAAAATTATTTAAAACATGTTTTCAAATGTAAGGATGAGGGATTATCGACCTTATCTCACACCTCACTACATTATTCTCCATTTTAGAATCTTGTTTACTTGTGAAACATGTACACTCACTACTAAAAAATATGCCTTTACCAGCGTTGGCCTTTATCCACGCTTGAAGAAAGCTCTGATAAAGGTTCTCTTTATCTGAACTAAAAACACTAATAGAGGGGACCATTATCGGGGTTAAAAAAGAACTGATAAAAGTTACCCATTATTTGCGATTTTCTTCAATGTGGATAAAGGATAAACTTTACTGACACATTTGTTTAGCACAGATAAGGGATACCCTTCATCATCAGTTTATTTTTAGCACTAATGAAGGACACTCATTGTCAGTGCTCTATCTTAAATGGTGATAAAGGGAACACTTTATCATCACATTATTTATGCACTGAAAAAGTGTATCCTTTATCAGTGATCAAAATTGTGCTCATAAAGGTGTTGAATAAAATGAAATAATTAAAAAATTTAAAAATTTTAAATGAATAAATATAAAAAATATTTCATATTTTGTTAACTAAGAAATAATTGATTAAAATTAATAAAATAAATAAATAAATATATTAATTATAAATATTAATAAATACTATATATTAATTATATAGGTATGTAAAATGAATAAAATAAAATAATTAAACAAATAAAAATTAAAAATGAGTAAATTAATAAAATACTATACATCTTATAAATTAAATAATTATTGACAAAAATAAAAAAATATGATATATTAAATATTGATATAAAATGAATAATTTGTAATAATTGGAGGAAAAAATTTAAAATGAAAAAATGAAAAAATTATTAAAAAATTATAAAAGAAACAACTATTAATAAAAATGTATACGTTTAATATATATATAAATAAATATATATATTTATATATTAAATATAAAGAGTAAAAAGTTATATATATTAAATATGATTACAGAAAATGAAAAAAAGTGATAATTAAAAACATATTAATTTCTTATTCAGTTTTAATTGTTGTTATATAGAATTATTCATTAATAAATTTAATATATATAAATATATATATCAATTTTAAATACCCATACCCTAGTAGCCTAGAGTACGTGCCTTAAATCATTACATTGGTAGGTGACTGCATCCTAAAGTACCGAATAGTTTATATGTTTTGGAAAACAAGATAAAAATATAATTTTTACATTACAACATGAAAGGAGAAACAACATATAAATTCTATTGGAAACATCTATATTCTCCAAGATTATCCCTTCAAGTCATTTATAATATAAACCTTCAAATCCTAGGGAAAAATAAAATCTAAGAATATTGTAAGCTCATGTGCTCAGTAAGGGAAAGTAATACAATATAAGGTAACCTACAAAATAAGTCAAGGTGAATGGATAAAAATATTCTTCTAGAATATAATATTGAGCATAATATGGAATAAAAAAAAGTCGAATAAATAATTCCATATAAATAATAACATGAATCTTAACCATGGATATTCTACTAGATGAATAATTATATGATTTATCAATTAATAATGTCATAAAGAGAAAATTAATAAGCCATAAACCATAAACATACCATCGAGTACAAGTCAAAGAATCTTGAAAATATTTGGTTATGGCCTCAACCAAAATCCATTTATGTTTTTTCTCATGAGACCTACCGATGCATCGAGGGGCTATACCAGTCCCTAATCATCACATACTAAATCCAATAAATTTATCATGTATATAAAAAAAGAAATATTTATATCACATTTTTCATATACGAATTTGAAATATTTGGATCATAATCATAGTTAAAGATACTCTGATAAAAGTTTTGTTAAATTCTTGGGGAAACCAATCTTTAAACATTCCAAAGTTCCCCACACAATTTTGAAATATTTAAAACATAATCCCTATAAAATAATAAAATTAAATGAATATAATAAGAATAATATGACTCGTGATTTGATATATGAAAGGGTAGTACATCGAACACATGCATTGGATAAGAGGCGAACAAGGCAAAAATCTGACCGAAGTAAAAGTGAGATGAGAAAAACATTTTTTACATTGTAAAGAATAGTTCTTTTGGAAAATCATTTAAATTTGAAATAAAATAATATTATAGAAATTTATATCCCAGAAAATAAAATTTATGGAAAATTAAATTATATTGGTTTCGTAAATGATTTCCAACATAAGTTAAAGATTGTAAAAATAGTGTTCAAGAATATTTAGAGATGAGCCTTTTTGATGTCGTTTAAGGAAAATATTAGACTCTTTAAAATGTAAAAGGTAAATTTTTTTTGTATAAAAATTGAAATTAAACATGAGAGTTTTAATTATGAAATGAGAGATTTTAGAAAAATAATTGTGTCTTAAAACATATTATGTATATAACATGAGAATGGGTAAGAAATCTGCAAATTACCTTTAATCGGGGATTCTTATCGAGAAGATTTGAGAAGGGATCATTTTTGAAACATGTATTTCCCTATATAATAAAGATTATATGATATGGATATATGATTTTGGATTATATAAACATAATTTATAATAATTATATAAAAATAAAGAAGCATTGCATTGGAGTAAGGAGATATAAAGAGTAAATACAAGGAAAAATGTGGGTTCAGGTAGAATTCTTACCTTACATCTGAAAGTGATATGAAGTTGACCATAAAATCTTGTATAACAAAATATAATTCATTCATTAATTAAATAGAAATATTTTTAAAATGTATTTGATTTATTATAATTTTATTATGTTCATTTATGGCCTTTTTGATGAGTTATAGATTTAATTTCTTCATTCTAAAACATTCGTTTCCTTGGTTTTCATTATTTGTTCACTTGTATACATGTAGTAATGATCTTGTAAAATGGAAGTAAATATCCAAAGATAAAGTTATAATTTATTAATTAACATAAATAATATTAAATTATTATACAAGTCATTTGGTTATTTGGGGAAAGGATTAATCATTATATAAGACGTTAGTAATAATCGTTTAGATTATTTTTGGATGTTTTTTGATCGTCACAAACTAGTTTTTTCTAATTAGTTAGAATCATATTTATAAAATGGTTATAAAAAATTCAATAGGCTGTAATACATACATTATAATTTTTTTATCCATAAAAATGGTTTTATGACCTTCTTAAAAGGCATTAATGGAAAATGGAAATGCATTGTCCATGATGTCGGTTGACTTACACACACCCAACGATGATTTAATTTAGATAATAAAAGGGAGATATAAAAGAGTTTTATGATGTTTATTCAATTAACATGAGATAATTAAAGTATATAAATTTTAAAATAGTTATCATGTATCTTTGGATAGGGGAGGTGAGAGAAGGAAAATAAAATAAAATAAAACAAATAAGATTTTACCTCTTGAATTCTCCTCCTTGAGAACCTCTTTAACATGATATTTTTGGTATTTTGATGAGACAAAAGGCTTAGGGAAGTGGGTTAGGGTCTTGGGAATGTTATTGGGATGAAATTTGACAATCCACAAGGCTTGAAAGGTATGAGGAGATGAGGTGGTATTTATATTGGTGGGGAGGGGTGTTTTTTGAATATATTTTTTCATTGGTTTATTATTTTGGCACAATACGATGAATAGTTTTGATTATTGTCACTCATAATAGCAACTAGTTCATGTGATTTATAAAAATTGTTCTTCTATCGTCCATGACTGAAGGGATAATGTATTTTACTTATAATGTATATGTTCAGTAAATTACAGTATTTTACTATTCACAAAAATTAAACTATTTTAGAAAAATTCCAAAATTTACACTAATCATTTTTTGATGTTTATAATTAAAAAATGAACTATATTTTATAAAAGAAATTTCATGAATATGAGAATTTTTAATTTTAAATAAAATCATCATTTATTGAAAAAAATTCTCATTTTAAAATTATAACCGAAATTATAACACTTCAAAAAATTAATTAAGTTCTCACAAAATAATATTATATTCATATGACAACACAATATTAATTTTTGAATATATTTTATGACAATAATTTTCTTTTAAATTATTAAATTAATAATTATATTGATAAAAACATATGTGTTTAATAAAAATATCAACGCGTAAATAATAACTTATAAAACATATATTTACATATATTATGATATAATTATATCATATTACCATTTATAAGATGAATAAAATTTATCAACACTTTCATTTTCGAAATTACTTTTATAATTTCCATATTACTATTCCTAAAAGTAGTATTGTTATTCCAAAGGTCCCAGTACTATTCATCAAAAAAGAAACTTATCAAAAAAATAAAAAATTTAACCAAAGTAAATTTTGATATTAACCTTGAAAAATTGATTTTTATTTTGTTGAAAATATTTTATCAAAGTTTCAAAATTTATATTTGAAATAGGTTCACCACTAAAATGTGGTAAAACAGCATTTAGAAAAATATAGCCTTTTTTGTTTAAAATTGGTTTTATTCTTATCTTATGTCTTTAAAAATGTTTTGGGAGAATGTAAAAATATTTTATTATACATAGAATATATAAATTTCATTAATTCTTTATATAATTGTGATTTATTAATATAAAATGTCATTGTGGACATAAAATTTGTTTTTATAAAAATAAATCCTTCATATTCAATTAGTTTTCATTTCTAATTAAGTGGTGACCAATGAATTTATTTTATAAAAATGTGTAATATATATTTTTTTATAATTTACGTAATCTTATTCAGTCCTTAAATTCCCAACCTCAAAGAGATGTCTATAATAATTAAATAATAATATTTAAATAATTATTAAATCTATTAAGCCATTAAAGAATATTAATTTAAAAAGAGGCATATTGTAAAATATTACGGTGTTACATTCTCCCCTACTTAGAAAAAATGATTCCACACAATTTTAAATTGATCTAAATAATCATAGTTCGATACTTGAAAATTATTTTATGGGAAACCCACATCGGAAATAAGGTTAATAAAATAACCTCTTAATAATAGGGAAAGGGAAATTCATAGGTCACCAAAAAAATAGGAATTCAAATAGGATAAAATCTGTCTGAAGTAAAATTATAGACATTGTAAAATAATATAACCATAAAGTAACGATAGAGAGTGATTAAGAACATGGTCATCATATATTTATCCATCAAAAAAATAATAAATCTTATGGGTGATTAGAATACCATTTATTTCTTAAAAGGAAAAGTACATAGATAATGTTTTTATTTCAAAAATAATTTTCCCAGATTTGAGGGATTCTTTTAATATTTTGATAAGAACATGAAAAATTAAACTTTACTGATTAATTTACATGTCATAAACATATCATCAACATTTGGTTTTTCTGTGATCTATTATCACATGATCCCTCACACTTTGAAATGAATGTTCAAGATGATGTTTTCACACATAAAGCACTTTTTAAGAATAATATAGTCCCTAAGTCAGTTCGTAAACCTATAAAATATTTTCAAACTAATAAGGTTATAATGTTATCAATTAAGTATGATTTAAAAATATTACCTTGATCAATTCCATATGTAGTTTATCTTAATAATCGTCTAAAACATGTACCTCCAAATTCAATTAAAAATATTTAGAAGGAATGCCACTAAATATTAAAAATTAACTTAACAAAATATTCCCCAAATAATTTATTTCTTAATCCCACATACCAAATATATTATTACCTAGATCATATTTAAACCTTTATAAACGATGCATGCTTCTAAGTGTAATATTCTCAGGTTGTTGCATATATTCCAAAAATCCAAACATCTAGTAATCCCATTAATGAGGATATAAAAAATAAAATCACTAAATAAATTTATGGTCACCATTACTATGCCATAAACATGTATTTATTATTACCTCATCATCAAGAAGAAATTTATGGTTATCTTTCCCAATTCAGGTGTTTCCAAAACATCAAAATTCCACTGAATCACATTTCTTTGTAACATTCAATAAACACTTTCAAATCCTTAACAAAAATTACTATAGTATAATCTTTATATATCTCATGATTCTTTTAACCAAATAATTATTGATAAAATAATGAAATAACCCAATTTTTTATTCCAAAATAATAATAATAATCATTCCTTTTCATTTGAGGTAGTATCATAAGTTGGACCATGATCCTTTAGCATCTTCTATAGTATGTTTCCTTGATGTTTGGGACATTCATTTGTGTAGTAATCAATATCCTTGTAGATGACGTATTTCCAATTTGAAAAATTTTGCTTACCCTTTAAATAACTAGCATGGTGGAATTTCTATCTATACTATTATCAAACTCCCATTCCTTTTAATCAAGTAACTGGGTGCTTCTTACCCAAATTTTCAAACATAGAAAAATACTTTTTTTTTCTTTCCTTTATCCAAGTTTTTCCTAGTTTTATAATTATTCTCGTGCTTCCCTCTGATACCATTATACATATAAAAATCTACCACCTTATTTTTATAACATGACATTATATCCTCATACGATGATAAAGTTTGGGAGACTAGTTCCCTTTCAACTACTGGATTAAACCCATCAAATAAATTATCCTTATTACTCTATGGATTATGTTCATCAATGTGGTCCCCATTTCTTCTGCTAGGCACCATTTACAAATAATGTAATACACAATATTAGACTATAACATTATGAAACATGATGTATAATATCAAAAATAGTGAAATAGTTAACATAAATAAAATTATTTATGTATAGATAATCACATAATCAAAATCACAGTTTTTTGGGGACATATTTAATATTAAATTGATCATAATAGATTATAAAGAAAATGATAATTGTCCTAAGCATATCTACCGAGAGGGTAAAACCATGTGTGTAATAAGGCTTGTTGTCATGTATCGGGTCACCCTAAGTCAGGATTATAAAACCATATCAGAGTTGTTACACCTAGGTACACCTGTGTCAGAACCAGATCCACTTACAATATTCAGATAGGGATGTATTTCTCAGAAGAATAACATAATCTATATGTTACCAAAATTATAGGATGTTCTCCTATGATATCCTCAATGTTTATCTTAGGGTTATGATCCCAAATATATGTTTTTTAAATATTGTTTCTATGTTTTCTACTAAACTTTTTATGATACCAACAGTAAAGAACTTGATGCCATTAGTTCAGAGCTAGTGTTTTAATTCATTTCATTGGTACTATGAACAAGTGTTTATGTCCGAAAAAACTGAATAGTTTAATAATTTTGGAGAAAATATAAACATAAGTTTTAAAATACAAGATTATAGGAAAAAAATATAGAAACTCCATTGGAAACATCCATAATCTCATAGATTATCCCAACAAGTGATTCAATATATACATATTCACATCTTGTGGAAAAAACATAAGGGGTTATATTAGAAGCTTAGTAATGGTAAGTAATATAGTGGAGTTTAATATAAGTAACAAGGCATAGTGAATGACTAAAAACATGTGCCATTTGATCATAATATTGACTATAATATGGACATAATAAAAGATTAAAAAAATTCCATATAAATAATCACATGAATCTTAACCATGGATATTCTAATAGTAAAATAACAACATGATTTATTAATTATTAATTTCATAATAAAGGAATTCATATTTCAGACATATCAAACATGCCATTTATGCCTCAACCAAGAATTTATGAAATAAATGGTTAAGGTCCTTGCCAAAATCGATTTCTGTTTTGTCTAATGAGACCTATCGATGCATCGAGGGGATATAGGTGACCTCACCCATCACATACTAAGTCCAATGAATTAATCACATGCATAATAAAAAAATATATTTAAATAAAAAATTTCCATTCCATTTCAAATGTTTGAATCATAAGTATAGATGGAAATACTCTAACAATGTCATTGATAAATTCATAAGGAAAATAATCTCTTAGCCTTTGGATGTGTCCCATACGACTTTGAAACATTTAAATATTAATCCCTATAAAGGAATGAAATTAAATTAATACCATTAGAATAATAATATTCTTGATTTTATATATTAAAGGTAATTACATACACCACATTCATGGAATAAGTGGTGAACTATGAATAAATATCTCATAAGTAAAAGTGTGGAGAGAAATAATTTTTTAACATTCGAAATAAGAGTTCTTTTGGAAAATCATTTGTATTTGTAATAATATTTAATTTTAAAAATGTATATACTAGAAAAATAAAATCTATGTACAATGAAACTATATTTGAGGCATAAATTATGTCCAATAGAAGTGAAAACACATATAAAGAGTATTTAAGAATCATTATAAATGAGCCTTTTTAATGCTGATTATGGAAAATCATATTGAATCTTTAATATGGATAAAATACAAAATGTTTATATAAAACCAGAAATTAACCATGATAGTTATTAGGATAAAATGTGTTATTTTGAAAAAATTATTGTTTCTTATAACATATTATGGATAGAACATGAGATTGGATAAGATATATTAAAATTTCCTTTAATCGAGCTTCTCATCGGAAAGATTTTATAAGGGAACCTTTATAAAACATGTATTTATGCATAACATAAAGATTATATTATTTGGATAAATGAGTATGGAACCTATAAAAAGTATTTATAATAATTAAAAAAAATTTGAATCATTACATTTGAATAAATAACGAGAAATAGTAACCTTAAGTTAAAATAGGGGGTTAGGTTGAATCCCGTACATTATATCAAAAAGTGTTTTGTACTTGACTTTAACTTCATGGATATTAAAATTATATCCATTAATTAATTAATTAATTAATAATATTTTATACATGTATTTTATGTATAATAATTTTATTAAGTTAATTTATGGCCTTTTTTATGAGTTATAAAATTCAATTTCTTCATTCATAAGTGTATATTTCCTTGGTTTTCACGATTGATTTACTTTTATACATGTAATAATGATCATGTGAAATCGAAATAAATATATAAAGGTGAATTTACATATTATAAATCGTATTAAATAATATGAAATGGATATATAGGTCAATTTTTTATTTGAGTTAAAGATGAATCATTAGATAATACGTCAGTCATAATCGTTCAGATTATTTTTTATGGTTTTTTGATCATCATGAATTGGTTTTGTCTTATTTGTTGAAATTATGTGTATAAAATAGTTACAGAACATTACATAGGTTGTAATACATATATTATATTTTTTTCAACCTTAAAATGGGTTTATGACCAGACTAGAAGGTGTTAATGAAAAATAAAAATGGATCGTCCCTTATATGAGTAAATTGAAACATAACAGGTGATGTTTAAATTTATAGAATAAAAGAGAGAGAGATGGGAGTTTGTTGATAGATATTACATTAACATGATATAATTACAGTATATAAATTATACTAGGGTAATCATGTCTTTTTTGTTAGGGGAGGTGAGGGAAAGATAATAGAATAAAAAAATTGAAAATAAAATAAAAGAAATAAAAGAGGATTTGTACCTCTTGAATTCTCCCCCTTGTGAACCTTATTAAGGGTATTGGGTTTGGTATTTTATTGAGATAAAAGGAATATGGAAGTTGGATAGGGTCTTCTTAATATGATTCGGTAGAAATTTGACATAGTTCAAAGCTTAGAAGGTGTAAGGAGAAGCGGTGGTGAGGGTGGTATTTATAGGAGAGGGGAGAGACGTTGTTTTGAATATTTTATACATTTGTTTATTATTTTGGACCAATACTGTGAATATTTCTGATTATTATGAATAATTACAATAACTAGTATATGTGAGTTATAAAAAATGGTTATTACATCAACCATGACTCAGGTAATTGTGTGTTTTACATATTATGTATTTATATCGTAAATTACTATATTTCATTATTCAAAAAAAATTAAACTTTTTATAAAAAATACCAAATATGAAACCTAACTATTTTTTGAGGTGTATAATTAATAAATAAACTCATTTTTTTTGAAATTAAATTTCTAAATATGAAAAGTTTTATTTTTATTAAAAATAATCATTATTGGAAAAATACTTATTTCAAAATTATAATAGATTTTATAACACTTTGAAAAATAAACTCAGGTCTCACAAAATTATCATATAACAATAAGAAAACAAAATATTATATTTTCAATAAACTTTATGAATATAAATTTTCATTTAAATCATTATATTATTTTTAAATTTGAAAATAAATATTTTTGTTTATAAAAATATCAATACTTAATTAATAATATATAAAAAAATTATTTACTTATACTATGATATAATTATATAATATTACCATTTATAAGGTTCATAAATTTTATTTAGAATTTCACAGGTGAGGTTATTATTATAATTTGGATATTAATATTCCTAATTGTTATATTGTTATTCCAACAGTCACATTAATATTCATCAAAAATGAAACTTATGAGAGAAATTCGAAATAATTAAACTATGTAATTTTTGATATTAACATTTAAAATATAATGTTTTCTTTATCAAATAGAATTTATAAAAGTGTCAAAATTTATATTTAAAACAAATTTACTTCAAAAAGTTGGTAAAATTACGTTTAGAAAATTATAGCCTCTTTATGTGTAAAATTGGATTCATTCTAATCTTATGAATCTAAAAATGTTTCAGATTAATGTAAAAATATTTTACTGAATAAATAATATATAAATTTTATTAGTATCTTTAACTAATAGTGATTAATTAATATAAAATTTTATTATGGGCATAAACATTATTTCTATAAAAATACATCCTTTATATTCAATTTGTTTTAATCTCTAATTATTTGGTAATCGATGAATTAATTTTATAAATATCTGTAATATGTATTTTCATAATTTACTAAATCTCATTAATTTCATTGATTTCCAACACAAATGAGATGACTATAATAATTAAATAATAATATTTAAAACATTTTTAAGCTGGCATGTTATCAAAGAAGTTAAATTTTAAAAGAGGCAAACTATAAAATCTTGGGGTGTTATATAAATGTTTATAATATTTCCTGAACTATGATTTATATAATAAAAAATTGTTATGATTATATTAATTAAGTCATATATTTTGTTAAGACTGATTTATAATAAAAACCAATTTTAATTAAAAATATTGACTAATTGGATCGAGTAATGGACATAGTTGAATGTCATTTATTTATTAAATTTAACATATATAAAATGTGTGTTAAATTGAATTAAATAATTATAAATAATTAGACCATTTTTATATACAACACAAACACACAAATATTTACATAATTAATTAAATCTTATGTTGAAACTCAAACACCTAATATTTATATAATTTATTCAAATTTCAGTATTCATTTAAGAATTTAATTATAACATGATACATTTAAAATATTATGTATTTAGTAAGTAAATTTTATTTAATTATTTTTAATATTATTATAGTTAGTAACTATTTATATATTTTAAATATATTTTAATTTTATTTTTTTTGGAATTTAATCATTTTATATTATTTATTTATATATATTTATTTACCTTGTCTTCATATTTTTTATATGAATTAATTTTTATTGATATATATATATATATATCCATATTTTTTTATAATTTATATTACAATAATAAAGCTTATCGATTTTTTTAATATTCTCAAATTTTATCCATTTTTAATTATTCAATTTCACTCATTTTTAACATGATTGCATTTAAGATAATATATTCATTAATAATGTTAAAAATATATGTGCAAATAAATATTTATAAATAAATATATTTATTAATTAATATTTACTATCTTTATAAATTTATAATTATAAAAAAATAAATATTATTTTATAAAAAGTATTCATGTAATCATAAATAAATAATTATATATTTAAATGATTATAAAATGATTATAATTTTATTTAAGTAGTGAATATATTTACTATATTGATATTGATGTTTATATATATTTATTATATATATACATATATATAAATATATAAATACATATAATGATTTAAATATATAAATATTTTTTAAAGTATTTAAATAACTATAAATAATTAAGTATACATTTAAAAAAATATAAAAATATAAAATATATATTTTAGTAAAGAATATATATATAATGTTTATATTTAAATTTATATATATTAGTTAAATTTATATATATAATTACACAAATACATATAATAATATAAATATATTTATAATTATTAAATTATAATAAATATTTTTAAATAATGAATATATTTACTCTCTTTATATATATTATATATATAATTATATACTTATATATAATGATATAAATATATATAATGACATAAATATATTCATAATTACAATATTATAATAAATATATTTAAATGATGAATATATTAACAATATTTATATTTATATATATATATTAAATATATATATATATAAATTTATATATATAATAATATAAATATAGTTATAATTACAAATAAATAATTATAAACCAATTTACAAATATATTCATTAAGGTATTTTACTATATTTAGAAAATTATATAATTATAATTATAAATAAAAAAACATTTTTTTAAAATTTATATGATTACAAATAAGTAATTATATATTTAAATAATGATAAAATTATAAAAATAAATATATAATTATATAAGTAAATTTACAATTTTTTTATTTTTAACTATATTTATAAATTCTTTATCAGTTCTAAATCACTATTGATAATGTTATATTTTATCGACACTTATTAATTTACCACTGATAAAATGTATCTTCAACAAATTTTTTTATAAGTACTAATAAATGTCTCCCCAATCTATTTAAGGATCCCTAACACACTAATTTCAGTCATGAAATCTAAAGCTTTTGTGGAAGTAAACTACTGCTGGTGATCCTCCTCCTTGAATATAAGGCTTGAATCAGGGCTTGAATAAATCCAAGACACAAATCCTGGATCGAACGAATCCAAGGCATGAATCAAGGATCAAATGAATCCATGCTTTCACTATATCTCTACTTTATCTTGGAAAAAAAATAAAAATCTAGAATCCAAAATATATTATTTTCAACTTCACCTCACTCATTGATTCCTTGTTTGGGGGGAGGGATTTCATCATCATTAGACCAGATGGAAAACAATAATGATCAATATTATAATCAGGTGAGATGGGAAGTAAAAATTTCGAAAAAATATTTTTGTTTAAAATTGTGGTTTTTATTTCCATACTTCATTTTCATCAAATTTATGATGGAAAACATTTCCCCTTGTTTTATAGAATTCTAATGTATGTCCGGTTTCCATTCTATCAAACCAATGAAGGGTTTATTCTTGTTTCTGTTTACTTTTCTATTTCATGACCGGCGTTTCTTACACACCAACCAAGGTATAAGTTCAAATGTATTTGCAATGATTTTATTTCACCCAAAAAAACCTTTGGTGCGTACGATAATACAATAGGTTGAATGTTTCATATTCTGAAGGATACATGATCAGTCTCGTTTCCCAAAAAAGGGGATGTACTAAAATATTAGAAGTTAATGGCCACAAATATGGTTTTAAACTATTAATATAATGCTTAAATGTAGAACAATAGAATTTTAGTTCTAGAATGATATTTTTCATGTTTGGATAATAAATATGACAAATTAATTGAATTTAAATATGTGTTTAAAATTGAATTAAATGAAAATTTGGTATAAGTTAAGAGATGATATCTATTTAATAAATTAGAACATTATTTTTAAAGTGGAAGGATGTTTTTGGACCGTTTTTTATTTATAGACATTTTTTTGCGAATTTAATGTTTATAAAGGTAATTACATTATAAATTTTATGTATTGAAGTATTCATTCAATTATAGAAATCGTGTTTGTTATTCCGGGGTTATTAATAAACTGATAATATTGTTCCATACAATTTTTTATAATAGGAATTGGAAATTTAAATTATTTCTGAAAATATAATAGAGGTGATATTTTAAAAAATATATATAATAAATGTGTAAGATTGGACGTTTGTTTATAAATATTATTATTTGAAAAAAATAGGTCAATTTTGAATGATAAATTAATAATGTGTTTTTTGTGGATTAGTTTACTGACTATGGAGTAAATATTCATTAATAATTTTTAGGAATAGTATCATGATTTTTAAATATAATTAAGTAAATGAAGGTTTTTTTGAGGTAAATTAATTGGGATTTAATAAAGACAGTAGTGCTAGAAATGGATGGAAATAAGGTTAAAATGGGCATGTATGAGTATATTGAAATGTTTTATTTACAAATTATTTAAAATAATATTGCATAGTGATGAAAATATTTTGCTATAATAATGTTATGATAAATTGAGTAATGTTATACATATTAATAACCTACGATAAATCAATAATTTTTATTTGATGTAATGATTTGCATCAAATAAGTATGGTTAATCTACTGGTATTAATAAATTGTTGTGAACATACATGGTAAATATATTGGAAACTAATTTTCCTATAAATATATGAAGTATTTATAATATATTATATAATTTATGTCAAATATAGTTGGTTAGGTATTGGATAAATTCTCTAATGACATGACCTGACCTACAAGGACCCCTCTCGGGTTAGTGATAAGGATTTCCTTTCCTTTATAATCTCACCTCAAATAAGTCATGGATTAGGGACTAGTACTAAGGGGAAACAATCATAATGTAGGTGGTATTCTCCCATGAAACCTATATTGAAAAATAAATACAAATCCATTGAAAAGAAACTCATATTGTCAATATGTAAAAGTAAACTGAATCTATGTGTCAATACATGACATACTACATGTGATGAATTTTGTAATATATAACAAACATAATTCAATAATGTAATATATGAAATTTCTTTGGTTTTTAATAATCTTGCTTTTAAATTATATCCCTAGGGAAAACCATAATGAATATATATATACTGTTATATAAACACTTCACTAATGATCACTACATTTTCGACCTCTACAACCTTATGAAGGTTGAGTATAACAATACATAAGTCATCCCATGTTTTTATAAAAATATGATTTTAAATTTTTTCACTTGATTCTAATAGTATTTATATGAATTGGAGGTCATATCCCATTATGTGTTTTGAAGGAAATTAATCAATTTTCATATGGAATTAAAAAAACGGATCCAATTAGAGTTTAAAAAATTCAAAAAGAAGGATTTTTAGTTTTGAAAAATTGTTTTAAGATGATATTTGAAATTTTAAATTAAGATGTGGTAATTTTAAAAGATTGATGGTGATAAATTTCCTCCTCATCATCTTTATTTCCTGAATTGTTATTGTTATATTTTGCTACTCGATGCTCATACCCTACCTCATATAGACATGAACCTATTTTTCTTGAACAACTTTTACTAGTATTCTTTCAATACCATGTAACTGTGATCGTTTTGGATGAATTAGGAGGATAAAACCTAACATAGTAGATTTTTTTCTTAAATTCATTTATCTATTTCATTCAATGCATACAAAAATTATTTGAAATAATCAAATGTTCGTTTCCCCTTATCCGAATTATTTATAAATTTCACCTTTGATAATGAATATCTTTTGTTTATATTTTTTAAAAAAATTAATATTTTCTGAATCTACTAAGATGAATATGAATCAAAAATGGATTCACCCAAATCGTGTAACAAAAGTGTATAAAGATGGAGTTAAAGAGTATATCGGGTTTAAAATAGAGAATGCATACAACACTTCTCAAATCCTTTTTCCGCGTTTACATTGTAGTTATTTAAGGAAAATTAGTTCGAAAGGGTTGTAAGAATATTTTATTTGTCATAAAATATATTGAAGATATAAATGTTGGACTAAATATTGGAAAAAATTGAATTTAGAAACCAATTTCCATGATACTATAATTTATAGATCATTTGATATGAATACCAGTGTAAAAGATCCTTGAGACTTCGTTGGTGAAATGAAAATGGAATTTGAATATGACATTATTGATTCTATAAAGTTGATTGAGAGGTTAAATAGATGGTATAAAAGAGAATTGTATACCAGTTATACTAAATACACAACATTTTTAAGTATACTTTTGTAATATAAATTGAAATCTTGTAGTGGATGGAGTGACACCATCTTTAAATAATTACTTGGTATATTGAATGTTATGGTACCTGAATAAAATGAACTTCCATTTCGAACATATGATGCCAAAATATTTCTATATTAAATGTTCATGAGGTATAAAAAATATATGCTTGTCCAAATGATTGCATACTTCTTCTCAAGGGCCATGGATCACTCATTAAATGCACTATGCGTGGCGTGGATTGATACAAGAAAAATAAATCAAGTCCTTAAAAATATTTATGGTACTTACTTATCATTACATAGTCTAAAAGTCTATATGTATTTTAGGAAACCATGTGACAATTGATATAGCATATAGATACAAAAATTAATTTTGTAAATCTAATTCTTTGAGAAGATTCTATTTAGTAGAAGAAAATTGATTAAGACTGTCCTAAATTTGGAAATGATTTGAGAAATTTCATCTTATGTTAGCTAGTGGTGGAATACATAATTTTGGTGTATAGAGTACTACTCAAAGTACATGGCCCATCATGATGGTAAATTACAACTTTTTACCATGGTTATTCATGAATACAAAATGCATTATGTGGTCTGTTGTTATATTAGAACCAAAGAATCCTAATAATGATATTAATGACTATTTGGATCCATTAATTGAATATCTGAAATTTTTGTGGGATAAAAGTGTTATAATTTATGGTCTTCCTAGAAATAAATAATTCACATTGGGGGCGATGTTCTATGAGATGATAAATGACTTTCCTACTTGTTGTAATTTTTCAGGCTATAACATTAAAAGAATGTTGGGGTGTCCAATATGTGAAGAATTCACACAGTCTATTTTGGTGAATCATTCCCCAAAGAATATGTTTTTATGAAATCATAAATGTTTATCTCGACGACATAAATTCTAATCATGGATGTTAATATTTGATGATAATATCGAACAAGGTATAAACGCATCTCTTCTATTTGGTGTTCAACTATTTTGTAATGTAAAAGATATTGACTCTGTTTTCTAAAAACCATTTTTGAAAAACCTTATTAAATCAAGTTGGGAAAAGAGATCAATTTTCTTTGAATTACCATATTTTAATTGTTTGTATGTTAGAAAATTTCTTGATGTAATTCATGTATAAAAAACTATATTTCATAGTGTTATAGACACATAACAAAATGTTTCTGGATGAAAAAATTTGGCATCAAGGCTATGTTGGAGATGATTGAAATGGGGATAAGGGAAGAGTTGGTACCCATAAATGGTAAAGAGGAAAATTTTCTTCCTCTAGTAGATTACACTTTATTTGGATAGAAAAAATTTAAAATTTTTATTTTTCTTAATGGTCTATAAGTTCAAAATGGGAATTAATGAAATATAAATAATGTCATTTCGATGCCTAATTTGAAGTTATATGGAATAAAAGCACATGAATGTCTTGTTTTTATTCAATATTTGATGCCGGTTTCTTTAAAGTGCATTCTTCATAAAAATGTATGACATAAATTAATTAGACTCTACTTTTTTTTCAAATCCATATACACTGAATTTATAGATGGAACAAAGTTTCCAATCATGAATAATGAGGTTCTATTCATATTATTTGAATTATATAAGTTATTTCCACTGTCCATATTTTTATAATGGTGCACAAAATGGTTCACTGGGTTAGAGAGGTTCATCTTTGTGGTCTTATCCATTTCAGATGCATGTACCCCATTGAACTATATTTGAAGATTTTAAAAGGGTATCTTAACGAATGAATTCAGACATAAGGTTGTATTAAAAATGATATATTTTTTAAGAAGTTGTTGATCTCTATATCGACTACCCATTACATGTATATAACATCAGTTATTAGTAGTCTCATCATAATAGATTCCTTATGGATAAAATTATTTCCAGAAGATATGTTGTTACAATTACCATAATAGGGTGGGATAATGAAAACCTTTTCATTTTGTCTAATAGTGAAGATTTTGAAATAAATGTTGAATAAAAAAATAAATTATTATATATTCCACTCTGTCATGTGATTAAGAATAGATGTTAGTTACATATAAAAAACTGTTTATAGGATGGTTCTATGACCACAATTTCAAGGAGTTATCTAAAAATCAGAATTCAATTGCTGAATAATTATTATGACTAGCCCGGTGACCAAATAAAAACGTTATATTATGGTATTGTTTTATAAAAAATAGTTATAGATTCTAAAAAAATTTCACGGTGACTAAAATACAGAGCAAAACAATGGAGTTCATCTTGGAGAGGAAGTTATGCACATATCTAGTTCAAAGGATAGAAATCCAATTTATGCGAATATATTATATTTTTGTATTATTGACAAAATATACAAGTTTCTTTATAAAACATTTCATGTTAAAATTTTCAGTTTTTAATGGGTTGACAATAATATTGTAGTGAAAGATGGTGAAATAGGCTTCATAAAGGTGTATTTGAATGTGGAAGGGGAAAAGGATGAGCCATTCATATTGGAATCAAAAGCAGTGAATGTATTTTATGTCTCAGATCCAGGAGACAAGAATTGGTTGATTGTCCTACTAGTGACTAAACTAACTACAAGGTAAGATGAAAATTCAATTGAGGATAACCATTTAATTAGGAGATCACAATGCATTCCTACCAGTCACAATGTAGAAATTAACTTGTATGTTGGATGGGATGAAAAATATGGGATTTTTATTCTTGAAAGAGGATCCAAATCCATTAAATTTTTTTATAAATATAGAGAGTTCCGTGAGAAGTTGAAATTGTTTTTTAATATACAATTATTTTCCACATAATATTATCTTTTATCTATTATAATGTAATAATATTAATTAAATGTTTGACTAATGATAGAGATAATGTATTCTATACATGATGATGTTACCAATCTTCAGGAAGAATAGAATATTGGTACTAAAAATATAGAATTATTTGGGGATCAATGACATGTTGATGAAAAAAACATTAATAATGCCGCATCATAGGGTTAAATGAAATTACCAAGGAGAGAAATATGGATATAAAATTTGAGGTTGTATGGAATCATTGAGTCCATCTCACTGATCCCAACATGTGTATGTTCATTTGTTCTATTGGGGTCATAATGATGATAAATTTTCATATTGTTATAGATTCATGGTGCTACGTCAAGCCTATAACAAAAAATTCTTTGGCAATACAGAAAGGTAAGGTTGTGATGTACTTTCTCTATTTTTCTAGAAATTTATATAATGAAATGTTGGTTCAATTTTCATTAATAATTACTCACTTCACATCTTTTAGAATACTTATGTAAGGAATATGTATTAATGGCTGCTAAAAATCCCATAAAGTCTTCCAGACTCTTCTAACATCTTAGCGATGCTGAGGGGAAAGTAAAGCTCCAACCACTAGTTTGTTATGTACACATAAAAAAAATTTAAACATGGAATGCTTTCATTAGTTATAATGGTGAGAAATAATATCAGGTTCTTTTGAGTCGATAATATATTATTTAATTTTATTTATTTTATCCAATATGATTAAAAATTATTAATATATATAAAAAAGGGTGATGAAAATAAAAAAGGTTCATAAAAACCAATGTATGCCTATCACAAAGAAAGGATGGTTTAATTTTCAATAGATAAGAAATTGGAATGTATTTTAAATCAACAATAAAAATTTTATGTGATATGAAAATACATATTTTCTTTTGTCTATATGAATATTGATTAATCATAACCCAATGCCACTTCCATCGCACGTAATGTGCCATGGAAGGAGGATTGCGTATATAAAGAGAGTAAACTAGTTGATGGAATTGAAAAAGATATATGGGAAATATTCGTAAGTACTGAATAATAGTAATTAATTATTATTTAAAATTGTATTGCAAAGAAATATATATTTATGTTTATATTATTTTTATATGGTTTAGACACAATAATCAACAATGATATTTATAGAAGGAAACCTATTTTCAATAGATTAGAGAAGGTTGAAACAATATGGGAATGTTAGAGGAGTAGGTTTTGGAGTGTCTCCATGAACATATATTAAGAAGTTAAAATCAAAAGAAGATACATATAGAATGATTAAAGGATTATAGACACAAATTTACAATTTGAAAAATTTTATTGTTTGGCCTAGTTTGGTATTCCAATATATGAGAAAGGATCAAATAGAAACAATGGTGGAACAAATATCCACACATGATTAACCAAATGACCATGTTAGATTTGAGGTCATAAATTACCCTTATCCTAAAAATATATCCAAGGTAATAAATTTTTTCATTAAATTTTCTCCTAAATGTGAATCAAACAACTTCATAAAACTTTACATTAAAACATTTTTGGGGTAAATTTGAATGCGATTTCTATATATCAACATCCATGCACCACCTTATTATGGGGGATAATTTTTATAATATTCTAGGATACATTATACAAAATAAATAACTCCCAAAGTCACACATGAGATTAGGGACTAAGGTATCTCAAAACCTGACCGCCGTGTTGGCTATTCATATTGATGATCCAGATAGTACAACAACGAATGATCCTATTGACACTTTCATAGAATGTTTGTTTAATATTATAAAGATGAACGAGGTATTTCATTACCAAATTTTTTCTTATAAAAAACCTATAACATTTGATTAAAAGAGGTTTGATGTGAGGAATTATATTACAAATGGATAAAGCGATGAGGAAATTGAAGTTCAGATCAAGATAATATAGTGAATCGACTGAGAAATCAAAAGGTCCTTCTTGGAGTACCAACTTCCAACCAATGCCACATCAACAATTATTATCATTAAAAATTCATGTTGATACCAGATTTAAAGATTCAATTATGTCCTATGTTCCATATGAAGAAGAAATATTTTCAACTTTCATTACCGGTGTAGTTGGTCTTGAAAGTATAAAAGATATTTTCAAGTTTGAATGGCTGAGATCCTTAGTTGTGAATACATAAATAACGTACAATTTCATCATACGTCTGTATAACTAGTGAACTAATATGTCTATTAAAGTTAAACTCTATTCAATATTTTAACTATGTATTTATACTAGAACTATATGAAGGGAAATAGGTGCGAAGCATGTTTTGGACTCATTAATCCTTATATCATTTCAATGGAATAATTTTTTTAGATAAGGAATAAATTGGTAATTAGATAGATGATATATATGATACATTTGAGAAAAAAATTAATAGAAAACTAACTATTTTTTATGCCTACCATACAATGGTTAAACACTAAAATCTAATAACAAAAAATATACCTTTATTTTTATTACTTATTCTTTTTTAGAAAGAATTAAATGCAAATAACACTCAATCTGGATAACCTAAATATTTATTTTCTAGATTAAATGGATGGATAACAGAAAACTATCAACACATGATGTGTATTTTGAATGTTTAATAAACTGTGGTAAACATTTTATAAGTTATCTTTAAATTATATGTTTTATTCTGTGTTGAAAAAAAGAATTTTATTATCATAGAGAGATCACTAATTATAGGATAAATCATTTAATGATGTTAAAGAATGAATATGAAAGTCCTATATATTACTTAAAATATAAATGAGATTATGTTATATATATAAAGATATAACAATAATAACATATTTCAAAACAATTTTATTATTTTATTTAATACTTCTACAGTGTTTGAAGTAAGATCATGACAATGATTTTGGATATTATGTTAGAAAATTTCTGATAGAGATCATAAAACATGAAAATGACACCATCCCAAACGAGTAATTTCTAAAGGTAATTACAATTTCATTAAATATACTTCTTAATAAATTTTTGTCTATATATTTTTAGTACAACTGAGATTACTAAAAACTTTTATAGTCCAAATAAGTGGTAAAATTTTTAGATATGAGTTGGTAGCATACATGTTGTTGGAATGTTTTACAATTTTATTTGGTTGTTACCTACTATTTTTGTGATCTTTTGTGGGATATGACCTTAGAAATATATTTCAGGTGTGAAGCATGACTATCATAATGATTCTATATAATAGTTAAACTTTTTCTCAATAAGGGGTATAATAAAGGGAATCCATTTTTAGAAATGATCCAAAAGAATTATGTTATAATATATACTAGTATCATGAAGTGGAGACTTCCTAAAAATTATTTAGTTAATTTTATAATCATTTTATTGATTTTTTTAGTTAATTTCCTTATATTTTGGAATAAAATTAGACTAATTCCCTCTATATGGTTTCATAATGGGTGGTGGTAAATGATATAAGAAAAGAACATTACAATGGTTTCACAGTGGTGGGTGGTGCAATAATTTAGGATTTTAAATCATCAATTAGAAGCATGATATAATATAAAAAACTATTCTAAAATATATACAAGTAACACATCTTGTTTATATTAGTTAAATTTATTGACTTAAATAGATTCTTTTGAATGCACATGTTTTGAAATTAAATCATCCCCCCCATTATACCACATAGAATATCAGAATCATTACATGAGTAGAGGTGTTTAACCTATTCATATTATGAATATTAACACTTTTTTACCAGATCACTATAAAAAATATGTCCATTGGTTTGTCATTAATATAAATGTTTACATTCAATATGTAAAATAATCAATGTTCACAAAATCATTAATAAAAAACTCATGATCATTATAGGAAAGTAAATGATAATATAAAGGCAACCATTTAGATGAAAAAATAATTATGATGCTATGTTAGAGTTTATAGTCATCTATAATATTAAAAGGGATATACTAATCTATTTCACAATCCTTGAAGTCTTAATGGAGGTTATAAAGGTCTATATAGATGCTTAGTGCTGTCAAAAAGGGGTAAACAATTTATAATGGGGTTTAGTGTCTTCTTCAAATACATAATGGGTCACACTGATGTTTTCTCTGCCAATGAAGGTAAACATTCTATCATAGAGTTTATACTCTCAATAATTATTAAAAGGAAATATAGATTTTATTATGTTCCATAAAAACTCAAATGTAAATATTTATTATAATTCATTCAATTAATGATATTATAATTAAAATAATGGTTAATGTTTTATATGAATAAATAAGGTGATACACTAATATTTCACATAATTTAGAAGTATATAATGTGGTATGCTTATTTTTTTATAGAAAATAAGAAAGAAACTATTTTTATATGAGTTTTAAATGAACCCAAAAGGATAAAAGTTTTAATGGGAATTTTTTAATAAATGGATGTTATTTTATTTTAAAGTAGTAAAATATATCATGTTGTTGGGATTGAGCTTCTAAAATATATCATATATATCCACAGTAGGTGAATAAAAAAATTAATAACTTATAATTATAGTTTAAAAAAATGGGAATTAAAATGTATTGTTTTATATTAGTGTTTCCTTAAATTATTTATAGTATTTGTAACATATGGGTTGTTTTCTAATATAGGTAGTTTATTTCACTCATTTTGAGGTGGTTTTTTCAAGTCTATTCACGCCCGTGAGAGATTGAAAATAACACGTTACTTTCAAATGGAAGAGGAAACACATTCTTCTAGAAATGTGTAGTGTTTGTTGTAACATGACGCCATGCCGCGTCATATGGAGAGAAAGTATGGTTATGATATCATCCAGAATCCTCTGGAAATATAATCATATTTATTAGGTTCTAAAATATTCAATACATCTCTATAGTATTATGGAACACCCCCATGGAAATTTAAGGTTCCACACTAGAGTTTTGGGGAATTCAACGTCCCATGATAAAGAGGTTTCCTGTTCCATAAAAATTGAACATGTTCTTTCTTTTTTTATTTTTTATAGATAGTTAAAATAAAAAAATATATCACATAGAAAATTATCCATACCTTAATATAATACACAATGTGATCAAAATGACTCATACTATATGTTATTAGTATATATTTTACAATTGTGATAAAAACACATCACAATCTCAAAAATAGATAAAAAGAAGAAATATTATTTTGATACTTTATAAAAACTATCTATAATCATTTGAGATATATAGTAATTATCAGAACCTCAATCAGGCGCATTGTGTGGCTGGTATGACTCCATGTGTGTCTTTTTATTTAAAATTGAATCTAATTTTAGTCAAAAAGAAATATGACAAACTCAAAACTGAGAAAAATAATTCATATTGTTTTATTACTGTAGGAAAATGATCCTTATGTCATTTGTGAAATGTGAGAATTTCCATCACCTTAATCCAATACATGATGTTCTTGGTATGACAGAAAGTGTCCATTAGTAATTTAAAATTAACATTTTAGTTCAAAACATGTGTCACAAAATAAAAACAGATCAAAGCACTCATTTTTTTTGATAATTTAGGAAAAAACTTCATAATTTATTTTTAATGTGTAGGAATATTTATTATTTCAAACCAAATCATGATGTCACTAATATTACTCAAAGTGCTTGTTTTTAGATTAAAATGAAATTTTTGTTTAAAAACACATGTTTTATACTCAATACCAAGTGAACATATTCATATTGCATTGGTACATTAGAAAAATGATCCATAAACCATTTTGACATGTAGAATTCTTCCTCACATCAATCTAGCATATGTTGTGAGTAGTATGAATCAAAGTGTTTTTTTTAAATTGACATTTTTTATTAAAAAGGACAAGTGAAATATTCAAAACTGAAGAAAACATTATAATTATTTTGATACATTATAAAAATTATCTATATATAGTTTTTGATGGGTAGGAGTTAGATTCTGCTCCATCTAATGCATAGTGTAACCATTATGATGGAATGTGTCTATTTTTATTTGAAATTGACATTAATTTTAGTATGAAAGGAAAGTGACAAACTCAAAACAAAATAAGTCATTAATATTGTTTTGATACTTTAGAAAAATAATCCATATTTCATTTGTGACATGAAAAAATAAGTTGAACCTCTATTTGATACACGGTGTGACCAGTATGACTCCAAGTGTGTCTTTTTTTAAAAAATTAATATTAATTTTAGTAAAAAAATTTAACATACTCCAAATTAAGAAAATTAATTCATGTTGTTTTTATAATTTAAAAAAACAATCGACAAGTCATTATTCTTGTGTAGGAATAATCCACACCTCAATCTGATACAAGATGTGTCCGATATGGATCAATATGTCTATTATTAGTTCAAAATTGACATTTTAGTTCAAAAAGTGTAACTCAATGAAAATCAATAAAACAAGATCATATTTACTTGATAATTTAGGAAAACCATTTATAATTATTATATGATTTGTAGCAATCAACATCATTTCAAAATGATACACGATGTGACTAGTATAATTCAATGTATGTTTTGGCAGTTTAAAATGGAATTTTAGTAAAAAAGAGAAGTTCCATACTCAAAATCAATAAAATGAATTAATATTATTTCGATATATTTCTAAAATGATCCTTAAGTAAATTTTTATTCATAATAAGCATCTTCATCATAATTTGACACACAATGTGACTGGTATTGTAACAAATTGGTTTGAGTGATAGCACAGACACCCCGCCTTAACATGGTTGTCGAGCCCAAACCCACCAGGTACCCCCAGTTGCCATACAGACACATGGTTACCATCCTAGGGCCCACCCATATGCCTGAACAAGTCATATGACTAATGAAAGTACCCACATGACAACACATGTCATTTCCAGTGTGGTTTTCCTCATTCACACACACTTGGGTAAACTTTCCAAAAGGTCACCCATCCGGATCACTACTCTAGGCCAAGATTGCTTAACTGTTGAGTTATAATCAGGTAGGCTTCAAAAAACAATAGTGCACCTTGTTTAAAGGAGTAAAATAGTTTATTAATTTAAACTTTTATCATTCTGGGGTGTAATATATACGAAAATAAGTGTGTTTATTTTTTTAAAACTGAAATTAATTTTAGTAAAAAAGGATGTGACAAACTCAAAATTGAAAAAAAAACAATTAGATTGTTTTAATAATTTATTAAAATGTTATGTATGTAATTTTTTGGTTTGTAGGAATACTCCACTCCTCAATCTAATAAACGGTGTGACCGATATTAATTCAAGTGTGTCTTTTTATTTAGAACTGACAATAATTTTATAATGGAAGACAACTGACATTATCAAAATTAAGAAAAAAAATATTTACATTGTTTTTATACTCTAATAAAATTATCCATTGTTCATTTGTGTTGTTTTGGAGTCATCCTCACCTCAATCTGATACACTATTTTTTTGGCATGTCTAAAAGTGTTTGTTACCATTTTTAAATTGATATTTTAGTTAAATAATTTCACTCATTAAAAATAGAGTTTTTTTGGATTTTCTTGACAATGTCTAAAAATTATTCAAAAATAATTGTTTATGTGTAGTATTCAATTTTATGTCAAAACAAAAAACAATTTGACCAGTGTGACTCGAATTTTATGTTTCTAGTTCAAAATGACATTTTACTAAAAAAACAAAACTAGCATACTCAAATCCCGTAAAACGAATTTGGATTGTTTTTATACTCTAGAAAAAAGATCCATATTAAATTTAGGACATTTAATAATCATCCACACTTCAATATGATATATGGTGTGGCTGGAATGACTCATAGTTTTTATTTTTATTTAAAATTGACTTTAATTTTAGTAAAAAATGACCAACATACTCAAAATTCTGAAAAATGCATTCAGATAATGTTGACACATTAGTAAAAATGATCCATAAGTCATTTTTGATGTGCATGAATCATGCATAGCTTTATCCGATAAATGATATCCCAATATGACTCAAAGTGTCTGACATCAGTTCGAAATTGACATTTTAGTTCAAAAATTGTCACTTAATAATAACAATAAAAACACACATAGATTGTATTTATAATTTATCAAAAAAACTCAATATTAATTTGTGATGTGAAGGAATTAGTGTCACATTAATATGATACACAATGTGACTAGTATGACTTAGAGTTGGGGTTTCCAGTTTAAAATGACAATTTAGTAAAAAAGAAAAGTGGCATACTCAAAACCATTTCAACACATCCAAATTATTTTAATACTTTTTAAAAAATATCCATATGTCATTTGGGATGTGCATCAATCAATATCACGTCAATTTGATATACGATATGACTAGTTAGACCCCTAGTGTCTTTTTAGTTAAAATTGACATTAATTTGTTTTAAAAAGAAAATTGAAATACTCAAAACTGATAAAATGATTCAAAATTTATTTTAATCTTTACTAAAAAAATATTTAAATAATTTTTTTAATGGTATCCACCACACCTTTATATGATACACTATGTGCCTGTTATGACTCAAAGTGTTCATTATAAATTTAAAATTTATGTTTTTGTTCAAAAAATTGTAACTCACTAGAAATTAAGAAAATGTGATCTTATTGTCTTGATAATTTAGGAAAACAATACCTATGTCTTTTTTTTTTGTTTTGGAATCAGTATCACATCAAAGTGATACACAATGTGACCAGATTGACTTAAAGGGAATTTTTTATATTAAAACAACTTTTTTTTAAAAACACAACTGACATATTCAAAATCAAGAAAAAAAACAGATTGTTTTGGTACTTTATAAAAATGATACATAAGTCATTTGGAATGTGTAAGAATGAGTCTGACATCACTCCAAAACATTGTGTGATAGATATGACTCTATGTGAATATTTTTATTTGAAATTGACATTAATTTTAATAAAAAATAACAGTAACATAATAAAAAATGATACAACACACTAACATGGATTTGATAATTTTTTATATTATCCATTAGTTAATTTTGACGTGTAGGAATCACCATCACCAAAATCTAATGCATAGAGTTACTGGTATTACTCTAATTGAGGATTTTTATTTAAAATAGACATTAATTTTAGTTAAAAATATAATTTACAGACTCAAAACTAACTGAATTCATTCATATTATTTGGATACTTTAGAAAAAATATTCATAAGTTATTTTGGATGTGTTAGAATCATCCAAAGATCAATCCAATACAAGATGTGTCCGATATTATTCAAAGTGTTTGTTATCATTTTAAAATTCAATTCTTTTTTCTAAAATCGTAACTGACTCAAAACTAATCAAATGAGCACAAATTATCTTGATAATTCTTAACAATGATTCATAAGTTATTTTTTATGTGTTGGAATCAGTTTCACTACAACTGACACATGATATAAAAAATATGACCCAAACTATGTCTTTCCAGTTTAAAATGTCATTTTAGTAAAAAAATTACATACTTACAAAATAAGAAAACATATTTGGATAGTTTTGATACTTTTGAAAAACATTAAATAAGTCATTAGGGACTTGTATGAATAATCCTAACCCCAATCCAATGCATGGAATGACCAGTATGAATCCAAGTGTATCATTTTATTTAAAATTGATATTAATTTTAGTAAACAAGTAAACCAACATACTCATAATAAGAAGAATTCATTCTAAATATTTTTATACTTTACGGAAAGAATAAGTTAAACATTTTTGATATTTAGGAGTAATATTCACCTCAAAATAATACATGATGTGCCCAGTAAGGATAAAACTGTTTGTTATCTATTTAAAATTGAAACTTTAGATAAAAAAGAATCACTCATTGAAAATTGATTAAACACACATATATTGTCTCGATAATTTATGAGAATAATTCGTAAGTCAATTTTGACATGTATGAACCGAAATCACAAGAAAACAACACTTGATTTGACCAGTATGACTCAATGTGTGTGTTCATAGGTTAAAATGATTTCTACTCATAAACAAAAACACAAGTGAAATATTCAAAATCAAGAAACACATTTGTATTTTTTGATAATTTAGGAAAACTATTGATAATTCATTAAGGATGTGTTTAAATTAGCTACACCTCAATATAATTGATGGTGTGATAGGATAATTCAAAGTGTTTCATTTTATTTAAAATTTATATTAATTATAATTAAAAAGAAAACTGACATTCTAAAAAAACCAATTCATATTGTTTTTATAAGTTAGCATAATTAATAATAAGTAATTTGTGACATTTAGGAACTAAATTCACCTCAATCTGATACATGATATTTATATTATGAATTAAAGTGTTCATTATTATTTTAAAATTGACATTTTATTTCAAAAAGTGCCACTCATAGAAAACCAAAAAACATACTTTTATTTTGTTTAAAATTTATGAAAACTGTTCATATGTTATTTCTAATGTTTAGGTATTAGTATCACAATAAACTAAAACATGATGTGATCGATAGGGATCAAAGTGTTGGATTCCTGCATAAAATGACATTTTAGTAAGAAACAAACTTGAAATACACAATTCCAAGCAAACACATTCAAATTGATTTGATACTTTAGGAAAATTATACATATATCATTTGGGGCATATAGGAATGATTTAAACCTAAATATTATTCATAGTGTGATTAGTATGACTCCACGCATGTGTTTTCAATTTATAAGTTTTATTTTATTTTAAAATTCACATCACAATGCCAAAACAATGAAAAAAGTTTTTCTTTTTCATTTTATCCTCTATTACATAATTAATTTCCTTATAATTGTTTTCTTATATTTATTTAGTTAACATTCATAGAGATAATTATTTTTTTTCTTGATTTGGGATAGTTTGTACAAAAATAACCGGAGTTGGGGTTAGGGGCCAAAGACAAAGGAACCGTTATTTTTTTGAATGTCTATGATAATTTGTACTTAATCCTGTAATTTTATAAACTAATTCTTGAAATTTTCATAATATAGTGCTTTTTATTAGTGTTTTAGACTTTATTTCAAATATAATCTATATTATACCTACCTACTATTTCTGGTGCTTTCTTTATTGTACCTGTTATTTTTGTGGGGCTGTACTGTGCAATAAATTATGTATCACACTTCAATATGCCCGTTTATTAGTGGATCTAAAATAAATGATAAAATACAAGGGATTTTAGTTATGATTCATTATTTAATGTTTTTTTTGTAACACCCTAGGTAAACAAAAAATATGACATTTTCATATATATCCATATTTTTGAATAAAATATTAATATTACATTAAAGGGAATGCTATGCTCGAAGGCATACCCAATACGCAACAATTAGTTTCTGTGAAATCTTACGTTGCACTGTAATAATAAAATAATATTATTTTAAAAGGTAGTCAATGCCTAGCCGTTGTAATGGCAGGAATGAACAGAACTAACTAAAAAATTATTGTATATGTTTGTAAAATATTTTTACTTTTATCCAATAAATTTTGGAGGATTAAAATTCAAATGAATCCAATTTTAAGCATAAATCTTTTGATATTATTTAAAAGGTCGATTAAATTATTTTTGATGGAGAACCCTTTTTAAATATACTGTTGACAATTTTATATGTTGTATTTGACAAAATAAAATCCTTCTTTAGAATCTGGACATAAAAATTTACTTTGTGTAAAATTTTGTTATTTTTCCGATAAAGATCATTTTTATTGAAAATGTTGCATTTTAATTCAAAACCTCCTTTTAATCTGATTTATTTTTATGGAAAGATTATATTTTTAATTTTGATTAAAGTTTATTTAGAATATATTTTTACCATTTAATCAAATGGTGGTCATTGGAATTAATTTCACTTTGAAATTGGACTTAAACTAGTGTCAATCTTTTAATAGATATTGTTTCTTAAAAACACACTATTTGTTTTGACAGCGGAAATTAATTATTAAATTAATTAATGCAACATATATGTTTTGAATTTTGTAAAATATACATCATTTTTGAATTCAGAATATCAAATATAGCTTAGGGTGAAATTTTGGTATTTTTCTAAAAAACTTCAATTTTTGATGAATAGTAAAACCACTAAGTGGTAGTTTAAAAACTGATTTTTCGTTTAAGTGAAACTTTACAACTTTTGGGATTTGAATTTAAAAAATTCGACATACATGGTTGTCATTAGGATGTAAAATGTGGTTCAATGGGATTAAAATAATTTTTTTGGTGAATAGTAACTTTTATGTTTTTAATCACGATTAGAGGTAATTAGTGCAATTTAAGGTAAAAATAATGTTTTAATAATATGAAATAACCTATAAACATGTCCTACCCTCCTTGTATGTGTCATGGCCGACCCAAAAAATCAATGGGTCAACTTGGGGACCCCATGAAGCCACTTTGGTAGGAAAATTACATAAATAACTTTTTATTTAAAGTTAAAATAAAAATGGCACAAGCATGAGTTGTTTTACTAAAACAATTTTTAAATGGTGTTATACAAGTCATATTTTTTACTATAAATATTCATTATAAATATAAAAAGATTTCCTAAATCATGATAGTTTTTTTATAATTTTTAGACATTAAATAAAGTAAATTATTTATGACATCATGATGATGCAGCGATTACCTCATTAATAAAGGATTTAAATAAAATGAAAAGATAATGTTAAAACTATAACTTAAACTTGTCAAAGACCTATTGGATGAGTATATTTCGAACCCTTACCACCTTATCCTCGAAATGAATTAATTTGGGACCTTTAAAATCCAAAACTCATTTGAAAATAAGGTAACATTTTGTAACTTTCCAAGAGTGACTCTCCTCTCCTCTTATAAAAGGCCCCCACCTCTACCACCATACCAATACCACTCAAGCCTTTGGCTCGGCCAACCCCTGCTCATTTTTCCTCTCCACATCCCTATCTTACTCCTAGAAGGCTAACTTTGGGCATAAGTATTCCCAAGGAAGCCTTTGAGCTCAAATCAATGAGAGATACCCGATTTTAAGGTAATGTCTTCACTTGTGTTCTTTTGTTTTATTTTTCTTTTCCAACCCCCTAAACTCTTTTTATTCATTTCTTTTGTAAAAAATCCAGTATATTAAATATACTAGGATATTTGTATAAGAAGGATTATAGCTACACTTACACAGACCTATATCTAATGGTTAAAGAAGATACTATTTCTGTGCATAGTGAATTTCTGCCTCACGAAACGATGATTGTTCAATATTCTTTTAACACCCTCAAAGGTGGACATTAAGATGTCACTATAATTATATATGATATATAATATGTTTATGTTTTACTTAAGCTTCTATATTTTTCATTTATGTCATACCTTTATGGTTTCCATTATGGTTAAACATGATATCTTCATTTTAGGAAGTGCGGACTACCGCCCCCTCAAAGTTAATTGATTAATTAATACCATATGTGGTATGATTTAATGATATTATATATGATACCATACTGGAATTATAATACTATTATGTATCATTATGTTTTAATTCCATTAAATAAGAAATAGAAATGGAAGTAGCGTTCATGCGTACGTACGGCTTACCGTCTCCATGAACGATGCATTTCATTTCTTATCTCTAAATGTTATGTAATATTATAAATGCATGTATATAATGGATATATATGATATATATGATATATACATAATGAATATAATTCTGGATGTAATATATATTTTACCACATGAACAACTTGTAATTATAAAGAGTTTATTTTTGACTCAAGTAGCAATGATCTACAAAACGACCATTATTAACTTAAATAATTACATAGTGTTCATAGCATGGTAGTAAGTGATATAAAAGGAATAATGAACTTGAAAAAGGTTCTTATTAAAGTAGAAATTAACTCAAGTATATTATTCCAGAGGTTAAAGAACGATCGAGTCAAGTCGGACCCGAGGTAAGGGATCCAACCCCTCTCTTTCTTTTTAAGTAAACTCTTTTATGTCATTCCTTTTAAGCTCATATTTCTTATGATTGGGATGTTGTATTATATTAATATTACTGTAGTTTTTATGTTCATATGATGAGATACCCTATTTTCTCTCATCAATCCATTTTGGAAGTGTTAATTGGTGCCGTTAGGCAGCTGAAATTTCATAAGGGGCTTTTTATCTCACTTTGTGTTTTCGTGAGATTCATGCTATATTTTCCAATATTTCCATTTGAGTGGTGTATGTACTGTCCATTATTCTACTATTTGTTTAACATAATTTCTTTTATGAGTATTTAAATCAATGTTCTATAGTCCTTCTTTCACGGGGTGTACGTTTCGAAAGTTACCCAAATCGGTAAGGGAACCTTTCACCCTCCTCTTTTTAAAAGACTTCTTTTGTTATGTCTTTTAATTTCCATCTTATTATGTGGGGATATGTTATTATATATTCTTATTGCTGTAAATTTTATTTCCAAGTGATGAGATACCCTTTATCTCTCTCATCAACTCTTTTTCTAAAATTTGATGTGACGCCGTTAGGATATCAAGGGAACTTCTTAACCCAATTTCGATTTCTTTGGTTTCAACATATAGTTATTGAATATGTCATCATTTGAATATGTGTGAATGACCTTTTATTATTTTACACTTAATATCCACTTATATTGGGTTTATTTATAGTTGTAACATATAATTATGAGATTGATTTATCCTTAGTTTAAGGATACCATCTTTATAATGGATTTCATCTCAATTTACATTTCCATTGAGACTTCATTGTTGTTATGCACCAATTCACTCTTATATGGTGTATATACTGTCCTTTGGAATATTATATCATGAATCCCTTTATTCTCATGATATTATAATGTTTTGATTAAATGTTATTCCTCAATTATTGTATTCATGTGTCTGTAATTTTGTTAAAAACCCTTTAACTAAAATATCGTTTTAAATGTTTTAATGATTTATTCTTATAAATATTGCTCATTAATATACATGTTTTCGAAATGGTTTTAAGGATTTATTTATGTGGATATTAATGGTTTAAAATTTTAAAATCTTCAACATGGTACGGGACACTTTGATTTAAAAATCTATTTATTAATTATTTTAAATTTTTTTGAAAATGGCTTTTAGAATGGATTAATTATTTCAATATCTTAAAATTTTATATTGTTATTACAATGTGGGAATTTTATCTTTCGTTTATGATTAAGATATGTGGTATGATTATGTTATGGTTCTTGGGAATTGTTATGAAGATGGGTGGTTTCGTGATAAACTAAGGGCGGGTGAGCCCGATATAGCTCTCCAATGCATTGGGTAATGCGAAGGAGTTAAACGTTAAGGTTTCTCCAAAGAGATTTAGGGAACATACTATGATGGGTATTCCAAACGTAACCAAAAGGGTTACTACCTATGTTATAATGTTATGAATGCCTCAAGTTACCTTTATGTCTTATGATTTCTATGATTTATTCATGATCTTATGAGGTATGTTAAAGTGCTTATGTTTTATGGGTAAAGTATGATTTCATTCTTAAGTATATATATACTCATGTTTCCTTTCCATACTTTCTATAACCCTTACTGAGCTTTTTATGCTAATCCCAAGTTTTTGAAATGTTTTTCACAGGTCAAGGGAATGGTACATGATATGATGATAGTGTCAAGGAAGTGTCAAGAAAGAATCCATGTTTTATTATAAATATGTTTTCCTTGATGGGAAAAATGGATACTATCTTTTATGTAACCACTTTGTTTAAATTTGGAATGTAATGCATGTTTTATGATCTAATTCTCTAAAACTCTAAACCTGAAAAGATCCTCAATGTGTAATCTTTTAATAACTCAAGATTAAGTAAGGTTTAAGTCTGGGGACTTATATTTGGTATCAGAGGTCGGTTTAGATAACTTTAGAGGTTATAGTGTTGTTTAAGAAAAAGTGACAAGTTGTGTATAAACAAAATGGTTAGTATATTAGATGGAGTCATAATTTTTTTAAAGGTAGAATGAGATTGAGATAACTTGGATAAGTATATCTTGGTGTTTATCTTCCTCTTTTTTTTGATTGTTTTACTGATATACTCACACTGACCTTTTTGGTTTTAGTAAATGGCTGGATCTAGCAGGCACCAAAGTAATAGTGGATTTAAAGAAAACTGTGATGGTTTTATGAAATAACAACTGAATGATATGGGGGCTGCAATGAGAACTCTTTTGGTTATCCTCAACCAACTATTTGGAGTAATGATTAACCACCTGAACCATAATGATTTTTATAAGGCACGTATATGCAAGAAACAAATCCCTACGAACGTTCAGGTAAAAATCATAAAGGTGTGTATGTTCAAAAACCTATGTGTCAAATATGCGGAAAGAAACATATAGGAAAATGTTTCAAAGGGACAGAAAGTTTCTATCGATGTGGAAATGAAGGTCATAAAGCAAGAAACTGCCATGAAAAAAGGATGCATATAGTTGACTCTAGGAAAGGGAAAGAAGTTCTTTCTGAAGGATCCATTGAATGTTTTAAATGTGGTGTGCATGGTCATTATGCAAACACGTGTCCTATGAAGAAGATTCAGGAATTGGGTCACCAAGATCGTTCAAATATTCATTTACCAATACCTAATGCCATTCTGATTGAGGATGAAGAAACTGACAATGAAAAATGAAAGGTATGGATTATTTCTTAACATATGTTTCCCTATTATTTGAATCTTAGGATATGATTCATGATTTTGTTTGTAGGAAAGATGTTTTTCAGAATAAGTTGAAAAGGAATGGAAAATGTATCATGAATAATGTTGAATGAGTAAGAAGTCATTATATAATGGATTCAAGAGTTATGGTAGATTTTAGAATGGTGAAATTCTTAGATGTATTAAGTATCTTTTGATGATGGGGTTACATTAGAAGACTTTTTATAGTAACCCTGATGTTTGATATAAGAAAATTTTATTCAAGGAATAATTATCCTTTCTTTTGTGTAAATAGTTATAAAGAACCATTTGGGTTTATATGATCCTTGAATTTGAGGCAATTACTGGTTAATACATTTTGGGTTGAAAAATGGAAGTTATCAGATAACCTTTGTGGTTAAAATATGTTATGGTTATTTTTGATGAATTTATCTCTTTTTGAGGAATGTTACAAAATCATATAGTTTTTGAAAAGGGACAACACGCAGACCGTGTGACAACCTGTCGCGTCAGACGAAGATGTGGGAATCAAACCCACAACCAAAGTGCAACCGGTATTTATCGCCTACCACTGGACTACCTGAAGTCCCTGGTTAGTTTGAATGATTATTTTTAGTTAGATGATTTTATGAATTAAGAGTAAGTTGATTTTTGGTTATCAATGGAAATGATTAGCCTATCATGGAGGATATGTGATTAGGTTAAATACTTTTCAGTATGAGACTGTAAGAGTAACTGATGTTATTTTGGAGATAAATGTTAAAATCTATCTTAGGAGACTATGTGATTAAATCCTTCAGATAATTGGGTTTCAATCTTATTTTGGTTTACTTTGTATAATTTTATGGATAGATGTTTATTGAATGGTCTTTGTTGAACTTTGGGTTTTGTTTGACAAATTTTGGAGATTAAGAATAGATTTTTTTATAAAGGATTATCCTTTTTGGGTATTATTTAATCTCATACTAACCTTTTTGGTTTTAGTTTTGGTTAATGTCTAAAGACAAGGGAAGTATATAATTCTCTTTTGTGGATTAGGTGATTCTCTAGAAGTTGATTATAGCTCTCTTAATGGGAACAAGTCATCCTAAATACACATCTTTTGGAGAATATATGAGTTCGTGTAAGAAATCTACTAAATGTTGAAAGTCAACATGACAATTATGTATGCTTCATTATGTTTTAGATATGCTCATAAATAAATTCCTCAATGAAAATTAACTTAAAACAAAAATGTTCTCTGTTAATGTTTCCTACCGGGGAATCAAATACCGTTTAACCCATCACAAGTTTGTGATTTTCTTGTTGTTAAATTTCTCCTAGACATGTTTACTATCACTCTCCATCAGATCATGACCCTTTTTTTCCTCCATATCCATATTTTCATTCTTGGAATCCTAGTATGGGTTAACTCAGGTGAAATTTGTACTTCTCTCCCATTCTTTTAAAGTGATAGTTTTACTGACTATTGTTATGATGTGGGATTTTCAGTGAAGTTTCCAAGCCCAATTTTAAAATAGCGAGGACTCAATTCCCAATAGGGGGGAAGGATGTAACACCCTAGGTAAAAAAAGAATATGACATTTTCATATTTATCCATATTTTTGAATAAAATATTAATATTACTTTAAAGGAATGCAATGCTCGAGGGCGTACCCAATACACAACAATGAGTTTCTTTGAAATCTTAGGTTGCACTCTAATAATAAAATAATATTATTTTAAAAGGTAGTTAACGCCTAGACGTTGTAATGGCGGGAATGCATGGAACTAACTACAAAATGATTATATATGTTTGTCAAATATTTTTACTTTTATCCAATAAATGTTGGAGGCTTAAGATGCAAATGAATCCAATTTTAAGCATAAATATTCTAATATTATTTAAAAGGTCGATTAACCGCCTTTTGATGGAGAACCCTTTTTAAATATACTTTTGACAATTTTATATGTTGTATTTGACAAATTAAAATCTTTCTTTAGAATCTGCACATAAACATTTACTTTGTGTAAAAGTTTGTTATTTTTCGGATAAGGATCATTTTTATTGAAAATGTTGCATTTTAATTCAAAACCACCTTTTAATCTGATTTATTTATATTTATAGATTATATTTTTAATTTAGATTAAAGTTTATTTAGAATATATTTTTACCATTTAATCTAATGGTGGTCATTGGAATAAATTTCACTTTGAAATTGGACTTAAACTAGTGTCAATCTTTTAATAGAAATTGTTTCTTAAAAACACGCCATTTGTTTTGACAGCGGAAATTAATTATTAAATTAATTAATTCAACATATATGTTTTGAATTTTGTAAAATAGACATCATTTTTGAATTCGGAAGATCAAATATATCTTAGCGTGAATTTTTGGTATTTTTCTGAAAAACTTTAATTTTTGATGAATAGTGAAACCACTAAGTGGTAGTTTAAAAACTGATTTTTTGTTTATATGAAAGTTTACCACTTCTGTAATTTGAATTTCAAAAATCCTACAAACATGGTTGTTATTAGGGTGTAAAATGTGGTTCAATGGGATTAAAATAATTTTTTGGTGAATAGTAACTTTTAAGTTTTTAATCGTGATTAGAGGTAATTAGTGTAATTTAAGGTAAAAATAATGTTATAATAATATGAAATGACCTAGAAACATTTCCTACCCTCATTGGATGTGTCATGGCCGACCAAGACAATCCATGAGTCAACTCGGGGACCCCATGGAGCCACTTTGTTAGGAAAACGACATAAATTACTTTTTATTTAAAGTTAAAATAAAAATGTCACAAGCATGAGTTTTTTTACTAAAATAATTTTTAAATGGGGTTATACAAGTCATATTTTTCACTATAAATATTCATTAGAAATATAAAAATATTTCTTAAATCATGATAGTTTTTTTTATAATTTTTAGACATTAAATAAATGAAATTATTTATGACATCATAATGATGCAGCGATTACCTCATTAATAAAGGATTTAAATAAAATAAAAATATAATGTTAAAACTATAAATTAAACTTGTCAATGACCTATTGGATGAGTATATTTAGAACTATTACCACATTATCCTCGAAATAAATCAATGTGGGACCTTTAAAATATGAAACTCATTTGAAAATAAAGTAACATTTTGTAACGTTCCAAGAGTGCCCCTCCTCTCCTCTTATAAAAGGCCCCTACCTCTACCACCTTACCCAAACCTCTCAAGATTTTGGCTCTACCAACCCTACTCATTTTGTCTCTCCACATCCCTCTCTTACTCCTAGAAGCCTCACTTTTTTCCGAAGTATTCCCAAGGAATCCTTTGAGCTCAAATCAAAGAGAGATACCCGATTTTAAGGTAATGTCTTCACTTGTGTTCTTTTGTTTTATTTTTCTTCTCCAACCACCTGAACTCTTTTTATTCATTTGTTTTGTAACAACTATAGTATATTCAATATACTATGATGTTGTTATAAGAAGGATTCGAGATACACTTACACACACCTACATCTAATGGTTAAATAACATACTATTTCTGTGGATGGTGAATTTCTGCCTCACGAAACGATGATTGTTCAATATTCTTTTAACACCCTAAAAGGTGGCCATTAAGATGTAAATATATTTATATATGATATATAATATGTTTATGTTTTACTTAAGCTTCTGTATTTTACATTTATGGCATACCTTTATGGTTTCCATTATGGTTAAACGTGATATCTTCATTTTAGGAAGTGCCGACTACCGCCCCCTCAAAGTGATTTGATTCGTTAATACCATATGTTGTACGATTTAATGATATTATATATGATAACATACTGGAATTATAATAATATTATGTATAATTATGTTTTAATTCCATTAAATAAGAAATAGAAATGGAATTAGCGTTCCTGCATATGTACGACTTACCGTCTCCATGAACGGTGCATTTCATTTCTTATCTATAAATGTTATGTAATATTATAAATGCATGTTTATAATGGGTATATATGATATATATGATATCTAAATAATGAATATAATTCTAGATATAATATATATTTTACCACATGAACAACTTGTAATTATAAAGAGTTTATTTTTGACTCAAGTAGCAATGATCTACAAAATGACCATTATTAACTTAAATAATTACATAGTGTTCATAGCATGGTAGTAAGTAATATAAAAGGAATAATGAACTTGAAAATGGTTTTTAAGAAAGTATAAATTAACTCAAGTTTGTTATTCAGGAGGTTAATGACCGATGGAGTCATGTCGGACCCGAGGTAAGGGATCCTACCCCTCTCTTTCTTTTTCAGTACACTCTTTTATGTCATTCCTTTTAAGATCATCTTTCTTATGATTGGGATGTTCTTTTATACTACTCTTTCTGTAATTTTTATGTTAATATTATTAGAGACCCTATTTTATCTCATCAATCCATTTTGGAAGTGTTAATTGGCACCGTTAGGCTGCCGAAATTTCATAAGGGGCTTTTTATCTCACTTTGTGTTTTCAGGAGATTCATGCTACATTTGCCAATATTTCCATTGTGAGTGGTGTATGTACTGTCCATTATTCTAAAATTTGTGTAACATACATTCTTTTATGTGTATTTATATCAATGTTTTATAGTCCTTCTTTCATGGGGTGTACGTTTCGAACGTTACCCAAATCGGTAAGGGAACCTTTCACCCTCCTTTTTTTAAAAGACTTCTTTTGTTATGTCTTTTAATTTTCATCTTATTATATGGGGATATGTTATTATATATCCTTATTACCGTAAATTTTATGTCCAAGTGATGAGATACCCTTTATCCCTCTCATCAACTCTATTTCTAAAATTTGATGTGACGCCGTTAGACTGTCAAGGGAACTTCTTAACACAATTTCGATTTCTTTGGGTTCAACATATAGTTATTGAATATGTCATCCTTTGAATACGTGTGAATGACCTTTGATTATTTTACACTTAATATCCAATTATATTGGGAGTATTTATATTTTTCACACATAATTATGAGATTGATTTATCCTTAATTTAAGGATACCATCTTTATAATGGATTTCATCTCAATTTACATTTCCATTGAGACTTCATTGTTATTATGCACCAATTCACTCTTATATGTTGTATATACTGTCCTTTAGAATATTATATCATAAATCCCTTTATTCTCATGATATTAAAAGGTTTTGATTAAATGTTATTCCTCAATTATTGTATTCAAGTGTCTCTCATTTTGTTAAAAACCCTTTAACTAAAATATCGTTTTAAATGTTTTAATGATTTATTCTTATAAATATTTCTCATTAATATCCATGTTTTCAAAATGGTTTTACAGATTTATTTATTTGGATATTAATGGATTATATTGATAAAAGATTAAATGTGGTATGGGACACTTTGATTTAAAAATCTCTTTATTAAATGTTTTAAATGGTTTTGAAAATTGTTTTTACAATAGATTCATTATTTAAATATCTTAAAATGTTATATTTTTATTGCAGCGTGGGGATGTTATCTTTCCTTTATGATTAAGTTATGTGCTATGATAATGTTATAGTTCTTGGGCATTGTTATGAAGACGGGTGGTTCCGTGATAAACTAAGGTCAGGTGAGCCCGATATAGCTCCCTAATGCATTGGGTAATGCGAAGGAGTTAAACGTTAAGGTTTCTCCGATGAGATTTAGGGAATATACTATGATGTTTATTCCAAACATAACCAAGAGGGCTACTCCCTATGTAAGAATGTTATGAATTCCTCAAGTTACCTTTATGTCTTATGATTTCTATGATTTATTCATGATTTTATTAGGTATGTTAAAGTGCTTATGTTTTATGGGTAAAGTATGATTTCATTCTTATGTATATATGTACTCATGTTTCCTTTACATACTTTCTATAACCCTTACTGAGATTTTTATGCTCATCCCAAGTTTTTGAAATGATTTTCACAGGTCAAGGGAATGGTACATGATATGATGATAGTGTCAAGGAAGTGTCAGGAAAGAATCCATGTTTTATTTTAAATATGTTTCCGTTGATGGGAAAAATGAATACTATATTTTATGTAACCACTTTGTTTAAATGTGGAATGTAATGCATGTTTTATGATCTAATTCTCTAAAACTCTAAACCTAAAAAGATCCTCAATGTGTAATCTTGTAATTACTCAAGATTATGTAAGGTTTAAGGCTGGGGCCTTATATTTTTAGCACTGAAAAAGGAAAATTTTAGCACTGTTAAAGGGCTATGTTTTACTAGTGACTATTTATATTATATTGAAATATATACAAAAAAAATTATTCTAACCACTTATAAAAGGGGCCTCTCACCACCCCTTCAAGAGATATCTCATTTCATCTAGAATCACATTTTTTGAGCCTATGCTTACAGTATATTTGTTTAATACCTCCATTTCCAATGAGTCTTCTAAGAGATAGATCATTTCGTCTACGTGAGTAATTTTATCTAAATTATATCCTTTTATTTTTTCTTTATGAAATATAATTTTATAATTCTTATATAATGACATTAATATATTTTCTATATTGAATTTTATTATGAAAATTTAATAACTATTTACCACATTTCCCCATCTCTCTTAAAGAAAATGAAGTTGTCATTCATACATTGTGTGGACTGTTGCCTCCATGAAGTGAAAAATTATGTTTTCACCAAGGCCTCTCTTTACTTATTATAAAGGTGAAATTAAATAATAAATGTAAAATCTCTAATAGAATTATGATCTTGAAGATATAAATTGTAATTCATCTTCATCCCCCCACATTCTTTAAGAAATGAATACATAAAAAATGCATAGTGTGGACTGACACCTACATAAAGAAATGCATATCATTTATCATATAGTTTATTTATTATTTATTTAAACCACATAAAATTTAATTAAACAACTTAGAAGAGTATTAATATTATCATTATTCTTATATAATTATGATATTAATCCAAAATAAAAAACTTTCATAATCATAGTGATCTATTATTTATTTTATGTTCCTGTTTAGGTCAGTCAAACCACAAAATTAACAATACTATAAAATATTATAAGGGATGAATATAGAAACATAATTGCTGATAATATATTATAAAAATAATAATATTTTTTAATTTTTATTCTGTAATAAAATACTTAATCTAAACTCATTAATAAAGGTACAGTCACATGTTTGTAAAAAATGGTCAAATCATGTTAATCATTGATTTCATCTTCAAGGTTCATTAGAAAAAAATTCCATTGAATGAAATAATTACATTTCAAATTATTTTAAAACATCAATTATAATACAGTTCATGATCTATTAATGGTGATAGTTTGGAAAATATTGAAGAAAAACTCCACTATTACAAAATCTAGTTCAAAATGATCATGATTAGTCACACACGATATTAAAAATAGATAATAAATTATTAATATAAATGTATAGAATAATTATAAATTATGTATATTAAAGTTTATATATATAAATACATTTCATAATAGGTTGTTAAGATGATTATTTTTTTATTCAGAGTGTTCATGAATTTTTTTGGCATTCGGGATTTAAGGAAAGAGTTTGTTGTCTCATATTTTCATCCATTAATACATATTCCTAATTAGGCACCCTATTTTATTTGATATGGTGCGTATAATTCCATTTTTTTGTCATTATCCTCTAATTATTCATTGAATTTAATTTTTTATTTTAAATCATATCTTTTAAGGGGGTTTTCGTGAATGTTTCTAATTTTGATAAGATTTCTTAATATCATTTTCATCTCATGATACATATTTAATATTTCACAAATTTTTTTTATATGGTGTATTAACTAACTTATTTATTTCATATATAAATATATCTTCGATTTCATGAGTTTTTAATGTCTATTTCATTATTTACCTCTCAAGGTCTGTTGATTTTTACATTACAAATACCTATAAGATGTTTTAACCTATCTCTTTTTCAAATAGTGAATACTTTAGAAATATAATATATATAAGGAATTTGTATAATTATATATAAAAAACATTATCATTTTATAATTCTCTAGTAATTTTTTGGGTTTTAATTTGTCTTCTCCTTATTTCATTTTCCCCCACGAATCATTATTTTTCCATTATAAAGAAACTGACCCCAATTTTTCATTTCGATCAGGAACCTCAATTTTTTTTATGTCCATGATCATTAAATGATTTTTTGAATGTATTATACATGTATAAATAATTTATTATGTTTATTTCCTAATAATTTTTCTCTTTAATGTTATTTTATACTAAGTGACATTATAAATGTTTTAAGGAAATATTTTAACAACTTCTATATGGTTCGTTTTAATCAATGTATGAAAAGAACTAGTTTTTAATGTTTTATTTATTAACACATCTTTCCACCACACATTTCACTTTATATGAAACCATTTATCTATATATTTATGATTTAAAAAAGATTTTATTTTTCTCCTAGAATTATAAAATATTTTTTAAAAATAATTATTTTAAGATATCAATGATATTTTTTATTTATAAAGTGAATTTTGTATACTACTTAAAGGTATTATTCACCTAAGACAATGTATTTTTATATATTTTATTCTTGATCAAGGATATTTTTCCAATTATACCATCCACCTCCTTTATACATATGTGTTCTATAATTTTATTTTTTTAACTAATCAGATGAGCCATAAAATCTTTTTTCTTGCCAAATAATCCTATGTTATAAGCATGATTTTCCTTCAAAATGACTTTAAATTGTGTATAAAATATATTTTATTCCTTTTATTGTAGGTTATTAACATGGATTCCATACATCAATTTATTGGGGAAAATTTTTAAATTCATATACTTATTATTCTAAAATGGGTGTTTATTGATTACTTAGTAAATTTGATTATGTATTGATCAATAATCCAAATTCTTCCTCTTGATGTCTTATGTTATGTTATTTAATGGAAAAGTATTAATAAATCTGTATGTTTATATATAAATACTGATTTATATTTTATACTAATTCATGTTGAAAATATATTTTATTATTATTCATCTCTTTCATATGGTGAATGCATTGTATTTAAAGAAGTAATGAGTGGGGCATGATATTATATAGCCTCTTAATGCAATGAGTGGTATCATGAGAAATTTTTTTTATTTGGTTGATACCTCCCCAATGAAAGAATGATGTCTTGGTTGATAAATTTATAAGAAGAATTATGTCTTAGTTTCAACCTTGATAGAAATAATGATGACCTAGTTGAGGCCTTAATGGTAAATTATGTCCAAAATTATTCTTTAGATAACTAGTAATTAATTTATAATTTTCTATATGTGTAACACCCTAATATTCTATGAAACATTTTCTTAAAGAAATTTAATAACTTCTGTTGCATAAAACATAGGGTACAAATGCACTACAATCTATTGAATGTTATAACCTTGAAGTTAAAATAAAAGGAATGAATAGTATTACCATTTTATAAAATATATATATATATATATAATCATTTTTTTGACATTCATCCAAAATATTTTAAAGGGATTAGATAAAAATGAATCAAATTTTAATCATAAAAATCTATATTTTTCTTAATGAAATTATCTCCCATTTTAATGGGACAGTTGTCTTAAATATTGTTTTTGACACTTTTATAAATTATATTTGAAAACATAAATGTATTAAATTAAATCAGAATATAACAAATTTATTTCCTATGAATTTTTGATTTTTTTTTTGAAAATTCTAATTGTTTGATGAATAATGAAAAACACTACATTTTAATTGAAAACAATTTTTTCCTATAAATAATTTATAGTTAAAATTTATATTTTATTTGTTTTAAAGTAAAATTAGATAATTTTTATATCATTTAATCCAATTTATTTTACTATAATCAATTCTAATTTGAATTCAGATACAGATACATTTTAATCGACTAAACATTTTCACTTTAAAAACATGTTTTCTCATTCTATCAATGAGGTTTTTTTAATTAATAATGGAAAATATTTTATTTTGAAATTTTAAAAAATGGATTACATATTTTTAATAATTGGTCAAAATTAGGTAATATTTTTTATATTTTTGGACATTATGAATAGTATCTTTTGTAATTCTTTATTAACGAGGTTGTAGGTAAATCGAGTAATTCAGTGAAAAAATATTATTATAAATATTATAAAATTACCATAAAACTTGTCAACGTTTTATTTAATGAGTGTGTGTCTATAAAAATAATCTTTGACATGTAATAATAACATTTGTAGGCCACATGGATGAGATTATGACATTTATTATATTTTATTAAAAGAGAAGTCAAAGATGTCATACTCATATTTCCAATAACTATACCATTTTTAATATATGGGTTATACAAAATATAAATTCAAATATAAAAGTTAATTTTAAAGTTAAAATATTTATATTTTTTATGAAAATTTATTTTTAATTTTTATAGAATATATAATTATATTAATGGCTTACACACTGATGATGGAATAATTATTTAATTAATGGAAATATGAAATAAATAATTTTAAAAGTATCTAAATGAATATAATTTGTGATAATTAATGTCATAAACGTATTTTATAGATACATTTTATCAAGTAGTGATTTTCTAGAAGTGCTGTTTTGATGATATCATATTTTATGGATTTTTTTAAAAGTCAATGTACTGAATTGTATTAAAATTGTCATTGATGTTATATTAAACAAATAGTATTGTATTTAATGATATAAAATTCATAAAAAATATAAAATTCGGTCAAAATATTGGGATAATGTTTAAACTATCATTCATGACTCATTTATTCTTATTTTTTCCTTTTATATTTACTATATTAACATTTAAATAGTAAAAACACAAGTTTTCATGGTAATAGTTAAAGGGTTTAAATAACCGTTCAAATCAAAAGATAAGGGTACAAATATGACCTATACTTGTATAAAAATTATTGTATGAGAATATTTCAACCCATATTCATATTTTCTTTCAAATATATTACATTGTATCTATTTGAAATTCAAAATTCATTTATATTAATTAAATACTTTGGGAGTTACCAAAAGTTCACCTCACCCCAATTTTAAAAGGGAACCTCCTTTCTCACTTCCTCACGCCACTTTCAGCCTTATATATTGACCAAACCCTGAACATTTCTCATCCTAACATCCTTCTCCATGTTATTGAGGTCCTAGACTTCCAAATATACTAACTCCAGATCCCTTGAGATAATATCAAAAGGATGTCCATCGAAGAAGATATAATTGTTTTACCAACTCATCCATGTTCATTTATTCATATAAAGTATCTTGATTAGTTGTTTCCATTATAAATAAATAAATAAATTATAATATATTATGATTATCGTACAACCATATTCTATATTTTATTTATGAGATAATAAATGAAAGCATCGTGCGTGCCTACATACGACTTACCGTCTCCACAACATGGGATTTTTTTTTCATCACCAATTTACTTGGATGATAATAATGATAGAAATAATGGATATATATAATTATTATGAAATGATATGGAGTCTGTATAATTAATATATCATACAATTCCTTACCCTTTAACCGTTATGGGAATGATAGTATCACTTGCGCGTATATATGACCTACCATCTCCAAGATGTGATGTGACACATTTTTTATGTTCACCTTTCAAGAATGATTAAAAAATTTATATAATTAATAAATACTATATCTATGACTTCAATATAATTATGTATATGATATAATTGTTTCTTATTCATAATTATCATGGATTATAAGAGAAAAGATGCATAAAAAATGAAGCAGTTAATAGCTGAAACATGGGTAAAAATGAAATAATATTAAAGAACAGGTTATACGATAACATAATAGGATAATATATGATACCATAAATATTAATATGGTTATGGAATAGATTAAAACATTATTTAAACCATTATAAAATCATTTTAGATATATATTAAAGAATTGAGACCTAAGGTAAGAGTTATTTCACAATCTCATTATTATTCAAGAATGTTTGTGTTTAAGTCTCCACTACGGAAGATTTTTCTTCAATGTCCATGTATTCTAAAAATGTTTTTAAAATGGATTTTACTATTACCAAAAATGATTTTATTATATTTTTATCCATGTTTTAATCTTTATAAAATAGTTTGAAAAGAATGTTTTTTGCCATTTTCCAAACGATGTACTTTTTGAATTTTTTTAAAAAATAAGGTAGGAATGTTTTCTTAACTTATACAAAATGAGTGGGTTTTTTACAACACCACTAAAACTTATTGTTTTAATATTCCTATACAAGTTTAGTTATTTATTTTCAAAGAAAATATTTTTCACTTATAATTGGGTGAATTTTTAAATAAATAATTTCAAAATAAAACGGTATTTCTCTCAAAAAAATCATTGATTTTATTAAAGTAATTTCGTTTATGTTAATATCCTCTATTGAATCATATTTTTAATTGCAGTTGATATCTTATATTATCAATTACCATATTTCACTGAATGGTTTATGTTTTAGTGTGACTGTGGATGTGGTATTTTGATACCATTTATTGTTTATGGTTAAAGTATTCACATATCATATACTAGTTATAATACGAATGTTTATATTGGTTATATTTCAACCATTTTATAAGAGAAATTAATGGGTCTTTATAAGTGTTGGGCGTAGCCCAATATAGACCTTCGATGCATCAGTAGGTCTCATGTGACAAACTAGTTTAAGTTTTTTCTAATATATTTTTCCGATTATTTATGGTCTCTTGGAAAAAGCCTTGATGGTATGTTTATGTGGTCTCAAATTATACATGATGTCTTTATGAGATCAGTTATTGTTAATTCATATGATTATTTGATTAGTATAATATCCATGGTTAAGTATCTTTCTCTTGACATTATTTATATAACATTAGTTGATCAGCTTTTATTGCTTCCATATTATGTTCATGATTATGTTTCAATGGAATGAATTGTTAGTGATTCACATTGCCTTATTCTTTATGTTAATTTATAATAGCTTACCCTATAGGATTCTCATAACTCAGCATATGTGGTTGCCCCATTGATAGGTTTTATTTTATACAATGGATTATAAGATATATATTATGTCTGATATGCATGGGTAATCTTGGAGAATAGGGATGTTTCCAATGGAGTTTATTTGTTTCATTCTGTTTCATGTCATAATGTAAAACTTTTGATTGTATATTGTTTCTCATACGTAATAAACTATTAGATCCATTGAGATATGATCATTTGTATCTATAACGAATGTAATTTTGTAACTACCAACTCTGGGATAATCGGTTTAGAGTCTTTACTCTTGGTATTATAGGACGTTTAATAGAAAATTTGGACTCTATATTTAGAAAATATATGTTATGAAAATTGAAACTTATAATGTAATTTCATAATATACCCTATGTGACTAAGCATATTATTTTTAGATTATCTATACCTAAATTTTCAATCAATGTTTTTTGTTTTTCTAAGTAAATATTATATATTATGATTCATCATATAATATAGTGTAATCCACTATTTAGAAATGGTTCCTAGGTAAGGAATGAAAGATATATCAATATACATAATCCATGTAGTGATTTCCCTCCGATGTAAGATATTGAATTTGTTTATGGAGTTGCAACCGGTTCCCAATATATTATAACTATAGCAGGACATCTCACTTAGGTTATGATATATAACCTTAACCATATGGATAATATTTATCCACAAATAAAGGAATAATATTATACCACTTAATAATTTTTCAACCTCTACCATTCAATGGGACTAAAAATCCATTAGTAGTTGAACAATAGATACATTCCTTATAGATGATATATTTTTTTATTTGGATGTAATAAAAGGCAGAAGGTTCTAGTTGTAGTTTTTCATTTCTCAAGAGATATGGATCAATGGTGTTAGTTGATTCAAGGCACAAATGAGGAATAATAAATAGAAAAAATGTAATGGAAGGATTTTGTGGAAGTTTTCTTGGAAAAATATATCCCTTATGAATAGGGAGAAGATATTTGGAGAATATTTTTGAATTTGGGGAAAAATGAGGATGATAATTTTTCTATATATGAATAAAACTTTTCAAGGATAACAATACATGATAACGACTATATATGTAATTCAATTAGCAAGATAAATCAATTATTTAATGGGTTAAAACCTTTCCTATAAAGGGAAATGGCTCTAAAAATTTCTCATCATGTGAAATATAGACTCGTGTGCTATCAATGAAGTAAATAATTCTTTAAAAAATATGAATTTAAGGGAAAGTAAGAGAATAAAATAGAAGCTAAACATTCTAAAAAATAAAAAAAGGAAAAGGGAACAAGGGATGATGTGAATTTACATCCCATAATAAATATGAAAAGGAAATTCATGGAATATGTATATTAGGAAGACAAGCCTTTTATAATTGTAAAGAAAAAGGACACCGGGCCCATGAATACTAAGGGAAGAAAAAATCAGGTAATGTGAAGTGCTACTGTCTTAAAGATCTCAGAAACTATACACATTAATGTCCTAATAATCAAGGAAACTTTCCCTAGAAAAGGTTAAGGGTGAAAGACAACGAATATGAAATCATTAAAATTGATGTTGAAGTTCCGAATGATTTGGTGGATTGTACATTAATATTATCCTAAAATTTATCTACTAACTTATTTGATTCTAGATTATCACATTTGTTTATATCTTCCTAGTTTTTCTAGAAAATTAGAAATTTCCCTTTTGATTTGATAAAGGATTTATCAGTCAAAACCCTAAGGGAAATATCATTGCAATATAGATGTGTCACATAGTCCACTTTATGTCACATTAATATTATTTAATCTCTGGAAATGTCATCATACCTATAATTGACATTTATATAGTCCTCGGTATGGATTGGATTTCAAAATATGGTATGAAAATTTATTCTAATAAAAATAAAATTATGATTTATGAGGAGGATATATAATTACTTTACTTAAGAGAAGAAAATTTATCATTTGATTATTATTAAGATCCACCAATAGTAGCTATAAATAATGAAATTATTTTGGAGTAAGATCAAACAACATCTAGGGTTGAATAAGGTAATCATAAAATTGACAATGTACCTGTTATAAAGGAATACATTGATATATTTCCTGAAATGTTAGCTAGACACCCACAAATCATGAAGTCAAGTTTTCTATTGTATTAATCCATGATTCAAGACTAATATCAATGTTTACCTATAACATGTCCACACTATAATTAGTGCATTTGAAGACACAACTAGAGGAGTTACATAAAAAGGAATTTATTCCCCCTTGTATTTCTCCATGTGGAACCCCTGCTCTCTTTGTTGAGAAGAACATTTAATCCATGGGGATATGTATTGATTATAGGAAAATAAATTCTATAACAATAAAGAACAAGTATCCTCAACCTCACATTGATTCTTTATTTGATCAATATCATGTTGCTAATTTTTTTATAAATATTTACCTTTACTTTGTATATCATCAATTGCGAGTAAAAAAGGGGTAAATCCTAAAAAAAACTTTTTAAATGAGGTATAGACATTATGATTTAATAGTAATTCCATTTGGATTGAAAAGTCGCCCTCAATTTTTATGGATCTAATAAACAACGTAATCAAGGAATACGTTGATGATTTTTTATGGTATTCATTAATGATATTCTGGTGTATTCTGAATGATATAGAGACCATTATAATCACTTTTGTATAATTCTTGATTCTCTCCTAAGGAAATAGTTGTATTTATGTATTTAAAAAATTTATTTTCTAGGACATATTTTTTCGAAGGATATAATCTATGTTGACAATGTCAAGATAATTTCAATCCAAGAATGGCCTGCACCAATAAGTATAATAGAGGTATGTAGTTTCATTGGTGTAGATGGTTTCTATCAGATTTTCATTCAGATTTTTTTCCGATTAGCCAAGACGTTAACCATGATCACACGGAAAGGGTTTAATCTTATATAAAAAAATAATGTGAAGAATGTTTTCAATAATTAAATTGAATAATGGTCAATACTATGATCTTGAAATCACTATTAAGAAATGGTGCATTAATTATTTATAACTATTCATTAAGGAAAATAATTGGTTGTGTCCTTATGAAAAATGATAGAGTAATTTCATATGTATATAGGTAGTTAAAAATTCAATAACATAACTATCCAAAACATGATGTTGATTTAGAAGCTCTAATCTTTTATTTGATGATATGGAGACACCATCTCTATGGTGAAAGATGTGAGATATATACAGATCATAAGATTTTGAAATATATCTTATCACAAAAATAATTTAACATAATGAAAATGAGATATATCTACCTACGATTAACATACATTGATATTAAAATATTTTATATGAATATTCAGTACATTACAAAAATACATGCCCAAGGACCATAATAGTTTTCTGTATTTGAAATCATTGAATGTATTCTTCTAATTGGTAAAAGATCTTCAACATGTTCTTAAAGATCTTCTAATTTAGTACTCCAACTTATTTTTTTCATAACATGAATTAATGATAGATAATAAATGGTTTATATTGAACAATATTTAAGCATAAATAATAAAAAACATTAATCATAACATGAACATAAGGGTATGAGAACATATTCCTAACATTTTAAGATCATACCCTATAGAAAAATATTATAATAATCAATCAAGGCATAAGTATTAGCAGTTAATAAGACAAGAATAAAAAAATAATAAAGACCATAAACTATATGATTATATAAATGAAAAAATACATATAATTTGTGGAAGATTCATAAACATATAAAGTCATTCCCTATAAGCCATGGATTGTTTCAAAATACATATTAGATAAATTCATGGGGACTACATATACTGCGTGGGACACAACACTAACCCTAGTTGTAGTCCTCCCTTTGTAAGGGATGGGGTTTCCCCATATTCCCATAGTGGATAGAGTTTCTCCATATTCCCATTGTAGATTGAGTTTCCCAATCTTCCTATAGTGGAATTGGTTTCCTCATCACCCCATAGTGGATGAGGATACACCTGTTTCTATTTTTGGTTCAAGACCATAAACTTTTTTTCATATCATTATCTCATGAGATATAAACCTTTACCTAATAAATAGAAGGGATATATCGATCCCACACATCTCATAATAAAATCATACATACAGTTGAAACAAGATAATAAAACGTTAATCATTTACTGATCTATAATAATATATGGGTTTAATTAACATCACATCATAACCATTGAAATGATATAGGTATCATCAAAATTTCATAATATCATTACCTGTGGAAAATATAGAGTCCTCATATTTTTTTATCAAATAATATCCCATGAAAAGATGAATGTTTCAAAATAATATAACCCATGGAAGAGAAAAATTTATCACAAACATCATTCCATTAAAACATAAACCATTAAAGATAGAATTTGAATGATGTTCTTGGATTATTCCCTAATAAATAATAAACTATAAAAATGTATTCCATATTATATATAGAAGGATTTTAAATTATCACATGGAACATATCTTATGTTAAATTTCCTCACTTTAAAAATCATTCTTATAAAACCATTTCAAAAATATTTTTCTTATAAAAAAATATTACCATTTCATTTTAAACATTTGTTTTGGAAAATATCCATTCTTATTTGAAAAATTATTTTTAAAATATAATGCTTTTTTGAAACCATTTTTTTGAACATAATCTTTAAAACTTTTAAAGGAGGCTAGAAAAAAAATTTGAAAACATTTTTCCTCGAAAAATTAAAATATATGCGTGATTTTTTTTGAAAACCCTTTTCCCTGAAAGCATATAAAATAATATTGAAAATATTTTTCAATTTTTTTCTTTATAAACTTATAATAGAATATTTAAAACATTTTGAAAAAATTATTACTTGAAAATAAATTGAAAACATAAATAGAAGTCTTGAAATCATTTTGAAAACACTTTTCAAGAAAATGGTCTTGAAAAATTACAAATAAATATTTAAATAAATTAAATCCTTATCTTTGATAATAAACTTTTAAAAACATATAAAAGAAGTTTTGAAAATCATTTAAAACACCTTTTAAAAAGAAAATATTTTTCAAAACCCATTTCAATGAAAACCAATTTAAATAAAATAAATATCGAGAATATTAATAAAATATTTTCTTAAATAAATCATATAATTTAAACCTCAAGTAAATTAAGGTCATTATATTGGGTAAGTCCATACATGTCGAAAGTTCCTTTCTCGCCTTAAATGTTTAGAAAAATTCTTTAGAAGGAAAACGAAAAGAATATTACTTTTCAAAACATTTTAAAAAAAAAGTAAAAAATGGGTAAAATTTTCCTTCAAACAAATAAGTATAATATTAATACATTTTTTAAAAGAGTTTTAGAAAAAGAATTTTTGAAAGAAAACATATTTCTGACTTAAAGGAGAAATAAAGGCATATTTTCAATTTTTTTTTCTTAATTTACATATGTAATAATGAGTGAAAAAATGGTAACAATATATTAATAAATAATTTCTGACCAGAGGATATGAAAATTCATATGTTTTATTAATAAATGGTTTATAATATTTTTTCTATTGATACATAATCATAAATAATCTGGATAAACAATAATATTATTTCAATACACTATTAGGGCTTGGTAACTTTGAATTATACTACCCATGTAAGAAAATGAAATTAAATAAATCTTAAAATATCATTATAAGAGTTATGTTCTTGGTATAACATGTAAAATGTTATTATATACACCCCATAAAAAAATATATGTGCATAACATGACATGTATCTCAAAGAAGAAAAATTGAGACAAAATTACATTACTGATTTGGTAAATTTTGAACCATAATCCCCATGAAATAAAGATCCTAAAATAGATATTTAAATAAAAATATATATAATTATAATAATAATATAACACATTCATTTATATTAAAAACCACACATATAATAAATAGGTGGTGATCATGGCTTGTGTCTCACAGAAAATAAAAGTGAGATGAGAAAACCCTTACATTATGTGTTGAATCTCTTCGTACCCATTCAAAAACCTTGAATAATAAATATAAATTTATTATAAATCAATCATAGAACCATATTATTTTATATAAAACCAGATATTATTTTATTATTACTTTATATTACCCTTTTATGAATAACTTAACATTAATGTTACTTTTCAGGAAATAATCGCTTTGTTTTTTTCATGTGTTTTGATTTGTTATATTTTTGGTCATATTAGTTATATCATGATATAAAGAATATAGAACATTATATAAATATTATATATATTTATTATATCAGTGTTTATATTAATATATAAAATATATAATTAAAAATGAAATACATCATTCATGAAGATGTTCGGTTATACGTACACATGAATGATGTTTCAGATTTATAGTTGTATGGAATGGAATAATGTAAATGAAATATATGTATATATATATAACATAATTATAGAATAAATTTTATTTTATATATATCATATATATTTAATTAACTCATCCTCAATACATTCCATGTAAAGTGTGAATGAATCGCATCACTTTGAGGAGGCCACCGCTATTCTTTTTTTATATTTAAAATGGCCGGTTTAAGGATTACCGGTACACGATACAATAGCATCCAAAACACCAAAAAACCATCCAAAACATTCAAATTTCAAATTTTAAAAGTTCAATGCAGGGCCTTGAGTTGTGCACCATCCACCGTACCACCCACCTATCCGCTCATTTGAGGAGGCGATAGTCCACATTTCCACAAATGAAGTTCTTATATTTACACATTATGTAAATAATTGACGTATGTTTTATATAAAAATTTTAGAATAATAAATACATAATAAATATCATATATATTATTAAAAAATATTGTTTTTACAATAATTCCCAACCATGCGAGGTGGTAAAGGGAAAATAAACAATATCATTTTGTGAGCCGGTAATTCTTTATACACAAGAACAGTAAGTTTGTTTCCCATTAGATGGAAGTGTGTGAATATTTTGGTAAAAAACATAAAAAAAATTCATTATATTTAGGATAATTATGTAATTTTATGATGATATAATAAGTACAATCTATGGAGTGATGGAATAAATAAAACTAAAGTGATTGTTGAAGAAGGTTACCTCATTTTTGGGTAACTCCTTTTCGTTTTCACAAAAGGACTTCCTTTGACCAATTCATGCCAAATGAGAGGAATCTAAGAGTGGGGATGGAGTTTGGTAGCCTATATGAGTAGAGTTATCATGACACAAATGGATTGATTGGTGTCAATAAGTGAGAGGGTTGAATATCCCTTTATAGTGGAGGAGGAGTGACATTCTTGTATAGTTTTGAAAAAGGTATTCCACCTTCCTTTTTTTCTATGACAAGTCACTCCAATAATGAAAAACATTATATAAAATAGATGATATCGTACAAATATGGCCATAATATTTCTTTTGGAAATTTTTATAGGTAATATTTTCCATTAAGTGTAATGTTTATTCCCTTGTTAGAACTATTTTTCTCTTAATCGATGTAATTAATTTTATTCACATTTACAAATATTTTTTCTCAAAAACTCTGTTGAACTTATTAGAAATTATAAATTATTCTAATAAAAAATATGGAATCCATATTTTAAATTTTAATCACAGAAATGGAAAAAATTAATTTAAATTTATTCCTGTAAACGGGACGAGACAACATGTTTTTAAGTTAAAAATGTTCAAATGTTTGGTATGTTTTATATCCAATTTCAAAGTGAAATTGATTCCAATATCCTAAATTATATTAACTTATGTATTATTTATCAAATTTATCTAAAAAAATCAAAAATATAATTTAATCTTATAAATACATTAGTGGAGAAAGTAGTTTTCGATTAAAATTCAACATTATCCACTATTCATCCAAAAATGAATCTTCATAGAAAAATAAAAAAAATCACCCGAATATGAATTTTATGATATTATTTCAAAAATGAATTTTATTTTTTAGATAAAAATTATAAAAATTTCAAAAATCATATTTAGAATTCGTTCTCTATTAAAAGGAGGTAAAATAACCTTTTAGAAAAAACACAACTAATTATTCATGAAATTTGATTTAGTTGTATTTTATACCTATAAAATTTATTGGATAAGTATAAATTTTTTTTGATGATTATAAAATATATAAATATTTTTAAAACATTAATCAATTTGTTTTTGTTTAAAATATTGAGATAGACTTTTGTTTGTATATAAAAAATAGTTTTCTTAGAAAAGTAATTTATTTATTTTTCTATAGTTTTTACATTCACTGATACTAATTAATAAAAATAGGATTTATTTCAATTACATTTATAGTGACCTAGACAAAAATACATGGATATTACATCATTTTAGATGAGTATTCATTACATTACAAAAATACATGCTCGAGGACTGTAATAGTTTTGTGTCATTGGAAACATAAAAATAAAAGATTCTATCATGGTGTAAGATCTTTAACATCTTTCATATATATCTATTAATTTAGTAATTCTTTGAAAAACCATTCTTCAGAACCTAGGAAAAGGAAACATAATAACTAGGCGAGCTCAGATGCTCAATATGGGTAAATAAAAGAAATTTGTAAGCCTAACATGAACCAAAGTGCACAGAACTTGAGCATAACTTTTTAAGATCATAACCTACATATTAGATATCATAATAAAGATGGGAAGTTCATAAGACATGAATAATAATGAAATTAAGAACATAATCCATGAAATAATATCATAAGAATAAAACATGGAATTTTTGAAAATAGATAACCATATAATATGATTTCCATAGTAGACATGGTATTATTTCCAAGACCATCTTGGTAGTATGGGTTCAGTACCTATAATAACATGGTATTCATGATTCACACCCATGGCCATATTAGTAGCATGAGTTCACTCCTCATAAAAAATTGTAAGTAATGGTTTAATCATACAGTTATCTTTGTCTATCTAATGAGATATAAATCATTACCCAATTCATTGGAGGGAGATATAGGTCCCACTCAACTCATAATGAAATATTATATACATGTTCCAAATCATCATAAATAATAATATCATATCCTATGAAATGAAATTGGTATTATAAACATGTAATCATATCATAACCTATTGAAAAGATAGGTTTCATAATACTTTCATTATTAATATAACCCATGAAAAAAGTGGGTTTTAATGGAAAATGACCCGTTAAAGAGAAACAAGTTTCATAATGAACATGCTAGTAAGTGTAACCCATTCATAGAAATAATATGAATGTAACGTTTATATCATTTCATTTAAGGGCATGTGTAACATCATCAAATGTCATCATAGACATAAAATAATTTTGAAATATATTTAAAAATATTGTTTTGAGGAAAATATCCCTTCTTTATTAAAAAGGGATTTTTAATACATAAAACCATTCAATAATCATTTTCATAGAAAATTCCTTTAAATCATACAATGGAAAATTAAAATCATTCGAAAATATTTTTCCACGAAAAATTAATAAAATCTTTAAACCATTTTTTTAAAACAATTCATTTAATACACATTGAAAAATTATACATAATTCTTGAAAATGTTTTGAAACTCATTTTTTCGAAAATACTTTGAAAAATTATTAATAGAGTTTAAAAACATTTTTAAAACTATTTTCCTTGAAAATAATATGAATACCTATAAATAAGGATTGAAATATTTTTACAAACCATTTCATTGAAAATAATTTGAAAACTTTTAAATAATTCATGAAAATGTTTTGAAAACCATTTTCTTTAAAGATACTTTAAAAACATATAAATAAAACATAAAAAATGTTTGAAACCCATTTTCCCTAAAAACATATAAAATAATGTTGCAAAAATTTTGAAGAGTATTTTCTTTGAAAATTCTAATTTTAAAAATATTTTCTAAAAAAATTCCTTTAAACATGAACAATAAGCTTCGAAGGATTGACGATAGGTAACACTTTACATGCCGTATGAGTGAAAAAGAACTTTCCTTTTTCATGCTAAAAAAGTTAGAAAATTTCCATGATTGGAAAGTAATAAGAATAACCTTTTTAAGACATTATTAAGTGAATAATGATTAAAATAGATTTATTTATTAGAGGATAATAGTATAATATTCTTGGAAATATTTTTTTCGAAAACATGGTTTTTAAAGAACACATATTTCTAAGAAAAGAGAGGGTAAATTCGTGCTTTCTTAAAAATATTTTCTTAAATTTCTTATGTACCAAAGAGTATAAAATGGAAAAAATATATGAATGTATCATGAATAACCAAAGTATAAGTAATTTCATGAATTTATTGATATATAGAACATAATAATTCATCAATGGAGACATAAACATAAACAATCTCGAAAAGTGATGAGTTTGTTTCAATAAACTCTTACCACATGGTGACATGTGATCACACTCTCCATGTAAGAAAAAAAATTACATGAATATTAAAATATCTTGAAAATAATTATTTTCGTGGTAAAATATGTAAAATTTAATTATATACACCTCAAGAAAATAATTTAGGTGCATAACAAAATATGGTTTTCAATGAAGGAAAATTAAGACAAAACTATTTTACCGATCTAGTAACTTTTGAAAACTAAACACCATGAAAGAAGGATCATAAAATAGATATGTAAATACCAATAAATTTTAGTATAATAATCATTTTAAATTGTCATGGGCAATATATACACCACATAGAAAGAAAGAGTGCTGGACATTTCTCATATTTCACAGAAATTAACAGTGAGATGAAATCCCCTTACCTAGTTTTTTGACTCTCTTCATTCTAGTACACCATACCAATATAATAAATATAGTTCATTGATACATATTTTATGTAAGAATATTATTATACATTATACCTTTTATGGTTTTATTATGACCTTATATTACCCACTTTTTAATGACCCTATGTTAATGTTTCACTTCGAGTAATATTTGGTTTCTTCATCACAATTGTATTAATTTAATATATCGTTGGTCCTTATGAATATATATTTATTCCAAAATGTAAATAATTATATTAACATCATTTATATCAATTATATTTATATTATAATAATATATTTCATAAATAATTGTGAAATGTAATACACTATTCATAGATACAGTAAGCCGTACGTATGCATGAACACTGTTTCCATTTTTATTATCATATTGAAATAGAGTATGTAAATGAAATTTATATATATATGTATATATATATAATTATTATATTATAATTATTATATCATATAATTTCACTAAACCAATACTTAATATATTCTATGTGGTTTGTGAACGAGTTACATCACATTGAGCTCTGGTAGTCCACACTTCCTCAAAAGAGATTATCGTATTAACACCAAATGGAAAGTAAAAAAGTTATTTATTGGAAAAAAATAATCTATAGTCATAATAAATATTATATATAATTTATATATATATCATGTTCATCATAATTTACACCATGATTGGTTGTAAAAACAAAATGAACAATGATATTTTCGAGAGGTAGTAGTTCACCATACACATAAACAATAGGTTTGTTACCCAATAGATGGTGGTGTGTATAGGTGTAGGATAAACCCTTAGAATAAAAAAATACTGGTGTATTTAGAATACTGTAGTTTTAACAGAATAATTTAATAAATATATTGGAGGTTGTGGATAAAGAAAATAAAAGAAAGGATCTTGAGAGAAGATGTTACCTCTTAATTTGGTAACTTCTTTTGGTTTGTGCCAAAATTATTCCTTAAGGTGCCTTCTGTCCATGGTAAACATTTTAGGAAAAATTGATGGAAGTTGAGGGATTGTTTGAGTATATTTTGGGTGTGCCAACTGTCATGAGAGGTTTGATGAATTTGGTAGATGTGGTGGACTTTTATAGGGAAGGGAAAGGACACACTTTGCATTTTTTAAAACATGTTAGGTGTACCCACGTATTTACCTAAAACACGTCATACCAAACCAACCAAACTCAAGAATGGATGGTTCATGGAGGAATAATTGACCTTATTAAAAATTATAAAATTATGATTATTCTGAATATATAATCTAGTTTTAAAATTATAATGACAAAAGTGGTAGAAATTAATTTAAAATTAATCCCATTAACGAGATGACACTGAAGGTTTTTAACGTAAAAACATTCAAAGGTTGGTATAGTTTTTATATCTAATTACATTGTGAAATTGGTTCTAATGAAATAAATTAGATAAATTGATAAATATATTACATTACAAAACTATCAAATGAATTAAAAATTTAATTTGTCCTTATAATCAAATTAGATTAGTTAAAATTTTTGAATTTGAATTTAGTATCTTTTAACTATTCATTAAAATAACAAACACTACATACAAATACCAAAAATTTGTACTAACCTAATTTTTATGTTCTTATTCTAAATTTAATGTTTATTTTGAAATATTAAATCTATAAAAGTTATAAACATTTTATTAATAATGGGATTTCCATTAAGTGAATTAAAAATGGATAAATAATAATATAGGGTTTTAAGCATAAAATTGGGTTTTTTCTTATCTTATGTATATCGAATCTATAGAATTAATAAAAAAAATAATTTATTTAATATATAAAATATTTATTAAATTATTATAACATACCTATTGTAATTAATTAAATTTACTAGGCTAAAATAACTTTGTAACTATAATTATATTTTCCTTTATTTTCAATCAGTTTTCATATTAATTTCTAATTATTTTGTAATCTACGAACTCATCTTATATTTGTGTAAAAAAACATGTTTTAATTATTTAGTTAATAATATTCATATCCATAAACTTAATGGATAGGCTATATCTCATTATAATAATATTTTAAATAATATATTAGAGTTAGAAAATACTCAGTCTGGTGTGTTATGGAAGACTAAGTAGGAATGTAAATCTTGCATGTAATATACACTAACCTTGTTGTTCTATGTTACATATGACAAGTTGGTTCCATGTGATAGAAAATTTTTACTTTGTGAAAAACTATTTTCACTGTTTCTTGAAATGAAAAATATTAAAAGATTAAATTAATTCAAAAAAATATTTCTCAAAATCTTGGGGTGTTACTTTCTACCCCCTTAAATTTAATTGCACCCTCAAAATTCATCTAGGTTATCTAAAATTTAATACTTGTGAGTTTCACTCCTAGAAACCCACATCATAAAAATTAATACTAATTCCTCCATTAAAAAGGTAATGTTGGAACCATAATAGTTACCCAAACTAATATATTACAAGGTTTCCACATAAGTGACATATGTTCAGAGTGAAGATTGGGTATGGTGGAAAAGTGTAAATATTTATAAGGAGTGATTGAGTTCATCAATAAAAAATTAGTTAATTATAATAGAAAATTTTAGGTACTCAAATTTGTAAAGTTTTGATGATTTATAAGGCCATTGGTTTTACAAAATTTAAGGTATTAAGAAAAAATTATGTTTTATCACTTTGAGAACATTTTTTATTTATTAACATATTTATATAAAAGAAATTTCATTATTATTTTTTAACTTTGATCAATTTATAATACATCCATTACCTTTGGGAATGAATTTCCAAAAATTAACATTGATTTATAAATCACTAAAATACACTTTTAACGAATCTTAAGGACGATAAAATAATGAAAAGGAAAATTATTTGTCAATGACAATTAATATATAAACATAAAAAGTAACACTTCTGATTCATCATTAATATTTATTCATTAAAAATAAATTCATATTAACTAGGACATCACATAGGCCTATGGTTGGCATGAAACCCTTATCATCCTTTGGAAGAGATTTATGAAATCAGATTAACATTGATTCCCCATTATATTACAATGTATCTCTTTATTGTCACATTCCAACCATGTGAATACCCTCATTATATATATTCTCTTAATACATTGTAAAAACATGAATTACCATAAATCCTTTTCAAATAAAACCATGATTATTTATTCCAAATTATATTGGATCTATTTTTTAAATAAAAAATGTATAAACTCCATCAATTCTAGCATAAACTACATATCAACAAGTCTTTATTTATTTTCAAAGTAATTAGTATCATCCGATTTAATTATAAATATCCCATATATCATTATCCATAAAACCTTATCTTAACATAAAGAACACATTAAGGGTTATATCACCTTAGTGAAAATATAACCTTTTTATTAAATCAATTCACCAGTCCATCAAGAACATTCAACATAAACTTGTAAATACATAGAGAAAAAAACAGAAGTAGAACAATCCTTGTATACTTTATCATTCATAAAATTTAAATCCAAATAAAAAAAACTTTGATGAATTATTCCATAATCCATTAATAATGATACCTATTCCTATTATACAATTCCTATTTACTTTCACATTTCATCCGTAGTCTCATCATTATCCACTGTGTAACCATTACTCGCACCACATTTCTGATTCTCTTCAAGAAATTTTTTCTTGGGACATTGAGTTTCATAATGACTATTTACTCTACAATTAAAAGAACTAACCACTGATGATGTCTTAGGGTGAAAAATATTATCATCCATATCATTAAAAAAACTCTTCATTTTTCAATTTTCTTCACTTTCTTTGTGTCCTTCTTTTACATAGTAAAAAAAATTCTTGTTCCTATAAGACATTCATTTGGTGATTATTTCAACATTATTTAAATAATTGAAACATAATCTTCTTTCCTCCAAGGTCTCTATTACCTAAACTCATAGAAAACACTTTCTTTCTATTCATGGGTGATTCTGAGAGTTGTTTAAGGTATATGTTGTTAATCATGTTCCAAGAAAACTGTTTAGCCAGGATCACACCATCTTTTAGTATACTGATCACCCCACTTGACTTATAATTAGAAAATCGTCCGTCACATTCAATGTTAATTCAGTTCCTTTTTCTTCCCAACATTGATTAAAACCCAATGTATAGTGTGTGTATTACCTATCACAGAAAAAGCCATGTGTCATGAAAAATATTAATTATAAGATTTCTAAATCATGTCACCTTACTAAATCTATGACACACAAGGTTCATCTTAGGTTATTCATAGCCTAATTATATTTAAAACCTTCATAATGGTTTGTGAAAAGTTTTTGAATTCATAAAGTATATCCCCACAGAGTATCAAACCAGGAGTACAATAAGACCCATTATTATTTACCAGATTACCCAGAATTTGTCTTGTAACATATTTTCAGAGTTTTACCCCTAGGTAAATCTATGCTAGAGCCACATCCAATTTTAGTATCCAGAAATAAATGTATTTCATAGAAACTACTAACTCTATCCTTTACAAAAATTCTATGACATTTTCTTATACATTAACTGATCCTTATAATTATCCTTAGAGACACCCATAGACATATCTTTAGGAATATACTTGGTATATCTCTAAAGTTTTATTATCCTAGTTTCCAATGGTTGACTAAATTTTCTTTTAATTCTATATATAGTGATACATGCATGACATACATATATATTACATTATTTTAGATAAATATTTAGTATATTACCAAATACATGCTTGAGGACCATAATATTTTACTGTATTTGGAAACATGGGAAAAAAATATTCTATCCTGGTGGAAGATCATATACATCTCCCATAATGATATAAACCTATAATAATTCTACCTATACCATTATTTATAAACTCGGGAAAGGAAACATAAGAAATGGGTGAGCTCAGATAATCAGTAAGGGTAAAAAAAGTAAATGCATACGCATAACATGAAAAAAGTGGATCGACATTGGGACTAACGTTTGAAGATCATATCATGCATATTAGAGATCATACAAAATAATGGAAATTAATACGACATAAATAATAAGGAAATTAATAACATAATCCATGAAACCATAACCTAGGAATAAAATATAGAATTGTGGAAAATGAATAGGCATATAATATAGATTTTCATAATATAAATGGAATTGCCGCTGAGACCATTATTGTAGTATGGGTTCACTCCCTATACATTATTGGTAGTCATGGTTAACCCCCATGGACATCTTAGTACCATACATTCACTCCTCATACTATCTTGGTAGTCTTGGTTCACTACCATAGCCATATTATTATATCTCTTAAGATATAAATCTTTAACCAATGCATTGGAAAAAGATAATGCTCCCACCGCTCTCCTAATTAAATCAAATATAAATTTTCTAGAAAATAATAAATAACCCTATCATAACCCAAGAAACTAAAATGGTATTATAAACATGAAATAATATCATAACCGATAGAAAAATATAGGTTTTATAATCATTTCATCATAAACATATCCAATAAAAAGAAGTTGGTTTTATAATCATATAACTCAGGAAAGAGAAATTGGTTTCATAATATCCATGACCTTAAGAAAAAACCATTAATAATAAAATATGAATGGAACCTTTAGATAATTTCTTAAAAGGGCATGAGTAACATCAATAGATGTAATCCTAGATAGATAATAATTTGGAAATATATTTAAGAAAATCACATGGAAAATATCCATTATTAATTGAAATGGGCTCTTCAATAAATAAAACCATTTTATAGTAATTTTCAAAGAAAATACCATTGAAACATAAAAAAGAAAACTTGAATTCATTTGAAAACCTTTTTATTTGAAAAATTACTAAATAATCTATAAATTTTTTAAAAACATTTATCTTCAAAATCACTTTGAATACTTATAATGAAATCTTTAGAATGTTCTAAAAATCATCTCATTGAAAAAATGTGAAAAATTATAAATAGATATTTTTTTGTAAACAATTTACCTTGAAAATAAATTATGAACATGTAAATAAATCTTGAAAACTTTTTGAATACTATTATCCTTTAAAATATATTGGAATCTTATAAATAAATCATAAAAAAATTTGAAAAAGATTTCCCTTGAAAATACTTTTAAAACTTATAAATAAATATTGAAAATGTTTTGAAAACTATTTTTTGTAAAAACCGATAAAATAAACATGAAAAAAATTTGAAGAATATTTTCATTGAAAATATATTTTAAAACCATTTTTTGTAAAATATAACCCTTAAACATGAAAAGAAATCTTCAAAGTATTGATGGTATATAAATCTATACATCTCATACGAGGTAAAAAATTCATTTTACATGGTAAAAAGGATTGAAAATAGCGTCATTCGGAAAGTGTCAACAAGATTCCTTTGAAAACATTAGTAAAAGGAAAAAATAGTAATTTTTTTTAATTATAATAGAATATTAGTAGAATAATCTTGGAGAAATTTTTTAGAAAACATGGTTTTGAAGGAACACATATTTCCGACCAAATGGAGGGTAAATTCAGGCTTACTTGGGAACACTTTCTTAACTATACAATTTACAAAATGGTAGAAAATGGAACCGGTAAATGAATATATCACAAATAAATAGTGGAGAAGAAATTTCATGAATGTATTCATATATTGGGCATTATACTTCATCAAAGGATTCATAATCACAAATAATCTCTAAAAGGGATGATATTGTTTCAATAAACTCTTATCACTTGGTAACATGGAATTATAATCTACATGTAAGAAAAGAAATTTACATGAGGATTAATATATCATGAAAATATGGAGGTTCATTACATAACATGTAAAAATATATTATATACACCTAAAAAATTGGTTCATAACAAAACATGAGTCTCAAAGAAGGAAAATTGAGACAAAATAGTTTTAACGATGGTAGATTTTGAAAATTAAACCTCACAAAATAAGGATCTGAAAATTGATATATAAATACCCATAAATTTATCTATAATAAGAATTGTATTCAATCATAGGCATTATATACACCACTCAAAATGAAATATGGGAGAAAATAACTTGTATCTCACAAAAATTAAATGTGAGATGAAATCCCCTTACCTTGTGTATTGAATATATTTATACTCATACAAGATTCTAGTATATTAAAAATGAGTTTATTATAAATATTTTAAAAAATATTATTACTGTATGTATTTATATATATGGTTTTATGATGACCTTATATTACCCTCTTGTTAATGATCCTCTATTAAGGCTTGACATCTGTTGGCAACAAAAAATGTATCCAAAAAATATTCCAAATGGCTCCATACATGATCCATGATCATAGAATATTTCAAAATATTCTATTTGACTCATCTTCGATCCCAAACAGAGTTACATATTATGAGTTATGGACATTTGATGTTGGGATGGAAAACTGGTTCGTCGAGCCCATTCCCGAAGCTCCCTCCGTGATCACGGAGTAGAGGAACTTGATTGGAGCCTCCGCGAGCGCTGCGAAGGTCGATGATGGTCGAAACCTATATTATGAAGAACTTGATGGAACTTGATCGGAGCCTCCATGAGCGATGCGAAGCCCGATGACGGTCGAATTTACGATTATGAGAAACTTAAGGGAACTCCCTCCGATTGCGGAGCGTGATTTCCTTCACGACGTGATTATCTCTTAACAATGTGATTTTTTTCTCCGTGGCATGCTCCACAGACCTCCCTTGCTTATAAATAGTCAGATCAAACCTCTTCATAAGGATGGTTACACCACCCCATGGGTGGCTGATCTCCTATTTCTCGGATCTCCAGAGCTCCGCGAAGTGATGCCATTTGCAAAAGGATACGCCCTTTCTGAAGGTGGGATCTCCTTTAGGTTGCTTGAGGCTTCGCAAGCCTCTTTGCAATGCGATCAACTTTTCTTCCGGAGGACCTTTGCTCTGCTTGCTGCATTGCACCACAACCCACTTTTCACCACGAAATGATTTGCTCCGCGTGCCGCTTTTCTCTGCGAGACGCTTTGCTCCGTGAGATTCATTGCTCCATAAGATGTTTTTCTCGGTGAGACCCTTTTCTCCATGATATAATATACTCTGTGAGACTTTTCTCTATGTTTGACTTTCCTTCAAAAGGCTGCTTCATGAAACCCTAGGTTCCACAATCACTTATTCTTCATGAAGCCCAATCCTTTGCGAAGCTCCTACCTTTGCACCAACCAGTCCATACAGCAGCGGATGCGCCCCCACACCCCGACTCAGGATTAGTTCCAAACTTCGGTTCTGGCCCTCTGGGCCAGTCCCTTTGCTTCTGTCACTGACCCCCATGGAAAACAGAGAGTTTCACTATGAAATTTTCATGAAGGGATGTCGGCATTTTCCATTTTCCCCTTAAACTCATCAACCTTCCACCTATGGAATACCATGATTCGAGATACTGATCCAAGCACCATGAAATAACTTGAGTCAACATATTCATCTCGGTCCCATTCACATGTCATGAGTTGATATTCTCATCATCAATTCCACAATTATTTTAAGTCTGACCATTACTCAAGTAACTCCTCCAAACCCCATCACTTAAATCCTATGACAGGTTGAACCACAGACGAACACTCTTGTATAATTCCAAATACCCGCCATTTCTAGGGGAATTACACCTAAAAGTCCACTCTACATTACAATAAACTATAGTGCACCCTATGTTACAAACATAGGATGCCTCTTGCTCTAAACAAGAGATGCCTTCTACGCCAAGTGTAAGATGCCAATAGTTTTTTCTCTATGACTATAAAATGTAGTACGCCCTATATGACAAACATAGAATGCCTCTTGCTCCAAACAAGAGATTCCTTATGCATCAAGAATAAGATTCCAATAGTCATTCCAATATTACTATAAGGTTTAGCACACCCTGGGTTTCAACCACAGGATGTCTCTTGATCTAAACAAGAGAAACCATATCCCCCAAGAATAAGATGCCAATAATCCTTACTACAAGACTATAAACTGAACCATGACCAGTAATTAAATAATAGGATGCCTCCTGATCCAAATAAAAGATTCCTTATGTGCTAAGAATATGTTTCCTGATGCCATGATTACAATGGACTTATATCATGTGCATTATAATCCCTTCAAGAATTCCACCACTCCAACTCATGCTTCGTATGTCCTACATTTGGATATTCATCCTCTTTCTTGTCTGAAGGGAACCCCTAATGACCTGGTCACATATCACCTTGGCTCACCTTCCATTCTGAGCGAATTCTCTAGAAGACTTTGGACGATGCTCAGAGTCAGGTCCTGTGTTTCGAACACGGTCCACAATCGACGCTCATTTTTTGTCCCCTGTTTAAGAGAAGATGATATGGATGCTATCTTTCGAACACCATAAACATTTATCCTCCATCATCACGCCACCCTCACCGCATTCAAAATTTTGGGTATGTGATTCAAACATTCCATATCCCTTTGTTCAGACTGGTCCCAATGCCCCTAGGTGTTATCATCCTTGTGCACTTGCAGATAGGTGTTGACCCCAATTATATGCCTCAACCCACTAGTGATTTGGGATGACCTCATGGCTAGACATGAGAAAGACATTATGGGAAGATTCCATGCATAAGACCCATTCACCATTTCCACTCCTTGGCGGCACACGAGCAGCTTGCATGCATAAGCCCCATGCAGCATTTCTACTCCTTAGTGGCACCCAGGCAGCTTCGATGCGTAAGCCCCATTCACTACTACCACTCCATAGCAGCACCCAGGTATCTTCCATGAATAGGACCCATTCACAATTTTTTCTCCTTAGCAGAAGCTAGGCAGATTCTATGTGTATGCCCCCATTCACCATTGCTGATCCATATCGGCACACATGCATCTTCCATGCTTCAGCCCCATCCACCTTTGTTTCTCCTTAACAGCACCCAGGTGACTTCCATTACGTAAGACCCATTCACCACCATACTTGGCCAGACCATTTCACCACAATCGTTAGGTCTAATGCGGCCTCTTGTTTCTCACACCAAGCATTAATCGTGTGGGATTAGAGTAATAATTGACCGTGGAATTATTCCATGTCTGCCTTAACATTTAATCCCCAACCATCCTGGAACCACATGGGCTTTGATCCTTTCCAAGGTATTGTACGTAGGAAGCCTCCCTGAGGATCAAGCCCAACAACTACTTGGTCCGGACCCCCATTCACATTGGTTCACCAAACTCTTTTGGAATATGTTGACTTTGGACCTTTCCAAGGCATGGTATGTAGGAATCCTTCCTGAGGTTCAAGCCTAACACCTAATTGTACCAACCACTCCACGTCGGTCCACCCTCATCCTGAATGATGTTAAACTATATGTCCATTTTAATCCCACAAGACATTAAATTGTACCAACTTATAACTACATGTGCTTTGATCTTTGTCTCCCAAAATGTGTATGTAAGAAGACTCTATGAGGTACAACTCCAATCATTGGTAATCCATTGTTTTCCCCAACCGACGGTAAGACGTTTTGTTCCCCAGCAGATGGTAAGCCATTGTTTTCCCCAATCAATGGAAAGTCATTGGAACCCCAGCCAACAATTAGCCATTATAACCCCATTCAGTAGTAAGTCGATATGTCACCCAACCAGTGGTAAGGCGTTGTAGTCCACAATCGATGGTAAGCCGTTATGGTCCCTTTCACTTTGACCCACATCTCTGGTCTACCACTGTGGTGTCAGATGAACCTGGGCTGCTAACCAAGCGTAATCCCTAGTATATCATTGGGTCGTTTTCATAAACATAGTAATACTCCCTAAGTTTCAATCCCTTCACTCATGTCCCATCCTTGTCTCTTCCTCAAGCCTATGTGTTTCGAAAAGGACATGTGTTAACTCAAACTTACCACTTCCTTCGGACCCCATACATGCGTCCATTCTCACGGGTCGCCTCCTCAGGTGTCCCATATTCAAACCAAACTACGCGGACATTGATTCCATACGACAAGGATATTTAAGAAGCCTCTATAAGGTTTAAACCCAACTCTATTGTCACTTTTACGAATCTTCCATATCATTCCCCCTCCACTACATTTAACTCTCCATCATCCATCCAAATTCTTACCCATGCTGCCACATCCTAATGAGATCATGCCAATTCATCCCAGTGCGGCTCTTTGCAGCACCTGGGTAGCTAACCATGCCTAAGCCCCAAAAAATCCATAAACATCCAACCAAGATTTTACCTCTTGCATAGGGCCGCTAAGTACGCGTAATCCCCATCATGTATTCGGGCTGAACTACCTGGGGATTTTATCCCTATATTCTACACATGATATGTAATAAACCTCTAAGAGGTTCAATCCCAGTCAATGGTAAACCTTGGTGTCCCCCATTCTGGGCTTCACTCTCCCTGATCCACCCTCGGTGGTGTCCAGATCATCCTTCATGGTGTGACATATTCCCTTTATGGGACACACCGCCCAAGGTCCACTCTCATTGGGAATTCTGACTTATCCATCCAATGTTCTCCATTCTAGGATGCACTCTTTATTATCCTCCATTAATGGTGTCTTGAACATCCTTCATAGTGTGATATCTTCCCCCTATGGGACACTCCACCTTAGATACGACCTCATTGGGTGTTCTGATCTAACCATCCGGTAAACCTTCTAGGTGATACCTCTGAGGGATGTACCAATCTGATCCATCCCTGTGGGATGTTATGATCACTATAATTTAGTCTCCTCAAGATGTTAAACTGACAAAATACCTCTTGTTAAACACGATATTCCTAAGGAAAACCTCATAAGACACGCCTTTCGCATAACCATCTCCTCAAGACATTAAACTCGCGACATACCCTGTGTTAAACATGGGAAGGTGGGGAAATCCTTAGAGTCATGCCTTCGACATAAGACTCCCAACAATCGACATTGTATGACTTATAATATACACCCTTAAGATACCCTATTATGAGGAAGAATTCAAGTTCCCCAATGTCCATGCATCCAGATATTCCCCGATATGCCTTATGTTCTGATATACTCTGACTAAAGGTTGCTACAATGTCATGACCACAAGGAATGTCCTGAAGGAAGTAGTGTAATTAACTATCATCCACAATGATGTGGCACCAGGAAAGAGATTCACGAATAATGAATTAATCTCTAAGGGAGAACCAGACTAGGAAACAAGCTCTGAGGAGGAATCCACAGAAGGAGGAACCGACATCCCATAACCCCATTTCGATCAAGGGGAAAAGAACCCTGAATAAGATACAGATGCCACCCACCTTTGGAAATCAGAAATGTGGGGAAACATTCAGCGCATCCTCCTTTAAAATAGACGGATGCACGCACCTCGGAAAAAGCATCTGGTCGGGCCCGATATATCCCTTCAATGCATCAGTAGGTCTCACAAGGCAAACTAGTTTGAGTTTTGGTTAATGTATTACCTGATTTTATATGGGGTATTGGATAAATATTTGACAGTATGTTTATGATGTCCCACAATATGAATTACCTCTCTATGTGATTAATAGTTAATAATCCATGTAATTATTTAACTACTATAATATCCATGGTTAAGTATCTTTCTCATGTGATTATTTATCTTACATTATTTGAGTGGCCTTTATTCTGGTAATATTATGCTAAAGATTAGGTTTTAATACCATGTGATGTCAGTTATTCACTATACCTTATTTTTTATGTTTAGTTATGATAGCTTCAAATGTAATATTATCCTTACTGGTCATCTGATATCACCAATTTCTTACATTTTGCCCACAAGATGCCAATATGTACACTATGAATGATATGTAAGGGTTATCTAGGAGAATATGGATGTTTCTAATGGAGTCTCTATGTTGTATTCCATTTCATATTGTAATGTAATTTTTTTTATATCTAGTTTTTCAAATATAATAAACTATTTTGTCATTTGGGTTGTGGTAGCTTGTACCTAATACTAACGCAATAAAGTATCCATAAATCATGGGCTAATGGGGTTGGGTTTTTTATAGTATTTTTATTTATTTATTTAACTTTTAATTTTTTTTCAAGTTCATTTGATCATCTATATGGAAATATTTTTTTTAACATTTTTCTCATTGCATTTAGTTAATTCTAATTTCATGCCTTGATATCTATCGATATATGTTTACCTTTACTGACCATTTAGCTTACAGTTTTCATGATTCAATTTCCCTTAGTCTATGAGGAAAACAATTAAAATGATATTTCTATAAGAACATATCAAATAAGGTGAATTTATACAATATTATGAAGCCTTTTTATGGATTAATTAGTTTCGTTTATAGTAAAAAATGTCTATTTATTGAGAAATAAATGGGATTTTTAGTTATTTTATTTCTAAACCCTCTAAAACTATAATCATAAAAGTTACATAGAAGGTATGTGAATCAATATTTTTTTGGTGATATTGTAATTATTGATTGTTAAAATTGGGATGATTCGTTTGATTTGGAAATTGGTTTGTAATTAATAAATATAATTTAAAAGGTTTAAATAATAATTTCGATTACTTGAGGTAATGATGATTTTTTGGTTATTACGATAAGAGAAATCTAGTAAAAAACCAGGGATACGTTTAAAGGAAAAGACTATATATAAGTTAGTATACTTAAGTTTTGATAAAGTAGAGACTCTGTGATTTTTCTTGAAATTACATCCCTATTTAGATACACGAAATTGGAAATGGGTGTGGTAGAGATGCACATAGGGTTAGTAACCATGACAGAGGATATTTTAGTATCTTCATAATCATCACTATGGTGCACGATGAGTGGAATTATTAGTACACACCTAGATGGACACCCCTAGAGGGATATGCTTTTTTTTAAATAACTCAATTTACAGGCCATTAAAAATAATTTTTTTTGTTATGAAATTAGGTTAAGCAATAAGAGAAAACCAAACCTGATGAAGCCAAGATTTAACAAAGAGTGATTTATGTTGAAGTGAAACATAATTATTTGAAATAATAATACATTTATAAATTTAATTGGTGATGTAATTATCATTAAATCATTCTCTGGTGGTGTTATTTGTTCATCATATGAGATTAAATAATTTTGGTCTTATTCATGGCTGATTCCCTATGGAAAAAAGTTAACAATGGATTCTATAGATAATTTAGAGATTTTATTAATGATATACTTAATAGGATAATAGTTTGAGTGAAAAATATAATGATTAATTTAAACATTATATCAAGAATTATGATAAAAATTGTGAAGTTAGTTGAGTTTCCAATAACACAAAAGAATATAAGGATGGATTATTAAGTATTTCTAGTTGATGATTATGATGATGGAAATATTATTAATTTTCCTTCATGTAATAAATATGGTATACATCACCAATGGGTAATGGATAAAAGGAATAAGAAGATGCATCGAGTGTGAAAAAACGATGGAATATAATAGAAAGTTTTAAATAAAAATGATTCAATTGGTTAACATAATGAAGGGTTTTTTATTCATTCATTTTATATTTATTTTGAAAACTAATTTAAAATTATCTATTGAGTTATGTCTATCATGTTGATAACCTTAAAAAACTTTTATTAGTGGATTTTAATTAAAATAGTGTGGATGAATTTTTTTAATGGGAGTGAATATAACATTTTTAGAATTTAAATTATATATCTTCCATTAAAACCTAACATTTTCAATGGTTTTCTTTACATGCAACACCAAACAAAAAAGAACTGTAAAACATTATAAAATCGTTAATATGTAGCTATTGAATTTTTAGGTAAAAATAAAGATAACTAAATAATGAAATATATAGAGAAATGAAAATTAATTTCATTTATAATACTATTTAATTGATAAAAACCCTAAAAAGTGTAGATATATAACTAAAAATATTGATTTATGATTTAAAATGTTACAATTCTAAAATTGTCTTTTTGGCACATTATTTTAGAAAACTAAATATATTATGGATAAAAGATATTATTTATATGAATAACATTTTTTCATGAAATTTTATTAATAATTGAAATCAAATAATAAAAATAAAAGATAATATATTAAAGAAATATTGTTTCCTAAGAAAACGATTTTCATTATATACTTTTAACTTTATTTAAGAGTTAAATTTTAAAAATTGTGATTTTTAATTTTAAAATAATTTCTTCATATATTTTTTAGAATTGGAAAATTAAATTAGTATGAATATTTGGATTTTTATAAAATAGTAGGTTTTAAAGATAATAGTGAAAAAATAAATATTTTTCAAAACTGGTATATTTGGTGACTTATCATTATTTGAAAAAGACCTAGAAGTGTATAAAACCTCTCAATTGATATAATATGTATTTAATGTGTAAAGATATAAATTTTAAAAATACTATTATGAATTGAAAAAAAAAATTATTAAATTTTTTTGGACTTATGTAATATTTTCCAATAGAACTTTTTTCATATTTTATTTTAGTTAAATATTATTTAGGTAAAAATTTGTTTTGGATTTTCTTTAAAGCTAGATAAATTTTATTATTGTATAAAATAAATTTATTTCATGAGAGTCAAATACATTGGTAACTTTAATCTAAACCTAAATTTTATTCTTAAAAACAAACTTTTTCTTAAAAACTATTTTTTATATGTTACATGTACTAATGTTAAAATTGAGTTCAATTACCCATTGAAATATTACCCAATAAAAAATATTTAATATTTTAAATCATTTGGGCCAAATTATTTAATAATATACATTTTATTTGTTTCCATAAAAATGACTTACTTTGGAAAGAACCAGTTACCATAGTTAAAAAATGGTAAAAATGAAAACTCTAAGTTTAATGTGTTTAAAAAAAGTTTAAAACATGAGTAAAAAGTAATATTTTATATATTTACATCCTTAAATAATTCCCAACTCAGTTATTTTTCACTATAGAGTCTACATAACATCTGAAATATGTTCTCGGTTTATATTAAGTGGAAATATTTTTTCAAAAATGTCACTCTCACCACTTATAAAAGGGGCTCTCACCACCCCTTCATGACCTGTCCCAAAATTAGGTTTCCTTTTGAAAATATATCCTTTATATTTACCCTTAAACCCTATTTATTTTCCTTTATACTCTCATAAAATTATATCTACATAAGACCTCCATTTCCAATGTATCTTCCAGGATAAAGGCTAAGTGCAAAAAATGAGAACTTTCTCATAACAACCTTCCATTTCATTATTACTTTATAAAATTCAATTTTTTAATTCATATATGGGGAATTAATTATGATTTTTATACTTATTTTTATTCTAAGGGATTAATTATTAACCACATTTCCCATTTTCCCCTATGAATAACGAAGTCGTCATTCGTACGTTTTTGAGGAAGACCGTCTCCACGAAGTGATGAGTTTATTTTTCCCCAATGGATCCCATCACTAGTTATAAGGGTAAAATGGTAGAATAAATGTTAAATAAATGAAATAATTATGATTATTAACATAAAATTATAATCCACATTTTCCCTCTCATTCTCCAGGAAATGAAAATGTTAACTGCGCGTTCTACAGACTCCCACCTCTATGAAGTAACGTATCTCATTTGTCATCATGTTTCTTTTTTGTTTATTAAAACCAATTAAAATAATATTAAAAAATTAAAATTATCTATATAATACAATTATTATTCTTTAATAATAACATTAGGTCAAAATTAACAACTTTCATAATCATTAAAATCCATTAATTATGGTTTGGGTTGATCTAACCACCCAATTCAGAAATATTATAAAATAATATTATGTATCAATATGGTAAAAAAATTAGTGCCAATATATGATATAAATAAAAATAATAATTTTTTTATTTTGGTTAAATAATGGCAACATTAATTTTAAACTCATTAATTATGATACTAAAATCAATTAATGCAAAATCAACAAAGCATGCACATCACTGATGTCATATTTAATGATCATAAAAAAACTAAAATAGAATGAGATAATAAATATATAAAAAACTATAAAACATAAATTACTATACCTTTTATAATCTATTAGTGATGATATTTAGGATAATAATTAATAACAACTCTATTATTATGAAACTAGTTCATAATTTTCAATATTACTTTCACCGATTTAAAAAAAGACAATAAAAAATATATTTTTATATAATAATTATATATAAATTTTAAAAACATTTATCGATATGAATAATTTTTTAAATAATTTATTGATATAGTAATTTATTTTACCTAAGATTGAAGTACTTTAGTGGAAATCAAGAATTAAGGTAATGGTTTGTTCTCTTAGAATTTCACCCATAGAGACATTTTACTTTCAATTTTTTGTTTAATTTTTAATGGTTTACATAATAAAACTTTTATATTATTATCATGATACTCCCATTATTCATGGAATCCAATTGTTCATTTTAAATCATGCCATTTAAGGGGTTTTGGACTGAAGAGTTTCTAAGGTAATAAGAGTTTCTTTGTCTCATTTTCAACTCCATGAGACATTCTTGATATTACACACCATAAAAGTGAATTCATTACCCCTTAATTTCATTTTTTAAAATATATTTAAATTAATGATATGTTAATGCCCATTTTAGTATCACTCTTTCAAGCCATTTAGATTTTTAAGTTACCAATACAATGATTAATTGTTTCACAAATCTCATTTTCAAATAGTCAAATATTTTGAAAGATAATAAATATGAGGAACTTGTATACTTTTTTTATATTTAAACCTTATCATTTCATTCTATGTTTGTCATTATTTTGGTTTTACTTGTCTTATCCCAGATTTATATTACCCCTTGACTCATTATATCCCCATTGTAGCAAAACCCAACCCTACCTTTTATTTTGGGTTGGGAACCTACACTTTTCAATGTCCTTATTAATTGGATAATTTTTTTAGTGTCCATAATTAATACTCAATAATTTATTATAATTTTTTCATACTATCTGAAAATTTCAATATGTTTTAATGAATTATTTAATTTTTTCAATAATATTATTTAAATGATACAATCCATCATTTTTCTATGTATGAATTTTTCAATATTCATTTTTAGAAAATAAATAAAAAATTAATCCCTTTTTCATTCCTAATCATCCTCTATTATAGGCATATTTTTCCTTCCAAATACCTTTCCTCTATGAACACTCTATTGTTTTTTTCTTTTAATTAAAGGGTGATCATATAGATGTCATACATAGATTATATAGGAACCCGATTTTTTTGAGCTAAGAATCCATTAATTTATGTATTTTCTCAGTTTAAAAGATTAATTATGACCACATTTATATTAAATTTGAGGTCATGGAGGTGTCAGGGGTGTCTAGGGATAGTTGAGATATAAGAACACAACTCTTTTGGGAGAAAATTTCCAGGCACACAGTTATATTAAACTGTGCGGGGAATCCCACACCGTCTAAAAAACCACACAATACATTGATAGAGATAAACAAAAGGCCAACCTATTAGACTAAACTGTGTGATTTGGTGTTCATGACCATGTAACTATATTTTCAATTTTTACAGTGGAGTTTTTCATTATTATGCACACAGTTAGTCAAATTGTGTGGACAAACCATATGATGTGACCTTCACTGTAGCTAAGGGTGCATGGTTGGCACACCTTTTGGATAAACCATGTGACGAAAACATATGACCCCATATTTTGGTGAAATTGAATTTTTTCCCTTAATTAAAAATCTATTTTAATATAATTCCTCACTTTCTCTCCTACACAACAAAGGCACATTTTTAGATATCCCTTGTATAAATATTCATTTATATTCCGCCGAAGCTCTATCCTATCTCTAATTCCAGAACCACTCATCTCATTATATCTTCATTGGATGGTTCTCTATTCATTTTTAATTTTTATTCATTCTTTTTTGTAGCAGCTGCACTATTTATGTCCAATAAAATTTAACCTATTAATAGGGTTTTCGTCCAGTATTCAATATTCTCTCAATATAATCCAATTCAGGATATGATAATGGATTAAAAATAAACTAAGGACCAATGATAGGTAGCCTGATTCCTTTCATTAAATGTTGAGGTGTTTATATATACCCTTATATTGCACACCCAATTATCGGGTGGTTACTAGAAATGAAATTTAATCCTTGAGTTTATTTAATACGTATAGGCGATGAAATTAAATTGGTTGTTAATTAATATAAAATAATATGGACCATGAATAGAAACCACCACTTGGGTTTGTTGTAAAATTTAATGGACCACCATGGGTGGCTTTGAGTTTAGATACCATATGATGTGCCTATTTTCTTGGATATGGGATTTTGAGTATTAAATTGGTAATTTTACTTGAATTTTAAATTGATATATTCAATTTTAAATGAATTGATAAACAATAAGGAATTTATTCCATAACCCTAGATCCTTTACATGTAATTTTTTAAACATTAAATTCTTGTTTAAATGATTACCCATGTAAGTAAACTAAAGGAATGACTTTTATGATTATCCCTTGAATTGATTTACCTTTTTAGGTGTTATTGAATTGAATTTGTTAGGATGTTGAAGCATTGTGTAATGGAATTTATTTGTTGGTTTTGAGTTGTTTAAATGCTTATATTCATTGAGTGACACTTGGATTCATGTGAGAATTCCATGGAAAATCTCATTTTTCTTTGACCATGTTTATGCTTGAGTGCCACTAGGATTCCATATATTGTTTTATAAGGAAATACTTGTAGAGGATAAACTATTATATGTTGAGTGATACTTGGAATATCTATGGATTGACAAGGATGGACTCAAGGGGAAATAATCATGATTCCATGGGCGATATTTGGGATCCCTTAGTGGATTACCAATGATAGACTCGAATTGAAACAATGTTATACCACACGTAGAGTGATACCTGTGTTCTTATGAGGATCTCCATCGAGGAGACTATTGGGCGTTAGTTCATATTATACATTGAGTCACAACTGGATTCCAAATTTGTAATTCTAGGGAACGGTTTAGGTTCTGAATTGAATAATTAAAAAAATGAGTTATATGACGCACCTTCAAAGACAAAGAAAAAGATTGTATTTGATATTTGTCTTACACATTATAGACAACCTATAAAGGAATTCTTGAGAATATCACTATATGGGACACCGATCTATGTGCTGGGTCACGATACTTATTAATAAAATGATGTTGAATGGTGAAATGATGTTTATTACAATGAAATAGGCTGGGTTGTTAATTTAGAGACGTATTTCTTACATGAAATTGATTAAAAGAACATGATATAAAATGGGAACATGGAATTATAAGATATTTACATTTAGTACTTCCTTTCATATTACATTACTTCATACACTCTTATATATATATATATATATATATTTAATGACTGGATGACACCTGATCTTGGGTGGTTTCATCCTAGGATCATGTCTCACACCCTATTCGGGGCACCTTTGGGTACCCAAACTGACTATATGATTTCATGTATAGATAAGGGAAAGCACCCAACTACATTTTCTAAATATCTACATAGGAGGAGGAGAGCATGGGACCGAGGTAAGGCTCCCAATGCATACTGGGAAACTTTTGGAAATTTTGAACTTTTGATACAAGTATTGATGTGTTCTATTGTGTATTTGTTTTTTCTATATTGTAGAGGAATATGACTTGTCTCATCATCATCATTTTATTTGAGATTTATTTTGATATTTTCATCTATTCCCATTGATTATGAATTTTTTGTATAATTTACTACTTTCTATACTTATCTATTATTAATATTTTTTTGTGTGACACTTTGATAAGAAGGACAAGAAGGAATATGGTTTTGGTAATGAGCTTTTCCTGGGAATAGCTACCCCACATTTAAGAAAAATATAAATTTCCTCAAATTAAATTACTATTTTATAGATTTTGACTATTAGAGTTGATTTGATTATACTATTGGATGATTAAATTGAATTGTGTTATTAGTATTGATACGATTGTGAGTTATATTGTGTTTTAACCTGATGAGATAACGGTATACCATCTCATTCATCATGTTGTGCACTTTACAAAAACCACATGAAATGACTTATGCCATTCCATTTTGGATGTATTAATTGTTCCATGTTGTTGTGATGGGTTACATGATAGATATACCTATTGTTCTAATATGTATTTTGGAACATTGTATGGTTTGATGTATATAGGGACTCGAATTTGGTTACAGAGGAGTATGTTCCCTCATAGATTTGAATTTGGTGAACCATTTGATTCAACCTATATAAATTAAATGCGGTATAAATGTGAAATGATAAATAATTAAAATGAATGTGAACATGTGAATTCTCGTGAAAAATAAAACAAGTTGAAACCTAAATGTTTTAGAGAAGAGAACATGACCTAGTCCCGACCATAGCAGTGGGAAGTAGGTAGTATCTATTACTTATATACGAGCTTCACGTTTCCCGGTACTGACTCATGGAGAATGTACAGGGGTGTGCAATTATATAGAAAGGATTGTACCTGTCCAATTTTAGTAAATAATATTTTTATCTATGAAATTTGAAAATATTCTTGATCTGAGGTGATCCCATGGAATTTGTAGAGGCATATTGGAAGGAAATATTCTCTCATACGCCATAAGGGTATCGACAACCATAAGCTAGATGGTGTTGGCCATGGGATACTTTTGGATCATCTTGTAGTTCCAGTTTTGGCACAAATTATAGTGCCAACCACATGTGTTGAGTAATAGTTTTTCTAGGGATTCTTGTGATTCAAACAGATTATTCAGTGTGAAAAACATTTCTACCATCGGCTAGTGAGAGAGGGTCTGCACTTAATCCCTATTCAGGATCAAGATCAATAGATTCTCATTAGATAGGGAGCTAGAGTATAGATGGACAATCAGCCCGAGGTGGTGGTCTTGGGCAGGGTAGTCATACCCTTGTTTTATATTTACAACTAAGGGGATCCACTTATGGTTTCTAGGTATGATCCCAATCCTTTTATTATCAGATGTAATATTATAGTATTCTTTACTTTAGCATCAAATATTTTTTTTATAAAGTATCTAAATATATTTTTATATCGGTTCCAATCATGGAGAGATTTAGGCTAAAAGTTTATAGTTCTTATGTAACAACTGGCTCCTGGTGAAAGCACATACACCCTGCCTTAACATGGCCATCGGGTCATGGCCCGCCAGGTACCACCAGTTTCCCCGCATGCACGTGGTACCCACCCAAGGGTCTACCACATGCCTGAACGGGTCATATGACTAATGTTTTTTCCCAAATGCCAACACATGTCCTTTCTAGTGTGCTTTGTCCTCACTAACACACTTTGGGAAACTTCCCAAAAGGTCACCCATCATAATCACTACAACATGCCTATCATGATTAACTGTGGAGTTCTAATCAGACAAGATCCCGAAAAGAAGGTGCACCTTATTGACATGGGTCATATCATTTAGCCATATATCCCTTTAGAATTCGAAGGTTTTATAATTACCCCCTTTTGAATCTTTTTTATATAGTATCTACACATATTTTTTATATCGGTGCAAATCATGGAGAGCTTTAGGCTCAATGTTTATAGTTATTGTGTAACAACTGGGTCCTGGTGACAACATAGACACCCCGCCATAACATGGCCATCGGGTCTTGGCCCGCCAAGTAGTACCAGTTGCCCCGTAGGCACGTGGTCCTCACCCAAGGGTTCACCACATGCCAGAATGGGTCATATGACTAATTATTTTCCCCACAGGCCAACACATGTCCTTTCCAGTATGCTTTTTCCTCACTCACACACCCCCTAGGAAACATCCCAGAAGATCACCCATCCTGATCACTACTCCAGGCCAAGCACACTTAACTGTAGAGTTCTAATCAGAAAAGCTCCCGAAAATGAAGGTGTACCTTATTGACATGAGTTATATCATTTATCCGTATATCCCTTTATCATTCGGGGGTTTTACAATCACCCCCCCCCCCCTAGAGAACAACGTCCTCATTGTGTTCCCTACATCTCAACCCAGGCAGTGCACCACACATAAGGATCGGTACTACCTCTGATACCAATTGTTACAACTGGGTCCCAGTGACAGCACATACACCCCTCTTTAACATGGTCTTTGGGTCCTGGGCCATGAGGTACCACAAGTTTCCCTACGAGGTACCACAAGTTTCCCCGCTGACACGTGTTCCCCACCCAAGGGTCTACCCACAAGACTGAACATATCATATGACTAATGATTTTCCCCACAGGCTAACACATGTCCTTTCCAGTGTTCTTTTTACTCACTTGTACACACCCGAAAAAACTTCCCAGAAGGTCACCCATCCTGATCACTACTAGAAGCCAAGCACGCTTAACTGTGTAGTTCTAATCTGACAAGCTCTCAAAAAGGAAGGTGCACCTTGTTGATATGAGTCATATTATTTAGCCATATATCCTATTATCATTCAGGGGTGTTACAATCACCCCCTCTTTAGAGAACAACGTCCTCGTTGTGGGCCCTACATCTCAACCCATGAAGTGCACCGTACTTAAGGTTGGGTACCACCTCTATTACTAATTGTGCTTTGTCCTCACTCGAACACACCCTGGGAAAGTTCTCAGAAGATCACCCATCCTAATCACTACTCCAGACCAAGCACGCTTAACTGTGGAGTTCTAATCAGATAAGCTCTTGAAAAGGAAGGTGCACCTTGTTGACATGAGTCATATCATTTAGCTATATATCCCTTTATCATTTGAGGGTTTTACAATCTTCCCCCTTTTAGAGAAAAATGTTCTCATTGTGTGCCCTACATCTCAACCCAGGCAGTGCACCACACTTAAGGCTGGGTACCACCTCTGATACCAATTGTAACAACTGGGTCCCAGTGACAGCACAAACACCCCGCCTTAACATGGTCGCCGGGTCTTGGCCCTCTAGGTACCGCAAGTTGCCCCGTAGACATGTGGTCCCCACCCAAGGGTCCACCCGCATGCCTGAATAGGTCATATGACTAATGATTTTTTCCAGAGGCCAACACATGTCCTTTCCAGTGTTCTTTGTCATCACTCGCACACAACCTGGTAAAACTCCCACATGGTCACTCATCCTGATCACTACTCCAGGACAAACACACTTAACTGTGGAGTTCTAATCATAATGGCTCCCAAAAAGGATGGTTGTCCTTGTTGACATGAGTCATATCATTTAGCCATATTTCGATTTATCATTTGGGGGTGTTACAATCACCCCCCACCTTTAGAGCACAACGTCCTTGTTGTGGGACCTATATCTCAACCTAAGTAGTGAACCAAATTTAAGGCTGGGTACCACCTCTGATACCAATTGTGCTTTTTCCTCACTTGCACACACCTTGGGAAACATCCCAAAAGATCACCCATCCTAATAACTACTACAGACCAAGCATGCTTAACTGTGGAGTTCTAATCAGGCATGCTTCCGAAAAGGAACGTGCACCCTGTTGACATGAGTCATATCATTTATCCATATATCACTTTATCATTCGGGGGTGTTACAATCACCCTCCCTTTAGAGCACAACGTCCTCATTGTGTTCCCTACATCTCAACCCAGGCAGTCCACCGCAGTTAAGGCTGGGTACCACCTCTGATACCCATTGTAACAACTTGGTCCCGGTGACTACATAGACACCCCGCCTTAATATGGTCATCTGGTTCTGGACCGCCAGGCACCACAAGTTTCCCCGTAGACATGTGGTCTCCATCTAAGGGTCCACCCACAGGCCTGAATGGGTCATACGACTAATTATTTTCCCCACATGCCAACATATAATCAAGTGTGCTAATTGTGGTGTTGGAACCCTTACTACCAGACGGTCCTCTAGGTTACTCTATGTAGAAATTTGTGGTGTTTAATGTACAACTTATGGATTCAGGAGAAAATCCTCCCAAAATCACGTGTGCTAAGTTTGGGAATACAACATCCAATTGGGATGTGAAGAATGATGAGTGTACCTTCGTAGATAAGCAACAGAGAAACCCTTCATGGATCAGCATGAGAGAAACCCTTTGTGGATTAGAAACCGAGCGATCGTTCATGGATCAACAACACAGGGAACCTTAATGGATTATCAGGAGGGTGTCCCTCTATGTATAAATAGAAGAGTGACCATTCGTGGATCAAGAGTAGCACGACCCGTTGTGGATCAGCCATAGACAGAACCACCGTGGATCAGCATTAAAGTGACCCTTCATGGATCAATAATAGCATGAACCATCGTGGATCAACCACAGAGTGAAAAATCATGGATTATTAGTAGATAAACCCTTCATTGATAAAAACAAAGTCTCTCAATAGAATATGATGATCAAGCTTTACAACTAATCATATTTACTTCTGTACTTAAGTTATACTCGGTTTGAGTGGGGTCTCTTGATTTGTGCTTCACTTTGAGATATTACTTTGCGGTACCTTCATTTGTGGATTTTTGAGTTCGGACTACAGGCTAGGGAGTCAAATTTTGGTATGAGGACCGATGTATCCTTACACCAGGACCATAAATTCTTTTTTCCGACTCGGTACATGAAATCACTAGTTTCATGTGTTTTGAAAATGATTTTATCTTATTCTATTTTAATTCATCCAACCAAATATAACTTAACTAATTGTGGTCTATCTTGAGCTCTCATATGAATCCTCCACGTAGACATTAATCTAGGATTCTAGCCAGGGATCATGATGGTGGTCCACCGAGCATTGAGGCGTCGGTTCAGGGACCAATTCTATAGATAACACCTCTAGGTGGTGAACTAGAGGCACCACCATCCATCAATCCTTAGTTGATAAAAACATTTATAATTGAGGAAGCACACCAACTAAGATCATTTCATGAGTTCTAGAGGCAGATAACTAGGAGAATTCAAGGCCATACGGACCCTCAAACAGCCAAGGATTGGTTATAGGTGGTGACGTGAGTTTTCTGCCTTAGGGAAAACCCCATGATAAATGGAACAAAAGTATGATGTCCCATGTGAAGTGGATCCTAGAATAGGGGAAGGTTACACCTCTCATGAAACAGGTAGTGAAACTTAGCTTGAGACAACCCAACCCACTATACAGACGACCAACGGATGATCGAGGGGCCACAGAGGTAGAGGTAGAGGATCAAACAGGGTGGTCTGAAGAGAGGAGGACATGGCAGAGGGGAGGGATGAATGATACAAGGTGGAAATAGGTACAAGACACTACCACCACCAACCTCAGGAGGTCTACCATGAGATTTGAGTGTAGGTGGATAGGGGAGGGGTATCTTCAAGAAATGGAGTCCTATGATCTTGGCGCTCCATAGATGATTAAGGGTACAATCTGTGTATATTAAACTTTAGTTTTATCTCCTGTTGACACAAGTGTCAGCCACGATTTCATTACCAGAGACCTTTATAAGAGCTTAAAGATTATGATCAATCCATTGTATTGATAATTTTGATTAGTGACTTCAACATGGGGGGATTCAACAATCACACACTAGTGCCGAGAGTGTGATATTACTATAGAAGAAGAGATCTTAGGCTGAGATCTCCTTGTAGTGGCATTAAGACATTAAAATGTAATTCTGGGTAAGCACGACCACGATTCATGCTCATATTGACTGTTCTAGGTGCACAGTGAAATATATCTGCAGATATAATAACATGTTTTTCTTTTTTATTGAGAAGGAAAATGGAGGAGTGTATGATGGACTCACACATAATAGGGTGCATCCAATCACACTTTATTTGTCTTGCATGTCCCTCAGTGTGTTTGATGAGATGATTCGACAGTTTCCTTTAGTGGTGGATGAACACGAGGACATCTTAGTGATGTTGTTTGGAATGATGAACACCCCAGTAGTGGGCATGGGAATAATGAACATGATCTTATAGAAGTGCATAGACTTTTTTGCAGTGGTCTTTCACTGATGACGTCTTCGTGTATTCCACGTCCCAGGAAGAGCACATGACGCACGAGAGTATTGTTCTAGAAACACTGTGAGAGCACCAGATTTATGGGAACCTCTCAAAGTGTGAGTTACAGATACAAAAGGTATATTTCCTTGGATAGATCATCTATGAGGCAGAAGTTGTAGTAGATCCAGCAAAGATCGAGGTAGTGCTTTATTGGGAACCACCTAAGAGTGTTACCGAGGTGTAGGGTTTCCTTGGGCTTGATGGGTACTATCAAAGGTTTTTACCTAACTTCTCTAGAATAGCAGGACCCTTGAAACCATTAAAAAAGAAGGGAAAAAATTCTTTGGGATAGAACTATTTCAGTAGAGCTTTTAGTAGCTAAGGAAGATCTTGACGAGTAATCCTATTTTGAGGGTGCAAGAGGAGGGCACCGACTATGTGGTGTTCTGTGATGCATCAGAAACCATGCTTCATTTTTTCTTGATGCAGGGACACATGGATATTGATTATGGTTCATGATAGTTAAGACAACATGAGAAGAATGATACAACTAATGTCCATCAGTTGGCAGTGGTAGTCTTCAAAATGAAGATGTGGAGACACTAAATTTTGGGTGAGCATTTCATCATATACATAGACTAGAAGATTATGAAGTTCATCTTTTCTCATTAATATTTGAATTTGAGACAAAGACGATGGCTGGATTTCCTCTAGGACTATGATTTCGAGGTAGTCTATAATATTCGGAAGGGAATGTTGTGGGAAATTCTCTCAATAGAAGATTGAGTTCACAATTATTGGACGAGGCCTCCGTGCAGCTGGCCTCACTTTAGATATCCATCGTGGATAGGGATAAGATATGTTTTCATCAGTTTATGGTAGTTTCCCCTATACTATTATAGCGAGTTAGGTAGATCCAACTGAGAGATGCATGTTGTAAGGTTACACGTGATCAGATATCCACATGGCATGATCCTGATGGATATTCAAAAGGTTTGGATCACGTCATATTTTATAGAGGGTTCATGGTGGTACTAGTGACATTGCAGGAGGAGGTTTTGAGGGTGTTATATAGATCCTGTTTAGAGGAACATCTAGGTGTGGTAAAAATGTACTTGGAAATCCAACATCAGTGTTGGTGGATGGTGATGAAGAAGGCGATGACGGATTTTGTCTGAGATGCCTCACTTGTCAGAAAGTGAAGGCTGAGCACTAGGTTCCAGTAGGTTTAATACAACCTAACTGGTTACTCGAGTGGATGTAAGATGGGGTATTTATGTACTTCATGATGGGAATACGAATTACATCTTAGAGACACAATACCATCTTGGTGAACATTGAAAAACTCACCAAATCATCCCACTTTATACATTTTTGAGAGCAAGTATCATTAGAGGGATTGAGATGTCTCTACGTGCATGACACGATTCAACACCATGGAGTCCCGTCTACAATGGTCTTAGATCAAGATACATTCTTTGCATCCCAGTTGTGGAAGGTATATTAGAAGGATTTTGGGGACTTAGCAACGCTTGATCACAACCTTTCACCCAAAGACTAATGGTCAGTCTGAGCAGACCATTCAGAACATGTAGGAAATGCTTCATGCTTGTGTCTTGAATTTTTGGTCGTAGTTGGGAGGATCACCTACCACTGGTAGTGTTTTCATAAAAAAAAAGTACCACTCCACCATCGGTATGGTTCCGTTTGAGTCACTATAAGGATGACCATGCCGATCACCATTGTGCTGGATAGACCCAGGGGAGTCAGTACTCATGGGTCCAGAGATAGTACATGCTACCACTAAGAATGTACAGATCATCCGAGAGTGGATATAGACTACATAGAGTGGACAAAATTTTTATACTAATAGGTGAAAGATACCCTTAGAGTTCTAGGTGGGGGATCACGTGTTCCATCAAGAATCTCCTCAATGAGGGATATAGAGATTTGGCTGAGGCAGAAAGTTATATCCAATATTTATCTGACCTCTCTTGATCTTGCATAGAGTAGGTGAGGTGGTGTACCACATGTATCTACAGCCACAGTAGGAGAAGATGCATGAAGTCTTCCACATATCTGAGATGGGGAGATAGGTTCACGACCCATCTCACATCATCGACCACAGAGAGATATATATTGATTACAGGGTGACTTTTGCAGGGTACCCAATAGAGATAGAGGATCGACATGAGATGACCCTTTGTGGATAGTTGATTCCTCTGGTACGTGTTTGTTGGCAGCACGAGAATCTCCAGGAGAGCATGTGGGAGTGAGGGGATCATTTTCCTGCTTGTTACCCCCTTTATTTTTGATTAGTGCTTTTTTGGATTTCCAGGACTTATATCCCTAAGGTGGGGAGAATGTAACACCCCGTAAAATTAAATGTGAATTTTTTGCATTTGAATGAGATTATTGTAGAACTAGGCTCTGAGACAACATGTGATTCCGAAGTTCAGAGAGACGGAAATATATTTTTAAACATTATTCAAGGTACATTCAGTAATCATGTGTGCTGGTTTATCTATTTTTGAACCTTTTCCCGAATCAAAAATCCTAGGGTACCATTGAGTTGGGAACGTCGAGATTTACCAAGGAATGGATTAACCTTGTCCAAAATGGGTTGACTGAAAAAGATAAATTTCAATCTTTTTGTAGAAAAACATAAAATAAACTTAAAAGATTTTAAAGTTTATTTTTTTGAAATGATTTCATTGTTTCACAGTGACCGGTCAGCGTTGCGGTACAGTGATGAGGCAACACTGACTCGTTAATGAATCTCATCAATGAATCAGTCTGGGGACAGTAATGCATCTCTCACATCTTATTAATTATATATCCTTGGTTAAAAAACAACCCCAAGAAAAACTCTGGCGAAGAGGATCTATCTATCTCTCTCTCACCAGTGATGATGAATGAAAAAACTCATGGGGAATGAGATCAGAATTGGGAAATTACAAGTGGTGGAAAAAACCTACAGATAATGAATGGATGAATGGTGGTGAATGAAAACAGATCACAGATCAATGACAACTTGGATCACCCTATTTCATTAGCGATAGATCCGAAATCCAAGTAGAAATTTTATCTCTACTCTATGTGATCACCCTCCCACGTTCTTCTTTCCAAATACTAACATGGATCAATCAGAAAATAATTTGACCCGTGGTTTATTTGTTCTTTTGGGATTCATCTTGTTATTTTGGGGGAGAGAGATTATTTTTAAATATGTGTTAGCATTATTAAACACCCTTGAAACTTATTTATAAGATATAACATGGAAGGATTGGGCCAACCAAAAAAGGCCTAGATCCCTCTGTATCATGTGTTTTTCTTCTTTGTGAAAAATCACGGTAATCAATAGGAATATGGACCTGAGTCCATTCTAGTAATGGAGGCAACCTAAGAGGCCCAAGGGAGAAATAAAATTTGAAAACGGACCACCAATGCATTCTTGAAGGTCCGCAGAACTTCTAATCGGTGTGCTGGTGCAGGTGGTGGCGACTGCAGGTGGGAGCGGTCATAGGTGGTTGTGGCCGCAGCCTAGGGCGGTGGCACTTGGAGGTGGCCATAAGAGGGGGTGCTCGAAGGCACTGGTGGCATGCCGAGGAGGGTCGTGGCTAGAGCAGGATGTGACAGATCCACGGGGTGCCGCCAGTGTGGGATAGTGGTTGGTTGATGAGGCCTGCCTGACGCGCACTACGACGGAGCAACAACAGGCCTAGAATAGATAGCTATGATAGACATGCTGATGAGGCGGTGCCACCGGGAACAGCATGGATGTGGCGGCCTACATCCATGTGCCTATATCCACGGTCTGTGGTTTGAATAGAGGGACAACCGGTTTGATCGGCCGCATGCACCAACAACTAGACCGACCAAATTTCTCCGGGATAAACTGGAACAACTGGGTTGGTCCTGGCCAATCCACACCGACCATTCAAGACGATCTAGTTGGAATGGGTCACCAAAGCGGCCCAGTCAGTTCCTTGAGACAATCGATTTTAGCGGACCGAGCCCAAACTCATCCATCCCCCATTTACAAAACAACTATATCTGTCAAATAGTGTGTTAGATTGATGCACCATCAGTGGCGTTGAGACCCTTGCGATGAAACGGTCCTTTTGGAAATCACTGACTGATCTGACCATGTCGGAACATGCCAAGATGTGACTCACCCCTATTTATAGAAGGGGCCTTATCATTCAGACCGTGCGTCCAATTGACGCGCCATCTACGACATTAGGACCCTAGCGATGAGGTGGTCCTTCTAGAATAATCTACATTCTTTTTCAAAGAGGTTTTCATATGGTCAGGTCAGATCAGACCTAAATCCAACCATGTCGTTTTTACAAAAAGGGGGCATATCTTTTAGACTGGGCGTCTGATTGAATGGCCATCTATGGAATTGATACCATTTAAACAAGATGTTACTTTGGGATAATCTATGTGGTACTTCTTGGTGGTAGAGGTATGACCAACTGCATCAGGAGAAGAACCTACCAGAATCAATAATTCTAGGTGCGGAAATCCCATGGCTAGATGTGACATAATGAATGAATAGAGACCCTTCGTGGATCAACAATAGAGAGACCCTTCATGGATCAGCATGAGAAATACCCTTCGTGGATAAGTAACGAAGCATCCCTTCATCGATCAATAATGGATTGACCATTCGTGGATCAGCATGAGAGAGGCTCTTCATGGATATTCTTGGGAGTGACACTTTATGGATTAGTAGGAGAGAGAACTATCGTGGATCAGCTGAAGAGAAACCCATTGTGGATAGGCAGTAGGGCGACCACTCTTGGATCAATATTAGTGCGACCCATTGTGGATCATCCACAGAGCGACCTGTTATGGACCAACAGTAGAGAGACCCTTCGTGGATCATAAGTAGTGACTCTCAACACAATATGATGATATAGATTTAAGACTAATCATCTTTACTTCTATACTAATGTTATACCTGGTGTGAGATGTTTTTTTTTCTTTGTGATTTAGTCTTAGATCTATCTTTGTGGTATTTTCCATTGTGGATTTTTGTGAGACCCAAGAAGTTCTTGAAGTCCTTTATGAGTATTTCTATACTCACACGTGCATGATCTTCACCCGCACCTATTGTACTTTGTGCATATGATAGAAAACTTTGTTTGGGACATTGGGGAAGCTGGGCTAGACAGTTCTCGGAGGTGGATCGATAGAGGTGGTGTGCGTTAGTGAAATCCAAGAGTGAAATATACCTACCCTTCTGGTAGGATCCTTTATGGGAGACTTCCAATGCTTATACTTATTTTTATGTACATTCCTTTTAGTTGGGCTTGTATTCCAGCCCATTTTACTTTATGTAGTACTTTTACTTGTTGTTGGTTCTTGTTTCATCATACTTTCTATCGTATGGGCTACGTGTTTCTGTAGAAGATGAAAGGAAATGCCTTCCATTTTTAGGATACGCCTTTTTGGTGCTAGTCACTAGCCCCTAGCCTATGGAAGGCGGGCTTGGGTTAGTCACGAAACGGGCACCGGGGGATGGGTTGTGATAATAAATACATCTCATGAACCTCCTTCTCCCAAAATGTACATGTGTCTAAAAAGGTCACGACAAAAAAAAGTAACCATGGTCATTACCACAATGTACCTCTGAGCATCTTCGGATCACCAGCCTGCTTGGACCCTATAGTCTCCATGAGAAATGGAAAAGAAACTCCTTTGTTACCATTTATAGCAACCCAACCCGATTAGCCATCAAAAAAATATTTTAGGGAAGGGGTCCACTTACCTTAGGCACACCTACTCGAATAAAAAATGATGTTTACTATCAGTGAGGGTGTGAGGAAGTGATAGTGGAGAGACTATACCTGCTGGTGATGATATAAAAGTGGTCTTATTTATAAAAATATACGTAGTGCAAGAAACACCGTATAGACTCAAACTAGGAACTCACCGATGGAAAAAACCTGATAATAACATACAATAGAAGAATCAAAACTAAAAAATATTATAGGAATAAAATAAACAAAACGACATGCCATTTTTGGGCAATAAAAACATAATTCATCTCTAATAGGTCATAAAATACAATGACCAAAAATAGGGTCATCCATGGATAACATTAGTATATAAATATTTGGCAGCATGCTAATACATAAATGAAAAAAATTAATTTTTAACTGATGAATGAACCTCAAGATCCCATTTAATCTACCCCATTCCAACTCAATCATTGGGATCCAATATAAGAGACATAACCGTTACATGAACACAAAATCATGAAAACTACATGTATTTCGAAGTGCCCGTGTAGGGTGTGAGAATGAGTCCATGTAGTCCACCACCAATGTGTGTGTAACATACATTTGTAATCTAGAAGGGGTATACAAAAATCAAAAAAAATAAATATCACATGCATTTAATAAACTCAAGACTTTGTGGTGCTCAACAACCACTAGGAAGTAATCACATAGCTCAACCAATGCTAACATAACTAAATGGGAGAGGATCCTTAACTAATAGCCCAAGGAATCCCCTGACTTTTAATAGCCACAGGTGAACCCTTAGGTTCCACCTCCAAATATCACCTGAAACATCATTTGCATGAAACAAGTAATCATCATCTTGTGCCAAATCATGTAATGATCGTCCCAAAAGAACTCCCAAAAAAGAATCCCTTCCATATGAACAAATATAAAATGCACCAATGGGCTCAATTCCCGATGTCTGGTGGTACAATGAAATCAGTCCTAGAAATAAATCTTGGCCAACTAGCATCAAGTATGGAGACCCTTATTCCCCAACCAACAGGTTCAATGCTGTCACCGGATGGATCATCACTATACTTGTGGATTTATATGGAAAGCACCCAAACCCTTACCAAAGCCACAATTACCAAGTGTCTATAACCACACAATTGGTCAATGCCACCTCAATATCGGAGTCAACCTATGTGCACATGACTCTAAACAGTGAATTGGACATCATGGGTGAGTGGAAGTCACCTATTTATAACCTAATCCACACCAGTTTCTAGCAACTCATGCCCCTAAAACAATTTTTATCAAATAAATAGACACGATATCCCATATTAAAAGATCATCTCCTATAACCCAAAGAACATTCCTCCTCAATATGATGACTAAGTCTCCCATTTAGTGATTGATATCACCCATGTACCTCAGGCCAATCATCTCTTATTGAACCATGTCGCCTCAACTCAGATGGACATGACCATTGCCACCACAATCCTCAGATCATTCCCATCTCATTCCATTATAACCAATTAGTATATCACAAGAAATTCATATATAGAATAAAATTAAAATTAAACTAAGTACTTTAATTTGAAAAAATAAAAAAATTTAATACAAGGAACACACCCAACCAAACTCCCCAAGGTCCAGAGCCTCCCACACAGCATAAAACACTACTTGTTTAATGAAATAATTCCATATTCATCTCACAAGGTACAATTAAATTAATCAAAAGTAACCAATAAATTACAATGATCTAATTCGATCAACACAACAATTCACTATAATATTCTCCACTATAACACTTTCAAAATCACAATGAGTAGTATACATCGCCTATGTTGGGTTGGTAGATACCCTCATTTATGTTATAAACCTATAACTCAATCTAATTTATACCAAATAATTTTTTTTGATAAATTCTAGAAAATAGGAAAAAATGCCATGCATATATTTAGTGATCTATAATGAGAGGGAAAAGGAAAATAGAAGCAAGTGGGAGGGGAGCCTTACTGAGATGGATAAAATGCCAAAAATGAATAGAATAAGGGAGGTTTCAAAAAGGATAATGGACAAGAAATTGAAAAGAAGAGGAGGATAGTATATCCTCTGTTGTGCGTGACCCATAAAAGAAGAGGAGGAGGAAGACACGTTTAGAGAAGGAAGAGAAAAATGTAAATTCACCTCTTTAATGGGTTGCATAGTTATCTCGAATGGATTTCCAAACCATGGGAAATACATGTTGCTTTAGCTTATTAGGAACTAATCTAGACAGAGTTAGGCCGGACTGTTCCAAAACCGTGCATGCTATAGTGCAATGGGTACTTCCCAAATGGAACTAACCATGAATCTTTCACCTGGTTTAGAAAATTCTTTACAAATCGTATATATTTCCTCTGGTAAAAATAGTAGAGGTCCCACACATCCATGTACCCCATGCCACGTGGTTTCCCCAAACTCTATATAGAACAAAATGGGGTTTCACAGTTTTCCCTAGGAGGCTTCACAATTTTTCCAAACTTAGCATCTATGACCACAATTCTACAAAATAGGGAATTGAAGAATCAAACACACTTGAGACCCATTCAAACGCCTAATACATATGAAAATTATTTAATCCCATCTGAATACATGGTTTCAGGTTAATGGAAAACTCCTAATTGAGACCCGATAGACGAGAAATGATTTGGAAAACCTACCAAACTTCAAAATTGAAAGCGGGTAGACAATTCAACAAGCTAAAAATACCTAGTAAATTACAAAGGGTGACTAATAGTTTCTCAATTCAGATATATAGTATATTATTCTATGTGAGGTGGCTAAATTAATCTTTATTTGGATAATTTTATAATTTTTTTTCCATTCTCAATAGAACTCAACTAAGTGACTCATTTTTCTATATCTCTCATTAGTCTACATGGTTCATTTGGCTTTGTGGAGTATTCTTCTATGTTATGCTCCTATGTAGAAGAAATGGATCTATGAATTAATTATATATTGAAAAGAGATACATGAATCACCTACGTATATTTTCCAATCATAAATTTAGATACATTGATTAGGGTAATTCCTGACATTTCTCAGAAATATTTCAAACATCTTCACATGGATTCCTTCCCTCCTAAACCAATTGAAAACTTATGAAAATAGTTTTAGACCTTGACAAATCATCAACCAAAAATTTATTTTATTTTCTCAAGGATCAACTCATCAATTATCATGATTTTTTCTTCACATTTTCTTGAACTTATCTAACCATTTAATTATATATGTGACCTCACAATTACTTTTCAATAAAACCTAGAATTTCCTTAATCATATTATGGACTTATAAGGATATTTTAACAAGAATGAGATATTAGTAAACTCCATATAGAGATGAAACATTAATTATGAATTTTTAGTAGTACATAACTCTATCATTAATGTAGAGAAATCATTACTTATCATAAACATGCTGCTATGGAGTTCTTACCCTGTGAAAATTTGATCAGAACACTCGATCCACATAATCAGACATAGAGATTAAAGGATACTCGATTATTTTTTGAAATTTATGCCCCAAATGTAATTAAAATTAAGGATGTACTATATCATTCTATATTAAAAAAATCTTAGGATATACTACTATCTTTCCCAAAATCCACATCTCAGGTAAGGAGATATGAGAACCCACTAAGATTGGAAAAGTGAAATATATGTACTATGGGGGTACATGGTTTATATATGCTTTTGGTAATCTTTTTCATGTTCCACCCAAAACATGGAATGTAGTGTAATCCTACACATCATTTTTTACATATATTATGGGGATAATGGGGCTCTTGGTGTGTCCATAATAAACAGGCCCATGTATTCTTGGGGTAAATGATTTATCCAAGGTTGTGCATAGTATAATATTCATAAAGAAGTACTCAGTTTCTAAAACCATTCATAGATGTCAAATAGTTCCATGATACATGAATTAAATCTATCAACACATGTCATGTAGTCTACAGATGCCACCTTGGGAATGTACTACTTATCGAATAATGTCATGATTTCTGAAAATAACATGTACATTATTTCATGAAATGTGGCATGGTGTGTCCCATTTTTCAACCTTGTGATTTAATCCCAACCACATAAGTAAATGTATGAGTTAATATAACCTATAAAACATGGAGTGTGAATCCATAATACATGTCATGTGATATTTATAATATTTTGTAAACCTAGAATCATAACTAGAGAGGTACATGAAGTCTATTCTTCTGAACTACTTGTCCTATAGGTGGGTTATTCACCTATATTTCCATATTACACCATTTAACATGCTATATATTCTGGATCCTAATGTATTTATTTCCCCAACACATGATTATACATCCAACGTTATCAAACTCCACCATTTATCCCCTGACGATCATCTGAAATAATTTTGGTTCAATATCATTCCAAAATTCATCATTCAGGAGTTATTGCTTCACTACAACCATTCTTAAAATGATCTTGTCACCACCAGATGTCGAATATTAACTATTATAATTATACTAATGAGAAAAAACTATAATAATTTAATATATCTGGTGACTAATATTTTTATGTGTTAAGAAGGGTGAATGAATGATGGGTGTTGGTACTAATTATTACCACCTAAAAATTCACCCGCAATTAGCAGAATAAGATATAAAAAAGTGAAAATCAATCTCAAATGGTGTAATATATAGTGATGATCATATGGGGAACACCATGGATAATAACTGAATGAAGTAGTTCCCTAAACATAGATAAGTTAACTCTCAATGAATGGTCATAGTGATATCTAAGGTTAGTAATCCACAATTAAATCAACAATAAAAAATTGAGATGAATAATGTGGGTAACTCAAAATATCATATCCCAACATCATTAGTTATTTAGAACCACTTAAATATATTGTTGAATCCATCATTCCATTTATCATCATAACATGATTTGTTCGTTGATGTAATTATAGATATGGTCCCCTTCCTTTGATATGATGTCGGTATACATATATTTGGTCTATATCCTTTCACGTGATCTAGGGTTTGGGTTAATGAAAAAATAAGCACCCCCTAAAGAGGAATCATAATAGGGATTGTTGGTTTGAGTGGAGTACTCAAGAGTGAGGGGGGGGGGGGTTGAATTGAGTATGTATTAAAATTTTTGGTTTATTGTTTTAAAAATTCACCCAATTTAGAAAATGACCAAGTTACTCGTTGATAAGAATGTTTAAAAATAATAACCCTGATCCAAAACCTAGATCAGGTTTTATAGTTGCAAACACACCCAAGGATTCCATGATACACACAAACTCTTCCAAAATTATTCATGAAACGATGTTATAAATTAAATATGAAGAGAGTATTAGAGTACTCTATAATACAACACTTTATATTTTTATTAAGGAATAATGAAATAAAAATTTACAAATAAAATTTAAATAAAATAGTTAAGAATAGGGAAATAATAATAAATTAAATTTCATTCTAAAATGATTGTGGAAATCTAGTACTATTATCTCAATATGAACCTAAAATGATTGATGATTCCATTAGTGATGAGAGTTAGATAATTGATATGATAGATAAGATTAATCAATTCAAATAGAATTAGGTTTAGATTTTGGTTCAATGAATAAATTATATTCCAGTTATAAGATTCAAATAGTCCTCTTGAAATAAGTGTGATGAGAATGGAAAAATTATTCACAATAAGGATGGACTCATTACTAAGTTTTGAAACCAGGAATAGGGCATATAATGTGGATAATTTTTTATCTAGTACCTTGAAAAATATATATTTATATTTCATTAAATTTTATAGATCATAACGATTTTAATTTATTAGAATGGATTATTATTTTCATTCATTAATGGTTTTTTAGAGGAGGTTTATGTTAAACTACCTCATAGATTAAAAGATACCAAATTTTCAGATCATGTTTTCAATCGTTTTAAGATTCTTTATAGAGTTATCAATTATTTTATTTAAAAATAAAATTTTAATGGAAATAAATTATCTATTATTTATATCAAAAATTTTCTTGGAAATAATAATCATAAAAATTTATATTGACGACATTGTTTTTAGTTCAACCAAACAAATGCTTACATTTTTTTTTCAGAACTTATGCCAAATATATTTGATATGATTTTGATGGGGGAACTTAAATACTTTATTTAGATTACAGATAATTCAAATACTAGAAGGAACTATTTTATCTTCATATAAGTATATTAAAGATATAATAAATTGGTTTTGGTTTTGATAATGCTTTTAATATAAAAAATCTTTTAGATACCACAAGTAAAATTGACTTAATGAATCTAGGATAGTGGTAGATTATAAATATTTTAAAGGGATGATCAAAATAACATGTTACTTAATAATTAGTAGATAGAAAATTATGTACACTATGTTCTTAAATGTGAGATTCTAATCTAGTTTAACAGAATCCCATCTTCTGATAGTCAAATGGATCTTCTAGTACCTTATAGTGACTTTGTAACTTAGAGTTGTTATTTTTTTATGATATGAGTTTATTATTAAAAATTATTCCTTTCCAATTTTAAAGGTTTTATAACGTTTTAGAATATTACTTGAAAAAATTATCATTATTTTGATAGAATTCAGTTTCTTGGTCAAGTTAGAAGCAACATTCTATTTCACTTTTTAGTACTAAAGTTGAATATGTGCTAGTTGGAAGTCATTTAGCACAATCTCTATGGATGCATCACATACTGACCAATTTGTGGATTTGTTTTACTTCTTATTTGATTATCGGTGACAAAAAAATTCTCTTAATTTGTTTTATAATCTGACAAATAAATCAAAGTCTAAAAACATGGGCTTTAGACTATATTTACTCTATAATCAAACACTATAAGAGATATTAATCTGATATTTATTAGAACTAAATTTCATATTGCTGGTATATTTTAGAAAACTTATTTTCCAAAATATTTTAATATATTAAACATAATATGTGCATTATTAGTGTAATGTGATATACTTAACTGTTATTTTTTATTCACTCTTCTAACTTTCCAAAACTCATCAATAAAGGGTGTGTATTTTAATTGTTTAAAGAACTATAACAACTCATTGTGAAGGTGCTTCATATGTCATGGAATATCTTCGAGTAGGCATTATAATATATATCTGGAATATCTTCTATACATATGGCATAAAAAACTTTTCTTATACATTATACCAATTATTAGTTACCTTTTAGAAGGAATTTTTTATTTCATGTATTTTTTTCATTTGAAAAGATACCCTCTATTGTTTTTAGTTTATTTTAATGTATTAATGTTTTAATATTATATATTCTCAAGTTTACTCTTATGTAGTTCCTAAATTTAGAATAACACATTCTTTCTACTATTTGAGTTTACTTTTATATATTATGTAGTGAATTTTATACATTATTGATGTTTAGTATAACATTTTCCTAGAGTTTCTATTGGTTTCCATTTGTTATATTTTAATTATTATTGGTTTATTTATAATAATCAATTTAGGTAAAAAGGTTAAGTATTTTTTTTCATCCAAAAGGGAATGAAATATTAACAATTTTAGGGGATATAGGTCGTGTGTTTCTATTGGTTTGGTAAGGTGGGATAAATATAATACATATGTAATAAATCGTTCGATATCATTGTTTCACATCTGAAGGTGAATTAAATTTTATATAATTTATTTAGATACTTTCTACATAAAATTATTTTATATTAAATTTACGTATTATTCTGTTTGACCTATTTTGTGATTATTAAAAAAGGGTGAGATTATAAAGTCAATTTCATGAAATCAGTTCTTCTGAATATATTATTTTCATTAATTTTAACTCACAACTTGATTTAATTTAACTTTTTTGTTTTTCTAGTTCTATTTATTATTAAAAAATAATTATGATTTACAAGTTCTTGTCACGTAAATCTAATAAATTACTTTCATGAGCATTGTGATGTTAACTAAACTGTACCAAATTATATATAATGTTGTGGATTCAATTTTTTATAACTACCCAGTGATCTTAGATATTACCTTTGGTTGTTTTTTGTACATACAATTATAAATTCAGAAAATGGTTTTGTGGAATAGAATTTACACACAAGTTAAAAGGGTTGATTTTTCTAAATTTAGGAATAACCAGGGTGGTATGGGGGACTTATTTTGTATTGTTTTTCAGTGTATTCTTAGAGATTATCTATGTGAGATTTTTCATCATAAATGACCCAAGTTCTAGTATTATATTTTTTTTCTTTTAATATAATGATATCATAGAGATTTGGGGACTAGAAATCATTATATTTTAAAAATAATAATTAAAAAGTCTAGAAAAGGACTTATTAATGATCAAGTTGATCAAAAATGATCTTCAAAAAAACATTATTTATTAAATTCATTTCTTCAATTAGTTACATGGTTTTTAAATTTTATTTTTTGATTAGTTATATCAATAAGGTTCTAGTTTCAGAACTCCTATCCCTTGGATCTAGATAATAATACTAATACATATTTGGATTAAAAGTGAAGAGTTCATATGGATAGAACTATTCTAAGTATCCCTTAATAATATCATCTAAAGGAGTATATATAATGTTATAAAAGTATTTATATTTTCATTATATCTATATTTTTTATTTTTCATTTTATTAAACTTCTTAAATAAGTTTATTAACTTTGGAGTTTTATAATTTCAGTTTCATGTGTCTTTTCTCTAATATATTCACAATATATGAATTCTAGGATATTTATATTCTTGAGAGGGAGAAAATAGTATGTTTTTTTAAAAAATATGTCCACTCCCTTTGGAAGCTTCCAAATTTAGGGAAGCAACCACTGAACCTGATAACATGCATGATCACTCTATATGGACCTTGTGATTGTCAACTCAACCCTGAAACCATTACCAAGCCACCAAAAGAACATATTTTGACATGAAATGATACCAAAATTAAGGGGATTTATTTCCTGTAAAAGTTTTTATGTCACAATCCTCCTCACCAAAGGAACCTTCATCCTCAAGAATTCATTGGGATTCATTGTTCCTGAACAACTCTTTCTATTTTTGTCATATTTTATTCTCACATTATGATGTCACTTATTGGATTTGAACATACTACCATAATGATATCTAAAATATAATAATCAATCAAATTAATATATTGTTTTACCTTTAATAAATCCTTAACAAAACTCCAATGAAGGTCGTATCCTTTTCAAATCCACCAAATCAAAAAAATAAACATGATAAATATCTCATTTGTACTTTATATCTAAGATATATGAAACATATTGGGAAAAAAATATACATCAATGAAATCTCCAAATGATAGTACGTGTCTATGATTGATTAAACAGTATCAAATGAACCTACATGCTCTTGTGAAAATTTACCCTGCTTCTCATGTTGTAGGTTCCCCATCCATAATGTCTCCCAAAAGAAGAATAGATCTCCAACTATAAACTCTAATGTCTGTTAGTGATGATTATCACAGGACTTCCTAAATTTGATCTATTTATGATTGATTTTGGAATATATGAAAATTTTCCATCATTTATTTAACTAATATTTATCCCAAAAAATATATTTCACTTTATTTAGGATAATACAATGATGAGCCACATAGTTTTTAATTAAATACTTAAATAAATGATTAATAACTATAATTGTAACCAAAATATCCACTAAGGTATGTTGATCCTTTTATAACCTCCCAAAATCTAATACACAAGCTATTGTATGACCTATAAAGTCTATATGGTCCCTTTTGACTACCAATATATATATATATGTGATATGAAAAACTCATCTAAAACTAGGTAAATATTTTTTTATATAGTCATCCCAGAAATATAAAATTAAATAAAGGATACCTATATGATATAATAGAAGACAAAAATATATGAACCCTAACCAATTTCTCCATATATAGATTCCTAAGGTCGCCTATCAATATTATTTATTTAATATAAATATTGTGACCAACATCGTAAGAAACAATTTAATCTTCCACATTGCATCATGATTTCATGTTTACATAAGAAAAAATTATAGAATCCATTACAATGGATTCCAACTTCCAAGATATAATAAGTAAATAATGGACAATTTTCCAGAGGCCACTAATGTTTCTCTTTAAACTGTTTTCAATTTAATCATTGAAAGACATTACTAGCCATATCAATTTTCATCCATTCACAAAATATTTTTCTCTCATATATTGATAAATATTTATCACTCCATGATAAACATTTGAATTAGATTTATGAAAAATAATAAAAACATTCTTCTCTAGACTTAAGGGTAAAATCAACCAATCATCATAATAAAGGGGCTTTACCCACTAAAATCCATTCATTCATGGTATTTACACCATTTAACACATCAATGAAACTATTTTATTTAACATAGACCATTTTTCATATTTTTAAATTATTCATATATATATAAGTTAAATTTATTTGATATAATACCAAACCTATTACATATTATTAATTTTCATAGTGAAAGTCCACCATTAATCCAATAATCTACCATGTTTCATTTGATTTCTTCATCGCTTTATTATTCCAACTCAAGGAATCTAATGTTAAATTACCATTTCCAAATGTATAAGAAAAATAATTTTTTTAAACATACTCCATCTTCTTCCATATCCTTTGGTTCAAATATCAATGGTGAAAAATATACCTCATACTATTATGATCAAAATTAACCATAAATTTCTCATTAAATAGGTAATATCTCCAAATCTTTATGGTAATGAAATTATCATACAACGTAAGGTCATATGTGGGAAAACTATTTTTATATAGTTATAACTATGTTTTCCACACATTACAAAATTTTCTTATTCTGTAATTTAACATTCTATATTTACTTCAGATTGATTAGCACTAGCACAGAAGTTAACCTCCTCTTATCTAATCAAAATCTCAATATCACTTCCCATGTCTCTCAAATTTCATGATTTTATGAATCAACTATATAATCATATATACTAATTATAAAAATTCTTGAATGAAAAAATTTGTAGTAACCTACCTACCTTATAAAACATCAAATCTCAAAAAAATTATTGGTCTATATCCAATAAATCACAACATTGAATTTCTCTAGGTGTACTAGAACACCCTTCTTAGAAATGAATAGGTATAAGAATTTAACATCCTATAAACAAAATTTGTAGATATATATCTTTTTATAAAACTTTTTCTACTATAGGGTCTCTACAAAAGTGTTAAAAGGTCTCCCATAATCTTCATTATATATAAATTAAACCAAAAAAAATACACATAGACACAAAAAAAACCAATGTAATTATTGAAGTTATGATTCACTAAGATCTTCAAAATATCAGGTGCATTAGTAACCAAAAATTTCACTGATATGAACACATAATTTATGTACCTTATAATAGAATTTCTGTTTTAAATTTTTATCTCCCTCATCCTCATTTGGTGGTATCTTGATCACAACTCAGTATTTGAAAACATCCAACTCCATTCAAATGATCATATATATCATCAATGATTGGTAGAGGGAATTTATTATTTATTATAACATGGTTTAACTTCTACCAATTTATTTATAATAATAAACTACCATCAATCTTCTTGGAAAATAGAACTTGTGCTACTTAAGGTGAAATGACCAGTTAAATAAATCCATTTACCTCAAAATCATTTAACTAAATCTCTAATGAACATAGATCTATTTGTTCCATTAATTATGTATGAATTTAATTCATATATATCCCAAGGATAAAAATTGATAGATAAATCCATGCCTCTCTTTAGTGGTGGTCGAAATAAGTCTAATAGAGCCACATCTAAGAGATATTTCACCACTACTAGAAACTGAATTAGGTTATTCTATTCTAATAATACAGGAACAAACCCATATGAATTACATTTCTATGATATATGATCTTTAACAAATAGGTCTAGATGAAAATATTGGATATTATTTTTGACATTAAAAGAAGGAACTCACCCTTCTATTAAATTAAATGAAAATTAACCATCATAATAATCAATATAGTTTTCAAAATTCTATAACCAATTAATTACAATTATGAATTCATATGTGTCTACTTTGACCTAAAATAAATTTAAATAAAATAAATAATTATTTAAATAAAAAGTCAGTTTTTACCAATAATGCAGTCTTTTTCTCTATTCATCAAAAATTGAAAGTTTTTAGAAAAATACCAAAAATTCACCCTTAGCTAATTTTGATTTTCCGAATTCCAAAATTAATCCCATTTTAAAAAATAAAATTTTTGAAATTTCAAAATGTTGGTATTACTAGTTATAACCACTAGTTTGATTGGTCACAGTGTGTTAGAATCTCGAAGTTGCATACAATGTAAGATATTACATTATTAAAAGGAAAACGTACCATGGTAACACAGAAGATGATTATTAATTAGAGGAAATAATAATCAAATATTTATCCTGACTTCCAACTGATCAAGAATAATTTTATTTCCTCTTCGATATTCTAAATAATTTATCTTACTTAGAAGATTATACGACTTTTCTTCCTTAACTATCTCCCACCACTTATGAGCTAATATCTTAAGTATATGTGTAATGAAATCCACCTTTTAAATTTTAGGGGTCAAAGTAATTTATAATATTTTTTCAATATCTCCACCAATCTTTAGTTTTTTTTACTATGTTGTCACACATAAATACATGATGATTTTACTTTTTCAGCTTTGAAGAATGTTATACTTCCTTAGGTTTCTATTGATCCTCTCATTTCCAAAGGGCTTTGATAACTTTCACTAGAAAGTTGAAGAATTAAAAAATACACTCCACATTCCTATCACCTTTATCATGAGAAGGCTTACTTATTATATCCCTAGATCCTTCCTCAAAAAAGGATCTCTATAACACTAAATTCTAATGAATGATAAGATAATAAACCATGTAGAAATATCTTATAACTAAACCTAAATCTCAATAAAAATTGAGATCTAACTCAATTTATATGTGTATTTATTCATCTTTTTTAGGAATCACCACCTTAGATATCATGTTTCAAATAAGAAACCATAAAGCGTTTTAACAAAATTATTATTTAAAAACAAATATTCATAAAACCATATCAAATAACTTTTAAAATAACTATTATATAAGTAAATTATATTATAAAAACATTATTTTTATGTATATAATCTCTGCACATATATATCATGATACATGAAAACACTACCCTTCTCTACATATTATGGATAAAAAAACTTATTTAGGACAATTGAACAATATTCTATAAGGATCAGTCAGTCACTTGTCCTCCCGAAACACCATGTAAACATTTTTCTCTCCATTATGAGGATGTTTATTAAATTTTAAGGTACCTATTTAGTTTCAAAAACCCTAATATCTTTGAAAATAAGTATTCATAATATTGAAACTTTTAGAACCATATTTAGATTCCATTTTGTGATGACCCTGTCCTAGGATCACAATGATTGGAGTTGATTTGGGATCGTTACGCGGACTCATGTGTATTCCGTAACATCCATAGACTATAAAATAGTTTCATAGAAAATATATAATAATTTGGAAATGATTTTAATTATAATAAAAAACAATCTATATGTGAAATTTTTTTATTTCAAACAAAAACTATATTTTTAAGCAAACATTTCATGTAAAAAATCGCAATAGAATAAAATGGAAATTGAAAGTCATAAATGCTGACATGACATGATTAAATAAAGTGAATGATGCCTATATTGGGTACATAGTGTAGCTCCACCTATTAAACATGACCAAACACTACAACATCCACCAAAATAACAGTTTCTAGGATCTTTATCCAGTGAACCTAAGATCCTTTCCCTCATTTATATCGTAGCACAAGACATCTATAAACATGAACACACACACTCATGCATATACACACACCGATTTGTGTGTTTAGGGGGTGAGTACTTAAACAAATAGTATTATTTGAATCAAAGACTCTCATACTACCCCATACAAAACTTATCGTAATTTTTATATGCATCTCTATTGAAAATATTTTATCCAATTTCGAAAACAATGTAATTTTTTCATGTAACTCTACATAAGAATTAAAACATTTGAAAACTACCCATGATATTATTTTATAAAAAACACCAAAGTAAAGGAAACCCTCAATAATCTAATAATAATTAGAGAAAAAATAATTAACATAAATCTCATCCTTTGATCATAGAATATACCCAATATAGATTATAACCCACTATAGTGTTTCTTGAATCCATGAACCACACTATTTACATAACACAAACTGGATGTTTTTTTCAAAATAAGATTAGCTAGATTGTACTTTCATTAATGATAATTATAGATCATTTTGTATAAAAAACCATTTAATTTTAGAAATTAATTTTAGTTAATAAAAATTAATTTCTGAAAACATAGTATAGAATAGAAAATTATATGGTTTAGTTTAAAAACTACAAACCTAAGGTTTTATATCAGTTCCAATAAATATAAAATAAATTTTATAATTTTTTGAAAAACATGAAATGTATCTACGAATTTTAAAATTACACCAATAACACGAATAAAAACCATAATCCATTGAGGAGTAAATAATAAAAACTTACCACAAAAAATCAATAAATTAATGCCATGAATCCTGAAATTTAGTGCCATGATCCCAACCTTATATTTCAAAACCATTCAATAATAATTCAAGAGCATATTTTTATATTGATATTTTAATGTCTAAAACTATATCAACATAGTGCCAATCCATCATGGTTTTTACTTCTAGAGAGTAAAGATAAATTTTTAGATTTAATATCCAAGAAGATTATTGAGATATAACATTTAATCTGATGCAATTTTGACTGATCTATGAGAGAATTGTGTAATTCATTAATGGAGATATATTAGTTTGACTATAAAAAAATCATAGGCTAACAATTATGTGAGATAAGGAATATAATGAACGTTTTTATAGATTTATTGGTATTTTAAAATTCGAATATATTAAACCATACCTAAATGTAGAGTTATTTACACCATCCCCAAGACCGCACATGATATTATATAGGTCCCTCTTCCCAAAAACCCATAACGATAAGTTATGATGTATGATCCTTACGAATGTACATAAGACTATGTTTTCCTTAAAACACAAACCTGAATACCTATAAGGTTATTTTTCATGGTCCCTAGGATTGTGAAAGTAGATGAAAAAAATTAATTATTCAAAAAAAATCTCTCATTTTTACCTAAAACTACTAAAACTTAATGGTTTAATTTCCTATAAAACCCATGTTATTTTATTTTGGGTAATCAATAAGTGACCTTTTAAGCTGAGTAATACACGATTCATCTTATTCTTTAAATGGATGATTCTCCCATAGTGTAAGTGGGTAATCCATTTATATCTAATGTAATAATCAGGTTAATGAATTACTAATAACAAATACATCTTTCCTCAAAATATTACATCCTAATTAATGGATTAGAATAATAAACTCATAGCCCAAAGATATACCCTCCGGATTTTATGACCTAATTATTATATCATTTATCCTTAAAGATACCCCCTGATTACAGGTTAAAAATACTATATATATATATATACATCCCAAGGTGATCCCCTCAAAATGGAATGTATGAAATACTATCTTAGATTTCTCTATAAGACCCCCTCCTGATTGTAAAATCAAAATACTAAACACATTTCCCTAAGAGACCCACTTATTATATTATTCTTGAAATAATATATTATCTATCCCACAAATGACCCTTTCCTATTATAGAATTAGAGTAGTAAACACCTTACCCCAAGACACCCCCTCATAATAATAAAAACATATAATCTAGACCCAACAGATCTGGTCTAGATAACCCGTTAATGATACAAAACAAATAGAGTGTATCGAAGATCACGTTTTGGTACTAGGATCAATAAGGATTATATATATAATTGAAATATCCCCTCAAGAGAGAAAGAATTATATTGTTTGTATATAACTCCATAATATTTCATCCTAATAGCAAGATAGAATACAAATCCCATATAACCCTTGAAGGCTCCTATATAATAGTAGTCATTATTCTAGTCTTACATATCACTAGAATTTCCCCTCCCAATTATAAGAATAATTCTTTTTATATGTATAATTATAAGTTTCACTCCCGATAATAGGAATAATACTGATAAATAGAGACATCACCCTACCCAAAACTATCCCTATGTAATATCCCATTGATACTTATGTGAGTTTTACCGTAAATATACCTAATATATCTATTAAATAACCATTATAAAATTATCAAAGCCATAAAAAATTTATGGACTCAGTAGCCTTAATTATCTTTGGCTCATCCCAACCCTACTGGAACTCATATCACCCATGTTGTAGGCCCCTATGACATAACCCATAATCCTAACGTGTTTGAGGAATGGATACATACTGATAAAACTCATCATATGATAATCTACCCTTGGTAGTTTTTTGATAAATGTAATATAAAATCACAATAGTATATACCATTTACCCATCCTAAATAAATTATTTACCACTTACATTTGGACTTAATAAAAAAGTATATTAGTAACCCAAAACAAAACCTACACCCATTGAAAAATCACTACATGTGTTATTAACCCACTAATCGACCATAGGTGGATTACCATTAACATCTCTCTATAACTCTCTAGGAATTTCTCAAAATAATATCTCCCCATATAAGGATTCCATTATGGAATTAAATCTCAATGTGTCTCTCAAGTAAGAAACCCAGTAGACTCACTCTTGTCCATTCATTCAATGGAAAATATATACTCCCTAAAATTGGACATATATTGGTCAATAAAGACATAAATCATAGTGGGACATCATCAATGGTACCCAATTATACTATATATAGTTCTACCATAGTTAACATAATCATCAATAGCTATATAATCATGGAAAAATAACCCTAACACCACTATGAGTTTGAAAAATATTAATAATCTCACATAGTATATTTAAACACATATATGGATCCATATTGGGTAATTCATACCCACTTACCCTATATTTGAAATTTACCGTATCAATTAAATCACAAAAAACAGTAATATTAGAGAACACTCACATCATGTTGAATTTTCCCATTTATCCCAATTTCCACTCCATATTTGACTGTACATGGTCAGCCATGCATAAAACATTGACCTTGATCCATAGCCCTAATCTCAACCAAATGTTGCACTAAATTAATTATAAATAAATTATAATTAATTTCCACAATTAAAGACCAATTAATATAATTATATTTAATAGAGAAATAACTATAAGCAGTACATGTCTACTGAAACCTTAAGGAACATGGTTACGAACCCTCCCATTGTTATTATGAACCTATAAAAAGAAAATGACTCAAAAAAATAAGAATCAACCTTTAATTTAACCAAACATAACTGGATTATATAATGAAATTCGTTGGAAAAACATATTCACCCAAATAATGATAAGAAACTTGAGTCCATTGCTCCTTGATATCTTCTATCTATTCAACATGAATGTTTTATTAGGAGGAATTACTTCACAATGTTCCTGTGAAGTCTTATTAGAAATCCCGTTTCAATCCATTCAAAATTACCTCATGAAAAAGTGGAAAAAATATATAGAATATGGAGAGAAACCTACTATAATCTATGAACCAACATGATCCAACCAAAGGAGTTTTAATCCAAAACTCCTAAAAAAACTACCTACCACCTTGAGTTGAGGTTAGAGAAATATGTATTTTCTTAACCTAGTATACTCAAAAAATAAAACTAGTAGATGACCCCAAATCACCTCATGTTCACCTCCTTGTTTTATAGGTTCCATCAACCAGTGGGGAGTGTCTATAGATAATATTGTTTTACTATTGAATTTGGATTATATAACCATTAGTAATAGTGAAATAAATAATAAAAAAAATTATCCTCATGTAAAAAAAAATATTTTTTCCAATACAATCCAATCATATGAAAATGTATTAGATTAAATAAAAATGGAGTTACATTATACTGTCACATGGTAATATATAATAAAATAGGATCGAATCATTGGATAATCATATAAAATATGTAAATATTTTTAAAACCCCAAAAATAAAATGGATGGGTTCCTCAATGGACTAACGTGAGAAATACCCTGAGGGGGGGGGAATCAATGTATATAAAATCCTTTTCCAATTCCAAAAATTACACTTTAAATATCTCACTGCCTCATTATGATGATGACCTCTTAATTCAAAGTTGAATTTTGTTTTTCTATCTTCTTATATATTAATATAGATACAACTTAACTATATTCAAATTTAGAAGATAATATTTAAGGTTTTTTAACCCTTTGTATTAGTTTTTTATCATGAAAAAAGTAATGCATTATATGTAATTTTTTCTTGGTTCACTTTCACTGGGCCACACTAAGAGTCATTCTATTAATAGTGTATTGATGCACAAATTAAAAAATAATCTCATTGTTGATCGGTGGTTATAAGAAGTAATTCCCACTCCATGATTAGAATAAGTACCTTATAAAGTTTAAGGGTTAGTAACTCTTTTCCTAATGCATATTTCCATTCCTTTTTCATTTCATAGATGTATAGTTTAGGAATCCCACAATTTAATGATGTGAAATTATATCCTTCAGTATCATTTTTGTGGCTAAATTCAACCTCATTTCTATATAGATTCCCTATTTATCATCATATACACTTATTCATTGTGAAATATGTGATATTCACCAGAAGAATATTCTTATTCCCCCTTAGAAGGTTCTTCAAGTATGTCCATGTTCCCTTTTCTTCAAGCACATGTCTGGTATTTCTTTTCTATTACAAATAATATCTCTTTACTTCAAGTTATAAGTATTAACGATAATGTCCAGTGATGTTCATATCCTTCCTCCTATAGTTGTTTTGATAATTTCCAATATAATACATTTTCATTCTCCATCTCATTTAATAGATATTTATTAACTTATTAAGAGATTATCTCCTTCACTAATTTACTAACTATCAATATTACCAAAATATAGAAGGCCAACAAAAATATATGAGATAATTTCCTATATATAATGTGGAAATTAAAAGTTAAACTTTTCTTGTGATAGATTATAATGAATATATTTTTATTAAATTACATTCCAGTTCTCCATATGAAAATGAAATTTCATATTAAAAAAATACACAAATGTCCTGATGTTTTGAGATCTCCAACTAGATCATGTATTTATAAACAAACTGCATTAGATGTGGGTTGAATGTTGTTTCAACATACACATCCCTAACTCTATTTTCTATTTGGAATTATACATAAGGAAAACACATCCTCAAAATATTTGAACTCCCAAAAACCATGTTACATTAAAAATGTATGCTTGATTGAATAAAATAATATATGCGTGCCTCATATATGGATTGTTACATCATGGATAAGTTTCCTCCCTTTTCAACATGATTGAGGTAGAGAAACTACATTAACATCCCCACAATTTCTTAATTTATTTTAGGATTAAATCACAGATTAAAAATAAATCACATGACTTTTAAATCAATGAATAAACATTCATGAGTTTTCTGATTATTAAAAAATAAACCCCAAAAAATATCATCGTAAAAATCACATTTAATACAAAAATATATCATGTAAAGTTGTTTTAATTTATCCCTCTAAAGTTGAATTTATTCCCCTAAAAAATTACAATAATACCCTATTAAATATCATTATAGACTACCTATTTTTCCCAATGAATTATATAAGGAAAATATACTTTTAAACTCACTAGACATAAGAATTTCACAATGGTATGATGTGTTTTCATTTCACCCTTCATGGGTACAAATATAATTTTTATGCATTTGATGGTTATGAAAATCATGTGTATGGAAGTGATTGTTATATATCCATGAATTATGTTTTTGCAAGAATCACTAATTCATACATAGTAATGTTTATTTCAATATAGAGGTATCTATTATTTATATGTATTGACTCGTACATACTCAACACTAGAAAGTTGCAACATAAAGACGAGATGATTCTTATGATTAGAAAATTCAAGTTTAGATAGTGGCGATCATTAATAAATTTTTGAATAATTAATCTAATTAGCTTCCATAATTCCTAGAATATCCCATAAACTCCTTTTACGTTTTCCTAATATTATCAAGGGCACCATTCACCTCCATCACTTCATCCTTTTCCTTTTTCAAAAAATCCCACAACTATAAATATCTTTCACCATTTTTTTCAAAAAATACGAAATAATCCTCAAAGAATAACTTTTGGAAGAAATTAAAACTTCTTAAATCCCATATTTCTTTATAATCCATGAGTTTTCTCATCATAGGATTACTATATTCTTCCATGATAATATTCAATCCCCTTTTTTAATGCGTCTAAGAACATATCTCCTATTGTAGATAGGGAATAACCCCTCATTTTCCCATATTCTCAACCTCAATCATGATATAACTAATCCATAAAATTCATAGGGTATATCTGTTTATTGAATGAACTTTATATCCTTTACCACATACTGTATACTTTTGATCAGACTACCCAATTTTAGTGAATCTAGTCCTATCCAATTCTGCACCACATTCTTTACATTATATTCTCATACTCAATGAAAATCCATTGGGTGAAACATGTGTATATTTTAACTCCCTCAAAGATATCCAAATCACAAAAATGTTTTCAAATTAAAACACTAGTAAGGAAAAAAATTTAATTTTCTCCATTAAAAACCATGTAATTCTCTCACCACAATTTCACACCAATCCATTATGAGATAATAAAAAAATCATAATTTGAGAACATACAATTTGTTAAATAAATTGATAATATTTTTTATTACTAAATATATGATACCGATTGAGATTTTAATCTCTTCCATTATTTATATGTCTCTCCATTTTCCTGATAAGACTAAATGAAATTGAAAATTTAGAACCAACACCGTTAGAGTTTTCATCTCTTGAAATTAATTATTTCTTATCATTTTAGGGAATCCACTTACTTGGAAACATATATCTAGTTTAGAACTTATTATTATATGACATAAGAAAAAACTGAAACCAATTTTTTAGAAAATAAATAATTAAACATGTATGTATTTTATATGGTTATTAAGGATACCAATAAATCCTCATCCTTTAAGTGGAATGATTTTACGACTTTCATTGCACGATATCACTTTTTCTAATGAATATTCTGCATGATAAATTGGTATTCATAAATATTTCTTGGACACCTTCTCTCATCACATTCATAATTATTTTTATCTAATTTCTTAAAATATTAAAATAATTAATTTCTTGCAGTTTTTAGATTCTATATGAATTTTGAATAAGACATGAAACTCTTGTTCAAGACTAATACCAATGATACTTGACAAACATTTGAAACAACTTTTTTATATATTTCTGCTGCTTTAAAAGATCTAGTTTTTTTCTTCACATTCTCATGTTATTTTATAGCACAACCACCCCTTGGATTCTACCTCCCCATAATATCTATACCACATTAATAACAGTTGATTTATTTAATAATATTAGGATAGGGTTACCTTAGGACTTATTTAATAGATGATTAGGGTTGGTTATGTTAGACCAACCCGTTTTTTTCCATTATCTCTGCCATGGATTCATCACTCTAGTAAGGAACTGCAGGGCCCCTGAGCGGCATCTCAATTTCCTCATGGCAACTAGGGTTTCATCCTTGGCCCATCTCCCTCCCTCATCTGTCATGATTCGGTCTCATCATTGGCCCTTTAGATCTTCTTGGAGATGGTATAACTTGGCGTTGGTGTGGATCATGTGGTGATAATGTGTCTTGGCATTGAAATCAGGTCCTCAAAAAATACGAGGCTTGTTGTGTGATTCTGGGTTGGATTGGCGTGGCTCAACTTCTGATTCTTGGAGATTTGATCGGCATGGCTTTAGTTCAGTGTGGATGGCTTATCGTTCTCGACAACATCATGACCCAGCATTTCTCTTCTTCTCGACTCGAATCAGAATGACATGGTTATGTCTTCAGTGTGTTTCTGGTGCGGTCAGTGATGGATTTGGAGTATCACAAGGGGGGAGGTCCTGGATTTCTTTCGTAATTGTATTACTGGTTTCTTGTTTGGTGAAGTTCGTGATCAGCTGAATGGCATTAAAAGATGGCTTATGTTCAGATGGTGTTGAGATTGGTAATCTTATGATGGTTGTTGATGGGTTTTTTGATGTTTCAGCTTCTTGGATATGCTTATTACTGTGATTCATGTTCTTGTGGTGAATATTATGTGCGAATCTGGTTGATTCTGGTTGATTCTTTTGGGTTGTGTGTTCTGCTGTGCGTTGAGAGGGACGAGGGTCTATGCTTCCATTTCTGCTTTAGGGGTTGTTCCAGATGTTGTTTAATATTTTAATTTTCTCCAGATCATGGCTATTTGGAATCATGCATTTGAGAGTGTATGTATTTTTCCATCGGTACCAGGCTCATGCATCATTTTTCGGGAAAACTAGTGCTGGGGAGGGGCTACTCTTATTGTTTTGATTTGGTTTTATGTATTTTTATTCTTTGGGGCACCGTTTATTGTTTTAGGTCCTTGAATTTATGTAAGTTTCCCCTTCATCCTTAAATGGTGTTTATGATATAATAAAAAAAATTATTTTTAGCATGTTGGACTAACCCATTACATTCTACATTTATTTTTGCCTTTTTAGATTTAGGGGAAGGGTTTTTGTATCTTTTTATCATTATATTCTTCATGATCAACCTAAATAATTATCCTCTCCAATTTTGAATCAATAAATTGATTCAAATTTATTTTTATAAACTCCAACTTATTATCATCATATTTTATTATTATTTTCTATATAAACCAAAATAAAATATTCTCTTCCTTAGTTAGTCCCATCATTATAGTTTCATGATTTTTTTATATAGGACCTTTTTTCTCCAAATCCTCTTACAAAAATTTCAATTTGAAAATTTATTATTTGATATTTGAATGTATACATACCATTAGAATATTTATTTAACCTGATATTGTTTACTTCTAATAACATGTGAGATCATTTATTTCACCCAAGTATTTTTCTTATCTTCCTATGTCATTTATGGTTATGTGGAGAAATCAGAGATACTTTTTATAATATTTTAAAGATTATGGGATTCTTTATTTATCTCATGAAATAAATTTTTAGGAAGAATATATTTATATTTAATTAATGACACCCTTAATTTTTTTTTTGGATTTCAGTCTTCTGAAATTCCCATTTGAGACATGGTTAACTAAGAATGACTTAATAGAGTGACACATAAACCTTTTATAATATTGTTAAAAACTAAAAATTTCATATCTTACAACATATATATTGTTGATAATGTATTTTCATTATTCAATATAAATGATGAAAATCTATCCAAGAATCCCACAATAGTAGAACAAGTATGCAAACCTTCTTTGAGTTATCAATCGATTTACGTTACCCTTTGTAGTAACTTTAATGAAATAGTTCCATATAATTTAAGTGATTTCCCTTTTCATGGAAACTATCCTTTATCTTCCAAACTCATGAATCAAATAGGTTCCATAATATCCAAAAACCTTCTTTCATATAGAGTATGGACTTTATAACAAAATGTCCTCTCTATAATTATCTTTCATGATGGTATACATTTAATTTCATTCATAAAAAACCATTAAATGGTAATAAAATAATTAAGGTAAGTAATATTTTAATTTATGCTTAACTTGGTATATAGATAGTTCTGGGATGGAGTGAAATTGACTTCCAATTGATTGAGATTTTTTAATTTTTTATTCATGTTCTGTATTATGTTTTTTATTGAGTGTCTTCCAAGTACAATTCTCATTCTTTAGTGAATATAAATGTTTATCCTACATAAAAAATTTATATTTCATATTGAAATTCATTTGAGGAATGTATTATTTGAGGCATACATCTTTTTTTTCCTTTGGTTATTCTTAAAAATATTTACAATATTTGAAAAATGTTATTTATTCTTGGACTTTAAATTCTGAATTCCTTTTATGTTATACTTATCATTAGAATCAGTTTTGAGTTATCTCACATTATATGACAATAAATTAAAATTATATATCCATAGAATAATTTTCACCCTTAGGCTAGTAACTAATTTTACAAGTGTTTTGTTCAGTATTTTCAACTTGACAACATCAATTTCCATCAATTTGAATTGGGTACCTTAAGACTTTTTCTCCTCTTTCTGTTCATGGTTTTTTATTTTAATTTATTTTCCAATTCCTTTAATAGGTAGAGCACTTCAACTTTTGTGCCCTTTAAATTTCATCATAATTAATGTATCCTAAACAATTACTTTATAAACATATTCCTTCATTCCAATAGCATAATTATATTAATTTTCAAATTCACAGTCTTAATTTTTTATACCTTTATCCTGAACGATACTAGATTGTTTTAACTGTATCTCACTTTTACCAAAAATGATTCCAATTTATGGATTTACTCTTAATATATTATTATTTTTCTCATTTTCTTCATTTTCAATATATAAATGATATGATATTAATATATCAATTTACTAACCAATCGTATCACATCAGGGAAACCCCATAACCAATAAAAGATAACCTATTTTTTGATACAACTTGTTGGGCCACTCCAGGGAAATAAGTGATAGATATCTCAAGGGGTGGAATATCCATTAAAAATTCTAATATTAATTGTTTATTTTATAATTTTCATGTGATTAAATGTTCACAAACATTTTTACTAGTGAAATTTACAATTTGAACTTCTTTTCTTAACAGGTTTGTAATTCCATTTGAAAAAATACACTATTAAATGGTACATTTTCAATCACTTCCTAAAACACCAAATGGTCTTGATTTTATTTTATAATTTCATTTTTAGATAATGTATTCAATGAGGAAAATTCTATACTTCTAGAGTTTTTGATGATTCAATTTGGTGGATGACCAAATTGGGCCTCGAACCCAGAACATTCTAGGTGAAGTGAATAAGACATAATTACAATAAAAATATAGTAGAGGCCAAGTTCCAAGACCAATAAAGATAAAATTTTAAATAAATATATATTAAATAATTGGGAACATTTCCTAAAACATTGGATAGAACTAATTCTGAATTTTGATGGTTCTTCCATATGACCCAATTTAAAGATGATATTCTAGTCCAGATTCTATGGCTCATAAAAACAACCCAACATTTCAGTCATATCTAAAAAAATCCAATTGGGATGAAATTTTATGGTAAATAATGGGACATCTATATATTATGTTTCTTTTTCTATGATTTACCCCAGTTTGGCCATATATAATCTCATATAAGTGTATCTATTCTGTTTATACAAGCATGATCAGATATTTGTCAAGGGTTAAACATTTCACTCTCCATTAACATTCACCCGTGTAGGCTTTTCCTAATTAATTGAAGTCACTTATTTTATTATGGTATCTATGTGTGTCTCAAAAATGGCTATTTTAGGTAGTGGTGTTTATTTTTGGGAGGATGTTCCATATGTTTTCATTTTAATGTTCTATTAAAAATTTGATATTTCAATGAAATTTCATCAATTTTATGTTGCTAAAATCACTTTATCTTATTAATATATCTTTTTATTCGTATCATTTTATAATATGTTTTTTATCATTTTGATAAAACTTCAATAACATGTCAAAATATTCACACATAAAATAGATAAATCCTTCAAACAATGGTACAATGTTCATTATTTTATAGTTTTCACTTCTTTAATTTATCCCTCGTGAGTTTACTTTCTTCTTCTATTCAGAGCATAACATTAATGGAGGGAATAAATTCTTATTTTTTGTTCCAAAATAGTATCAATGGGATGGATAGTTTATTATTTATTACTGTATAATTTTTTATGATCTCTTTTAATTTATTTTTTGATTTAGTATTTTCTCACTTCCTCTTCCTTATTTAATTTTATAACCACAATTTTCATGAAATAATAAGATCCTTCAACAATTAGTGCCTATGAAAAAGATACATTAATTTTATGGGTTTTTTATAAATTTATTTTAAGGCTTTATATTTATTATTTATGATTATAGATTGGTTTCATTGAATGTATCCTGCTTGAATTAATGAAATTCAAGGAATTTCATCTAATCCATCACATGTAATAACCTTGGATAGAACAGTTTCCATTAATTTAATTCACTAAGGCCTCTTATAATATATTTAAATCATCTAAAAACAAAACAAAATTTTCCACTTCATATCCAAATACCACTCTTAGAATGTATATGTCTTTAGGGTTCTTCTTTGGTCTATAAGGATTCAACAACCCAAGACACACTACAAGTGATGAATTTGACCCTAAAAACATGGGGTGAAATTGGGAGAGGCCGATTTTTGATGACTTTTATGGAACCCAAGTAAGTTATCTTTATACTCATTCTATTCTCCCACAATTCAATTTTATCACCTCAATACATTTTATCTTTTCCCCTTTTTTTACTTTTCTTAGCACATGTCCCCCAACACCCATGATCAATCAAACTGAATTTTTTGGGTGGATTTACCATGGTTTGGGGAGTCAAGTAAACATAGAGTTATCCTTACATCATGACCTAATAATAATAATATAATAAATAAAAAATTGTGCCAATTCTATGGGATTTACTACAAAAAAATTAACTCATAAACCTGTGTGTAGACCCAAACAGAAATCCAAATGAGGCAATCCCTAACATTGGGAATGTAGTCGATAAAATGATGAATTAATACCTCAAACATAGTGACAAAATAGACACTATTTCACTGGGCACACTTCTCAAAGATATTTCCACAATGTACTCAAACCTCGTTACATAAACTTCCTTCAAGAATTCTATGAGATGGAGTTAGAAATTACATAACTTCACATCAAAGAGTTCAATGACATTATTGAAACCTTGATACCACTACGTCAACTTGTGTCATATCATATGGGGATCTTTTAATTCTCAATGAAGTATTGATCCATAAATTTGTTAAAGGATATAAGACCTGCGTAAATCCCATACCAGTACTAATTAAATATAGAATTCTATAAAAAATAATTTCTCAATCACAAACCAGTTACACTAAAATATAGAGTTTAAAAATTTTCTGAAAAATGTAGGATGTCATTTTATAAAACAAGGGAAAGGGTCAAAGAATCACTAAAAATATTACCTCACTATGTATTTTCAATCCCCTAATAATTTCAAATCTTCTGTGAATGGTTTGGTCTGGAAAGAAAACAATTCATTGACATGATGAGTAACAGATCCTTCAAAAAGAAATCCCGAAATAATACTTATATGTATCTAGAAGGATTGTCCAAACAAAACAAAACATGGGGAAAATAACCTTACTATAACAATCCATTATAATATGGTGGAATGCACACTGTTAGATATGAAAAAGGGCTTAGGAAAACATTTTCTACAGTAACTAGGTTGGTCGAGGAGTTCGATCATAGGAAGGTAGAATATATTCAAAAAATTTATCCAAATTGCACAAATTGGGACAAAAAATACCAGAAGACGGACAACTTCTGAACCATACCTTCCATAAATTATGATCTTTTAGGAGGAACAACATTGGTAGTGAATGATTTGCAATTCAAAAATCCATTATACCAAAAAAAGCTTTTAGTCTATGTTTTAATGACCATCCATGATTTTGTTGGAAATATAACCAATAACCCATAAAAGAACCCAACAAACCATAATGAACAAACCATACCACGAAGAAAATATTAGAACAAATATTTAGTTCCTACCACAACTAATCTAATACCAATTTTCTACTATCTGATACCAATCACCCATATAATAACCCATTTCATAGTCAATCCAATAACTAAAGTATCACGATGAGATATACCAAAAAACATAAGCCCCTACACAATTTTTCATCAACAAATTCTAAAAAATTTGTGTAAAAAATAGAGAAAATAAACTCAGACTTTTCATACCATAATCGTGAATTAAAATTAATCACGAATGGAAAGGGATCCATGCTAACTCAGGATTTCCCATCCCCAATATTAAGGGGAGAATCTAGTTACACACAAACCACTAATGAAAAATGAAAAGAGTTGATTGTCTTAATATTTTTGAAACACATTTAAAAGCCATTGAAAACTATTCCAAAACCATTAAAACGTTGAGAATCACATGAAAATGATAAATAATAACCCTCAAATTATTAAAAATCCAAAAAAATTATGATGGAACAACAACCACACTAAAAAATAAAACAACCTACTCCCTTCCCTAAATTCCAGATAGGATAATATAAACAAGAAGTGAATTAAACATTGAGGGAAATATTACCTAAGGTTTTGTTTAAAATTACCCTTCATGATGAAATAAAAAACAACCCCCCTTCTGAAAGTACCTTAAGAAAATGTGAAATTTTAAAAAGAAAATTTTCAAATAAAAATCGAGTCCTTTGGGTTGCTAATGCGAGTACAACCATTCAAGGGACAATTCCTCTTAAATTGAATGACCAAGGATATACATAAATCAATTTTGACTTTGGAGAATATAATGTTTTTAAAATTATTTTTGTTCAGGGAGATAATATGAATCTCATTCTATATTCGATGTATTTTTATTTTGTGATCGAGCTACTTTAACCCAAATATGTCACTCTTAAACTTTTTGATCAAAGTGTTCAATTTACTAAGGGGATATTAAAAGAATTTTTTGTGTAATTTGAAAATTTCATTTACCCTGATGAATTAATTATCCTTGAAAATGACCAAATCTTAGTTTGTAGGGAGAAACCCCCCGTCATTCTTGGTCGCCTCTTCTTAGCTACAATCAACTAATTAATTTGAGTTAGGAATGGTAAAATTATAATTACCATTATATGTATGAGCCTTGATTTGAACATTAACAATAAAAACTCATAGATTGGGGATAGTGAAGAGATCCATGAGGTTAATTAGATATGTAGTGTTGATAGTGAATTATATGATCATCAATGAATTTTGAAGGATGTCTAATTCAAGATGGGATTGATTTATTTTGTTTAAAGGAGGAAAATTTTTATCCGTGGATTAAATATAATTCAAATGAATCCTTTGTTAATTTTTTAGGATCACCAGTCATTGATAACATTTTATAAATCGAAATCATCGAGTCCATACCCCTTCCTTACAAAAATATGGCCAATGTGGTGGCTGAAACATCTATTGAAACGGAAGAAATTCTGTCAATAAATTTTTAAATAATGAAGCCTAGTTCAATGAAGGGACCCATATTTCATTCGAAAGTATTAAAAAACCTAATATATTATTTAATTTCTTACCTTCATCACTTAATCATGAATTCTTATGGAATGATCGAACCTTCCCTAGTAGAATGCAATTTTTTATTAAATCCAATTAAGATAGTGGATTTTGGATGTCCTAGGAAAGCATAAGAAAGAAATTGGATAAACCATATATGATATTCACATGATTATCCAACTAATTTAGACTTATAAGATTTTTATATAACTTGACAGCAAACCATGTCATCAACCCCAAAAGAGACTCAATCTCAATATTATATATTTGGTAAAGAAAACACATCTAAAATTCTTGTAATCAGGTATCAATTTCCCACTAATGAGAGTGAGTGGGTGTAACTAATTCAAGATGTCTTGAAGAAGGTTTTAATCAATGTGATTACCAATTAGGATGGTTATATTATCCTTATAAGGGTGATTAGTGGATATAGAGTGTAAATTAACTATAGGATTATAAATTTATATACTAAGAAATACTATTTACCTTTTCCTTTCAGTGATCAAGTTCTCAATCAAGTGGAAAGTCATCAGTTATATATCTTCATATAGAGATTCTCAAGGTGCAAAAATATTGAGATCTCTTTATAAGATCATGGATCAACAACCTTAACCTATCCATTTGGTTCTTTTTTCCTTCATGCTCATACTATTTAGGTTATGTAATACCCTTGTTACCTTCTAGTAGTGCATGATGGGAATATTCTGAAACAAAGTAGGGGACTATTTAGAGGTATTTGTGTATGAATTCTATGTCTCTAGTGATATATTTTAGGGATTAATTATAAATGTTTTAAGGGTATTATCTTGATGTAAGAATAAGAATATCATCTTTAACTAGGAAAATTGTTACTTTATAGAAATTTATGGACTTGTTACAGGACATCTAGCTCTTGTGGTGGGATTGATGTTGAAAATTCTAAAATTTATATTACTCATCACATTACCAATATAAAAACTATCAAACAAGTGAGGTCATTATTTTAACTTAATAGTTTTTATATAATATTTATAAGGAATTTTAAATCCATTTCCCGACCAATTTGTTCTCTACTAGTGAAATATGATCCATTTTCATGGACAAAAAGTTTTGAGTAATCATTAATTACACTTCAACAGTATCTTATCTATCCACCTATAATAAAAGATCCTAATTGGAAAATTCCATTTGAACTCATTTGTGATGAGAGTGAATTCATTTTAGTAGTTGTCTTAGGATAATGTTGTGAAAAATATCCATGTGTCATTGTTTATGAAAGTAAATCATTAAATGATTCATGTACCAACTGAACCACCACTATGAAATAGTTTATTTCTATTTTATTTTACTTTGAATAATTAAAATCATATCTCATAGTTTCTTCCCTAATTTTCTTCATCCATCATTCATATCTGAAATAAAATATACAAAAACCAGATACCAAGGATAGAATGATTTTTTTGGTCCTTCTTCAAGAATTTTATAAAACCATGAAAGATAAAAGGGTGTTGAAAATTTTGTAGTTAATAAAATCTTTATGATGATATTAAAAAATTCACATCATCTTTTTGTTTCTGATTAATTTACCAATACGAACTTCTATTATTTGAGTGATTTCCCATGGTATGCTAACAACCCAAACCACTTGGTTACCCATGCTATTCCAGAATAATTCAAGACCCATAATTGGGGTAAATTAAATTCTCATGTCAAGAACTATGTGTATGATGATCCATACCTTTTAAATTTATGTCATGATCGAGAATTTAGTATATTTGTTCCCGGGTCTAAGAAAGATTCCATTCAAAAATTATTCCATGGAAAGGCCTATGGGGGACACTATTACAAAAATAAAACCACAGAAAAGTCCTAAAAAGTGGTTTCTTATAACCTATACTCATTAAGGATTTCTATATATTCTGTAAAAAATTTCCTCAGTTTCAACAATTACGATTCATAACATGAAGGAATAAAACGATCTTTAATCCCATTTTGGTCATCAAAATCATTGATTTTTTTGGGTATTGATTTCATGGTACCCTTACCAAACTATAGGGTATTTCTATACATCCTATTAGTGGTTAATTCTTTGTCAAAATGGGTAGAGAACATTTACACTATATCCATTTACCCTCATGTTATGATCTGTGTCTTGAAAGAACACAAGTTTTTCTGATTTGGAATTCATAGGGTTATTATCAGTGATTGTGGAACCCATTTATACAACCATCCATATGATGCACCCATGTATAATTTTGAGAATGCTTACAAAGTCTCCACTATTTAACATCGTCAAAACAATGGTCCAAATGAGTAAAAAATAGAGAGATTATGAAAATTATTGAAAAAATTGTCAATCCCTTTTAGAAATATTGGTCTGAAAAACTATTGGATTCCATTTTTCAATATCATACTGCTCTAAAATTCATCCTTGGAATGTAAAAATATAGGTTGGTTTATGGAAAATCTTTCAATTTACCTATTGAAATTGATCATAATGCCTTTTGGGAAATAAAAAAATGAACTTTAAAATTTCTTAAGATGAAAAAAACGAAATTAGACTTTAATGAAGTTGAAAAACTTAGGATATCGGCTTATAAAAATTAAATGATCAATAAAGACAGATTTCAAGCCTACCAATATTGGAATCTTAATGTTAAACACTTATAGACAGGAAAATATGTGATCATATACTATTCCAAACATCACTTACACCTAGGAAGGTTTAGGTCTAGATGGTATGGTCCCTACATAGTGCATCATGTGTACCTCCAAAGGGAATTACAGTATCAATATCCCAAAAGTGGTTATATATTCAATTTAAATGGTCACATGTTAAAACTATTTATTTAATCATTAAATAACCAATAAATAGAGGGGGTATTAATTGAGAAAACCCGTGATCCTGACAAAAGTTGATAGATTTAGGGTCTATGTCGAGAAAACTAAATTAAATAAAGCACTTTCTGCGAGGAAACCAGAATTTTACATCTACATTAACTCAGTGTTTGGAGTTAAAAAATAAACATGTATGCTTTCAATCCTATCCTTATGTTTTTAGTTTTTAGAGAAGTTAATCATAAGTGGTTTTCATTGTTTTCTTATTATGTTTCTTTATAAGATACAAAGGATGATGAGGCTGACATATTTTCAATAAAATCATGCTTCTTTAATGAGTTCAAACATAATCTTATATCATTAATGAGATGTTTCTATGTCATACAGAGATCAATGAAGAAATCAAGAGCACCTTGAACTTCAACTTTAACCACAAGTTGAATTTACTCCATGTTTATTATTTTAATTTTATTTTATAACTCCTATTATAATCCTCTACCACCTTCTTAATGTTATTATATTTGATCATTGGGGATAGTTTTATTCTATGTTGGAGGTGAAATAAATTAAAAAATTCTTTGCCAAATGATTTTTTGTGAATGAATGGAAGGAAAATATTCTTTAACCTTGAACATGAAAATACCCATTACAAACATTGAAACTGAATACCAAATAATTATCTGTTCCCTGATAATGTATCCAATCCATGTGTTAGTTTATGAGTAGTAGATTTTGGTCATTATGACTATCTTATGAAATTTTTCATTATTTAAAATTTCGTCCATTATGAAAATAAAAAATAATAATGCACATCCTTTGGATTGTGGGGTATTATTTTTTGTTCTCAGGGTAGCATTACAAATACACTAGGTTTTTTGATCTTCTTACTGTTGTAATTCCCTAACCCCAGTTATCCACAGTCGGTGCATTATTACATTACATTGGCATGATAAAAAGGGATCAAATATTTAAAGACCAATCGGTGTAGTATCCTTAGAAGTACTAGATACATTCAAAAGCTTTACATTACATCATGAAATAAAAAAATAAATAAATTTTTTCTCCTTTTGAACACAATTATATCCTTAGTATATCCCTGCAGCCAACCATAAAATACTTCTTCACATCCTGGGAAAAATAAAACATAGAAATGGTTGAGCTCAGATTCATAGTAAGGATATCAATACAGTGTAAACTTTTATAAATTGCATAAACATTTAAGGAAATGTATAAGAATAAAAAAAATATTTTTAAACCTAAACATCAGCATAATATGGAAAAGATAAATTCAAATAATTCTATTTACATAATCACATTGATATTCTACTAGTCGAATAATCACATGCAATATCAATAGCCACTTTCATAATAATGGAACTCATAATTCTAGACTTCATAACCACATAGTCAAGGCCTCATGACAAGGTTAAATAATATATTTTAAAGGCCTTATTCAAAGACACTTGCTTGTCTCATGAGACCTACCAATGCATCGAGTAGCTATAGCGGGCTACACCCGTCACTTACTATGTCTAATGCATTCCTCATATGAAATGGTTTAAACATAACATTAACATTCGTATTAAAACTAGCATAAAAAATTTCAATACTAATCCATAAACCATGAAAGGTGTAAAAATAACACATCCACAATCAAACATATCACATAACCTTCAATATGATATGTATGTCTTCTATCATAATAAATCCAATCAAAAAAGATTAAAATACATCAAAGGATGTCACATAGATGAAATCAAAACTTTTTTAGAAAAATATCTATTTCTATTTTGAAAACATTTAAAATTAATATTATTATAAAAGAAAAAATTTATTTGGAAAATATTTTAATAATCTTGTAAAGGAAGCTTTGATCATGTTATAATGGTGGAAAATAACCACACCCACCTTATAAGTTAAAAAACATTCTTACCTAAATTTTGTCAAAAAGGTCATAAAGTACCTTGTTTGGAAAATTACTGAAAGATTCCTTTAAAAACATAAAATTTCAAATAAGAATATAAATGAATTTAACCAATTGTCTAGTAAATATTAAAAATGTTTTGAAAAACATATTAAGAAAACACAGATGTGGATGATAAAGATTTCATAGTAGATAGTTACCTAAAAACAACCATGAATAATAAAGTGTTTTGAAATTAACCGTTGCCTTTTACTTTTCCTTAGTCGATGGTATGTTAAACTCCTATATAATAGTCAAAAAATTATTATTAAATTTTATAGGAACTATATACATAAAGTTGATATCATATATGATCCTCTAATATTTCTTTGTTAATAATATATTAGTAGTATCATCCTTTTAGGTGTTAACTGATTTATTTTCTTTTTTATGTTTGGTTATGTAAGAATTGATTGTTATGGATAGGATGTATTATATTTATAACCGTATTGATATTATGTTCTTAAAAATTATTTTTAATAATAAAACCAAAATTATTCTTGAATGATTATGATGGAGAATGAATCTCATCGCATTCATGGATACGGTAATTCATACGTACACACGAACAACTATATCATTATATTGATGGTGAAATAATATTTAATTAGATGTTATATCATACACACAGAATAAATAACATGTTATATTTATTATTTACATTTTTTATCCTCATTATTATACCCATCCAAATAATGATGTGTTTGAATAACAAACTACACCACGACGTGTAGACGGTAAGCCATACGCATGCACATATGGTGACTTTTTCATTTATAGGATGGATACAATAACAAATATGGTTGTTATATATTTATAATAACATCATAGTATATATAATATACTGAATCTATTATTTTAGAACGGAAACAACAAAGAAAGAGTAAGTGGAAGAAGAAAATAAGTTGAAAGAGATGATGAAACTTTTACCTCTTCTTCGGGTTTGCCCTTTTGATTTGGTCAAAAGGGCTCTTTAGGATGGATTTATAACGAAAGGAAGGCCTCTGGGATGAAGAGAGAAATGTTTGGGCGATATTTGGTCAGGGTTTGGCAGAACCAAAATGCTTTGGAGGTGTAAAATTAAGAGAAGGGGAAGTGCCATTTTATAAGAGAGGTGAGGGTCACTTTAGGAAAACCTTGAAATATTGTTTTATAATAAAATATTATTCTATTCCGAATGGCTCCAAAATAATTTCTTTAGATTATAAGGTTTTTATGGGTCTAAAAACTCTCATCCAATAGGTTTTAGACTCTTTTATGTCACCATATTAACCATATCTTTTAGATTTAACTCTTAGTTAAATAGTTTGTCATTTACCATGTCTCTTTGTATTTCTATATTATAAGGTTAATAAACATACTATAAAAAGTCAAGAGAACCCCATGTGGTTGATTATTAATATATATAACCTTATCTAAGTACTTTTTTAGAACCATAGATTTTTACGAATATTATATCAATTAATAATATAGTATTTGTTTTAAAAACTCAATTAGGTCAATTTTGATACTATTTAGTATTTTGTTTTTGTGAAAATTATAACAACATGATTTCATAGAAAAAAATTATTTAATCAACCTTAACATGTCATATTAACCTATCAAATCTGTGGAATTCATCAAAAGTCTCAAATTATATTTATTTGGATATTTATAATATCAATTATTTTATTCTTTCATTAATATGGAAATTACTATATCATAATTGTGTCATTAATAAATTAAATTAATTAATGAATAAAAATTATAAATAAAATAACATTATGTATGAAATATTTTTAGCATTCTAATTAATTTTTATAGTCGAATTTATCTTATTTATAACCCCATATTATAAATGGTTTAGTTATTAATCTTTGAATTTAACTCTTTTAACTCTTGTTTAAATAAAATCATAATAAATCTCCTAAACTAATCCATGTGGACCAAATGGGATCATATTTTATTCCTAATATTGTTTTTGGTAAAATTACACTTATCTAATAGGATTATGAAATGTGTTATGGAAATTATAATACCATTTTTACCCTTAATTACCCTATTTACTTTTAGCCATGGTAAATAAAAGTAAAATATTTCTATTCATTAAAAAAATTTACATCTTATGGAACCGCATTTTACTTACTGATGTCAACCATGTCTCTTGGATTTTTGAAATTCAACTCATAGAAGCGGTAAAATTATGTTTTATGCAAATTTTCAAATTCTCCTAAGAGGTGGGTAAAAGATGGTAAAAAGTTCATTTTTTATATATCTAAGCTTATTATAAAATGAATAAAATTAATTAAATTGAAATTATATAGGTATTATGTATCTACTTTTACCTAAAATAAATTTAAACAAATAAATAATTATTTAAATAAAATGTCGGTTTTAACCAATAACGCTGTCTTTTTCACTATTCATTAAAAATTGAATGTTTTCAGAAAAATACCCAAAATTCACCCTCGCCTAATTATGATATTCAGAATTCAAAAATGAACACAATTTTAAAAAATAAAATTTTAGAATTTCAAAAAGTGGGTATTACTATTTATAGCCACTAGTTTGATTGGTCAAAGTGTGTGTTAGAATCTGAAAGTTGCGTACAATTCAAGCTGTTACATTATTAAAAGGATAACGTACCGTGGTAACACAGAAGATGATTATTATTTATAGGAAATAAAAATAAAATATTTATTCTAACTTCAAACTGATCAAGAATCATTTTATTTCCTCTTCGATATTCTAAATAATTTATCTTACTTAAGAGATTATACAAATTTTCTTCCTTAACTATCTCCCACCACTTATGAGGTAGTATCTTAAGTATATATGTATTGAACTCCACCTTTTACATTTTAGGGGTCAAAGTAATTTATAATATTTTTTTCAATATCTCCACCAATCCTTAGCTTTCGGTACTATGTTATTATACATAAATACATGATGATTTTACTTTTGCAACTCGGAAAAATGATCTACTTCTTTAGGTTTCTTTTGATCCTCTCATTTCCAAAGGGCTTTGATAACGTGGAATAGAATGTTGAAGAATTAAAAAATACACTCCACATTCCTAGCACATTTATCATGATAAGGCTTACTTTTTATATCCCATAATCTTTCCTCAAAATAGGATCTCTGTAACACTAAATTCTAATGAAAGTTAAGATAATAAACCATGTAGAAATATCTTATAACTAAAACTAAATCTCTATAAAAATTGATATTTTACTCTATTTATATGTGTATTTATTCATCTTTTTTATGAATCACCACCTTAGAAGTCATGTTTCAAATAAGAAACCATAAAGTATTTTAACAAAATTATTTTTAAAAACAAAACAATTCATAAAACCATTTCATATCACTTTTAAAATTTATATTATATAAGTAAATTATTTTATAAAAAAATAATTTTTATGTATATATTATCTGCCCATATATATCATGATACATAAAAACAATACCCTTATCTACATATTATGGATAAGAAAACATATTTAGGACAATTGAACAATATTCTATAAGGATCATTCAATCACTTGTCCCCCCCAAACTCCATGTAAAATTTTGTCTCTCCATTATGAGGGATTTTATTAAATTTTTAGGTACCAATTGAGTTTCAAAAACCCTAATATCTTTGAAAATAAGTATTGATAAGATTGAAACTTTTATAACCACATTTAGATTACATTTTGTGATGACCCTATCCCGGGATCACAATGCTTGGAGTTGATTTGGGATCGTTACGAGGCCTCATGTGCATTTCTTAACATCCATAGACTATAAAATAGTTTTATGGAAAATATATAATAATTGGGGAATGGTTTTAGTTATAATAAAAAACAATCTATATGTGACAATTTTTTTTATTTGAATCAAAACTATATTTTTAATCATACATTTATTGTAAAAATCCTAATAGATTAAAATGGAAATAAATAGTCATAAATGTTCACATGACATGATTAAATAAAGTAAATGATACTTATCTTCGGTATATAGTGTAACTCCACCTATAGAACATGACCTAACACTACAACATCCACCATTATAACAGTTTCTGGGATCTTTCTCAAGTGAACCTAAGATCTTTTCCCTCATTTATATCGTAACACAAGACATCTATAGACATGAACAGACACACTCATGCATATACACACACCGATTTCTGTGTTTTGGGGGTGAGTATGTAAACACATAGTAGGATTTCCCTCTAATACTCTCCTACTACCCCATACAAAACTTATCCTAATTTTTATATCCATCTCCATTGAAAATATTTTATCCCATTTCAATAACAATGTAATTTTTTCATGTAACTCTACATAAGAATTAAAACATTTGAAAACTACCCATGCCTTTATTTTCTAAAAAACACTAAAGTAAAGGAAACCCTCAATAATCTAATAAGAATTAGAGAAAAAAATAATTAACATAAATCCCATACTTTGATCATATAATATACCCAATATAGATCTTAACCCACTATAGTGTTTCTTTAATCTATGACCCTAACTATTTACATAACACAAACTGGAACTTTTTGTCAAATAAGATTAGCTAGATTGTACTTTAATTAATTATAATTATAGACAACGTTGTATAAAAAACCATTTAATTTGAAAAAGTCATTTTACTTAACAAAAATTGATTTACGAAAACATAGTATAGAATGGAAAATTATATGGTTTAGTTTAAAAACTAAAAACCTAAGGTTTTATATCAGTTCCAATAAATATAAAATAAATTTTATAATTTATTTACAAACATTAAAAGAATCTAAGCATTCTAAAATTACACCAATAACACAAATAAAAACCATAATCCATTGAGGAGTATATAATAAACACTTACCTCAAAAAATTAATACACAAATGCCATGAATCTTGAAATTCAGGGCCATTATCTCAACGTTATATTTCAAAACCATTGAATATGAATTCAATAGCATGTCTTCCATTGATATTTTAATGTCTAAAACTCTATCAACTTAGTGCCAATACAACATGGTTTATACTTCTTGAGAGTAAAGGGAAATTTTTAGATTTAATATCCAAGAAGATTACTGAGATATAACATTTAATCTGATGTAGTTTTGAATGATCTAAGAGAGAATTGTGTAACTCATTAATGGAGATATATTAGTTTGACTCTAAAAAATCACAGGCTAATAATTATGAGAGATAAGGAATCTAATGAACGTTTTTATATATTTATTGGTATTTTAAAATTCGAATCTATTAACCCATACCTAAATGTATGGTTATTTACACCATCCCCAGGACCGCACATGATATCATATAGGTCCCTCTTCCCACAAACCCATAACGATAAGTTATGATGTATGATCCTTAGGATTGTACATAAGACTATGTTTTCATTAAAACATAAACCTGAAGACCTATAAGGTTGTTTTTCATCGTCCCTAGGATTTTGAATGTAGATTAACAACATTAATTATTCAAAAAAATATCTCATTTTTACCTAAAACTACTAAAACTTAAGGGTTTAATTTCATATAAAACCCATGTTATTTTATTTTGGGTAATCAATAAGTGACCCTATAAGCTGAGTAATACATAATTTATCTTATTCTCCAAATGGATGATTCTCCTATATTGTAATAGGGAAAACAAATTATCACTAATGTAATAATCAGGTAAATGAATTACTAATAACAAATACATATTTTCTCAAAATATTACATCCTAATTAATGGATTATAATAATAAACACATAGCCCAAAGATATACCCTACAGATTTTAGGACCTAATTATAATATCATTTATCCTTAAAGATACCCTATGATTATAGGTTAAAAATTATATATATATATATATATATCCCTTGGTGATCCCATTAGAATAGAATATATTAAATACCATATAAGATTTCTCTATAAGACCCCCTCTTTATTGTACAACCAAAATTCTAGACACATTTCCCTAGGAGACTCACTTATTATATCATTCCTGAAATACTACATTATCTATCCCACAAATTGCCCTATCTTATTATAGAATTAGAGTAGTAAACACCTTACCCCAAGATACCCCCTCATAATAAGAAAAATAACATATAATGTAGCCCCAACAGATCAGGTCTAGATAACAATCTAATGATACAAACCAAATAGAGTGTATCGAAGATAACGTTTTGGTACTTGGATCAATAAGGGTTATATATAGCATTGAAATATCCCCACAAGAGAGAAAGAATAATATTGGTTGTATATAATCCCAAAATATTTCATCCCAATAGAAAGATAAAATATAAATCTCATATAACCCATGAAGGCTTTTATATAATAGTAGTCATTATTCTATTCTTACATATCACTAGAAGTTCCCATCCCAATTATAAGAATAATTCTTTTTATATGTAGAATTAGAAGTTTCCCTCCCGATAATAGGAATAATACTGATAAATAGAGACAACACCCTACCCAAAACTAACCCTCTGTAATATCCCATTGATACTTATGTATATTTTACCCTAAATATACCTAATATATCAATTTAATAACCATTATAACATTATCAAAGTCATAAAAAATTGATCGACTCAGTAGACTTAATTTATCTAGCTCATCCCGACCCTACTAGAACTCATATCACCCATTTTGTAGGCCCCTAAGAGATAACCCATAATCCTTATGTGTTTGAGGAATTAATACATACTCATAAACTCTCATCATATGATAATCTACCCTTGGTAGTTTATAGATCAATGTAATAAAAATCACAATAGTATATACCATTTACCCATCCTAAATAAATTAGTTACCACTTACATTGTGACTTAATAAAAAGGTTTATTAGTAACCCAAAACAAAACCCATGCCCATTGAAAAATCACTTCATGTGTTATTAATCTATTAATCAACCATATGAATATTTACCATTAATATTTTCCTAGACCTCTCTAGGACTTTCTCAAAATAATATCTCCCCATAAAAGGTTTCCCTCATTAAATTAAATCTCAATGTGTCTTGCAAGTAACGAACCCTCTAGACTCACTCTTGTCCATTTATTCAATGGAAAATATATACTCCGTAAAATTGGATATATTTTGGTCACTAAAGACTCAAATCATGGTGGGAATCATCAATGGTACCCAATTAAACTCTATATATTTCTACCATAGTTAACATAACCTTCAATAGCTATATAATCATGGAAAAATACACGTAACACCACTATGAGTTTGAAAAATATTAATAATCTCACATTGTATATTCAAACACAGATATGGTTCCATATTGGGTAATTCATACCCACGTACCCTATATTTGAAATTTACCCCATAAATTAAATCACAAAAAAAACATTAATATTAGAGAACACTTACATCATTTTGATTTTCCCCATTTATCCTATTTTCCACTCCATATTTGACTGTACAGGGTCATCCATGCATCAAAAATTGACCTTGATCCATAGCCCTAATCTCAACCAAAGGCTCCACTAAATTAATTATAAATAAATTATAATTAATCTCTACAATTAAGGACCAATTAATATAATTAGATTTAATAGAGAAATCCTGATAAGCAGTACATGTCTACTGAAACCTAAAGGAACATGGTTACAAACCCTCCCACTGTGATTATGAACCTATAATAAGAAAATGACTCAAAAATTTTTGATTCAACATTAAATTTTCCCGAAATTAATAGGATTATATAATTAAATTCGTTGGAAAAACATATTCACCAAAATAATGAGAAGAAACTTGAGTCCATTGCTCCTTGATATCTTCTATCTATTCGACATGAATGTTGTATTATGAAGAATTACTTCACAATTTTTCTAAAAAGTCTTATCAGAAATCCCATTTCAATCCATTCAAAATCACCTCATGAAAAAAGGAGATAAAATATATAGAATATGGAGAGAAACCTACTATAATCTACAAACAAACATGATCCAACCAAAGGAGTTTTAATCCAGAAATCCTCAAAAAAACTACCCACCACCTTGAGTTGAGGTTAGGGAAATATGTATTTTCCTAACCTAGTATACTCAAAAAATAAAACGAGTAGATGTCCCCAAATCACCTCAAGTTCACCTCCTTGTTTTCTAGGGTCCATCAACCAGTGGAGAGGGTCTATAGATAATATTGGTTTGATATAGAATTTAGATTATATAACCATCAGTAATAGTGAGAGAAATAATAATATAAAATTATCATAATATAAAAAAACAATATTGATTTTTCAAATATAATCCAATCATATGAAAATATATTAGATACAATAAAAATGGAGTTACATTATACTGTCACATGGTAATATATAATAAAATAGGATCAAATCATTGGATAATAATATAAAATATGTCAATATTTTTAATAACCCCAAAATAAAATGGATGGGTTCCTTAATGGACTAAAGTGAGAAATACCCTGAGGGGGGGGGGGTGAATCAATGTATATAAAATCATTTTTCACTTCAAAAAAGTACTCTTTTAAATATCTCACCACCTTATTATGATCATGACCTATTAATTCAAAGTTCAATTTCATATTTATATCTTCTTATATATTAATATAGATACAACTTAACTCTATTAGAATTTAGAAGATAACATTTAATTTTTTTAACCCTTTGTATTAAAATTTATTCATGAAAAATGTAATGAATAAAATGTAATTTTTTCTTAGTTAACTTTCACTGGGCCACAGTAAGAATCATTCTATTTTATAGTGTATTGATTCACTAATTGAAAACTGATCTCATTGTTGATTGGAGGTTATAAGAAGTAATTCCCAATCTATGATTAGAATAAGTACCATATAAAGTATAAGTGCCAATAAATTGTTTCCTAATGCATATTTTCGTTCCTTATCCATTTCATATATGTCTAGTTTAGGAACCCCACAGTTTAACGATGTGAAAGTATATCCTTCAGTATCATTTTTGTGGATAAATTCATTCTCAGTTCAATATAGATTCCCTTTTTATCATCATATATAATTATTTGTTATAAAATATGTGATATTCACCGGAAGAATCTTGTTATTCCCCCTTGGAAGGTTCTTCAAGAATGCCCATGTTCACTTTTCTTTGATCACATGTCTGGTATTTCTTTTCTATTACAAATAATATCTATTTACATTAAGGAATAAATATTAACGATAATGTCTATTTATCTTCATATCCTTCCTCTTATAGTGGTTTTAAAAATTTCCAATTGAATGCATTTTTTTCTCCATCTCATTTAATAGTTATTTATTAACTTATTATGATATTCACTGCTTCACTAATTTACTAACTATCAATATTACCTTTTTAGGGAAATCCAACAAAAATCCATGAGATAATTTTCTATATATAATGTGGAAATTACATTTTCAACTTATCTTGTGATAGATTATAATACATCTGTTTTTATTAAATTACATTCCTGTTCTCCATATGGAAATAGAATTTTATACTAAAAAATACACAAATGTCCTAATGTCTTGAGATTTATTACTAGATCATGTATTTAAAAATAAACTCCATTAGATGCGATTGAATGCTATTTCAACAGACACATCCCTAACACTATTTTCTATTTGGAATTATTCATAATGAAAGAACATCCTCAAAATATATGAACTCCCAAAAACCATGTAACATTAAAAATGTACGCTTGATTGAATAAAAAAATATATGGATGCCTCATATATGGATTGTTACTTCATGGAAAAGTTTCCTCCACTTTCAACATGATTGAGGTATAGAAACTACATTTATATCCCCAAAAATTCTTAATTTCTTTTAGGATTAATTCACATATTAAAATTAAATCACATGATTTTTTAATCAGTGAAAACACATTCATGAGTTTCCTGATTATTGAAAAATAAACCCCAAAAAATATCAACGTCAAAATCATATTTAGTACAAAAATATATCATGTAATGTTATTATAATTTCTCCCTCTAAAGTTGAATTTAATCCCCTGAATAATTAAAATAATATCCTATTAAATATCATTAGAGATTACCTATTTTTTCCCACAGAATTATATGAGTAAAATATAGTTTTTAACTCCCTAGACATAAGACTTTCACAATGGTATGATGTGATTGCATCTCACCCTTCATGCATAAAAATATAATTTTTATGCATTTGATGGTTATGAAAAGAATGTGTATGGATGTGATGGTTATGTATCCTTGAGTTATGTTTATGCAAGAAGCTATAATTCATACATAAGAAAGTTGATTTCAATATAGAGGTATCTATTATTTATATATATTGACTCATACATTCTGAACACTCGACAATGGCAACATAAAGACGAGATGATTCTTATGATGGGAAAATTAATGTTTACATAGAGGTGATCATCAATCAATTTTTGAATAATTTATCTAATTAGATTTCAGAATTTAGAGAATATCCCATAAACTCCTATTACTTTTTCATAAGATTATCAAGGGAACCATTCATCTCCACCCCTTAATCCTTTTCCTTTTTCAAAAAATACCACAACTATAAAGATCATTCCACATTTTTTTCAAAAAATACGAAATAATCCTCAAAGAATCACTTTTTGAAGAAATTATAACATATTAACTCCCCTATTTCTTTATAATCAAATAGTTTTCTCTTCATGGGATTCCTATCTTCCTCCATGATAATATTCTATCCCCTTTTATAAATGGGTCCAAGAACATATCTCACATTGTAGATAGGGAAGAACCCCTCATTTTCCAATATTCTCAACCTTAATCATGATATATATAATCCATAAAATTCTTAGGGTATATCCATTTTTTTAATGACATTTATATCCTTTACCAAATATTATATACTTTTGATCAGACTACCCAATTTTAGTGAATCTCGTCCTAGCCAATTCTACACCACATTCTTTACATTAGATTCTCATACTCAATGAAGATCCAGTGGGTGAAACATGTGTGTATGTTAACTCCCTCAAAGATATCCATGTCACTGAAATGTTTTCAAATTAAAACACTAGTAAGGGAAAACATTTAATTTTCTCCAGTAAAAACCAAGTTATTCTCTCACCCCAATTTCACACCAATCCATTACGAGATAAGAAAAAAACATAATTTGAGAACATACAATTTGTCAAATAAATTGATAGTATTTTTTATTACTAAATATATGATACCACATGAGATTTTAGTCTCTTCAATGATTTATATGTCTCTCCATTTTTCTGATAAGACTAAATGAAATTGAAAATTTAGAACCAAAAATGTTAGAGTTTTCATCTCTTGAAATTAATTATTTCTTATCATTTTAGAGAATCCACTTACAAGGAAACATACATATAGTTTAGAATTTATTAGTATATGATATAAGAAAAAAACTAAAACCAATTTTTTGGAACATAAATAATTAGACATGTATTTTTTTTATATGGTTATTGAGGATACCAATAAATCCTCATCCTTTAAGTGGAATGATTTTACTAATTTCATTGCACGACATCATTTTTTCTAACAAATATTCTGCATGATAAATTGGTATTCTTATATATTTCTTGGACACCTTCTCTCATCACATTCATTATTCTTTTTATCTGATTTCTTAAAATATTAAAATAATTAATTTCTTGTAGTTTTTAGATTCTATATGAATTTTGAATAAGACATGAAACTCTTGTTCATGAATAATACCAATGATACTTGAAGAACATTTGAAACAACTTTTTTATTCATTTATGCTGCTTCAAAAGATCTAGTTTTTTTCATCACATTCTCATGTTCTTTTATAGCACAACCACCCCTTGGATTGTATTTCCCCCTAATATCTATACCACATCAATAACAGTTGATTTATTTAGTTTTATTAGGATAGGGTTACATTAGGCCTTATTTAGTAGATTATTAGGATTGGTTATATTAGACCAATCCTTTTTTCCATTCTCTCTTCCATGGATTCAACACTCTAGTAAAGAAACACATCACCCCTGAGCGGCATCTCACTTTCCTCGTGGTAGCTAGGGTTTCTTCCTTAGCCTATCTCCCTCCCTCCTCTGGCGTGATTCGGTCTCATAATCGGCCCTCTGAATCTTCTTGGAGATGGTGTAGCTTGGCGTTGCTGTGGATCATGTGGTGATAATGTGTCTCGATATTGACTCCACGCCCTCGAAAACAATGAGGATTGCTGTGGGATTCTGGGATGGATTGGCGTGGCTCGGAATCTCGTTCTTGAATATTTGATCAGCGTCGCTCTGGTTCAGTGTGGATGGCTTCTCCTTCTCGACAACATCATGACCCATAATTTCTCTGCTTCTGGAGTCGAATCAGCATGTCTTGGTGATGTCTTCAGTGTATTTTTGGTGTGTTCAGTGATGGACAGGGAGTAGCTCAAAGGGGGGAGACCCTGGATGTGTTTCGTGAGTTTATTACTTGTTTCTTGTTTGGTGATGTTCATGATCTGCTTAATGGTATTAAAAGTTGGTTTCTGCATGAATGGTATTGATATTGGTAATCTTATGATGGTTGGTGATGGGTTTTTTGATGTTTCATCTTCTTGGATATGCTTATTACAGTGATTCTTGTTCTTGAGGTGAATCATCTGTGTGAATCTGGTTGATTTTGGTTGATTCTATTGGGTTGTGTGTTTTGTTGTGCGTTCTGAGGTACAACGGTCATTGCTTCCATTTTTGCTTTAGGGGTTGTTCCAGATGTTGTTTAGAGCTTGAGTTTTTATTATATCATGGCTATTTGGAATTAGCCATTTGAGAGTATATGTATTTTTTCATCGGTACTAGGCTCCAGCATAATTGTACGGGTTAACTAGCTGAGTACCGATGAGAAGATGGAAGATGGACTGATTGTTTTATACTGGGGAGGGGCTTCTCTGGTTGTTTTGATTTGGTTTTATGGATTTTTATTCCTTGGGGAACATTTTAATTTTTTATGTCCTTGAAGTCATGTTAGATTCCCCTTCATCCTTAAACGGTGTTTATGATATAATAATAAAAAATTATTTTCAGCCTGTTGGACAAACACATTACTTAATACATTTATTTTTTCCTTTTAAGATTTAGGGGAAGGGTTCTTGTATCTATTTAACATTATTTTATTCTTGATCAACCTAAATAATTATCCTCTCCAATTTTGAATCAATAAATTGATTCAAATTTATTTTGATAGAATCCATCTTATTATCATAATTTTTTATTATCCTTTTCTATATAAACCAAAATAAAATAATCTCTTCTTTAGTTAGTCCCATCACTACAGTTTTCCATTTTTTTGAAAATAGGTTCTTTTTCTCCAAATATTCTTACAAAAGTTTCAATTTGAAAATTTATTATATGATATTTGAATGTATACATTCCATTAGAATATTTATTTAACATGATCTTTTCTAGTTCCAATAACATGTGAGCTCATTTATTTCTCCCAATTATTTTTCTTATCTTCTAATGAAATTTATTGTTATGTGGAGAAATCAGAGCTCCTTTTTATGATATTTTCAAGATGATGGAATTATTTATTTATCATAGGAAATAAATTTTTATGAAGAATATATTTATATTTAATTAATGAAACCCTACAATTTTTGTTGGATTTCAGTCTTCTGAAATTCCCATTTGAGACATGATTGGCTAAGAATGACTTATTAGAGTGACACCTATACCTTTTATAAAATTGTTAGAAACTCAAAATTTCATATCTTATAACAAATATATTTTTGATAATGTATTTTCATTCTTCAATATAAATGATGAAAATCTATCCAGGAATCCCACAATAGTACAACATGTATGGATACCTTATTTGAGTTATCAATTGATTTCTCTTACCCTATGTAGTCAATTTAATGAAATTTTTCTATACACCTTAAGTGCTTTCTATTTTCCTAGAAACTATCATTTATCTCCCATACTCATGAATCAAATAGGTTCCATCATATCCAAAACCCTCATTTCACATAGAGTATCACCTTTAGAATAAAACGACAACTCCATACTTATCTTGTGAGATGGTATACATTGAATTTCATTCATAAACAACCATTAAATGGTATTAAAATAATTAATGTAAGGAATATTTTAATTTATGCTTAACTTGGTATACAGATAGTAATGGGATGGAGTGAAATTGACTTTTAATTGATTGAGCTTATTTACTTTTTTATTCAAGTTGTGTATTAAGTTCTTTATTGTGTGACTTGCTAGTGAAAATATCATTCTTTAGTGAATATAAATGTTTTTCCTACATAAAAAAATTATATTTAATATTGAGATTCATTTGAGTAATGTCGTATTTGTGGAATATATCTTATTTTTTTCCTTTGGATCTTCTTAAAAAAGTTTCCTGTATTTGCAGTAAGTTATTTCTTCATGGACATTAAATTCTGAATTCCTTTTATGTTTTACTTATCATTATAATCAATTCTGAGTTATTTCACATTATAAGATAATAAATTAAATTTTATATCCATAGAATCATTTTCTCCCTTAGACCAGTGACTAATTTAACAAGTATTTTGTTCAGTATTTTCATCTTGTCAACATCAATTTGAATTGGGTACCTTAAGACTTTTTCTCCTCTTTAGATTCATGTTTTTTTCTTTTAATTTATTTTACAATTCCTTTAATAGGTAGAGCACTTTAACTTTTGTGCCATTGAAATTTCATCATCATTAATGTATCCTAAAAAATTAATTTATAAACCTATTCCTTCATTTCAAAAGCATAATTATATTAATTAACATATTCACCGTCTTAATTTTTTATACCTTTATCCTGAACGATACTAGATTATTTTAATTGTATATCACTTTTACAAAAAATGATTCCAATTATGGAATTAATTTTAATAAATTATTATTTTTCTCATTTTCTTCATTTTCAATATATTAATGAAATGATATTAATATATCAATTTACTAATCAATCATATCACATCAGGGAATCCCCATAACCAATAAAAGATAACCTATTTTTGATACAACTTATTGGGCGACTCCTGGGAAATAAGTGAGAGATATATCAAGGGGTGGAATATCCACTAAAAATTCAAATATTTGTTGTTTATTTTATAATTTTAATGTGATTCAATGTTCACAATATTGGTACTAGTGAATTTTACAATTTTAACTTCTTTTCGTTACATTTTTGTAATTCCATCTGGAAAAATACAGTATTAAATGGTACATTTTCGAACACTTCCTAAAACACCCAATGGTCTGGATTTTATTTTATCATTTCATTTTTAGATAATGTATTCTATGAGGAAAATTCTATACATTTGGAGTTATTGAAGATTCAATTTGGTGGATGACCAAATTGGGGCTTGAACCAAGAACATTCTAGGTGAAGTGAATAAGACGTAATTACAATAAAAATATAGTAGAGGCCAAGTTCCAAGACCAATAATGATAAAATTTTAAATGAATATATATTAAATCATTGGGAACATTTCATAAAAAGTGGATAGATATAATTCTGACTTTTTATGGGTCCTTTATATGACCCAAGTTGAAGATGAAATTCTACTCTAGATTCTATGGCTAATAAAAACAACCCAGCATTTCAGTCATACCTAAAATATGCAAATCAGATGAAATTTTATGGTAAATAATGGGACATCCAGATATTATGTTTCTTTTTCCATGATTTACCCCAGTTTGACCATATATAATCTCATATATGTGCATTTATTCTGTTTATACAAGCATGATCAGATTTTTTTCAAGGGTTGAACATTCCTCTATCCATTAACTTTCTCCCATGTCAGCTTATCCTCATTAATTCAGGTTACTTATTCTATTATGGTATCTATGTGTGTCTCAAAAATGTCTATTTTAGGTAGTGGTGTTTGTTTTTGGGAGGATGTTCCATATGTTTTCATTTTAAAGTAATGTTGTAAATTTGATATTTCAATGAAATTTCATCAATTTTATGTTGCTCTAATCTCCTTATATTTTTAATAAATATTATTATTCTTATCATTTTGTATTATGTTTCATATAATTTTGATAAAATTTCATTAACTTGTCAATTTATTCACACATCAAATAGAGAAATCCTTCAAAAAATGGTAGAGTGTTCATTATTTCATAGTTTTCACTTCTTTAATTTTTCCCTCCTGAGTTTACATTCTATTTCCATTGAGAGCATAACATTAATGGAGGGATGAATTTCTTATTTTCTGTTCCAAAATAGTATCAAGGGGATGGATATGATGTTATTTATTAGTCTATAATTTTTTATAATCTCTTTTATTTTATTTTTTCATATATTATTTTCTCACTTCCTCTTACTTATTTAATTTTATAACCACACTTTTCATGAAATAATATAATACTATAACAATTTGTGCCTATGAAAACGATACATTAATTTTAGGGGTTTTTTACAATTTTATTTTAAGGTGTTATACTTATTATTTATGATTTTAGATTGGTTTTATTGAATTAATCCTTCTTGAATTAATGAAATTAAAGGAATTTCATCTAATCCATCAATTTTAATAACCTTGGATATAACATTTTCCATTAATAGAATTCACTAAGGCCTTAATATAATCAATTTAAATCATCTTAAAACAAAACAAAATTTTCCAATTCATATCCAAATACCACTCTTAGAATGTATTTGTCTTTAGGGTTCTTCATTGGTCTATGAGGATCCAACAACCCAAGACACAATACAAGTGATGACTTCGAACCTAAAAACTTGGGGTGAAATTGGGCGAGGCCAATTTTTGATGACTTTTATGGCACCCAGGTAAGTTATCTGTATAATCATTCTATTCTCCCACAATTCAATTTTATCACCTCAATTCATCTTATCTTTTCCCATTTTTTTCACTTTTATTAGCACATGTCCTCCAACACCCATGATCAATCAAGCTAAATTTTTTGGGTGGATTTACAATGGTTTGGGGAGTCAAGTAAACAGATATTTATCCTTCCATCATGACTTAATGATAATAATATAATAGAAAAAAAATTGAACAAATTCCATGGGAGTTACTAAAAACAAATTAACTCATAAAATCGGGTGTAGACCAAAAGAGAAATCCCAATGAGCCAATCCCTAAATTTGGGAATGTATTCGATCAAATTATGAATTAATAACTCAAACATAGTAAAATAAATAGACACTATTTCACTAGGCATACTTCTCTAAGATACTTCCACAATGTACTCAAACCTCATTACATAAAATCCCTTCAAGCCTTCTATGAGATGGAGTTAGAAATTACATAACTTCACGTCAAAGAGTTCATTGACTTTATTGAAACGTTGGTACCACTACATAAACTTGTGTCATATCATATGGGGATCTTTTAATTCTCAATGAAGTATTGATCCAAAAATTTGTTAAAACAAATAAGACCTGCGTAAATCCAATACTAGTACTAATTAATAATAGAATGCTTTAAAAAATAATTTCTCAATCGAAAAACAGTTAAACTAAAAAAGAGAATCCAAAAATTTTCTGAAAAAGAAAGGAAGTCATTTTATAAAACATGGGAAAGGGTCAAAGAATCACTAAAAATATTACCCCACTATGTATTTTCAATCCCTGAATAAGTTCAAATCTTCTCTTAATGGTTGGGTCTTGGAAGAAAACAATTCATTAACATGATGCATAATGGATCCTTCAAAAACAAATCCCTAAATAATACTTATATGTTTCTAGAAGGATTTTCCAAACAAAACCAAACATGGGGAAAATCACCTTACTATTATAATACATCAAAATATGGTGGAATGCACACTGTTATATATGAAAAAAGACTTAGTAAAACATTTTCTACACTCTCTAGGTTGGTTGAGGAGATCGATCATAGGAAGGTAGAATAAATACAAAAACATTAATCCCAATTTCACAATTTGGGAAAAAAATACCAGAAGACAGACAAGTTATGAACCATACCTTCTATAATGTATGGTCTTTTAGGTGGAACAACATTGGTTGTGAGTGATTTTCAATTTAAAAATCCACAATACCAAAAAAACATTTAGTCTATGTTTTAATGACCATCCATGATTTTGTTGGAAAGATAACCAATAACCCATTAAACAACCCAATAAACCATAATGACCAAACTATACCCCAAGAAAATTTTAGAACAAATATTTAGTTCCTACCACAACTAGTCTAATACAAATATCCTACTATCTGATTCCAACCACCCATATAATAACCCATTTAGTAGTCAATCTAATAACTAAAGTATCACGATGAGATATACTAAGCAATATAAGCCCCTACAAAATTTTCCCTCACCAAATTCTAAAAAAGTTGTCTAAAAAATAGAGAAAATGAGCTTAAAATTTTCATTCCTTAATCATGAATTCAAAGCCATCATGAATGGAAAGGCATCCATTCCAAATCAGGATTTCCCATCCCCAAACTTAAGGGGAGAATCTAGATACACACAAACCACTCATGAAAAATAAAAAGAGTTGATTGTCTTAATATTTTTTAAATACACTTAAAAGAATTAGAAAACTATTCCATAACCATTAAAATGTTCAGAATCACCTGAAAATGAGAAATAATCACCCTCAAATTAGTAAAAATACAAAACAAACTTGTGATGGAACATAAACCACACTAAAAAATAAAGCAACCCACTCCCTTCCCTAAATTCCTAATAGTAGAATGTAAACAACAAGTGAATGAAACTTTTAGGGAAATATTATCTTATTTTTTGTTTAAAATTCCCCTTCTTTGATGAAATCCAAAACAACCCCCTACTCAAACTACATTAAGAACTTGTACACTCTTAAAAATAAAAATTTCAAATAAAAATCGAGTCATTTGGGATGCTAATGTGAGTACATCAATTCCAGGTACCATTCCTCTTAAATTGAATTACCAAGGATATACATACACCAATTTTGATTTAGGAGAAAATAATGTTTTTAAAATCCTTTTTGTTCAAGGAGATAAAGTGAAGCTCGTTCTATATTCCATGTATTTTCATTTTGGGATCGAGCTACTCGAACCCAAATATGTCACATATCAATTTTTTTGTCAAAGTGTTCAATTTACTAAGGGGATATTAAAGGATGTTTTTCTGAAATTTGAAAATTTAATTTACCCTAATGAATTAATTATCCTTGAAAATAACCAAATCTTAGGTTATAGGGAGAAACCCCCCATAATTCTTGGTTGTCTCTTCTTAGAAAAAATCAACTAAGTCATTAGATTTAGAAAATTGTAAAATTTTAAAAAGAACCAATTCTGTCAATAAATTTTGAAAAATTAATCCTAGTTCAATGAAGGTACCCATATTTAATATGAAAGAATTAACAAGCCTAATCTATTATTTAATTTCCTACCTTCATCACTTATTCATTAATTATTAGGGAACGATTGATCCTTCTCTAAAAGAATTCATTTTTATATTAAATCCAATTAAGATAGGGTATTTTGTATGTCCTAGGAAATCATAAGAAAGAAATTGGATAGACAAGTATGATATTCCTCAGATTGTCCTACTCATTTAGACTGATAGTATTTTTATATAACCTGACACCAAACCATGTAGTCAACCTCAAAATAGACTCAACCTAAATATTATATATGTGGTAAAGAAAAAAAATCTAAAATTCTTGTAATCAGGTATCATTTTCCCCACTAATGAGAGTGAGTGGGTGTAACTAATTCAAGATGTCTCGAAGAAGGTTGTAATCAATGTTATTACCAATGACAATGGTTATCTTCTCCCCATAATGGTGATTAGTTGATATTGAGTGTGAATTAACTATATGATTATAAATTTATATACCAAGAAAGACCATTTAACTTTTCCTTTCAGTGATCATGTTCTCAATCAAGTTGTAAGTAATCAGTTATATATCTTCCTATAGAGATTATCATGGTGCAATAATATTGAGATATCCTTATAAGATCATGGATAAACAACCTTAACCTATCCATTTGGTTCTTTTTACATCACGTTCATGCCATTTGGGTTATGTAATACCCTTGTTACCTTTTAGTAGTGCATGATGCGAATCTTCTATAACAAGGTAGGGGATTATTTAGAGGTATTTGAGGATGAATTCTCCAACTCTAGTGATATATTTTAGAGATTACATATAAATGTTTCAAGGGTTTTGTCTTGATGTTAGGATAAGAATATCATCTTTAACTAGGAAAATAGTTACATTATGGTAATTAATGGACTTTTTCCAGGACAGCTAGCTCTAGTGGGGGGATTAAAGTTGATAATTCTAATATTTATATTACTCATCACCTTACCAATATAAAAACTATCAAATAAGTGAGGTAATTATTTTAACATAATAGTTTTTATAGAATATTTATTGGGAATTTTAAATCCATTTCCCGACCAATTTGTTCTCCACTAGTGAATGATGATCCATTTTTATGGAAAAAAAGTTGTGAGTAATCATTCATTACACTTCAACCATCTCTTATATCTCCACCTATCATGAAAGATCCTAATTGGAAAATTCCATTTAAACTCATATGTTATGAGAGTGAATTCATTTTAGTAGCTGTCTTAGTATACTATTGTAAAAAATATACATGTTTCATAGTTTATGAAAGTAAATCATTAAATGATTCACCTACCAACTGAACCACCACTAAGAAAGATTTTATTTCTATTTTATTTTCCTTAGAAAAATTAAAATCCTATCTCATAGGTTCATCCATAATTTTCTTCATCGATAATTTATATTTGAAATAAAATATACAAAAACCAGATATCATGGATAGAATCATTGGTTTGGTACTTCTTCAAGAATTTTATATAACCATTAAAGATAAAAGGGTGTTGAAAATGTTGTAGTTAATCAAATATTTATGATCATATTAAAAAAAATTACATCGTCTTTTTTTGTCTGATTAATTTACCAATAAGAACTTCTATTCGTTGAGTGATTTCCCATGGTATTCTAACCTACCAAACCACTTTGTTACCCATGTTATTCCAAAAGAATTCAAGACCCAAAATTGGGGGAAATTAATTTCTCATATGAAACAATATGTGTATGATGATCCATACCTTTTAAATTTATATCATGATTAAGAATATAGTATATTTGTTCCCAAGTCTAAGAAAGATTCCATTCAAAAATTATTCCCTAGAAAGGCACGTGGGGGACACTATTACAAAAATAAAACCACATAACGGTCTTAAAAAGTGGTTTCTTATAGCCTATACTCAGTAAGGATTCCCACATATTCTGCCAAAAATTTCATCAGTTTCAAAAATTATGATTCATAACAAGAAGGAATAAAATGATCCTTAATCCCATTTTGGTCATCGAAATCATTGATTTTTTTGGGTATTGATTTCATGAGACCCTTACCAAACTCTAGGTTATTTCAATACATCCTCTTAGTGGTTAATTCTATCTCAAAATGGGTAGAGAACATTTCCACTATATCCAATTACCATCATGTTATGATCTTTATCTTGAAAGAACACATGTTTTCTAGATTTGGAATTCATAGGGTTATTATCAGTGATTGTGGAACCTATTTATACAACCGTCCATATTATGCACTCATGTATAATTTTTGAGATTTCTTAAAAAGTTTCTTCTATTTAACATCATCAAAACAATGGTCCAGATGAGTAAAAAATAGATAGATTATGAAAATTATTGAAAAAATGTCAATCCCTTTAGGAAATATTTGTCTTAAAAACTATTGGATGCCATTTTTCAATATCATACTTCCTTAAAATCCTTCCTTGTAATGTAAAAATATAGGTTGGTTTATGGAAAATAATTCCATTTACTTATTGAAATTGAATATAATTCCTTTTGAGAAAACAAAAAAAATGAACTTCAAAATTTCATAGGATGAAAAAAATGAAATTATACTTTAATGAAGTTGAGAAACTTAGGATATCGGCTTATAAAAATTAAATGATCAATAAAGCCAGATTTCAAGCCTACCAACATTGGAATCTTAATGTTAAACAATTATAACCAGGAAAATATGTGCTCATCTACTATTCCAAACATCACTTACACCTAGGAAGGTTCAGGTATAGATGGTATAGTCCTTACATAGTGCATCATGTGTACCTCCAAAGGGTATTACAGTATCAATATCCCATAAGTGGTTATGTCTTCAATTTCAATGGTCAAATGTTTAAACTATTTATTGAATCATTAAATAACCAAGAAATATAGGGGGTTTTAATTGAGACAACCCATGATCCAGACAATAGTTGATAGATTTAAGGTCTCTGTCGAGATAACTACATGAAACAAAGCACTTTCTGTGAGGAAACCAGAATTTTACCTCTATATTAACTCAGTGTTTGGAGTTCCAAAATAAAAAAGTATGTTTTCAATCCTATCCTTATGTTTTTCGTTTTTAGATAAGTGAATCATGATTGGTTTTCATTGTTTTCTTATTATGTTTCTTTGTAACATATAAAGGATGATGAGGCTGAAATATTTTCAATAAAACAATACTTCTTCCAAGAGTTCAAAAATAAAATTATATCATTAATGAGATGTTTCTAAGTCATATAGAGATCAAAGTAGAAATCATGAGCACCATAAACTTCAACTTTAACCACAAGGTGAATTTAATCCATGTTTATTATTTCAATTTTATTTTAAAAAACCTCTTCTCCTCCTCCTACACCTTTTCAATTTTCTTATTTTTGAACATTGGGGAAAGTATTATTATATTTTGGAGGTGATATAAATAAATATATTCTTTGTCAAATTATTTTTTTTGTGAATGAATGGAAGGAAAAGATTCTTTATCCGTGAAAATGAAAATAACAATTACAAACATTGAAACTGAATACCAAATAATCATATGCTCCCTGATAATGTGTCCAATCCATGTTTTAGTTTATGAGTAGTAGATTTTGCACATTATGACTATCTTATGCAATTTTTCAATGTTTACAATTTCATCCATTAAGAAAATAAAAAATAATAATCCACGTCCTTTGGATTGTGGGATATTATTTTTTGTTGTCTGGGTACCATAACAAATACCCTAGGTTTTGTGATCTTCTTACTTTTGTAACGCCCTGACCCCAGTTATCCACAGTCGGTGCATTATTACATAACATTAGCATGATCACAAGGGATCAAATCTGGAAAGACCAATCAGTTTAGTAGCCTTGGAAGTACTAGATACACTCATAAGTTTTACATTACATCATGAAATAAAAACATAAACAACATTTTTTCCCCTTTTGAACACAATTATATATTTATTATATCCCTGCAGGCCAACCATAAAATACTTCTTCACATCCTGGGAAAAATAAAACATAGAAATTGTTGAGTTCAGATTCATAGTAAGGATATCAATACAGTGGAAACTTTTATAAATAGCATAAACATTTAAGGAAATGTATAAGAATAAAAAAATACCTTTAAACATAAACTTCAGCATATTATGGAAATGATAAAATCAGATAATTCGATTTACATAATCACATGGATATTCTACAAGTAGAATAATCACATGAAATATTAATATCCACATTCATAATAATGGAATGCATAATTCTATACTTCCAAACCACATAGTCAAGGCCTTATGCCAAGGTTAAATAAGATTTTTTCAAGGCCTTATTCCAAGGCACTTTTTTGTCTCATGAGACCTACCAATTCATCGAGGATCTATAGTGGGCTTCACCCTTCACTTACTAAGTCCAATGCATTCCTCATATGAAACGGTTTAAACATAACATATACATTTGTATTAAAACTAGCAAAATAAATGTTAATACTAATCTATAAACCATTAATGGTGTAAAAATAACACATCCACAATCAAAAATATCAAATAGCCTTCAATATAATATAGATATTTTGTATCATAATAAATCAACTTCAAAAATGTTTAAAATCCATCAAAGGATGTTGACATAGATGAAATAAAAACTTTTTTTAGAGAAATATATATTTCTATTTTGAAATCATTTAAAATTCATATTATTATAAAAGAAAAAATTTATTTTGAAAATATTCTTATAATCTTGTAAAGGAATCTTTGACAATATTATAATGGTGGAAAATAGCCGTACCCACCTTATAAGTGAAAAAAACATTCTTACCTAAATTTTGTCGAAAAGATCTTAAAGTATCCTATTTGGAAAACGATTGAAAGATTTATTTATAAACATAAAAATTAAAATAAGGATATAAATGAATTTAACTAATTGTCTAGTATATATTAAAAATGTTTTGAAAAACATATTAATAAAACATGGATGTGGATGATAATGATTTCCTAGTAGATAGTTATGTAAAAACAACCCTTGGATAATAAAGAGATTTTGAAATTAACCATTGACTTTTACTCTTCCTTAGTTGATGGTATGTTAAAATCATCAATAATATTTAAAAAATTATTATTAAATTTTATAGGAACTATATACATAAATATGATATCATATATGATCCTCTAATATTTCTTTGTTAATAATATTTTAGTACTATCATCCTTTCAGGTGTTAACTGATTCATTTTCCTTTATATGTTTGGTTATGTAAGAATTTAGTTTTATGGATAGGATGTATTTTATTCATACTTAAAATGATATTATGTTTTTTAAAAATTATTTTTAATCGTAAAATGAAAATTATTCTTGAATGATTATGATGGAGAATGAATCTCATCACATTCATGGATATGGTAATCCGTACGTACACACGGGCAACAACATCATTATATTGATGGTGAAATCATACATAATTGGATGGTATATCCTATATACATAATAATTAACATGTAATATTTATTATTTACATTTTTTATACTCATTATTATACCCATCCAAATAATGATGAGTTTTAATAATAAACTACACAACGACGTGGAGACGGTAAGCCATACACACGCACATATGGTGAGTTTTTCATTTATAGGATGGATAGAATGATGAATATGGTTGTTCCATATTTATAATAATATCATAGTATATATAATATACTAAATCCATTATTTTGTAATGGAAAAAATAAAGAATGAGTAAGTGGAAGAAGAAAATAACTTCAAAGATATGATGAAACTCTTACCACTTCTTTGGGTTCTTTCTTTCGATTTGATCAAAAGGGCTACTTAATATGGATCTATAACCAAAGTAATGCCTCTAGGATGAAGAGAGAAAAGTTGGGATTATATTTCGTCCGGGTTTGTCTGTGCCATAAGTCTTTTGAGTTGTGAAATTAAGAGAAGGGGAAGTGCCATTTTATAAGAGAGGTGAGGGTCACTTTAGGAAGAGCTTGAAATATTTTTTTATAATAAAATCATATTTGGTTTCTAATGGCTCCAAAATGATTTATTTATAGGATAAGGTGGGGATGGGTTGAAAAAATCTCAAAAAATTGGTTTTACACTGTTTTAGGTCACCATATTAACCTTATCTTTTAGGTTTCACTCTTAGTTAAATAGTTTGTCATTTACCATGTCTCTTTGTATTTTTATATTATAAGGATAATAAACATACTATAACAAGCCAAGAGAACACCATGTGGTTAATTATTAATATATATAACCTTATATAAGTTGTTTGTAAGAACCTTATGTTTTTAGGAATATTATATCAATTAATAATATAGTTTAAAAAACTCAATTATGTCAATTTTGACACTATTTAGTATTTGTTTTTTTTGAAAATTATAACAACATGATTACATAGGAAAAAAATTATTTAATCAATATTAACATGTCATATTAACCAATAAAATTTTTGGAATTCATCAAAAGTCTCAAATAACATTTATTTGGATATTTATAATATGAAATATTTTAATCATTCATTAGTAAGGTAATTACTATATCATCACTGTTTCAGAAATAAATTAAATTATTTAATGTATAAAAATTGTTTATAAAATAACATTATGTATGAAATATTCTTATCATTATAATTTATATTTATAGTAGAATTTATCTTATATATAACCCTATATTAAAATTGGTTTAGTTATTAAACTTTGAATTTAACTCTTTTAACTCTTCTTTAAGTAAAATAATAATAAATTTCATAATCTAATCCATGTGGACCAAAGAGGATCATATTTTATTCCTAATGTTGTTTTTGGTTGAATTAAACTTATCTAATAAAATTAGGAAATGTTTTAGGGTAATTATAATATCATTTTTACCCTTAATTAACCTATTTACTTTTAACCATGTAAAATAAAAGTAAAAAGTTACTATTCATAAAAAAAATTACATATTATGGTACCACATTTTACTTACTGATGTCAACCATGTCTATTGGATTTTTGAAATTAAATTCACAAAAGTGGTAAAATTATGTTTTATGCAAATTTTCAAATGCTCCTAAGAGGTGGGTAAAAGATGCTAAAAAGTTCATTTTTTAAATATCCGAGCTTATTATAAAATGAATCAAATGAATTAAATTCAAATTATATTGGTATTATGTATCTACCTTGACCTAAAATAAATTTAAATAAAATAAATAATTATTTAAAGAAAAAATTAGTTTTAACCAGTAATGCATTCTTTTTCACTATACATCAAAAATTGAAAGTTTTTAGAAAATTTCCAAAAATTCACCCTCAGCTAATTTTGATTTTCCAAATTCAAAAATAAATACCATTGTAAAGAATAAAATTCATAGAATTTCAAAACTTGGGTATTACTATTTATAACCACTAGTTTGATTGGTCATGGTGTGTTATAATCTCAAAGTTGTTTAGAATGAAAGCTATTACATTAATAAATGGAAAACGTACTGTGGATGTTTGGGGTGTTACATTCTACCCTCCTTAAAGTAACTTTGTCCTCAAGATTTATAGTCTGTTACCACATAAATGATTTCAGTGGTTCTTTATCATATGTTCCTCTGGTTCCCAATTTCCCTCTTCCATCTAATGATTTCCCCAAAGAACTTTTAATAGACGAGTCATCCGGTTTCTCATCACTTGTTCTATGGTATCATGAATTTTGACAGGCTCTTCACAATAAGAAAGATCAGGTTTTAGTTCAATTTTCTCATAGGTGAGTACATTCATTGGGTCAAGAATGTATTTTCTCAATTGTGATATGTGGAACACATCATGAACATTAGAGAGACTTGGAGGTATTTCCAAACGATAAGCTACAACTCCAATTCGTTCTAAAATTTCGAAAGGTCCGATGTACCTAGGACTCAACTTATAATTCTTAACGAAATATATAACACACTTCCATAGAGATACATTCACGAAAACATGGTCTCCTACTTGAAATTAAAAATTCTTACTTTGGTTATTGGCATAAATTTTTTACCTACTTTGGGCTGCTTTGACGTGGGTTTGGATAACCTCCCACTTTTCCATTGTTACCTCAACAAGTTCTTGGACTATGAGTTTTATTTCACTAACATCATCCCTACAAGTTGGTGTGTGATATCTCTTTCCATATAATGATTCATATGATGCCATATGAATACTTGAATGGAAGCTATGGTTATAGAAAATTTTAGCAGAGGTAAATATTGATCCCACACAACTTGAAAGTCAACTGATAAAGAACTCAACATGTCTTCTATGGTTTGAATAGTCCATTGTAATTTTCCATCGGTTTGAGGGTGGTAGTCAGTGCTCAAACGAAGTACAGTATCCAGGGCCTTCTGAATAATTTTCCTGAATCTTGATGTAAAATGGGGATCACAATCAGAAAAAATCGATAAGGGTACTCTATGAAGTCTTACAACTTCATCAATATATAGTTTCTCCAGACATTCAAGTGGTAAATCTTCTCTTATAGTAAGAAAATGTGCTGACTTGGTAAGACGATCAATAATGACCCATATTGCATCTTTCCTTATAGGAGACTTTGGTAGCCACATAAAAAATTCCATCATAATATTATCCCATTTACACTTAGGTATGAGAATAGGTTGCATGACTCCTCTAGGCTGTTACCTTCCAATTTTTAGTTGTTGACAAAACATACTTATTGACACAAAATCAACAATTTCCCTCTTCATGTTGTCCAACAAAAAATGTTCCTTCAAATATCTATACATATTGGTTCCCCCAGAATGTATAGAGAAATCGGAGCTATGAGCACCATCTAAAAATTCCATTTTTATGATTAGGTATGTTAGGAACACAAAGCCTCTACTCAAATTTCAAAATTATATCTTCATATATGATTTCACTCAATCTCCCATTATTCACAACTTTAATCTTCTTTTGACACTCCTAATCATCAGTCTGATAACTCTTTATCCTTTATAGAAAAGATAGTTTGGAAATAATTTAAAAAATTATTGATGTTTCACCTTCCATGGTTATTCCCATATCTATCTTTACTATATCCATGAAAATAGGATCCCTTTCAACTCCCATCTTGTTCAAAAATCAATGATCTATTCTACTCAATGCATCTTCCACATTATTTGCTTTCCCTGTCTGGTAGTGTACAGTGAAATCGTAATCCTTGAGTAGTTCAATCCATCAGCTTTGCCTCATGTTGAGTTCTTTTTGTGATAAAATATACTTCAAACTATTGTGATCAGTATAAGTCTCACATTTTTTACCATAGAGATAGTGTATTCATATTTTTAGAGCAAGTATTACAGCCACAAACTCATGATCGTGAGTGGGGTTGTTTTGTTCATGAATTTTTAGCTTCTGTGATGCATATTCTATAACTCTATCATTCTGCCTATGGACACAACCATGTCCATTCTTTGAATCATAACTATAAATAACAAACACATCGTTCCCTGATGGTAGAGTCAAGACAATGGCATTGAATAATCTTTTCTTCAGTTCTTCAAAACATTCTTCACACTATTTTGTCCAAAAAAAATTAACCCCTTTATGTGTGATCTTGGTTAATGGGTTAGCCAATGGGGAAAAATTCTGGACAAACCTTCGATAATAACCTACTAAACCAATAAAATTATGTACCTCCGTTATACTTGTCGGTGATGGCCATTCTTGGATTGCCTTGAACATTCAAGGATCAATAGAGATTCCATACTTAGAGACAATATGGCCAAAAAAATAAATCTGCTGAAGCCAGAATTAACCCTTACTAAAATTCTGATATAATTTATTTCATTTATAATTCCTTAGGATAATGCACATATGATTTTCATTATCTTCATATATTTTTTAGTATACCAAAATATCATCAATAAATACCACTACAAGTTCATCAAGATATTCCTTGAAAACTATATTCTTATGATCCATAAAGACAGAGGGTGCATTACTCAATCCAAAAGGCATTACTGTAAACTTGTAATTCCCGTTCTTGGTTCGAAATTCTATTTTCAGAAAGTCTTCCTTCTTCACACACGATTAATGATATACAGATCAATTTTCAATCTTTGAAAAATATTTATCTCCATGAAGTTAGTGGAATAAATCATCAATGCGAGTTAGGGGATACATGTTATTTATTATTATGGCATTGATCTCCCTGTAGTCAATGCACAACCTCATAGATCCATCTTTCTTCTTAACAAAAAGGATAGGGGCTCCCCATGGAGAAACACTAGGGTGAATAAATCCTTTATTACTCAATTCATCTAGTTTTTTATTTAGTTCCACTAATTCCAAAGTGTCAATTCTATAAGGGTTCTTTGAAATGTTCCTTGAACCATGAATTAAATCAATGGAAAACTCAATTTATCATTCTGGAGAATGTCCAGGTAAATCATCTGGAAAAACATCAACATATTCTTGCACAATAGGTACGTTCTCTATTTGAACATTCCTTTCTTCACCCGTATTTATTTCAATCTATTCCCTCCCAATAATTGATATTAATAGAGATACTGGGGGTGGATCTAGATAAGAAATAGGTGGTCACATTTCATCAATAAAGATAAGGTACTCCTTATCGTCATCGATAATTTCAACCTCCTTCTTATTAAAATAAATTTTCGCATCATTTTCCGAAGGCCAATCTATACCAAGTATCATATCAATTTCAATCATGGGCATGATGAAGAGATCAGTAGAAAATGAACATTTATATTACCTAATGGGAAGATATTCAAAAAATATTGTTGCGATGATACATTCCTTAAGTATTTTTTCTGGCAACTCCCTTGTTAAATCAAATTGGAAATATCTAATTTTCATAGTAAACTGGGATGATATGAGACAATGTGATGATCCAGAATCAAATAAAGCAATGGCTAAACTTGAAGAAACCATTAAATTACCTTCCACAACATCTTTAAGAACTTCAACCTCAGTAGTAGTGATCACATAAGCTTAGCCTTTCTCCCTTGGCCTTTTCTGAGGTAAGTTACCTTGGTGATTAGGAAATTCATTTTCATAATTCCCCTTTTCTATACAATTGAATTATTCAAAATTGAAAGCCTCTTTCTTCCCCTTACAATCACGATCTTGGTGGCTTTTTTCACAATACTAGTAACATAATCTCATTCCCTTCAAGAAAGTACCAGGTTGTTTCTTCCCACATTTACTCTAGGATGGATATTAAAATTTTCCCTTCTTCGTTTTATTTTAATTTCTAGATTGTTCATCAGATCTATTTTTCTCTTTCTTTTCATTAAATTTTTAACACTTATAGAATTTATTTTCTGTATTGATAGCGCATGAGACAATATATTCATACAATGAGAAGGATTGTGAGACTAATTCTCAATGGAGAAATGGTTTTAACCCATCAACGAATTGATCAATATTACTCCTTGGGTTACATATATAATTTACAACATGCCTTGATAATGTTGTAAAGTTGGCCTCATATTTTGCGACATTCTCATCCTCCTTTTTCCTCAGACTCATAATTTGTATTTTCCATATCCACTCGATGGTACTGAGGAATGTATTTTTCTATGAAAATATCTTTAAACTACATCCATTACATGTTTTATAATTCATAATCTTCCTTTGTGTTTTGAATTAGTGACCACCATTGATCTACATCTCTTGTGAGGCGATAAATTTACATGAAAACGTTTTCCCTTTCGCTACTCCCCAAACCATGAAATAATTTCACAATGAAATTTATCCATTTCACTTATACTAATGGATTTTTACTCCCATTGAATGTTGGTGGTTGTTGACTCATGAAGCAGTCTAACATTTATCCTCTGCATTGTGGATCAGGGTTCTCTATAAGGGTAGGGTTATTATTCATAACCAGATTGAGTTGTCCCAGTTTGGTGATAAACTGATTAGAACCTGTTTCTTCACCAGCTCCACTATAATTATTTTGAGTAGGATGGAAATTACTATATGGATTACTTGCATTAATATGGTTTCCATTCTTTCCACCATGAGCCATTTCAAAATAATGTCATACACTAGATCAGTTTACGAATCCCAATGCCTAATTCCAAACTTTTAAAACACTAAACATAAATTGAACAGTTTATAGATATAATCCATAATCATAAGAATGTATTCTTTGAGGAATTATATACTCATAAACCCTTCATAAAGGTTTGTAAGGAAAATGAGAATTATCCTAATCATGTCCCCCAGGAGTGTCGTAACCAAGTGTACATCAAGGCCCGTTGTTGTGCACGAGTTCCTGTTCGAGTCTAGCTCAAAGAGGTGTTTTGTGGTTTTAACCCTAGGTACATCTGTTCTAGATCCACCTCTACATTCGCATATCTAGATAGGGATTTATTTCTTGGAAAACTCCCAAAATATCTACAACACCAAAATTTATGAAGTTCTTCTATACTAATCCTTAATGTCTATCTTAGGGTAATGTTCTCTAATAAGAGTTTTTCTAAATATATCTTCCATGGATTTTACTAAATTTTCTCTGTTACCAACTATAACGCCCCGACCCTAGTTTCCTAGAGTCAGTGCATTATTACATAACATTACATTATCACAAGGGATAAGATCCTGAATGACCGATCAGTTTAGTAGCCTTGGAAGTACTAGATACATTCATATGTTTTACATTACATCATGAAATAAAAAATAACAATATTTTCTCCCCTTTTGAACAAAATTATATCCTTATTTTATCCCTGCATGTCATCCATAGAATAATTCTTCACGTCCTAATAAAAATAAAACATATAAAGGGGTGAGCTCAGATGCTCAGTAAGGATAACAATATAGCAGAAACTTTTATAAATAAGTATAAACATTTAAGAAATGTATAAGACTAAAACAAAAGCCTTTTAAACATAAACATCAGCATAATATAGAAAATATAAAATCAAATAATTCCATTTACTTAATCACATGGATATTACACTAGTCTAATAATCACATGCAATATCAATAGTCACTTTCATTATGATGAAATGCATAATGCCAGACTTCATAACCACATAGTCAAGGCCTTGTTCCAAGACTAAAAATTAGATTTTGTCAAGGCCTTTTTCCAAGACACTATTTTGGATAATGGGACCTACAAATGCATCGAGGATCAATAGAGCGCTCCACCCACCACATACTATGTCCAATGCATTCCTCATATGAAGATGTTTAAACATAGCATAAACATTCGTATTAAAACTATTATATGAAATTTCAATACATTATCCATAAAACATGAATGGTATAAAACTAACACATTCATAGTCAAACATATATCATAACATTCAATACAATATGGAAGTTTTGTATCATAATAATCCAACTTTAAACAAGATTAAAATCCATCAAAGATCTTGACATTGATGAAATCAAAACGTTTTTAGAGAAATATATCTTTCTATTTTGAAATCATTTAAAAGTATTATAATTATAAAAGAAAAAAATTATTTTGAAAATATTCTTCTAATATTTTAAGGGAAGCTTCAACGAAGTTATAACAGTGGAAAATAGCTGCACCCTCCATATATGTTAAAAAAACATTCCTACTATAATTTTGACAAAAAGGTTATAAAGTACCTTGTTTGGAAAATGACGGAATGATTCCTTTAAAATCATATAAGGTCACATAAGTGTATAAATGAATTTAACCCATTGTTTAGTAAATAGTAAACATGTTTTGAAATAAATTTTTTAAGAAAACACTGATGTGAATGACAAAGAGGTCCCCTTAGATACTTACTTAAAAACAACATCTGATAATAAAGAGATTGTGAAATTAACCCTTACCTTGTAATTTTCCTTAGTCGATGGTTTTTTAACATAATGTATAATAGTTAAAAAAATTTATTATATTATACAAGAACTATATACATAAATATGATATCATATATGATCCTCTAATATTTCAGTGTTAATAATATTTCAGTAGTATCATCATTTTAGGTGTTAACTGATTCATTTTCGTTTATATGATTGATTACGTAAGACAAGTTTTTTATTTATAGGATGTATTATATTCATATCTAAAATTATATTAAGTTCTTAAACATTATTTTAAATCAGAAAATAAAAATTATTATTGAATGATTACAATGCCGAATGAATCTCATCGCGTTCGTGGAGACGGTAATCCTTACGTACGCACGAGCGACAATGGCATTATATTGATGGTGAAATCATATGTAATTGGATAGTATATCATATATACCAAATAATTAAAATTTTATATTTATTATTTAAATTATTTATACTCATTTTATACCCATCCAAATAACGAAGTGTTTGAATAACAAACTACACCACGACGTCAAGACGGTTAGTCGTACGTACACATGTATGGTAACTTTTTCATTTATAGGATGGATAAAATAAAAAATATGGTTGTACCATATTTATAATAACATCACATTATATTGAATATACTGGATTTATTATTTTATAATGGAAACAACAATGAAATAGGAAGTGTAAGAAGAAAAGAACTTGAAAGATATGATGAAATATTTTCCTCTTCTTCGGGTTATTCCTTTTGATTTGATAAAAAAGGGCTCCTTAGGATGGATTTATTACCAAAGGAAGGCCTCTAGGATGAATAGGGGAAAGTTGTGAGGATATTTGGATAGGGTTTGGCTGATCCAAAATTCTTTGGCGGTGTGAAATTAAGAGAATGGGATGTGCCCTTTTATAAGAGAGGTGATGGTGACTTTAAGAAATCTCTGAAATATTATTTTATAATAAAATAATTTCTGGTTTCTAATGGATCCAAAATGATTTATTTGTAGGGTAAGGTGGTGATGGGTCAAAAACCTCTCATCCATTAGGTTTTATATAGGATTAGGTCACCATATTAACCTTATATTTTAGATTTAACTGTTAGTTAAATAGTTTGTCATTTACAATGTCTCTGTGGTTTTATATTATATAGTTAATAAACATACTATAACAAGACAAGAGAACCCCATATGGTTCATTATTAATATATATAACCTTATATAAGTCCTATGGACTATCCTTATATTTTTAGGAATATTATTTCAATTAATAATATATTATTTGTTTTAAAAACTCAATTATGTAAATTTTGACACTATTTAGTATTTGAGTTTTTTGAAAATTATAACAGCATGATTACTACGAAAAAAATTATTTAATCTACCATAAAAGGAATATTAACATATAAAATTTGTGTAATTCATTAAAATTCTCAAATTAAATTTATTTGGATATTTATCATATCAATTATTTTAATCATTCATTAATAAGGTAATTACTACATCATCATTATGTCATAAATAATTTAAATAATTTATGTCAAGAAATTATAAATAAAATACCATTAAGTAGGAAATATTTTTATTTTATAATAATATTTATGGTATATTTTATCTTATGTATAACCTTATATTAAAAATGGATTAGTTATTAAATATTGAATTTAACTCTTTTAACTCTTCTTTAAATAAAATAATAATAAATCTCCTAATCTAATCCATGTGGACCAAAGGGGATAATATTTTATTCCTAAGGTTGTTTTTGGTCAAATTACACATATCAAATAGAATTAGGACATGTGTTATGGTAATTATAATATCATACTTTCTCTTATCTACCCTATTTACTTTTAACCGTGGTAAATAAAACTAAAAATTTACTATTCAACAAAACTTATTTTCATCTAATTGAACCAAATTTTAAATACTGATGTCATCTATGTATGTCGTATTTTTTTATTTCAACTCATTGAAGTGTTAAAATAATGTTTTAGGTAAATTTTCATATGCTCCTAGGAGGTGGGTAAAAGACAGTAAAAAGATCAATACAAATTTTATATATCTAAACATATTATAAAATAAATTACATAAATTAAATTGAACTTATATAGTTATTATGTATCTATTTTGACCTAAAATAAATTTAAATTTAAAAAATTATTATTTAAGAAACACAGTTTTATGCAATAACACAATGTTTTTCACTATTCATCGAAAATTGAATGTTTTCAGAAAAATACCAAAAATTCACCCTAATCTAATATTGATATTAAAAATTCAAAAAATGAAGTCCATCTTGGAAAATAAAATTTATAAAATTTCAAAAGGTGGGTATTACTATTTATAATGGCTAGTTTGATTAATCATGGTGTGTTAGAATCTTGAAGTTGTGTATAATGAAAACTATTTCATTATACAAAGGAAAACGTACCGTTGAAGCTTGGGGTGTTACCAATTTTTACATGAGTATAAAAAAAATTCATAAAAAATATTATTGCACGTAGAAAAATTGATTTACCTAATGCATTGATTTTGAAACTTGTTAGAATCTTTGAGGGTGGAAGAAATAGGTAAAGTCTCAATATAAGGGTTCACTTGATTGAGTTAAATTTAAATTACCATATAAATATAGAAGGAAAACATGAATAATTATCTTAAAATTATTATGTGATTCCACCTAGAACCATTATATTTCCCACTTGAATAAAAATAAAAGACTCTGTTTATTGTGATGCAAAACAAATCATGATTCTTAAATAAAATTCAGTGAAATGTGGAGATGGATTTGAACAATAGAATGGTATTGTTTTTGGTATATTCTTGTGAAACTATCTTGTATTAAATTATGTGTATGGGTTTAATAATTTTTTGGTATGTTGCCTTTTTATGAGAATTGTTTATTAAAATGTTTATAGAAAAGATAATTCAATTTCATAATTTTAATGGGATAAAAGTTTCTTGGGACTGGAAAAAATCAAGTTGGGGTGTGTAATTAGAAAAAAAAGAGTATAATATTAAATTTTTATTTTATGATTTTTAAATGATTTAATGTTCATAATCATTTTTACTAGTGTATTTTACAATTTTATCTCCTTTTATTAACATGTTTGTTATTCCTTCTAAAAAATGAACTATTACATTGTACATTTTTGAACAAATACTAAAACCCCAAACAACTACTATTTTATTTTGATATTTCATTTTTAGGTATCCCATGATATAATTACATTAAATAATTTTTGATATATTGAATATTCAATTGGGATAATGGAAAAATTTGGCCACTAACCAAGAACATTCTTGGTGAAGTAAAATAACCAACTTCCCAATAAAAATTATGTAGAGGTAAATAAAAAAAACAAATAAAGGTAAAATTTTAATTGGATATAGAGAAAATAGTTATGAACATTTAATCAGACAGTGGATGGAACTAATTCTTATTTTTTAAGGGACATCCAGGTGTCCCAATTTAAATATGAAATTATTGGCCAGATTGTATGCCCTAGAAACAGTTCCCACAATTTAAAAAATATGACAAAAACCATACATCAAATTGGGGAAATTTTTTATATGATGTTAGGTTATATCTAGATATTCAGTTTCTTATTCTATTTCCCACCCAAATTAAAAAATAAAGACCAAATTTAGGAAAACTTTTTTAGTAGATGCAAGTTGGCTCATATTTTTGTCAAGTGTTGAAGAGTACACTCATCATTAAATTTAAACACATAAATGCCTAAAATTATTAATTGGGTGACTTGGAATATTTGGGGATAAAACCAAGGCTCCAAAAATGGATATTTCAGGTTATTTTGGTACTTTTTTTGGAATGATTGATTATTTTTTTTATTTCAATTTTTTACTGCTAATTTGATATTATAATCTCATTTCTTCAAATATAAGTTGCTTGAATAACCATAGTGTCTTAAAAAAGTTATTACGCTTAAATTTTTTTTTTATTTTTTTAACATGTTGATATTATTTCCTTATGGTGTGAATTTATTCACACATAAGAGAGATAAATTCTTAAAAAAACACTGGAGATTTTATTATTTTATTTGATTTAGTCCCTCAATTCTCCCCCTATGGGTCCACTTTTTTTGCTTCCATTAAGAGAATAACATCAATGGAGGGATAACCCTATTTTGGGTTGATCCAAGGGAGTATAAAGGATCTGTATTGGATGCCTTTTATCACTCTATAAATTTTTAATAATTTCTTTTATTTTTGTTTCCATTCAATAATTGTTTCTCTTATTCGTCTTTAATAAATTTTATCACCAAACTTTTCATGTGCTAATCCAATCCATTACCTAGGAATGAACCTGAAAATGATCATATAAGTGTATAGAAGATTATCATTTGTACGTGAAGGTGTTAAAATTTTATGTTACAAGTTTACAATGATTTCATTGAATGAATCAATCTCATGTTAATGAAATTTAAATAATTAAAAAAACTCATCCAATGTGTCCCTTATGGTAACCTCGCATCAAATCTTTCTCATAAATTGAATTAACTTAGGTTTTTTTGTATTCATTCAAACCATGTTAAATTAAACCAATGTTTTCCACTTCCTAGCAAAATCTCCCTCTTAGTATGTATATTTCTTTATTTTTTAGGTCTTTGAGAATTAAACAACCCAAGCAAGAATACAAGAAACCTCTACAGCCGTAAAAACATGGGTAAATTTGGGAAATAATAGGGGTGAACCAAGGTATGAAATTTATTTTTCAAATGGAAACACTTTATCTATACGTATTATATTTTCCCATTTTTATATAGAACTTTTATTAAAAAATGTCACTTTATTTTTCTCTTTTTTTATTGATCTGAACATCAGTTTGCATTACCAGACTGTAACAAAAATTCTTTGATGTTCTTTTACCACTTTTTATTATTTGGAATTAATATAGAGTGTAAATTATAACACTTGTAATTTTTACCCAATTCACTTACACTATCATACTTCAAGGTTCATGCTATCAATAGTGTTCCAATTCATGAATTTAGCACTATGATCATTGTCGTTTCATGTTTACAAGTGATTTTGGTCACTCAATACCTAGGATTTCTAGCATAAAAGGTTTGGGGAATACTCAATCCTTTTAAAAAAATTACTTCTCTTCCTCCACTTTTAGGCACAACTCTATGGTAGGACTCCATTGTTAGGTCCAAATTTGAGAATGTTAAATCTGTCTTGAAGGGGTGAATTGAATTATTTAATAATTGTAATGTATTATCATGGTGAAATAAATATTTATAGAAGAAATAATAAAAATTAGACACTTATTTGTATTGTACTTTAGATCTAATTGATCCTACATTTATACTTCTCCCCACTAAAATCAAGAGATGAATTACACCCAAAAACATTTAATCATTATATATTGATAGGGATTAAAAACCCATTGTAATATTTTTTAATTAGTGGGGGATTAACCCAAGTATAAAATATTTGAAATGGTTTCAAAACGTATCTAGATTCCTTTTGATGTGCTGGATGAAAAAGACCATAATTTATATAGACTAATGTATAACCAGTACTCCTTGATTTTTATTGGTTAGGAACAAACAACATCTATATTTTTTTAGGGGTTTCATAAGTACACAAAATTTTATATTTAGGGTAGTATAACATTACGTTATTTAGAAAAACAAAAAAAATATACAGCGAGGAACCACATAACCAGTCAAATAATTAGAGATTTGAGTGTTAAGAAAATAACACTCTTTATAGTAAAAAGGGTTAAAAAAGATGTTTTCCATCCAAGAGGGTTGTAGAGATGATCCGAAAAATTTAATGCATCATACAATTTGAGATAATATTTAACCTCTTATAGTAGTGCTAGTTCTATCAAAATATTTTTAAGGAGAGACTTAATAAACAGCAGATTGAAAAACATAAAAGAGTATACATTTTTTCTTTTAAAAATAAGAACACATGAAACATTATGAAAATAAATCAGTGCTCTTTAGAGCAACTTTCCAATAAATGATTTAATTGAAATATTTATTTAATGTGTATAAACAATATTATCACATGGGTACACTACGATAGTATACAAGAAAAGGATTAATTAGAAAAATGATAGAATAATGACTAAAATAGTAAAACATTACATATAAATGAATGTTAATGTTTTTAGAAATACTCCATAAACATCTGTGAGACAATCATTCCATATTCAAAATATTTGAAAATTTGAAATAACTGTTTTCACAAAATGGAGTGTAAAGAAATAAAAATAAATGATAACCATTTAAATATATATTATGTATTCCATAATGAGTTTTATATTTTCTTGAAATATTTTTTATTTAATTATTGAAAATTATTTTAGTGAAAAATATAACTACAAAATTACAAAGTATTGAAATACGAAGAGAAAAAAACAGACCACATAATTTATTTTCTAAATAAAAACGTGTGAATACATAAGAGTGTATATATTTTAAGACTTTAATGGAAACTACATTGTACATTAAAAAAATAGTAAATAATATTAAAAATATATTTTCATTTAGTAGTTCAAGATTTATAAAGCATTATCTTCCCTAATGTTTGTGGGACTAAAACAATAATTTTACTATTATAAAAACATAGAAAAAGTTATTTGATGATCCACTTTAACATTATCGCCTTTTTTATAGTTATGAAATAAAATACCAATTTCAAAATTTACCCATAATTTTTTAACTAATATGAAAGATTAAAACATTTATAAAAATATTTATACCCATTTAATATACCAATAGTTTATGTGGAATGTTGCTCTCCCAAAGATAGATAATATTTCCCCACTAATGGTTGTTTCACTCCTATCCTACTAGTTGATTCCCTACCCCTTATACCTATTTTTTCCCAATCCCCATGGGTTCTATGGTAGTTGAATGTATCCATGGTGGTTTAGATCTCTTTCTTTAACTTGAATTGTATAAAGGATTATCTAGACCATATCCCAATTTCATGGTTCTAATTATACATATGTTAGATTTATTTGTTTGATAAATATGTGAATTTTGAGTGGGGTATGATGTTGAAGGGAATGATCAAGTCTATTGACTCCCAATCATGTAATGTTTATTGCATGAATGAAGATGAATTAATAGTTCTTGGACACACATATCTTTTGAAAGTTGTTCTATCTATTACTAGTTGATTCATTATATGTAGACTATTCATCATCAGAAAAATGACAATTTCCCATAATTTTAATTTCTCTTTTGATCCTTCCACTACATTTGTAATGTTTTACTCTTTATAAAAATTTTGGAGATGTAATCGAGAATTTCATATTGAATTATCAATGTGAAATTATTGCGAAACAATATATTCAAGCTAGATTATGCGTTAAATTATATCATTTTCAAAATCTTCTAGATTTCATTTGGGTTTTTCTTGAGGATGTTATTATAATTATCCATATTATCATTTATGATTGTATTATCATTTATTTTCTTAAATGAAAACTTTAAGGTAATATTTTTTATTAGTGTTGTAGTCATATGTTAGTTTGGGATATTATTTCTTCCCAAGTATTAGTGGAAATTGGTGGTCATTTGGAGGAACACTTCAAGTCACTAGTCGATGTTGGTAAGGATCACGGGATTGGTTACTCTACACCACCTTCATTAGAATATAGGGATACATTGGAGGGTGAGGAAGGGGTTGGAAGAAGGGTTATCCCATAAAACCAATTTTTTGGTTACTAGGGGAATTCCTTCCATACAATAGTGAACCCTGAGTCATCTACAAAGGCTTAAAATAATGATTATTTTGGTTATAAAGATTCTCAGGGAGGTCTACCTTTTATTTAGATGACTGAGTAGGTCAGAAACAATTGAATCATAGAGTTTACAATAAATTCTAAAGTATTTTAATTTTTTTATAAGGGTTTTTTTGTATATTGGATACATTGTTAATGTGGGGTATGCGTCACCAAGAAAGGTGATGAGAGATATCACAAATTTTTTGTAGGATATGGTTATGAATGGAAATTTTCTCACTAATTATTGGGTTTTTGGAAAAGAAACTCTATGTGTGATTTCATAATATGGGTAGGGAAACCATACAGGTGTTCTGATACAAGGAATTTTTGGGATCCATATAGAGGTATAAATGAACATGGATGGGAAGCATGGGTGGCATTCAAATATATCCAACAATAAAATGAAGAAGGTCTTAGAAGAAGCGGAAAGATAAGTTATGGGAAATTATTATGAGAGATTACTCATTGAATCATCCCCTATTCATGGTTGAGGAGAAGTTAAATATTATACACCAACATCAAACATAATAGATGATTTGTGGTTTGAAGATTTCTTTAGATCAAATATAAGGAGATGGGAAAAAGAAGTGATAAAATCTAGTGAAAACATTTTCTTATCAAAGAGGATGTCCAAACATCAGAAATATAACTCTTATCTTTCTAATACCAAGATGGAATGATCAATAGGGATGAAATTTTATCTTAAGTAAGATATAGATCAATTATCAGAGGGAGGTATGAAAGATTGTAATATTACTATATTTGATCTCTCAGAACCCCCCTATGGATTTCAATCCAAAGAAGGTGGGGGATTCCATATATTAAACTGGGGTTCTTACTATACAACAATCCTTAATAAAAATTTGAAATTATATTATAGATTATTTTGAAAAGTTTTAGAGGTTAAAATAAAAAAAAATAAAAGATTTTTTATTTTAATTTTAATGAGGGGAAGTTTGATAAAACTAATTAGGGAGAATCCCGAATGATCTCAACGAAGATATATGCATCTATAATGATGTTTATAAATCCTATACTAAACAATTATACTTATCTATAGTTAATAAGTTGTGTATACTGAAATGACGAGGGATTAATATGATGGAATACTATTTTCAATATTATAGAGTCTTCATAGAAGTATTGAGTTGAACCTGCTGATCTACCTTGATACTTGTGACAGGTGGTATCCTTAATGGTAGTTTTTTATTGTTTTATAGAGAGTGGTATTTTGAGGGTAATCAATGAACAACTAAAAGTGTTCATTCTTAAAAACAATAAATATTGATTTGTGAGACTACAGATATAATTTAAACGTTAAACATATATATTTCAGGTTTTAAACTAGATTTGAAAAATCAAAAGTGTAATAGAATTAATTAAAATTAAATAAAAATGAAAAAAATGTGGTATAAAATATTACATAACCCTGATATTTCAATTTTTTTAATGATACCCTATAAATTATTAATCATTATAAAATATAGTATATAAACATGAATTGTTATATTGATTTTAAAATATTGACCCAAAATAAAATATCCCAATAAACACTTATGAAATATTAATTTATTAAACTTCTATTATTCCAAGATCAAATTAAACTTTAAAAAATTTATCTAAATCTAAAAACATATTACATCGGTTAAAAAATTGAAAAAAATCAATATTTATATTCTCTTGTCAAGCAATATCTCTAAGAAAGTCAAATATTACATCAATATGATTATTTATTTAATGATGTAAGGGTTTTTCAGAAAAAAATATTATAGAAGAATGATCATAATAAAAATGGATAGTTGGAAAATTAATACAAAAATTTGAAAGTGTTTTCATATTCAGTGATTATTTTGACCAATAATATGTTTTGGAAACATACTCACTTTGTCTAATTGATAATGCAAATGAATTTTTATTTTTAGAGTTCCATGAGTGAAAAAATTTACAAAAAAAGTTACACATAGCTAATGATATTTTATTATCTATCTTACCACCACCAAAATTAGAATCATGATAACTAATTTAATAAAAATAAGTTACAGTTCTATAAAATTGACTAAGACTTAATGTTTATGTAATGTATAAAAAATTATTTTAATATACTTCTAATGAATTTATTAAGGATCTATTTGAAATCTAGTGCACATGTAAAAACCAAACATTAAATCAGTGCTTTAAGTAGATAAGTATAATGAGTTTCAAATCAAACCTTTAAAAGATTTAGTGTCAACATATTTTGCATATACATCTTTATCTTGATTACATGTAGTACTCATTGGATTATTACTACTTTTACTCGAGTATAAAAAATTAATTTGACTAACTATATTATCATAATTAATTTTTTTCTAATAATACCATCATTACTTTGATTAATTTGATGACTAAGATAAAATTTATGTTATCCCATTAAAATCATATAAGATATAATTTTAATTAAATATGAAAATCCATTGCAATGTTTTTTACATGAATATCCAAATTTAATGTCATATAGATAAATGGGGATAATTAAAATATCTTCATAACTCATTTTCATAAAAATAGATGGATCTACCTTTCAATTTTAAAAACTATCATCTAAAATAAAACTATATAACATTTCATACAAAGCTTAAGGATCATATTTAAAACCATATATATATTTATAATTCTTTTATAAATGATTAGGTTTAGATTCATTCTCTAAACCATTGGGGTAGGTTACTATTTTTTTCCAAAATATATATATTTAAAGATTCATATTTGAAATCCATTTGGAAAATTATTATTATAATGTGAGATTTATATTCCAAGATAATTACAATAGATTACAGTCTTTAAAATGTTGGAAAAATCTTCAAGATAAATTCATTCATATTGATTGAATCAATGATCTATTAATAACACCTTATTTTGAATTATTTTTCTAGATGAATATAATTTGTTTATATATATTCTATAATATTTTTTTCTATAGAGAGTTAAACTAGGGGAATACATTATTTCGATCAAAATTATTTAACAATTTTTTAATTTTTATAATCTATTTGAAATACCATAATGACGCATCCACATTTTGAGGTGAAAAATTACAAATAAATTCTTAATATCAAATATAAATTATTAAGGAATTTTTAATTTTAAAAAAATAGGTGAAAACACAAATGATTTTTTCATCTAGATTATATTTGTGAAATTTTAATGTTTTTTCTCGAGATAGGATCTCCACATTTGTTGGTACATGAACATACGAGTTTTTAGGTTTGTTAAAGTTAAAATATATAAAGTCTTATTGAACCTATTCTAAATCAGATTCTGTTCATTTGAAATGATTTATATAATATTTGAGAAGAAATAATTCATAAAAAAGGAATATTATTTTTTTCCTAAACATTATATGTATTACAGGAATGTAAATTTCCACGAAAAAACCATCATCTGATTTTAAAAAATAAAATTCAATGACTATTTTATATTAAGAATGTTAGATCTGAAATCAAATAATCTATAATAGATAATTCTAGGAATCCTTTCCATCCATATTTCATGAGGTGTTTTCTTTATAAATGGTATAATAATAATTTTATTAGAATCATGACATGTTTTATTAATATATTCTAACCAAAAATGTTTTAGAAAACTATGCTCATTTATCATTATCCAAGCCATTTTTTATGGTACTTTTTTTCCTTTCTACCCCACAATTTTGTTTTGGTTCCCTAGGAGTTGAAATAAAAATATTGGATCCTTTGTCTTTATAGAAATGATCAAATTCCATTTTTGAGGATGAACCACCTATGTTAGTTAGAATAGATAAAATTAAATATAACATTTTTATTTTGATCCAATTTTCAAAATGTCATAAATTAAATAAAAGTATCAGATTTATATGAAAGAAAATGAGTCCATATAAATATAGTATTGTTATAAAAAATAAAAAATATATAAATTTATATCCCAAGACTTTTTATTTTCATTAGAAAACATATATACAAATATACAAGTTCATGTATTAAAGAACTTCATACCTAATGAACTGATTTAAAAGATTCTTTATGTTGCTTACCTTTTAATCACGAGGTACATATATATGTGTTGTATGGATATAAATATGGATGATTGAATAGCTTTATATTTATGGATATCATATGAAATAACTAAAAATTTTCATGACTCAATATTATATGACATAAGTCATTTTCATGTTTTGAAGAACTTAAATATTAAACATTTTCATTAGTTAATTTTGATAAATAAATTGTATCAATATTTTCTTTTCAGCTACATTAAATAAGAAAACATTAAATTTGAAAACTATACCCATATTATTTTAAAATTTTATGTCCATAATATCATCAAAAAATTTATATTCTCATAATTTTTTTGAACATTCAATAAATAAAGCCTTGTAAATGAAAATAAAATTTAAAATTAATACTTCTCTAAATAAATTTATGTTTACCTTTGACATTTATCCAAATGTGATACTTCCACCATCACACTTATAAGAAGATATAAATTTAATGATGTCACAAGTCATATGTTGAGATAATCTAATCTTCATGTACCACATTTACATTTGTATTCTTAAAACAAAAATTTCATATATAAAAAATTATGAGTTTTTTATTCCCATGAAAACATGGGTCGAATTGGGTTAGAAGATGAATTCATGGGAACCCGAACTTATTTCAAACACATATTTTAGGAAATATGAAAGATAATGATTTTGAGATAATGGTTGTAGTGTTCTAAAGTGATTGTTGAAATCACAAGGAATGCTCGTTTTTATAATTAATCCTCATTTGTTACCTAATACATTTTAAATTTGAGACAATTCAAAATTAACCTTCAAAAAATATTGTCTTGTAATGTGTGGGTAAGATATTCTCATAGACAATACCTTTTTTTCATTTTATTCATACTCATAATTTTATCAAATATTTTTAAAAAAAATATCAAATAGATCTATATTTAATCATTCAATTTCACTTCCTATATTAATATATTATTTTAAAATATAATTGAAGTTAATTTTTTGATCTCTTTTACACTTTTATTTTTAATCCTTATGTATGATATTTTCAATCTCAAAACATTCCAAGTCATCAAACCATTTATCATTACATATTTAATGAGTATGTTTAAATTTTTATTAATTTATTCAATAAGTTTTTTGATTTCAATATGTACATATTTCTATTAAATATCTATATAATTGAAATATTTTCAAGTATATTTCTTTATTTTTTTTCATATTTAGAAACAATTCTCCAATTTTCTATATGAATTAATTATATCGACCTTTATGATCCCCAATTAAACAAATTTTTTAAAATAATTGATATTTACTCTATTGAGTTTATTAGACAGTTTATATTTATTTGGTCTTTATAATTATATTCAAATTAAGAATAATAATTTGATTCAGATAAATAGTTTTATGAAGCCATTTAACATAAATGTGACACACTTGTTTAGAACCACATCCTTTACTCACACTAGAATCATCCATACAACTCCATCTTGATTACATATTTTTTTCAATTTCTTATATAGTTTTCTTTTGTTATTATCATTTTGGAGTTGTGAAAATTTTGGTTTTTTATAGTCTCTATTTTTAGATTCATGTCCGATAATGTTGAATGAATGATTAATCATAGAATTACTTTTAATCCTTTCTCAATCATTATTTCAAGGAAAATATATTTTATATCACCTTGAATATCCTTTATTATTTCTTACTTGGGAAACTAATATGACTTGGACAGTTTCACTATATAGTAATTTAGAATCACAAGAGTAAGTGGTAACATAAACTTTTTATTTAAAATAAAATCCATTATTTTCCAAAATTTCCCATTGAGAAATAGTTTTTAAATGTTATATACATTGGAACAATGATTCAATAGACTCACTTAAATTATATTCTTTGAAATTTTTTACTTGCATCAATTTCTATTTTATAATTATTTATTTTTAGGATATTTTATTATAAACCTTTCAACAAAAACTAAATTATCTAGAGTTTTTCTTAAATAACTGATTATATATAGAATACTTTTAATTCTTGGATATGTTTTATTAATTATTTATTCATCTTATATAGTAAATTATTGATACTTATCTATTAAAATGTATATATTATTTGTTATATTATTATTTTAACCTAAATCTATAACATGTAAAATATTCTATATTTCAAATGTTATTTTACATTTTAATAAATTGATGTTGAAATTTTTACTAATTTGTCAATATAAGTTATTGTTTACTTTATAGTTCAAAACATATTTAATTACATCATTAACAAAAACATATCTATTTCTACATTTGGTAATTTTTAAGGATTGATTATGATAATTAATCAATGAATATATAAATATTACGAAATTTTTATATGTGTAGTTCCCAATATCAATAATCAGTTTCATTGAATAATGTCCTATATTGGGAAGTGATACCATTATTTTCACTTGTTCAGACCATATCAAAATATCTTCCCCCATTCTAGGTTAAGAAAAAATTTGATTAGAGTAATATATATATACATATATATATATAGACCAAAGTTATGGGTTTTTCTTTGATACCAAGTTATTATCCCTAATGTTAGAGTCAAAGATTATCCAATAGGGGTGGCATGGGGTGAATTAAATTCATTATAAATTATAAGGTCATCTAAAAGTGAAGTAATGTTTTTCAATGGATATAAAAATAAATTGAACACAATAATTTTTATTATAGTTAGAATCTATTTGAAAATGTGCCTACTCGTCACTCATACCAAAGAGATAAATGAAACCCATTATAATGGGATCTTTGAATTTTTATTGGGAGTCACTACACTTTATACTCCACTTTAATTCACTAGAGGTATAAACATAGATTTTCCGATTAACAATTGTATTAACATCTCATTCATCAATTTTCCGAGGTGGTGGAAGAAACCAAACTAGTCATTATCTAAGAAAATGAAAATTCAAACCGCTAACATTTTACCAATTAGGTATAAATCACACGTTCATTTTTTGGGTGGTATTACTCAATAATTTTACCTTTTAATTTTGTTATAAACCAAAAAAAATTAATCAAAATAAAACCAAATTATAAAGGAGGACACCATAGAATATATTAAATAATTAAATCTATGTGTTCAGTGACAGTAGTGAACTTTATAGGATATAAAAGTTAAAAAGGATGGAGTTTATATGAGATAGTTGTAGAGATTATTTCAATAATGGATCATATAGTACAGTTTAAGAGTATCTTCAGCCTATTGTCATAACACTTGTTCCCTAAAAGAATTTAACGATATACTTCATGCAATTTTTTTCGAAAATTTCAAATCCATTGAATTTTTTATTTTCCAAAAGTGAATGTTTGAAACCAAAATGATCTAATTTAGAGTTGTTCGGTTTAACATTTCATGATATTATTCTTGTGAAATCATTATCCAATATGCATGAAAAATATACTCATACGGGTTTAATTAAATAAAATAAAAATATATTATATTCATAAAATATATTATAACATTTAATATTACTTTAAAACATTCCACATGAATCAATAATAATGTTCTCATAATAATACCGCAATATATATAGACAATCTTTTCAAATTATAAAATTATAAAATTATTAAACAAGGTTTTTATAAACATTCATAATTTAAAATTAAACTATATGATAACCACATAAATATATATTAAATATTATAAACTGTTATTACTTGGTAATTAGAAAATTATTATGTAATCATAGAAAAATTAAATCAATGAAAAATATCACAATATACATATTTTAGATTAATAGCTATAAAGAAAAACAAAAAAAATCAACTTATATATTTTCTAAATAAAAGTGATAAAATATAAGAATTTCAATATCAGAATATTTAAATGTAATTATTTTACTAATCATGAGTATTTAACATACGTATTTAAAAAACCTAATCCTTTTAAAAATGTTTGTTTTTAATGTATGTCATTTAAGAACCCTATGACTTTAAATGTATGTATTTTCCAAATGTAGGTCTTTTTGAATAATCCAAATTTCACAAAAAACAATGTGAAAAATAATTTCACATTTCTTCCAAACATAAAATTATTTGAACTTATAAAATGAATATTATCAAAAATAAATTTAAATAAGTGTTACAAATAAAGAGATATGTATTCAATAAAAAAATAATCAATATTCAAAGAAAAATATTTTAATATCATAAGAAAGATATTAGTTTACAATTTTGTGAGGAATAATTTATATATGGTTAGGAAAATTTTTGTATATGAGTCTTGAAAATGTTCATAAAAATATGAATTCTTTTCTGAAATCAGTTTATAAAATAATTAATAAACATGAAAAATAATTCAATTAAAAATAATGACAAAATTTCTTCTATAAGAAGTGAAACCATAATGTTATTTTTCTTCACTCATGTTAGAGAGAATAAAAATATAAATTTGTAGTTATAAAAAAATTTGTTTGAGGAGACATTGTATGATCATATAATTTATATATTCATTGATCTATTTTTTAACATCACTTTTATGGGAGAATGCATCCTTAGTTTGGTATAGATACTCTATTGATCTTAACAACTACTACCCTAGTATGAATATTTTGAACTTCCCGATAAGTTGTTTCGTCTTCACATTAGGTGGGGTATTATTGAAATACCATGTTCTATATATTTATTGATTGAGTATATAATTATTTTTCTATCATATAATAACACTCTTCAAATTTAGCTTCATATACTAATAATAATTTCCATTCACGGTCACATCCTTTAACCTAAAGGTGTGTCGATAACGTCCTATAGAATACCTATTATTTATATCCCTAATTTTATGGATATATAATTATTTGTAAAGAGATTATCACCTTCAAAAAATTATTCCCCATCCACATTCCCCTCTTATATGTGGAAAAAAATTATGGGTGATCAACCCCCATATTTAACATAGAAATAACCATTTCATAATCTCTCATGAAATTTTTGGAATACTAAAATTTTTATGGTCCACCGTTATGGTTATCCGCATGGTTATGAAATTATGTATTAAATATATATATGCAAGTATCTATAATAAGATATCTCCAAAAGTATAATGTATTTAAAACTATACACCACTCCATGCTATTAAAGGATGAAATAATCTTCACATCTATAACTCCATATTATCATTGGAATTAAACATAAAGAAACGTGATACTATTAATCAATGATCTCTCACAAAACATGTGACTTTAAAAATGTATTCTCGACTTAATAAAAAGACATACACATTCCTGTTATATGTATTACTGCGTCTGGGCTAGGTTCCCACATTTATAAAATGAATACAATATAAAAAACATACACATCCCTAATACTTCCCCAATATATTTTCAACTTGAATAATGGATTAAAACTGAGTCACATGATGTTTGAATCACTGAATAAATGTTCATGAATCATCATATTTTTAGGGAATACACCTCTAGAAATGAAACTGATATTTACTCTTTTAATTTGGAAAAATATTTTGGAGACTAATCATCATTTCTCCTAATAAAAAAATATTTAATCCACTAAAATATTACAATAATATCATCCTAAACATTACAAAATACATCTTTTAATCCAATTAAATGTCCCTGTAGAAACTATATTTGAACATCTTGGCCTAAAACATTTCATGAATGTATGATTATTAAACAACTCAACCTTTATGGATATACATATTATAGTCGTTTATGTTGTGGTTATGCAGACCATATGTTTATAGATGATTGATTTTAATCCATTACTGATGTTTATTCGAAACAAATTCATGCATACATAGGGTAAATGATACTTATGTAGATCTCTCTAATGTTTATTAAGATTGAATCATGGATACATAACACTAGTTTATGGTTAAAAATTGATGAAAAGAATATTATTTTAAGTAGATTATTATTTTTACATATTCATTCTCTTTATCTATATTTTTCATTATTAATCCGATTTATAACAACCCAATATTTTAGATCTTTTAAATTAATAAAACAATTGATTTCCTGTGTTTTACACTAAACCCGAGAAAACAATTCCAATAAATATTAAATAATTATTATTAAAAACAATAATAAAACCTATAATATTATAACCAATTAAAAATTGTTACCTTTATTGGGTAAATAATTATCAGGATTTAGTGATAAAGGGTTCATTTTCAATTAAAGAATTTTTTTATATTTTTTATTTTCATTTAAGAGATATATATATAAATATTATAATTTAAAATAATGAACATGAACTACATTTTTAAATTAATCATATCAAAAAATAACATAGTATGATTTTTTTGAATTTTTTAAGAAATAATTGATTTTTAGGTAAATATTGAAAATATGGTATTTACAAAATCTTTAAATTTTAAGAATTTATTATAATATAAATAATACATATAAGTATTTGAACATATTTATTGATCTATGTTATATTAATAAAGTAAAATTATTCATTTTATAATATTAATTTTATCCTAGAAATTGTTTTTGGAACATTTTAGAACATAATTAATATTTTATTCCAATTTAAAAGCATTTTGTAGTGTTTCTTTTTAATTAAAATTTAATTCTGAAATTATTTTTTATTGATTTGAAATCTAGATAATGTTTATTTTTATCATAATAAACCAATTTATATGATAGAAATTAAAAAAATTAACATCATACACGTAATGTTTTTGCTTAAAAACACCCTTTTTTAAAATGTGTTTTTAAGTGATAATTCTAAAATGAATTTTTTGTTCACATATAAATATTATTTAAAGAAATTGATTTTAAATTTTGAATCAGTAGGTATAAATTATATAAAAATCCAATTTCCTTCTTGTGTATAAATATAATATTACTGAGTTTAATGTCAACTCCCACGATTCCGATAAAACTATTATTCATCGAATATTTTTTTATTAAGATTGTGTAATTTTTATGTATTAAAATAAATTAATCACTTATAAAAAATTAATTTCATATAATTTTTAATCATATATAAATATATGTGCATGCATCTAATTTTTAGTAAAAAATAAACAATCTTATGAAAACATAATGATAAAAAACAACAATTTTTTTATAAAACAATTATTCTATATATGAAAATTATAAATTTAAAAACACGCCTTATTTTTTTGGAAGAGTCTTTATAGATATTATGTTACTCAAAAAATTATAATTACCCGCATTGGTATCTAATGACTCTAGAATAGTTTCATGCCATTTTTGAAATATATTGGGTTTCCACAAAAGTTCCCTTTTCTATATTTATAAAAGGAGAACAATTCCACCCTATCAAATTTATGCACAACCATTGAAATTTACAAAACATACTACCCAATGTTACTCTCATATAAGTACATTTAACTTCCCAAAGCCCCTTTTTACGATATGTTTTTAGGCCCTTCATTTGGAGGAGACTTTTCTAGAGAAAGTGCAAGGTCCCAACATGAGTATTACATCACCTTATTATTTTCTTCTTAATATTTACCTCACTAAATTATCCAAAACATTGTAATATTATATCAAAAAAATAAATATTATAATTAATTATTATTATATTAATGGAACAAAAATTATTATTTACTTCCCATCCATTTAGAAAACAGAATAATGTTGATTGAACGTTTGTGCAGATTACCACATTCACAAAGATTCAACTTCCATTTTTTACCAAAAAAAATCTTTTATATTTATAAATTTGGAATTAAATTTTTAGTGTGAAATATATAATATAATTATTATTAATTAGATTCAAATTATACTCCACCTTCTTTCCCTCTCATTAGTTCATAAATGAAAACATTATAGTGCATTTGCATACTACCACCTCCAGGAAGTATTATTTTTCATTTATCATTATGATTTTCATTATTTATAAAAAAAATCCAAAAACATGAATTAATAACTGAAAAATATCAATAATATAATTATGATTGAATTATAATTATATTATACACTTTTTTAACCATAATAAACTATAAATTTAGAGAGTGTTTTTATTTAGGTCGGTTATCCACCTCCATGAATAGTGCTATAAAACTTTATCAAGCGTGAATATGAGAATATAGATACTAATATTATTTTAATTTAATAATAAATTCATGATTTTTTAAGTTCCTAGAAATATTATAAAAATTATTTAATTAAAATTTCATCTTCAATAACCTAAATTACAAAAATTAGCAGACGCAGATTCGACATTCATACAGCATAACTAAAACATTTAAGGAATGAGATAAGAGATTTAAAAATCAATATAATTTATCTTTTATAGTACGTTATATTATTTTGGAATTATAGACTTGATATCAAATAGGGATTACTTATATCGACATTATAAAACATGAAATAAATAAATAAATTTACTAACACTAGATGGTAAAGATAAGTGATAAATAACTGATAAAAAACAATTAATGATCATAAGTAATGTATATTAAAGTTAAAGTATATCAATAAGGTTATGAAATATATTATTAAGATATTCATAATTTTTTACAGGATTTTTACTATGTGATCATTGTTTCCATCGGAATCCGGGGATGACCGCATTGATGGGAGGTTCAAATTTTTAGATCGGTTTCTAACGAGTTTCTTCACAGAACCGGAAACATACAATGATTCCACATACATTTGGACCTACTTTCCAAAGGTCGGTGCTCATTAGTTTTTGGACTGATGAGGATTAGGAATTTTCATTGGTCGAGAGGATGGGAGGTCAGAATCATCACACCTTTTTGAGGGGAATTATTGTCTACTCCGGGACTCTCTTTACAGATTTAAGTTATGTTCGTGAATCCTTATTACATTACCAAGTATAAAATGAGATTTCCTTCAGATCTAACAATCAATAATTAAATATGTAGTAAATTTAGAGAATCTTTTGTATGTATTCGAGGTTCTTCATCGATAGAGAATCATCTGTATTTGTTAGAGATTCTTGGTCAATGGTACCCTTCGAAACATTTATATAGAAGTCTCTTGGTCATTATGATGACCATTCTAGTTTTAAAGTCACTCAGTGAGGCACATGAAGTTTATTGTCATTCATAAGGACATGGATTATTTAAGAGTTTGGATCGAACCCGTAGACGGGCTACCTACGTATCCTTTGTTTGGAAAAGGAATCAGAACCCACGTAGTTCGAGTAAGGGAGTATGATGTCTATGATTGATGGCTAAAAGAAGGATGTCACAATTACTTTTACACTCTAAGCTTACGCGAGTCATGATCAGTGTAAGAAACAAGAGGTATTGGTAAAAATTAGATAATTGTGCCATGAAATATGCAATCATAAAAATTAATATAGGGATTATGTATGTATGACTGCCCAGATAAATGAAGGTTTAGGATTTACTTTAGAGAAGAAATCCAGGAACAGGGTCCATAAAGATATATGTGCTTCATGGAGATTTTTAATACTCTAACTTGGGGCTTACTCCTGAAAAGGGGGCCCAAATTAGGAGAAGACTTATGATTGGGTTTTACTCCTAAAAAGGAATCCGAGATCAAAGGTAAATTAGGACTGGTTAAGAGGATTATGACTGGGGATTACTACTGAAAAGGAGGCCCAGGATAAGGATTATGGTTTGGGGCTTACTCATAAGAAGGATGCCTAGATTGGGGAATTTTAAGAATTGGGGCTTACTCCTAAGGAAGATGCCCAAGCTTGAGACTGGGGCTTACTCCCGAAAAAGGAAGCCCAAAAATTGAGGGACTTGGAGCTTACTCCTAAAGAGGATGCCCATATTAGAGGACTTATGACTGGGGATTATTCCTGAAAAGGAGACCTAGGTTAAGGATTCTCTCATCTTAAAGGATTATTTTGAATGAATGAAATCTCAATCTTTAGTGACATAAAGATGTGTAAATCACTAGGTTTTGAGAGATATTACACAAAATTCATTTCAGATAATGAAGTCAAATGAAGAAATCATGCCATAAAATGGCTTTGAAGAGTGTCTTGAAGACTGAATCTTGAATAAGAAAGCTGTAATGGCTTAAGAGGGGTGAAATGGGCAATAAAAGCACCAAATAAAGCAGGGGCGCGCAAGTCCAGGTAGGCGCGCAGGTACTGCGTGGGCGCGCAAGTCCTGGTCGCACAGGTCCTCGTCACCCAGGTATGCCTGTGCGACCCATGGTGTACTTGCGCGATGGTTAACCAGCAGGGTAATACTTGAGAGGCTTTAGGTTAAGGCCTTTAGAATCCTCTTTAGGTTCTTCCAGGAGAGGGGCGCTCAGGTTCTATTGAAGGAGTAAGGTGGCGCGCAAGTGTGGCCATTTCCCTTAAGGGCTGGCCACCTAGGCGCGCAAGTGTTGATGAGTTTCAACACTTAGGCCTTACTCCCCCTCTTTAGATCTTCTGTTCTAGGTATGAAATTACATTAGAAGTGTTCCGGAAGCATTAAGAAGATACTAGGGCGCCGTGAGCTCAAATATGGGTTTCTGGAAAAAAATCCTCTCAAAATGGGGGGCCCACAGGGTATATTTATAGGTAGGAGAAGACCTCGGGAGGTTACCGCGCAGTTATCACTTAGGTCGCGCAAGTCACTTGTGTGACCATAAGGCGTCGCGCAAGTATACTTGCACGACCACTAGGCGGCGCGCAAGTGTACTTGCACGACCACTAGGCGGCACACAAGTGTACTTGTGCAACCATGAGGGAACTTGCGCGACCTATGGGAAATGTTCTCCTTGTTCATCCCTTTGTTGATTTTTTATGTTTCTTCAAAGGATGAAACAATTTGGACTAAGGTATTTCCCTTTTCATTCATTTAGACTCTGTGACGGAAAGGAGCGTAAACAAAAGTCCCCCCTCAGAGTTGGATCCAGAGAGAAAAGAGGATTTGACTCTGAGGTGAGAAGAAATATGAAATCTGGAAGTTTAATGTCATGCATGTCAGACATAAAGAGGATAATGTTAAAGGTCGAAATAGCTTTGCCCGAAATGGATTAGAATTGACTCAATTCCTTGACAACTCATCTGAAAACATAGTACCATACTAAAGTATGAGGGAAAATATGTAAGCTATGACTTAAGAATATTTGAATCTGATGAATGATATGAAAAAGAGCTAAAAGTCATTAGAAGAAGTAGTTTCCACGAATGAAGTTACCATTATTTAACAAACCCGATAGGGGGTTGAATTATGCAGGGCCACCTAAGGGCATTGGCTACATAGTTAAATAAAATAGTATCTTTTGGATAACAAGTCTGTTATGTAGACTGTTTATGCAAGGCCACCTATGGGCACATGCTGCATAGTCAAGAAAAAGAACTCTCAGAAATTTACTTTCCTAGTGCTAAACGCTAGTGAAAGTTTATGGAGATTCGAATCTTCCAACGTATAGAGTTTGCTGTATGGAAAGAGGTACTTGAATATAGAGAAAATATTTCCAAACAAAATTATCGAAGAACTAGATGAATATCACTCCTACGAAGGTCTGACCCAAACGTAGGGACGGAGAATATAAACCATAGACTTGAATACTTTCATATCATGAAAAACGATATGGGAAAAATATGTTAAGGATGGCTATTTTTACGGATCCCTACATACTGTCATTTAAGAAAAATAAGGACAAAAGAGGCATTCTTCCAAAGAATGAAGTTACCACTATCCAACAAACCCGTTAAGGGGTTGAATTATGCAGGGCCACCTAAGGGAATTGGATGTATAGTCAAATAATAGTATCTTTTGCCTAACAAGTCTGTTATGTAGACTGTTTATGCAAGGCCACCTATGGGAATGTGATGCATAGTCAGGCAGAACAATTCTCAGAAATTTGCCATTTTTTGTGACTAGAAGTCATGAAAAGGGTTATGAGGATCTGAAAATATTTAAGGTTAGGATTATGACACATAAAGATGTGTATTGATAAATATATTCAGATATACACAGATCAATGCTAACCATAATCATGTTGTGGCTGGGTCCTGAATTGAAATGTTGGACTTCACTACGTATCCCATAAGGATGAGAATCAAGCCATGCGTAGTTCTTAAACTATATTTTAACATCGTGTGGGAAAAAAGGATTAGAGATCTTAGTTTAGGGTCATAGAGGATGGACCATTGTAAGACATACACAGTGTGTGTTTTCACAGGGACCGTTCAGCCAAGGGACTGAAAGTGGAATTTGGGGTTAGGCCCAAAGACTTGGGACTGAATTTGACGGACACTCGAACGTTCCTACGTATCCCATAAGGATGGGAATCAAGCCCACGTAGTTCTAAAAATACCATTTGTACAAATTTGGTTTGTACATATGAAAGGTGAAAGGGGACTTTAGTGAAATGATGGTTTAAGCCAAGATAAAAGATTTGGGCGTTGCCATGTATGCATGTAGTCTTTTAGATGAAACATGATTGAAAAATCAATGTAAATAATGGTTCCCTCTCAGGTGAGGGTATCAAAGAATATTGTATCTTATTGTCATACTGGACAAAACTGATGTATAGTTTAACGTCTTATAACAAGGAAGAATGTGAACCAATGTAAAGATATTGATTCTAGGGGCGGTTTCACGAATCAAAATCGTATGAGATGGAGGTGAACTAATGTGAAGAGATTTGTTTGGGGCTTGAACCTTAGGAGGTTGCCAACATACCTAGCCTAGAAGGCAAGGATCAAAGTCCAGGTAGTTCAATTAAAGAATGAATTAATGATCAAATTTTTCTTGGGGACAATGACCTAAAAAAATGTGTTTGGGACTTACACATGGTTAGAGGCCCATAGAGAGTGTTATGGTTGAGGTTTTCTCTAAGCTCACGTGAGTCATACTTGGTGTGAGAAACAAGAGGTAGAAACAACCTTAACGATACACAGTTTAATGTCATGTAGAATGTATGAAGGGAATATGTAGTTTAAGGTCTTGCAGTTAGTACTATTGGTGATGCATAATTTAGTGTCATGTAGTAGGGACAAAGTGCAGTTTAATGTCATGTAGGAGGTATCACGAACTTTTTGTACAGTTTAGAGTCATGTAGTTAGGAAGATGGGGAAAATAGAGTTTAACGTCATGTTGGACGAAAGGGGGGGGGGGGCTGTGCAGTTTAATGTCATGAAGTGTGGACAAAAGAGTGCACCATTTTAACGTCATGTTGGACGCATTGGGGATTTTTTACACAGTTTAACATCTTGTTGGACGAAAAAGGGACGATACAGTTTAGCGTCATGTTGGACAAAAGTGCAAATAGTTTAAGGTCATATGCATTGATCGTGGATGGTGCAGTTTAAGGTCATATAGGACCTTTGATGCTTATGTAGTTTAACGTCTTTCCAGACGTAAGGGACTTTTATACAGTTTAGCGTCCTGTAGTTAGGACGTCACAATTTAACGTCTTGCTGGACGTAAGGGACTTGCAAACAGTTTAGGGTCATATGCATGGACCGTTGAAGATCCAGCTTAAGGTCATACATGACCATGTTGTAGTTTAAGGTCATACTAGACCATTTAGGGAACTTTTTTCATAGTTTAACGTCGTGTGGGACGAGGATGCAGTTTAAGGTCATACTGGACCATTTCTGTATAGTTTAACGTCATATAGCAAGGACGAACTGGTGCTGCACAGTTTAGTGTCATGTTGCAGGGACAAAGTGGTGAATATTTTAAGGTCATACTGGACCAAGGAGGAGTTTAAGGTCATACTGGACCATTTCTGTATAGTTTAAAGTCATATAGAAAGGACGAACTAGTGCCACACAGTTTAGTGTCATGTTGCGGGGACAAAGTGGTGAATAGTTTAAGGTCATACTGGACCAAGGAGGAGTTTAAGGTCATACTGGACCATTGTTGTATAGTTTAACGTCATATAGCAAGGGCAAACTGGTGCTGCACAGTTTAGTGTCATGTTGCAGGGACAAAGTGGTGAATTTGCAGTTTATACAACATACTTCTTCAAAAATATGGCATTGGTTGGAGTAGTGATGAGTTCTCCATCCATTGAGATTAATGAATATGCTCCATTGGAGTAGACCCTATGTATTGAATAAGGTCCTTCCCATTTTGGCTCAAGCTTGGGAGGTTTCTTTCCTGGTATCATTGGAGTTATGATAACTAATTCCAATTCTCCCTGAGTGAATGAACGAAGACGAACTTTTTTGTTAAAATCTCATGCTATTCGATTCTGATAGACTTCCAAGTGGTGCAAAGTACACAATATTTTCTCATCTAACCGTTCCAATTCATTCAATTGCTTTTGAGATTGTTCATTTGTAGATGATTGATCACAAATGGAAACTCTGAGTGAGGGTAGTTGAACATCAATGGGAAAGACGGCTTCTGTTCCATATACCAATGAATATGGAGTTGACCGAGTTGCATCGCGGGTGGTAGTCCGATAACCCATATAGAATGAAAGAGTTTATCAGGCCATGACCTATTATCTTTATCTACCATATTTTTCAGTATATTTGAAAGAGTCTTGTTAAAGGCTTCTATCTGGCCGTTGGCCGCTGCATGATATCGAGATGAATGGTTGGATTTGATGTTGTATTCTTGATACAACTTCTTCATCTCAGATGAACCGAAATTGGGGCCATTTTCCATCAATATGGTATGAGGGACACCAAATATGGTAATGATGTTAGACCTGATGAAGCTAACAATGCATTTAGAACTGACTTCCTTGAGAGGTATTGCCTCTTCCCATTTGGAAAAGAAGACAGTAGCAGTAAGAATATACTTAAACTGCTTAGCCTTAGCCGAAGGGTAAGGTCCCACCACATCCATTCCCCATGTGGCAAATGGACAGGAGTATTTAGCTGTATGAAGAAAATTTGGTGGCTGATGAATGAAGTTGGCCTGCATTTGGCATGAATGACACTTCTTTGTGAAATCGACACAATCTCGTATCATTGAAGGCCAAAAGTATCCAAGCCTTAGAACCTGATCAGATAGTCTATGTCCAGACTGGTGGGCACCACAGACTGTTGCGTGCACTTCTTTCATGACAGCCATTATCCCTTCACCATCAATGCATCTGAAGATAACTCCATCAAAACCACGTTTGTAGAGAATTTTCTCTAGGTGATCTGGGCTATCATAAAGAGTAAAATTGACCACACGTCACCGGATTTGTTCTTTCTCAGCTCTATCAGGTGAAAGTGTTCCATTTTGAAGGTATTCCCTGATAGGTGACCTCCATCCTGTAGTATGACCATACGGTTTAGGAATGGGACTAATTTCATTAATTTCCTCTATTCTGATTCGAACATAAGGTAAAATTTCACGACGGTGGGAAATACTGATGGTTGTCTCGTCCCGATTTGGATCTGCCAGAGCTGTGGCTATATTAGCCAGTGCATCAGCTTGAGCATTTTGTGATCTTAGGACATAAGAAAATTTCAGTTCTAAAGGGAATTCCACCATTAACTCTCTGACGTAATCATAAAAAGGGATTAATTCTTCTTTTCTGCTGGCATAATCCCCATTGACTTGTTTGATTACCATGTCTGAATCACCTTTAACCTTTAAGTGATTCACTTGTTCTTGAAGTGCTAATTCCAAAACTATGATGAGATCTTGGTATTCTGCTTCATTATTGGTACCACCTTCCCACAATAAGAAGGAATAAGGTAACACTACCTTTTCTGGAGAAATGAGTACAATTCCTAAGCCAACTTTGTTGAATTTAGGATTATCCATTGTCTTCCCTGTTGGACTTTTGGAAGCACCATCAAAATACATTTCCCATGCTTGAGTACTTTCTTGAATAGAGAAGACTTCCTCATCAGGGAGATCAATATTTAAAGATGTTTCTTCCACTGAAGGGTGTTCATCCAGGAAATCAGCGAGATCTTGTCCATTTATCGCATTTTGAGACACATACTGAATGTAGAATTGCTGTAAAATAACTACCCACCTTGCTAGACGTCCTGTAAGAATTGGACGACTTAGGATAAATTTGAGCGGGTTATTGTGAGATACCAATTGGACCTCGTGATGTTACATGTAGTGTCTCAACTTCTGAACTGCAAAGATTAATGCTAGGTAGCACTTCTCAATACTTGAATACCGGATTTCTGCTTCATGCATAGTTCGACTGAGATAGTAGTGGTTGTTTTCATTTCCAGCATCATTCTTTTGAGCAAGAAAGGAATCTAATGATCGCTCTAGAGCTGTCATGTAGAGGATAAGTGGTCTTCCTTCAACAGGTGGCATGAGTACCGGTGGACTCAAGAGTTATTTCCTGAGAATATCGAATGCTTCTTGACATTCTTCAGTCCACTGGTAGGTGACTCCCTTCTTCATCAATTTGGTAAAGGGTAACCTTTTACCTGCTAAATTGGTGATGAAATACCGAATATAGGATAAGTGTCCTTGAAGTCCTCTTAATTCATTCAAATTTAGAGGAGGTGACATACCAAGGATTGAATTGGTCTTCTCAGGATCGACTTCAATACCACGATGGTGTACAACAAAGCCGAGAAATTTCTTGAGGTTACCCCAAAAAAACATTTTAAGGGGTTCATCTTCAAATTATGTTGTCGAAGCTTGCAGAATATGACTTCCAAATCAGCTAAGTGATTAGAATGTTTTTTGGATTTAACAACCAAATCGTCTACATGGAATTCAACAAATTTCCCTAAGAAGGGTTTGAAGATACGATGCATGGTGCGCTGATATGTTGCACCTGCGTTCTTTAAGCCAAATGGCATTACCCGGTAACAAAACACACCCTAAGGGGCTATGAAGGCTGTGAATTCCTCATCTTCTGGGGCCATTCAGATCTGATTATATCCAGAATATCCATCCATGAAGGAAAGTGCTTCATAGCCAGCTGTTGCATCAATTAGAAGTTCTGTAATCGGAACTGGGAAATCATCCTTAGGACAATGCCGATTAAGATCTCTGAAATCGATAAAAACTCTAATTTGTCCGTTCTTCTTCTTTACATGGACAATATTAGCTAGCCAGTTGGGATACTGAACTTCTCTGATGATGTTAGCTTTGATAATCTTATCCACTTCAGCTTCAATTTTAGAAGCATAAGTTTGGTGTGTTCTTCTCGCGGCTTGCTTAAATCCTCGATGTTCTTCTGGTAAACCCAAATGATGAGTAGAAACATCAGGATCAAGACCATGAATTTATGTATAGTTCCAAGAAAAAATATCTCTATTTCTCTTTAGAAAAGAAATATACATCTCTTTCTCTTCAAGGGTCATGGCCGCACTGATTAAAGTGGGGCATGGATCTTCCTTTGTACCCAGATTTATTTCTCTGAGTTCATCCACAATGGTAGAGATACCCTCTTCAAATGCTGGAGAAGCATCTCTGAGATCTTCCTCTTCTTATTCATCATGTGTTATTTCTTCCGTTTTTACTTGCATAGTAGATGACAAAGCAGAATTTTCTTGATCAGAAGAGATGTCAAAATTTGCACATTTTGAAGAAGAAGCATCCATTTCCAACCCGATTGATGATGAAGGGTATTCTTTGGGTAATAAAGAGGAAATGATGGATTGAGAATCGACATCATTGTTCACCTTTGATGTTGCTATAACTTTTTCTGGCCTAATTGGAGAATCATAGACTTGTTGGATTTCAGCATATGAAATGAAGACGTCACCATTTGTGCTTTCATCATTGCTTGGTAGATTACCAATTTCTCCCATGTTGTCTGGCTCGATTGTCGTAATTGACACTATGGATCATTCCATAAGTGTATTTTGATTTGGGTCTATCTTGTCAATTTGACTGATAGGCAACACATAATCTGTACTCACATGAGTAAATGGATTTACTGGAATTTTTTCCAAACCATATGGAGCATTAACTTTGGTAATCTTCTTTTTTTATGGATTTCTCCGTTTGCTTCATGTGATAGAATTATGCCTCAATGTATTGAGACTCACATGTCTTGAATGGGGCCTTATCACCATACAACGTCCCAACTTGTCCATCAAAACAATATTTGAGACATTGATGGTATGAAGAAGGGATAGCCGCATGTTGATGTAGCCAGGGTCTTCCAAGAAAAATGTTGAAGGCTGAGTCATGATCAACAACCATGAAATCTGAATTGGATAGAAGATCTCCAAACTGAGTTCTGAGTGTAACTTCACCCAGTGGTCCTTGTTCATTTTTATCATATCCCTGTATCATCATGGTCGAGGGAGATAAATCAGATTCTGTGTGGCCCAATCGACGAAGTGTACGAATGGGCATGAGGTTGACTCCTGAACCATTGTCAATGAAAACTCTTCGAACATCCACGCCATTGACTTTTATAGACAAGTACAATGGTCTAATATGTCCATGCACAACATCATCTTCATCTTCTTAGTAAAGGATATTATTGCATGGAATTCTGCAGGATTATTCTCTATGTGATAGACTTCAGCTGCAGCAATTTCAGTTTCAAACTCCTGAGGACTTGACAAAGCCTCGATGAGTGCTTCCCAAAGATCTTTTGACAGATTCAAAGCATCCAGAATTGATAACTTGGCTGGTACTTGGGCCAAGTGTTTCAATATATCATACTTTTGATCCAGAGGTCTGCATTTCCCAATAGGAATATGTGGTTTAGTAGGTACCTTGGAAGAAGATGCTTTGGAAGTTGATGCATCTTGTATAGGAGTTGGAAATATTCCTGGTTTTGGAAGATTAGACCGATTAGATCCATTTACCTGCTGAGAGGAAGAAGATGGAACCTTCAACCGGTCTTCCAAAATAACTGTTCCAGGACTGAATTTGCTATTGGTAGAAGAACTTTCTTTTTCTTGCTAAGCTCGCTGAAGGGCTCTACCACAAGTTTCTGCTGCGTACACAGTTCTAGCAAGGGTAGAATTGGAATAGTGGCTTCTAAAATATCCACATATTCCCCTGTATCCTTAGCCCCTGGAACTTCCTCTGATTCCTCTGTTTGATACAGGGAATTCAGGCTCATTGAAATCGAAACTACGAATGGCATATGGATCTGTTAATTGAATCATATTAACAGAACAAAAGATTAACTCTTCGTCTGATGAAGACTCTGCCTGATTAGCCTGTTTAGGCTATGCCGTTTGGTGGGGTGGTGCCTGTGGATTTGAAGTAGATGGCATGATGTCCGCCAAAGTCAGAGATAATTTCGGCTTTGACACATACTCATCTTCTTATGATTCTTTTTATTTCTTTGAATCGTGCAATTTCTTTGAGGTCTTTCCCTATGATGAAGTGGGTTTTTCTGCAACATTCATGGTAGAAGACACAATTGGTTTCCTTAATTGTGTTCAAAAAATAGCATGAGTTCGATTGATTGTATTTCTGACCATCCAATCATCATACCTTTGTGCATTTTTGCTTTTGACTTCCTGCCATTCATATTCCTCCTCTGGAACTGTAGTAGTGACACATGCTACCTGGGCTGAGGAGCCTTTCTATGTGACCTGTCCCGAGTCGACCATCTTTTGCAGGAGGTCTTTGAATACAAAACACTCCTGGATGGGATGCCCCAACATTTGATGAAAAGGGCAATAATTAGGACGATCTTCATCTCCTTTCTTGTTTGGCCTCTTGGGCATTAGAAATTGAACCAAATTGTTTTCCAGAGCTGAAATTAAATAACCAAGAACTTGTTCATTTCAGAAAGAGTATGTTTTGCTCTCCAAATCCTCAAATTGTTTTCATCTTTGATCTTTTTGAACATATGGATGAAAATTCCTTTGTTGTTGGCACTCAGAAGGTGGAGCCCTTCAAGAAGATGAAGGTTTTGAGGTAGAAATAGGTACATGTTCTTGTTTAAGCATAACTGTAGCAGTTTCCGCTTTACCCATTCTCCTTCCGGGAGCTGATAAAATTACATGAGATTTAGCCTTAGCCTGTATAAGGGAATCTTCAATCTGCTGAGCGATTGAAGTAAGGTCTCGAAACCCTCCTGTGTATTTCACAGGGATTAACGGCATGTGTAATTCGTCACGTAGATTTTCCACACATATTGGCAACAATTCTTCTTGAGGGAGTGCTAAACTCAAGGAATATGTTAATCCCTTCCATCAAGCAATGAAATCAGAGACCCTTTAATTCTCCCTTTGCTTACAGTTTGTAAGATCGAAAACTGTAGTCTTTGGAAAAGTTGAGCTGAACTGAAGGATGAATTTTTGGCCATTATCCTCCCATCCGGTAATTGACCGGGATTGCAAGCTTGTATACCAAACAAAATCTGGTCCTTGAAAGGTTCGCACGAAGTATCTGAGTTTCACTGCTTCTTGCTGCACCAGAGTTCCCATCATAGGATCGCAACAAGACACGTAATGCGTCAAATGTTTTTCTAGATTTCCTGATCCATTGAAAATAGGGAATACAGGGTTCCTAAAACTGGATGGAGGAGAAATTGAATCTACCCATTCAGGGTAAACTTTCATTTCTGGTTGAACTTGCACACGCTTCCTTTACATAGTTTCTAACCGAGCTGTTAATGACTCAATAATAGTTATTAACTTTTGAGAAACATCCGGTTGAAATTGGACTTGGGTAGGTGCAATGACTGGAGCTTGGACAGATGTGGCGATTGGCGCTGCAACTGATGGTAGTACTGCCAAATGTTGTTTCACTTGACCCATAGGATTAGACCTGTGAGGGTGTACTGATAGAGGAGGATATTCTGGATCCATCTCAGTAGCTGAAAAAATTGCTTTGATTTACTGACTCCAGCATGCTTAAGAAGAAGACTACTCTGAAGTAGTTCTGCATTCAACCTTCTTAATTCCTTCATTTATTCCTCCTGTTGTGCAAACCTCTGCTCTAGTGAGAGCGATTGACCTTATACAGAGGAAGGATATGTAACCTGGTTCTTTCCCTTCCCTTTGTTGGATCCTTTTCTGAGAGGGGGAAGTGGGTTACTCGAAGGATTACTTAAGTTCTGAGTAATCCTTTGACTTCGTGTATGCACACCTTCTTCATTTGTTTCAGTGTGTACATCTTCTTGAGCAGGAACCTCTTCATATAAGTCCCTTGAGTGAGCCTCATCTGGTGGATCAGCAAAAATGGCATTGATGACATTAATCGATACATAACCCATTGCATCCCTTCTATCGGCATTTTTGTGATATTATCTTCTCCCATGTGTTTGATGATACATTGACTTTTGTTGATTCAATCCCTCAGGAACTTCTTGATGAACCGTAATTTGGAGGGAACATCCTGATAATTTGGATCTTTGTTCCTCTTGAGGTTTCTTCCCCAATCAAGAAAATAACGACTTTCTCTGAGGAGGGGATTGATGATTTGAAAAAGTCCCCAGTCCAGTGGGCTGGGGCTGTTCCTGCTATTCTCATTCAACTCCATGGAACCTATTTGTTGATTCTGAGGGTTGGTTTAAAAGAGTCCCCAGTCTGGAAAGTTGGGGTGGTTCTTTACATGCTATGTCTGAGACATTCTTGAAAGTCCTCCTTATCTTGCGAACCTTAGTATGGAAATTAGCTGGATGCATTAATCTATATCCGCTTTTATCACCCAGTTCAAAAGACCGTTGGATGATTTCTGATACTTCTATCATTTGGTGACATGCTTTCTCTAAACGAGAGGCCTGTTCAATATTCTTGTTTGCTTGATGCAAGTGTAATTCAATAACTTGTTCTCTGTATTCTTGATTTTGAGAGGAACTAGTTGAAGCATGTCCTTGGGAAATCTTTTGATTACAAACAAAGCCCATTGACTGTGGACGACCATGGGAAATAACATTTCATGAGACCATTTTCGGTGGGCTTTGCTGACTGGAGAGCACCGTGAAATACAATGATCCATGAACACCCCATCCTCTGACATGAATACTAGATGGGGCATTGTCAATTAATTGACGCCATCTTCTTAGTGCGCCAAATCATGGACGTTGAAGGGCTCTCTGCTGCTTTTCATCTTTCAGATATCGAGAGACTAATAGAGACGCCAAATCAATCTGACATTGTAACCCTTCTATTATCTTAAGATGATTTTTATATTCATCATAATATAATACTTTCTTTCTAAACTGACAAAGAGTTTTCCATATGTTCAGACGAATATCATGAATTTCATCTTCCGTCAGCATTTTTGGAATATTATACTAAGAGTCAGCCAGAGGCCAAAACATAACTGGCACCTCACCTTTCACTAGTTGTTTTCTCATGTTCATCATTTCCTCTTTATCATTTGATGAAGATTATTCTACCTGATTTGAGCAGAGTTGGTATTTCACCTGCTAGCGATGAAGCTTCAGCCATGACTGGTTTCTCATTTGCATGTGCCTCAAGATAATAGGGCTTTCTTGGCACTACATTGTCCACTGGAGCATTTTCTGGGAAATGTGCATCACTACTGCGGAGAGGACTTTCTCAAAGAAATTCATCATCATGGGGAGGACCACCATAATGGGTTACAACAAAAGTTGATATCTCTTACTCCTTAGTCTTCTGACCACACAGAGGGTTCCTGTGGCTCTCATCTGAAGATGAAACTTAGAGATCGACCGAATTGTCATGAATCAAGCCTTCTTGAGGAAGTGTCTGTTGAAGACCTTCAGAATTAATGTTCCCACTATTGGGAACTGAGGGAGTATAATCTTGAATTCCAACAGATAATTGTCTGAGGGCTTCAAGAACTCCAGCATCGAGAAAGGCCTTGTTACAGATTGGCACTTGATCTCCTGACAGTACTGGGCAAGCCTTTTTCTTAGATGCCTTCTTACTCGCATTGGAAACCACTTGTTGACGAAAGTGGATACTCTGAGCAGGTGTATGTGCCTGATCAGAAAATATGGTCAGTTTAGGCTGACGATCTCCTCTCTAATCAAGTGTATGTGCCTGACTTGGTCGTCCATATGATATGGGGGAGTATTCCCCATAACCCTCTTGGATTGGAACAGATGTGTGTGTCTGTTCCGGAGTGAATTGTTGATGTATCACTCCACTTGTAGGGATATATTTATGTGTCTTTCCCTGAGATGCCACTGATGTTGTTATAATATCCTGGCAGGCATCCAGAATATGAGCAGGGATTTTCTTCTGCTCTTTCACCATTGATAGAATATGCTAGGTGACTTCAACTGCCAGAACGAGAATATATTTCCATTCCGGGATTGGAGCAGGTGTATGTGTCTGCTCGTGTCCTCCTTTTCCTGTCAGTGAATCCTGACAGTACTCAAGTGTGGGGGCAGAGAGTTGAGTGTGCCTCCTATTGTTGTTGGGGATTTCCGACTAACTTCTTCGAATGCTACCAAGCGAGACTATTGGTAGAATTGATTAAAACTAGCTGGTGTATGTGCCTGCTTATTTCACTTCACCAAACTTGGTTGACGAGATCCATCATATGTAGTCAAATGAGCCCACTGACTAGATGATGATGTACAAACAGGTGTATGTTCCTGCCTATATTACTCCACCGAAATTGCCTTGCGGGATTGGCGTGATGCTGCCAGACGAGACTGCTGGACAGCGGAATTAAAACGGCCAGGTGTATGTGCCTACTCATTTCTTGCCACCAAGTTAGGTTGGTGGACTTCTCCGGAGATGGAAGAGATGAGAACCTGCTCACTGTTGACCGGATTCCGTCTCTGGTGGTTCGTCTTGCTTTCTTGGGTTCGACGAACCTGAGCCGAACGCCTGGAGTTGGTACCCTCATCATGTTGACGGCGCACTACCACATGAGTCTGGCGGTGATTGTTAGTGGGAGACCTCAGGAAGGACTCCTGTCTGTTTGAATTATGGTCCTGAGGGAGCTTCTCATTCACCTCCCCAGAATAAGGGAGCGAATGGTGATTGCGTTCCAGGGATAACAACCCGAAACTGTTGGAGACGGTAGTCAGCGCCGCCTGTTTCTTGATCACTGGTCATCATTGTCCGGACGACCGATGTGTGTTATTTACTTGGAGGGATTTTCAAGAATCCTCCAGAGTTGGGATGGTACCGTGTTGACGGTACTCCTTAACCAGTGCGTTTGATACCCAGCATTGAAGACGCTGAGTAGGTGATATCGTCCTAAGAGCGGACGACGATCCAGCAGGAGTAGCAGCAGTGGCATTTGCAGCAGCAGTATTCATAGGTGTGAATTTGAGGCCGGCCATTATGGAAATGCAGAAGATCTTGGAAAAGAGTGCCTGTTTGATATGACAGACGTAATCAAGATAAATTCATCTACTACATATTTTGAATGAGTACATATGTTATTTACTGTCTGGTTGGACCTCTCATTGAGTTTAAATAGGGGCCTAACAAATAGATAAAACATCAATTTTAATCTGGTTAAGGATTCAGGTCGGATTCACCATTTTTGTTTCCCTCGGAATCCTGGGATGACCGCCTTGATGGGAGGTTCAAATGTTCCGATCGGTTTCTAACGGGTTTCTTCGCAGAACCAGAAACATCCAATGATTCCACATCCATTCAGACCTACTTTCCAAAGGTAGGTTCTCATTAGTTTGTGGACTTATGAGGCTTAGGAATTTTCATTGGTCGAGAGGATGGGAGGTCGGACTCATCACACCTTTTTGAGGGGAATTATTGTCTACTCCGGGACTCTCTTTATAGATTTAAGTTATGTTCATGAATCCTTATTACATTACCAAGTATAAAATGATCTTTCCTTCAGATCTAACAATCAATGATTAAATATGTAGTAAACTTAGAGAATCTTTTGTATGTATTCGTGGTTCTTCATCGATAGAGAATCATCTATATTTGATAGAGATTCTTGGTCAATGGTACCCTTCGACACATTTATACAGAAGTATCTTGGTCATTATGATGACCATGCTGGTTTTAAAGCCACTCAGGGAGGCACTTGAAGTTTATTGTCATTCAAAAGGACATGGATTATTTTAGAGTTGGGATCGAACTCGTAGACGGGATACCTACGTATCCTTTGTTTGGAAAATGAATCAGAACTCACGTAGTTCGAGTAAGGGAGTATGTTGTTTATGATTGATGGCTCAAAGAAGGATGTCACAATTACTTTTACACTCTAAGATTACGTGAGTCATGCTCGGTGTAAGAAACAAGTGGTATTTGCAAAAATTAGAAAATTGTGCCATGAAAGATGAAATCATAAGAAATAATGTGGGGATTATGTATGTATGACTACCCAGATAAATGAAGGTTTAGGATTTACTTTAGAGAAGAAATCCAGGAACAGGGTCCATAAAGATATATGTGCTTCATGGAGATTTTGAATACTCTAGCTTGGGGCTTACTCCAGAAAATGAGGCCCAAATTAGGAGAAGACTTATGATTGGGTTTTACTCCAGAAAAGGAATCCCATATCAAAGGTAAATTAGGACTGGTTAAGAGGATTATGACTGGGGATTACTCCTGAAAAGGAGTCCCATGTTAAGGATTAAGGTTTTGGGCTTACTCCTAAAGAGGATGCCCAGATTTGGGAATTTTAATAATTGGGGCTTACTTATAAGGAAGATGCCCAAGCTTGATACTGGGGCTTACTCCTGAAAAAGGAAGCCCAAAAATTAAGGGACTTGGGGATTACTCCTAAAGAGGATGCCAATATTAGAGGACATATGACTGGGGATTATTCTTGAAAAGGAGACCCTGGTTAAGGATTCTCTCATCTTAAAGGATGAGGTTGAATGAATTAAATCTCAATCTTTAGTGACATAAAGATGTGTAAATCACTAGGTTTTGAGAGATATTCCACAAAATTACTTTCAGATAAGGAAGTCAAATCAAGAAATCTTGCCATAAAATGGCTTTGAAGAGTGTCTTAAAGACTAAATCTTGAATAAGAATGGGGTAATGGCTTAAGAGTTGTGAAATGGGCAAGAAAATCACCAAAAAGGCAGGGGAACGCAAGTCCTGGTAGGTGCACAGGTACTGCATGGGCGCGCATGTCCTGGTCGCGCAGGTCCTGGTCGCGCAGGTATGCCTGCACGACACATGGTTTACTTTCATGATGTTTAAATAGCAGGTTAATACTTGAGCGACTTTAGGTTAAGGCCTTTAGAATCCTCTTGAGGTTCTTCCAGGAGAGGGGCGCGCAGGTTCTATTGAAGGAGTAAGGCGGCGCGCAAGTGTGGCCATTTCCCTTAAGGGTTGGCCACCTAGGCGCGCAAGTGTTGATGAGTTTCAACACTTAGGACTTCCTCCCCTTCATTAGATCTTCCATTCTAGGTAATAAATTACCTTAGAAGTGTTCCGGAAGCTTTGAGAAGAGACTAGGGCATCTGGAGCACAAATATAGGTTTCTGGAAAAAAACCCTCTCGAAATGGGAGGCCCACAGGGTCTATTTATAGGCAGGAGAGGACCCGGGGCGGTTACCGGGAAGTTATCACTTAGGTGACACAAGTCACTTGCGTGACAATAAGGCGTCGCGCAAGTATACTTGCCCGACCACTAGGCGGCGCGCAAGTGTACTTACGCGACCATGAGGGAACTTGCGCAACCTATGGGCAGTGCTCTCCTTGTTCATCCCTTTGTCGATTTTTTATGTTTCTTCAAAGGATGAATCACTTTAAACTAAGGTATTTCCCTTTTCATTCATTTAGACTCTGTGACAGAAAGGAGCGTCAACAATCATCTATATAGGTACTCAGGGTATGGGTTTTTTGTCACAATTCTCTTTCTTTTAGACATTATTTCATGTTCTTCAGATAATTTTATTTAAAATGGGGTAAACATTTCCCATAAATAATTTCATAGAAAAAACCCAAAATTATGTGTTTTTGAAAGTTAATTTCCCAATATATCCTTCACATTATTTCAATCCAATTACTACTCATTTTGTGAAGGGGTTTTCATCACAAAATATTTTCTTTGAGATGCATTTGTGTTATAAATATTAATTTAATTATATAGTGTATATCATTACTATTTTATATTTTTTTCCATGATATATATTTCATACATAGTATTTTTATTTCAATTTCATGATTTATCTCTTATTCAAGGGTTTTCGATTCAAATCTTACTCGACCCATAATAGATTTCTTGACTCCAATTATTCTTCATTTAGTCAAAATTTATCTACATTATTGTTATCTTAAGAGTAAATTTTATTCATAAATTTTTATGTTAAAATATAAATTTACCTTTTATCTTTGGGGAATTTACTTCGATTCATCAATATCATCTTATATTATGAATTTACTTCTAAAATAAATCATTGACATTAGTAATAATAACATCCATTATTTATAGTATATCTTCCTTCTCTATGTGCATATTTTTTTTAACAAGGGTTTCCTTTATTTTTTGCAAATAAAATATGGATTAACTCATGTTATCCTCTTACTTCTCATCACCACTTTTTAAATTTAAATATTATTTCCCTATTTTTTATGTGTGTTTACATTAAATTTGTTTCAAAATATAAAAAGGTTTCTTGTATCGTGGATATATATCGTATCTCCCAATCCAAATTTTCACCTAAAACCCATTATTTATTTTTCTAGACTCCATTATTTGAGATTTTTTTAAAATTAATATTTTTATATTTCTCAAAAAGTTTCTTTTATACATTTTTTAAACTATCATTTCAAAAGAACCTAGTGAATTTTTCTATTAAACTTTCATTATAAAAATAATAAATCGTGATTCATTTTTAAAAAAATATCACAAGAAAAAACTTCATTTCATTTTGAAACTTTTTCCCTTGTTTCATTTATTTAAAATTTAAAATATTTTGTGATTATCCTATGAGTTTTATTTGATATATTTTTTAATGTAGAATGTTTATTTTCAAGATGGTTTTAAAAGTAAAATTCAATTATTCTTATGAAATTTTTCTTTAGCTACCCGTTGATTATTTTTATATGTTTTAAAAAAATAATCAATGTTAAACCACTATATATAAATTGATACAACACTTCCTTTTCTTATATAGTCATATTGGATGTATAACTATAACTGTTCTCCTAATTTCATTCCTATATAAATATCTTTTTTTTATTCCTTTGATTGAATGGTGTTAACATAGATACCAATACATCTATTCATTTAGGAACTTATTAACATAACAAAATTCCATTTATATATATTGTGTAAATAACCTATTATTTTTTGAACATATTGAAGGGTATCTACCAATAATGTTATTTAATATCATTGGGCACCCCTTTATCTTCCATGGGTATATTATGTTACAATTATTAATGGAGTTATGAATGTTTTCTAATTATGAATCCACTTGAAAGGGATGTTGAACCCATTATATTTTAATGGTTTATTTATGACAAATGATTCATTTATTATGGCACACATATATAAGGATGATGATGGGTTGGGTCTTATATCATCTTTTAATTCATTGGTACAATTTTATATCTGAATATATTTTAAGGAGTGATTAAATTGAGTTTATTCACATAACCATGGGTATAACAAGATTACCAAATTTTTTAGGTATGAATATAATTTGTTTGTTCACATTGGCACATGAATAATTGGTTTTATCAAAATATTTCTCTATTCTTATTTTTGTTACATATAACCATTATTATTCACGTTATGCCGCCCTTCTATGTTTTTATTATATTTTGGAAATGTTACATTCGATGTTTTTTCTATTTTCTATGATATTGTAGAAAATTATGTTTTTTCATTGTTTATGTGAGGTCATATAATATATGATTTTTGAGGAGTTACTCTCTTATATATCTTGATTATACCCATTTGAACATAATATTCTAACAAATGATTTTTGAATATTTTCTCTTATGTTCACACTTATTGAGAATTTTCTAGTTAAATAATTGTTAAGGATTACCACCAATCCTAAATTGTTATTTATCTCTAGTTTTATACATTTTATATATAGAAATATTTGATCATGACATATAATTATGACCATAAATTCTTGAATCCAAAGGGAGATAATTTTAAAACTTAATAAAATTCCAGATCTCTCCTTAATGTTGAAACATCCTAGATTTGTTATGATAATACAAATTTAGGTATACCATTTTTATAAAATGGTAACACAGAAGATGATTACTATTTTTAGGGGAAATAAAAATCAAATATTTATCCTGACTTCCAACTGATCAAGAATCATTTTATTTCCTCTTTGATTTTCTAAATAATTAATCTTACATAGGAGATTATACCACTTTTCTTCCTTAACTATCTCCCACAACTTATGAGATAATATATTAAGTATATATGTAGTGAACTCCAACTTTTACATTTTAGGGTTCAAAGGAATTTATAATATTTTTTCAATATCTCCACCAATCCATAGCTTTATGTACTATGATATCACACATAAACACATGATGATTTTACTTTTTCAACTCCGAAGAATGATCTACTTCCTTAGGTTTCTTTTGATCCTCTCATTTCCAAAGGGATTTGATAACTTGGACTAGAATGTTGAAGAATTTAAAAATACACTCCACATTCCTAGCACCTTTATCATGAGAAGGCTTACTTATTATAACCCTAGATCCTTCCTCAAAATAAAATCTCTATAACACTAAATTATAATGAAAGATAAGATAATAAACCATGTAGAAATCTCTTATAACTAAACCTAAAGCTCTATAAAAATTGAGATCTGACTCTATTTATAGGTTTATTTATTGATCTTTTTTATGAATCACCACCTTAGAAGTCATGTTTAAAACAAGAAACCATAAAGCGTTTTAACAAAATTATTTTTTAAAACATAAAAATTCATAAAACCATTTCAAATAACTTTTAAAAAAAACTATTATATAAGTAAATTATTTTATAAAAATATAATTTTTCTGTATATCATCTCTGCACATATATATCATGACACATGAAAAGACTACCCTTCTCTACATATTATGGATAAAAAACTTATTTAGTACAATTGAATAATATTCTATAAGGATCATTCAATCACGTGTCCTCCCCAAAATCCATGTAAACTTTTTTTCTCTCTATTATGAGGGATTTTATTAAATTTTTAGGTAATTATTGTGTTTCAAAAACCCTAATATCTTTGGAAATAAGTATTCATAAGATTGAAACGTTTATAACCACATTTTGATTCCATTTTTTGATGACCCTGTCCCAGGATCACAATGCTTGGAGTTGATTTGGGATCATTACGAGGCCTCATGTCCATTCTGTAACATCTATAGACTGTAAAATAGTTTGATGGAAAATATATAATAATTGGGTAATGATTTTAATTATAATAAAAAACAATGTATATGTGACAATTTTTATTATTTCAAACAAAAACTATATTTTTAAGAAAAAATTTAATATAAAAAATCCTAATAGAATAAAATGGAAATAAATAGTCATAAATGCTCAGATGACATGATTAAATAAAGTGAATGATGCCTATCTTGGGTATATAGTGTAACTACACCTATGAAACCTGACCTAACACTATAACATCCACCATAATAACAGTTTCTAGGATGTTTCTTCAGTGAACCTGAGATCCTTTCCCTCATTTATATCGTAACAGAAGACATATATAGGCATGAACACACACACTCATGCATATATACAAACTGATTTGTGTGTTTAGGGGGTGAGTACATAAACACATAGTAGGATTTTCCTCTATGACTCTCATACTACCCCATACAAAACTTATCCTAATTTTTATACCCATCTCCATTGAAAATATTTTATCCCATTTCAAAAACAATGTAATTTTTTCATGTAACTCTACATAATAATTAAAACATTTGAAAACTACCCATGCCCTTATTTTCTAAAAAACTCCTAAGTAAAGGAAACAATCAATAATATAATAATAATTTGAGAAAAAAATTAACATAAATACTATCCTTTGATCATAGAATATACCCAATATAGATCATAACCCACTATAGTGTTTCTTGAATCCATGACCCTCACTATTTACTTAACATAAACTTGAACATTTTGTCAAATAATATTAGCTAGATTGTTCTTTCATTAATGATAATTATAGATCATTTTTCATAAAAAACCATTTAATTTGAAAAATTAATTTTACTTAACAAAAATTGATTTCTGAAAACACAGTATAGAATGGAAAACTATATATGGTTTAGTTTAAAGACTAAAAACAGAAGTTTTTATATCAGTTCCAATAAAAATAAAATAAATTTTATAATTTTTTGAAAAACATGTAATCTATATAAGAATTACAAAATTACACCAATAACACAAATAAAAACCATAATCTATTGAGGAGTAAATAATAAACAATTACCTCATTAAATCAATACATTAATTCCACGAATCCTGAAATTTAGTGCCATGATCCCAACCTTATATTTCAAACCCATTGAATAATAATTCATGAGAATGTTTTCCATTGATATTTTAATGCCTAAAACTCTATCAACTTAGTGACAATCCAACATGGTTTATAATTTTATAGAGTAAAGGGAAAATTGAGATTTAATATCCAAGAAGATTATTGAGATATAACATTTAATCTGATGTAGTTTTGACTGATCTAAGAGAGAATTCTGTAATTTATTAATGGAGATATATTAGTTTGACATAAAAAACTCATAGGCTAATAATTATGTGACATACAGAATCTAATAAACGTTTTTATATATTTATTGGTATTTTAATATTCGAATCTATTAATATATCCCTAAATGTATGGTTATTTACACCATCCCCATGACCGCACATGATATCATATAGGTCCCTATTCCCACAAACCCATAACGATAAGTTATGATGTATGATCCTTAGGACTGTACATGAGACTATGTTTTCTTTAAAACATAAACCTGAAGACCTATAGAGTTGTTTTTAATGGTCCCTAGGATTGTGAACGTAGATGAACAACATTAATTATTCAAAAAAAATCTCTCATTTTTACCTTAAACTACTATAACATAAGGGTTTAATTTTCTATAAAACCCATGTTATTTTATTTTTGGTAATAAATATGTGACCCTATAAACTGAGTAATACATGATTAATCTTATTCTATAAATGGACGATGCTCCCATAGTTTAATAGGGTAAACATTTTTTCACTAATTTAATAATAAGGTGAATGAAATACTAATAACAAATATATCTTTCCTCAACATATTACATCTTAATTAATTTATTAGAATAATAAACACATAGGCCAAAGTTTTACCCTCTGGATTTTAGGACCTATTTATTATATTATTTATCCTTAAAGATACCCCCTGATTACAGGTTAAAAATACAATATATATATATCCCAAGGTGATCCCCTCAGAATATAATGTATGAAATACTATCTCAGATTTCTCTATAAGACCCTTTCTTGATTGTACAATTAAAATACTAAACACATTTCCCTAATATACCCACATATTATATCATTCTTGAATTAATATATTATCTATCCCACAAATTACCCTTTCCTATTATATAATTAGAGTATTAAACACCTTACCCTATGATACCCCCTCATAATAAAAAAATAACATATAATCTAGCCCCAACAAATCTGGTCTATATAACAAGATAATGAAACAAACCAAATAGAGTGTATCGAAGATCACGTTTTGGTACTAGGATCAATAAGGACTATATATAGCATTGAAATATCCCCTAAAGAGAGAAATAATAATATTGGTTGTATATATCCCCAAAATATTTCATCCCAATATCAAGATAAAATACAAATCCCATATAACCCTTGAAGGGGCCTATATAATATTAGTAATTATTCTAGTCTAACATATCACTAGAAGTTCCCCTCCAAATTATAAGAATAATGCTTTTTATATTTAGAATTAGAATTTTCTCTCCTGATAATATGAATAATACTGATAAATAGAGACAACAAACTACCCAAAACAAACCCTCTATAATATCCCATTGATAAGTATGTGAATTTTACCATAAATATATCTAATATATCTATTAAATAACCATTATAACATTATCATAGTAATAAAAAATTGATGGACTCAGTAGCCTTAATTATCTCTGGCTCATCCCAATCCTACTGGAATTCATCTCACCCATGTTTTAGTCCCCTAGGACATAACCCATAATCTTTATGTGTTTAAGGAATTGATACATACTCATAAACTCTCATCATCTGATAATCTACCCTTGGTAATTTATAGATCAATGTAATACAAAATCATAGCAGTATATACCATTTACCCATCCTAAATACATTAGTTACCACTTACATTGTGACTTAATCCAAAAGTCTATTAGTAAGCCAACACAAAACCTACACCCATTGAAAAATCACTACATGTGTTATTAACCCACTAATTACCCAGAGGATGATTTATAATTAAAATTGCTCCAGACCTCTCTAGGACGTTCTCAAAATAATATCTCCCCGTAGAAGGTTTCCCTTATTAAATTAAATCTCAATGTGTCTCTCATGTAACCAACCCTCTAGACTCACTTATGTCCATTCGTTCAATGAAAAATATTTACTCCCTAAAATTGGACATATATTGGTAAGTAAAGACACAAATCATGTTGGGACATCATCAATGGTACCCAATTATACTCTATATAGTTCTACCATAGTTAACATAACTTTCAATTGCTATATAATAATGGGAAAATACCCCTAACACCACTATGCGTTTGAAAAATATCAACAATCCCATATAGTATATTGAAACACAGATATGGTTCCATCATGGGTAATTTATACCCTCTTATCGTATATTTGAAATTTACCCTATCAATTAATCACCAAAAAATAGTAATATTAGAGAAAAATTACATCATGTTTATTTTTCCCATTTATCACAATTCCCACTCCATATTTGACAGTACATGGACATCCATTCATAAAAAATTGACCATGATCCATAGCCCTAATCTCAACCAAAGGCTCCACTAAATTAGTTATGAATAAATTATAATTCATTTCCACAATTAAGGACCAATTAATATAATTAGATCAATAGAGAAATCTCGATAAGTAGTACATGTCTACCGAAACCTTAAGGAACACGGTTACGAACCATCCCATTGTGATTATGAACCTACATTAAGAAAATGACTCAAAAAATTAAGATTCAAAATTTAATTTCACCAAAAATAATAGGATTATATAATTAAATTTATTGGAAAAACATATTCACCAAAATAATGAAAAGAAACTTGAGTCCAATGATTATTGATATCTTCTATCTATTTGACATGAATGTTGTATTAGGAGGAATTAATTCACAATGTTCCTATAAATTCTTATCAGAAATCCCATTTCAATCCATTCAAAATCACCTCATGAAAAAGAAGTTACAATATATAGAATATGGAGAGAAACATACTATAATATATAAACCAACATGATCCAACCAAAGGAGTTTTAATCCAAAACTCCTAAAAAAACTACCCACCGCCTTGAGTTGAGATTAGGCAAATCTGTATTTTCCTAACCCAGTATACTCAAAAAATAAAACTAGTAGATGTCCCGAAATCACCTCCAGATCACCTCCTTGTTTTCTAGGGTCCATCAACCAGTGGGAAGGGTTTATAGATAATATTGGTTTACTATAGAATTTGGATTATATAACCCTTAGTAATAGTGAGATAAATAATAATAATAATTTATCATAATGTAAAAACACAATATTTTTTTTCCAATATAATCCAATCATATGAAAATATATTAGATTAAATAAAAATGGAGTTACATTATACTATCACATGGTAATATATAATAAAATAGGATCGAATCATTGGATATTCGTATAAAATATGTCAATATTTTTAAAACCCCCAAAATAAAATGGATGGTTTCCTCAATGGACTAAAGTGAGAAATACCTTGAGGGGGGGTGTGAATCAATGTTTATAAAATCCTCTTCCAATTCCAAATATTCCCCTTTAAATATCTCACTAACTCATTTTGATCATGACCTCTTAATTCAATGTTCAATTTCATTTTTTATCTTCCTATATATTAATATAAATACAACTTAACTATATTTGAATTTAGAAGATAATATTTATGGTTTTTTAACCCTTTGTATTAGTTTTTTTTCATGAAAAAATTAATTCCTGACATGTAATTTTTTCTTGGTTCACTTTCACTCAGACACACTAAGAATCATTCTATTAATAGTGTATTGATGCACTAATCGAAAACTAATCTCATTATTGATTGGTGGTTATACGACGTAATTCCAACTCCATGAATAAAATAAGTACCTTATAAAGTTTAGGGGTCAGTAACACCTTTCCTAATGCATCTTTCTGTTCCTCATCCATTTCATAGATGTCTTGTTTAGGAATCCCATAGTTTAAAGATGTGAAAGTATATACTTCAGTATCATTTTTGTGGCTAAATTCATCTTCATTTCTATATATATTTCTCTATTTATCATCATATATACTTATTCATTATGAAATATGTGATATTCACCATAAGAATATACTTATTACCCCTTGTAAGGTTCTTCAAGAATGTCCATGTTCCCTTTTCTTCAAGCACATGTCTGGTATTTCTTTTATATTACAAATAATATCTCTTTACTCAAGGTATAAATATTAACGATAATGTCTAGTCATGTTCATATCCTTCCTCCTATATTTTTTTATGATAATTTCCAATAGAATAAATTTTCTTTCTCCATATCATTTAATTTATATTTATTAACTTATTAAGGGATTCTATCCTTCACTAATTCACAAACTATCAATATTCCCTTATTATGGATGGCCAACAAAAATCCATGAGATAGTTTTCTATATATAATGTGGAAATTTCATTTTCATGTTTTCTTGTGATAAATTATAATGCATATATTCTTAATAAATTACAATCCAGTTATTCATATGCCAATGGAATTTTATATTAAAAAAATACACAAATGTCCTGATGTCTGGAGATCGCCAACTAGATCATGTTTTTAAAAATAAACTCCATTAGATGCGGTTGAATGTCGTTTCAACAGACACATCCCTAACTCTATTTTCAATTTGGAATTATACATAAAGAAAACACATCCTCAAAATATATAAACTCCCAAAAACCATGTTAAATTAAAAATGTATTCTTGATTGAATAAAATAACATATGCATTCCTCATATATAGACTGTTACTTCACGGATAATTTTCCTCCCCTTTTAACATTATTGATGTATAGAAACTACATTTATATCCCCACAAATTCTAAATTTATTTTGGGATTAAATCACAGAATAAAAATAAAGCACATGATTTTTGAATCAACGAATAAACATTCATGATTTTTCTGATTATTAAAAAATAAACCCCATAAAATATCATTGTCAAAATCACATTTAATACAAAAATATATCATGTAACGTTGTTTTACTTTTTCCCTCTAAAGTTGTATTTAATCCCTCGAAAAATTACAATAATATCCTGTTAAATATCATTATAGATTACCTATTTTTTCCCACTGAAATATATGAGTGAAATATACTTTTGAACTCACTAGACATAAGAATTTCACGATGGTATGATGTGTTGGAATCCCACCCTTCATGGGTACAAATATAATTTTTATACATTTTATGGTTTTGAAAAGCATGTGTATGGATGTGATTGTTATGTATCCTTGAGTTATGTTTATGCAAGAAGAATTAATTCATACATAAGAAAGTTGATTTCAATATAGATTTATCTATTCTTTATATGTATTGAGACATACATACTCAACACTCGATGGTGGAAAAATAAAGACGAGATGATTATTATGATGAGAAAATTCAGGTTTACATAGAGGTGATCATCAATAAATTTTTGAATAATTAATCATATTAGTTTCCTGAATTCATAGAATATCTCATAAACTCCTATTATGTTTTCATAAGATTATCAAGGTCACCATTCGCCTCCATCACTTCATCTTTTTACTTTTTCAAAAAATCCCACACCTATAAAGACCATTCATCATTTTTTCAAAAAATACGAAATAATCCACAATGAATCACTTTTGGAAGAAATTATAACATCTTAACTCCCCTATTTCTTTATAATCCAAGAGTTTTCTCTTAATGGGATTCCTTTATTTCTCCATGATAATATTTTATACTATTTTGTGAATGGGTCCAAGAACATATCTCCCATTGTAGATAGGGAAGAACCCCTAATTTTCCCATATTCTCAACTTCAATCATGATATAACTAATCCATATAATTCTTAGGTTATATCTGTTTATTGAATGAACTTTATATTGTTAACCACATATTATATACTTTTGATCAGACTACACAATTTTAGTGAATCTCGTACTAGCCAATTCGGCACCACATTCATTACATTAGATTCTCATACTCAATGAAAATATAGTGGGGGAAACATGTGTGTATTTTAACTCCCTTAAAGATATCCTTGTCACTGAAATGATATCAAATTAAAACAAAAGTAAGGAAAAACATTTAATTTTCTCCAATAAAAACCAAGTTATTATCTCACCACAATTTCACACCAATCCATTATGAGATAATAAAAAAACTTAATTTGAGAACATAAAATTTGTTAAATAAATTGATAGTATTTTTATTACTAAATATATTATACCAATTGAGATTTTAATCACTTCAATGATTTATATGTCTCTCAATTTTCATGATAAGACTAAATAAAATTGAAAATTTAGAACCAACACCGTTAGAGTTTTCAACTCTTGAAATTAATTATTTCTTATCATTTTAGGGAATCCACTTACTTGGAAACATATATCTCGTTTAGAATTTATTAGTATATGATATAAGAAAAACATTATATCAATTTTTTAGAACATAAATAATTAAACATGTATGTTTTTTATATTGTTATTGAGGATACAAATAAATCCTCATCCTTTAAGTGGAATGATTTTACTAATTTCATTGCACGATATCACTTTTTGTAATGAATATTATGCATGATAAATTGGTATTATTATATATTTCTTGGACACCTTCTCTCATCACATTCATGATTATTTTTATCTAATTTTTAAAATATTAAAATAATTAATTTCTTGTAGTTTTTAGATTCTTTATGAATTTTGAATAAGACATGAAACTCCTATTCAAGACTAATACCAATGATACTAGACAAACATTTGAAACAACTTTTTTATGCAATTTTTATGCTTCAAAAGATATAGTTTTTTTCTTCACATTCTCATGTTCTTTTATAGCACAACCACCCCATGGATTGTATCTCCTCCTAATATCTATAACAAATTAATAACATTTGATTTTTTAATTATATTAGGATAGGGGTACGTTAAGACATATTTAATAGATGATTAGGATTGTACATATTAGACCAATCCATTTTTTCCATTCACTCTTCCATGGATTCAGAACTCTATTTAGGAACCACAGGGCCCCTGAGCAGCATCTCACTTTCCTCGTAGAAGCTAGGGTTTCTTCCTCGGCCCATCTCCCTCTCTCCTCTGGCATGATTCAGTCTCATCATCGACCCTCTAGATCTGATTGGAGATGGTGTAGCTTGGCGTTGGTGTGGATATTGTGGCTTCAATGTGGCTCGGAGTTGAATCCGGGTCCTCAAAAACGACGAGGCCTACTGTGGGATTCTGGGTTGGATTGGCGTGGCTCGACTTCTCATTCTCGGAGATTTTATCGGCGTGGATCTGGTTCAGGGTGGATGGCTTCTCATTCTCGACAACATCACTTCCCATCATTTCTATGCTTCTGGACTCTAATCATCATGTCTTGGAGATATCTTCAGTGTGTTTCTGGTGTGGTCAGCGATGGATATGGAGTACCTCGAAGGGGGGAGGTCCTGGATGTATTTTGTGAGTTTATTACTTATTTATTGTTTGGTGATGTTCATGATCTGCTGAATCACATTAAAAGTTGGATTCTTCTCATATGGTGTTGATATTGGTAATCTTATGATGGTTGGTGATGGGTTTTTTGATGTTTAAACTTCTTGGATATGCTTATTACTGCGATTCGTGTTCTTGCGGTGAATCTTCTGTGTGAATCTGGTAGATTCTGGTAGATTCTATTGGGTTGTGTGTTCTGTTCTTCATTTAGAGGTACAAGGATTTATGCTTTCATTTCTGCTTTAGGGGTTGTTCCAGATGTTGTTTGGATCTTGAGTTTTAATCAGATCATGGTTATTTGGAATCAGGTGTTTGAGAGTGTATGTATTTTTCCATCAGTACCAGGATCATGCATCATTGTATGGGACAACTTGCCGAGTAGCGATGAGAAGGTGGAAGATGGACTGATTGTTTTTTTCTGGTGAGGGGCTACTCTTGTTTTTTTGATTTGTTTTTGAGGATTTTGATTCTTTGGGGCACAATTTAATGTTTTATGTCCTTGAAGTCATGTTAGGTTCCCCTTCATCCTTAAACGGTGTTTATGATATAATAAAAAAAATATTTTCAGCATGTTCGACTAACCCATTACATTCTAAATTTATTTTTTCCTTTTCCGATTTAGGGGAAGGGTTCTTGTATCTCTTTATCATTATTTTCTTCTTGATCAACCTAAATAATTATCCTCTCCAATTTTGAATCAATAAATTGATTCAAATTTATTTTGATAGACTCCAACTTATTATCATCATATTTTATTATTCTTTTCTGTATAAACCAAAAAAAAATATTCTCTTCCTTAGTTAGTCCCATCATTACAGTTTTCTGATTTTTTTTCAAATAGGTCCTTTTTTCTCAAAATATTTTTACAAATTTTTCAATTTGAAAATTTATTATATAATATTTTAATTTATACATCCAATTAGAATATTTATTTAGCATGATCTTTTCTAGTTCCAATAATATGTGATATCATTTATTTCTCCCAATTATTTTTCGTATCTTCCTATGACATTTATGGTTATGTGGAGAAATCAGAGCTCCTTTTTATAATATTTTCAAGATTATGGGATTCATTATTTATCTCAGGAAATAAATTTTTAGGAATAATATATTTATATTTAATTAATGAAACCCCTCATTTTTTTGGATTTCAGTCTTCTGAAATTCCTATTTGAGACATGGTTAACTAATAATGACTTATTAGAGTGACACCTATACCTTTTATAATATTCTTAGAAACTCAAAATTTCATATCTTACAACATATATATTGTTGATAATGTATTTTCATTCTTAAATATAAATGATGAAAATCTATCCACGAATCCCACAATAGTAGAACATGTATGCATACCTTATCTGAGTTATCAATCAATTTCCCTTACCATTTGTAGTCACTTTAATGAAATTATTCCATACAATTTAAGTGATTTCCCTTTTCATGGAAACTATCATTTACCTACCATACTCATTAATCAAATAGGTTCCATCATATCCAAAACCCTCCTTTCACATAGAGTATGGCCTTTAGAACAAAACAACCCCTCTATACTTATCTTTCGAGATAGTATACATTTAATTTCATTCATAAACAAACATTAAATGGTAATAAAATAATTAATGTAATGAATATTTTAATTTATCCTTATCTTAGTATACAGATTGTTCTCGGATAGAGTGAAATTGACTTCCAATTGATTGAGATTTTTTAATTTTTAATTCAAGTTGTGTATTAATTTCTTTATTGAGTGTCTTCCTAGTGAAAATATTATTATTTAGTGAATATAAATGTTTATCCTACATACAAAATTTATATTTCAAATTGAAATTCATTTAAGGAATGTCATATTTGAGGCATACATATTTTTTTTTCTTTTGGTTCTTCTTAAAAATATTTCCTTTATTTGCACTAAGTAATTTCTTCTTGGACTTTAAATTCTTAATTCCTTTTATTTTTTACTTATCATTAGAATCTGTTCTATGTTATTTCACATTATAAAAAAATTAATTAGATTTTATATCTATAGAATAATTTTCTACCCTAGACCAATAACTAATTTAACAAGAATTGTGTTCAGTATTTTCATCTTGTCAACATCAATTTTCATCAATTTGAATTAGGTACCTTACGAATTTTTCTCCTCTTTAGATCCATGTTTTTTTCTTTTAATTTATTTTCCAATTCCTCTAACAGGAAGAGCACATAAAATTATGTGCCCTTGAAATTTCATCATCATTAATGCATACTAAAAAATTACTTTATAAACCAATTCCTTCATTCCAATAGCATAATTATATTAATTAACACATTCACAGTCTTAATTTTTTATACCCTTATCGTGAACAATACTAGATTGTTTTAATTTTATATCAGTTTTACCAAAAATGATTCCAATTTATGGAATTACTCTTAATATATTATTATTTTTCTCATTTTCTTCATTTTCAATATATTAATGAAATGATAATAATATCTCAATTTACTAACCAATCATATCACCTCAGGAAAACCCCATAAACAATAAAAGATAACCTATTTTTTGATACAACTTGTTGGGCCACTCAAGGGAAATAAGTGAGAGATATATCAAGTGGTCTAATATCCACTAAAAAGTCTAATATTTATTGTTTATTTTATAATTTTCATGTGATTCAATGTTCAAAAACATTTGTACTAGTGAATATTACAATTGGAACTTTTTTCGTAACATGTTTGTAATTCCATCTAAAAAAATACACTATTAAATGGTACATTTTCAAACACTTCCTAAAACACCCAATGGTCTTGATTTTATTTTATCATTTCATTTTTAGATAATGTATTATATGAGGAAAATTCTATACTTCTGGAGTTATTGAAGATTCAATTTGGTGGATAACCAAATTGGGCCTCGAACCAAGAACATTCTAGGTGAAGTTAATAAGACATAATTACAATAAAAATATAGTATAGTCCAAGTTCCAAGACCAATAAAGACAAAATTTTAAATGAATATATATTAAATCATTGAAGATGAAATTCTAGATCAGATTCTATGGCTCATAAAAACAACCCAACATCTCAGTCATATCTAAAAAATCAAATTGGGATGAAATTTTATGGTATATAATGGTACATCTAAATATTATGTTTCTTTTTCCATGATTTACCCCAGTTTGGCCATATATAATCTCATATAAGTGTATTTATTCAGTTTATACAAGCATGATAAGATTTTTGTCAAGGGCTGAATATTCCACTCTCCATTAACATTCACTCATGTGGGCTTATCCTCATTAATTCAGGTTAATTATTCTATGAGGATATCTATGTGTGTCTCAAAAATGGATATTTTAGGTAGTGGAGTTTGTTTTTGGGAGGATGTTCCATATGTTTTCATTTTAATGTTATGTTGCAAATTTGATATTTCAATGAAATTTCATCAATTTTATATTGCTCGAATCGCCTTATATTCTTAATAAATATTATTATTCTTATCATTTTATATTATGTTTCTTATCATTTTGATAAAATTTCATTAACATGTAAATTAATTCACAAATAAAATAGAGAAATCCTTCAAACAATGGTAGAGTGTTCATTATTTCTTAGTTTTCACTTCTTTAATTTATCCCTCCTGAGTTTACTTTCTGCTTCCATTTAGAGCATAAAATTAATGGAGGGATGAAATTCTTATTTTTTTGTTTCAAAATAGTATCAAGGTGATGGATAAGATGTTATTTATTACTCTATAATTTTTTATAATATCTATAATTTTTTTTTTCATTTAGTATTTTCTCACTTCCTCTTGCTTATTTAATTTTAGAACTACACTTTTCATGAAATAATAAGATCCTTTAACAATGAGTGCCTGTGAAAATGATACATAAATTTTATGGGTTTATTAAAATTTTATTTTACGGTCTTATACTTATTATTTATGATTTTATATTGGTTTCATTGAATGAATCCTTATTGAATTAATGAAATTCAAATAATTTCATATAATCCATCACTTGTAATAACCTTGGATAAAACATTTCCAATTAATTGAATTCACTAAGGAATATTATAATCTATTTAAATCATCTTAAAACAAAATAATTTTTTCCACTTCATATCCAAATACCACTCTTAGAATGTATCTGTATTTAGGGTTCTTCATTGGCCTATGAGGATTCAACAACCCAAGACACACTACAAGTGATGTCTTCGACCCTAAAAACGTGGGGTGACATTGGGTGAGGCCAATTTTTGGTGACTTTTATGGAACCCAAGTAAGATATATTTATTCTCATTCTATTCTCCCACAATTAAATTTTATCACCTCAATTCATCTTATCTTTTCCCATTTTTTATCACTTTTCATATCACATGTCCCCCAACACCCATGATCAATCAAACTAAATTTTTTCGGTGGATTTACCATGGTTTGGGGAGTGAATTAAACATAGAGTTTTCCTTACATACTATCCTAATAATACTAATATAATAGACAAATAAATTGAGCCAATTCCATAGGAGTTACTATAAACAAATTAACTCATAAACCCGGGTGTAGACCAAAATAGAAATCAAAATGAGGAAATCCCTAAATTTGGGAATGTAGTCGATCAAATGATGAATTAATACCTCAAACATAGTGAAAGAAATAGACACTATTTCACTAGGCATACTTCTCTAGGATATTTCTACAATGTACTCAAAACTCATTCCGTAAACGTCTTTCATGCTTTTTGTGAGATGGAGTTCGAAATTACATTACTTCACGTCAAAGAGTTCAATGACATTATTTAAACCTTGTTACCACTACATAAAATTTTGTCACATCATATGGGGATATTTTAATTCTCAATGAAGTATTGATCCAAAAATTTGTTAAAAATTATAAGACCTATGTAAATCCAATACTAGTACTAATTAAATATAGAATTCTATAAAAAATAATTTCTCAATCACAAAACAGTTACACTAAAAAAGAGAATCCAAAACTTTTCTGAAAAAGAAAGGAAGTCATTTTATAAAACATGGGAAAGGGTCAAAGAATCACTAAAAATATTACCTCACTATGTATTTTCAATCCCATAATAAGTTCAAATATTCTTTTAATGGTTGGGTCTAGGAAGAAAACAATTCAATCACATGATGCGTAATGGATCCTTCATAAAAAAATCCCTAAATAATAATTTTATGTATCTAGAAGTATTGTCCAAAAAAACCAAACATGGGGAAAATCACCTTACTACAATAATCCATCAAAATATGGTGGAATTCAAACTATTAGATATGAAAAAAGACTTAGTAAAACACTTTCTACACTCACTAGGTTGGTCGAGGAGATCGATCATAGGAATGTAGAATAAATACAAAAAAATTTTCCCAATTGAAAAACTTGGGATAAAAAATACCAGAAGACGGACAACTTCTGATCCATAACTTCCATAAAGTTTGATCTTTTAAGAGGAACAACATTGGTAGTGAATGATTTGCAATTTAAAAATCTACAATAACAAAAAAAGTTTTAGTCTAAGTTTTAATGACCATACGTGATTTTCTTGGAAAGATAACCAATAACCCATAAAACAACTAAATAAACCATAATTAAAAATCCATACCCCCTAGAAAATTTTAGAATAAATATTTAGTTCCTACCACTACTATTCTAATACCAATATCCTACTATCTGATACCAATCACAAATATAATAAACCCATTTAGTATTAAATCCAATAACGAAAGTATCATGATGAGATATACCAAGAAATATAATCCCCTACACAATTTTCCATCACAAAATTCTAAAAAGGTTGTGTAAAAAATTGAGAAAATGAACTCAGAATTTTCATACCTTAATCCTAAATTCAATTCCATCATTAATTGAAAGGAATACATGCCAACTCAAGCTTTCCTATCCCCAAACTGAAGGGGATAATATATTTACACAAAAACCACTCAAGAAAAATGAAAATATTTGATTGTATTAATAATTTTTAAATAAATTTAAAAGCCTTAGAAAACAATTCCAAAACCATTAAAACGTTTAGAATCACCTGAAAATGAGAAATAATCACCCTCAAATTATTAAAAATCCAAAAAAAATTGTGATTGAACAACAACCACACATAAAAATAAAACAACCCACTCCCTTCCCTAAATTCCTGATAGGATAATGTAAACAATAAGTGAATGAAACTTTGAGGGAAATGTTATCATAGGTTTGGTTTAAAATTCCCCTTCTTGATGAAATCCCAAACAACCCCCTACTCAGTGTACCTTAAGAACTTTTTAACTTTTAAAAAGAAAATTTTCAAATAAAAATCGAGTCCTTTAGGTTGATAATGCGAGGACAACAATTCAAGGGACCATTCCTCTTAAATTGAATGTCCAAAGATATACATACATCAATGTTGATTTAGGAGAAAATATTGTTTCTAAAATCCTTTTTGTTCAAGGAGATAATGCGAATCTCATTCTATATTCCTTGTATTTTCATTTTGGAATCGAGCTACTCTAACTTAAATATGTCACTCTTCAACTTTTTGATCAAAGTGTTCAATTTACTAAGGGGATATTAAAGGATGTTTTGGTGAAATTTGAAAAACTCATTTACCCTGATGAATTATTTATCCTTGAAAATCACCAAATCATAGGTTGTAGGGAGAAACCCCCCATCATTCTTGGTCGTCTCTTTTTAGCAACAATCAACTAAGTCATTTGAGTTAGGAGTGGTAAAATTATAATTACCTTTATATGTATGAGCCTTGATTTGAACATTAATAATAAAAACTCCTAGATTGGGGATAGTGAAGAGATCTATGAGGTTAATTATATATATAGTGTTGATAGTGAATTATATGAACATCAAAGAGTTTTAAAGGATGTCTAATTCAATATGTGATTGATTTCTTTTGTTCAAAGGAGGGAAATTTTTTCCATGGATTAAATATCATTTAAACGAATCATTTGTTAATTTTTTAGGATCACCAGCCAATGATAACATTTGAGAAATAAAAATCTTAGATTCCATACCCATACCTAACACAAATATGGCCAATGTGGTGGCTGAAACATCTATTGAAAAGGAAGAAATTCTATCAATAATTTTGAAAAATGAAGCCTATTTAAATGAAGGGACCCATATTTCATTATAAATCCTTAACAAACCTAATCTATTATTTAATTTCTAACCTTCATCACTTAATCATGAATTCTTAGGGTTCGATCAAACCTTCCCTAATAGAATTCATTTTTATATTAAATCCAATTAAGATAGGGGATTTTGGATGTCCTATGAAAGAATAATAATGAAATTTGATAGACCATATATGATATTCACAGGATTATCCTACACATTTAGACTTATAGGATTTTTCTATAACCTGACACCAAACCATGTTGTCAACCTCAATAGAGACTCAATCTAAACATTATATATGTTGTAAAGAAAGCATATCTAAAATTCTTGTAATCAGGTATCATTGTCCACATTGATGAGAGTGAGTGGGTGTAACTAATTCAAGATGTCTCGAAGAAGGTTTTAATCAATGTGATTACCAATGAGGATGGTTTTCTTCTCCTCATAAGGGTGATTAGTGGATATAGTGTGTGAATTAACAATATGATTGTTAATTTATATACTCAGAAAGACCATTTATATTTTATTTCCAGTGATCATGTTCTCAATCAAGTGGCAATTCATCAGTTATATATCTTCCTATGGAGATTCTCAAGGTGAAATCATATTGAGATCTCCTTATAAGATTAGGGATAAACAAACTTAACCTATCCATTTGGTTCTTTTTTCCTTGATGTTGATACCATTTGGGTTATGTAATTCCCTTGTTACCTTCTAGGAGTGCATGATGGGAATATTCCATAACAATGTAGGGGATTATTTAGAGGTATTTGTGGATGAATTCTCTACCTCTAGTGATATATTTTCGGGATTACTTATAAATGTTTTAAGGGTTTTGTCTTGATGTGAGGATAAGAATATCATCTTTAACAAGGAAAATTATTACTTTATTTAAATTTATATACTTGTTCCATGACATCTAGCTCTGGTGGGGGGATTGAAGTTGATAACTCTATGATTTATATTACTCATCAACTTACCAATCATAAAACTATCAAATAAGTGAGGTCATTATTTAATCATAATATTTTTTATAGAAGATTTATTAGTAATTTTAAATCCATTTCACAACAAATTTGTTCTCTATTGGTGAAAGATGATCCATTTTTATGGACAAAAAATTGTGAGTAATCATTCACTACACTTCAACCGTCTCTTATATCTCCACATATCATGAAATATACTAATTAGAAAATTCCATTTGAACTCATGTGTGATGAGAGTTAATTCATTTTAGTAGTTATCTTAGGATAATGTTGTGAAAAATATCCATGTGTCATTGTTTATGAAAGTAAATCATTAAATGATTCACATACCAACTGAACCACCACTTAGAAAGAGTTTATTTCTATTTTATTTTCCTTAGAAAAATTAAAATCCTATCTCATAGGTTCTTCCATAATTTTCTTCATCGTTCATTCATATATGAAATAAAATATCCAAAAACAAGATACCAAGGGTAGAATGATTGTTTTGGTCCTTATTGAAGAATGTTATATAACCATTAAAGATAAAAGGGTGTTGAAAATTTTGTAGTTAATCAAATATTTATGATGATATTAAAAAAATCACATCATCTATTTGTGTCTGATTAATTTAATAATAAGAACTTATATTCTTTTAGTAATTTCCCTTGGTATTCTAACATACCAAACCACATGGTTACCCATGTTATTCCAAAATAATTCAAGACCCAAAATGGGGTGAAATTCAATTCTAATGTCAAACACTATGTGCATGATGATCCATACCATTTGAATTTATGTCATGATCAAGAATTTTATAGATTTGTTCCCGGGTCTAAGAAAGTTTCCATTTAGAAAGTATTCCATGGAAAGTCATGTGTCCTTAGAAAAATCTAGAAAGGATAAGTTCTAATATGATTTGTACTTTTTATATCCTCCCATGATAAATACCTGACTAAGTAAAATTTGGAATAATGACCAATTTTTATATCTATATTAACACAAGTGGGAATCTCAAACTCTTCCATAAAAATATCAACACATGGGAATATCATGGATTTTTATGGAATACATTGTATAAATGATTATATCCTCTTGTAGTGTATGAAAAAACCTGGTCAAATGGAATATTGTTTCTCGATATAAACCAAATCAAGTTTCCATATCATTCTATAATTGATGGAATATAAGGAGAATATTTAATTTAATTACATACTAGATAGTTATCAATGTTTTTGGGAATAAGATCATATATAATCAAACAATGAAGGTACAAAAAGTTATAAATAAAAAATATAACATGTAAAAATAATATTATGGTTTGAAATAGTGTTCAATTCCATCCAATGATATTTAATGATGGGTCTCACACACTCATCCCCTTCTATATGTTCTATAACTATGGTGTACCTTACCTAGAACATTAAAATTAAAATTTGGGAAGCCATAACTTTTTACCTATATGAAGTAAAGAAAAATACACTAATTTAGCCAATTGAACAATCAATGTCTATACCCCATTCTAGATCCTCATATAAAAACTATCCATACTCTATAAAATCTTGAAGAGACCTATCTGTTTCTATCACATTATAAAATATCAAAGGGATACCCCTTTAGGGTTCTAAATACAACATTATCAACACATTAAAATTTTCTCACGGTCATAAAAAACATTTAATCAAGACACACTACACAAATATTTTCTATTTTTGTGACAACATAATTCAACCCATTAGACATGTAGAACCTAATTTTGTTTAATATGAAAATATAACAATTTCCTAACAAAAGATATATATCAAAAATAAACTAATAGAAAATATTGTTTATCACATACCTTATCTAAATGGGACCCCAATTAACAAATATTTTTATATTAAATAACCACATTAAAAAACGTAGATAATATTCTGTAAAACTCTAAATTAAAGATTTTTAAAGGAGTAAGATAAAATTTATAAAAAAATATATATAGAAAGAATTTTAATGTCAGAATTGAATTTTTAGATCCAACATAATAGATGTTACATTTATTTGATAAAAAATGTGATATCACGTTATAAGAGGAGAGATAAATGGGATGAGGGGTGACATTCATGCAGTTGGGAAGAAAAAATGAGAACACATATTTTAAAAAAAATAATAACTAACTTATTTAATTAATGAAAATTTAAAAAAATACATTGGGGGATATTATTTTACCAATTACCTTTCACTAGTAAACTGATACCCATGTGGTACCCACCTTTTGGACACTAGGTACCTAGTGTCCCTCCAATTTAACTCTATACCTGATTCTATTATATACCCAATATCAAGACATTGAGTACCAAATAAAATATATCATCAAAATAAAATTCATACATGATGACCATCTCAGAGAATTTCATCCCCTAAACATCATATAAATATTTTAAAATTAAAACCCCATTGAAATAAATATATTTTGGAAAAATAAAATAATATCCAAACCTTCATGTATAAAGGTTGATACAAACTCCCCAATATAAAAACCCTTGTCCTCAATATACGTCACCAATAATCTCTATTAAATAATCCTTCCACTCTGATAATATATCCTCATCCCTATCTAGCATATCATCCTGGTTATGTTCTCTCAACCAAATCACACATACATAAATCACATTTCCTTAATGAGTATTATCACTCAAAAATACGAAATAGTCTAATCATTCCATGAATAAAGAATTAGATTCTATTTTTATATCATCTAAATTGATAACATGAGAAGGTCCATGGTGATATGTCCTATGTTTTATGGAATAAATTTTGTAAATAATTAAATATTTGAGGAACTACAAACCAGTATTATATTGTACCAATTATTTAGATAACCTAAAATGGTCCCATGAACATGGTAACCAACTTTACCAACCTTTGAGTCGAACAATTCCTTAATCAATAGAACACACTAAAAACTAGGTCATCCTCCACATACTCAAGAGGCCAGAATCAATGGTTTGTATAATATAATTTTATACTTGATGTGGTAACTATCTACTTCTAAATCAATCAAATTTGTTCTTATATATCCTAAATGATGCCTTAAATAAAAATAATACTTCAACACGTATGGGAATAATAATTATGATCAAAATGTCTTTCCATATAAGGTAGAAAAATATTCCATTAGAATTGGTTCTTGATTTATATTATTATATATTAACTCTATAATGGTGAGATAAATCTCCCATAAAATTACAAAATATAGAAAACATTCTCCAATTATATTATCTAAATTCTAAATGGTATTCTTATACTAACCATCAATCAATGTATTTTATGTTATACTCATGTATACGTGATTATACAAATCATATTACAGTCCCTATCACAAGTGATAGGTAACTCAATCATCCCTATGTAATATGATAGTCCTCTATACACAATGAAATAATATTATCTATTGAATATACATCCTTCCGAATTAATCCAATAAAATTGTCGCTTTGCTTGTTATAAAATGGAACATTTATTTAAACATATCAAGTGAAACCCATACTAAATTAAAAAATTTGGGAACCTTTGGTTACCTTGTTATGAAATAAATCATAATACCATCTATTTTAGACTTATAAATAAGTAATATTTGAAAAATACCTACTGGTATTTATGGCTCCAATGTCACCTATTGATAATTGAGGCATCATTATAAAACCTCACAATTTCCATGTCCACACTTAGCCACTAATTTTTCATTTAAATGTCATGATACATCTTGGTAAGCCCATGGTGAACATTACATAATGAATTAGTAGAATACCATAATATCTCCCCATTCATTATTATAGGGACCACATCTCAAACACATATATATAAGATATTATCATGACCTTTTTTATTTTCTGGTGGTGGATCCCCACCATATATACTTTATCTCAAAACCCAAAAACCTATATGAGACAATGAACTCTCCTTTACATTATCAAGGAGTAAAGATGAGATAATAATATTTATGAGCGTAGCTCTACCCTAACACTACTAGAAAATAGTGTTTTTATTGAGAAACATATCAAAAACATCTCCTTTCTACAATCATATTGAACCACTCGAGTCTAGGTATTTTGTTTCAATTTATTATGTAAAATATTCCCTTTTCCAGGTGTATACATTACACACTTTTTTAAAATCACACTATATCCATTGACGAAATCATGGATATTAATCTATAGACACTAGACATAGGTAAAAACCATGGTATAGTTGATCATGTATCATATTTCTATGAAACTTTTATCAAATCTACATCCATAGTTTAAGAATGATTAAATATGGTCAATGATATTTCCAAAGTTCAAAACTATATAAAAAACCTATCACCCTAGTTTGAGCCAATTTATAGAGTTTAAAACCACAAAAATTAGTCTATTAAAACTATTTAAAACTATTTCTACAACCCAAAAAAATGTTTCAATTGGAAACAAATAAAATTTGAATAGAAATATTTAAACCCTATACCTCTACTTTCAGACACCAAACTCTTAACCACTAATGTATGTAATATTTTAAATATTAATATGTACATTATATATATTTGTGTGTCATTTTATATTGAGAAACCATTAATATCGGTAGAAAACAATGGATAAGGTCTTCCTGTGCATTTCCCACTAGAAACCACAACCCCCTCTATAATTTTTTTGGATAAAAAAATTATAATTCAAACCCTATAGAAATTTCTTTGAAGATATTATGAATCTCTAATACTATACCTCATTGTGACGACTAATTGGATGAGAGGAAATCTAATTAAAATGTTTTGGATATTCTATATGATCATATAAAACACATAATCAATGTGGTTAGTATAATTCCTATCATGTATTCCTCACTCTACCACACCAACAACACATTATAAAAGTTTTCCATTATAAGGAAATATATGAGGCATGTCCCTGATTGTCTTCACTACTATAACTCTTATAAGATTCACCAAAATGTATCTTCATACTTCTAGATGATTAACTCTTAGATCATTAATTTAAAGAAAAGTACCATACAATGATACTCTTTACCATGTTTTTCATATAAATTGGGGATTTATTCACAACCATAAAAATGATATTTGGTATAAAATATTCACCCAAACTTGTATCATATGACATAGTCAATCCTAAAGTTCACATACCCTAACTAGTTATGTAATCTACAAGTAATATGTTCCCTTAATGTTGATACATAAAATATACAGGCTTAATATCACTTTCTATATTGGAAAAAATCACCTCAAACAAAAGATCATGAATTCATTCCAGGACAACCCCTCATTCCAATCTCCCTAAACTAAGACACCTAACCAATGTTTTGGAGGTCATTATAATATATGTATGGAACGTTTCACCCTCCTTCTAAGATGATTCTCTATCTTATAAAAAATATACTATATACACTCATTCCAATGCTCTAAAACCCGTGGTCCACCCTTACCCACAAAAAGAGGTGGATTATATACGAATAAATTTATATTAAAATAAGATATAGTGGGCTGATCCCTCAGTTCTCCAGGTCCTAAAGGCTATGTAGTATGAAATATACTATCTTAGAGATAGTAATTAATAGGATGTATCAGTGAAATTAAGGAAACTATCTCAACTACTAATGGGGAATACTCATTTATAACTCCAAATATATCTATTGGAAGTCTATGCAGTGACATGTCACAAAAATTTATAACACATGATTCAGAAAACTTATATCAAAATTTATGATATTACATTTTAGAGTAATAAGTAATAGTCATTGAGTCCCACTACTCTCTACATACATCCAACAATATAAGGTCCCAACATAACTCGGTCACTCTCTAGCTCCGACTATCAACTCTTAGAGGGTTGATATAAAGAAACATTAGGATTACAAAACCAATCATTACGTAATAATAAGAATATACCCACAAATATGAATCTAGTCAAGTCAGAGTCTCCCTAAAACTTTTATTGGATAAGGATTCATAACACATTGTTATCCTTTTAATTTATGGATCACCCATTTAATATCTGGTTATCAATCACATACAAGAATAAAAATTACATGTGAATCATAATATAAAAATTTGATACATGAAAGAATTCCATCTTTCCAACTGAGACCAGGAATAAAAAAAGAAAAAATAATTCAGACACCATATTCCTTTAAATTTGGAATTCATAACATCCAGAAACCAAGAAAAATAATTCTATCATGGGTAACATAGACTTTACCTATAAAAGGGTTATCTATTCTGTGGTATAGGTTTCATACCACATTTAAAAAACATCCTACTTCAATCTACCATACCCAAATAGGAATAAAAACAAAAAATAATCTTTGATAACAATTTATAACATATCAGACTAGTTTACCTAAATAGTAAATTAACCAATGGTTCCATATCACTTCAAACATGCTCCACAAATTTTAGTGACTTTCAAATAATGGAAATCGTACATAGGTAACATGGGGAGTCTATATCCTCTTTTTCTTTTAACCTCATGAAATTGTGGAACAAATAATAATAAACCATCATCATAACATAATAACACAAATGTGAATTACCTCTATGAGTAAACTACATAGAAACATTTTATATTATATAAAAAATTGAATACCAATGAAATATAATATCATCTTCACAAGAAAATATTAATACCTTATTGGATGAATATATATAATCTGTCCTAAATATAGAATATACTATATATGAACAAAAAATAAACTAGTTATCAATCCCTTATTGGATTTATCTTTAAATTAATTCATCCAACTCATACATTCATAATAAATCCATTTAATTTATATTCAGACCTAGCCATAAAGACTACATTTGCATTGGGATTCCCATGTTTGGTGTAAGTATAACTTAACAATCCACCACAATTAGAGTTACTAAAATATATTATTGAATACATTATGTTATATGAAGGCAATTAGTTAAAAAATAGAACAGTATCAAAAATAATTTCATCAGGTGCTACACAAGATACCTAGTTGTGACTATAAATTTTTTACCTAATAAAAGTATTGGTCTATAGATATCTCGCATACAATATCAAGGGTTAGAATAACATCTACCAAAAAACTATTTAGAGATTAAATTGTTTATAACATCCTACCTTATAATATAAATCATGGTGTTGATATCCATAATTGTGGGATATGCATTTTTTCATCAATGATTTTAAATGTTTGATGGCTATAGAATAATACTAATATACTCTGCATGAAGGATTCCAAGGTTGAATTATTAAGGAATATAGGCTTGAGGTTTTCATTTCAAGGTTATTTTTTTTGGAATTTGTTTAATTTATTTTTATTATAACATTATTATTTGTATTTAACAAATTATTCAAGTATTGAAATTAGAAAAACATTTGTCTATCTATGCCAACAGGCCGACCAGCTAAATGAGATCACATGCAGGAGTATGAATCAGCCATCCACAGAAGCTTTCCAGCCATCCATTTAAGCAACATTGATGTGGGTGAGTAGATCACAATTTATTCACACACATGAATGTGTGGATTTTCCTAGGTGATATGAAAAATGGGAGGGAACAACCTGTAAGGGTTGGTTTTAGTGTTGTTGTGCTGACCCCACTACCAGATGAATAGATGGACATCGTGAAATCACTTATTAAGTGGTGCATAATGTTTAAGGTCATAAATCCTTGACCAGGGTGTCATGCTGTTTAAGGAAACATGATGAGTACTAATAAGTTTTCAAGAATAAGAATTCAAATTATTTATTCTAAAAGGAGTCTGATGTATAAATTTATAACATTGAGGATGAAAAAATCACTTTAATAGTTTGGATATGGATAATGTAAATCATAACAGAATAAATTGTAATCTGGAATGATGAAATGAAATATGTATGATGGGGATTACCATGGGCCACATTGGAGTGATGTTTTGTTTCAATAATGTTGTCAATGAATTACAATGATTATTGGAAGATCTCCTTGGGACTAAAAATGCATATAGTTATAAGGGACAGATACAGAGTCATTGATGACCATTACTAGATAAAGATATTATTTAAATATGAATACAATCCTTACCAGAATTAATGAAAGATTTTGGAGAATTTAAATACATAGGGAATGAAGTGGTATTATAGAGGAACGGTAATTCATCAATGGTTTGAGAACCCTAAATTTTATTACACCATGAGTGGAACAAGCATTCGAGGTTAGGTGATATGACATGAAATGATAGTGCTGTAACTTTTTACCCAGACCAGTGGATCTAATAAGACTAGATTTCCTATTTATAGGTCCATAATGTGGCCCTTATACGGTCTGTTCCTTTTTAAGTTTAAATTATTGTAATTCAGACTGTTGGAATCAATCATTTATGGTCTTACAAATTGGAAAATATATATAAGGTTATTTTATCTATATGGGTGAAATTAACCCAACATGAATAAAATCACAATACTACTATTATAGAAGACCTTCAAAAAGTTTCACACTATTTATGGACATAGGTAGTTGACCATAAAAAGGGTGAGACATACATCATAGTATGAGAAAGGTATGACCTGACCTGAATAAAACTCCCACCACTATTATATATTATCACAATGAGTGTGTAATCATTTCATGGTCATAATTCTTAAACCATGGTGTTAGGGATATGATATGAAAACCAAATTGGGTAATAATATCTTGAAACACTCCAAAACCATTGAATGAGTAATTTATCTTGTATAAATTATGAGTAATGGTATTTTAATCTAGAAGTGAATACGGAAAGAGGATAATGCGGATGGATTCTAACTAATTCTGGAATGTGAGGTTCTAATAAAATTTCATCAACGGTGTATGAATATTGAAGGACGTTCTTCTTATGGTAAATCATGCTTGTATTTGGTAGGGATTCATATGTTGTAACTAATAATCATTGAAAAATATTAGTGTTCCTTGAAGGTAAATTCCCCCTTTAATTATATCCATGAAAGATTTGATGTGGTTCAAATACCAGAACTACAAAGTGGTACTGGTGGAGAAGGAAGATTCAAAACATGGTGGATATATTTCAATGATGATTCAATCAAGGTTGTGTCATAAAAATAATTTTAAAAAGAGTAGAAATGGATGATAATCCATGGTTGGGTCTAAAATATTGTTCATAGATATCGATATGTATCAAAAAATAATGGTAATTAACCCACACATTATTATTATGGGTATCACCTACATTGATCACTATTAAATGAATGGGAGGTAAATTATAAACACTTCTGTGGGATTGGAAATAGAATATGCCTCATGGATACACCTTGGGAAATACACCAATGCATAGCTAAGTACAAATACTGGGTGGGGGACACTAGGTTCCTTATAGATAAGGAATTTTTTTTCTATTATAGGGTTGTATGGAATATTCAATTATATATACTTCCCTCTCATATAGGGTAATTTGGTCATGTATCCATATGGTATTTTAGGAAGGACCACACACCAGGTAGTTTATATTTATTCAATATGTTTGAAGGATTTATTTAATTTAAGGTCATATACCAAAATACCATATAAAAGGATATTTCATGTAGATTTTACTAATGCCTAAAGTGGAGTATGTAAACCATAGGGTTGAATAATTAATGGATGACCAGATATAGATGAGACCAGAAAATAGTAATATTGAACTACATAATTTTGTGAAAAATTCAATATTGTATTGGTTTTTGAAAATGAATACATGTCTTAGGTACCTCACATAGATCCAGTTTATTGATAAGGGATATGTTACATATAATGGATCACTATAGGCTATTAATTTTCATACATGATAGAAAATATATCATATAATTTAATTTCAAAAGACAAAGAATCAAATGTTCTGTAGTTCAAGGTCTGAAAATGAGGAGATTGTGAACAAATTTCATCATAGTTAAAATTATTATGTTAAATAACTTACATTAATGACGTGATCATATATTTAGAGGTAGTTGATTATTGGATAACTTGAATTCCATCATAGGATTACTTGTCTGAGTATCAATGTTTATCCTATAATAATAGGAATCAAGACACACATTTTTTTATAAGAATAGATCCTTATTCATATAAGGTCTATAAAAAGGGATGATGAATTTTTTGATAATTCATATTGACAAGTATAGAAAACATTATTTCGAAACTGTTACACAATTTTAGATGATGTATATGAAAATTAGTATCACCATCAAGCCATCCCAAAAAGTTTTATACAACATAATTACACATCACATATTTTGAAATTTAATAGACTATAACTAGGAAATAGGTGTTATATAGTTTAGGGTCATGTGATGAGGACCATTACTAGATAGTTTGATATTTTAAGAATATGATATTTGTAATCCCCATGTTAATATACACTAGTATTAAGATCCCTATGTATTTTGAGAGGGATTAGAATAATGAATTTAATAATTAGTACGTATTTAAAGTCACATAAAAATGGTATGCATTGTTTTTAAAATATTTCACATAGATTTAGTTTATATCCAGGACAATAGTGAGTGGATTCAACTTTGGTGCCAAACGGTTAAAAGAAAACCAACATGAATGAGTAGGGACCAAATCACAATGGGTAAAACAAAAAGGAATATAGTTGGACCCAAAATAAGGATATCAGGTTTCACTATGTATCATGTGATATAAAAATAAATCCACACATGGATCTTATAGAATGAGGCGTTTTTCATGGCATGGGTTAGGTAAAAAATAACAACCAAATAGATTAATTCAAATATAGTTATTATATCTCCAAGGATGGAATATATTTTAGGTGGGGGAAGCTCTAGAATATGGGGAATTCCATCTCTATATAATTATTTTTAAATTAATCCATTCTATAAATTCTTATGTATATTTGGATTATTTGTTGAATGAAGTATTTTTTGTTTCACTAAGGTGACATTGATTAGGATCTTTGTATTATTGGAGCTCTTTCATGGATATGGTTCACTAAATATCTTATAGGAATAAGAATCTAGACATATATAGTTTTTATGAGAATACCTATGTAGATATGGATCATGAATATGAGAAGAGAGTTAGAATATGTGGATGCACTTGTGTTGCAATAAAATTGGAAACCTAACCTAAATTAGTAAAGGGATCATTAATAATGAATAATTAATGTAAATTAGAATGAATCTATACCTATGATAAGAGATCTTGATATCTACACATATCATGAAATAACAATAATAATTTCACATGTAGACCATGTAAAAATTCGGTATTTTCTTCTATGTAGATAAATGAAAGGAGTAAAATATAGACTAAGAATTATTATATGAACTAGGATATAGTGTCGGGAATTAAGTCTATAAAAATTGGATACCTTACTATTGAATATAAAAAATCTCAATCACACTCAAAAGATAATTCAATTTGAACTACTATGATCATGTAAGTCTTTCTTAGTATGAGAAAAAGAGTTAAGTGGACGATCAATATGATAACTTGAGAGAACAAGATTGTGGTCAATGATAATTATGTAGTTCAATGAAATATGTTAGAGAAATATAATGCAATTTTAATCATTTTTATGGATATATTTTTATGTATTTTTACATCATTTGAAAAGGATAAAATTTTATATAGTTTACTTTCATATTGATATGACATTATGTTATGTAGTTTTCAATCTTGTTTCTAGAAAAACATCAAGAAATATAGTATCATGCGACTAGATCATGAGTGTTCTACAATTTAAAGTCATGCGATGAGGACTTTATGCCAAAGATTTTTATGGCATGCTGCCAAGATGATGTTGTGTAGTTTTTTATTGGTTGAAAAAAAATAAATGCATCACAATGTGAATTTCTTATAATTATTTATTTTGAAACATTTTTATTGGTGGATGTCATGATTCAATATCCATAAATTGTGATCTATGATTAATATCAATTAGAGTTTCCCTTGTGTGTGGTGTAAGGTACTTTATATTTTAGTTCATCCTTTGGAGACTTTGTCCCAAGTATCATTAGAGCTCCGAGGGAGGAAAAAAATATACTTACAGGAATGAGTGGAAGAAATAATTCTTATTAACTTTTATGTGAAATAGTTTTGTTGAACCTTTATGTTGTTTATAATGCATAATATTTTATCTTCATGTATTTCAAATTTGTCCAGCTATTTATGGGATTGTTCATCTTCTGATAGTTAATTAATAATAGTGACATGAAGTACAAGAAAATGAACTTCAATGGGTAAGAATAAAATTATTTTCTATATAAGTAAATATAGGGTCTCTTGTGATGTAGTATGATCAATGGTGTGACGAGACCATAAATCATGCATGTGATTTTCTTGCTAAGATTCGATGTTATTGTTCACCATATTTTCAAGGATCATAGTTGTAGTCTTATTAAAAGATTATATCAATCCATTTTTCATTTTATTATAGCTTTAATAGTGGTTGGAAGTAATATTTTATTTCTAATATACCTTTTTCAATTCAGAATAGAAGAAATTAGTGATTTTTCCTCTCTATATTGTTTTAGGGACCAGGAATATGGTAATTATTTTTGATATCATAAATTAGATGACAAAATTTGTCTTTAATTTCATAATGGATATAGTCTTGACCCCTTTAGATAAGAAGTTATAGGTAGTATGGAGAGATAATTGATCTTTTTATATGTAAATATAGGATATAGCCTTAGGAAATATGTGACCCACATGTTAAGTGGTGAAGTATATTTGGGGGTATGTAGTTTCTCATGGGGTTAATGAATGAAACTAGAATGAATCATTGCAGTTATCTCTATATAGTCTTGTATCATCAATAGATATCCATATCCAATGATATTGATTTAATATGTGAGGTTGTCCCTTGATTGATGATCACCACATGTGTCTATGTGTACCACCTTTATAATAGATATGACCACTCCCCCTTTACTTAATATGAAGAAAAATTAATCAAATATTCAATTTCAGAGGAGATTCTGGGAATTCAATCCATCATAGATGATTATGTTAACTTTATTCTGTTAGATCTACCTTTTATTAGCATAATATATTTAAGAATCTTTATTTGGAGGTAGCCCATCATATTGTAAATCCATCCAATGTTGTTAGGTGTGGATTTTACGTTTCCTTGACCTGGAGTGCTATTGATCTCATGTATTTCTTCCAAGTCATTGTTTATGATATAATAGAATTCCTAGTAGTGTGGGATAAAAATAACCTTTTCATCCAGGTGTGGTTCTTCTATAGATGTGGAAACAATATCCATTTAATTGGAATTAACATTCTAGGGTAGGGTGTGTGACTAGGAAATCTACCAATACCCTTTCTTTGAGTTTTATTGAGATGAAAAATGATGTTTTATTGGTAAAGGATGAATTTCAACCATGATATACATCATTTTAAAATCAGAAGACAAAGAGTATATTTTAATGGGTTGATAAAAGATATCAAATTGAACTCATGATACTATATTTAATATATTAATATATTCAGTAAAATATCAGGGAAATGATTATATTTTTAATGTCAAAATATCATTTATTAGTATCTTGCATTGTTTTACTAAGATATTAGATTCTATTTTACTTCCTTACATATTTATATTGCAAAAAGTGGTTACCAAATGATCAATTCATAGTTTACATGTACAGAATGAGTGGATTTTTTTCTACCAATGATATCAAGAGTAGTGGATGTATGAAATATCACTTGACATTTTCAAAGGCTTCTTAAAAATGGTTATCCCATTGGTAAGTGAATTTTTTGTCATCAACTTGGTGAAACAATAAATGATTTTTAGAATGGTTAACTATAATGTGCCTAATGTGGGTGAGATGCTCTTAGATCCTTATCAACTATTTTAGGTTTCAAGGAGGTGACATGTCAAGGATCAACTTAGTCTTCAAGTGGTTAACATTGATTCCATGACAGTTTACTATAGATAAGTGATATTTATTTAATGTCAGCCCATGAGTTAATTTAACTGAATTCATCTTTATGATATTTTGACACATTTTGAAGAGGCTTATTTCAATATCAGTAATATAACCATTGTACTATTGATAAATGATGACCAAATAATCCACATAGAATTCTAAAATTTACCATATAAAGGGAATATAGATATGGTAAAATGAACATTGATATGTGGTTTGAATGTTATATAATTAAAATGTAATTACATGATCAAAATATACACATTAGGTGTAATAAAAGTGGTGACTTCATTATATTTAGGGTCCATTTGGATCTTTTTGTATCTTGAATATCTATCCATGGAAGGGAGTTCCTAGAAATGAGTTTCATCATTGATTTGAATATCTATTATTGATACTATAAATAATATTTTTGTTGGTTCCCATTGAGATCTCTAAAATAAAATAAATACCTGATATTCCAATTCATCTTTATAACATAGATGATGTTGGTAATCCCCTTAGGGTATTTAAATTCCCAAAATAATTTTTCATTAACAAAATTAATAGCTTCATTTTCTACCATAGTATCATGGGTTGGATTCATTGTCCTTGTATCATACTTATAATAATTATTATAATTTAGAAAACCCAAATAATGGGTGTCCTTATAAGAATTCAATTGAGAAATCTTTGTATAGTACTAAGAAAATTTTTCTTGGTGTGTTTTTAATAATGAGATATATATATCCATATATTTGAGACTTATGGAAACACTAATTAGTGTGGGTCCCAAATCACACTCCATACCCAAATTTACATTCTAAGCATGTCAACGATGGTTGCGATGACTTACTTAAATTATGAAGGGACATATTTAACAACTTCATCACATTATTTTTATAATTCAATATCATCACAAGTAGATTATTATGGGGAAATTTTATGTCAATAGTAACATTTGAGGATATTTTTATCCGATATAATCAACTATGAGATGTTTTTAAATCTCTTGGGTGATGAAATGAAAGTTTTATTACCTAGGGAATATTATATGTTTCCCCTTCATCGCCACTACCATTTGGGGAAGAAGATGTTCCGATATCCTGAGATTTAAGATTTTACATTGGGGAATATCATGTTGATTTTAATGATGAAGGAAAATATTTAGATCCTTCAAATGATTTTTTTGTGGATTTTTTGGAGCCTAATGATAATGATGGGAAATTTTTATCAATGAAAATATTATTTTTTACTATATCATATTCTAAATCCACATGAATATATTTAAATGGTTCCAATGAAATCAGGAGGATTGGGGAAAATGTACCTATGATTCATTGCTACCTCTTCTCTGAGGTATGAGATTTATCTGATCAGAATGACATGGATATATTTATATAATATTGGATAGACCAACCCTCGAGTATAGTGTGTCAAGAGAGATATTAAACTATATAGGTGGAATGGTTCTCTTTTTCTCGGTTAAATGTGGATTCTTAGTGGGAGCATTTGATTTTTTATGATATGATAAGAAAGTGATTATATTATTCAATAATTCATATTCAATCCCCATGACTAGGTGAAATTTAAAATAATTGCTTAATTCCTTGAATTAAATGATGGGAAAAAATATTCCCTCATAAAGTTCATTGAATGGGTTGGAAAGAGAAATTTAAATACAATTTGGGTTGTCAATCCAGATGGCACTTTTTACCATTGGTTTCATCCATTATCTCTTATAGAATCCTACAAATCTGTATTGAGATTACCAGACTCAAAGGTGAAATTATCATAAAAAATCTCTAAATCCCCTATTAACAATGTACTTGAGGTACCGATGGTTTGTAGAAGGAACGTCTATTTAAAAATAAATCTATTTCACTTAAAATAGATATTTTAATTTGTAGTGGATGGCCATGAGTTAATAGTGAGTGATGAGATATATAAATAGATATTTTAGTTTGATTTTATTGAGATGTTTTTTTCTTATCTTGACATACCATTCATTTATTAGATCAGTTGAAGAAAATTCGGCCTCACTCTATCCAAAGCGTCAGAGTGTCCTGACGTGTAAGAGGTTTATTCCAAAACCATTATCAATTAGATACCAAAGGAAATTCATTTCATATAGCTTACCATAAACATACAAAGGTTTGATGTGTCCTTATTGAGATGATTATTATCCCTTTCTATAAAGGATATGACAACATGAAATTCTATGAGTTTGGTCTCTGTATGATATAATTTAGTTTCATAGACTTTAGTCTCAATCTATTGAAGGCTTAAAATGGATTCCATCAGTACTTCCCTATGTTACGTGAAAAATTGTAGGGAATATAAAATCGAAATATTAGCTGGAATGATAATGAGATGTTTAAAAATATCATATTTTTGGGCTATATTCTTAAGTTCCCCTCCATGATTCTTCTACTTGGTCAAAGGATTTGAGGATGAGGCTTCTCTAATTGTGGTTATTTTCCATGAGCAGAATTTGGGGAAATTTTTGTTTTATGGGTGTCTATATAAGCTATATCTCATGTATATTTATGTTTACTAGATAATAACACATTTTATAATTGATATTACAATACAATTAGGTAAAATTAGGCCCTAAATGAAACATAAGTGGATTAATGCTCCTGTTGGGCCCATGAGTTGCCTATTTTTAGGTTGCTACAACATTTGTTGATTCATTAGAGACATTGATTTAATTTTAAAATCAATTTCATCACCATCATCCTTATACTCCCTATCCTATATGAATTCTTTCCCATCCTCCTTGATCATGGGAAGGGAAATTGAGTTCATATCATTAGAGAATGTTTTTTTCAAATATATAACATTGATTGAATCATATTTTGATTATTTTTCCAGAAAAGATTGATTTTGGAAAAGAAGTACGATATTTACAATGATGTAAGTAGCAAGTTTTGATGTTTTTAGACTATCATTGTAACTAGTGTAGGTTCTTCCCCCCCATTACTTATTTTTATTGTGATAATTACACTGACTCATAGAATACTATGATGTAAAGGAATATGATTCAGTCATTTTATCTATAACTACGACAACTATAGGTTGATTCAATTGTGTCATGAGTTTAACATGTGATCTATTGTTAAATTTGTTAGTCTCATAATTAAAAAACATTTTCAGAACCTTACTTGAGATAATTTCTTCAACTCTAATTCTTTGTTTATGAGAATGTTTTAGATAAAAAAATCTGGAAAATTGCATCCCCAAATTTGATAATAGGGGAAGTAATTCTGGTTGACATAAAGACTGATTTCATTGGGATTTTGTGGTTATTGTATTTTGATCAATTTTTTTATCCATAATAAAAATTATTTTTCTCGATAATTTCTCCTTATAGAAAGAATAAGGTTTATAATTTCAATATTTAATATTTGGGTGAACCTTTTATTTTTACCCTTCCCTTAGAGGGATCTATTGTTGTAGATGTTCCATTTCAGGGAGAGGAACCATATGGTATTGCATAGGCCTGGGGGCTAGAATGTACACTGGAATGGATTTAAGTGTATCAATATCTTATTCTACATTTATGACAAACTTTCCTTGAGTTAGCAGTGTTGGAAAATATTTTTCCTTATATAATAAGATAAAATCCTCCAACCATTATGAAACAACTACAAATTCCTAAAATTGATTGGGGTATTTCAATGAGATGACTATTGTCTGAAACTTATTTGGTGAAATCAAAATACATATCTTAAAAAAATTCTCAGGTGGATGTTTTATAACCAATTATTAGATTAAACCCTTCCATATGAAAATGTAATCTAAGAACCTCCAATTCTCAATATGTTTTTAATTTGAGTTATAATGTATCATTATATTTTACAATGTTGAGATGAATTTTAGTTGTAATTGATGAAGGAGGGCTTCCAAACCCATAATTAATTCAGCAAGTATATTATTGTTCAAGATGATCTTAATTCATGATTTCAGGGGGTTGATAGAGTTTATAAGTTCTAAAGAGACTATCAAATAGGAATATTCTCAAGTAGAAATAGTGGGAAGAGATTGATATGTTTGACTTAATAATTTCCACTTTTGATATCTAGTATAAAGAAACCTAGGGAATCCTTCCCAATATTGTGTTTTTCTACCATCTCAGTATAATTATATATTGATATTACTCACTTACTATGTTTGGATACATAGGTTGTCTGGACCTATAGCCAGTTAGTAATTTATACTATGCCCTCATGGGTTTAGAAATTTTCTTAGATTATGGAAGGTACATTTGAGGGGAAATACAATCACGCATGTAGATGTTATATTTAGTGGGAATATTTACCTTACGTAATTAATTATTATGTCACCCCAATTCCTCTAACTCAACATCGTAATCTTCTATCTTCTCAATAGTTTTGATATTCTCACCTTCCTCAGGTGGTGGGAATGATTTAGCCACATATTCCATTTTCGATTTATCTAAATCTCACCAAGATTTTTTTAGATGGGTATTTAGGGGATATCAAAATTTTTGAACATGTATGTGGTTTTGGGTGTTGATACCCTCGTGAAATTTTTTAATTTGGACCATATTTCAGATAGAGACTACCTCATTAATCTTTTTTGTATTGGTTTCATGATTTGAGTTTTCCACAGGGTTGATGCTGAAGACATAAAAAATGTATAATATATTATATTAATTGAATATTCATTATAAAGACAGGGGATTATTTTTTATTTATGTAATTATCAAGGGATAAATTTTAATCCTCTTCGTTATTCTTTTTTTTTCTAGACCATTTTTTTATTCCCCCTTCAAGGATTTACCTTCTTCACTCGATCTTCCTTTGGAAGTAATTTTAGAGTGTGATCATATGGGAATTCATAATGTTATTTACTTATAATATTCGCAACAAGGATTATAGATTACACATAATTAAGAACTTAATGGTTTTTTTTATATATTTTTTCACCCACCATAGAATACACTAAATTCTGTATAGGAGGTAGTGGTAGTGATGTAAATTCCTCTATCCATATGGTATTATGATTACATGATTCTTCCACCATAATATTTTAGACCCATGGAGGATTTGAGAACCCCAGGGTTAGTGGTAGTGGTATAAACCTCCCATCCCATTGGAATGGGGTTTCTCCAGTATTACTTCTAATCCAACGATCTTGGTTGTAGTACTAATTTTTTATTCTTTATTCTGAACTTGTTTTTATGTTAAACATGTTAAAAGAATTGTCCTCTAGACACTGAGTTTTATTTTTTCCAGATGGATTCAGTTTTCTCATATAGGAAGCTCGCTCGACATTCTTAGTGGCGAGTGTATGTTTTTCTTGATTTTTTTTCTCATCGAGTACACCATTTATGAGGTATAGAGATGGAGAGATCCTATTAGAAATTAATTAGTATATGGTCACTTAACCATTGAGTAATTACTATGATAAATCAATGGCATAACTTATCTACATTAGATAATATTCATCTAAATGGTATTCTATATGAATGTTTTTTTTGTAGCATAATTATCTTTTTCACATGGTTAGAATACTACTCATTGGAAAAAAAATTCACCTTGAGATTTCAAAGAGTTGTCTATAAACTTAGATACTGAAAGTATATTCATTCCTCATTCAATTTATCTATAATTTACTACTAAGAGGTTTCAATGGGATAAGAAACTGGTATGTTATCTTCAGATAACACATTCTTAAACACCATATTATTATCCATGTCCTCAGAGAGGTATTTTTCAACTTAATTAGACTAGATTGGTATCTTCCCAGATTCTTTATCAAGGGGATATATATTATTTGGAATGTCCTCTTTTACATTGTGAAACATGTTCTCCATAGGAGGAAAAAATATGACCATCACTATAAAATATCATTTTGATGAGATGAGATATCACTAGATAATTCTATGCTATTTGGGGTAGCTAGCCTTGAACCCTAAAGTGCCTCTCAATATAAGGGAATATTTTGAGATACCTTGAAAATGGGGGATTTTCATGTTGATATAAGATTTCACTGTGGGGAGGAACATCATAGTGAAAAACATAGGGAATTCCCATGTATTCATCTCAATATTGTAAATAATGGGGAGAACATCAATTTTGGTTTGATGACTAGACAAAATAAGTAGATCTACAACATATTCACTATAGAGGACTATTAGGTGGTATGGAATGAATTCCAAAGGTAGTACTTTCATACCAAACACCATGAAAAATGTTTCAATGATTGATATCTATTTAACCATAAATGGGAACTTCATGAAATAATCTTAATGTAGGACCTCTAAAGCTATTGATTATAGTACCATGAAGTGGATCTCTGTAAAGAAACCTAATTTATGGTTTTGTTGATGATATATCAATTTTCTGGGTCACTATTATTGGATTTTAATAGCCTCAAGAATATCACCATTGATCCGAGTAGGGATATAATCCACCTCCTAGGTTACATGTTTTCTTAAATAATATTTCATATTGGATGCTCTCGGTTAGTTGGATGGGATCATGAATTATTCGCAATGACCATCAAAGATAGGAGTCCTCCTAGAATAATCTGGCATTTCTATCAGAATATACTGATAAGCCTCTTAACATTGGCCAAGAATATAATACTTTCATTATATTTCTATCAAAATGTAAAATCCTTTTTGGTGTTCTCAGTTATTCTTTAACCCAAGTTTTGTTCTTACTTTATTTTGGGTTCTTATTGGGTTGTTTTGGGAATGAAATAGAAAATATTGAATATTTATGGGCTGTGAACAATTGTCGCATGGTTTTCTAAAACCACTAAGCTTATCAATAGGAACCATGGAAACCAAAATAGTGTGGGTTTTCAGGGAAAGAATAGGGTTTAATAAACCATGGTGTCACCAATTATAAGCTATTAACCTTGTCAAAAAGGGTCACATAGCTAGGGAACATGGTTTGTCTAACTACGAGGCATTTACCAGTTAACCATGCGTATGAGATTTGGTTAATACAAAAATTAATTTTAAAACTTAAAAACCCTCAGTTTATGTCACTAATGGGCTTGTACAACCCTAATATTATTACTTCTTTCTTGGAGGCTCCCATGATTTGACTTTCCCTCACTAAAACCCTACAGAAAGTAATCAAAGCCAGGTGAACGATTCTTTATCTCTTCCTGGTATGTTTCCTATTAACTTTATCTATCTAATTATCAATCCTATATTCTCTATAGTGTTTATTTGAAATATATTGTAACATCCCAAAAATTATAATTATATTTATTTATTTTATTGAATAGATACATTTATAATTCTGAAACAATTTTTTATTTTAAAAAATTAATAATTAAAATTAAGTGTTTTAATTAATTTGAATGAATGTTAATTAATTATACTTACGATTCATATTTTTTATATAAAACAAAATTTTGTTTAATAGAATATTTTAATATATCTATTCATTGTATCTGGAAAAAGTGAATTTATCAAAAGAATGTCTAGTAAAATATTTGAATGAATGAATTTCAATATATATATATATTTATTATGAAATATAAAAAAATTATTTACATTAAAAAATACATATATTTATATAAATTATAACATAAATATTTATAATAATATAATAAAATTTGTTACTTGAAATTATACATATTTTATTTGTGATTATGAAATCAAAAAACAATATAAAAAATGATACAAATTTATATATGTTATGAAATTATAATTATTGGTATTAAATTTTGATTTTTTTAATTTGATAGAATTTTAATGTTTTATAAAACTATTATATTATTATCTGTATTCATTTATATATAAATAAATTAAATGAATTATTGAAATTCATATATGTTGAAAATTGGAAACACGGGTTGGTTTTGGGGATAGGGTGTCGGGCTTCTCGGGGTCGATTGTGAGGGGGAGAGGGTCGTGGGAGCTAATGCCTCCAAGGCACCCAGCTGGAAAACCCACATGTAGAATTGATCTGGAGCCACCATTATGGAGATGAGTCATTTAGTGTGGCCTTTACATCATAAAATCCAACACTGAGGTCATGGTTTATGGGCCATCGCAGCCACGCCATGCAATGAGGAGGTTCGAGCGACGTCGATTGGTTCATCAACGTTAGGGTTTTTGATTTCCATAATCTAGTATGAGTAAGTTTTTTATTTTCATTATAGGTTTCTAATTTTCCAAATATGTTGTCTTTATTGTCATATCTTACTATATACCTTTTTTCATGGTCATGTATTATATATTTCTTGACTTTTCTACCCCAATTAATTTTATCAGATTCATGTCGTTGGTTCAATGTGTGGTCATATTTTATCTAAAATGTTAATTTGACCATTTTTATTACTTCAATCCTTGTTTATGAATTAGATATGTTTCAATCTTTCATTTGGATGAATTGAAGCTATAAAATAATAAATTTACCTATCAATTTTTTTCCACAATGGTTGAAATTTTACATTTAACCCATCCTTGTAAACTTTTTAAATATTTTATGTGTTCCGATTGATGATTTAACAATAGTGGTTTGCTATTTTTTTGATGTCTTCTATAACAAATTTATTCTTTCTAGTGTTTATTTTATATATATTGTGTATATTAAAATTTTATAATTGTATTTTTGTTATTTTCCTGAATTATATATATATATATTTGAGTTCTACGCAACCCTCTGCACACCCTTATTGAGGTGATGCATGCCTAGTTTAAGGTGTAACATGAAGAAGAGATATTCTAAAAATATATTGTAAGGAATTTCATTATGTTTTAATTTTTTGATGCTACTCAAATAAATATTTTCTTATACTTGTGTTCTATTTTCAGATAAACCATAGTAATATGACTTCTATTTCATTACTATTATTGTGTATGCATACATTATTTTTATATTTAAGTGTATGTAGGAATTTATATATTTACATGGTGTTGATATCATTAATAAATAATATGGTTATGAATAGGGGTATATTAAATGGTGGTATGTGTTTATTTATTTTAAAATTTTCATTGTTGATTTACAAAATGAGGATGATAATTCATTAAAAATCATGTTCCAGTATTCTTATTTTCTTATTTTATGATTTTATTATGATATGCTATTTTAAGAGATCCCTTGGTATGAGTTATTATGATATTTTAAATCACGATTTATGTTATTATTGTAAGGGAGATTATGTAGTTTATTTGTAGTTTCAATATTTTTATTAAAATGCTTTTTAAATCAATTTTAGTTTAATTTTTTGTTTGTATAAAGAATCAAACTATTCAAAAATAGAATATGTTTATGATAATCAAAAATATATTTTAATTATTATAAATATAAATATTTTTATTTAAATAAATTTTCATTAAGAATGCATTTATTCCATGGTTATGTGTACTACATATTTCTTATATATATATATGGTTGTAATGTCTATCTACAAGTTATAAATTTTATTATCATGTTTCAAAAAAATGATCATATAATTTCATGTAGTTTCGAAAATAAAGACGTTTCAATGCATATAATCATGGTTATCTATTATGGATAACATATAACTCTGTTTCATTTATAATAAGTACATGGTTTCAGTTAAAATTTTAATGTTTAATTCTGAAATTAATAATTACATATATTTCATTGAAAGTGTTTAATTATTAAATTTTATATTATAATTTTTTGTGTGGAATAAAATTAATTATTATTTTTATTTTAATAAGATCAAATATTTATAAGAATAGAAAAAATAAATTACATGAAAGAATTTTTGAATTCATGGACAGTACATGAAAAGGCTTATGACATGAGTTTTGGTTATAACCAAACATGAAAGTGATTTGAAATGAAAGTAATATATTTATGGATGTATATATTTATATATATAAATAATAATTTCAATGTAGTGGCATATTATAATAATTAAAAACTCTAGTGAAACTACATATATATAAGTAATGAAAGATTAATATGATCTTAGAAAAATTAGAACATGAATGTTGTAAATATGGAAGATTATTAGGGAGTGAATCCATTATTTTCTAAGTGGGTAGCCCCAAGACATCCTTCATCATTTTAAGTGGCCTCAAAAAAGTTTTTTGAGTTAAAAATATTTCATATTGTTTTAAAGAAAACATAGGTATATTTTTAAGGCAATTTTTAACAGAAGTATTATCTAAAATAATTTAGTATTTTTGAGGCATATGTGATTTGAAATGATGTCTTCAATATTTTTGTATAAAATGTATTTTTAATATTATTTTCAATATAATATTTTTATAAGGATTTATCAATGGTTTTAAAACACCTTACTGGTCATATTTAATGTTCACCCCTTATTTTAATTAATTTTCGGCGGTTTTAATAATGTTTTCAACTGAGTCTGCTTCAATTAAAGACTTTTCACATAAATGTTGTGTGTTATTTCAGTTCCTTTTTATGATAAAGGACACAACATTTAAATCTTCTATGTCCAATTGTATGTGCTTAGGGTGTTATAAATACATTTTTGTAAGATCTAATCCCTGTTGTTTTGGATCATGAATATAGATTTGATTATTAGATCTCAGTTGTGGATGATATTCATTAACAAATCACATTGTGCATGTTATGATTCATGATACTAAGGTAGGTGGTTCCCTTTGTCATGAACCAGCCTCGATACCCTAGTTATTAGGGTACTAGGGTGTTCTGGCTAGTTGGTGACAAAGTGGTATCATAGGTATATGTTTAAAAACTTTTCATAATGCTATTATGTAGTTGAGTGATCTTTTTGGGAGTTAGGAGGTACATATAATTGAATGTCTAGCAATCTCTCACCAAAATGAGCCTTAAGACACCAGGGGTGGGTTGTGAAATAAATCTTGAGGTTTTTTCTTAATTTTTCTTAATTTTTATATGTTGATAAATTGAAGTTTAAATATTTTTTTCTTGCTGTTGGGATTAAATTCCCATGTTTCTCTATTTTAGTGTTGGTCTAAGTATCCTTTATGATGTGTTCAATATTTTCTGCTGATGTTGTGTAAAATAATCCCTCTGATAAGATCTATAAATCAGATATAGGGGGAAATTTTCGGAACCAAGTCAAGAAAATAATCTCATGGGAAAGAATCTAGTTGAAGTGATTGTGCATATTATCCATGCTCTGAGACAGGAACCAATACCAGTTCCTATTCTATATCCACCAGTGGAATCTCTAGAGGGTGTTCTAAGGAATTGTTTTAAGGATATACTTCACTAGAATCCACCATAATTAAAAGGATAAGACGATCCTCAAGTGGATGAGGAATTATTTAGAATTATTGAGCATTCATTATGTTATTAGAGATATCTAAATAAATCATGTAGACATGTAGAACCATTGTGCTGGAGGGATGTATCAGAAGATGATAAGAGATGATGGTGACAAATAATAAGAATGATGAATTAGATTGGAAATACTACAAGGATATTTTAAACAACTAGTATTATCTATATTGGATAGTTTTATCAATATATATTTAGTTTTTCAAACTAGAGCAGGCTAACAAGACTTTGACCGAGTATGAAAACCATTTTACTAAAATATTTCATTTTTCACTTGAGAAAGAATCAACTGAGTATATGAAGACTTGAAATATTTTGGTGGGACTTCAATATAATATTTATTATCATATTTTCTTACCAAATATTCTTTTTTATGATGATATATTGGATTGGGTGTTGATGGTTGACATAGACTTGGCTGGTAAGTAATGGTTGATGGGGGTCCCTTTTTGTCTGAGTGGTAGTGTGAATTACTTTAAGAAAAGAGTACGTGTGATGATCCTTATAGTGCTTCTTGATAGTAGGGATTTCTTTAACCTCCAGTAGAGCTGGGAAGAAGACTTTTTTTCTTGTGTATAAAGTTTAGGATTTAGAAGAGGGTCTTTTCTATGTCACCAAAGATATGTGGCTCTTACGGATGATCATGTCACTTTCAAAATTTCTACCAGGTTTTTTCCACTCCCTATAGTGGAACTACATCTTCAAGACCTATTAAAACTATGGTTAAAGTAAATGCTTCATTGACAAAGTGTTTCTACCATAATGTATCAGGAACAAAGCATCTTCATTCCATGGGAGAGTCTCCAAAATAAGTTGATAATAGTCTAGTGGTTGTGAGAGGTACCATTACTATCGATTCATCATTAGCGACAGCTATTTTTTTATATTGGTGGATCACATTAATTTATTTTTAACTGTATTGTGAACTAGGTTAATCATCCTATCTAGATTTTATCTTATGTGACCAATATTACTTGTAAAGACCGCAAATTTCAAGGAAATGTTTTTCTTAATTTTCTTTGGAATTTTACAAGAGCGCAGCTTCAGACGGCACCTGATTCCGAGGCCCGGTGTGCCCGGAATCAATTTCCGAAGTTTGGCTCGGGTACGTTCAGTGAACGGACGAGCGTGTTTTTCTATCTTTTGAACCGGTGCCCGGAATCGAATTCTGAGGGCACCGATGAAATCGCAGCGCCGGTATTTGCTTAGAAACGCCTCTTCCGGAGTTTCTTTTGCTCAGAAGTGGTTTTTAAATTTTGGGGCTTTAAGTTAGAAATAAAATAAATTTGTGCGACAACTTTATTTTATTTCACTTAAGCTGCTTGGAAGCCACTTGAAGCCACTTAAAGGCGGCTTGATCTGAGTTGAACTGGATAGGATGCTATCCAGAAATATCCTACCCCCTTGGTAGGATATTTGTGAGGTGGGGCCCGCACGAGCCCCGCCGTTTCTTTCGCTAAGTAACGCACCCGCGAAAACCTGTCTAAGTAACTGAAAAGTCAACCGACGCATTTTCTTAAATTCTTAACAGACCATTTAATTGAGCGGTTTATTTCATGAATTAAATGGGCTGTTTCGCTCGTTGAATTAATTCAACGAACTGATGGGTCGTTACTTACGCTTTTGCGTTTGTTGGCATGTTTATAAAATAAGACCAACCTAAAAATCCTTTGAAAGGATTTGAGAGGATATTTGTTTCTTCATCTCCCCTCCTCGTGAAGAACGCGAAGAACGCGAAGAACGCGAAGAATGCGAAGAACGCCGGCGACCGGAATTCGACGACGCACACCGTGATCTGCGACGTCGACGAGCTCTACCCACGACGTTCTTCGGCGACGCCTCTTCTTCCGCGGCCGATCCTCGTTCGGCAATTAAGGTGAGAAACGAATCGTTTATTTCACCCTTTTTTTTAATTTCAATGACAACGGATTTAATTAATTAAATCCGTTTGATCTTGATCCGGAGATTGGCAACGCGACGCCGGATACCGCGATGACGCAACGATCCCCCTTCTTCCGCGACGAGCAATCCCGCGACGATCCCTCGTTCGGCAACGACAGCTGCGAGGTAAGGGTTGTTGGAATTCTTTTATTCTTTTCCCGTGTTTATTCCTTTGGAATAAAGAACCCGACCTCAGAACAATTTTAAATTATTTTAAAATTGTTGATTGGTTGCTTTTATTCCTCCCGTTGTTTATGACTAACGCGGAGGGTGCGGGTCTAACGAACAAGACCCGGCAACCCTCCGCCGATCTCTTTTGTTGTGCGGATATGGCGGACGATGACGAACCACGCGGCAGGGGCGATCTGTTGATTCCGCAGTGAAGATCGCCCCCCGGGAGGAGCAACGGCGCAGACGGGAGGCAAAACGGGCCACCGGAGCAACTCCGGCGGCCCGCGGAAGGCGGCGGCGGCGCGGGTCGCCGGCAAGGCGGTGCCGGCGACCGGAGGTGGCGGCACCCGGCGCGCCGTCGTGGAGAAGATCCGCCGCGGCTGAAGCCGCGGCGGCGGCGGCCGGTTCCGCGGCCGCTCGGCCGAAGCCGAGCCGGCCGGTCCGGTCGGCCGGGCCGCGCCCCGGCCGGACCGGACCCGGCCGAGCCGGGTCGGGCCGACCCGGTTCGGCCGACCCAGGGAGGGGTTCGGGCCGGGTCGCCCTGGGCCCAGAACCCCCGTTTTCGGGCCTTCTTCGGTCTTTTGCCCATATCTTGGGCCTGAGACCTCAGATTGGCGAACCGTCAGCGGCTACGCGATCCTTGGATCGAGACGGTCGTTTCGGTATATTATACTCAAGGTTTCGGAAGACTTTGGGTTCGGCCGGGTTGGATCGTACACGAAACCAACCGGGCCCTCGGAGCGGAAACGCTCATAACTTGAGCTACGGACGTCCGATCGACGTACCGTCGGCTGTGGTAGTTTCCTCTAAGTGAGACGGAACTTTTGGCATACTCCGCCCGAGGATCGGATACAGGCGGAGTACGGTCGGGTTGGTTTTGCACTAAAAAACCAACCGGGCCCCTGGGACGAAAATGCCAATAACTCTCAGACTGGGCGTCCGATTGACGCGCCGTCTGTTGCGTTGAGATCCTGTTGTCGATACGGAACTTTTGGATACATCAACTTCGGACTACGTGTCAGTTGATGTATCAGCCTCTCGGCTTGTGGAGCGGACCCTCCTAAACGAGCTCGCTATGTGCGGGAACCCTAGCGCTGGCTGTGACTTCGACGACAGAGCAGAGATCCTCCGTGGACTGCGACGACGGCAGAGCAGAGATCCTCAGTGGACTGCGACGACGGCAGAGCAGAGATCCTTCGTGGAATGCGGCGACGACTGTGCAGAGATCCTCAGTGGACTGCATCGACTACTGCACTCAGCGATCCTATGTGGGTCCTTACTACCGGTTCTGTGTGAGCCACTGCCTACAGGTTCTGTGTGAGCCCGATCCTACGTGGGTCTTTTGCGGGGGTTAGTACCTATCGATCCTTCGTGGGTCCGACGACTTAGATGGATCAGTGATCATCTTTGACGTCATCTGAAAAAGTATACCTGGTTGAGCTGAATCTTATGTTACTCTCCTTTGTGGTTTGTGTTGAACTATCCTTTGTGGATTTACTGTTTACTCTCCTTGTGGATTTGAGTCGTGCTTTCCTTTGTGGATTGAGTTGTTCTTGAGCTCGTGAGCAGAGCTAGAATTGGGGACTTAGGTATATGTATGGGCATATACCTAAGTCGAGTCAGATGTTACTTCGTGATTGTATCTTTCTTTTGTGCTATATCCTTTGTGGATTTCGGGAGACCTTCGGGGGTCTCGGGGTCCTTACTGAGTAGTTATACTCACCCCTGCACGGGCTATGCCCGTAACTTGTTGTGTTGGATGCAGACGACGGACAGCGCTGGTCACGGTTGGGGCGTGGAGCAGGACGGTACCTGGAGGTGGACCGCTGGACGGGACGTGCTCGGAGCGGACGTGGGACCCGAGGAGCCTGGAGGCTATCTGTACCCACCCTTCAGGTGGGATTGCCAGTGGACGACACGAGGCCGCCGTCTTTTCTTCAGTTGTTGTTCTTTACTTTTCAGTTGTACTTTCAGTTGGGCTTGTATTCCGGCCCCCTTTACTTTTCTGCACTTTACTTTCCGCTTGCTGACTCTGTGGTGGTTGTTACTTATAAAGGCAATGCCTTCCCTGTTTACCGGGATTTTACGCCTTGGTGCTAGTCGCCAGCCCCTGGCCTATGGAAGGCGGGCTTGGGGTAGTCACGGCACGGGCCCCGAGGTCGGGTCGTGACAAATTGGTATCAGAGGCGGTCGGTTCTACCACAGACTCTGATCATCTTTTCTTTCTATATGAAGCAATAGTGTTTAGTGTATTGAGTGTGGTTATCAGTTCAGGGAGCCCAGTGTTGGTGCGGCGGCCGACGTATCCGTACACCAGGACCCTGACTCCTGATTTCCGACTTAATGCATGAAAACATTGATTGCGTGTGTGTTTCAAGTCTTCTTTGTGATTACTTGTGTCAGCTCACCGAGTATACTGATCTGCTTCATGAAAGTCTCAAGTTTTCCTTGTGATTACTTGTGCCAGCTCACCAGGTATACTGTTCTGACTGTGGTGCTCTTGTTCTCATTTTCAGGATGGCCCCGCGACGACAGCCAGCTAGGGTTCCGAGTGTAGGGCGCGACGGCAGCCCACCGAGCGACGAGGCCTCGGTGCAGGGCCGTTTTCCAGCAGTGGCACCGGCGGTAGCCTTACCCACCGAGCCACCGATGCTACCAGTACCAGACGCTGATGATGCACGTCGCCTCAGGGCACTGCATGAGTTTCAGAGCCAGCGACCGCCCAGGTTTCGCGGTGAGGCGGACCCCCAGGCCGCCGAGGACTGGCTAGAGGCGGTGGTGCGGATCTTTAGGCTAGTGAGGACACCAGCGGATCTCATGGTGATTCTCGCGGCGAGCCTCCTGCAGGCGGCGGCAGGACGATGGTGGAGCTTGATGCTCCAGGTTCACGATGAGGCATCCTTGCTCTGGACGGACTTCGAGAGTCTCTTCCACTCTGAGTTCGTCCCGGCCACCCTCCGAGCGGTGCGCATCCAGGAGCTTCTCCAGCTGCGCCAGGGCAGCATGACGGTCGCTCAGTACGCGGCGAGGTTCACTGACCTATCTCGCTACTCGACCGACATGGTACGGGACCCCTTCTTCCGGGCCCGGACCTTCGAGCAGGGCTTGCGACAGGAGATTCGGGCGTCGCTGATCTCCCTCAGCATTCCGACCCAGGCGGGAGTGCTGGAGCGAGCCCTCCTGATCGAGAGCTTCCTGGCAGAGCCTTCTCCAGCGGCGAGACCTAGCGCAGGGCGGCAGGTAGCTGAGTCTTCGGCAGCAGGTAGCCGACGGATGACTCTCGGGTCCAGGCAGACCAGACCCCCACGCAGACGGCCTCAGGACACCGGCTCAGCAGTGCGAGGCACACAGCGGAGTGCCAGCCTTCCGAGAGGCAGGCTGTGCTACTCCTGCGGCGGGCAGGGTCACATGGCTCGTGACTGCCCGACTCGCCGATCAGAGGAGCAGCAGACGGTGGAGGGGCCACCCAGGCAGAGGGAGAGGGTCGACCGTGGCGGTCCGCAGGGAGGAGGCGGACGAGGCAGAGGAGCTGGCCGAGCAGCGGGTGGTGGGCGACGCTTCCAGGCTCTACCCCCACCACCACCAGGAGGGCCACCTCGACCACAGGGAGCTGGCGGGCAGGGACAGGCCCAGCTCCAGGCAGTGGAGGCCTACGACCCCGACATGCCAGAGATGATTCGAGGTACGATCTGTGTCTATTCCACCCTTGCTGCAGTACTTATAGACACAGGAGCGAGTCACTCTTTCATAGCCTCTGCCCTTGTTCGGAGCTCGGAGATTCCGACTGAGCCGTTGGCTCGATCCTTACGGCTAGAGACTCCTACGGGAGCAGACTCGACGATTACGCACTGGTGCCGGCAGTGTGAGATTACTCTAGGAGGCGAGAGCTTCGGCAGGGATCTCCTTGTAGCGGCGTCGAGGCCTTACGACGTCATCTTGGGCATGGATTGGCTATCCACGGTTCATGCCCAGATCGACTGTTTTAGGCGCAAGGTGCGATGTGTTCGCACCGACGGGAGCAGGTTTTCCTTCACCGGCGAGAAGGGAACCTTTGCAGCACAGGATGGACTTCCGCGGAGGAGAGTGCAGCCCATCTCTCATCAGTTGGCTAGCCTCATCCTAGGAGCAGTGGACGTGCGGAGTCCAGCTTTTCCTGTAGTGGTGGACCAGTACGTGGACGTCTTTCCCGATGACGTTCCAGGGCTACCACCTCGTAGAGAGGTAGACTTTCACATCGACTTGTACCCCGGGACAGCCCCGATATCTACTCCAGCATATCGGATGGCCCCCGCCGAGCTTCGGGAGCTGTGGGTACAGTTGGAGGACTTGCAGAGCAAGGGGTTTATCCGACCCAGTGTTTCACCCTGGGCTTCCCCGATTTTGTTCGCCAAGAAGGCGGACGGGAGCTTGCGACTGTGTGTCGACTATCGTCGCCTGAACCAGGTGACAGTGAGGAACAAGTATCCGCTGCCACGGATTGATGACCTCTTCGATCAGCTCAGGGGAGCACGGTGGTTCTCGAAGATAGACCTCCGGTCAGGCTATCATCAGCTCAGAGTTCGAGACGAGGACGTGCAGAAGAGGGCCTTCAGGTGTCGGTATGGCCATTATGAGTTCTTGGTTATGCCGTTCGGCGTAACCAATGCTCCAGCAGTGTTCATGAGCCTCATGAACAGGATCTTCCAGCCATACCTCGACCGATTTGTCGTGGTCTTCATTGACGACATTTTGGTATACTCGACGGCTGAGGAGGAGAATGCCTACCACCTGCGAGTTGTGGTAGACACACTCCGAGAGCACCAGCTTTATGGCAAGCTCTCAAAGTGCCAGTTCTGGTTACGTGAGGTCCATTTCTTGGGGCACGTCATCTCTGAGGCGGGAGTTGCAGTGGATCCCGCGAAGATCGAGGCAGTGCTAGCTTGGGAGCCACCCAGGAGCGTGACAGAGGTGCGGAGCTTCTTGGGCCTAGCCGGATACTATCAGAGATTCGTTCCAGACTTCTCCAGAGTTGCGGCACCACTCTCTGCGTTGACGAAGAAGGGGAAACCCTTCGTGTGGTCAGACAGATGTCAGCAGAGCTTCCAGGAGCTGAGACAAAGATTGACCAGCGCACCTATCTTGAGGTTTCCTGAGGAGGGAGTTGGATACGTAGTTTACTGTGATGCATCAGGGACTGGACTCGGGTGCGTCCTGATGCAGGAGCAGGCCGTGATCGCCTACGGATCACGTCAGTTGAGGCCGCATGAGCAGAACTACGCCACTCATGACCTGGAGTTAGCAGCAGTAGTCTTCGCTCTGAAGACTTGGCGGCATTATCTGATGGGCGAGCGCTTCACAGTCTTTTCTGACCACCAGAGTCTCAGGTATATCTTCTCTCAGAAGGACCTGAACCTGAGACAGCGGAGATGGCTTGAGTTCCCCCAGGACTATGACTTTGAGATAGTCTATACTCCTGGGAAGGGGAACGTGGTAGCCGATGCCCTCAGCAGGAGGACGGGCATTCAGCTACTTGAGGAGGCGACGAAGCAGCTAGCCTCCTTACAGATATCCTTTGTGGATAGAGACGGAGCAGCCTTTCTTCAGTCTCTCACAGTCTCTCCTCCACTTCTACAGCGGGTCAGAGAGGCTCAGCGTGAGGACGCTGACTGTGAGACCCGGCGTGCACTGATATCCTCAGGTCAGGCGCCTGATGGTTTCTCCCTTGGAGCAGAGCACGACATCCTTTACAGAGGACGTACCTTCGTACCAGTCGCTTTACGAGAGGAGGTGCTGAGAGAGTTTCACACTTCTCCCTTGGCGGTGCATCTCGGAGTGGCGAAGATGTACCAGGATCTCAGACGACAGCACTGGTGGCCGGGCATGAAGAAAGCTGTGGCAGAGTTCGTTTCACGATGCCTCACCTGCCAGCAGGTGAAGGCAGAGCATCAGGTACCAGCAGGCTTGGTACAGCCCTTGGAGGTCCCGGAGTGGAAGTGGGATGGCATATCTATGGACGTCTTGAATGGAATTCCACGCACTTCCAGAGGTCACGACTCCATTTGGGTGATTGTCGACCGACTCACCAAGTCGGCACACTTCTTACCCATCAGAGAGCAGGGCTCAGTAGAGAGTTTGGGACGTCTTTACGTCCAGGAGATCATACGGCTTCACGGGGTGCCATCATCTATCGTCTCCGATCGAGATGCTCGTTTCACTTCCCGGCTTTGGAAGGGGTTGCAGGAGGCGTTCGGGACGCGGCTCCATCTGAGCACAGCCTTCCACCCTCAGACGGATGGTCAGACGGAGAGGACCATACAGACACTCGAGGACATGCTCCGTGCATGTGTTCTCGACTTTGGTCGCAGCTGGGGGGACCACCTACCCTTGGTGGAGTTCGCGTACAACAACAGCTACCACTCCACCATCGGGATGGCACCATACGAGGCGTTTTACGGCAGACCCTGCAGATCACCGTTGTGCTGGACAGACCCTGGGGAGTCAGTACTCGTGGGACCAGAGATGGTCCGAGCCACGACAGAGAAGATCCAGATCATCCAGGAGAGGATGAGGACAGCTCAGAGCCGGCAGAAGTCATATGCTGACAGGAGGCGGAGGCCACTGGAGTTCGAGGATGGCGACCACGTCTTTTTGCGTGTCTCACCTCGACGTGGTTTACGGAGATTTGGCCGAGGCGGCAAGTTGTCTCCACGCTTCATCGGGCCTTTCCAGGTCCTCAGCAGGGTAGGAGAGGTGGCTTATCGCCTGGCTCTACCACCTCAGTTGCACCGGGTGCACGACGTCTTCCACGTGTCTCAGCTGAGGAGATACATGCACGACCCGACGCACATCATCGACTTTGGGGAGCTGGACGTGGACGATGGGGCGACTTTTGCGGAGGTCCCAGTGGAGATCGAGGATCGACAGGAGCGGGTCCTACGTGGGCGGTCGATTCCTCTTGTGCGCGTCAGATGGCAGCACGGGAACCTCCAGGAGAGCACTTGGGAGCGGGAGGCTCAGATGCGTGCTCAGTACCCCCATTTGTTCCCCTAGTTTTTGATGTATCTTTACGGGGACGTAAAGCCCTGAGGTGGGAGTAATGTAAAGACCCGCAAATTTCAAGGAAATTTTTTTCTTAATTTTCTTTGGAATTTTACAAGAGCGCAGCTTCAGACGGCACCTGATTCCGAGGCCCGGTGTGCCCGGAAACAATTTCCGAAGTTTGGCTCAGGTACGTTCAGTGAACGGACGAGCGGGTTTTTCTATCTTCTGAACCGGTGCCCGGAATCGAATTCTGAGGGCACCGATGAAATCGCAGCGCCGATATTTGCTTAGAAACGCCTCTTCCGGAGTTGCGTTTGCTCAGACGTGGTTTTTAAATTTTGGGGCTTTATGTCAGAAATAAAATAAATTTGTGCGACAACTTTATTTTATTTCACTTAAGCTGCTTGGAAGCCACTTGAAGCCACTTAAAGGCGGCTTGATCTGAGTTGAACTGGATAGGATGCTATCCATAAATATCCTACCCCCTTGGTAGGATATTTGTGAGGTGGGGCCCGCACGAGCCCCGCCGTTTCTTTCGCTAAGTAACGCACCCGCGAAAACCCGTCTAAGTAACTGAAAAGTCAACCGACGCGTTTTCTTAAATTCTTAACAGACCATTTAATTGAGCGGTTTATTTCGTGAATTAAATGGGCTGTTTCGCTCGTTGAATTAATTCAACGAACTGATGGGTCGTTACTTACGCTTTTGCGTTTGTTGTCATGTTTATAAAATAAGACCAACCTAAAAATCCTTTGAAAGGATTTGAGAGGATCTTTGTTTCTTCATCTCCCCTCCTCGCGAAGAACGCGAAGAACGCGAAGAACGCGAAGAACGCAAAGAACGCCGGCGACCGGAATTCGACGACGCACACCGTGATCTGCGACGTCGACGAGATCTACCCGCGACGTTCTTCGGCGACGCCTCTTCTTCCGCGGCCGATCCTCGTTCGGCAATTAAGGTGAGAAACGAATCGTTTATTTCACCTTTTTTTTTAATTTCAATGACAACGGATTTAATTAATTAAATCCGTTTGATCTTGATCCGGAGATTGGAAACGCGACGCCGGATACCGCGACGATGCAACGATCCCCCTTCTTCCGCGACGAGCAATCCCGCGACGATCCCTCGTTCGGCAACGACAGCTGCTAGGTAAGGGTTGTTGGAATTCTTTTATTCTTTTCCCGTGTTTATTCCTTTGGAATAAAGAACCCGACCTCAGAACAATATTAAATTATTTTAAAATTGTTGATTGGTTTCTTTTATTCCTCCCGTTGTTTATGACTAACGCGGAGGGTGCGGGTCTAACGAACAAGACCCGGCAACCCTCCGCCGATCTCTTTTGTTGTGCGGATATGGCGGACGACGACGAACCGCGCGGCAGGGGCGATCTGTTGATTCCGCAGTGAAGATCGGCCCCCGGGAGGAGCAACGGCGCAGACGGGAGGCAAAACGGGCCACCGGAGCAACTCCGGCGGCCCGCGGAAGGCGGCGGCGGCGCGGGTCGCCGGCAAGGCGGCGCCAGCGACCAGAGGCGGCGGCGCCAGCGACCGGAGGCGGCGGCGCCAGCGACCGGAGGCGGCGGCGCCCGGCGCGCCGCCGTGGAGAAGATCCGCCACGGCGGAAGCCGCGGTGGCGGCGGCCGGTTCCGCGGCCGCGCGGAACCGGGGAGGGACGCGGCGGCCCGGCCACGTCCGCGTGACAGGCGGCCCCCGCGGGGCCGCGTTTTCCTCCAAGCCGCGGGTCAAACCCGCGGCGGCGGCTCCTTCGGCCGCTCGGCCGAAGCCGAGCCGGCCGGTCCGGTCGGCCGGGCCGCGCCCAGGCCGACCCGGTTTGGGCCGACCCGGTTCGGCTGACCCAGGGGGGGTTCGGGCCGGGTCGCCCCGGGCCCAGAACCCCCGTTTTCGGGCCTTCTTCGGTCTTTTGCCCATATCTTGGGCCTGAGACCTCCGATTGACGAACCGTCAGCGGCTACACGATCCTTGGATCGAGACGGTCGTTTCGGTATATTATACTCAAGGTTTCGAAAGACTTTGGGTTCGGCCGGGTTGGATCGTACACGAAACCAACCGGGCCCTCGGAGCGGAAACGCTCATAACTTGAGCTACGGACGTCCGATCGACGTACCGTTGGCTGTGGTAGTTTCCTCTAAGTGAGACGGAACTTTTGGCATACTCCGCCCGAGGATCGGATACAGGCGGAGTACGGTCGGGTTGGTTTTGCTCTAAAAAACCAACCGGGCCCCTGGGACGAAAATGCCAATAACTCTCAGACCGGGCGTCCGATTGACGCGCCGTCTGTTGCGTTGAGATCCTGTTGTCGATACGGAACTTTTGGATACATCAACTTCGGACTACGTGTCAGTTGATGTATCAGCCTCTCGGCTCGTGGAGCGGACCCTCCTAAACGAGCTCGCTATGTGCGGGAACCCTAGCGCTGGCTGTGACTTCGACGACAGAGCAGAGATCCTCCGTGGACTGCAACGACGGCAGAGCAGAGATCCTCAGTGGACTGCGACGACGGCAGAGCAGAGATCCTTCGTGGACTGCGGCGATGACTGTGCAGAGATCCTCAGTGGACTGCGTCGACTACTGCACTCAGCGATCCTATGTGGGTCCTTACTACCGGTTCTGTGTGAGCCACTGCCTACAGGTTCTGTGTGAGCCCGATCCTACGTGGGTCATTTGCGGGGGTTAGTACCTATCGATCCTTCGTGGGTCCGACGACTTAGATGGATCAGTGATCATCTTTGACGTCATCTGAAAAAGTATACCTGGTTGAGCTGAATCTTATGTTACTCTCCTTTGTGGTTTGTGTTGAACTATCCTTTGTGGATTTACTGTTTACTCTCCTTGTGGATTTGAGTCTTGCTTTCCTTTGTGGATTGAGTTGTTCTTGAGCTCGTGAGCAGAGCTAGAATTGGGGACTTAGGTATATGTATGGGCATATACCTAAGTTGAGTCAGATGTTACTTCGTGATTGCATCTTTCTTTTGTGCTATATCCTTTGTGGATTTCGGGAGACCTTCGGGGGTCTCGGGGTCCTTACTGAGTAGTTATACTCACCCCTGCACGGGCTATGCCCGTAACTTGTTGTGTTGGATGCAGACGACGGACAGCGCTGATCACGGTTGGGGCGTGGAGCAGGACGATACCTGGAGGTGGACCGCTGGACGGGACGTGCTCGGAGCGGACGTGGGACCCGAGGAGCCTGGAGGCTATCTGTACCCACCCTTCAGGTGGGATTGCCAGTGGACGACACGAGGCCGCTGTCTTTTCATCAGTTGCTGTTCTTTACTTTTCAGTTGTACTTTCAGTTGGGCTTGTATTCCGGCCCCCTTTACTTTTCTGCACTTTACTTTCCGCTTGCTGACTCTGTGGTGGTTGTTACTTATAAAGGCAATGCCTTCCCTGTTTACCGGGATTTTACGCCTTGGTGCTAGTCGCCAGCCCCTGGCCTATGGAAGGCGGGCTTGGGGTAGTCACGGCACGGGCCCTGAGGTCGGGTCGTGACATTACTATACCACAAGGAATTAATAGAGAGAAGGGTATCTATAGTCTTATTTGTCTATTATCATTGTCAGACATTGAGCTTTCATAGAGTGTTTTGGTTGTCAAATTAAAACCTATTAAATAAATATTTTGTATGAGTTCGATCATTATTAATAAAGCAACTATTGATTTTTTTCATTGATGTGTTCACCAAAATCAATAGGTCTTCCCACGTCGTTCAATGAGAATGAGACCCATGGTTGAGTAAAGACACCACTTCTTATGCAGAGTTAGGTAATGTAATATCATTTTTTACTTTTGATATGGAGTGAGAATATTTTTGTGGTGATATACCTTTAGTTTTCGTCATGTTTTCTTACATGTTCCATTCCTAATTATCTATTTTCCTATTATAAGGGAGGTATAGTTTTCTATGGATTCAGTTTTGGGTAGTCTTCCAATATCTATTTTTTCTTAGTGAATGTCTCAATATGAAATGAAGGAGTTGAAGAGTTAGTTGAATGATCTTTTAGAGAGAGGATTTATATGCACAACTGTATTGCCTTGGACATTTAGAGTTCTCTTTTCTATGAATGTTTATTTTCCACTATACCTTTGTGTTGATTATATAAAACTCAATTGATTATCATTAAGGAAAATATCAATTTCCAGAGATGGGTGATTTATTTAAATAGTTGAAAGGGGGGAATTTTTCCTCAAATAATAATCTTTGATATAATTAACATCGGTTGAGAGAAAAATAATATTTCATTTAGAAAACCTCATCTTGAGGAAAGTATGAACATTATGAGTTCATTGTCATTCCTTTATAAATTACCAATTCTCCTATAACCTTTATTGCTTTAATGATTATTATTTTCATCAGTATCGTGATACCATTGTGGCATTCCATGTTGATTAATTCCTTACTTACTATATATTTGAGGATGATCATGTGCATCATCAGAGATAAGTTTGAGAATTTTTCTGAAATCTCATAGTTTGTTCCAAAATTTCAAAATGTGATTTCTAGTTTTGATATGTGAATTTCTTGGGGAACATGGTGTTTGAAATTGGTATTTGAGTTGATCCTAAAAAAAAGAATGCAGTTATGACATGGGAACAAAAATGAAATTATTTCAAGATTCAGAGATTCTTGTATTTTTATGGATACTATCATCAGATGGAAAGGACTTCTCTAAGATGAACTATACTATGACATATCTAACTTAGAAGGGAGTGATATTTTCTATGGATTGGAAATTTAAGAGTTATTTTGTGGACATGAAACATATTTTTGAAAACTTCACTGATGGTTAAACATCCAGAGACTGAGATGGACAATGTAGTATTCAGTGATACTTCAATTTTAGTTTTGGGATGCATTATTATCCAGAGTGATCGTGTAAATACTTATGGTTATTGTAAGTTATTCCAAATGAGAAAATTTACCAGTCCCATGACCTTGAACTTACAGTTATGATGCATGCACTTATGATTTGGAAGAATTAACTTTACCAAGATAGGTTTGTCATGCATTCTAAAAAATGAATATTGATTTATATCCTCACCAAAAAAATTTAAATATGTTCTAGAGTCGTTGGGATTAATACATGAAATCTACTGAGTTTGACATTTCCTATACCCTATGGGAAGAGAATGATTTCACAGATTCCTTGAGTAAAAAACATCCAACCGAGGCTCTTAAATAATCAAGAAAATAGTGGACCTTGTTGGTTCATTTTTCATAGTTTCACATTATAATTCTGGAATAAGGAACTTATTTTTTCACGGATAGTCTTCAGTCGACCACCTATCTTCTTGAGATGATTCTTTAAGAGTAGCATCTTGATAATGAATTTCTTAGCATTAGAGAATCCATTTATAGTGGGGAGGATATTAAGGACTGGTAATTCTTCACAGAGGGAAATCTATATTATTAGAATCATTTTTATACCCTTTTTGGTTAATAAATATATTATTGTGGATTTTCATAACTCCCAGGGGGAAGTGCACCCAGGAACCCTGAAGAGTCTCTATGACATGCAATGAATATTATGGATTCTAATTATGAGATGTGACATTGTTGATTTTCTTTCTCATTGTTATATATGCCAACAGGTCAAGGATGAGTACAAGATAACATCAGATTTACTTCAGACATTTTAAATATCTACATGGAAGTGGGATGAGATATTTATGGACTTTGTAGTAGGGTTTCCATATACCCCGAGAAAGAACAATAAAATATGAGTTGTGATTTATATGCTGACTAAATGAAATCACTTTATATCCATTGATGATTCAAAAAATGTTAATGTGTCTAGAAATCTTTAAATGAAAGATAACATTAATTTTCATGGGGTTTCATATGATATAGTCTGAGATAGGGATCCTCGGTTGACTTCCCACTTTCTTATATGCATTCTGTAAGCCGTGAGATCACATGTCCAATTTGAGGATAACATAACATTCACAATTGGATGCCTAGATAGAACGAGCTGTACATATTAATGATTATATTCTCTAATCCAAGGTTGTTAACAATGTTAGGGCTGGGGATGGTCATCTGGGGATAGTTGAGTTTTATTATAATAATAGATACCAGTTCGCAACTAGAAAAGATCATTTTGGGGCCTTGTATTCTTATCCTTATAAATCTACATTATGTTGGTAGGCGGTTGGTGAAAGTTCCTTGGTTTGATTGATCTTGATTCAAGAGATGATAGTAATTCTCTAGTTGATTAATCTGATAATTTTTCAAGCATATGATTAAATCATATTATGGTTGTTTTTAGAGACCGTTCAAATTTTCAATTGGTTATTACGTGTTCATGAATGTTTCACTGGGATTGGGTCATCAACTGCTTGGGAGGAAAGGGAACTTGCTTCTTGTTTTATGGGGCCTTTTTTGGTTGTTGAAATGATAGGGAAACTGACTTACCATTTGGTACTTCCTATATAGGTTTTGTCAATACATAACTTTTTTCCGGTACCATAGTTCGAAAAGTATATACAGGATCCATCTCATGTATTGACCATGAGTGATCGTGATGTGGGGAAGATTTATCCATGACTTAAAATCAAGACCGAATGGTTGATTCTGAAAACAAGGTACTTATTGGGAGTAAAATACCTCTGTTTTGAGTTCTATGGCATCACAATTCTCATACTCATGAGTTGGGGGGGGGAGGGATGCACTGACGAGAGAGAAGTAGCGTCATCATTTTGTCATAGAAGATTCTTAGAAGGGTTTATAGGGATAAAAATATTACGTGGTAGCGAGGTTCTGAAATTCTATTTCTATTTTCATATATTATTGAACACATATTTTTGTTCAATATTTGGTTTGGGTTCATCTCGGGTTGTTTAAGGAGCGAATTTAGAAAATTATAATGTTTATGGGTTGTGCACATTTGACACTGGATTTTCTCAAACCATGCACCATTTCAGAAGAAACTGAAAAAACCCCAAAAGTGGGTGCTTTCATGAATAATTAATGGATTAATAAAATTTTACCTCTTATAATAGAAACTATTCACCTTGGTAAGAAGGGGTGCACAAATATGATGCATGGTTTGTCTAAACATGTGGACTGGCCCAAAAAACTGTGCGTATGAGATTTAATTAATCCAAAAACTAATTTCTAAATTTATAAATCATCATTTTAATTTCCAAAAAATCCTGTATGACCCTAATACTATAACTTATTCCTTGGAGGATCCCAATATTTGAATTGGACCCCTCTACACCCATTCATAAGTGAATCTAATCAAGGAAAATGATGCTTGATCTCTTCCAGGTATGTTTCCTCTTACCATTTTCTATCTCTAAATCTCTCATATATCTCCTCCATAGGTTTTATTTGATCTCCATATTGTTAGAGGATATAATCCCCATTGTATACAATATTATATCTCCACCTATTATGCATAACATCGACATCTGTCACATTTATAATAAATTCGTGGTTTCAAGTAAAAATTTAAAGTTTAATTCTGTAATTAATAAGTACAAAGATTTCATTGAAAGTGTTTAATTTTAAATTTTTTTATAATTGTAGGCGTGGAACATAATTAATTGTTATGGTTATTTTTAGAAGATCAGTTTTTTTTAAGAATAGAAAAAATTAATTACATCAAAGAATTTTGAATGCATGGACAGTACCTGAAAAAGCTTATGAAATGAGTTTTGGTTATAACCAAACATGCAAGTGATATGAAATTAACTTAATATATTTATTCATGTATATATTTATATATAAAAATAATAATTTCAATGTAGTTTCATTTTTTGAAAATTAAAAACTCTAGTGAAACTATATGTATATAAGTAAAGAAAGATTAAAATGTTTTTAGAAAAAGTAGAACATGATTTTTGTAAATATAGAAGGTTATTGGGGAGTGAACCCATCCATTGCTATGTGGGTATTACCAAGATAACCTTAATCATTTCATGTTGCCTCAAAACACTGTTTTGATTTCAAAATCATTCATATTTTTTTCATAAAACACAAGTATATTTTTAAGGAAATTTTGAACTTTTGTATTTTCTAAAATTAAATATTATTTTTAAGGCATAATTAATTTCAAATGATGTTTTCAAAATTTATTTCTAAAATTTATTTTCAAAATTATTATCAAAATAATATTTTTAAAATTATTTATCAATGGTATTAAAACCTGTTATTGGGTATATTTAATGTTTTCTCCTTATCTTAATTTACTTTCTACAGGTTTAATAGTGTTTTTGGCGGCGTCCAATTCGATTAATAAGTTTTCACTTAAAACCTTTTCTTTAATTTGGTAACGTTTTACTATGTCGAATATCATGTATCAAATTCTCTAGATCCTTGACTAGTAAAATTTTCATGTATATAATAAATGTTGTTTGTTATTTCAGTTACTTTTAATAAAAAAGGACACAACATTTATAATGTGTTGAGTCCAGTTGTACGAGATTAGGGTGTTACAAATATCTTTTTGTAGGATCTAATCACTGTTGTTCTAGATCATGAATATATATTTGATTCTTAGATACCCATTTTGGATGATAATCATTATGGAATCCCATTTTGCAAGATATGTTTCATGATCCTATGGTAGGTGGTTCCCTTTGTCATGAAGGACCCTCGACACCCTAGTTATCAGGGTACCAGGGTGTTTGGGACAGTTTTTGACAAAGTAATATCATAAGTACCTGTTAAGAATCTTTTCATGATGCTAGTATGTAACACCCCAAGATTTCATAGTGTGTTATTTCTTCAAAATAATTCAATAACTTGCACTACAAGCAACACCGAGTTCAATTGCACCATGAATTACCAAAAAACAGCCATTAAAAGAGGTCATGAATTGCATTAACTACATTTTTAACTTTATATAATCCTTATAATTTTAGAATCCATATTATGAGTTTCTTAGTCATAATGCAAGAACAGATTCATTTTCTGTATTGCACTTTTATCAACTTTTGATAGTGAAACCTTTTTAAATACAATATTTTAAACTTTTTGACTAAATGGAGACATCAAAAAAATTTAAAATGAAACATCCCAAGCTTCCACGGTACGCTTTCCTTTGAATAAAACAGTAGCGTGTGTTGTACGCAACGTCGAGTTTTAACACACACCACAACCGATCAAACTAGCCGTTATGAATAGTAATACCTACTTTTTGAAATTATATATATTTTATATTTGAAAATGGACTTCATTTTTGGATTCGGAATATCGAATTTAGCCTAAGGTGAAATTTTGGTACATTTCGGATAACTTTCATATTTTGATGAATAGTGAAAATTACTAAATTTTAATTAAAAACAACTTTTTTAATCAAAATAATTAATAGTGATAAATTATGAATTTGAGTGGTTTTAAAGTATATTTAGAATATATTTTTACCGTTTAATATAATGTTGGTCATTGGACATAATTTTACAATTAAACCGAACATAAACAAGTGTCAATCTTTTGATAGTTATTACCTCTTAAAAACACGCTTTTTGTTTTGACAGCGGAAATTAATTTTAAATTAATTTCTGCCACTTCTGTGTTTTGAATTTAGAAAAATGGATTCCATATTTGGAATCAGGATGTACAAATTGTGTAAATAGGTAACTTTTATTTTTAGACATTTTGAATAATTACTGTGGTAAATATTTTATTTACCATGGTTAAGGGTAAATCCGGTAAATAAGGGTTAAAAAATAATATTATAATAATACAAAATTACCCTAAAACGTGTCCTAACCTTATTGGTGGACACATACCCGACCATGAGCATCCTTGGGTCAATTTGGGGACCCCTTGGAGCCACTTGTATGTGGTAGGGACACTTTATATTAATAAAGTTAAAATAAAAATAAAAATGGCATAAGATTACATCTTTTAGAAGAACAATTTTTACATAGGGTTATACATGTTGGATTTTCGATTATAAATATTCATTAGAAAGATAAAACGATTTCCTACATAATGATATTTTATTTATAATTTTTAGACATCAAATAATTGAAATTATTAATGACACAATAATGATGCAATGTTTACCTCATTAATAAATCATTTAAATAAATAAGATTATAATGATTAAAATATTATCTAAAACCTGTCCAATTCTTATTGGTTGATGTTATTTAGAATATGAGTCATCTTATCTTCGACCGCAATGATTTTTGGACCATTATAAACTGAATATAATTATATTATAAAGTAATACTTTCACTCTTTCCTAAAGAGCCCCTCTTCTCCCTTATAAAAGGAGACCACTTCTACTCATTCCTCACACCTCTCAAGCCACTTGGCTCGTCCAAAATCTGCCCAACTAAGCTCCCCACACCCCTCTCCTCCTCCTTGAAGCTTCCCCTTAGGCAGAAAGCACTTCAAGAAGTCCTTTGGTTCCAACCAAAGTGAGTTACCTAAATTAAAGGTAACGATTTCTCTTAAATTATTTTCATTTATTTTGCTTCTTCAACCCCCAAAATCTTTTTATTTCCTTTCTTTTGTAACAACAAAAGTATCCTCAATATACTAGGATGTTGTTATAAGAAGGATTCAAACTACACATACACACAACTCCATCTAATGGATGATAAACATAATGTTTCTGTGGATGGCAAACTAACGCCTCACGAAACGATGATTGTTCAAATACATCTTACCGCCTCTCATGGTGGCCATTATGATGGCACTGTAATTAAATATGATATTAATGATATATATTTTATATATAAGCTTCTGTAATTCCATTTTATTTCATACCATTATTCGTTTCATGTTGTATATATATACGATAATTTCATTTGAGGAAGTGTGGACTACCGCCCCCTTAAAATGATATGACTCGTTCATACCACACATGGAACGTATAAAGGATGGTGTTAATGAACTTAAGTAACATGTATAAAATATTATATTATACTGGAATAGTAATATACCTATGTATCATTTGTATTCGATTCTTTTAAAATAAAAATTAAATGGAAGTAGCGTTCGTGCGTACGTACGGACTACCGTCTCCACGAATGCGATGAGATTCATTCTCCATCGTATCCATTCAAGTATAATTATCATTTGATGATTTAAAAATGATGTTTAAGGACTTGATACCATTCTGGATTTGAATAATATACAACTTATCCTTTACAAACATGTCTTACGTAACAAAACATACAAAAGCAAACAAGTAAGTTCACACCCGAAACAGCGATAATAATAAGATATTATTATCAAATCAATATTAAAAGATCATATATGATATAATATTAATGTATATTATTCTTGTATAATTTAATAACAATTATTTCACCATTATACAGGAGGTTAACCTACCCCAACCAAGGAAAAGTACAAGGTAAGGGTTTATTTCACAATCTCTTCATTATCCGAGGTTGTTTATACGTAATAATCTACTGGGATATCTTTATCATCCACATCCATGTTTCTTAAAAATGTATTTCAAAACAATTTTACTATTTACAAGAATATGGGTTAAAGTCATTTATACCCTTGTTTGACTTTTTATAAGAGGTTTATAAAGGAATCTTTCCGTCGTTTTCAAAACAAGGTCCTTTTTAACCTTTTCGACAGAATTGATGTAAGAATGTTTTTTTAACTTATACGGCGGGTGCGGTTATTTTACGCCATTATAAAATCTTCAAATCTTTCCTTACAAGCTTATAAGAATATTTTCAATGAAAATGTTTTATTTTATATGGATCTTAAATGATTTCAAAATAAAAGGAGATATTTCTTTAAAAAGAATTTTGATTTCATCTATGTCAACATCCTTTGACGGATTTTAAGATTATTTGAAGTTGATTTATTATGATACAAAACTTCTATATTGTATTGAAGGTTTTGTGATATGTTTGACTATGGATGTGCTATTTTTATACCATTCATAGTTTATGGTGAAATTATTGACATTTCGTATGCTGGTTTTAATACGAATGTTTATGTTATGTTTAAACCTTTTCATATGGGAATGCATTGGACTTAATAAGTGACGGGTGGAGCCCGCTATAGCTCCTCGATGCATCGGTAGGTCTCATGAGACAAACTAGTGTCTTGGCACAAGGCCTTGACAAAATCTTATTTGTAGTCCTGGCACGAGGCCTTGGCTATGTGGTTATGATAGTCTGGCATTATGCATTCCAACATTATGAAAGTGGTTATTGATTTTTGCATGTGATTATTCGATTAGTAGAATATCCATGTGAATAAGTAAATGGCATTATTTCATTTTTACTTTTGCCATACTATGTTGAAGTTCAAGTTTAAAAGGCTTTTGTTTTAGTAATGCATTGCCTTAAATGTTTATTCTTATTTATGAAAGTTTCCGCTATATTGTTATCCTTACTGGGCATTTGAGCTCACCCCTTTTCTATGTTTTATTTTTCCCAGGATGTGAAGAAGTAAGTTATGAATGACCTGCAAGGATTTTATGAGGGGTTAATAGTGTGGATTGTGGAAACATTATGTTGTTGTATTAGTTTTTCATTTTATGATGTAATGTAAAACTTATGAATATATCTAGTGTTTCCAAGGCTACTAAACCAATCGGTCTTTCTAGATTTGATCTTTCTTGTGATCGTGCCAATGTTATGTAATAATGCACCGACTCTGGGTAACTGGGGTCGGGGCGTTACAGTTGGTATCAGAGGAAGTTTAGTACAAACCTTGGAAGCTAGATTTAGATAAACTCTGATTAGAGCACGTAGACCTAAGATGAACTTTGAGGATTAGTATAGAAGAACTTCCTAAAATTTTGGTATTGTAGAGATTTTGTGAGTTTTCCGAGCAATACATCCCTGTCTGGATACGAGCAGGTAGAGGAAGCTTTGGCACAGATGTACCTAGGGGTAAAACCCGAAAACACCGCTTTGAGCTAGACTCGAACGGGAACGGGTGCACGACAACGAACCTTGCTGCACTCTTGGTTACGACACTCCCGGGGGATATGCTTAGGATAACTCTCATTTTCTTTACAAATCATTATGAAGGGTTTATGAGTATATACTTCCTCAAAGAAAACATTTTTATGATTATGGATTATATCCATAAATAGTTCAATTTATGTTATGTGTTTTATAAGTATGGGATTATGTATTTTGATTCATAAACTGATCTAGTGTATGCCATTGTTTAGAAATGGCGCCCAGTAGAAGAAATGAGAACTCCAGAAATGCACATGATCCAGAGAGAAGGAAGGATCATATCTTTCATGGTATTAAGCTAGAATTTATAAGAGGAATAGTCTCCCATGTATTATCATCATGTGAAGAAATAATATCATGTGTTGATAAGATAAGTAAAGAGTTTACTGAGTCATATGGATTTTAAGGGAAGCAAGAGAAGAAAAGGATGGAAGAGAGAAAGATGGATAAAGGGATGAGGGAAAAGAAGAATTTTCCCATATGTGGTAACTGTGGAAAGAAACACCCTGGAACTTGCCTGAAAGGAATGAGAGTTTGTTATAAGTGTGGAGGAAAAGGGCACAAAGTACGTGACTGCAAGGGTAAGAAAATGGTTTCAAATGTACAATGCTTCATTTGCAAGGAGTTTAGACACTATGCGACCCTATGTCCCAGTCATCAGAATATGCCTCAAATGATGTTATCGGATAATAATCAAGTTATGATACTACCACAGATGAAGAGGAATGATTAGAGTTCTTATGTTGATTATGTCAATTGAGTGTTGTATCAATAATGTACTTGTTACAATAATCATGGAGTATATAAGGATTGTACTGCAGTACTATTTCATTAAGGACTTGAGATTGTGTGGAACAAAGGAAAGTGACTCAATAGCAGGATAAATTTTTGGAAAATATATGGTTGAGAGAATGATAAATCATAATATAGTTCTGATACTGAGGTAGTGATTTTGGAATAATATGTGATTGTTTTGGATAAATTATATTGGATATTCTTGACTACCCTGGAACTGATTAATGATTTGTATATTCCATCATTGTTGGGGTTTAAAACATTTTTTGGATTAATGAAGCATATCCAGCTTTCTATATGGAATAAGGGAGCATGAATGTAATCAATAAGGAATATGGTAATTCAGGATGTTTCGGTGTATTAAAAGAATACATGATGAAGGTATTCATATGCTATTACGGGGTAAAAAGGTTCTAGATTATGTTTACCTCACTTATAAATGTTGGACTGTGAGTTTGGATAGAAGTATTTTGGATAGTTCTAGTTTGGATTATTTTGGATTTCCATAAAAGGACAACCCGGAGGTCGGGCGGCAACCCATCGCGTCCGGCAAGGCTGCGAGACTTGAACCCGCAACCGAAGGGCGACAAGGGTGTATCACCTACCACTGTCCCAAGAAATGTTCTGGATTAAATAATGTAGTTTTTTTAAAATATCTTGTAGATGAATTATAAATTCGTTTATTTTGGAACCCTATATGAATAGTACAAATAGAATTTTTTTTTACGAGTGAAAGATGAGTTTGTGGTTGAAATTTATTAATGGATAAAACTCTAATTATAAAGTAAGTATATCTCCTTATGATCTTAGCCAATCTCATAAATAAATTCTTCAACATTAAGAAAATCAACTTAGAACAAAAATGTTTTCCTAGATGGTACCTTAAATCATCACTAATTTATGGCTTTGGGATTGTTGGCCTTTTCATAGCCATGTTCTGTACCACTCTCCATCAGATAATTGATGGTTAGATTTCTCTTCCATATCCAAATTTTCCTACATGGAACCCTAGTATGTGTTATTTTCGGTAATCTTCATACTTTCGACTCTTTATTTTAAATAGAGGCCTCGTTAATTCATTTTTCGATGTGGGATTTCAACTAAGATATTTTGAAACGTCAAAAATGTGTTATCCCAATACCCTATATTTTGTTGAACCGATGGTACTTCAAATCATCATAGATTGATGAGTTTAAGGACCTCAATTATACACTTGTTTGTGATTGATGACCTCAATCACTACCTATAAATATTTACGTTTTTCCTCCAATTATATATCTCTAATTTCCACCAATGTTCTTCTAATCGAGATCATAATTTGGTGGTGACCCTTTCATTTCTCTTTTCCTCATATTAAGACTAAATTTTAGTAACCCAATTTCCGATGTGGATTTTCCCACAAATATATTATCTATTTTCAACCTTTTATTTTCGAAGAACAATTTCAAATTGCGAGGACGCAATTTATTGAAGGAGGGGAGAATGTAACACCCCAAGATTTCATAGTGTGTTATTTCTTCAAAATAATTCAATAACTTGCACTACAAGCAACACCGAGTTCAATTGCACCATGACTTACCAAACAAAAGCCATTAAAAGAGGTCATGAATAGCATTAACTACATTTTTAACTTTATATAATCCTTATAATTTTAGAATCCATATTATGAGTTTCTTAGTCATAATGCAAGAACAGATTCATTTTCAGTATTGCACTTTTATCAACTTTTGATAGTGAAACCTTTTTAAATACAATATTTTAAACTTTTTGACTAAATGGAGACATCAAAAAAATTTAAAATGAAACATCCCAAGCTTCCACGGTACGCTTTCCTTTGAATAAAACAGTAGCGTGTGTTGTACGCAACGTCGAGTTTTAACACACACCACAACCGATCAAACTAGCCGTTATGAATAGTAATACCTACTTTTTGAAATTATATATATTTTATATTTGAAAATGGACTTCATTTTTGGATTCGGAATATCGAATTTAGCCTAAGGTGAAATTTTGGTACATTTCGGATAACTTTCATATTTTGATGAATAGTGAAAATTACTAAATTTTAATTAAAAACAACTTTTTTAATCAAAATAATTAATAGTGATAAATTATGAATTTGAGTGGTTTTAAAGTATATTTAGAATATATTTTTACCGTTTAATATAATGTTGGTCATTGGACATAATTTTACAATTAAACCAAACATAAACAAGTGTCAATCTTTTGATAGTTATTACCTCTTAAAAACACGCTTTTTGTTTTGACAGCGGGAATTAATTTTAAATTAATTTCTGCCACTTCTGTGTTTTGAATTTAGAAAAATGGATTCCATATTTGGAATCAGGATGTCCAAATTGTGTAAATAGGTAACTTTTATTTTTAGAAATTTTGAATAATTACTGTGGTAAATATTTTATTTACCATGGTTAAGGGTAAATCCGGTAAATAAGGGTTAAAAAATAATATTATAATAATACAAAATTACCCTAAAACGTGTCCTAACCTTATTGGTGGACACATACCCGACCATGAGCATCCTTGGGTCAATTTGGGGACCCCTTGGAGCCACTTGTATGTGGTAGGGACACTTTATATTAATAAAGTTAAAATAAAAATAAAAATGGCATAAGATTACATCTTTTAGAAGAACAATTTTTACATAGGGTTATACATGTTGGATTTTCTATTATAAATATTCATTAGAAAGCTAAACATATTTCCTACATAATTATATTTTATTTATAATTTTTAGACATCAAATAATTGAAATTATTAATGACACAATAATGATGCAATGTTTACCTCATTAATAAATCATTTAAATAAATAAGATTATAATGATTAAAATATTATCTAAAACCTGTCCAATTCTTATTGGTTGATGTTATTTAGAATATGAGTCATCTTATCTTCGACCTCAATGATTTTTGGACCATTATAAACCGAATATAATTATATTATAAAGTAATACTTTCACTCTTTCCTAAAGAGCCCCTCTTCTCCCTTATAAAAGGAGACCACTTCTACTCATTCCTCACACCTCTCAAGCCACTTGGCTCGTCCAAACTCTGCCCAACTAAGCTCCCCACATCCCTCTCCTCCTCCTTGAAGCTTCCCCTTAGGCAGAAAGCATTTCAAGAAGTCCTTTGGTTCCAACCAAAGTGAGTTACCTAAATTAAAGGTAACGATTTCTCTTAAATTATTTTCATTTATTTTGCTTCTTCAACCCCCAAACTCTTTTTATTTCCTTTCTTTTGTAACAACACCAGTATCCTCAATATACTAGGATGTTGTTATAAGAAGGATTCAAACTAAACATACACACAAATCCATCTAATGGATGATGAACATAATGTTTCTGTGGATGGCAAACTAACGCCTCACGAAACGATGATTGTTCAAATACATCTTACCGCCTCTCATGGTGGCCATTATGATGGCACTGTAATTAAATATGATATTAATGATATATATTTTATATATAAGCTTCTGTTATTCAATTTTATTTCATACCATTATTCGTTTCATGTTGTATATACATACGATAATTTCATTTGAGGAAGTGCGGACTACCGCCCCCTTAAAATGATATGACTCGTTCATACCACACATGGAACGTATAAAGGATGGTGTTAATGAACTTAAGTAACATGTATAAAATATTATATTATACTGGAATATTAATATACCTATGTATCATTTGTATTCGATTCTTTTAAAATAAAAATTAAATGGAAGTAGCGTTCGTGCGTACGTACGGACTACCGTCTCCACGAACGCGATGAGATTCATTCTCCATCGTATCCATTCAAGTATAATTATCATTTGATGATTTAAAAATGATGTTTAAGGACTTGATACCATTCTGGATTTGAATAATATACAACTTATCCTTTACAAACATGTCTTACGTAACAAAACATACAAAAGCAAACAAGTAAGTTCACACCCGAAACAGCGATAATACTAAGATATTATTATCAAATCAATATTAAAAGATCATATATGATATCATATTAATGTATATGATTCTTGTATAATTTAATAACAATTATTTCACCATTATACAGGAGGTTAACCTACCCCAACCAAGGAAAAGTACAAGGTAAGGGTTTATTTCACAATCTCTTCATTATCCGAGGTTGTTTATACGTAATAATCTACTGGGATATCTTTATCATCCACATCCATGTTTCTTAAAAATGTATTTCAAAACATTTTTACTATTTACAAGAATATGGGTTAAAGTCATTTATACCCTTGTTTGACTTTTTATAAGAGGTTTATAAAGGAATCTTTCCATCGTTTTCAAAACAAGGTCCTTTTTAACCTTTTCGACAGAATTGAGGTAAGAATGTTTTTTTTAACTTATACGGCGGGTGCGGTTATTTTACGCCGTTATAAAATCTTCAAAGCTTTCCTTACAAGCTTATAAGAATATTTTCAAAGAAAATGTTTTATTTTATATGGATCTTAAATGATTTCAAAATAAAAGGAGATATTTATTTAAAAAGAATTTTGATTTCATCTATGTCAACATCCTTTGACGGATTTTAAGATTATTTGAAGTTGATTTATTATGATACAAAACTTCTATATTGTATTGAAGGTTTTGTGATATGTTTGACTATGGATGTTCTATTTTTATACCATTCATAGTTTATGGTGAAATTATTGACATTTCGTATGCTAGTTTTAATACGAATGATTATGTTATGTTTAAACCTTTTCATATGGGAATGCATTGGACTTAATAAGTGACGGGTGGAGCCCGCTATAGCTCCTCGATGCATCGGTAGGTCTCATGAGACAAACTAGTGTCTTGGCACAAGGACTTGACAAAATCTTATTTGTAGTCTTGGCACGAGGCCTTGGCTATGTGGTTATGATAGTCTGGCATTATGCATTCCAACATTATGAAAGTGGTTATTGATTTTTGCATGTGATTATTCGATTAGTAGAATATCCATGTGAATAAGTAAATGGAATTATTTCATTTTTACTTTTTCCATACTATGTTGAAGTTCAAGTTTAAAAGGATTTTGTTTTAGTAATGCATTGCCTTAAATGTTTATTCTTATTTATGAAAGTTTCCGCTATATTGTTATCCTTACTGGGCATTTGAGCTCACCCCTTTTCTATGTTTTATTTTTTCCAGGATGTGAAGAAGTAAGTTATGAATGACCTGCAGGGATTTTATGAGGGGTTAATAGTGTGGATTGTGGAAACATTATGTTGTTGTATTAGTTTTTCATTTTATGATGTAATGTAAAACTTATGAATATATCTAGTGTTTCCAAGGCTACTAAACCAATTGGTCTTTCGAGATTTGATCTTTCTTGTGATCATGCCAATGTTATGTAATAATGCACCGACTCTGGGTAACTGGGGTCGGGGCGTTACATAGTATGTAGTTGAGTGATCTTATCGTGAGTTAGGAGGTAGTTGTGATCGTGTGTCTAGCCATCTCTCACCACAATGAGCCTTATGTCACCAGGGGTGGGTTGTGAAAGAAATATTGAGGATGTTTATAAATTTTTATTAAATTTTTATTTTGATAAATTGAAATTGAAATTGAAATATTGTTATCTTTTTATTGGGATTAAATTCCAATGTTCACTATTTTAGTGTTTCTCTGAGTATCATTTATTATGTGTTCAATATTTTCTGCTGATGTTGTGTAGAATAATCCTTATGATAAGATGTGTAAATCCTATATAGGGGGAAAATTTTATGAACCAATTCCAGAAAATCCTCACGTGGACAATAATATGGTTGAATTGATTGTCTGTACTATCCATGATCTGGGATAGGAACATCGACAATTTCCTATTCTGGATTCAGTTGTGGACTCTTAGGGGGTGTTCTATGGAATTTTTCTAAGGAGTTACTTCACTAGAATCCACCAGAAATAAATTTCTATGATGATCCTCAGTGGATGAGTAATTCTTAAGATTGATTGAGCATTTTTATGTAATATTTAGACATCAGAGAAAATAATGGTGAAATGTGCAACCTTTGTGCTGGAGGGATATAGCAGGAGATGGTGAGACATGATGGTGACAAATAATAAGAATGACGGATTACATTGGAAAGACTCCAAATATTTTCACCAACTTGTTTTATCTAGTATTGATTGTTTTATCAATGTATATTTAGTTTTTTGAACTCGAACAGTTTAACAAGACTGTAATCGAGTATGAAAACCATTTTACTGAGATAGTGCAATTTTCACCTAAGAAAGTATCAATAGAGAATATGAATAATTGAATGGGTGAGAAGGTACATCAATATAATATTTATTCTCAGGTTATCATACAAAAAAATCATTCTTATGATGATGTGTTGGATTTAATTGTAATGGTTGAAATAGACATGGCCGGTAAGTTCTGGTTGATGGGATTCCCTTTTTCTCCCAGTGGTAGTGTGAATTACTCTAAATTAAAGATTAAGTGTGATGATCCTTGTAGTGGTTCATGATAGTAGGGTTTTCTTAAACCTTTGGTAGAGCTGAGAAGAAGCCTTTTTATTTTTTTCTAGTGTAGAATGTCTTGGATTTCTAAGAGGGTTTTTTCTAAGGCACCAAAGATATGTGGCTCGTAAGGATGATCATGTGACTTTCAGATGTTCTACCATGTGTCTTCCACTCCCTATGGTGCAACTACATCTTTAAGACCTATTAAAACTGTGTTGAAAGTAAAAAATTCATGTAAAAATGGGTTTTACCATCATGTATGAGCAACAAAGAATCTTCGTGCCATGTGAGAGTCTCTAGAATAAGTTGATACTAGTCTAGTGGTTGTGAGAGGTACCATCACTATAGATTCATCATTAGTGACTAATTTTTTTATATTGGTTGATGACATTAATTTATTCTGAATTGTATTGTCAACCTAGTTAATCTTACTATATATATTTTATCTTATGTGACTGATAATACTATGGAACATAGAATAAAGGGAGAGCATGGTCTCTATGTTCCTTCTAGTGTTTTCTCATTGTCATACATTGAGCTTTCTTGGTGTTTTCTAGTTCTCAAATTAAAACCACTAAAAGTCATATTTGGTATGTATTTGATCATTTCTAATAAATAATGTATTTATTGTTTTCATCAATGGGTCTACTTCACTAAAATCAATGGGGGTTCCCATGTTGTTTAATGAGAATGAGACCCAAGGTTGAGTAGAGTCACCAATTCTTATCCAGAGTTAGGGAATGTAATATTAATGATTACTTTTTATCTTGAGTGAGAATATTTCTTGGTGATAACCCTGTAGTTTTTGTGGAGTTCCCTTAAATGTTCCCTTATAACGTATCTTGTTTTCCATTATAACATAGGTATTTCTATCTATGGATTTAGTACCATATTGTCATCCTGTATCTATTCCTTATTAATACATGTCTCTATCTAAAATTAAGGAGTTGAAGTGTTAGTTGAATGATCTTCTAAAGAATGTATTTATATGCCCAAGTGTCTTGCCATGGACATTTCCAGTTCTCTTTGATAAGAAATTTTATGGGCCACACTGCCTTTGTGTTGATTATCTAAAACTCAATTGACTATAATTAAAGAAAAAATATAAATTTCTAGAGATTTCAGATATGTTTAAAAAGTTTAATGTGTTGAAGTGGTCCTAAAATATTGATTTTTGATATAATTACAATCGGTTGAGAACAAAATAATATTTCATTTAGAAAAAATCATCTTGAGAAAAGTATGACCATTATGAGTACATTTTCATTACTTTAGGAATTACCAATTCTCCTGCAATATTTATTTCATTAATGATCAGGATTTTACTTTAGTATATAGATACCATTGTGGCATTCCTTATGGATTAATTCCTTATTTAATCTATGTATGAGGATGATCATGTGCATCATCAGAGAGAAGTTTTAGAATTTTTGAGAAATCAAATAGTTTATTCCACGATTTCAAAATGTGATTTCTAGTTTTGATAATTGATGTTCTTGGGGAACATGGTGTTTGAAATTAGTATTTATGTTGATCCTAAAAAGGTGAATACAATTATGACATGGGAACAATAATGAAATTATTTCAAGATTCATAGATTCTTGGATTTTATGGATTCTATCATCGGTTTTTAAAGGAATTATCCAAGATGGATTCTCTTATGACTTATATTACTAGGAATGGTGTGATATTTTATATGGATTTAAAATGTAAGAGTTATTTTGTTGAGATGAAACATATATTTGAAAACATCCCTAATGTTTCAATAGCTAGAGGCAAAAATGGGATATGTAGTCTTTGATGAAACAACAGGTTTAGTTTTGGGATGCGTTTTTATCCAGTGTGATCATTCATTACTTATGGTTATTTGAATCTGAGGCCATATGATAAAATTTTCTTGAACCATGACCTTGAACTTACATTTATGATGCATGCACTTAAGAGTTAAAATAATTAAATTTAGGGTGATAGGATTATCATTCATTTTAACAAAAAAAATATTGATATATATCTTCACTCAAAAAGATTTAAATATTTTCTAGAGGTTTTGGGTGTAATACCTTCAATATTTTGAGTTTCACATTGCCTGTACCATTGGTAAATAATTTTTTTTACAGATTCCTTGAGTCAAAAACCTCCAACCTAGGCCATGAAAAAATCAAAAAAAGAGTGGAACTTGATGACTATTTATTCATAGTTTCATATTATATTATTTGAATCAAGAATGAAGTTTTCCATGGATATTTTTTAGTTGACATCTTCTCTTCTTGAGATGATTCTTCAAGAGCAGCAGCTTGATAATGAATTTTGTAGCATCAGAGAATCCATTTATGATGGGGAAAACATTGCTAACTGGTAATTCTCTACAATGGGAATTCTATATTATTAGAATCATTTATTAAACCCTTATTGGTTAAAAAATATATTATGGTGGATTTCCATACCTACCAGTGGGAAGTGCACTTAGTAACCATAAAGATTTTCTATGACAAGCATTGAATATTATGGTTTCTAATTATGAGATGAGACATCTTTGATTTTATTTCTCATTTTTATACATACCAATAGGTCATAGTGGAGCACTATATACCTTCGGGTATACTTTATCCATCTTAAATACCTACTGGGAAGTTGGGTGAGATATTTAGGGACTTTATAGTTGGGTTTCCATGTACCCATAGAAAGGACAATCCCATATGATTTTTGATTTATATGATAACTAAATCAATTCTCTTCATACCCATTAATGATTCAAAAAAATTTAAAGTGTTTGGAAATCTCTAAATGAAATAGTACATTCATTTTCATGGAGTTCCGTATTATATAGTATCAGATAGGGATCCTCAGTTGACTTCTCGCTTTTTGAGAGGCCTTTTGGGAGCAATGAGGTCACATGTCCAATTTGAGCATAACATACCATTCTCATTTGGATTCCTAGATAGAAAGAGATATATAGATTCTGGGCCAATTCTCTAATCCTATGTTCATGACATTGGTAGGGCTTGTGATTATCATGTGTGGATGGTTGAGTCTTCTTGCTATAATAGATACCAGTTCGCTACTAGAATGGATCCTTTTGGGGCCTTGTATGGTCAGACATGTAAATCTACATTATGTTGGTATTCGGTTGGTGAAAGTTTCTTGGTTGGACTGTTCTTGATTCAATAAATTTAAGTAAATCTCTAGTTGATGCATCCGAGAATTTCGATAGCAGGGGTATAAATCATATTATGGTTATCGTTAGAGTCCGTTCAAAATTTCAATTGCTGATTAGGTGTTCTTGAAATTTTCACCTCGATTGGGTCATCAACATCTTAGGAGGAATGGGACACTTTATTATAGTTTTGTGGGACATTTGTGGTTGTTGAGAATGTGGGGAAGTGGGTTACTATTTGATAGTTCTTCTATAGACAATGTCAATATATAAATTTTTCCATGCACCACAAAGTATATATAGGATCCAAATCATGTATTGAGATTGAGTGACCATTATATGGGGAATATTTATCTAGGACTTAGACTCAAGTACAGATGATTTATTTTGAAACCAAAGAACTTAGTGGGAGGAAAATACCCTTGGTTTTAGCTCAATGTCATCACAGTTTAGAAACTCATGAGTTGTGGGGGAGGGATGCACTGACAAGAGAGAAGTGGCCTCAACTTTTGGACATGGAAGCTTCTTAACAGGCTTTCAAGGGATAAAAATATTACATGGCATGGTTTTTCTAACATCATATTTCTATTTTTAGGTATTATTGTACCCATATTTTTGTTCAATCTTTGTTTTGGGTTCAACTCAAGTTGATTCAAGAATTAATTTGGGTATTTTAAAAGTTTATGGTATAAGGACTCAACCTTAAACATTACATAATCTTGAATTAAATTAATAATTCACATTGAGGATCTTTTCAGGTTTATTTTTTAGAGAAGTAGGCCATAACTATTACATTTCATCTCAAAAATTACAAATTTTACACTTCTACTCAGTTTCTAATTTTTTTACAAAACAAAAACACTAAGAAACATGTCTAGTTCCATGTTTTAGACATCATGACTTTTCCTTGATCCCATCCTTGACCCTATTCATCATTAAGTCCAATGTAAAATATTTCAAAAACATGGGATGAGTATAAAAAGGCTAGTAAGGGTTATAAATTATGGAAGGAAAACATTCTCCCATCAATAAATAAAAATCAATGAAACCAACACTTTTCAATCATAACATACCATATAAAATCATAAGATTTATGAATATCAAACAGAAATCATAAATCATAAAGGTAAATTATTGCACACATAAAATACATACATCGTTTCAATCACAGCTACATAGGGAGTCACATTTGGAATACCCATTGAAATATATTACCTAAATTTCTTAGGAGAAACATTAACATTTACCTCCATCATGTTACCCAATGCATTGGAGTGCTATCTCAGGCTCACTCGCCCTATGTTTATCACATAACCACCCATATACGTAAAAAATTCTCAATAACCATAACATATTCATAACACATAACACAAAAAGAAAATAAAGATAAAATTTCCACATTAAATCACAATATATCATTTTAATATATTTACATAATCGATGCCTTGTCAAAACTATTTTCAAAACAATTTAAAACATTTAATAAAGAGATTTTTGAATCAAAGTGTCCCATAATACATTGAAGCTTTTAATGGAATTAAATTTTTTAAAAATTAATGTCCATAAAAATAAATACTAAAACCTATTTTGAAAACATGGACATTAATGAGAAATATTTAGATGAATAAATCATTAAAACAATATTTTAGTTAAGGAGTTCTTAAACAAATGAGATATGCTTGAATAAAAATAAATGAGGAATAAAATTCAATCAAAACTTTATAATATCTTGAGAATAGTGGGATTCAGGATATAATATTCCAAAGGACAGTATATACATTGTATAAAAGTGAATTTCTGCATAATAACAATAAAGTCACAATGGAATGTAATTTGAGAAGAAACCCCTTATAAAAATTGTATCCTTAGATTAAGGATAAATCAATTACATAATAACGTGTGAAAAATATAAATACACTCAATTTGATTGAATATTTAGTTTAAATAAATCATATTAAATTCACAAAAGTTATTTAATAAGACAAAACCAAAGACTTGGGTGTTTAACTCAATGGATGGAAGTTGAGTTAAAACTACTCTTATAAAGGTCTTATCTATGACATGAGAATTTATCAATGGGGAGATTATGTGAATAAAAAGTATCTCCACACAAAGTTTAGTGGAAATTACAACATAAATACATAAATAGAGATTCCACACATAATCATAGCATGAAATAATTAAGAATTAGAATATTAACCCAAGGAATAGAAATTGGGTTAAAAGGTTCCCTTACCGATTTGGTAACTTACAAAATATACCATGTATGAAAGAGGGGTTATAAAATGAATATTTAAATACCCATAAATTTAACTATATTACATAATGAATACAATCTTGTGAAGCACATACAGCACAAAAAAAAGGAAATAGTAGAAAATATAGAATAAATCTTGCGAGAATAAAAAGTAATATGAAAATCCATTACCACATTGTAATCCATCGAGTCATATGAACAAAAGTTAATAACCACCAAATGAATCACAAAAGACCATGAATATAATTATAATCATAATAATATATATAAAATGGATGTAAAATATAAACCACATGCAATAAATAAGTGGTTAACAATGGAAATATCACATAATTAAAAGTGAGATAAGAAATCTCTTCCCTTGTGTTCGACATAACTTGCTTTTTCCATGTTCTTCCGGAATAATAAACATATGTTAATTTATACTTGACTAAGAACCCTTACCTATTGTATGACTTGACTTGTTTGTTCATTGTTCTTCCATAATAATAAACATAGGTTAATTTATACATTATTAATAACCATTTATAATGTTTATTTTTCCTTTTATATCACTTAAAACCATGTTATAAACCTTATGTAATCATTTATGTTAATAATGGTCAGTTTTCCAATATTTGGTACTTTAGTCAATAATAAACACTTTATAATTACAATTTATCCATGCTGTCTAGATTCCATTATCTACAGAATGATATTAATGATTTATATATCATGTATATAATATATATATAGTATATATATGTATTTATAATATTACATAACATTTGGAGATAAGAAATTAAATGCACCATTTATGGAGATGGTAAGTCGTACGTACGTATGAACGCTACTTTCATTTTTATTTCATATTTTAATTGAATTAAAACTTAATTATACATAGTTATATTATAATTACATTATAATATCATATATAATTTCAATAACTCCATCCTTTATAAGTCCCACTTTTGGTATGAACGAGTCATATCACTTTGATGGGGCGGAAGTCCGTACATGATCAAATGAAAATATCACGTTTACTCAAAAGGGAAACCAAAAAGATATGCTATAAATTAAAAATAAAGAAGCATAAATAAAACATAAATATAATATATAAAATATATAAATATATTTCCATCATAATGGCCACCATAAGTGGTGGTAAAAGATAATTGAACGATCATCGTTTCATGAGGTGTTAGTTTTCCATCCATAGAAACAGTATATTTTTACCCATTAGATGGAGGTGTGTGTATGTGTAGTCCTAATACACCTCATAAAAACATACTAGTATATTTAGGATAATTGTTTTGTTATAAAATAATGGAATAAAAATATTTTAGGGGGTTGGTGAATTAAAATAAAACAAAAGAAATTAAGAGAAAACGTTACCTTTAAATCGGGTAACTCCATTTGGATTGAACCAAAATGGATTCTGTAAGTGACTTATGCCTAATTTAAGGCTACTATGAGGAAGACATGGATGTATGGAGATTAATTGGTTAGATTTTTTACGAGCCAAGGGGCTATAAAAGTGTGAGGAATGGGTTAGAAGTGAGGGATTTTTATAGGGGGGCTCTTTAAAAATGTTTGAAAATATTATTTTATTATATAATTATTTCTGGTTAATAAATGTCAAAATCTAATTAAAGATGTAGATAATATGACTCATGTTCGAAATAAAATCATCCAATATTAATTTTACAGGTTTTTGGATATTATTTTAATCTTTATTATCTGATTTATTTAAATCATTTATTAATGAGGCAAACCCTGCATCATTATTTGGTCATACATAATTTAATTTATTTAATGTCTAAAAATTATAAAAAACTACCATGATATAGGAAATATTCTTATATTTCCAAATAATATTTATAGTTGAAAAGAAAACTTATATAACCCCATGTAAAAATTGATTTACAAAAAAATATATGTTTATGTCATTTTTTTCTTTACTTTAAATAAATTAATAAAAACTGTCATTATCACTCTTAAGTGGTTCCATGGGGTCCCAAAATCGACCCAAGGATGCCCTTGGTCAGACATGTATTAACCAATAGGATCAAGACACATGTTAGGGGAAATTTATTTTATTATAGTAATATTTTGTTACCCTTATTTACCATGTTTACCTTTTAACCATGATAAATTAAATTTTTACTGAAGTAAATATTCATATTGTCTAAAAATAAAAGTTACCTATTTACACAATTTTTACCTACTGATTACAAATATGGAATATATTTTTACAATGTCTAAACACATAAGTAGCGGAAATTAATTTAAAATTAATTCCCACTGTCAAAATAAAAAGCACGTTTTTAAGAAATAATAACTATTAAAAGATTAACAATTATTTATGTCCAATTTCAAAGAGAAATTACATCCAATGGAAAACATTGTATTAAATGGTAAAACATAATCTAATTACACTTTAAAACAATTTAAAAATATAATCTAACCATATAAATAAATTAGATTCAAAGGCAGTTTTGAATTAAAATATAGTGTTTTTCATTATTCGTCAAAAAATTAATTTTATCAAAAAAATTCCAAAATTTTACCCAAAGTGAATTTTGATGTCTGGATTCTAAAGAAGATTTTTATTTTTTCAAATATAATGTATAAAAGTGACCAAAACTTGATTTAAATAGGGTTCACCATCAAAATCTGGTAAATCAACCTTTTAAAGTAAATTATGCTTAAAATTAGATTCATTCACATTTTTAGCCTCTACCATTTATTGGATAAATGTAAAAACATTCAAAAAATATGTATAATCATATTTAAGTCAGTTATGTTCATTATATTTAATAAAAATTCAAGGCGTTAAAATAATAATATAATATTATTATTGTGCAATGTAAGATTTCAATGAAACTCATTGTTGTGTATTGGGTACGCCATAGAACATAAAACCCCGTTAAAGTAAATTTATATTTAATTCACAAAATATCAATTAGAATGGAAATTTATTATTTCATTATTTACCGTTAATGTTACATCCTTCCCCCTTTTGGGAATTGTATCCTCAAAATTTTAATATTAGGCTTGGAAACTTCATTGAAAGTCTCATATTGGAAAAAGAGTCAATAAATATATCACATTAAAATAAAGAAAGAGAAGTAAAATGGTCACCCAAGACAAGAAATACTAGGATTCCTAGAAAACATGGATATGGAAGAGAAAAAAACCATCAAGTTCTAATAGAGAGTGATAGAAAACATGATTAAGAGAAAGTTCACCACCATAAAATCACATACTTGTGATGGTTTAAACAGTATTTGATTCACTAGTTGGAAAACTTAATAGACAACGTTTTTTTATATTACGTTTCATTTATGAATTTAATAATAATCTGAACTAAAAACACAAGGAAACATACTTACTTGTCATGTAGACATTCATACATTACTAAATATATATCACAAACTCGTCATTTCTACAAATGATGAGTATTCAAACTGACTTAGTCACATTAAATGCGATAGAATCGACTTCTATAGTATCAAATAATCCAAAAAAAATTAACTATATATTTCCCTTTTCTTTATACATCATCCAAAACCAAAATGGTTACCATAATATCAGATAATCCCCAAAAGGATAATCTATTACAAAAAGTAAAACTACTCATAATCCCTAAAGTTTGTCAAACAATACCTAAATATTAACAAAGACCATTCAATAAAAAACGGTCCTTAAAATCATTCAAATTAATCCAAAATATGATTGAAACCCAAATTTAAAAAGTATTTGATCAAATAGTCTTCCACAAAATTCTAAACATTTATCTCAAAAAATATCAATAACTCTTAAAGTCTCACAGTGATGTGTAATTAACCTAAAAATATATTCTCTATGATAAGTTAATCATTTCCATATATAACAAAAAGTCAACTTTTTATTAATTCATAAAATCATATAACTAAAAATAATTATTCATACTAACTAGGCACATCATGTAGTCCAGTGCTATGCGATAAATTCCAGTCGCACTTTGGTTGGGGGGGTCGATTCCTGCAGCTTTTTCCGATGCGACATGTTGTCATGCGGTCTGTAGGTTGTCCTTTTTCAAAAAGTATATAATTTTATAACATTCCCAAAAATAGATAAATTCATTAAAAATAACCATAAACTTTTTTAACCACAAAGGTTATCTAATAATTTTCATTTAACATCCCAAAATGTATTAACCGGTAATTCCCAAAAATTCAAGGATCATATAAAGCATAATGGTTCTTTATAACTATATCCACAAAAGAAAAGACAATTATTCTTGGAATAAAATTATTATATATCAAACTTCAGGGTTACACATACAATAAAAAGTCTTCTAATGTAATCCCATCCTGAAAAAAGCCTTAATAATTTTATGTATTTCACCATCCTAAAATCTACCATAATAATTGAATCCCTTATATGATGACTTCTTACTCATTAAATGTTCTTCATGATCCATTAACCATTACTTTACAACTTATTCTGAAAAAATTATTTCCTACAAAATAATCTTGAATCATATCCTAAGATTCAATAATGTCTAAACATCAGTTAAGAAAAAACCCATACATTTCATTGGTCATTTTCAGTTTCCACATACTCAATTATAATGGAACTAGGTATTGGTAAACATATATTTGTATGATCTTGGTGATCCCATTCTCGAACCTTCTTTGTAGGACATCTGTTTGTATAATGACCATGCACACCACATTTAAACATTCAATTGATCCCTTAGATAGAACTTCTTTCTCTTTTCTATAGTCAACTGGATGCTTCCTTTTTCCGTGGAAGGTTCTTACTTTATGACCTTCAGTTCCTCATCTATAGAATGTTCCCATCTCTTTGAAACATTTTCCTATTTGTTCCTTTCCACATCCTTGACACATAGGTTTTTGAACATACTTTCCTTTATGATTATTATCTGAACATCTGTTGGGATGGAAAATCATGGTGCCAGATAGTTGGTTGAGAATAACCACAAGAGTTCTTATTGCATATCCAATTTTATTCAGTTGCTTATTTAGAAAACCATCATAGTTTTTGTAACATCCACTATTACATTGGTGCCTGCTACATCCATCCATTTACTAAAACAAAAATTTCAGTGTGAGTATATCAACAAAATAATCATATAATATCTTATGGGGAGGGTAATTACTATGATATATTTATTCATGTTATCTTAAACTCATTCATTTTTTCTAAAATAAATATGACTCTATCAAAAATCATAACCATTATAGTAATGTCACTTATGCTTAAATAACACCCTAACCTCTAATGTTATCTAAACTGACCTCTGATACCAACAATAAAGACCTGGCCTTAAACATTACATAATCTTGATTTAAATGAATAATTCACATTGAGGATATTTTCAGGTTTAGAGTTTTAGAGAATTAGTCCATAACTATCACATTACATCTCAAAAATTAAAAAGTAGACACTTCTACTCAGTTTCAATTTTTTTTACAAAAAAACTCTTAAATAGAAACATGTCTAGTTCCATGTTTTAGACAACATGACTTTTCCTTATCTCATCCTTGACACTATTCATCTTTATGTCTTGTGGAAAATATTTCAAAAACATGTTCTGAGCATAAATAGGTTATTAAGGGTTATAAAATAAGAAATGAAAACATTAAAAAATCAATAAATACAAATCAATGAAACCAATAAATTTCAGTCATAACATACCTTACGAAATCATAAGATATATGAATAACACACAGAAATCATAAATCATAAAGGTAACTTATGCCATTCATAACATACATACATTGTAGCTAACACAACTACATAGGGAGTCACATTTTAAATACCCATCACAGTATATCCCCTAAATCTCTTAGGAGAAACATTAACATTTACCTTTTTCATGTTACTCGATGCATTGGAGAGTTATCTCAGGCTCACACGCCCTAGGTTTTTCACAAAATCACCCATATATGTAAACAATGGGAAATAAACATAAGGTATTAATAACACATAACACAACCATAAATTTAAGATAACATTTCCTCATTACAATCACAATATATCATTTTAAGATATTGATACAATCAATGCTTTGTCAAATCCATTTTCAAATCCATTTAAAAGATTTAATAAAGGTATTTTTGAATCAAAGTGTCCCATACCACTTTGAATCTTTTAAAGGAATTAAAATTTTAAACCATTAATTTCCTTATAAATAAAAACTAAAAACCATTTTGAAAATAAGGCAATTAATGAGAAAGATTTAGAAGAATAAAATTAAAAAAAATATTTTAGTTAAAGAGTTCTTAACCAAATGAGATATGTTTGAATAAAAATAATTGAAGAATAAAATTAAATCAAAACATTATAATATCATGAGAATAAATGGATTGATTACATCATATTCCAAATGATTGTATATACACTTTATAAAAGTGAATTGGTGCATAACAACAATGAAGTCTCAATGTAATGTAAATTGAGACGAAATCACTTATAAAAACTGTATCCTTATATTAAGGATAATCAATTACATAATAATGTGGGAAAAATATAAATACACCGAATATTATTGAATATTAAGTTTAAATCAATCATAGAAAATTCACACATGTTATTTTTAAGACACAACCAGTGACTTGGATGTTTAACTCAATGAATGAAAATTGAGTTAAAATTATTCTTATAAAGTTCATATCAATGCCTTCAGAATTTATCAATTGAGTGATTATGTGTATAAATTTTATATCCAAAAAAAGGGGAGTGAAAATTACAAAATAAATAAATAAATAGTGATTATTCACATAATCATATCATGATATAATTAAGAATTATAAGATTAACCCAAGGAATGGAAATTGGGTTAAAAAGTTCCCTTACCGATTTGGTAACATACGAAACATACAACCCATAAAAGAAGGATCATAAAATGTATATGTAAATACCCATAAATTGAAGTATATTACATAATGAATACAATCATTGGCAGAACATACACAACACAAAAGGAAATAGTGTCAAATATAGTAGGAATCTCACGAGAATAAAAAGTGAGATGAAAATCCCTTACCACATTGTAATCAATCGAGTTGTATGACCAAAAGTTTATAACCACAGAATGAATCATGTAATACCATGAATATAAATATAATCATGAAAATATATATCAAATATATGTAAAATATACACTACATATAAGAAATAAGCGGCGGACAATGGAAATCTCACAGAATTAATAGTGACTTAAGAAACCCCTTACCTCATGTCTGGATTGACTTGTTTTTTCATCGTTATTCCTGAATAATAAACTAATGTTAATTTATACTTTATTAAAAACCCATTATAAATTTTATTATTCCTTTTATATCACTTTGTATGTTTTTATAAACCTTATGTAGTAATTTAAGTTAATAATTGTCATTTAATCAATATTTGGTACTTTTGTCAGAAATGTACACCTTATAATTACATGTTGTCCATGTGGTCCAGAGTCCACTATCTACTGAATGATATTAATGATTTTTATATCATTTATATAATATATATCTAGTATATATATGTATTTATAACATTACATAACTTTTGGAGGTAATAAATGAAATGCACCATTCATGGAGACGGTAAGTCTTACGTACGTATGAACACTACCTTCATTTCTATTTCTTATTTTAATTGAATGAAAAATTAATTATATATAGTTATATTATAATTATATTATAATATAATATATAATTTCAATAAATATATCCTTTATACATCCCAAGTATGGTATTAACGAGTCATATCACTTTGAGGGGGCGGTAGTCCGCATTTCCTCAAATGACATTATTGCGTTCACTCATAATGGAAACCATAAAGGTAAGATATAAATTAAAAATACAAAAACATAAATAAAACATAAACATAATATATATAATATATAAATATAGTTCCGTCATAATGGCCACCACAATAGGCGGTAGGAGATAATTGAACAATCATAGTTTCGTAAGGCGTTAGTTTGCCATCTACAGAAACAATATGTTCTTTACCCATTAGATGGAGGTGTGTGTAAGTTATGTTCTAATAATCTTCATAAAAACATTCTAGTATATTTAAGATTCTTTTTTTGTTGTTAAATAATGTAATAAAAATAGTTTAGGGTATTGGAGAGGTAAAATAAAACAGAATAACTTAATAAAAAGACTTTACCTTTAAATTGGGTAACTCCCTTTGGTTTGAGCCAAAAGGGTTTCTTGAAGTGCCTTATGCCTAATGTAATGATTATATGAGGATTATATGGATGTAGGGAGATTAATTTGGCAGATTTTGGATGATCCAATGGGCTTTAGAAGTGTGAGGAATTAGTTAGAAATGAGGTCTTTTATAAGGGGGAGGAGGGGATCTTTAGGAAAATGTGAAAATATTATTTTATTATATAATTATTTTCGGTTTTTAAAAGTCAAAAACTAATTACAGTAAAATATAATATGAATCATGGTTGAAATAAAATCATAAAATAATAATTGGATATGTTTTGGATATTATTTTAATCTTTATAATCTTATTTATTTAAATCATTTATTAATGAGTTAGACACAACATCATTATTGTGTCATACAAAATTTATTTTATTTAATGTCTAAAAATTATAAAAAAAGTACCATGATGTAGGAAATCTTTATATATTTCCAAATAATTATTATAGTCAAAATGATAACTTATATAACCCCATGTAAATATTGATTTACTAAAAGATATATGTTTATGTTATTTTGTCTTTACTGTAAATAAATTAATATAAAGTGTCATTATCACTCTTAATTGGATCCAGGAGGTACCAAAATCAACCCAAGGATTCCCATGGTCATACATGTATTAACCAATAGTATTAGGAGACATTTTAGGGTAATTTTAAATCATTTTAATAATATATTTTCCCCTTATTTACCAGATTTACCCTTTAACCATGGTAAATAAAATTTTTTCTGAAGTAATTTTCAGATTGTCTAAAAATAAAATTTAACTATTCACACAATTTGGACCTCCTGATTCCAAATATTTAATCCATTTTCACAAATTCAAAACACATATGTGGCAGAAATAAATAAAAAATTAATTCCCGTTATCAAAACAAGAAGCGTGTTTTTAAGAAATAATAACTATCAAAAGATTGACACTTATTTATGTCCAATTACCATGTGAAATTATATCAAATGACAAAAAATGGATTAAATAGTAATAAAATAAATTAATTACACTTTAAAATAAATTAAAAAAATAATCTAACCATATAAAAAATTAGATTAAAAGGACGTTTTGATTTTAAATACAGTATTTTTCAGTATTAATCAAAAAATGAATTTTACCAGAAAAATACCAAAATTTTACCCAAAGTGAATATTTATGTCATTATTCAAAAGAAGAATTTTTTTTTCAAATAGAACATATAAAATTTACCAAAACTAGATTTAAAGAGGGTTCTCCATCAAAAGGCGGTAAATCAACCTTTTAAAGTTAATTATTCTTAAAATTAAATTTATTCATATTTTAATCCTCTAACAGTTATTGGATAAATTTAAAAACATTTAACATACATGTATAATCATATTGTAGTTAGTTTTGTTCAATCCCTAAAATAAAACGGCTAGACGTAACTACGTTTGAAAATAATAATATTATATTATTATTGTATAACGTAAGACTTCAAAGAAACCCTTTATTGTGTATCAGGTACACCATCGAACATGGAAACCCATTTAAAGGGAAATTAATATTTAATTCAAAATATATCAAATAAAATAGAAATTTATTATTTCTTTGTTTATATGAGATGTTACATCCTTCCCCCCTTTTGGAAATTGCGTCCTCAAAATTTTAAAATTAGGCTTGGATACATCATTGAAAGCACCATATTGGAAAAAGAGTCAATAAATCTATCACTTTAAAATAAAGGAAGAGAAGTACAATGGTCACCCAAGAAAAAAGACACTATGATTCCATGAAAACATGGATATGGTGGAGAAAAAACCACCATGTTTTAATGGAGAGTGATAAAAAACATGATTAGGAGAAAGTTGACCACCAGAAAATCACATACTTGTGATGGGTTAAACAGTATTTGATTCCCCAGTAGGAAAATTTAATAGAAAACATTTCTATTTTATGTTACTTTCATTGAGGAATTTAATTATGTGCTTAATTAAGAATATAAGGAAACACACTTAATTATCATGTAGACTTTCATACTTTACTAAATTTCTACCACGAACTCATCATTTCTCCAAATGATGAGTATTCAAACAGACATAGACACACTAAAAGAAATTGAGTCAACTTATATAGTATCACATAATCAAAATAAAATAAACATTATATTTCCCCTGTTATTAGACAATAACCAAAACCAAAATGGTTATTATAATATTAGATAATCCCCAAAAGGATAATCTTTTACAAAAAGAAAAACTACTCATAATGCCACAAATTCTTCAAACAGTACCCAATGATTAACAAAGACCATTCAATACAAAACTACCTTTAAAATCCTTCCATATAATCCAAACTATGATTGAAACCCAACATTCAAAATGATTTTATTACATAGTCTTCCACAATAATCTTATCATTAATCACCAAAAACATCGACAACTCTTAAAGTATCATATTGATGTGTAATTAACCTAAACACATATTCTCAATGATAGTTTTATAATTTCCATAGATAACCCAAAATCAACTTATTCTTGACTCATAAATTCATATAACTAAAATGAACTTGACATAATGACAAGGGAGCTCACATAGTCTAGTGGTAGGTGATAAATTCCAATCACACATTGGTTGTGGGTTCAATTCATGGAGCTTTGTCTGATGTGACGGGTTGCCATGCAGTCTACGTGTTGTTCTTTTTTAAAAACTATATAATTTTATAACATTCCCAAAAAGAGATAAATTCATAAAAATAACCATAACATATTTTAACCCCAAATGTTATCTAATTACTTTTATTTTGAATCCCAAAATGTATTAACCCGTAATTGCCTCAAATTCAAGGATCATATAAACCCAAATGGTTCTCTATAACTATATCCACAAAATAAAAGACAATTATTCCTTGAATAAAATTTTAATATATCAAACTTCAGGGTTACACATACTTTAAAAGGTCTTCTAATGTAATCCCGTCATGAAAAGAGACTTAAAACCCTTAAGTATTTCACTATCTTAAAATCTACCATTACAGTTGAATCCGTTTTATGTTTACTTCTTATATATTCAATGTTCTTCATGATCCACTAACCATTCCTTTACAACATATTATGAAATAATTCTTTACTATAAACAAAATCATGAATCATATCCTATGATTCAATAATGTCTATACATCAGTTAAAAAATAATTCATACCTTTCTTTGGTCTTTGTCAGTTTCCTCATCCTCAATTGGAATGGAACTATGTATTGGTAAACATATATTTGTATGATCTTGGTGATCCCATTCTATAACCTTATTCATAGGGAATCTATTTGAATAATTACCATGCACACCACATTTAAAACATTCAATTGATCCCTTAGAAAAAACTTCATTCTCTTTGCTAGAGTCAACTGGATGCTTCCTTTTTTCCATGGCAGGTTCTTGGTTTATGACCTTCACTTCCTCATCTATAGAATCTTCCCATCCCTTTAAAAGATTTTCCTATTTTTTTCCACATACTTGACACATAGGTTTTTTAACATACTTACCTATATGATTATTACCTAAACAACAGTTGGGAATTGTTTCTCACATATATGAGGCCATATAAAAACCAAAATGGTTCAGGTGGTAAATCATGACTTCAGATAGTTGGTTGAGAATAACCACAAGAGTTCTCATTGTAACTCCCATTTAATTCAGTTTCTCAGTCAGAAAACCGTCACAGTTTTCTTCACATCTACTTTTACATTGGTGCATTCTAGATCTAGCCATTTACTAACCCAAAAATTTAATTGTGACTATATTAGTAAAATCATCATATAATATCTAATGAGGAGGGTAAATAATAAGATATTTTCATTCATGTTATATTAAACTCATTTACTTTTCAAAAATAACTGTGAATCTATCTCAAACCATAACCATTATGGTAATGTAACTTATTCTTAAAGAACACCCTAACCTCTAAACGTTTCTAAACCGACCTATTATACCAACTATAACGACCTGGCCTTAAAAATTACATAATTGTTAATTAAATGAATAATTCACATTGAGGATATTTTCAGGTTTATATTTTTAGAGAATTAGGCCACAAATATTACATTACATCTCAAAAATAAAAAATTAGACACTGATACTCAGTTTAGACACCATGACTTTTCGTTGATCCCATCCTTGACCCTATTCATCATTAAGTCATGTGGAAAATATTTCAAAAAAATGGGATGGGCATAAAAAGCTCAGTAAGGGTTATAAAATAAGAATGGAAAACATTATCCTATCAATAAATAAAAATCAATGAAACCAATACTTTTTAATAATAACATACCTTACGAAATCATAAGATTTATGAATAATAAACAGATATCATAAATCATAAAGGTGACTTATGGATTTTAAAACATACTTACATTATATCTATCACAGCTACATAGGGAGTCACATTCAGAATACCCATCACAGTATATCCCCTAAATCTCTTAGGAGAAACATTAACATTTACCCCTGTCACGTTACCCAATGCATTGGACAGTTATCTCAGGCTCACACACCCTAGGTTTATCACAGAACCACCCATACATGTAAACAATGACCAATAACCATAACAAATTAATAACACTTAAAACAAGCATAAAATAAATATAACATTTCCCCATTCTAGTCACAATATATCATTTCAAGATATTGATATAATCAATGCCTTGTCAAAACCATTTTCATAACCATTTAAAACATTTAATAAAGAGATTCTTGAATCAAAGTGTCCCAAACTACTTTGAAGATTTTAAAGGAATTATAATTTTATAATATTAATGATCATATAAATGAATACTAAAAACCATTTTGAAGACATGGTAATTGATTAGAATGATTTAGAATAATAATTCTTTAAAAGGATTTTTAGTTAAAGAGTTCTTAACCAAATGAGATATGCTTGAATTAAAATAATATGGGAATAAAATTCAATCAAAACATTATAATATCATGAGAATAAATGAATTCATGCTGTAATACACTAAAGTATAGTATATAAACCATATAGATGTGAATTTGTGCGAAACAACAATGAAGTCTCAATGGAATGTAAATTGAGATGAAATCCCTTATAAAGACCGAATCGTTAGATTAATGATGAATCAATTACATAATAATGTGTGAAAAATATAAATACACTCAATATTATTGTAAATTAAGTGTAAATTAATCATATTAAATTAACTCATGTTCTTTTTAAGACACAACCAATGACTTGTATTTTTAACACAATGAATGTTAATTGAGTTAAAATTACTCTTCTCAAGTTCATATCAATGACTTTAGAATTTATCAATGGAGTGATTATGTGTATAAAAATTATATCCAAAAAAATGGGAGTGGAAATTACAACATAAATAAATAAATAGGGATTCCAAACATAGTCATATCATGACATAATTAAGAATTAGAAGATTAACCCATGGAATGGAAACTGGGTTAAAAAGTTCCCTTACCGATTTGGTAACCTAGGAAACATACAACCAATGAAAGAAGGATCATAAAATGAAGATGTAAATACCCATAAATTGAACTATATTACACAATGAATACAATCATGGTCAGTACATACACAACACAAAAAGGAAATAGTGGAAAATATAGCATGACTCTCACGAGAATAACAAGTGAGATGAAAATCCCTTACCACGTTTTAATCAATCGAGTGGTATGGAAAAAATATAATAACAACGAAATTAATCGCATAATACAATGAATATTTATATAATCATGATAATTTATATCTAATGTATGTAAACTATACACCACATACAAGAAATAAGTGGAAAACAATGAAAATCTCATTGAATTAATAGTGATATAAGAAACCCCTTACCTTGTGTCCGACTTGACTTGTTTGTTCTTTGTTATTCCTGAATAATTAAATTAAGTTAATTTATACATGATTAATAACAATTTATAATGTTTATTATTCCTTTTGTATCACTTATTACCATGTTAAAACCTCATGTAATCAATTTAAGTTAATAATGGTCATTTTGTCGATATTTGGTACTCGAGTCAAAAATAAACACCTTATGATTACAAGTTGTCCATGCGGTAAGAGTACATTATCTCCAGAATGATATTCATGATTTATATATAATTTATATCATATATATATAGTATATATATGTATTTATTACAGTACATAACATTTGGATACATGAAATGAAATTCACCATTTATGGAGACGCTAAGTCGTACGTACGCATGAACGCTACTTTCATTTATATTTCTTATTTTAATTGAATGAATACATAATTTTACAAAGTTATATTATTATTAAAGTATAATATCTTATATAATTTCAATAACTTCATCCTTTACACGTCCCATGTATTGTATGAATGAGTTGTACCACATTAAGGGGGCGGTAGTCCTCACTTCCTCAAATGAAATTATCACATTTAATCATAATAAAAACCATAAAGGTATGATATAAATTAAAAATACAGAAGCATAAAGAAAAAATAAACATAATATATATAATATATATTATAGTTAATTCATAATGGCCACCATAATCGGAGGTAGGAGATAACTGAACAATCATAGTTTCGTGAGGCGTTATTTTTCCATCTAGAGAAATAGTATGTTCTTTACCCATTAGATGGAGGTGTGTGTAATTTTAGTACAAATAATCCTCATAGAAACATCGTAGTATTTTTAGGATACTTTTATTGTTATAAAATAAAGTAATAAATATAGTCTATGGGGTTGGAGATGTGAAAGAAAGCACCAAAACTTAAGAGAAGACGTTACCTTTAAATCCGGTAACTCCCTTTGGATTGAACCAAAATGGGTACTTGAAGTGACTTATTCTTAATTTAATTCTCCTAAAATGAAGATAGAGATGTAGGGGGATTAATTGGGCAGAGGTGTGATGAGATAAGGGGCTTTAGATGTGTGAGGAATGGGTTATAAGTGGGGGAAATTTATAAGGGGGGGAGGGGATCTTTAGGAAAGTGTAAAAATATTATTTTATTATGTAATTATTTGCAGGTTTTAATGGGAAAAACTAATTAAAGTCAATTATAATATGACTTATGGTCTAAATAATTTCATCCATTAATAATCTAATAAGTTTTGGATTTTATTTTAATCTTTATAATATTATTTATTTAAATTGTTTATTAATGAGGTAAACACTGCATCGTTATTGTGTCATACATAATTTAGTTTATTTGATTTCTAAAAGTTACAAAAAAATACCATGATGTAGGAACTATTATTATATTTAAAAATATTATTTATTGTTGAAATTATAACTTATATAACCCCATGTAAATTTTTTTTACTAAAACATATATGTTTATGTCATTTTGTCTTTACATTAAATAAATTAATATAAAGTGTCATTATCCCTATTATGTGGCTCCATGGGGTCCCAAAATCGACAAAAATATTCCCATTTTCGGACATGTATTAACCAATAGTATTAGTTCACATGTTAGGGTAATTTTATATTATTAAAATAATATTTTTTTACCCTCATTTACCAATTTACGCTTTAACCATAGTGAATAAAAAAAAATTTGAAGTAAATATTCATATTGTCTAAAAATAATAGTTAACTATTTATACATTTGGTCCTACTAATTCCAAATATTTAATCCATTTTTACAAATTCAAAACACATATGTTGTAGAAATAATTTAAAAATTAATTCCCGCTGTCAAAATAAGAAGCGTATTTTTAAGAAATAATAACTATCAATAGATTGACAATTATTTATGTCCAATTACCAAGTGAAATTACATCCAATGACAAAAAATATATTAAATGGTAATAATATAATTTAATTAAAATTTAAAACCAATTAAAAATAACAATCTAACCATATAAATTAATTATATTAAAAGGCAGTATTGAATTAAAATATAGTATTTTCACTGTTTATCAAAAAATGAATTTTATCAGAAAAATACCGAAATTTTACCCAAAGTGAATTTTTATGTCCTAATTCAAAAGAAGAATTATATTTTATCAAATAGAACATTTAAAATTGACCAAACTATATTTAAGGAGGGTTTTTCATCAAAATGCGGTAAATCAACCTTTTAAAGTTAATTATGGATAAACTTAAAATAATTCACATTTTAAGCCTCTAAAAGTTATTGGATAAATGTAAAAACATTTAAAAACATGTATAATCATATTGTAGTTAGTTATGTTTATTATTTAAAATAAAACAGCTATGAGTTAACTACCTCTTAAAATAATAATATTATTTTATTATAGTGCAATGTAAGATTTCAAAGAAACCCACTATTGTGTATCGGGTAAGCCATCGAACATAACAACCCATTTATAGTAAAATTAATATTTATTTCACAAAATATTAATTAAAATGAAAATTTATTATTTTTTATTTAACTGGGATGTTATATCCTTCACCCCTTTCGGGAATTGTGTCCTCTCAATTTTCAAATTAGGCTTGGAAACATCATTGAAAGTCCCATATCAGAAAAATAGTCAATAAATATATCACATTAAAATAAAGATAGAGAAGTAAAAAGGTCCCCCACGATAATAGATACTAGGATTCCATGAAAACATGGATATGGAGGAGAAAACAAACCATCAATTTCTAATGGATATTGATATGAAACATGATTGGGAGAAAGTTGACAACCAAAAAATCACATACTTGTGATGGGTTAAACAATATTTTATTCGACAATAGGAAAAGTTAATCAACAAAATTTTTGTTTTATGTTATTTTTAATTGAGGAATTTAATTATGCGGTTAACTAAGAACATAAGGAAAAATACTTAATTGTCATGTACACGTTCATTCTTTACTAAATTTCTACCATGAACTCATATTTTCTCCAAATGATGAGTATTCAAACAGACATGGTCACATTGAAAGAGCTATAGTTAACTTCTAGAGTATCACATAATCCAAAAAAGATAAAATATATATTTCCTATGTCTCTAGACATCAACGAAAACCAAAATGGTTAGTGGAATATCAGATAATTCCCAAAAGGATAATCAATTACAAAAAGAAAAACTACTCTTAATCCCCAAAATTTTTCAAACAATACCCAAAGATTAAAAAAGACCATTCAATACACATATATCCTTAAAACTCATCAATTTAATCCAATATATTATAGATACCCGAAATTCAAAAGGATTTTATCACATATTCTTCCACAAAAATCTTAATATTTACCTCCAAAACATTGACAACTCTTAATGTCTCATACTGATGTGTAATTATCCTAAAAAAATATTCTCTATGATAGGTCAATCATGTTTATAGATAACCCAAAATCAGATTATTCTTGATTCATAAAATAATATAACTAAAAAGAATTAGTCATACTAACTAGGGACTTCACACAGTCCAGTGGTAGGCGATGAATCTCAGTCACACTTTTATTGTGGGTTCGATTCCTACAGCTTTGTCCGACACAATAGGTTGTCATGTGTTTTGCGTGTTTTATTTCTTCACAAAATATATAATTTTATAAAATTCCCAAAAATAGATAAATTCATAAAAAATAACCGTAACATATTTTAACCACAAAGGTTATCTAATAACATTCATTTTATATCCCAAAATGTATAAAACTGTAATTACCTCAAATCCGAGGATTATATAAAACCAAATGGTTCTTTATAACTATATCCACAAAAGAGAAGAAAAATATTCCCTGAATAAAAGTTTCATATATCCAACTTCACGGTTACACATACTATAAAAAGTCTTCTAATGTAATCCAATCATCAGAAGAGCCTTAATACTTTTATACATTTCACGATCCTAAAATCTACCATAACACTTGAATCCCTTATTTGTTAACTTCTTACTCATTCAAAATTATTCATGATCCATTAATTATTTCTTTCCAACTTATTCTAAAATAATTCTTTCCTACAAACAAAATCACGAATCATATCCTAAGATTCAATAATGTATAAAAATCAGTTAAAGAAATAATCCATGCCTTTTATTGGTATTTGTTAGTTTCTTCCTCCTCAATTGGAATGGCATTAGGTATTGGTAAACTTATATTTGTATGATCCTTGTGATCCCATTCTCTAACATTCTTCATTGGACATCTGTTTCAATAATGACCATGCACACCACATTTATAACATTTAATTGATCCCTCCGAAATAACTTCATTCATGTTCTTAGAGTCAACTATATGTTTCCTTTTTCCATGGTAGGATCTTGATTTATGACCATAACTTCCAAATCTATATCATCTTCCCGTCCATTTGAAATATTTTCTTATGTTTTTCTTTCCACATCCTTGACACATTGGTTTTTGAACATACATACATTTATGATTATTACCTAAACTTTTGTTGGGATTTGTTTCTCGTATATATCATACCATATAAAAACCACCATGGTTTAGGCGGTAAATCATGTCTCTATATAGTTGGTTGAGAATAACCACATGAGTTATTATTACAGCTCCCATTTCATTCAGTTTCTCATTCAAAAACCTGTCACAGTTTCCTTCACATCCATTGTTACTTTGGTGCCTGTTAGATCCATCCATTTACTAAAACGAAAAAGGTCAGTGTGAGTATATCAGTAAAATCATCATATAATATCTTATAAGGATAGAAAATACTAACATATATTTATTCATGTTATCTTAAACTTATTCAATTTTTCTAAAACAATTTTGACTCTTTCTAAAATCCTAACCATTATGGTAAGGTCACTTGTGAATAAAGAACGCCCTAACCTCTAAAGTTTTCTTAACGGACCTCTAAAACCAACTATAACGACCTGAACATAAACATTAAATAATCATGAATTAAATTAATTATTAAAATTGAGAATATTTTCACGTTTAGTGTTTTAGAGAATTAGTCCATAACTATTACATTTAATCTTAATAATTACAAATTAGACACTTCAACTCAGTTTCCAATTTATTCACAAAACAAAAACTCTTGAAAAGAAACATGTCTAGATCCATGTTTTAGACAACATGACTTTCCCTTGATCCCATCCTTGACACTATTCACCTTTCTGTCCCATGGAAAATATTTGAAAAACTTAGGATGAGCATAAAAATATCAGTAATGGTTATAAAATAAAGAAGGAAAAAAGTAGACCATAAATAAATACAAATCTATGAAACCAATACTTTTCAATCATAACACACCTTATAAAATCATAAGATTTATGAATAAAGTAGAGAAATCATAAATCATAAAGTTAACTAATGGAATTCATAACATTCATACATTATAAATATCACAGCTACATAAGGATTTACATTTGGAATACCCATCACATTATATTCACTAAATCTCTTCAGAGAAATATTAATGTTTACCTCCATCACATTACCCAATGAGTTGGAGAGATTTCTCAGTCTCACCCGCACTAGGTTTATCACGGAACAACCCGTATAAGTACAAAATGCCCAATACCATAACATATTCATAACACATAACACAAGCATAAACTAAAGATAACATTTCCACATTTCAATCATAATATATCATTTCAAGATATTGACATAATCAATGCTTTGTAAAAACCATTTTCAAAACCATTAAAAACATTTAATAAGGTTATTTTTGAATCAACGTGTCCCATACCACATTAAAGATTTTAAAAGAATTGAAATTTTAAAACATCAATGTATAAATAAATAAATACTAAAAACAATTTTAAAATCACAGACATTAATAAGAAATATTTAGAAGAATAAATATTTAAAACAATATTCTAGTCAAATAGTTCTTAACTAAATGAGATATGCTTGAATACAAACAATTGAGGAATAAAATTGAATTGAAAGATTATAATATCTTGAGAATAAAGGTATTGATGATATAATATGCCAAAGGATAGTATATACACTGTATAAAAGTGATTTGGTTCATGACAACAATGAAGTCTCAATGGAAAGTAAATTGAGACGTAATACCTTATAAAAACTATATACTTAGATTAAAGATAAATAGATTACATAATAATTTGTCAAAAATATAAATACACTCAATTTGATTGGATATTCAGTGTAAATAAATCATTGTAAATTCCCAAAAAAAATTTAAGACAAAACCAATGACTTGGATGTTTAACTCCATGAATGAAAATTGAGTTAAAATTACTCTTATCAAGTTCATATGGATGACTTGAGAGTTTATAAATGGAGTTATTATGTGTATAAAAAGTATAAAAAACCAAAGGGTAGTAGAAATTACAACATAAATATGGAAATAGTGATTCCACACATAATCATAGAATGACATAATTAAGAATTTGAGATTAACCCAAAGAATGAGAATTGGGTTAAAAGGCTCCCTTACTGATTCAGTGACTTACAAAACATACCACCCAAGAAATAAGTATCATAAAAAATATGTCAATACCCATAAATTGAATTATATTACACAATGAATACAGTAATGGGCAGTACATACACCACACAAATGGAAATAGTGGAAAATATAGCATGAATCACAAATGACGGAAAAGTGAGATGAAAATCCCTTACCACGTTGTAATCAATCAAGTCATATGAAAAAAAGTTAATAACTACCAAATGAATCATATAATAACATGAATATAAATATAACCATGATCATATATAATTAAATTTATTTAAACTATACACCATATTCAAGAAATAAGTGTCGAACAATGGAAATCTCACAGAATTAAAAGTGAGATAAGAATCCCCTTACCTTGTGTTAGACTTGAATTGTTTGTTCTTTTTTCTTCCTGAATGATAAACTTAACTTACTTTATACATGATTAATAACCCTTTCTGATGTTTATTATTCCTTTTATATCATTTATTACCATGTCATAAACCTTATGTAATAATTTAAGTTAATAATGATTGTTTTGTCGATATTTGATACTTGAGTAAAAAATGAACACCTTATAATTACAAGTTGTCCATGTGGTCCAGAGTCCATTATATCCAGAATTATATTCAGGATTTAGATATCATTTATATCATATATATAGTATATATATGTATTTATAATAGTACATAACATTTGGGGATAATAAATGAAATGAACAATTCATGTAGACAGTAATTCGTACGTACGCAGGAACACTACCTTCATTTCTATTTTGTGTTATAATTGTTTGAAAACATAATTATACATAGTTATATTATAATTAAAGTATTATATAATATAAAATTTCAATAACTCCATCATTTATACGTTCCACATATGGTATTGACGAGTCATATCACTTTGAGGGGGTGGTAGTCCACACTTCTTCAAATGAAATTATCGTGTTTACTCATAATAGAAACTATAAAGGTTTGATATAAATAAAAAATAAAGAGGATTAAAGAAAACATAAACATAATATATATAATAAATAAATATATTTCCATCATAATGGCCACCATAATAGGCGGAAGGAGATAATTGAACAATCATCGTTTCATGAGGCGTTAGTTTTCCATCTATAGAGACAGTAGGTTCTTTACATATTAGATGAATGTGTGTGTATGTGTAGTTCTAATACTCCTAATAAAAACATCATAGTATATTGAGGATACTTGTTTTGTTAAAAAATAAAGGAATAAAAAGAGTTTAGGGGGTTGGGGATGTAAAATAATACAAAAGAACTTAAGAGAAGACGTTACTTTTAAAATGGGTAACTCCATTGGGTTTGAACCAAATGAGTTTATTGAAGTTCCTTATGTCTAATTTAAGGCTTCTATGAGGAATATATATATTTAGGAAGCTTAATTGGTCGGATTTTGGATGATTAAAGGGGCTAGAGAAGTGTGAGAAATGAGTTAAAAGTGAGGGATTTTTATAAGGGGAGGAGGGGCTCTTTAGGAAAGTCTGAAAATATTATTTTATTATATAGAGATTTTTTATTTATAAAGGTCAAAAACTAATTAAAGTTGAATATAAGATTAATCATGGTCTAAATGAAGTCATAAAATGATAATTGGATAGGTTTTGGGAACTATTTTAATCATTATAATCTTATTTCTTTAAATCGTTGATTAATGAGGTAAACACTCCATCATTATTATGTTATAAATAATTTAATTTATATGATGTATAAAAATTCTAAAAAACATACCATGATATAAGAAATAGTTTTATCTTTCCAAATAATATTTATAGTCGAAAATATAACTTATATAACCCCATGTAATAATTTATTTACTAAAAGATATATGTTTATGTCATTTTTGTCTTTATTTTAAATAAATTAATATAAAGTGTCATTATCACAATTAAGATTGTCCATGAGGTCCCAAAATCGACCCAAGGATACCCATGGTCGAAAATGTATTAAAAACATGATTAGGACACATGTTTGGGTAATTTAATATTATAATAATAATAATTTATTACCCTTATTTACTATATTTATCCTTTAACCATGGTAAATAAATTTTTTACTCAAGTAAATATTCATATTGTCTAAAATTAAAAGTTAAATATTTACACAATTTGGTACTATTGATTAATAATATAGAATCCATTCTTAAAAATTAAAAACACATAAGTGGTATTAATTAATTTAATATTAATTCCCACTGTAAAAAAAGCGTGTTTTTAAGAAATAATAAGTATTAAAATATTAACACTTATTTATGTCCAATTTCAAAGAGAAATTACACCCAATGAAAAAAATTGGATTAAATGGTAAAAACATAATATAATTACACTTTAAACCCAATTAATAATATAATATAACAATATAATTCAATTAGATTAAAAGGAAGTTTTGAAATAAAATACATTATTTTTCACTATTCATCAAAAAATGAATTTTATCAGATAAATACCAAAATATTACCCAAAGTAAATTTTGATGTCCCGATTATAAATAATAATATTATTTTGTCAAATAAAACATATAAAACTGAAAAAATCTTTATTTAATGATGGTTCACCATCGAAAGGTGGTAAGTCAACATTTTTAAGTAAATTATGTATAAAATTAGATTCATTTACACTTTAAGCCTCTAAATTTTATTGGATAAATGTAAAAAAATTTAAAAAACATGTATAATCATACTGTAGTTAGTTCTATTCATTCCCGCCAATACAATTTCTAGGCATTAATAACCTTTTAAAATAATAATATTATATTATTATTGTGCAACGTCAGATTTCAAAGAAACTCGTTGTTGCATATCAGGTACGCCATCGAACATAGAAAACCCTTTAGAGTAAAATTAATATTTAATTTACCAAATATTAATTAAAATGAAATTGTGTTATTTTTTCATTTACCTAGGATTTTACATATGGGTTGTGCACATTTGGCACAAGGTTTTCCCCAACTATGAACCCTTTTAGAGGAAACCGTGAAAATCCAAAAAGTGGGGCTTTTGCAAAATAGTTAATCGATTGACAAAATCTTCCCCATTATAGTAGAAACTATGCAACTTATGAAGGGTTCACAACTATGGTGCATGGTTTTTCTAACCATATAGACCTTCCCAACAAACTATGACTACGATATTTAATCAATCCAAAATTTAATTTTTAAATTCATAAATCAATGGTTTAATTTCCCAAAAATCATATATAACCCTAATACTATTACTAATTACCTGGAGACTCCCAATAGTTAATTTAGGCCGCTCTACACCCATTAATATGTGAATCAAAGCATATAGAAAGATGTTCAATATTTTCTAGGTAAGTTTCTTCTTCTCTATCTCTATATTCAACTCTCTCCTCTCCCTCCTCCATAGGTTTTATTAGATCTCCATATTGATAGATGATATAATACCCATTATTTCCAATATTGATTCTAAATTTGATTCTTAGATCCTCATTTTTGATGATTTTTTTATGAATCCCATTGCAGATGTTGTGTTTCCTGATCACATGTTATTTCAAATTTAAATTCTAGAATTTAAATTGTGAAATTGATTTGATGAAATTTATTGCAAGGTTGTATTATAAAAAACATGAATTAATTGGTTTTGATTGAAACTTATTGGTTCTATAATTGAAGATTGATGATGTGACTAAAAACCTATTTTGGTTTTTAAATTGAAATTGGCATATTGAAATGCAACAATGGGTTGAATATTATTTTATATAGTTTCAATATAAATTTACCATTATTGATTTTTAGGGCACATTCAAGCCTAGGTAGTTATTGATTTATTCAGAAAACACTTTATTGCTACATTAGAACATTAAGAATACATATTTAATAGGTCACATCCATAATGGGATGGAGACCTGTTACCATTTTAACACCGTCTAAGATATGCATGGACATATATTAAAAGGATAAATATTCATGTTTTAGGGGATCCCATAACCCGGAACTATCATTCTTCGTAGACGATGATTATGTTTCTTATTGATTATATTTTAAATATATGTATTTTTTATATGTTTTAAATATTACTTGTGAATTGATAAAACATTTTTACATAAAATAATTATTTCTATGATTTTCAGAAATATTTCCATAATTTGAAAAGTAAATAATGATCTTTTTTAAATAATATTTTGAAATTCCATGCTGGTTTATTAGGATGTGCATAGTTTTCAGAGTACCAAGGTATCTGGGATAGTTCATTAAACACACACACACAAACACACACACAAACATATATATATATATATATATATATGAATGTATATATGTATAAGGGGTTAGAAAATGAGCCCACCTCTTAGTTTCAATTAGGATATACTGGTCTCCATCCTTGGACTGTATATGAGCGTGAATATATACCTGATTCTAAGTGATTATAAAAATATTCTTTAGGGGGATACTATGAGATTTGAAAGGATATAATCTTACCCTAAAGTGGGTATTGGGATATGATTACAAACACCTGTTAGAATGGAAATATATACCCAATAATGGTTTTTATTATTTTTCAAGACATGTTGATGATCCAATTTTATACGAGTAAAAATGTAATCCCTCCCCGTGATGGTCATTAAAATATGATGAAGAGCCGTTTCAATATTTTTAAGAGTAATAATATGACCATAACTCTATTGTATACCAGAATATGAAGATAATAATCATCCTTAACTTATAAAATGCACTTGAATTTTTTTTATATGTATTGAGGGGTATAATGCTACCCTTTTGTTGTCATTAGAATGCACTGATAAGCTTCTATGTTAGGAATAGAGATATAATGCTACTACTTAATTGAAATAGGAATACATGACTAATTATATGCTCTATTTTTTAGGATATTCTGATAGGGTTTATATATAGGAGAAATATTATTGGATTACTACTTGGTTGCTTCCAGAATAAACCAACATGATCCTCCTGATACTGCCTGAGTATACTTGAAGTTTTTTTACTTCGACTATAAGTATTATCCTTCAATTTATTTCAATATAATGTATGATAATATAAATATTTAGTGTAAAACAAATATGAGCATTTTATCCTCTTTTATTAGCCTACTACCCCTAGTGGGATCTTTAAATGGGTTCACATGTCTAGATGATCAGGTTTAGGACATCATAGGTATCCTCCTTATAAGGCTTAAGAGATGTGGGGGAAACAATGAGTTAGTGGAATCAATAGTATTTAGTTGATTTATACACATTCTCTTAGGGTTTAGCGAGGATGTTGTTATCCTTGTTATGTATCACGCTTATATAGAGGAGGTTGGTGTTATTTCATTTTGAGGAAATGTGCCCCAAATCGTTGGGGGTGGAAAATAGCACCACTAGATTCATTGTAGTCCACTTTCAATGAGATGATTCATTAGTATTAATTGTTTGAAAGATTTATGGGGTTACTTACAAGGTGGGTATAGTACTATTGTGGTAGAAATACCTAACAAAAACATTTAACACCTATTTTTGAAGGAGATTCCTTTGTGAGAACATCTTCTAAGATGTAAAATTTATAACCATAAAAGAAGCTGTGGTTTATATTTATTTATTTGATGATGCCTTGTATTTTGGATTGAAGAAATAACTTTTTATAAAGTTATTGAGAGTATAAAAACCCAAAAAATGGAAATCCCTTAATGTAGAATCACAATAAATATAATGTTTGTTACACTCCATGAATTTAAATCAAATATTTTTGTTTGAAACATAATGCGTTCTGTATCTTTCTTCACACACAACAACAAACTAATAAAATTAACCTCAAAATGAAATATAACTTTAAGAGGTAGCCAAATAATTTTTGTTTAAAAATATATCTGAAAAAAATATGATATATATATACATATAACCATTATGAATACACATGCATTATTATAAATTTAATTAGTACTTCTAAATAACAGATAAGTCAAATTTATTCATTAAAATGCTACCCTTAAAAAAGATTCTTTTATGCGCTTCATCCTCGGATAATAAATATACTACAGTTATAATTTATTATTAACATCAATAATATGTCAACATGATAATTTATTTGTAATTGATAGGAAATATGAATTAAAATAGTTAATTTATTAAGAAATTTATTATCTTGTGAAAATTATTTTAATTATATATTTATATTTTTTATGTTAATTTATTAAATTTTAGATTTTTATTTTGACAAAATTGAATTAATAATTTTATTTTTAAATGAAAAATTTTATTATTATGAATTTTTATAAATTCTCTATGTTATTTTATTTTAATAGGAATAGTGAAAAGTTACGATTCTTCCCAAAATTTTAAATTTTATAAATTATCACTATATAAACAGCACCATCAAATATATCACTATATATACAACACCATTAAATTTTATAAATTATCACTATATAAATAGCACCATTAAATTTTAGGCTTCGATACTTCATTGAATGCCCCATATTGGAAAAAGAGTCAATAAATATATCGCTTTAAAATAAAGTAAGAGAAGTAAAAAGGTCACCCAAGAAAAAATATACTAGTATTCCATGAAAACATGGATATAGAGGAGAAAAAACCATCATTTTTTAATGGAGTGTGATAAAAAACATGATTAGGAGAAAGTTGACCACCAGAAAATCACATACTTGTGATGGGTTAAATAGTATTTGATTCCCCAGTAGGAAAATTTAATAGACAACATTTCTATTTTATGTTACTTTTCATTGAGGAATTTAATTATGTGATTAATTAAAAATATAAGGAAACACACTTAATTATCATGTAGACTTTCATACTTTACTAATTATCTACCACAAACTCATCATTTCTCCAAATGATGAGTATTCAAACAGACATGGACACACTAAAAGAAATAGAGTCAACTTATATAGTATCACATAATCAAAATAAGAAAAACATTATATTTCCCATGTTGTTAGACAATAACCAAAACCAAAATGGTTATTATAATATTAGATAATCCCCAAAAGGATAATCTTTTACAAAAATAAAAACTACTCATAATGCCACAAATTCTTCAAACAATACCCAATGATTAACAAAGACCATTTAATACACAACTACCTTTAAAATCCTTCCATATAATCCAAACTATGATTGAAACCCAAAATTCAAAATGATTTTATTACATAGTCTTCCACAATAATCTTAACATTAATCTCCAAAAACCTCGACAACTCTTAAAGTATCATATTGATGTGTAATTAACCTAAACACATATTCTCAATGATAGGTTAATAATTTCCATAGATAACCCAAAATCATCTTATTCTTGACTCATAAATTCATATAACTAAAATGAACTAGTCATAATGACAAGGGAGTTCACATAGTCTAGTGGTAGGCTATAAATTCCAGTCACACTTTGGTTGTGGGTTCAATTCCCGAAGCTTTGTCTGACGTGACGGGTTGCCATGCGGTCTACGTGTTGTCCTTTTTCAAAAACTATATAATTTTATAAAATTCCCAAAAAGAGATAAATTCATAAAAATAAACATAACATATTTTAACCCCAAAGGTTATCTAATTACTTTTATTTTTAATCCTAAATTGTATTAACCCGTAATTGCCTCAAATTCAAGGATCATATAAACCCAAATGGTTCTCTATAACTATATCCACAAAATAAAAGACAATTATTCCTTGAATAAAATTTTCATATATCAAACTTCAGGGTTACACATACTTTAAAAGGTCTTCTAATGTAATCCTATCATGAATAGAGCCTTAAAACTTTTAAGTATTTCACTATCTTAAAATCTACCATTACAGTTGAATCCCTTTTATGTTTACTTCTTACATATGCAATGTTCTTCATGATCCAGTAACCATTCCTTTACATCATATTATGATATAATTCTTTACTATAAACAAAATCATGAATCATATCCTAAGATTCAATAATGTCTATACAACAGTTAAAAAATAATCCATACCTTTCTTTGGTCTTTGTCAGTTTCCTCATCCTCAATTGGAATGGAACTATGTATTGGTAAAAATATATTTGTATGATCTTGGTGATACCATTCTATAACCTTCTTCATAGGTAATCTATTTGAATAATTACCATGCACATCACATTTAAAACATTCAATTGATCCCTTAGAAAAAACTTCATTCTCTTTGTTAGAGTCAACTGGATGCTTCCTTTTTTCCATGGCAGGTTCTTGCTTTTTGACTTTCACTTCCTCTTCTATAGAATCTTCCCATCCCTTTAAAAGATTTTCCTATTTGTTTTTTACAAATACTTGACACATAGGTTTTTGAACATACTTACCTATATGATTATTACCTTAACAACTGTTGGGAATTGTTTCTCACATATATGAGGCCATATAAAAACCAAAATAGTTCAGGTGGTAAATCATGACTTCAGATAATTGGTTGAGAATAACCACAAGAGTTCTCATTGTAACTCCCATTTAATTCAGTTTCTCATTCATAAAACCGTCAATGTTTTCTTCACATCTACTTTTACATTGGTGCATGCTAGATCTATCCATTTACTAACCCAAAAAGTTAATTGTGACTATATTAGTAAAATCATCATATAATATCTTATGAGGAGGGTAAATACTAAGATATTTTCAATAATGTTATCTTAAACTCATTTAATTTTCCAAAATAACTATGAATCTATCTAAAATCATAACCATTATGGTAATGTAACTTATTCTTAAAGAACACCCTAACCTCTAAACATTTCTAAACCGACCTATTATACCAACTATAACGACTTGGCCTTAAACATTACATAATTGTGAATTAAATGAATAATTCACATTGAGGATATTTTCAGGTTTATATTTTTAGAGAATTAGGCCACAAATATTACATTACATCTCAAAAATCAAAAATTAGACACTGATACTCAGTTTAGACAACATAACTTTTCATTGATCCCATCCTTGACCCTATTCTTCATTAAGTCCTGTGGAAAATATTTCAAAAAAATGGTATGGGAATAAAAAGCTCAGTAAGGGTTATAAAATAATAAAGGAAAACATTATCCTATCAATAAATAAAAATCAATGAAACCAATACTTTTTAATAATAACATACCTTACGAAATCATAAGATTTATGAATAACACACAGCTATCATAAATCATAAAGGTAACTTATGGCTTTTATAACATACTTACATTATATCTATCATAGCTACATAGGGTGTCACATTCGGAATACCCATCACAATATATCCCCTAAATCTCTTAGGAGAAACATTAACATTTACCTCTGTTATGTTACCCAACGCATTGGAGTGTTATCTCAGGCTCACACACCCTAGGTTTATCACAGAACCACCCATACATGTAAACAATGACCAATAACCATAACATATTAATAAAACTTAACACAAGCATAAAAAAAATATAACATTTCCCCATTCCAATCACAATATAACATTTCAAGATATTGATATAATCAATGCATTGTCAAAACCATTTTCATAACCATTTAAAACATTTAATAAAGAGATTCTTGAATCAAAGTGTCCCATACCACTTTGAAGAATTTAAAGGAATTATAATTTTATAATATTAATGATCATATAAATGAATACTAAAAACCATTTTGAAGACATGGTAATTAATGAGAATGATTTATAATAATAAATATTTAAAACGATTTTTAGTTAAAGAGTTCTTAACCAAATGAGATATGCTTAAATTAAAATAATTTTGGAATAAAATTCAATCAAAAAATTATAATATCATGAGAATAAATGAATTCATGCTATAATACACCAAAGTATAGTATATACACCATATAGATGTGAATTTGTGCGAAACAACAATGAAGTCTCAATGGAATGTAAATTGAGATGAAATCGCTTATAAAAACCAAATCGTTAGATTAATGATGAAACAATTACATAATAATGTGGGAAAAATATAAATACACTCAATATGATTGTAAATTAAGTCTAAATAAATCATATTAAATTCACTCATGTTATTTTTAAGACACAACCAATTACTTGAATATTTAACACAATGAATGTAAATTGAGTGAAAATTACTCTTATCAAGTTCATATCAATGACTTTAGAATTTATCAATGGAGTGATTATGTGTATCAAAATTATATCCAAAAAAATGGGAGTGGAAATTACAACATAAATAAATAAATAGGGATTCCAAACATACTCATATCATGACATAATTAAGAATTAGAAGATTAACCCATGGAATAGAAATTGGGTTAAAAAGTTCCCTTACCGATTTGGTAACCTAGGAAACATACAACCAATGAAAGAAGGATCATAAAATGAAGATGTAAATACCCATAAATTGAACTATATTACACAATGAATACAATCGTGGTCAGTACATACACAACACAAAAAGAAAATAGTGGCAAATATAGCATGACTCTCACGAGAATAACAAGTGAGATGAAAATCCCTTACCACGTTTTAATCAATCGAGTGGTTTGACCAAAATATAACAACCACCAAATTAATCACATAATACCATGAATATTTATATAATCATGATAATTTATATCTAATGTATGTAAACTATACACCACATACAAGAAATAAGTGGCAAACAATGCAAATCTCATTGAATTAATAGTGATATAAGAAACCCCTTACCTTGTGTCTGACTTGACTTGTTTGTTCTTTTTTATTCATGAATAATAAAATTAAGTTAATTTATATATGATTAATAACCATTTATAATGTTTATTATTCCTTTTATATCACTTATTACCATGTTAAAACCTTATGTAATCATTTAAGTTAATAATGGTCATTTTGTCGATATTTGGTACTCTAGTAAAAAATAAATACCTTATAATTACAAGTTGTCCATTTGGTAAGAGTCCATTATCTCCAGAATGATATTCATGATTTATATATCATTTATATCATATATATATAGTATATATATGTATTTATTACAGTACATAACATTTGGATACAAGAAATGAAATTCACCATTTATGGAGACGCTAAGTCGTACGTACGCATGAACACTACTTTCATTTATATTTCTTATTTTAATTGAATGAATACATAATTTTACAAAGTTATATTATTATTAAAGTATAATATCATATATAATTTCAATAACTCCATCCTTTATACGTCCCATGTATTGTATGAATGAGTTGTATCACTTTAAGGGGGCGGTAGTCCTCACTTCCTCAAATGAAATTATCGCGTTTACTCATAATAAAAAGCATAAAGGTATGCTATAAATTAAAAATACATAATCATAAATAAAACATAAAAATAATAAAAATAATATATATTATAGTTCATTCATAATGTCCACCATAATCGGAGGTAGGAGATAACTGAACAATCATAGTTTCGTGTGGCATTATTTTTCCATCTAGAGAAATAGTATGTTCTTTACCCATTAGATGGAGGTGTGTGTAATTTTAGTACAAATAATCCTCATAGAAACATCCTAGTATTTTTAGGATACTATTATTTTTATAAAATAAAGTAATGAATATATTTTATGGGGTTGGAGATGTGAAATAAAGCAACAGAACTTAAGAGAAGACGTTACCGTTAAATCCGGTAACACCCTTTGGATTGAACCAAAATGGGTACTTGAAGTGACTTGTTCTTAATTTAATTCCCCTAAAATGAAGATAGAGATGTAGGGGGATTAATTGGGCAGAGGTGTGATGAGATAAGGGGCTTTAGATGTGTGAGGAATGGGTTATAAGTGAGGGATTTTTATAAGGGGGAGGAGGGGCTCTTTAGGAAAGTGTAAAAATATTATTTTATTATGTAATTATTTGCCGTTTTAAAGGGAAAAAACTAGTTAAAGTCAATGATAATATGACTTATAGTCTAAATAATTTCATCCATTAATAATCTAATAGGTTTTGGATTTTATTTTAATCTTTATAATATTATTTATTTAAATCATTTATTAATGAGGTAAATACTGCATCGTTATTGTGTCATACATAATTTAGTTTATTTGATTTCTAAAGTTACAAAAAAATACCATGATGTAGGAACTATTATTATATTTACAAATAATATTTATTTTTTAAATTATAACTTATATAACCCCATGTAAAAATTTATTTACTAAAACATATATGTTTATGTCATTTTGTCTTTACATTAAATAAATTAATATAAAGTGTCATTATCCCTATTATGTGGCTCCATGGGGTCCCAAAATCGACACAAATATTCCCATTTTCGGACATGTATTAACCAATAGTATTAGTTCACATGTTAGGGTAATTTTATATTATTAAAATAATATTTTTTTACCCTTATTTACCAATTTACGCTTTAACCATAGTGAATAAAAAAGTCTCTGAAGTAAATATTCATATTGTATAAAAATAATAGTTACCTATTTATACATTTGGACCTCCTAATTCCAAATATTTAATCCATTTTTACAAATTCAAAACACATATGTGGCAGAAATAATTTAAAATTTAATTTCCGCTGTCAAAACAAGAAGCGTATTTTTAAGAAATAATAACTATCAATAGATTGACACTTATTTATGTCCAATTACCAAGTGAAATTACATCCAATGACAAAATATAGATTAAATGGTAATAATATAATTTACTTAAAATTTAAAAACAATTAAAAATAATAATATAACCATATAAATAAATTAGATTAAAATGAAGTATTGAATTAAAATACAGTATTTTCACTGTTCATCAAAAAATTAATTTTATCAGAAAAATACCGAAATTTTACCCAAAGTGAATTTTTATGTCCTTATTATAAAGAAGAATTATATTTTTTCAAATAGAACATTTAAAATTGACCAAAATATATTTAAGGAGGGTTATTAATCAAAAGGTGGTAAATCAACCTTTTAATGTTAATTATGCATAAAATTAAAATAATTCACATTTTAAGCCTCTAAAAGTTATTGGATAAATGTAAAAACATTTAAAAACATGTATAATCATAATGTAGTTAGTTATTTTTATTCTTTAAAATAAAACAACTATGAGTTAACTACCTCTTAAAATAATAATATTATTTTATTATAGTGCAACGTAAGATTTCAAAGAAACCCATTGTCGTGTATCGGGTAAGCCATCAAACATAACAACCCATTTATAGTAAAATTAATATTTATTTCACAAAATATTAATTAAAATGAAAATTTATTATTTTTTATTTAACTGGGATGTTACATCCCTCACCCCTTTCAGGAATTGTGTCCTCTCAATTTTCAAATTAGGCTTGGAAACATCATTGAAAGTCCCATATCAGAAAAATAGTCAATAAATATATCACATTAAAATAAAGTAAGAGAAGTACAAAGGTCCCCCACGACAATAGATAATAGGATTCCATGAAAACATGGATATAGAGGAGAAAACAAACCATCAATTTCTAATGGATATTGATATGAAACATGATTGGGAGAAAGTTGACAACCAAAAAATCAAATACTTGTGATGGGTTAAACAGTCTTTTACTCGACAATAGGAAAAGTTAATCAATTTTTTTTTGTTTTATGTTACTTTTAATTAAGGAATTTAATTATGTGGTTAACTAATAACATAAGGAAAAATACTTAATTGTCATGTACACGTTCATTCTTTACTAAATTTCTACCATGAACTCATATTTTCTCCAAACGATGAGTATTCAAATAGACATGGTCACATTGAAAGAGATACAGTTAACTTATAGAGTATCACATAATTCACAAAAGATAAAATATATATTTTCTATGTCTATAGACATCAACGAAAACCAAAATGGTTAGTGGAATATCAGATAATTCCCAAAAGGATAATCATTTCAAAAAATAAAAACTACTCTTAATCCCCAAAATTTTTCAAACAATACCCAAAGATTAAAAATGACCATTCAATACACATATATCCTTATAAATCATCAATTTAATCCAATATATTATAGATACCCGAAATTCAAATGGATTTTATCACATATTCTTCCACAAAAATCTTAACATTTACCTCCAAAACATCGACAACTCTTAATGTCTCATACTGATGTGTAATTATCCTAAAAAAATATTCTCTATGATAGGTTAATAATTTTTATAGATAACCAATAATCAACTTATTCTTGATTCATAAAATCATATAACTAAAAAGAATCAGTCATACTATCTAGGGACTTCACACAGTCCAATGGTAGGCAATTAATCTTAGTCACACTTTGGTTGTGGGTTCGATTCCTGTAGCTTTGTTCGACGCAATAGGTTGTCATGTGTTTTGCATGTTTTCTTTCGTCAAAAAATATATAATTTTATAACATTCCCAAAAGTAGAGAAATTCATCAAAAATAACAGTAACATATTTTAACCACAATGATTATCTAATAAAATTCATTTTATATCCCAAAATGTATAAACATGTAATTACCTCAAATTCAAGGATCATATAAAACCAAATGGTTCTTTATAACTATATCCACAAAAGATAAGAAAAATATTCCTTGAATAAAAGTTTCATATTTCCAACTTCAGGGTTACACATACTATAAAAACCACCATGGTTTAGGTGGTAAATCATGTCTCCATATAGTTGGTTGAGAATAACCACATGAGTTCTTATTACAGCTCCCATTTCATTCAGTTTCTCATTCAAAAAACTCTCCCAGTTTCCTTCACATCCATTGTAACTTTGGTTCCTGTTAGATCCATCCATTTACTAAAACCAAAAAGGTCAGTGTGAGTATATTAGTAAAATCATCATATAATATCTTATAAGGAGGGAAAATACTATCATATATTTATTCATTTTATCTTAAACTTATTCAATTTTTCTAAAACAATTGTGAATCTTTCTAAAATCCTAACCATTATGGTAAGTTCACTTATGCATAAAGAACGCCCTAACCTCTAAAGTTATCTTAACGGACCTCTAAAACCAACTATAAACAGCTGATCATAAACATTAAATAATCATGAATTAAATGAATTATTAAAATTGAGAATATTTTCACGTTTAGAGTTTTAGAGAATTAGTCCATAACTATTACATTTCATCTCAAAAATTACAAATTATACACTTCAACTCAGATTCCAATTTATTCACAAAACAAAAACTCTTGAAAAGAAACATGTCTACATCCATGTTTTAGACAACATGACTTTCCCTTAATCCCATCCTTGACACTATTCACCTTTATGTCCCATGGAAAATATTTGAAAAACTTAGGATGGGCATAAAAATATCAGTAATGGTTATAAAATAAAGAAGGAAAAATGTAGACCATAAATAAATACAAATCAATGAAACCAATACTTTTCAATCATAACACACCTTATAAAATCATAAGATTTATGAATAACATAGAGAAATCATAAATCATAAAGTTAAATAATGGAATTCATAACATACATACATTTTAAATATCACAGCTACATAAGGATTTACATTTGGAATACCCATCACATTATATTCATTAAATCTCTTAGGAGAAACATTAATTTTTACCTCCATCACATTACCCAATGAGTTGGAGAGATTTCTCAGTCTCACTCACTCTAGGTTTATCACGGAACAACCCGTATACGTACAAAATGCCCAATACCATAACATATTCATAACACATAACATAAGCATAAACTAAAGATAACATTTCCACATTTCAATCACAATATATCATTTCAAGATATTGACATAATCAATGCTTTGTCAAAGCCATTTTCAAAACCATTAAAAACATTTAATAAGGTGATTTTTGAATCAACGTGTCCCATACCACATTAATGATTTTAAAGGAATTGAAATTTTAAAACATCAATGTATAAATAAATAAATAATAAAAACAATTTTAAAATCACAGACATAAATGAGAAATATTTAGAAGAATAAATATTTAAAACAATATTTTAGTCAAATAGTTCTTAACTAAATGAGATATGCTTGAATACAAACAATTGAGGAATAAAATTCAATTCAAAGATTATAATATCTTGAGAATAAAGGTATTGATGATATAATATTCCAAAGGATATTATATACACAGTATAAAAGTGATTTGGTTCATGACAACAATAAAGTCTCAATGGAAAGTAAATTGAGATGTAATACCTTATAAAAACTATATCCTTAGATTAAAGATAAATAGATTACATAATAATGTGATAAAAATATAAATACACTCAATATGATTGGATATTCAGTGTAAATAAATCATAGGAAATTCCCAAAAAAATTTAAGATAAAACCAATGACTTGGATGTTTAACTCCATGAATGAAAATTGAGTTAAAATTACTCTTATCAAGTTCATATCGATTACTTGAGACTTTATCAATGGAGTTATTATGTGTATAAAAAGTATAAAAACAAAAAGGGTAGTAGAAATTACAACATAAATATGGAAATAGTGATTCAACACATAATCAAAGAATGACATAATTAAGAATTAGAGATTAACCCAAGGAATGAGAATTGGGTTAAAAGGTTCCCTTACTGATTCAGTGACTTACAAAAAATACCACCCAAGAAAGAAGTATCATAAAAAATATTTCAATACCCATAAATTGAATTATATTACACAATGAACATAATAATGGGCAGTACATACACCACACAAATGGAAATAGTGGAAACTATAGCATGAATCGCACATGACGGAAAAGTGAGATGAAAATCCCTTACCACGTTGTAATCAATCAAGTCATATGAAAAAAAGTTAATAACTACCAAATGAATCATAGAATAACATGAATATAAATATAACCATGATCATATATAATTAAATGGATTTATACTATACACCATATTCATGAAATAAGTGTCAAACAATGGAAATCTCACAGAATTAAAAGTGTGATAAGAATCCCCTAACCTTGTGTCAGACTTGACTTGTTTGTTCTCTGTTCTTCCTGAATGATAAACTTAACATACTTTATACATGATTATAAACCCTTTCTGATGTTTATTATTCCTTTTATATCATTTATTACCATGTTATAAACCTTATGTAATAATTTATGTTAATAATGATCGTTTTGTCGATATTTGATATTTGAGTAAAAAATGAACACCTTATAATTATAAGTTGTCTATGTGGTCCAGATTCCATTATATGAAGAATTATATTCAGGATTTAGATATCATGTATATCATATATATAGTAGATATATGTATTTATAATAGTACATAACATTTGGGGATAAGAAATGAAATGAACAATTCATGTAGACAGTAATTCGTACGTACGCAGGAACACTACTTTCATTTCTATTTTGTGTTATAATTGTTTGAAAACATAATTATAAATAGTTATATTATAATTAAAGTATTATATAATATATAATTTCAATAACTCCATCATTTATAAGTTCTACATATGGTATTGACGAGTCATATCACTTTGAGGGGGTGGTAGTCCACACTTCCTCAAATGAAATTATCGTGTTTACTCATAATAGAAACTATAAAGGTTTGATATAAATAAAAAATAAAGATGATTAAAGAAAACATAAACATAATATATATAATAAATAAATATAGTTCCATCATAATGGCCACCATAATAGGCGGAAGGAGATAATTGAACAATCATCATTTCATGAGGCGTTAGTTTTCCATCCATAGAGACAGTAGGTTCTTTACACATTAGATGAATGTGCGTTTATGTGTAGTTCTAATAATCCTATTAAAAACATCATAGTATATTTAGGATACTTGTTTTGTTAAAAAATAAAGGAATAAAAAGAGTTTAGGGGGTTGGGGATGTGAAATAATACAAAAGAACTTAAGAGAAGACATTACTTTTAAAATGGGTAACTCCATTTGGTATAAACCAAATGGGCTTATTGAAGTTCCTTATTTCTAATTTAAGGATTCTATGAGCAATATATGGATTTATGAAGCTTAATTGGTCAGATTTTGGATGATTAAAGGGGCTTGAGAAGTGTGATAAATGAGTTAAAAGTGAGGGATTTTTATAAGGGGAGGAGGGGCTCTTTAGGAAAGTGTGAAAATATGATTTTATTATATAATGATTTTTTATTTATAAAGGTCAAAAACTAATTAAAGTAGAATATATGATGAATCATGGTCGAAATAAAGTCATAAAATGATAATTGGATAGGTTTTGGAAACTATTTTAATCATTATAATCTTATTTCTTTAAATCATTGATTAATGAGGTAAACACTCCATCATTATTGTGTTATAAATAATTTAATTTATATGATGTCTAAAAATTATAAAAAACATACCATGATATAATAAATAGTTTTATCTTTCCAAATAATATTCATAGTCGAAAATATAACTTATATAACCCCATGTAATAATTTATTTACTAAAAGATATATGTTTATGTCATTTTTGACTTTACTTTAAATAAATTAATATAAAGTGTCATTATCACAATTACGATTGTCCATGAGGTCCCAAAATCGACCCAAGGATACCCATGGTAAAAAATGTATTAAAAATATGATTAGGACACATTTTAGGGTAATTTAATATTATAATAATAATAATTTATTACCCTTATTTACTATATTTATCCATTAACCATGGTAAATAAAATTTTTACTCAAGTAAATATTCATATTGTCTAAAATTAAAAGTTACATATTTACACAATTTGGTCCTATTGATTAATAATATGGAACCCATTCTTAAAAATTAAAAACACATAAGTGGTAGAAATTAATTTAAAATTAATTCCCACTGTAAAAAAAGTGTTTTTTTAAGAAATAATAATTATTAAAAGATTAACACTTATTTATGTCCAATTTCAAAGAAAAATTACATCCAATGAAAAAAATTGTATTAAATGGTAAAAACATAATATAATTACACTTTAAACCCAATTAAAAATTCAATATAACAATATAATTTAATTAGATTAAAAGGAAGTTTTGAATTAAAATACATTATTTTTCACTATTCATCAAAAAATGAATTTTATAAGATAAATAACAAAATATTACCCAAAGTAAATTTTGGTGTCCCGATTATAAATAAGAATATTATTTTGTCAAATAGAACATATAAAACTGAAAAAATCTAGATTTAATGATGGTTCACCATCGAAAGGTGGTAAGTCAACATTTTTAAGTAAATTCTGCATAAAATTAGATTCATTTACACTTTAAGCCACTAAATTTTATTGGATAAATGTAAAAACATTTAAAAAACATGTATAATTATACTGTAGTTAGTTCTATTCATTCCCGCCAATACAATTTCTAGGCATTAATGAACTTTTAAAATAATAATATTATATTATTATTGTGCAACGTAAGATTTCAAAGAAACTCGTTATTGCATATCAGGTACGCCATCGAATATAGAAAACCCTTTAAAGTAAAATTAATATTTAATTTACCAAATATAAATTAAAATGAAATTGTGTTATTTATTCATTTACCTGGGATGTTACATATGGGTTGTGCACATTTGGCACAAGGTTTTCCCCAACTATGAACCCTTTTAGAGGAAACCGTGAAAATCCAAAAAGTGGGGGTTTTACAAAATAGTTAATCGATTGACAAAATATTCCCCATTATAGTAGAAACTATGCAACTTATGAAGGGTTCACAACTATGGTGCATGGTTTTTCTAACCATATAGACCTTCCCAACAAACTATGACTACGATATTTAATTAATCCAAAAATTAATTTTTAAATTCATAAATCAATGGTTTAATATCCCAAAAATCATATATAACCCTAATACTATTACTAATTACCTAGAGGCTCCCAATAGTTAATTTCGGCCGCTCTACACCCATTAATATGTGAATTGAAGCATAGAGAAAGATGTTCAATCTTTTCTAGGTAAGTTTGTTCTTCTCTATCTCTATATTCAACTCTCTCCTCTCCCTCCTCCATAGGATTTATTAGATCTCCATATTGTTAGATGATATAATACCCATTATTTCCAATATTGAATCTAAATTTGATTCTTAGATCATCATTTTTAATGATTTTTTTTATAAATCCCATTGCATATGTTGTGTTTCCTGATCACATGTTATTTCAAATTTAAATTCTAGAATTTAAATTGTGAAATTGATTTGATGAAATTGATTTCAAGGTTGTATTATAAAAAACATGAATTAATTGGTTTTGATTGAAACTTATTGGTTCTATCATTGAAGATTGATGATGTGACTAAAAAACTATTTTTGTTTTTAAATTGAAATTGGCATATTGAAAAGCAACAATGGGTTGAATATTATTTTATATAGTTTCAATATAAATTTACCATTATTGATTTTTAGAGCACATTCAAGCCTAGGTAGTTATTGATTTATTCAGGAAACACTTTATTGCTACATTAGAACATTAAGAATACAAATTTAATGGGTCACATCTATAATGGGATAGAGACATGTTACAATTTTAACACCGTCTAAGATATGCATGGATATATATTAAAAGGATAAATATTCAAGTTTTAGGGGATCCCATAACCCGGAACTATCATTCTTCTTAGATGATGATTTTGTTTCTTATTGATTATATTTTAAATATATTTGTTTTTTATATGTTTTAAATATTCCTTGTGAATTGATAAAACATTTTTACATAAAATCATTATTTTTATGATTTTAAGAAATATTTCCATAATTTGAAAAGTAAATAATGATCTTTTTTAAATATGATTTTGAAATTCCATGTTGGTTTATTAGGATGTGCATAGTTTTCAGAGTACCAAGGTATCTGGGATAGTTCATTAAACACACACACACAAACACACACACACACATATATATATATACGAATGTATATATGTATAAGGGGTTAGAAAATGAGCCCGCCTCTTAGTTTCAATTAGGATATACTGGTCTCCATCCTTGGACTCTAGATGAGCATGAATATATGCCCGATTCTAAGTGATTATAAAAATATTCTTTAGGGGGATACTATGAGATTTGAAAGGATATAATCTTACCCTAAAGTGGATATTGGGATATGATTACAAACTTCTGTTGGAATGGAAATATATACCCAATAATGGTTTTTATTATTTTTCAAGACATGTTGATGATCCAATTTTATACGAGTAAGAATATAATCCCTCCCCGTGATGGTCATTAAAATATGATGAAGAGCCATTTAAATATTTTTAAGAGTAATAATATGAACATAACTCTATGGTATACCAGCATATGAAGATAATAATCATCCTTAACTTATAAAATGCACTTGAAATTTTTTATATGTATTGAGGGGTATAATGCTACCCTTTTGTTGTCATTAGAATGCACTGATAGGATTCTATGTTAGGAATAGAGATATAATGCTACTCTTTAATAGAAATAGGAATACATGACTAATTATATGCTCTATTTTTTCAGGATATTCTGATAGGGTTTATATATAGGAGAAATATTATGGGATTACTACTTGGTTGCTTCCAGAATAAACCAACATGATCCTCCGGATACTGCCTTAGTATACTTGAAGTTTTTTTAATGTGAATATAAGTATTAGCCTTCCATTTATTTCAATATAATGTATGATGATATAAATATTTAGTGGAAAACAAATATGAGCATTTTATCCTCTTTTATTGGCCTACTACCCCAAGTGGGATCTTTTAATGGGTTCACATGTCTAGATGATTAGGTTTAGGACATCATATGTATCCTCCTTATAAGGCTTAAGAGATGTGGGGGAAACAAAGAGTTAGTGGAATCAATAGTATTTATTTGATTTATACACGTTCTCTTAGGGTTTAACGAGGATGTTGTTATCCTTGATATGTATCACGCTTATATAGAGGAGGTTGGTGTTATTTAATTTTGAGGAAATGTACCCCAAATGGTTGGGGGTGGAAAATAGCACCACTATATTCACTGTAGTCCACAGTCAACGAGATGATTCATTAGTATTGATTGTTCGAAAGATTTATGGGGTTACTTACAAGGTGGGTATAGTACTATTGTGGTAGAAATACCTAACAAAAACATTTTACACCTATTTTTGAAGGAGATTCTTTTGTGAGAACATCCTCTAAGTTGTAAAATTTATAACCATAAAAGAAGCTATGGTGTATATTTATTTATCTGATGATACCATGTATTTTCGATTGAAGAAATAACTTTTTATAAAGTTATTGAGAGTATAAAAACCCAAAAAATGAAATTCCCTTAATATAGAATCACAATAAATATAATGTTTGTTACACTCCATGATTTTAAATCAAATATTTTTGTTTAAAAAATAATGCGTTCTGTATCTTTCTTCACACGCAACAACAAACTAATAAAATTAACCTCAAAATGAAATATAACTTTAAGAGGTAGCCAAAGAATTTTTGTTTAAAAATAGATCTAAAAAAATATGATATATATATAAATATAACCATTATGAATACACATGCATTATTAAAAATTTAATTAGTACTTCTAAATAACAGATAAGTCTAATTTATTCATTAAAATGATACCCTTAAAAAAGATTCTTTTATGTGCTTCATCCTGGGATAATAAATATACTATAGTTATAATTTATTATTAACATCAATAATATGTCAACATGAAAATTTAATTGTAATTGATATGAAATATGAATTAAAATTGATAATTTATTAAGAAATTTATTATCTTGTGAAAATTATTTTAATTATATATTTATATTTTTTATGTTAATTTATTAAATTTTAGAATTTTAATTTGACAAAATTGAATTAATAATTTTATTTTTAAATGAAAAAATTTATTATTATGAATTTTTATAAATTCTCAATGTTATTTTATTTTAAGAGGAATAGTGAAAATTTACGATTCTTCCCAAAAATTTAAATTTTATAAATTATCACTATATAAACAGCACCATCAAATATATAAGATATTTTTACTGGTTAAATTTTTATTTAGGATTAATGACTATACATTTCAAAAATACTATTTTTTATTTATAAAACCAATGATAATTGTTTAAATGACCTAAGTATTTATTTCCCTAAAATACTATTTTTGGTCTTTTATTTCAATTAAATTTTTTTGTAAAATTTAGTTTTTTATTTATATGAAATTAAAATAAATTTTATTTATTTTATTTTAAATAATTTATATCAATAAAATAAAATACATTTAATATTTTAACCTTCAAATAAATTTAAATCTTAAAAATACACATTTTCATAAACAAATTGGTACGCATTACACATAATAATGTATAAAAATTGATTTATGTTCCACATTGAAATTTTATTTGAGAACATGTATTTTATATTTGGAATAAATGGATAGAAAATATATAAAATTTTGCATTTTATTTTTACTCAAAAACAATTATTTACTTATGCAAAAAGTAACCAACACTATAAAACCAAAAATACCTTAATTGATAATTCTATGCCTAAATGACATTAAAACATGTTCAAAAAATGTTTTCAAATTTATGGACAGGAGATTATCATTATTATCTCACACATTAGTCAATTATTTTCCATTTTGGAATCTAGTTTACTTGTGAAACATATACAATCACCACTACAAAACATGCATTTAAAAGTATTGGGCTTTATCAGTGCAGGAAAAAAGCACTGATAAAGGGTACCATTTATCAGTGCTAAAAGATATCCATTATAAGTTCTTTTGTTTTTTGTTGATAAAGTTCAATCTTATTAGTACATATGTTTAGTGCTAATAAACAGTACTATTTATCAGTGCTTTATTTTCAGCACTAATAAAGGGTACCCTTTATGAGTGCTTTATTTTTAGCTTTGATAATGGGTAACCATTTTCAATGCACTATAGTTAGCATTGATAATGGGTATCATTTATCATGGCTATGAATAGGACTGATAAATGCCCAGAATAAAATTAAATAAATAAAAAATAAAAAATTGAAATTGAGTATATTTAATAAATTTTATAAATTTTATTAATTAAAAAATTATTGATAAAAATGAATAAATTTAATATAAATATATATAAATTATAAATATTAATGAATATTATATATTATAAATACTAATATATAAAATGGATAAAATTAAATAGTTAAATAAATAAAAATTAAATAGGGGTCAACAAAGAAAGATAAAAAAAAATTTATTAATTAAATATTTATTGATAAAAACGAAAATATTTAGTATATTAAATATAGATATAAAAATAATACATTATAATAATTATATAATAAAAATTAAAAATTTATAATTTATAATAATTAAATAAAAAATAAAAAATATATAAATTATAAAATTATTAAAAAAATATTAATGAAAAAAATATTAAAAAATGAATAAGTTTAATATATATATGTAAATAAAATAAACATAATTTAATAAAATATATTAAATATAAAAATAAAAATTGAATAAAATGTAATTATTAAAATCATATTATTATCTAATTTATTTTTTATTTTATTTTTCATAATTATTCATTAATATATTTAATATTGATATATATTCATATTTATTTGTGTATATATATATAAGTCAATTTATAAAACATTTCCTAAGATATGATTTATATAATAAAAAAATCTACGCTTACAATTAATAAGTCTTATATTTAGGAAAGAATGGTTTATAATTAATAATTAATTTTAAATAAAATTACTCACTAATTACATGGAGAAATGGACATAATTGAATGTTATTTGATTTTTCAGTTTAACATATATCAAATGTGAATTACACAAAGTTCACATATATATATATACATAATTTATTTATTTTTATATACAACACACACACATAATGTTTTACGTAATCAATGAAATCTTATATTGAAACAAAAACACCTAATAGTTATGTAATTTATTCAAATTTCTATATAAATTTAATAATTTCATTATAACATGATACATTTAATATATATTTTTTAATATGTAAATGTAATTTATTTATTTTCAATATTATTATTGTTAGGTATTATTCATTCCATTTTAATATTCTTCATTATTCATTTTTTGGAATTTGTACATTTTCTATTTTTTATTAATATATATATATATATATATATATTTAATATGAATTAATATATTAAGTATGTATTCATTTTTATTTTAACATATATCCATATAAGATTTAGTATCTTTTAATTAATAAAACATATTCATTTTTTCATTATTTTTAAAGTGTACTTATTTTTAATTATTCAAATTTTTCTCATTTTTAAAATGGACGCATTTAAGATAATATATTAATTAATAATTTTAAAAATATATTTTTCAAAAAAATATATATAAATAAATACATTCAAAAATTTATATTTACCATATTTATTAATTAATAAATTTATATTTATAAATAAAAAATATTATTTTTAAAAAGTATTCATATAATGATAAATAAATAAGTATTTATAGTTAAATAATTAAACAATTATGAAAAATATAATTAATTAATGAATATATTTAATATATTTATATTTATATTGATATTAATATAGATATATATTTATTATTTTTATATATAAATATATATATATATATATATATAATGATTTAAATATATATAAGGATATAAATATTTAAATTTTATTTTTTATAAAATTGTTTAGATAAATATAAATAAATTATTTCATATTTATAAAACTACAAAATTATAATTATTATATTTAATTAATGAATATATTTACTATATTTACACTGCAACAGATACAATAGTAGTACTGCAGTAGTCAAAACTATTAACATGTTTGGTCCTTGGGGCCACACGGGCCTACGTGTCATCAAAAGAGGCAGTGACGCAGACACGATTGGAAGGCGATGATGTGGGCGTGATGCAGGTGGGGTTTTTGTAACATCAAATGGTGGTCTTACGAGTTATGTAATGAGATTCATGCCCAATGGGCCTTCAGACCATTAATCATGAATGTAATAAAGCAGCTGGTTGGGTGGGTTATCCCATGGGGGCTATGACATCCCATTTCATGTTGTTTGTGTTTTTGATTTTAATTGTACACCCAAACACCTAGTATAATATAATTATAAATATAAATAAATAAATAAAAATATATTTATAGATATAATTATTTATGAACATATTTATTAATGTATATCTACTATACTTATAAAAATATATAATTAAAATTATAAATAAAAGATATTTTTTAAAATGTATTTATATAATTATATATAAATAATTTTAAAATTATAATAGATTAATATATAATTAAATATATATATTTTAAATTTTTTATTTATAATTATAATTATAAATACATTATGAGAGAAAAATTAGCATTGTTAAAGATATATTTTATTAATGCTTATAATTTATCACTGATAAAAGGCTTATTTATCAATGTATTTTTGTAAGAAATGATAAAATGTATCCTCAATCTATTTAAAAAACACTAACAAATAGATTTTAGTCTAGATATGTCATGATTCCAGAGAATTCAACTAAAAATAGATATCCTCCATAAATCCATGGCTTGAATCAGGGCACAAACAAATCCAAGGCTTCAATCCGGGCCCAAACAAACCCAAGACTCAAATCAAGGCTCAATAAAATCCAATCTTCCCTAATAAATCTAATTTCACTCAGACGAATCAAAAAATGAATCAAAGATTTGTTATTTTATCCTCCTCATCACTTATTGATTGTTTCTTTGGGGTAATGTCCTCAATGTTAGACCCTTAGGTTGACATAACAATGAACCACAGGTAGATCATGTGTCATGGGAAGAAAAAGTTTCAGATTTTTTTCTACTAAAATTGTTGTGTTATTTCCATTCCACATTTTCATACTATTCTAGGTGGACACATTTCTCACTAATTTCATAGAGGTCTAATGGAATTATGGATTCCATTCTATAAAAAAATGATTTATCTTCTTATTTCTATTTCATTTTCTGTTTCGTAAAGAATATTTCCAACATAAAAAATAATTAATATGTTCAAATTTATTTCTGATGATTTTATTTTACTACACAAAACCTATGGTGCGTACGATCCTCCAGTATATTGAATGTGTCATCTTATGATGGATGCATGATCTGTCTAGTTTACCAAAAAGTTTCCTTAATTAATTTTATAAGTTAATATCCAAATATTTTTATAGATATTTTTAATATAATGTGTAAATGAAAATCCACAAAGGATTAGTTTTAGATTGATATTTTTCATGTTTTGATAATAAATTTGAAAAATTGGGGGAATTTAAATATGTTTTTACCATTGAATTACACAAAAATTTTGGATTGGTTTTTGGATTAGAACTGTTTATCATATAATAACGTTATTTTTAAAGTCGTTGGTTGTTTTTGGACCCTTTTTTATTTATATATGTTTCTTGGGAATTTAATGATTAGAAATGGAATTACATTATAGATTATATGATGTGAAGTATTCAATCAATGAATGAAATCATGTCTATGATTTCTATGTTATTGATTCCATATTGAGAATTTTTAATACCATTTTTTGGTGAGATGTCTTGGAAAATGTAATTAATTTGGAAGTTATACTAGAGGTATCATTTTCAGAATTCTTATAACTAATGTGTAATATGAAGTGATTCTTTATTAATATTATTCTTTCAAACAAACAAACAAGGGTAATGTTGGATGAGAGATTAATAATATGTTTTCCATAGATTAATGTGTTGAATATTGAGTAAATATTAATTAATAATTGTTAGGAATAATATCAATATTTTCATATATAATAAAGTAAATGAAGTTTCATTTTGAGGTAAATAAATGTGGATTTAATTGATACATTAATAATACAATGAGAGGGAATGCAATTTCCATAGTTACCCAACCTATGCGTCTCATCACATGCCAACTAGCCGACTAGACATGCGACGGTGGAGAGTTGACATAAATATATTTTCTAGGGAGGGTTAGTTTTAATTGTTTTATTTCGGATAAATTCCTCTATGGCCTTTGGTTCATGTAATGTGTGTATAAGCCTATTGGCCATGTAAGGGTTCCCCTTCATCACTTAAATAGAGGATTATAAAAAATATATAAAAATTGGTGGCCTTTGGGTCATTTAAAATGTTAAATTGATTAATGTTAGAAGTAATGATAACCTATGATATATTAATACTTTTTATTGGAAATAACGATTTACATAAAATAAGTATGGGGTTTCTTCTCATTTTAATACATTATTGTGAATATACATGGAAAGTATATTTGAAAAAACCATTTCGATAAATATATCAATCATTTATAAAATTTGATATAATATATATAGAATATAATGGGTATATACTATATGAAATTCCAAAATGACATGGCCAGAAATTCCAAGCCCCCTATCAGATTAGTGATAAGAATTTTTATTCCTTTATACAGACACAACTAATAGGCCATGGGTTGTTGAGTAGTACCAAGGGGGAACTAAAAAAAGTTGGTGGTATTTTCTTATGAAACCCATTTTAAAAAATCAATACAATTACATGGAAAATAAATTAATTCCATAAACATATAAATTTAAACCAAATATATGTGTTTTTATATGAAAACCTTTGTGTGAAGAATTTTATAATACATAATAAACATAATTCAACAATTTCATATATTAAATTTCTTTGGTTTAGAATAATTTCGTTTGTAAAATATATCGGAAGGAGAAAACATAGTGTATAAATTTATACTATTATGTCATCACACCACAGATGATCAATACCTTTTTCACCTTTATTGTCAGACAGCACAAACACTATATCACATTGTACTCTTGAAAACAATAAAAAATTATACATAAATAATTATGAAACAATGAAAGAACCTTATAATGGTTGGGTAGAATAACATATAATGTCATACCATATGTTGATAAGAATCAAATTCTAACTCATTCATTCATAGAAATCAATGGATGTGAAATCAAAATATATAGATATGACCTTTTAGTGAAATATAACCATGGGTAAATCTATGTCAAACAAAAATTATGAAACTATAATATCTTAAAAAATCCATAATTAATTGAACATGGCTCTATATTATTTCAAAAAACCTAAAAGTCATTGATAATGATTCTAACCTATCAGAGTAATATGTTCCTTATATCACTATAATAAACAATTTCTTAAATGGTGTCACGACCCGTCCTCGGGGCCCGTGCCGTGACTACCCCAAGACCGCCTTCCATTAGGCCAGGGGCTGGCGACTAGCACCAAGGCGTAAATCCCGGAAAAAGGGAAGGCATTGCCTTTGTAAAGTAAACCACAAACACCACAGATCAAGCAGGAAGAATTAAACACTATGTAAAAACTGGTACAACAGTAAGTGCAGAAAAGTAAGTGGGCCAGTATACAAACCCAAACTGAAAGTAAGTACAACTGGAAAGTATAGCCACAACGTCGAGCTGTCCACTGGAAATCCCACCTGAAGGGTGTGTACAGATAGCCTCCACTGCTCCTCGAGTCCAGTCGACTGCTCCGAGTACATCCCGCCCAGTGGTCCACCTCCAGGTACCGTCCTGCTCCGCAAGCCTCAACCACGATCAGCACTGTCCATCGTCTGCAACCAACACAATGTAGTGCGGGCATAGCCCGTGCAGGGGTGAGTATAAGATACTCAGTAGTGACCCTGAGACCCCCGATGGTCTCCCAGAATCCACAAAGGATAATCCACAAAGGTGAGATACAATCACGAAGTAACATTCGACACTGCTTAGGTATATTCCCATACATATACCTATGTCATAAATTCCAAGTTCGGCTCCAACATCCGAGCCCAAGTACACCCATGTCCACACAGGAAAGAAAAACGTAAATCCACACAGGATAGCACAACACAATCCACATAGGAAAGCAAAACATAAATCCATACAGAATAGCACAACACAATCCACATTGGAAAGAAAAACAGGATTCAGCTCACACAGGAATACTACTTCGTCAGACGATGGAGATGATCAGATGTAGCCACTGATTCATCTAAGTAGTTGGACCCACAAAGGATTGGTTGGTACTAACCCCCGCAATGACCCACATAAGATCGATCATTAAGTTGAAACCATAGCTATTGGGAAACTCTTTCTCCAACAAGTACAATGGTTATGCCGCTACAACCAAGACATTCCCTCTAACCTTGGACTGCTGTAGTACTCCACCTATCGAGTTCTATGGGCCTGCTTCTACAACCAAGCGCTTCCCACCATGGGTCTGCCGCTACAACCAAGAGCTCCCCCTCATAACCTCTAGAGGTACTTCTTCTGTTGAGTACCACGGGCCAGCCGCTACAACCAAGCGCTCCCCCTCATAGCCTCCAGAGGTACTCCTTCTATTGAGTACTGCGGGTCTGCCGCTACAACCAAGCGCACCTCCGCCAGGGGTCTGCTGCTACAACCAAGACCTTCCCACTGGGCTATCCGTAACACACCGAGTCGTTCGATCAGCAGTCGTCAAGTGTCATCTGGCTCTAGGGTTTCCACACACAGCATGCTCGTTCCGGGAGGGTACACTCCACGAGCCAAGAGTTCGATGCATCAATTGACACATAGTCTGGAGTTGATGTATCCCAAAAGTACCGTAGTGGTCACTACCGAACCCACGAGGGATTCCTGTACTGTCTTCATTTTCGTCGTAGACGCAGCAAGCTCTAGGGTTCCCGCACACAACAAGATCGTTCGGGAGGGTCCGCTCCACGAGCCGAGTGGCTGATACATCAACTGACACATAGTCCAGTGTTGATATATCCAAACGTTCTGTATCGTCAACAGGAACTCAACGTCGCAGACGGCGCGTCAAACGAACGTCTGGTCTGAGAGTTATCAACTTTTCCATTCCAGGGGCCCCGTTGGATTTCAGGTACTATCCAACCCGGCCTCTATACAACTACATCCAAAACTCAAGTGAAGAATTCCAAAAGTTCCCTCTCATCATGATGAAATCAACGAGACAGACAGCGCGTCAATCGGACGCCCGGTCTGTGAGTTATTGGCCTTTTCGTTCCAGGGGCCCGGTTGGTTTTGTGAGCGAACCAACCCGAACACACTCCGAAGGCATCCAAAACTCGATCGGAGTAAACCAAAAGTTCTGTCTCACTTAGAGGAATCCAACAAAGTTGACGGCAGGTCAATCCGACGTCCGGACCTCATGTTATGAGCGTTTCCGCTCCGAGGGCCCGGTTGGTTCCGTGCACGAACCAACCCGACCAAACCCAAAGTACTCAAAAACCTTGAGTGTGATATACCGAAATGACCGCCTAGATCCAAGGATCACATCTCCACTGACGGTGCAACGATCGGAGGCCTGTGGCTCAAGATATAGGGAAAAGACAGAAAAGGTCCGAAAACGGGGGGTTTGGGCCCGAACCGACCCGGCCCAACCCCCCTGGGTCGGCCCAAAACTGGGTCGACCCACCCGAGTCATGGTCCGACCCGGTGGGGCGTGACACGGCCCGGCCGTCGTGGCCCGGCGCGGCCTGGGCGGACCAGCGCGGCCTGGGCGGCTCGGCGCTGGCCGAGCAGCCGTGCCAAAGGTGCCGCGGCCCCCGCGTGGGGGCTGCTCCGGGTCACCCGACGCGGCGCAAGGCCGCGTCCCTTCCCCGCGGTCCCGCGCGGTCGCAGGACCAGCACTTGCTGCCGTGGCTTCATCCATGGCGAGTCTTCCCAGAGGCGCGCCGGGCGCCACCGCTTCCTGGCTGCCGGCCGCCGGTACCGCCGTGCCGGCGGGGCGCGCCGGCAGGAACTTCTGCGGACCACCGGACGCGCTCCGGTGGTCCGTTTTGCCTGCGGTTTGCACCTACGGCTCTCCCGGGATCTAAAATTTACTGCGAAGGCCTCCAATTGCCATTCCGATCCTATTTCATAAACGCCGTTAATCCACGCATCAACAAAAATCTGCGGAGGGTTGTCGGGTCGGGTTTGTTTGGCCTACACCCTCCGCGTTAGGTGATATCAATTGGGAAATAATAATCAACACATGAAAACATAACAAGGCACAATTTTAATAAATTAAAATTGAACCTAGTTCCCAAAAAAACTCCCGTAAATAAAATTTCTCGTCCCGCATATAAAAACAAACACGGATCAACTTGGTGATGAGTTGATCCGGGTTCTTTGTTTTAGAAGGAAACAACCATGGGAATAAATATTATTCTCAAATAAAACCCTACCTCGTAGTTGTCGTCGGACGTGAGTCCTTCGTGTGATTGACCGTCACGGAAGAAGAGGATCGTCGCGTCGCGGAAGGGGCTTCACGTCATCGCGGTACATGGCGTCGCGTCGACGATCTCAAGCAGTTGACGATCGGAGATTGTTGCGGGGAAGAAACGTCGCGGAAGAAGCATCGCGGAAGGAGAATCGTCGGCGTCACAGAACACGGAGTCACGTCGTCGATCTCCGAGGGTTCGACATTCTTTTCCTTTTTCGCGTTCTTCTCGTTCTTCGCGTTCTTTGCGTTCTTCAACTTAGCTTAAGTGGCATTAAGTGGCTTTTAGTGGCTTTAAGTGAAATAAAATAAAGTTTTCGTACCACTTTATTTTATTTTTTTCACTTAACCCCCAAAAATTAAAAAACCACACCCAAGCAAACACAACTCCAGAAAAAGAGTTTCTAAGAAAATACCGGCGCTGCGATTCCATCGGTGCCCTAAGAATTTGATTCCTAGCACTGGTTCAAAAGTTAGAGAAACCCGATCGTTCGTTCACTGAACGTACCCGAGCCAAACTTCAGAAAATGATTCCGGGCACACCGGGCCTCTGAATCAGGTGCCGTCAGAAACTGCGTTCTTGAAAAATTCCGAAGAAAATTAAGAAGAAAAAAAATTTCCTTCAAATTTACGGGTCTTTACATCACTCCCACCACAGGGATTTACATCCCCGAAACGATACATCATAAACTAGGGGGGGAAAGTGGGTACTGAGCACGCATCTGAGCCTCCCGCTCCCAAGTGCTCTCTTGGAGGTTCCCGTGCTGCCATCTGATGCACACAAGAGGAATCAACCGTCCATGTAGCACCCGCTCCCATCGATCCTCGATCTCCACTGGGACCTCTGTAAAAGTCTCCCCATCATCAATGCCCAGCTCCCCATGGTCAATGATATGCGTCGGGTCGTGCACGTATCTCCTCAGCTAAGATACGTTGAAGACGTCTTGCACCCTGTGCAACTGAGGTGGTAGAGCCAGGCGATAAGCCACCTCACCAATCCTATTGAGGACCTGGAATGGTCCGATGTAGCATGGAGACAACTTTCCACCTCGGCCAAAACTCCGTAACTCACGTCGAGGTGTGACCCTTAAGGAAACGTTGTCGCCATCCTCGAACTCTAGTGGTCTCCGCCTCCTGTCAGCACAATACTTTTGCTGGCTCTAAGCTATCCTCATCCGCTCTTGGTTGACTTGGACCTTTCTGGTCCTACTCGAGCTGCTGAGATTTCTCCTTTGACGAGAAGAGAAATCCAGTCTCATCCCCTAGATGAACCACGGTGTTCGCCTAATACAGTCAATCACGTCATGGATGATACAATCCCATACCAAGGATGACGTCGTAAGGCCTCGACGCTACTACCAAGAGATCCAACCGTTACTCTCACCTCCAAGGGTTGAGTCACACTGTCGGCATCAGTGTGTGGTCACTAGGTCTCCTCCAGTAGGTATCTCAAAGTGAGGGTCAATTAAACGGTTTTTTTTTAAACCGGAACCTCTTAGTAACAACACAAAGAGAGGACAGGAAGGTAAAAGCCAAATGAAAGGTGTCTTTTATTACTGCAGCTCAAATTACAAAGACACAAAACATATACAAACAAACATCAACAATGCTAGGATTAGAATAAACAAAAGTCTCCAGGTCTGGAGCTAGTCCCGCTCTTGTCCATCTGCTCCCAGAGCTCCACGATCATAGGCCTCAGCAGCCTGAAACTGAGCTCTCCCATGTCCACCAGCTGCCTGCGGTCGGGGTAGACCTCCTGGTGGTGGTGGTGGCAACACCTAGAAGCATCGTCCACCTCCAGGTGCACGACCATCTCCTCTGCCTCACCTACCTGCCCCCTGCGGACCGCCACAGTTGACCCTCTACCTCTACCTGGGTGGCCCCTCAATCGTCTGCTGCTCCTAGGCAAGGCGGGTCGGGCAGTCACGAGCCATGTGACCAACCCCGCCGCATGTGTAACACTGTCTGCTCATGGTAAGTCATTTTCCACATCGGGTGCCTATTACAAACGATCATGTGTCACGCGGTCGACCACCGGTAGGTCTAGTATTCTTGGACCCCTACGTCATCTATCTACTACCCGATGCAGAAGACTCTGCTGCATGCCACCTAGTGGTGGGTCCTGCTACTGGAGACTGCTCAGCAAGGAAACTCTCCACTAAGAGGGCTCGCTCCAACACCTCTGTCTGTGTTGGAATGCTCTGAGAAACAACTGAAGCTCTAATCTCTCACCTGATCCCCTGCTCGAAGGTTCGGGCCCTGAAGAATGGGTCATGTACCATGTCCGTGGAATAGCGCGAGAGATCGGTAAACCTCGCCGCGTACTGGGATACTATCATGCTGCCCTCCCGAAGCTGTAGTAGCTCCTAGATGCGCACCGCTCGAAGGGTGGCTGGGACGAACTCTGAGCGAAAAAGGCTCTCAAAGACTGTCCAATGGAGTTAAGCCTCGTCGTGCACCTATAGCATCAAGCTCCACCATCTTCCTGCTGCCCCATGCAGGAGGCTCGCTGCAAGGAGCACCATAAGGTCAGCAGGTGTCCCTACCAAATGAAAAACTCATACAACTGCCTCCAGCCAATCCTCGGCTGCCTGGGGGTCCGTCTCCCTGAGGAACCTGAGTGGTCACTAGCGCTAGAACTCGTCCAGTGCACTAAGTCAACATGCATTGTCAGTGGCTGGGGCTGGAAGCATTGGTGGCTCGGCAGGTAGAGGTACCGTCGGTGCCTCAGCTGTCAAAGGGCCCTGTACCGAGGCCTCGTCGCTCGATGGGTTGTCATCACGCTCAAATCTTAAAACCCTAGCTGGCTACCGTCATTGGGCCATCCTGAAAAGGAAACAAGTGCGCCATGGTCAGAACAGTATACCTGGTGAGCTAACACAAAGTAATCACAAAGACAACTTGAAACACACATGCAATCAATGTTTGCGTTAAGTCAGAAATCATAAGTCAGGGTCCTGGTGTTCAGATACGTCGGCCGCCACCCAAAAATGGACTCTCTGGACTGATAACCACACCCAATAAGCTTAACACAATTGCTTCACATAGAAGAGATCTGAGTCCCAAGGTTCTGCAGTAGAACTGAACTCCTCTGATACCAATTTGTCACGACCCGTCCTCGGGGCCCGTTCCGTGACTACCCCAAGCTCGCCTTCCATAGGCCAGGGGCTGGAAACTAGACCGAAGGTGTAAAATCACAGAAAAAGGGAAGGCATTGCCTTTGTAAAGTAAACCACAAACACCACAGAGCAAGAAGGCAGAAGTAAACACTAAGTAAAAACTTGTACAACAGTAAGTGCAGAAAAGTAAGTGGGCCAGTATACAAACCCAAACTGAAAGTAAAGTACAAATGAAAAGTAAAGGCGCAACGTCGAGCTATCCACTGTAAATCCCACCTGAAGGGTGGGTACAGATAGCCTCCACTGCTCCTCGGGTCCTGCCGACCACTCCAAGTATGTCCCGCCCAGTGGTCCACCTCCAGGTACCGTCCTGCTCCGCAAGCCTCAACCACGATTAGTGCTGTCTGTCGTCTGCAACCAACACAGCGTAGTGCAGGCATAGCCCATGCAGGGGTGAGTATAAGATACTCAGTAGGGACCCCGAGACCCCCGATGGTCTTCCAAAATCCACAAAGGATAATCCACAAAGGTGAGATACAATCACGAAGTAACATCTGACACTGCTTAGGTATATTCCCATACATAATCCTAAGTCATCAATCCCAAGTTCGGCTCCAACATCCAAGCCCAAGTACAACCCAGTCCACACAGGAAAGCAAAACGTAAATCCAGAAAGGATAGCACAACACAATCCACATAGGAAAGAAAAACGTAAATCCACACAGTATAGCACAACACAATCCATATAGGAAATAAAAACAGGATTCATCTCACACAGGAATACTACTTCTTCAGACGATAGAGATGATCAGATGTAGCCACTGATTCATCTATGTCGGCAGACCCACAAAGGATCGATAGGTACTAACCCCCGCAATGACCCACACAAGATCGATCAAGAAGTTGAAACCATAGCTATTGGGAAACTCCTTCTCCATCAAGTACAATGGTTATACCGCTACAACCAAGTGCTTCCCTCTAACCTTGGTCTGCTGTAGTACTCCACCTATCGAGTACTGTGGGCCTGCTACTACAACCAAGCCCTTCCCACCATGGGTCTGCCGCTACAACCAAGCACTCCCCCTCATAGCCTCTAAGGGTACTCCTTCTGTTGAGTACCACTGGTCAGCCGCTACAACCAAGCGGTCCTTCGTCGTGGGTATGCCGCTACAACCAAGCGCTCCCCCGTGCTGCTACAACCAAGCACTCCTCCGTCGTGGGTCTACCGCTACAACCAAGCGATCCCCCTCATAGCCTCCAGAGGTACTCCTTCTGTTGAGTACCACGGGTCTGCCGCTACTACCAAGCGCTCCTCCACCGTGGGTCTACTGCTACAACCAAGCGCTTCCCATTGGGTTATCCGTAACACACCGAGTCATTCGATCAGCAGTCGTCAAGTATCAACCGGCTCTAGGGTTTCCGCACACAGCATGCTCGTTCCGGGAGTGTCCACTCCATGAGCCAAGAGGTCGATGCATCAGCTGACACATAGTCCAGAGTAGATGTATCCCAAAAGTACCGTAGTGGTCACTACCGAACCCACGGAGGATTCCCGTATTGTCTTCATTGTCGTCGCAGACGCAGCCAGCCCTAGGGTTCCCGCACACATCAAGCTCGTTCGGGAGGGTCTGCTCCATGAGCTGAGTGTCTGATACATCAACAGACACATAGTCCAGAGTTGATATATCCAAAGGTTCCGTATCGTCAACAGGAACTCAACGTCGCAGACGGTGCGTCAAACGGACGTCTGGTCTGAGAGTTATCAGCTTTTCCGTTCCAGGGGCCCGGTTGGATTTCGGGTAATATCCAACCTGGCCTCTATCCAACTGCATCCAAAACTCATGAGAAATATGCCAAAAGTTCCATCTCATCAAGAGGAAATCAACGAGACAGACGACACGTCAATCGGATGCCCGGTCTGTGAGTTATTGGCTTTTTCGTTTCAGGGGCCCGGTTGGTTTCGTGAGCGAACCAACCCGACCACACTCCGACGACATCCAAAACTCGAGCGGAGTAATCCAAAAGTTCCGTCTCACTTTGAGGAATCCAAAAAAGTTGGCGGCACATCAATCGTATGTCCTGAGCTCAAGTTATGAGTGTTTCCGCTCCGAGGGCTCGGTTGGTTCCGTGCACGAACCAACCGGCTGAACCCAAAGTACTCTGAAACCTTGAGTTCGATATACCGAAACGACCATCTCGATCCAAGGATCGCATCACCGCTAAAGGTGTGTCGATCGGAGGCCCGTAGCTCATGATACGGGAAAAAGACCGAAAAGGTCCGAAAACGGGGGGTTTTGGCCCGGACCGACCCGGCCCAACCCCCCTGGGTCGGCCCGAATCGGGTCCGGGTCCAACCCGACGGGGCGCGACCCGGCCCGGCCGGCGCGGCCCAGCTCGGGTGGCTCGGTGCTGGAAGAACGGCCATGCCTAAGGAGCCGCGACCCCAGCGCGGGGGCTGCTCTGTGTCACCGGACACGACGCAAGGCTGCGTCCCTTCCCCGCGGTACCGCTCGGCCACAACACAGGCGCTCGCCACCGCGGCTTCAGCCGCGGCGGGTCTTCTCGGTGTCGCGCCGGGTGCCACCGCTTCCTGGAGGCCGGCCGCCGGCGCCGCCGTTCTGGGTGGGCGCGCCGACGGGAACTTCCGCGGACCACCGGACGCGCTCCGGTGGTCTGTTTTTCCTGCGGGTTGCACCTACGGCTTTCCCAGGATCTGAACTTTGCTGCGAAGGCCTCCAGTTGCCATTCTGATCCCATTTCGTAAACGCCGTTAATCCACGCAACAACGAAAATTTGGGGAGGGTTGTCGGGCCGTGTTTGTTTGGCCCGCACCCTCCGCGTTAGGTGATATCAATTGGGAAATAATAATCAACACATGAAAACATAACAAGGAACAATTTTAATAAATTAAAATTGAACCTAGTTCCCAAAAAAACTCTTGTAAATAAAAATTTCCATCCCGCATATAAAAACAAACGCAGATCAACTTGATGATGAGTTGATCCAGGTTTTTTGTTTTAGAAGGAAACAACCATGGGAATAAATATTATTCTCAAATAAAACCCCTACCTTGTAGTTTTCATCGGACGTGAGTCCTTCGTGGGATTGACCGTCGTGGATGAATAGGATCGTCGCGTTGCGGAAGGGGCGTCGCGTCGTCGTGGTACACGGCGTCGCATCGACGATCTCAAGCAGTTGACGATCGGAGATTGTTCCGGGGAAGAAACATCGTGGAAGAAGCTTCGTGGAAGGAGAATCGTCGGCATCGCGGAACACGGCGTCGTGTCGTCGATCTCTGAGGGTTCGGCGTTCTTCGTGTTCTTCGCGTTCTTCGCATTCTTCGCGTTTTTCGCGTTCTTCGCGAAGGAGGATGAAGAGCTTAGAGTTTCTGTCAATCCTCTCAACAAGGAACCCCAATCAAAACATGTGTTGGTCTTATTTTATTCCATGCCAACAATTTGAAAAACAAGTTAAGAAACAAACCATTAATTCGATGAATTAATGGTAATGACTTAACTGTCCAATTAATAGGGGCGTTAAGAATTTTAGAAAACGCACCAGTTGACTTTCATTAAAGAGGAGTTTTCATGGGTGCGTTACTTAGTGAAAAAGAAATGGTGGGGCTCGTGCGTGCCCTACCTCACAAATATCCTACCAAGTGGGTAGGATATTTTGGATTCCACCCTATCTGCTTCAACTTATCTTAAGTGGCATTAAGTGGCTTTAAGTGGCTTTAAGTGAAATAAAATAAAGTTGTCATACCACTTTATTTTATTTTCTTCACTTAACCCCCAAAAATTAAAAAACCACACCCGAGCAAACACAACTCTGGAAAAAGCGTTTCTAAGTAAATACCGGCACTGCGATTCCATTGGTGCCCTCGAAATTTGATTTCGAGCACTGGTTCAAAAGTTAGAAAAACCCACTCGTTCGTTCACTGAACGTACCCGAGCCAAACTTCGGAAAATGATTTCGGGCACACCGGGCCTCAGAATCAGGTGCCGTCAGAAACTGCGTTCATGCAAAATTCCAATGAAAATTATGAAAAAAAATATTTCCATGAAATTTACGGGTCTTTAAAAATGGGGTTTTGACCATTGGATTGTACCTTGATTTAATTTTCAACGATTTCCCGGGGAAATTCATAATTTCGGCGGGTACTCCAATAAAATCATGCGAGGATTTAAATTGTTAATTTTCTATTATGGTCTGAAAAATGATTTATTTTTTCATCTTTATAAAGTATTTATGAAATGTTAAGTAATATTACTTTTATTTGGATGGGGTGGTGTCATACTTAGCATTAATATAGTCATTCCTATTTTAAATTTTAGCTATGAAAACAGAAACATCGTTTTGAATATTAAATCAGGTTTTTAATGAAAAAATGAGGTATTCCAATAAAATTAACTAAAATGAATTTAGTATGTTTAAACTCAAGAAGTGATTTCTTTGTGAATTAGTATTGTTTCAAACACATCAAATTGTACATATTTTCATGGAAACTGTTTTAGGCATTTAATATTTTGGTAATGGGTTTTTAATATGATTTTCAAAAATTTCACTTCATGGTAATAGTTTTTATATAAAAGGGGGTTCATATCGCATTATGTGTTTTAAAAAAAATTGGTCGATTTTCATGTGGAATTAAATAACGGATTTCAATATGGGTTTCTAAAAATTCCAAAAGAAGATGTTTAATTTTTAATGTACTTTCGAGATGAGATTTGAAATTTTAAATTAATATGTGGTAATTTAAAAAGTTATAAGGTGACAACATTCATCCTCATCTACTTCATCTCCTGAACATTTAATATTGCATTTTATTTCATGAGACTAACCCCCCAATTGTTCAAGACATGCACCTATGCTACTTAAAATACTCTGACAAGTAGTCATCCTATAGCGAGTACCATTAATCATTTTTTATTAATTTAGAGGATAAAACCTATCATAGTTGTGTAGTTATTTTCTTAAATTAAGCTTCCCATTTTATTCGAAGTATACTATAATTATTTGAATTAATCAAATGTAGGGTTCCATTTATTAGATTTATCTATAACTTTCTCCTTTTATAATGAATATATTATGTGTATTTATTCATATTTTGTACAAAATGAATATTTTATGAAACAATAGGATTTATATGAATCAAAAATGGATTCACATTAATCGTATGAAAAATAATATCAAGATGGAGTTAAAGAGTTCATCATGTTTGAAATAGAGCATGTATTAAACCATTATCAAATCGTTTTCCTTGTTTTAGTTGTTTTTATTTAATAAAAATTTGTCTGGGAGTGTTGGAAGAACATTTTATTTCCTATAGAATATATTTTAGTTTTAAATTTTGGACTAAACATGGAGAAAAGCTGAACATTCAGACCGATTATCTTGATACTGTAGTTTATGGATCATTTGATATGAGTATCACTATAAATGATGGTGGATATCACATAGCAGATATACAAATGGAAATTGATGATGATCTTAGTGAATTTCCTATATTGTTTGAAAATTTTAATAGACATGCTAATAGACCTCGATATACCAGTTATTCTAAATACACTACATTTTTAGCTATATAGAAGTTCTCTAATTTGAAACCTGACTGTAGATGGAGTGAAACCATATTTACAAAATGACTTGGTCTTCTGAAATATATGATACTATAAAAATATAAACATCCATGTCAAACATATGATGATTAAAAAATGCTATATTAAATTGAAATGATCTATAAAAAGATAAATTCTTGTCCAAATGATTGTATATTGTTTTTAAAGGACCATGAATCACTCATAAAATGGACTATATCTAGCGCATACTGATATAAGAAAAATTAATCAAGTACATATAAATTTTTATTTTATGTCCATATCATTATATTGTTTAAAAGACTAAATAGATGTTATTAAACCATGAAAAAATTGACATGGAATAAAGATACAATAGATAATGATGGGAACATAAGTCACCCAATAGATTATTTTCAGTTGAATAAAATTGATTACGATTATCATGGATTTAGAAATGAGCCAATAAACCATAATCTTTTCTTATCTAGAGATGGAATAAATCCTTTTTCTGTACAGAGTAGTAATGAAAGTACATGGCTGATCATGTTGGTAAATTATAACTTTGCAACATGGTTATGCATGAAGTGAAAAAAAAACTATATTTTCTATTCTTATATCTGGACTAAAGAAACCCAATAGTGATATTAAATTCCATTTGGATCCATTCATTGAATATCTAAAATTGATGTGGGATACATGTTTTATAGAGTATGATACAGAAAGAAATTAATAATTTACAATAATGTCCATGTTTTATGGGATGATAAGTGAATTTTCTTAATATGGACTTTTTTAGGACACAATATTAAAGGAATGTTGGGGGGTGTCCCATTTTTGAATAATGCACAAGTATATTTTTCTTGAAACATTCCTCAAAGACAGGGTTTTTAAGACATTGGAAATTTTTTAACTCGAAGAGATAAATAATTACCCTAGAGGAAAATATTCTATGGGAATACTAGACTTAGTACAACACCATCTGCACTAATAGGTGATCTGATATTTAATAAAGTAAGATATATTGACACTGATTTTTTTAAACTATTTTCAAATAACCTTATGAAATAATGTTGGAAAAAGATATGAATTTTATTTTAGTTAACATATTTGAATTTTTTGTATGTCAAAAGGGGTCATGGTGTCCAATAAGTATAATAATATGTATTTAATATTGTTATTGGAACATTAATAATTTTTTTTGAAAAAATAAAAGAAGGAATAAAGGTTATGGTGGCCTTGATTCTCATGAGGATAAGGGAATAGATTAAACTATGGATAGGAAAAGGACAGAATATTCTTCCTCCACCATCTTACACCCTATTCAAATAGGAAAAATTTCAATTTTTTATTTTACTTTATGCTGTAAAAATTATAGTGGGGTATTCAAGAAATATAAATAATATCATGTCATTGAATAATTTTAATATATAGGGACTACAATCACTTTGATGTCATAATTTTATACAAGATTTTATGCCACTTTTTTTAAGTTTCACTCTACCTAAAAATGTAGGGAATACATTAACCAGAATCTGGTTCTTTTTTCAAGAAATATAAAGTAAAATTATAGAAAAAAAAATGTCTTCAATCACGAATAAGGATGTTACAATATTATTATGTGTATTTGAGATGTTCATCCCAGCACCATTATTTTATCCAATTCCCCACCCAATTTTTTACTTGGTTAGAGATTTTAAACTATGTGGTCCTATACATTACAGATGGATGTGCCCCATTAAACAGTATAAGAATATTTAAAAAGGGTATGCCACTAATTGAACTTTTAGAGAATGTTTTTTTGAATAATGATATATTTTTTGAGGATTGAATTATTTATTGATTATATATCAGATATTGAAAACATTGGTCTCCCAAAGTCTCATCACAGTGGACACCTAATGGTTGAAGGGGCTTCTGGAAGAGATTTGGTTAAAATTACCATCACAGGGCGTGAACAAGAACATCATTTTTGATTTCATATTATAGTGAATATTTTGACCCATATGTTTAATAAAATTATGAAATTATTAGATAATTAAATACATCAAGGTATAAATGATGGATAACAAATTAAAATAATAAATAGTTTTTAGGATAGTTTCGATACCAAACATAAGAGGAGTTATCCGTAAATTTGAATTAAATTTCTGGATGATTTCAATGGCTAGCCAGTGGAAAATTTTAGGTGCCATATTCGACACTGGTATCTAAATTAATTTTCATAAGTTATATACAAACTAACATCATGACTATAATATAATGAAAAATTGTGGAGTAACTCTAATGGAGAAATTGATGAAAATATCTAATTCAAATTATAGAAATCTAATTTAAGGGAATATGTCATATTTTCATATTACAAAATTGATTTATATATTATGTTATATAAAATTTAAATGGAATATCTTCCATTTCAAATTGTATTAAAATAATAGTGTAATGAAAGGAAAATAAATGGGATTTGTGAAGGTGAATTTTAGTGTGGTATTGGGATGGGACAAGGAATTCATAATGAAATAACAAGCAGTGAAAATATTTTCTATATCTGATCTAGAAAACATGAATTGATTGATTGTCTTTCTAGTGACTAAAATACTGTAGTTTTAGATGAAAAATCAATCTTGGATGACCATTTCATTAGGTGACCACAATCTGTTCATGTCAGTCCCAATGTATAAAATGTCTTGTACGTTATAGGGGACCACAAATAGGGGATTTATATTAACGATAATGGAGTGAAAACCCTTTAACCATAAAAAACTAAAGGGTTTTCAATGATAATGTTGAAGTTTATTTTATTATACTATGATTCTTCCCACAATATTATCTGTTTTATACTACATTAATGTAATATAAATTTATTTTTTTACAACTCATGAAGATAATGTCTTTTGTACAAAATGATGATACCAATCCTGGGTAATAACATACTATTGATGTTGGAACTATTGAATCATTAGGGGATCAATATCATGTTGATGAAGAAATGCTGAAAAAATGATTGTTTTCAATAAAATTATCTAAGCAAGAATTAATGAATTAATATTTCAGGGTGTATAGAATTAATGCGGCCAACCTGTTGACACAAAAAAGTCAATATTCATTTGTTATGTTGGGTTCACAATGTTGATGAATTTTAAAATTAATATAGATTCATGGTTCCATGCCAAGCCTGTAATATAGGTAACCCTTTGGGAAGATATAAAAGTAATTCTATGATATAGTTTCTCTATTTTACCGTAATTTTTTTTAGTGAAACGTTGATTTAATTTTCAGTAATTCTTGTATGGTTCGTTTATTTTAGAATATTTTTATGTGAAATATTTCTTAATGGACTTTGTAAAACCCCATACAATCTTCTGGACTATACATAACAAGTTGCATCTTTCGGATAATGAAGGGAGTTAAAATCCATACAATCTAGTTTGTGATGTACACATTATAAATTAAGAAACGTTGAATTCTTTCATCAGTTATCATGATGAGAAATCATTTAATGTGAATTGTAGTTGATAATATATTATTTGAAATTATTTATTTTATCTAATTTTATTTAAAAATATTTATTTATGAATCATTAAAAAGAGTGATGAAAATAAATAACATTCATACAAAATGTACCCCTTTCACAGAGTAAGGATGTGGTACTCTTGAATAGAGAAGTAATTGGTATATATTTTTAGTCAACAATAAATGTTTTATGAGATATGAACCACAAAATTTCCATTATTTATATGAATATTTATGAATAAAAATATAACGAAACATCTATCCCAGGACCTATGCTATGGAAAGAGGCTAACGTAAATAAGGAGGGTAAAAGAGTTAATAAAAACACAAAATCAGTATGGGAAACATGTGTAAGAAATTAATAATAGTAATTAGTTATTATTTATAACAATATTAAATAAAAATATATTGTTATGTTCATTTTTTATTTGTTTTGAACATAATGATCAATAGTGACCATATTAGAAGAAAAAACAAATTTAGTTGTTTTGAAGCAGTTGGAATAATATAGTCACTTTTGAGGAGTTGGTTTTCGAGTGTATCCTAGAACATATTTTGCAATGATAAAACTAGAAGAAGATACATATAGGATGATAAAAGGATTATGGGAACAAATAGGTTCTTAGTAAGATATTATTTTCTGGTCTGGCTTTGAAAACCAAAATATGAGAATGTATCAAAGAGAACATCCAGTGGAACAATGTTATGCACATGAAGAATAAAATGAATCCATTGGCATTGAGGATAGTCATTACCCTATAATTTATAACATACCCAGTGTAATCAATTTTTTCATTACCCTATCTCCTAAATGAGAATCAAACAACTTCTGATTACGACATAATACAAAAAATTTGTAGGGTAATGTTTCATATTATTTACATACGTCAAAACGGACACACCACCTTATTGCGAGGGATACCATATATAATATCATGAGAGAAATGTTTCACAATTTTTAAATACAAAAATCTCACATGTGAGTATGTATTGTGGTATCTCAAGAGATAAATACTGGGTTTCTTATTCCCCTTGATGATCTATATGGTTTAATCATTAGTAATTTTATTGGAACTTTCATATCATGGTCACCAAATTTTATAAAGATACATGAGGTATGTATTTGAAATTTTTTCTTTTGAAAAACATATAATAGTTAATGAAAGAAGGTCTAAAGTGAGCTATGGTTTTACATATGGATAAAATGATGAAGAAATTGACAGGCGGATCAAGGAAATCTAGAGAATCAACTAAGAAATCAAAATCTTGTTTTACAAATATCATCTCCAAGCCAATTCCACAACAACATTGATTATCATTATAAGTTCATTAAGAGACCACATTAGAATATAAAAATATTTATTACATTCCATATGATGAAGTGATAATTATAACATTTATTACATACATAGTTTGAACTAAGAGTATAAATTAGATTCTTATATTCGAATAAATGAGAGAATCAATTTTGAATACTTACATAATTTACATTTCCATATCACGTTTTTCCCACTAGTGATCTAATATGTTCATTAAAGATGATAACTATTAATATTTTCTATAAATGATTATATTACTACTATATAAAGAAAAAACCAAGGAAAGAATGATTTAGATTCATTAATCCCTGTGTCATTTCTATGGAAAATACTTTTTTTGTAGAAGGAAGAAAATGATAAGAATAAATTTGATATATATCATGCATTTTATACAGAAACAATGAAAATAGACTCTTTTTTATGCCTACAATAAAGTGGTAAAACTATACAATCTAATCATGTAAAATATATTTTTATTTTACATTAATTATTGGTTTTTTAGGAAGCACTACATACTGATCACACTCAATATATCTTTTTTGGGATCCAATGCATGGATATCCAACAAATTGACCATACATGATGTGTATTTTGATTTTTCAATACACTACAATCATAAATTTATAGATAAACATTGAATTATAAATTTTTGATTGTGTTTTAATAATAATCATGATTGGATAGGGATATATATAAATATAAGCTATATTATGGAATGAAGTCGATGACTGAACATAAAAACCCTTTGGATTACTTCAAATTGAATCAAATTATAGAATATTCACAAATATTTAACTATCAAAACATATTTTTAAACAATTTACTTATTTTAGTCAATATTTTTTCTTTTTCTAAATAAAGATAATGATAATTATTTTGGATATTATGTTGGAATAATTATTAGTGAGATTATAATACCTGAATGGCCACCACCCCTGAATAGGTAATTTATAAAGGTAATTACTATTTTACTAAAAATACTTATAAATAATTTATCTGTCCATTTTATTAGTAAAACCATGATTATAAATAACCTTTAGATTTAAAATATGATATAAATTAGCATAGATATGAGTGGGTAAGATACATAGTGTCAGTATCTTTTTTGAAAACAAATTTAGGTGATTACCTACTTTGTTTTTGATCTGGTATGGGATATGACAATAGAAATATATTTTTGGTGTGAATAATTAGAATAATAATTCTTATATATTATTTTTAATATTTTTCTTAAGTATAATTATATATTATGTTATCAATATGTTCAAAAATGACTAGATAAAAGTTTTTCAGAATGTATACATGCATCATAAATAGGTGACTTCTTACTAATTATTTAGTTAATTTTCTAATAATTTTTTTCTACTTCTACAGTAATTTTATTTATCATTATTAGAATAAAAATAGACTACTCCCTTCTATAGGATTCCATTATTGATGGTGGTAAATGATAGAAGAAAATAACAATATAATTTTTTAACTTTGGTTGATGGTTGAATTATTTTGGTTATTCGATCATCAATTAGATGCAAGATATAATAAAAAACTTCTTGTGAAATCCACCCATGTAATGCCTCAATTTTACATTAGTAAAATAAATTTACTAAAACTAATTATATTTAATTTACATGATTTGAAATTAAATCATCCCACCATTATATCACATAGAATATGATAATAATTACATTAGTAGAGGTTTTTAACCAATCATCATTACGAAAATAGATACATGTTTACCAGCCCACCATTATAAATATGTGAATTGATTCACCACTACTATAAATATGCACATTAAATATGTAATATGATCCATGTTTTAAAGAACATTAATAAAAAAAATCATCATAATTCTAAAAAAGTACATGAGAATTGGGATGTTTATATTTTGATGAAAAAATTATGATGATGTTATGCTAGAGCTTATAATTATCCATAATATTAAAAAGGATATACTAATATATAGCATAATATATATAGAATTATTGGATGCACTATATTTTTCCATCATTTGGATCAAATAAAGGTCCATGATGATATTTAATTCTACGAATGGGGGTACATACAAAAATGATCTGGGATATGAATTGGTGACCCAAACCAAATATCTCCAAAAATTTATTAAACAAAAAAGGTAATGTCGGTGATTAAATGAGGTGTAATGAACTTACACCAAGTAGGAAATTAAAGAAAGGTAAAACATATGATCCAACATAATCGTACCTTTTTTAAACTATTACAGAAGCTTTAGAAATGATATTCCAACAAGTATGTGAACCATGGATCAAGCCTCAAAGAACATGCCTAACTGTACAGCCAAGAGGTAGCACTATAATGTAAGCCATGTGCATCGAACAGTTTCAATGAAAGTTCAGATCTAGATCAAGATAAACACACAAATCCAATGGATGTAGGTCTGACAAACAATGTAGAAAACTTGCACTGTTTTCAGCACAACATGTTCTTTCCAAAACACTACTTCCACCCATTAAAATTTAAACATAGAACCCAAAACTACTTAGAACCAATCTATAGGTTCTTAAAAACCATCCCTGTATGTCCATGGGACAAAAACCAATGCCCTTTACTGTAATGAAAATAACAAATCTACATAAAACATGACAATTTAAATATCACAAATAAAATATACTTTGAACTTCATATCACATGTGATATCCAAATACTCTCAAAGCACCAATGAAACCAAGATAAAAGTTTACCATTTCCTCATAGAGCTATAGAAAATTTGATTAACTTACACAAAACAACATGAAGTATCCCTGACAAACAAACAAAGAAGTTATTCCCACCAATGTTGAAGATAGTCAAAATTAGGGTTTGGTCAAGATCAATTTCCACTCTATCAATCATATTCTCCCTGATATCGAGAAAATAATAAAAATATATTTCTTTATTATGATAAATTAAAAAATACACCCTCTCTTATTCCTCAATCTAAGAGTATAATTCCTCCTTGTATCCTTCCATACTGAGCTGAGTTAAATTTATAATCTTAATTCTATACTCTTATGCCACAATCCAAGAGTATGGTGCCTCTTCATCCGATGAGGAGAAACCCTCTTCTTATGTGGATGTTTTAGTAGATGGATGTTCATTTTAGACTTGATGAGGAGGGATATTAATTTTTTTATTCGAAGTCTCGAGGATCTTGTGACAATAGTTCTCTAGAACCTAGAGTAATCCATGTGGTTTTGAGCCTTCATCAGATGCGGAGTAATAAATCCGTCAGGATTAGTAAAAGGTTTCTTACCATTATTAGAACTCGAGTGCAGATAATCATCCTCAATTTGATGTTCTTTTTCAATATCAACATCTTTAGAATCACAGGAAAAAATTTTAATTTCATTTACTCTCTCTTGATTTGATGGAACATGTCCTGAATTATCTTCCAGAGATTCAACATTCTTGACCACATACACAAACCCAGAAAACGCATCATCATGGAAATGTCGTTGTTCTAGGAAGGAATCTAGGGTAGATGAAGAAATAAGTGGGAGCATAGCACTAGAGGGTTCCACGTTCTCATCAAGAGGGCTTCTCCCTTTCTCTATCCATACTGATATCCCTTTACATGTTGGAGGTTTCCAAATATAATGAGTGCTCATAGGGTCCTTCCCAGAACTACATTATCCAAGTAATGTCAAAGATGAAGGAAATTTTATCGGTAACTAGGTACATTTTTGAAACTACTTCTTGAAAAAAACTGACATCTCCATTTTGAATCCAAAATTACTCAATTTTGATGCTTCGTTCAATAAACCTCTACACACACGTGCAACCGACAACCTGTAAATGTTTCTAGTAGTAGTTTCCAATGTAATGGGATGACTTATAAGTTATGTGACAGGGAAGAGGGAAATTTGTTTAATTAAATTCAACATAATATCTGAGAACCCTAACCAAAAAGGGGAAATCAGGGATTCTCTGTAAAAATCAGACACATGGGACCATTTGAGGACCTTTATTGAACAACCCCCAAATCTCCATGAACTGCTAGACCAAATTCTATAGTAATAATCTTCAGAGGATAATAAAATCAAAATATTCAGATAGTTGAGTAGGCCATGATCAATATCAAGAAATCCAATGGATTTGAATGATTTCTGCAAGAATAATAGTGAGGGAAAACACTTAAAAAATTCACCAACAAAGAAAAATATGAGATCAGAATATAGAAAATGAACCTCTTCCTTGTTAAATTAAATGTACCCATGATATCTATGGAAAAAATGATTCAGATGAAAGGAATCATTGGGTGTTAAAGAGATAATAGAAGCAACAGATCTGGAATTCCCTATAACCACATCAGCGAACCATGATGAGTCTCATCATCTTCATGCATCGCCTTCTCTGTCCCATGTATCTCCCTCTCTCAACAGCTCCATCGAAAATGGGTGAATAATTTATAATTTAGTTTTGTGTCTTCTAAAAATATATAATAGGTCACAGTAATGTTGTTCCCATAAGATAAGGTAAAATGTTTTTCATGGATTTTCACTCTCTATAATGGTGAAAGGGAAATATAGAATTTTTATGTTCCTTAAAAACTCATATTAGAATATTTATTTTAGATAAATAAATGAATTATAATATTTTTACACAAATAGTAAATGTTTTTGAGGAATAAATAATGGGATTAACTAATGTTTTATATAATTCAAGACTATAAAATGTGTTATATTATTTTTCTATAACAAATAAGTTGAACGATATTTTTATATGAGATTTACACCATAATAAATGGATACAATAATTTATGGGAATTTAGTGTAATACATGAATGTTATGTTCTTTAAAGTGGTTAAATGTATCATGTTCGTGGAATTGAGATTCTAAAATATCTCATATGTATCCACAGTGGGTGAATAAAAACTGTAATAGTTTTATATCATAGTTTAGGAAAATGGGACTATGAATGAATTGTTTAATATTAATTTTTAATTTACTTATATATGATATTACTAAAATTAGAATTTTTTTCTTTAAAATCTGGATTATTTTACTCTATTTTGGGTGTTTTGTTCAAATGTGTTCATGAATTTGAGAGATTGAAAATAACATGGCCATTTCTGATGATGAGGAAACCCCATGATGCCTCAATCATAAACTGTTTGAGGTTGCTTGATTTCACACCCCTATATTTGGAGTGAAGATATCATGGTGCAGTTCTATAGAATCATCTATAAATATATTCATATTTACCTTGTTTTGGAATATTCCTCACTTTTAAAAATCATTTCAGAACAATCTCTTGGGCATTAAAGGCTTTACAAAAGTGTTTGTGGAAGGCCAGGTCTTGTGTCAAAGAGGTTTCTTACCCGTAAAATTGGAACATGTTATATACTATTTGTATTTTGTTTCATAGTCATCAGAATAAAAATATCAAATATGAATTATCCACAAATCAATCTGATATACAGTGTGATCAGTATGACTCGAACTGTATGATTTAAGTTTATAATTTTCATTTTAATTTAAGAAATTCATCACATAATCAAAGTAGATAAAACACATTAATGCTGTCTTTATACATTATAAAAAATATCCATAATTAATTGATGTCATGAAGAAATTATCTATACCATAATACAACTCATAGTCTGGCAAGTATGACTTGATGTGTGTCTTCAAATTTCAAGTTGACAATAATTTTTGTTAATACGAAAACTCACAAACTGAAAACCAAGAAAACGAAGTCAAATTGTTCTAATACTTTGAGAAAACAATCTGTATTTCATTTTTGATGTGTAAGAATTCTCCAAAACTCATTCCAATACACGGTGTTCCTGGTATGAATCAATGTTTCCATTATAAGTTTAAAATTGAAATTTTAGTTCAAAACATGTGTCACTCACTGATAATAGTGGAAACACACTCATATTATCTTGATAGTTTAGGATAATGATTCAGAAGTCGTTTGGTTCATATAAGAATCTGTATCATGTCAAATAAACCCACAATGTTTCCATTATGACTCAAAGTGTTTGTTTCAAGTTTAAAAGGATTTTTTTAGTAAAAAAACCAAGTGACATACTCAAAACAGAGTAAAAACATTCATAATTTTTTTGATAATATACGAAAATGATCCATAAATTATTTTCAATGTGTAGGAATAAGCCTCGCCTCAATGAAACACATTATGTGGCTGATATGACTCAAAGTGTCTATTTTTTTTAATAATTGACATTATTTTTTGTAAAAAAGACATGTTAAATACTAAAAATAAATAAAACACATTCTGATTGTTTTGATACATCATAAAAATGATTCATATGTCATTTTTGACATGGATAAATTAACATCACCTCTACCAAATGCATTGTCTAACTGATATGACTCCATCAACGTGTTTTTATTTAAAATTAACATTAATTTTAGTAAAAAAGAAAAGTGACATAAAAACATAACAAATTTTTATTATTTATAAAAAATATTAAAATAATCCATAAGTAATTTTTGATTTGTATTAATCAATCACACCTCAATCTGGTGCACGATGTGACCACTATGACTAAAATTCTATCATTTTTGTTTAAAATTTACATTAATTGTAGTGTCAAAGACAACATGCATACTAAAAACTGATAGAAAACAATCATATTGTTTTGATAATTTAGGGAAAAGTTCATAAGTCATTTTTGATGTGTATGAATTAGAAACACCTCAATTGGATACATGATGGTCCTGATACGACTCAACGTATTCGTTATCAGTTCAAAATGGATGTTTTATTACAAAACTTTTCACTCATTGAAAACCAAGAAAATATGCATGGATTGTCTATATAATTTCTGAAAAATATTAATATTTCATTTTTGGCTTGGAGGAATCTGTCTCACCTCTGTCAGATGCATGATGTGATTAGTGTGATTCAAGGTGCATGTTTTTAGTTTAAAATGACATTTTAATAAAAAAGAAATGTGATATCCTCAAAATGAATAAAATGAATATTGATTATTTTTATACGTTAGGAAAGAAATTCATATATCAATTTAAACATGTAGGAATTGTCTTAACGTGAATCTGCTACACGGTGTGACAGATATGACTCCATGTGTTTGTTTTAATTAAAAATTAACATTAATTTTAGTAAAAAACAGAAGTGACACACTCAAAATCATGAAAAATCAATTATATTGGTTTTATACATTAGTAAAATGATCTAAAAGTCATTTTTGATGTCTAGGAATCATTAACACCTCAATAAGATGCACAGTGTGAATGGTATGACTTAAAGTGTGTCTTTTTATTTAAAGTTGACATTAATTTTTGTAAAGAAGCACAATGACATAATCAAATCTAAGAAAACACCTTCATATTTTTTTATAATTTAATATAATGATACAAAATTCATTTTTGAAGTAACGGAATTATCCACACCTAAATATGATATAAAATGTGCCTCATATGGATCAATGTGTCCCTTATTAGTTTTAAATTGACATTTTAGATAAAAAAAAGTTTCACTAACTGAAAACCATGAAACATTGCTCAGATAGACTTGATAATTTATGAAAAATATTCATAAGACATTTTTGATGTGTAAGAATCTGTCTCATGTAAAACTGAAACATTATTTGATCGGTATAACTCAATGATTTTATTTCTATTTAAAAATAATATTTTATTAAAAAATCTATGTACCAAACTCAAGACCAAGTAAGAATAATCGATTTATTTATACCTTTGTAAGAATATCCTAGTGTCATTTGGGCCATGTAATAATTAGCCAGACCTCAATATGACATCCAGTGTGACCAGTATGACTCCAAGTGTGCTCTTTTATTTAAATTTTATATTAATTTTAGTAAAAAGACAAATGAAATAATCAAAACTGGGAAAAAATATTCATATTATTTTCATATATTATAAAAATTATCCATAAGTCATTGTGGATGTTTAGGAATTAATTTAACCTTAATCCGATCCATGATGTTCATGATATGACTCAAGATGTCTGTTATCTATTTTAAAATGATATTTTAGTTCAAAAAGTGTCACATAGTGAAAAATACGAAAACAATATCATATTATCTTAATAATTTATAGAATGATTAATAATTCATTTTTTTGGAATATGAGAATTATTATCACCTCAATCTGACATTCAATTTGACTGGTAAGACTCAATGTGTGCGTTTCTAGTTTAAAATGACCTCTGAGTAAAAAATAAAAGTGACATACTCAAAAACAATAAAACACATTAAAATCAATTTCATAGTTAAGGTAAATAATCTATTTGTCATTTTGAACATGTATGAGTAATATTCACATCAATTCAACACATGGTGTGACTGGTATGCCTCCAATTCCATTTATTATTTAAAAATGACAATAATTTTAATGAAAAAGGCCCCTGACATAAATAAAAACAAATAAAATGCATTCATATTGTTTTATAATTTAGGGAAACAATACATAAGTAATTTTTTATTATTAGTAATCCACCAAACCTCAACCAGATACACAATATTTTTTGTATGAATCTATGTTTCTTTTATCAATTAAAAAATGATGTTTATCTCAAAACTTTCTACTCAATTAAAACTAGGAAAATATACTCAAATTGTATTGATAATATTTTCAATGATTTATATGTCATTTTTGATGTGTAGTAATTAGTATCACATCATAATGACATGCCATGTGACTCGTATGACTCATCGTACTAGTTTCCAATTTAATTTGACATTTTAGTAAAAAAAAGAGACATACTAAAAATCATGAAAACACATTCATATTGTTTTTATAATTCATGAAATCGATACAAAAATCATTTCATATCATTAAGAATAATCTTCACCTAAATATGATACATGGTGTGACTAATATGACTACAACTATGTTTTTAAATTAGAATTATAATTAATTTTAGTAAAAAAGATATATGAAATTCTGAAAAATGAGAAAAATATTCAACTTATTTTGGTACAATTTGGAAATTATCCATAATTAATCTGTGACATGTATGAATCAGCATCAACAGAATATAATCCACGGTGTGACCTGTATGACTCTAAGTTCTCCATTTTATTTAAAATTGGCATTAATTTTAGTAAAAAAGAAAACTGATGTACTCTTATCCAATCAAATGAATTCAGATTATATTATATTTTAAGAAAAATATTCATAAGTCATTTTTTATTTTTAGGAATTATCCAAATTTAATATAATATTCAATGTTCTTGATATGACTCAATTTGTTAGTTATCAGTTTAGAATTGAAATATTACTTTAAAAAGTGTCACCCATTGAAAACCAATTAAACAAACTCATATTTTCTTGTTTATATCAAAAAATCTATAAGTAATTTATGATGTTTAGAAATCAGCATCACAGCATACTGACACACGATGATACTAATATAGCTAAAAGTGGGTGTGTTCAGTTTAATATGACATTTTAGTAAAAGAAAATAAGAGAAAAAATAAAACCTATGAAAACACATTTTTATTTTATAATACTTTAGGAAAATTATCCATAAGTAATTTGGGACATCTATGAATCATCTGAACCCCAATATGATTCATGGTGTGACCAATATGACTCAAAGTGAGCCGTTTTATTTAAATTTTCCATTAATTTTAGTATAAAAGACAACTAAAATACTATATACCAAGAAAAAACATTCATATTGTATTTATAATTTTTTAAAATGATATATAAGACATTTTTTATGTGTATTAATCATCCACACATAAATCTATTACATGACGTGCATGGTATGGCCCAAAGTGGCCATTATCAAGTTAAAATTGAAATTTTAGTTCAAAAAGTTTCTCTCATTGAAACCCAAAAAATTCAATCAAATTGTCCTGATAATTTGGGTAAATTATTCATAAGCCATTTATGACATGTGTAAATCATTATCACATGAAACCAACATAATATGTGATAGGTATGACTCAATGTACATGTTTTAAGTTTATGATGACATTTTACTAAAATACACAAGTTATATAATCCAATCTAAAAAATCCATTTAAAATATTTTTTACTTTAGAAAAAAAATATCCATAAGTCAATTGGGATATTTTTTTGTCATATTAACATCAATATGATGCATGGTGTGACTGGTATGACTCCTTGTGTGCCTTTTTATTTAAAATTTAATTTAATTATAGTAAAAAATATAGTTGACTTACTAAAAATCAAGAAAAAGCATTCTAACTATAAATATATTTTATTATAATGAATCATAAGTAATTTTTGACATGTAGGAATTAACTTCCCTTGAATGTAGTACATGGTGTTTTTGGTGTGGCTCAATTTCTGTTTTCATTTTAATAATGATTTTTTTTTTCAAAAAGAGTCACTCACTAAAAAACATAAAGACACACACTAATTGTATTTTTAATGTGTTACAATGATTGAGAAGTCATTTTTTATTTCATAGAATCAGTATCTTATTAAACTGACACACTATGTGACTGTTAGGACTGAATGTGAATGATTCTAGTTTTAATTGAATTTTCAGGAAAAAACACAATCAACATACTGAAAACTGATAAAAAAATTAGATTCATTTGATACATAAAGAAATTAAAAATTAGTCTTTTGGGACATTTATGTATGATCTAATCCTCAATACAATGAATTATTTCATTGGTATGAATCCAAGTGTGAATTTTCAATATATAAGTTTCATTTAAGTTTGAAAAATACATCACATTGCCAAAACTGAGAAAACAAGATCATATTGTTGTCTCATCATTTTATCTGTGATTACATAATGAATTTATTTATCATTTTTATCTTTTAATTTCTATGGTTCTTTTCATAGAGATAATTATTGAAGATAAATAATAATTGGGGTGATGTTAAAGAATCAAACCTAATTCAATCTGATACACAATGTTCCTGGTCTGACAATAAGATTAATTTAAATGTTGATTTTAAAATTTACAATTTCTATCTAATTTATTTATTTATAGTATTACTAAACTAAAAAATGTTTTATAATAGTAGATTGTTATTTTTCTCAATATGGGATGGAATTTTTGGAATTAATATTTGTTGTGTTTAAGGGACACAGATTTTTTTTCTATTTTTGAATGTCTAGGATAATTTGTAAATACTCATGTTTTTGTATAAACTGATGTTTGAAATGTCTATAATATAGTGTTTTTCCTTTTATTTTTATTTTTAATTTTATTTCATTTGAAAGATTTATTGTACTGATATACTATTTATGGTGAAATTTATATTGTACCTATGTGGATTATGGTGTTGTAGGGTGTTATAAATTTAGTCTCACACTAAAGTATACCCGTATATAATTTCTTCTAAAATCACTGATGAAGTGTCCCTTTATCAATGGTTGTAAAAGGGATTAGGAAGTCTCCCTTTATCAGAACTTATAAAGGGACTAATAAATGCCCAAGGCTTTAAATTATGTTTCATTAGTCATCACTATTTTGGTGCTAACAAAGGACAATTTTAGCATTATCAAAGGCTTATTTTTTATAAGTGACTCTTTATATTACGTCTAAATATTTACAAAAAAAATCCATTAGGACAACTTATAAATGGGGCCACTCAGCACACAATTAAAAAAACACCTAAATTTTTTATCTTCTTCTTTAAAATATTCCTTCTTTTCTTACTTATAGAATCCTATACATATTTTTAAAATCTAGTCATAATATATTGATTTTATAACTCCATTTCCAATGATTCTTCTATGAGATATCTAATTTCCAAAACATAAGTATTTTTTACTTACTTGTATTCTTTTCTTTCTTACTTTCCCAAATCTAATTTTCTAGAATTATATACTTATTTTGTTGACTACCCCCTTTACAAAGAGAAAAATTTATATTTCACCAAGGTTAATGTTACTCAATATTAGGTTAAAATTGAATAACAAATGTGACATATAAAATATAATTATTCTCATGAAGAGACAATTATAATAAATATTTTTCCCCACATTCTTTGAGAAATGAATATATTAACCTTGTATTTTGAGGACTATTGACTTGAGGGAATAACATATCTCTTTTTCATTTAGTTTCATTATTATTTATTAAAAAAATTCAAATATAATTCATCACATTAAAATAACATAAATATTATCATTTTTCTCATATAATAATGATATTATTTGAAAATAAACCACTTTCATAATCAATATCATCAATTAATTATAGAATGTTCATATTTAGGCCAGTCTAACCACTTACTTAAAAATGTTATAAAATAGTATTGGGGATGAATATACGAATTTAATCACTGAAAAATATATTATATAAATAATAAAAAAGTGTTTATATTTTGTTTGGTAATGGTAAAGTAAATTTTAAACTCATTAATTAAGATACAAAAACATTTTTGTTCAAAATAACTAAAACATACTCATTTTAGTTTTAATCATTAAGGATCATAACCAAAAATTTCATATAAAGAAATTATAACATTATATATACTTTTAGGAAATCAATTATAATATTATTTATTATATAATAATGGTGAAATTTGTGAGGATATTGGAGAAAAATTCCACTATTATGTAATTAGTTCAAAAGTATCAAGATTACTAACACCGGATACTAAAAATAGATAATAAATAACTAATATACATATAGATAATACTTTAAAAAGTTGTTTATTGAAGGTGATATATATGAATGAAGACAAAATGAATATTTTATTTAAAAAAAATCAAAATTTTAGAGTGTACTGAGAACCCACACAAAATGACACCATTACCAAAATGCACCAACATTACTCACCCAAACATCATAAGAACCCACACATATCATAATCACAATTCATAAAACATCATAAGAAAAAATAGAATTAATAAATTTGTGTTTAAGTCTACTAAAAATTTTATCTTTATACAAATTATAGTGTATATAACTTACCTTTATTTTTCGGGTATGCATGATGAGGTCTTCAAAGTGATTAGACATATTTTATAACCTTTAAATAAAATAATCCACATTTAATTTTATTTCATTGAAACCTCTTGTAAAAATGGGTTTTTTTCTGATTGAACTACCCTTATTCACATCATTGGTATCCACCAAAAGAATTTTATCAACTATCTTGTTTTCACATTCTTGGGAGTTCTGAATCAGAAATTCCTCTTATATAATTTCTTCATTAGAATGCGTAATTAGATCCTATGTATTTCCAATTTTTTTTACTCCAATTCCATTTCCTTTTCATTATTACTTTTAGAATACATTGTCACCATTGCCTTTGGAAAGAATGAATTATCCTTCCCCCTTTGGATTTCATCCCCTTGGTCAAGATACAACTCTCAGATTCATAGTTTTATTTATTCCCTTTCATCCTTATTGGGATATTAATTACTCTACTATGTACCTCCTATATACTATCTACTATAAAAAAACTTCCACTCTCATCATATTTCTCTTCCCCATATGTTCTTTGTACTTGAAAGAATAATCTTCCTATATTGACTCCCCCTTTTCCTATTCATGTCCCTCAATGTCCAGTCCTTCAAAGTTGTTTCCTAGTTTAATAGTATCCATATTCCTTATTAGACATGACATGTTCACTTTTTCATCCCTACCCCATATTTATCTTAGAGCCCTACTATAAAGTTTCTTGTTAAATATAGTTGGAACATCCTCATGTGTCTCTTAGATCCTACCCTATATGGGTGAATCAAAATCATATCTCATAGCTTATGTATATGAATGAAAACACCTTATACCACTTCTCAGGGCCACAAGTACCACCTCATTATCCCCTAAACCTCCTTGAACCATCCTTGATGAATAATATTTACCCAAATCATTCCTCAATCGATCAATAATATCTACTATCCTCGGATCTTGATTCTTGTTTGTCGCCTCTTTCTGTATTACTGTAGGATGACCCATCTCATGAGTACCTAACTGTTCCACATCAGGGTGTTTGGATATTGTACCAGCATCTAGGATGTTAAATCCATTCTACTCCCCAACCTATATAGGATTATCATCTCCCAAGGAATCATATGGGAGTACCAACTGATTGTTACAAAATTACCCTCACTAGCATTTGTGAGTATCACGACCGAGGTGTCCAAAAGAAAAAACAAAACCAACACACGATTAATAGAATAACTACTGATAAAAATTCAGTTAAACATCAATATAAAGTTTTATGAAATCCAATGTTTCCATAGAGACGTCGACTTCAATAATAAATAAAGGATAAACTGGGAGGAAAATAGTATGGGTATGGTAATTAGAGCAGAGGAATCATCACACCATATTTCTAATCAAATAAAGGATTGCCTGATTTTGAAATGGTAAGCTAAGACTACGTAGGAATATCCAAATTAATATAATGTATAATATTCCTCCATATTAATGTAAAAATATTACATAATGAGGGAAAACATCCTGAAATAATATGAGTAGAATTTTCCCTTACAGAGATTATGCCTTCATTGGTCGTAAAATGGATCAAGATATTCCTAAAATAAAAAATACCTATAATCTACAATTATTTTAACATTCAATAAGAAATGAAAAAACCATCAACGGAATCCATGGGGGGTCTTTTATTCCTCAATAGATCCACCAAATAAATCATCATCATCATAGAGGCTCATGTGAACTCAATAAGGGAAATTAGAACCAAAAGAATGTCATCAATGTGTAAATGAAATTTCAGAAAAACAATAATTAGGGAAAAGATGGAGAGGAATGATGTTTTATCTATGGGAAATAAAAATAGGTCATGGGGAGGAAACAATTTTGATGGAGGACCCCCTAGATTGGGAATGGAAAAGGGGGAGAGGTGACGACTGAACCATGACGCCTAATCCATCATCAGTGAAAGGGATCCATGAGAGTGGAAAATGTTAATTGAGAGTTTTGAAATATAAGTATTTTAGGATATATATATGAACTAATTTCTTAAATATGTGATTGAAAGAAATACTTTTCATACATAGGATTCATTATCTTTAGTGGAAGTCAGGAATTGTGGTAAGAGTTTGTTTTCTCAAATTTTACCACCTTAAGACACATTCGTTATTTTACATCATATTTTCATTGAGACGGATCATATAATTCCCCTTTATTTTTTATAATCCTATCATTATCCATGTTGTTGAATTTTTTATTTTAAATCATGTCATTTATTGGTTTTTTTCATGAATATTTCTAATTTTTAAGGGTTTATTTTTCTCATTTTCAACTTGTGAGATATATTTGATATTGAACACAATCAGTTATTTTATATGGTGTATTCACTTACATATTTATTTAATATATGAATACATGTTCTATTTTCTGATATCTTAATGGCCATTTCAAAATATCTCTCTCATGGTCTTTTGATTATTATGTTACTAATATCTAGATTACTTTTTCACCAATCTCATTTTCAAGTAGCGATTGCTTTTGAAAGATAATATATATAAGTAATTTGTGTAATTTTAGATCTAAAGCCAATATAATTTTATTATCCAATATTAATTATTAGTTTTTTGAGTGATATTCTGATTATTTCATTTTCCCCCATATATCATTATTTTCCCATTATAATGAATACGGCCAAACCTTATCTTTTTAGTCAGAAGTCCCATTTTTATTATGATAATATTCATTAGAATATTTTTTGAATGTATTATATATGTTTTAATAATTGAAAAAGTTTATTTTCTAATACATTACCTTTTTAAGGTTATTTTATACTACTTTACCATTTTTAAATGTGTTAATGAATTTTTGATATGTGTCTCTTTTATTAACATGTGAAAAGAACATATTTTAAATTATTTATGTGAGAACACATACTTCCAACACATTTTTCATTTTAGAAGAAAACTTTTCTCCATATTTTCAGGATTTTTAAAAGAAATTATTGTTTTCTACTACAATTATAAAATATTTTTTTAAATGATTACAAAATATCAAGGGTATTTCTTATTTATAAAGTGAATTTTCTAAATTCCTAAAATGTGTTTTTCACATAAGTTGTTTTATTTTGATATATCAGATGCTTGATCATTGATATTATTTAAATTATACCATCCAAATTATTCATATTGACATGTTCTTCAATTATCATTTTTGTTTAATATATGTACCATAAAAAAATTTCTTTCAATATTATCCTATGTTATACGCATGATTTTCCTTCTAAATGTCTTTCATTTATGAAAAATCTAAATTTTCTTCCTTTTATTTAAGGATGTTAACCTCGATTCCATACAAAAATTGATTAGGGAAATATTGAAAATTAATATACATATTATCCTAATATTTATTTTTATTAATTACTTAGGAATGTTGATTATGTATTGATTAACCATCCACATTATTTCTCATGATAGATTTTATTCAGTTATTCAGTTGATAAGTATTGAATATTGGTATTGTTATATCTCAATACCGAAGTTTATTTCATCATAAGTTATATTGATTGAACATTGTATTAATAATCATATCTTTTATATAGTGGATGCATAAGACATAACGAAGTGATGGGTGGGGCCTAATGTTATATGTCCCCTCAATGCGTCTATTGGTCTCATAAAAAAAGGTATGGGTTTTTGGTTTATACCTACCCAATGAAAACATAATGTATTTATTGGTACCTTTATAAGAAGATTTACATATCATTTATAACCTTGATCAAAATAATAATGAATTGGATGGGTCCTTTATAGGAAATTATGTATAACATTTTGTATTCCATCAACATGAATTTAATTATTATTGTACATATGTTTATTTATATTACCATTAATGGATTTTTATGCTCATTTGATCATTTTTATGGAAATAGTTTCTTGTTATTTTTATCTTTCCATTAAATTCATTCTAATTTCTTAACATGATAGATATTGATATACATTTCCCTTACCGACCTTGGAGATCAGAATTTTCATGATCCAATTTATCTCACTTTTTTAGGGAAAGTATTCCAATGATACGTGTATAAGAAAATATCTTTTGTTGGTAGTTTATGGGACATTTTGAATTATTTTTATGGATCAATTAAAGTCGTATATTATGGAAAAATGTACATTTGAGGAGAAATACATGGGATTTGTTAATTATTTTTTTCTAAACACTATAATTATATAAACCTAAAAGGTTCTTAAAATGTACATGACTCAATATTTATTAGTTATATTGTAATTATTTATTGCTAAATATATATTTCATCATTTCATTTAGAAACTTGTATGTAAAAGAGGTGATTATCAACGAAAGATTCTAGGAGTGAAAGGATGAGGATTCACAATTAGTCTTAAAGGAGGGTTTTGATAAATTTAGTGGTTAAAATGATATTAATGGGTAACTTATTAGTCGATAACTAATTTTGACCATAATTTAAATTGAATAATAAATCCTTTAGGTTAGTTTAGATCATTATGAATATTTGTGGTATTATTATACAATTACTTTTGTAAAAAGATCAGGGATAAGTTTAAAGTATAATTCTAACTATAGGTTAGCATGATGATGTTTTTTTAATTAGATATTTTATTTTTATTCTATAAATTCCATCCCAATTAGGATATTAAAAAGTGGATATGGTTGTGGTGTAGACGCACATGGGGTTAATCACCCTAAAAATGATGTTTGAGTATCAAATTAATCATCACTATGGTGCACGATTATTGTGCTTAAGACTACACACCTAGATGGACACCCCTAAAAGCTAGGCTTTGGTGAATATAAATCACCTCATAATACATTAAAATAGATATATTATGATAATTCATTTGGTTAATAAATATGGGAGAACCCAACATAAAGAAGACAATATTTAACTGAGAGTGATTTATGCTGAACTGAAAGGTAATAATTTGAAATAATAATACATTTTAATATTTAATTATTCATGTAATTATCCTAAAATAACCGTTTATGTTTTTATTTGTTCATCACATGTGATTAACTTTTTTTTCTTTTAGTAATGGCCTAATAACTAAGGAATGAAGCTAAAAAAATATTCCTTAGATGATGTGAAGATTTTCCTAATTAGAAAATTAATAGGATAATAATTTGAGTGAGAAATATGATGATTATTCCATACATGATATCAATAATTATGATAATCAATCAAAACTTATATGAGTATCTAATAACTCTAATGAAAATAAGGTTGGATTTTCAAGTTTTTCCAGAATAAGATGATGATGAAGGGAAGAAGATTCAATTTCAGTAATGTAATAAACATGAATAAAATCAAAAATGGGAATATCTCAAAGGAATTAAAATATGAATCATGTATGCTAATAATATGGAAATAGAACATGAAGTCTCAAACAAAAATGATGCAATTTGTTAACATGATGAAGGGAAACAATCTTTTTATTATTTACACCTTATATATCAAGGTTGAATCCTCATTTAAAATTATATAATAAGTTATGTTTTTTAGATAAACATATCAACTTTTATTATTTGTTTTTAATTAAAATATAGATTATGATATTTATTTAAGGGGATATATTGTTATATTTTAGGAATTTAAAATAAAAAAGTTTATTTAAAACCAAATGTTTTCATTACTTTTCATTACACAGAACACCAGACAAAAAATAGCCACTGAAAGTTATATAAAAATTAATATGTGGATATTGAATTTTCATTTAAAAATAATGGTGAATGAATTATAAAATATAAAAAATAATTTTCATTTTTAATTATATAGAATTTATTGAATTTTAAATAGTGTAGCTAGGTAACTAATAATGTTAATTTTTTATTTAAAATTTTACCCTTAGAAAATTTACTTTTACGCAATTTATTTTCGAAAACAAAATATATTAGGAATAAAATATATTATAAATATGTATAATATTTCTACACAAAATGTTATTAATATTTTTTTAAAAATTATATTAAGAGTAATTATTATATTATAAATGTTTGTTTCTTATAAATATGATTTTCATTTTATATTTTTATTTTTATTTAAATGTTAAATTCTCAAAATTAAGAATTTAAATTTTAAAAAGGTATTATCATGTTTTTTTAGTATTGGAAAATTATCTTAGTAGGATTTTTGTATTTTTTTGAAATAGTTTCACTTAAGTCAAATAGTGAAAAAATGTAGTTTTTTTCCAAAAGTATATATTTTATAACTTATAATTATATAATATAGACCAAGATGTTTATAAAAAATTTATATTTGTCAAATATGAATTTGACGTACAAAAATTTATGTTTTAGAAACACAATAATGAATTTAGAAAACCTATTATTAACATTTTTTAGAAAAAAGAAATATTTTTAAATAAAACATTTATTTCATATTTTATTTTAATAAAATATAATTATGGTAAAAAATGGTTTTTGATTGATTTTAGACCCACATAAATTTTATTTCTTATAGTAATATATTTTATTTCCAAATAGTCAAATAAATTGATAATATTAATCTACAAATATATTTGAAGCTTAATATAAATATTTTCTGAAAAAAATAATTTTTTACGTGTTTCATTTGATATTGTTACAATTAAGTTCTCTTACAAATAGAAAATTTATCATGTCAAAATTATTTTTTATTTTATACATGTATGTATTAATTTTGTAATAGGATCCATCTAAATTTTTTTCATAAAAAATGATTTACCTAGGTAAGCACCAGTTACAATAGTGAAACAAAAAATGGTAAAAGTGAACACACTAATCATGAAGAATATATATATTTTTTTAAAACAAGGTTGAATATTAATATTTTCTATATTCCAACCCTTATCTCATTACCCACTCCATTTTTTTTCCATTTTAGAGTCTTATTGACATGTGAAAAATGTTCTCTCTTTATATTAAGTTGAGATGTTTACCAAAATATCATTCTCCCTACTTATAAAAGGGTTTCTCTCACCATCCCTTCATGACCATTCCCAATATTTTGTTTACTATTGAAACATTTTTTTTCATTTTTTACTTCCCATGGAATTAAATTTATATTCTTTGAGACTCTTTTCACATGATATTGGCTTATGACCTCCATTTACAATGTGTCTTCCAAGAGAAAGCCCAAGTCCTCAACATGGATGCTTTTTTCCTAACATATTTCTGTTTCATTCTTACATTATAAAACAAATTATTATTATTCCTATAAAGAGAAATATGAATTATTTATATATTTTTTTATTCTAGATGATTAATTATTAACCTCATTTCCCATTTTCTATTCTGAAATCAAAGCCATTATTCGTGCAATGTGAGTATTATTGTCTATAAAAAGCGATGAATTCATTTTTCACCAATCCATATATTAAATAGTAATAATGGTGCAGTTGAGGAATAAATGTGAAATATATAACATAATTATAATTATTAAGTGAAACAGAATCATCCACAATCTTTCCCAATCATTCCCAACGAAATGAAAATGTTAACTATTCATTCTGTGGACTACCACCTCCACAAGTTAACATATCACAATTTCATAATGTTTCTTGAAAATTTATTAAAAACTATTCATATATGATCCACCAGCTTTATAATATTTAAATAATTTCATTTTTCTTATTTAATAATGAATTTAGGTTAAAACCCACTTTTAAAGTCATTAACATCCATTAATTGTGGTCTGTTCATGTTTGGGTCGGTCTAACCCCCTACACGAACAATGTAATAAAATAACATTATGGATGACTATTTAAACTAAATTAATGTTAATAGATGATATAAATAATAAAATTAATATTGTATTATTTTCAATAATTATAACATTAATTTTAAACACATTAATTATGATACCGACATTCATTTGTGAAAAATCTGCGAATAGTTATCATCTGTGATTTCATATTTAATGATTATAACAAAAAAACAATAGAATAAAATTTTAAAATTATAAATAATTATAAAAAATAAATTCTATAACCTTTCATAATCTAAATGTGATGCAATTTATGATAATAATTAATAACAACACCACTATAATGAATCTAGTTCACAATTTTCAATATTACTCGAACCTATTTTTAAAAATATATTATAAAAAACTAATTTGTATTTAGGTAGTAATTATGATTAAATTACACAAAATTATATATAAATGATTAATTTAATGAAATATATGATTAATATAGTTGTTTTTTATACATGATATTTATGAGATTTTGTGGAAACAAGGATTTAAAGTAATGATTCACATTCTCAAAGTATCACCAAATGGAAAATATTCCTTATTATAGAACATGTTTTCTTTTAAATGGGTTATCTAATAACCCATTACTATTTTTATCATGATCCACACATTATTTAGAGTACCCAAGTTTTCATTTGAAATCATGTTATTCAAGGGGTTTGGGCTCAAATGATTCTATGGTATTTAGGGTTTCTTAGTATCATTATTGGCTCCATGTTACTTGTTTTATATTATTCACCATTATTTATTTTATAACATGTATTCATTACTCATTACATTAATTTTTTAAAATATCATCCACTTAATGATATTTTAATTACTATTTCAATATCTCCCTGTAATTCTCTTCTGATTTTTATGTTACCAATATAGCGAGTATTTTTCCTACAATATCCTTTTAAAATAAAAATTTCTTTTTAAGGGTAATCCGTTCTGTAAATTGTAGAATTTATTATTATAAAACACTTTCATTTTATTATCCAATATAAATTCGTGGGGTTTACTTGTATTCTCCCTATTATATTTTACAACTTGGATCATTATATTTTCTTTGTAATGGAACAGATTCCACCATTTCTTTTCAGTAAAGAAACTCCATTATTCTATGTAACTTTTAATTAGATGATATATGTGATTGTAAATACTTATTTTTAAATAATTTATTAACTTCATTTTAATTAGATGACATTTTTTTAAACTGTAAAATAATGTTTAAAATTTTTCAATGTGGGATGTTTTTTTTCAAGGTATGAAATCAAATATATTTATAATTTTCCATATGAACCCATGTTTGTATTGAAATTTTATTTTTAAATGAAACTTTTCCTATATGTTTTCATGGTTTCTAAAATGAATTAATTTTTTATAATTTTTTTATAAAATACCCCTTTAAATATTATTTCAAAATATCAATGATATATTTTATTTTTAATGTTATTTTTAAAAAACTCTAGAGATTTGGTTATAATGCATTCATTATCCTTTGATATATATTATTCTTGATCAATGATTTTATTTAACTAATACAACCCACATTTGTTTTATGGATTTTTTAATGTTTATTTATTATAAAAAAATTCTCTATAACTTCATTTGTATTTCCCAATAATTCTATATTATAGGAATGATTTTCCCTATAAATATATTTTCTCTATGAATACTCTATATTTCATTCCTTTCCTAGAAGGGTTCTCATCTATATTTCATATATCGATCAATTAGGTAAATATTGAAAATCCATATAGTAATTAATTAGATATTGTGTTTTAGATATTACTATGGCATGTTTATATTTTTGTTAAACCCACCTTCTTTCTTTTTATGGATTATTTTAATTTATTGACAATGAAATTATAGGAATTCTATATGTTTTTATATCAGTAGAGATATTTATGGAATCGTATAGAAAGATAATTTTTATTTTATTAATACTCATATCTTTCATATAGTGAATGTGTTGGTCTTAAAAAGTTATGGGTGGGGCCTAGTATTATATATCCAATTAATGAGTTAGTTGTTTCAATGAGACAAAAGGTTTGGTTATTTGGTGTACGCCTACTAGATGAAAGCAAGGTGTCTTTGTTGTGACCTTGATGAAAGAAGTTATGTATTATAGATCATCCTGATGGCAAGAACGATGTATCAGATAAGGCCTTGATGGTAAAATATATCAGATATTATGAATCTCATCACAATGAATTTATTCAATATTTTATATGTGTTTATATATATTATAAACAATGAATTTGATTCAAGACCATGTGATTAGTTTTTTGCAATTATTTTATTTTCATTTTTAATATAATATTAGTCATTCCATGTTTATACCTTGATAACTTTTGAGACATGTTTTCCCTTACTAATAATTTGATCTCACATTTCATATATTTCTATTTCATCAAGGTTATGATAAAAAGTATTAAAATGAAAAGTTTTGAAAAAAATAGTATATTTTTAATAATTATTATCCATAAAGTAGATTATTATATAGTGGATAAAATGTATATTTGATCATAAATGAATGGGATTTGTTATTCTAATGTTTTTTATAACTCTATAAATCTATGAAGCTAACAACTTCTTTAAGTGTATGTGACTCAATATTTATTGGTGATATTTTAAATATTCATGGATAAAATTGGTTTTTTGGATTTATTTCAAATTATATATATAAAAAGGTGCTTATTAAACTATAATTTAGTGAGTGTGTCTCTGGGGAATCACAATATTTGATCGATATCTTCCGTTGTTAAATGATTCAAATCAGGTTCCCTAATTTTTTCTGATGGGAACCCAGATTATCTTATTAAAAATTAATTTTTTTAGTTTCCATTGACACACATTCTAATGTAATTATTTACAAAATCATTACCTACCAAAACATCGAATGTGTGTTGGTCGAGAGGATGAGAGTTGGGGCTCCTCCACTCTTTATGTGGGAAAATTATTTTATAACCATGGACACTATTTTGGATTTATAATGTATTCATAAATAATTATTAAGTCAAAAAATAATATTTTTACCCCTTTTCAAATGATTTAATCAAAATTAGGTCACAAATTTTGCATCAGTATATTTTCCAGGTTCTCTATTGATGGAATTATCTGAATGTATTATTGGTTCTACATCTATGGTATATTTTATGAATAGAAGTGGTCATGGATATTTAACACATTAGTTAGTGGATTATTATTAGTTTTAAATATTCAAAATAGGTAAATGAAGATATTATTACCATCTTGGTATTTAGAAAGTGTTGTGTAGTTGGGATCAGGACAATGATTGGAGTTTACTATGTATCACTGTGAGGGGAATAAAAACCCATATAGTTTAATTACACTAAATGAGACATGTCATACGATTTTTGTTCATTTTATGAGGACCATGATGGTACCTATTATGATCATAAAAACATGAATAAGTGATGTTCCTTTTAATTTTTCATCTCTAAGAATTGTTCAGAATAGTTAAAAGTCATATAGAGTGTACAATTAAAAATATGGTTTATAAAAATGTTTAGTGTGTGACTTAGGAATGTGGTTCCCTTTATGATTCATGTCATAAAGAGTAAGGATCATTAATTAAGGATGAATGTTAGGGGATATATGCAATTAAGGGTGAATAATATAGACACTAAGGAATAGGTCATGACAAGGGGTGGTTTGTATAAAAAGGAATATGTAAGGGAGACATTAAGGTTATTCAAGGAACATATTATAGATGAAATAAGTTTTTGGATGTTGGGTTAAAATGTCAAATATTCATCATATGTATCTTAATTAGCACGAATCAAATCCCACCTAGATTGATTTACATAGTATGTGGTTGTATGGATAAATTCTACCATACATAATAACATCATGCATTAAATAAGTTGGTGTGTAGTTTTACAATATATTACTAGGGAATCTCTATTTTGAATGTGGTGAAAATTGAAGATAATGGATGTATTACACACTGGAGTTTCAGAACTAGGAAAAAGGGTTGTAGCCACAGGTCAAAATCAGGGCAATGTGGAAAAAAACAGTGGCCATTGGCTACAACCACGGTTTTGCGCAACCGTGGGAAATATTGTTGTGGCTGTAGGGTATAACCTATGGCCACAGTTTTAACCATGGAAATAGGTCGCCTAGTTCCACGGTTCTGAAAACCGAGGCTATAGGTGTCTTCATTGTCAACAATGGAAGTTTACCTATGTACACTGTTTTAACATTGGCTATAGCCCTAGAAAAAAGTGACAATAGACAAAAAAACATGCCTAGACAGATTTGATCTCAGCACCTTCCATTCTGGTTTTTCAGTGAAACTAATCACTAAACCAATAAGGCTTTTTTTTATATATATAATATGTTATATATATTATTAAAAATTGTTTAGGAATTGTAAAAACCATGGAAATAGTTCTTCCCATCATTTTTTTGATGGGAAATGTTTTCTCCCGCACAAGGGAAGGAGACCAATAGCCACGGTTTTCAAAACCGTGGCTATAGCCCTTCGAAAAAGGCCTCTATCCATGGTTTTGAAAACCGTGGATATAGATTTGGGCCATAGCCATAGTTTTGAAAACTGTGGCTATCAGCCATGAAAAAAAGTCCTTTTGATACAGTTTTAAAACTGTGGTTATAGGTCACATAACTGTGGTTGTAGCCACCTATAGCCACGAATTTAAAACTGTGGCTACATGTCTGTGGTCATAGCCTGTTTTTCTAGTTGTGTTTCCCATATGTGTTTTGTGAGAATAATTCCCTTTGAAAGAATAAATTAAGAGGAATATACCTGCTTTGAGGATTGATTTGGGACTTACATAAATGGATGCCTAATCCCGTATAAGGGACTAGGGAGGATATGTGTGGGGATTATGCACACTCGTAAAACAATATTTCTCTCCCCGACTCATCAGTGAATCATGTTGATGAAATTATCAATAACAATACAACTAAAATTTTAACTTAAATAGTAATACCTTTCATATAGGGAACATTGATTGGATAATGTAATCTAATACGAAAATTTAGCATCCAAGATGGTAAACCTGAGATAGTAGATATCTCACTGATAAACTCATGATATACACCCATGTTATGTAGGAAGTACAATATCATGACTACCCTGAGGCTCCTATCGGGGTGGAATTCAAACATAGAAAATATTTTTATCAAGGAAATAAATGACCAAAAATAGAAACTATAGACTAGTTGATGATTTGATCTTTCATGTATAATAGTTTTTGAGAAGGTATTGATTTGGAATTTTCATATTTTTGACCATATATAAATTAGTCCATAAATTTAGTTTTCATTTAACTAACCCAAGTAAATGACATGAATAGAATAAAGGATGTTAAAGATGTCTAATTCTTTATCTAGGATGATTTGAAAAGTGATTGATTGAATGTTAGATATTTTATGGTTGAGTACCGTTATGATAAGGGAAGTGAATACCCTAGGGGGACATTATCTTCTATACGTGAATTTGTATGCAAATAGGAGGTTTGTTTTGTAGGTCTTTGTTTAATGGAACTTCATGAAATATCCTCTGAAGTTATAACATCCTATAAATTGAAGAACATTCTCAATTGGGTCCTCTATTTGAATTGGGGGACTCATGGAGATCTTATTCACTAAGGGGCCTCATGGTCCCCTAATTTGTGAAGGGCCTTATGAAACTCTCTTTCATGAAGGTGAATCATTAGATACTTTTTTTCAAATGGTCATGACATTCATTTTTCTTCCATAATTTTTTCTTTTATTACCTTAGTTACATAGTACTATTTCTGAATAAACGATATAGATTTCATCAATGTTTCCCAATGTGTTATGTCTCTGTTTATTTAATTATTTAATCATATCACTTTTTTATATTCTGATCTGGATATTAGATATTTATATGATATTTGATATAACTGATTCCTCAAAATGGGTGGCCATATAGAGTGTATGTGGTCACATAGCTCAGGCTGTGAGTGATTAAGTCTCGTGATGAGGGTTATACAGTGAGTGTAAAATCATGATCTTAGGGTCATATAAGATCGATTCTCTTTGATGGTGCTACACAGTGGGCATGAAATGGGCACACTAGAGGCATAGATGATAAGTTTTTGTGATCAATAGATGCACATTGATAAAGATCAACGTTCTCTATGTATGTTCCACATGCTTTACGAACCACCACTTTATGAGATGGGTGGAGGATCTCAAAGTACTATAGATTCTTCATAGATTCTCTTCCTTTAATAATTTACACTCGACCTCTAAATTTTCATTTCATCATTGAATTTCATTTTGATTCTTTTAATGTGTTTGAGATTTCATAGAGCCCAAAAAATAAAAAACTCATTATAACAGGTTTACCCTTATATGAATCCATACAAACCAAAGTAATAATTCATGTATACACTAGAATAAGTCCCCAATATATTATCATTGAAGGAAGCCACATATTTTTTTAATTCCTTGATTTCCATAAATTGGCATCCATCAAATGTTTTATTATTTATATAAACAATGATTTTATATATTTTTAGTATTTATATAGCTAACTTAAATTAGGACACAACACTTTTATTACACTATAATTTATATATCTTCTTAAAGTCATGGTAAAACACCAGTATTTTTTAAAAGTGATATGAATTCTGTATCCTTATATATATATATATTTATTTAATAAGAAACACTAATATAATGTTTATCACACAATAATTATATAACATCTCCCTTCTCCAACAATATCAAAAAATCCATTACAATGAATTTTTTTATCACAATTAAACAACTTTTTTTATTTTCCATCACGAATGACACATCAAGATGTAATCAAAACCCATGATTTATATTTCATTAAATATTTACATAATTGGAAATTCTTACAACCGAGTCACCAAAAATGATACCTTTATACTCTTTTATTTGACCTTACACATCAATTATAGTGTAATATTATGTATTCATGACTTAATATTTCCCATTAACATACATACATATCATTCAAAAATAATCACGCTACCCTATATATTTTTTACATTGGGATTTACTTAATTGATATTTTATTTATTCAGGATAATTATAAATCCCTTAAACAACTAAATCATACTGTAAAACAAAAGGGAACCCACATTTTTTATTGTAAAAATTCAATTACAATTAAAATTCATACAATTAAAATATACACATATTCAAGTTATAAAATTCCACCACACATAAACTCTTTGTTATTCTCAAGAATATATCCCCACATAAACAAAAAAATAAATCATTTCAATTTGTTAAAAAAAATTTAAAAATAATTCAATTTTTAAGGATGAATAAAAATAAAAGCCCAATATAAAATCACTTTTTTAAATCATCACTTTTCAAGAAAATCAATTACTATAATATTTCACATTTCCTCCAAAATAAAATAATTTTTTTTTCATCCATTCAAATATTTGAACTTTACATTAATAGTTATTCACATGTTTGACATACCTTACTAAATATTTATTTTCTCACCACTCATGGGCCATTAAATTTTATTTGTAATTAATCCTCATGTAAATTAATAGAAACTAGGGGCATAAAATGAATTTTATTACTTTTTTAAAATCCCGTATTAATGATTTACATTTAAACATCCACATAAAATAACCCACTCACTTTATTTTTCGTAATATACCCCTCAAAAATCACTTTCCAGTTATTTTAATATCATTTCCTGATAAATATTTTTTTAATATTATCCCTTTATTTTTCGTCAATTCTTAAATTTATAAATGGGAATCGAAGAATTTATAAAGAAAAATAAACATATTAAAGTTTCCCCCTTAAAAAATTATAATTCTCTTTATTATTTAATGAAAAATATTATTATACCCAATAATAACATAAAACAAAACCCTTCATACCATTATAACCATTTTTCTCTTGAAAAATACCAAATCAAGTGCAAGAAATAATTTTTTTTGTAGATTTAGATCTCCAATCATGTTACCCATGGTTTAAAAGGGTATAAAGAAGGAAAAAATGTGAATATTGGTTAATGTTTTAGGGCTTAAAAAATCAATAATAGACTCAATTTTTAAGGTAAATTTTCTTTTATAGTTTTGTGAAAGTATGATAAAATTCCAATTAATCTAAATGTCCCTAGTATATCTCAAGAAATAGCGTATTAGAAAGAATATATAATATTTGTTTAGACTAACTCTCAAGAATATTAATGAAAATTATTAGCTAATATATCATTAAATAAATAACATTAGTCATTAAAGTATCATATGAATTTAAAAATCAAGGTGTAAAAGTAATTATAACATATCATTCATATTGATTAATCAAGCTTCCAAAATCATGCTTTATCATATCATTATTTTTATTCTCATCTCCACTCATTATTCTATTATATTAACAATTCAATCTCATTATAAATTCTATATAAATCATTTTTCAGTGGTATTTTTAATAAATCAACTTTTATTAGTGAATACAAATAAATGATAAAATTGAGGTGTAACATAAATTTTGAAAATGAATTTAAAATTTTAATAAAAACATATTGAATATAAAATACAAATGATTGAAAATAATAATCCCCCTTATATTGAAGGATATCCGTTCCATATATTATCACTGTGTTCTATTCATCATCATCATCATTGAACCATAAAATAAAAATAAATTAGTGACACTATATGGTCCACTATAAAAAAACAGTGTGATTGAATTATATACCAAAAATAAAATAAGAAATTAAGTTATGAAAATAATTCCCATAAATAAATAAACTTAGGTTATATCATTTAAATTCATTATTCCACATATATTAGCCAAAAATGACCTCCTATGTCATGTAATATAAGAATAGAAAAAAATTACATATTCAAGATCAAGGAATTTTATAAATTAGAACTTCTCTACTAAGATGGATTTTTTTCTTTCTCTAAAATCTATTTCATTTTTCCATGAGGTTTCACCGTATATAAATTTTTAGGCCCAATTAACCATTATTTATTTTTTCCAAATAAATAATAGGTTAGTTCTTATAATAAAAACACATTAGCCCTTTATTATCTCCTATATTATAAAAAAATTTATAGATTCCACTACCCTCTAAATTATCACACTTTTTTACTTCTTTTGATATATTTATCTCTTTTAATTATTCCACACAATTTCTCCTTAATTTATTTTATTAATGACAATAAAATATTTGAATTCCACCCTATCTAACATACCCAAATACACATATTCTTTCTAAAAATGTTTCATTACATAATGAATTAACATGATGGCCACCATCTCTTAAATATAAATTCTTATATTGAATATTAATTAAGGCCCTCTAAATTTATAAGAATAAAATTCCAAGTATAAAGAGTTTCTTTATTCATCCATATAAACTATAAGAAAATATATTTAAAGTAGTATTTAATCACTTTATCTAATACATCCTCAATCAAACCTCATGTATATATATCACCATTATATCTTCAAATTTAATCTAAATTTTCCTAGAATTCATATATTTAGATTAAAAGATACAAAATATTTTGTATGAAATAATGGTTACACATTCACCTAAATTGCATGAATCATTTCAAAATTCATAATTTCTAATATTAATAAGAATTTAAAAACAACATGAATCTTATTAATTCATTAATAGTCATCTCAATAACATAATTAAACGCTCCCTTATATGTGGTATTATACTTAATTCTCTAGGAATTCTCTTATTTGAATAAATAATTTAAGAGATTATCATATTTTATCATATTAAATAATGATTCTATAAATAGTATATTTTATATATCTCAACACATTGGAGCCCTCCCAGAGCCGATAATAACCTGAGTGCACCTCCAAAAACTTTCATCCAACCGGACGAAGACTATTGACATGAAACAATTAGAAATATATCACAATATGGGAGACCTAATTTTATATCAACATGTACATCATATAAGGTCTTTAAAATTCATTAACATAGAACATGGGATGTCTCTTAGAAGTTACAAGGTCTCATGGATATGTCTCTGACTACAATGGTCACCAAACCATCATAAACCACCACAATCTATCTAGAATAGCTATAAATCATGTCTAAATAGACCACAACAACTTCATTCCCCCCTTCAACACCTATGATATAGGTTTATTCATCTAAAACAACACTTGTGTGTGAAAAAATATTATTTAATGGTGGGAATAATAATATTTTTATACCCTAGGATATAAGGAATAATGGGAGGTGGTTGTGAATATGTGGTCTCTTTTTTAAAATTCATTTTCTCTCAATTCAACCACTTAATCTTGTTAAGGTTGTAAATTAACTCAATATTAACTATCAATATATTTTTTTTGTAAATTTTCAGTCATAGGGATAGAAAAAATTAGCCTTTACTTGTTAGTACACCAAGTTATAGATTCTTCACTATCCAGCAAGTTATAATCCTACAACCATCACTGACAAATGGTATTTTATAATACTTTCATAACTTACTAGGATACTTATCCCTACTCTTATAACTAAATTATGGATATACACCACCTCTTGAACGTAATGGAAATCTTATTTCATTATTCATGGTTGATCAAAAATTATAAATATCCTTAATTTAATGGTTGATAGTTTTTCTACAAAATCCTACAGGACAAGTTTTTCTCATGTACTTCCATAAGAACATTATAAGTAGTGATGGTCTTAAGACTCCTTCTAGATCATGTTATATTTTTATTATCATTATATTTTTTCAATACATAAGTATATCTCCTTTAAAAGGACCTAGTCATTGACTTATCATATTCATCCCCTTGATACAGGTTGTATTAGTGTCTCAAATGATCTTGTTTTTCTTGCACGAGAGTTGACAATTATCACTATATGTCATATCCTTTCACACCAACACCATATATTTAATCTCCAAAAATAACCATTAATATTATATTTAAAATATAGCAGTTACTATTTCTGTACTTGAATTATGAAAATCCCTTGATCTTATAAAATAGGATCATGTCATGAAAATAGGTGGATTGATTCTCAATTTATGTTGATTTTAAATCATTTGAATTTATATTCAAATATTTATTTTTATTCCCTAAAAACATAGGCTTTAATATTCTATGTGATATATAACAATCCACATCCTCAAATATCACTTTTGATATTTCCAGGTATTAATAATATTTGATACTTCACATAATCTTAATATTTTATACTATATCTCACAAATAGAAACAAGGTTCTAATATATTATATAGAAATCAACCATGTGTTTCTTGTAGGACCTTGAAACACCTTCATATGGGAGGGATGAATCAAGGTGTAAAATTTTTATTTTAATGCAGTGGATCTAGTTCCCATCTTGGTTGGAGCTTGTTAAACCTATCTGATTGAATTGTGTAGAAATTAAACATTAACATTAAGAGAGATAGAACATAAGTTTTACTTGGGTAACTACTAAGGGATAGTCTAAGGATCATACACCATCGGTGCACCGACCTAATCTGAATCCATTAAGCTTCACTAGTTATTGTGGAAAATTTAAATGAGACTTAGTCACTCTATTCCAAGATGATTGCCTTAACATGATATTAGGGACAGCACACGACCTCCCCTATAATAATTTTTTTAACTACCCATAGCCCACTAATTTTGGAGAAGTCTTTCCTAGTTTAATAACTTGAATATCATTTTAATGTATTGTAATTTAAGTATTTATCTTCAACTATAATGAGACTCTTCTTTCACCTTAGTCTTAAGTTGATGCAGTTTAAAGCAATGTTCACTAAAACCAGATATTGAAAACAAATGTTCATGAAAATCCAAGACTTCATGAAAGCCCAAATTTGTTTCACTATTATACCATATTTCATGAACACACCTAGTATAATAAATATCCCATCCTTATCAAATATCACATCATTCATGGAGTACATTGCCTCAGGGAAGCTCACAACCATCATGAAACACTAAGTATTTATGAAACACCCTATCTTTTCCAAACTCCCATAACTCAAATGAATTGTCATCATTTAATACTTCCAAAGTATTTTCCAAATTATCATGATCAAATATATTTCTATATTTTCCAAGCTCTTATCCTTTTGAAGTCAGAGTGATTACACATTTTTTGTGGCCCTCTTTGTGTTAAATGAAGTGGGGGTAGCCACCTATTTCTAGGAACAATACATCGAGAAGACCCCACTCCTACAACACCCTTTTCTCAAACCAAAAAATAAATTCTTGAAAGTATCCATCATTCACAAAGATAAATTTAAATTTAACCCATTCATGAAGGTTCTTGTAGTCATGAAGATTCAACATAAAACTATCGTCACTGACGATGCTTGTTGTTGTCATGAAAAACACCATCCTTCCATGAAGTGTTCAAAAGTATTAATACCATCGTAAAGCTCAACGTTTTATTAAACTCATTATCCATGAAGTCCAATTATAAAAAACTCCATGGATTACCTAGTGTGGATTGGAGAAAAAACTAGACACAATTTCATTCTATTAATAGACTTTGTTCCAATAATATCCCCCTTCGGCTTTGTTAGAAATCTATAGATAAATTCAATAAAACACCAACCTGATGCAAGAACCTGATGGACTTGAAATAACTCATCTATAACTCTAATTATTTGTTATAAAAGATAATTACAGAAAATGTATAAGTAAAAGATAATCTCATTCTTCCATATAACACCAACCAATTCTTATAACCAATACTTGATAACATTTGAATTTCAATTATCCCCCTCCCCTTGGAAATATACCCGAAGAACATGTATTTTGATATTTTTTTCTTGAAAAAGACTCTCACTAAATCAGATATCTCTAATAAAACTACATAAATTCTACAAAAAGATTAAAAAATTTAACAGAAATTGAAATATGTGATGAACTGTAACCTCCTCAAGCATATGGAGGTGGATGAACAAAGAGGTTCAACCTATGTTTCCCAAAAGTTTGTGTCTCCAAAGGCTTAATAATAATCTAAACAACTTCATCATTATTTCCAACATTCTCCATTATAGTCACACATTGTCCAAATTTTTCTTTGACTAAGAGATATTTGATTTCAAAATGTTTGGTATGAGAGTGTAGGATTATTTTCTTCATAATATAGAATGCAATATTGTTATCATAGTGAATCACCAATGGTTATTTCACCCCATCTGTAATATCATTTAGTTGTTTATTAATCAATAATAGCTACTTTCCATCCTTCATTATATAGATATATTCTATTTTAATTATACTAATATAATTTATTTATATTTCTTACTCCACCATTCCACACATTTGTTTCTTATGAAGGAAGATCTGCCACTTATGGACTTTTTTTCCACTACATCTCCAAACTAATCACTATCATAAAATTATAACAATATGTGATTTCTTCCTACGTTAATGTATAATCTAAAATTGAGTGTAAGTTGAATTTATCTAATGACTCATTTTACTACTATCAAATGATCTTTATTTAGATTAATTTTAAATATGGCCTCTAAGGATATTTCAAAGATGTTATCTATATATGTTGTAGTAATGTATAATAAAAATCTTATTATTATCTTATACGGGGTGGGATCCATAGATGTAACATACTCTTACTTCCCAATATTTTTACCAACCACATTTGGAGGTATAATCTGTTTGTATTAATTAATGTTAAATTAATCATAAGATATCCAACATATTTTCCCAGAGAAATGATGGTTTAATCATTATTTTGAATCACTTACAACTCCAAAAAGTATATGAGTTCACCAATCATAGAAATTTAAATTTCTTATTTAATGTGATTAGAAAATTATTCCATTGATCCATAACTATTTCCACCATAAATAATATCACCCATATAGAAAAGAACAATAAAATAATCTTTTTGAGAATTATTCACATAGAGATTATGGCCAGAACATGCTCTTTTAAACTAAATCTTCTTGAGATATTCTTGAGTTGAGAATACCACACTCATGGTGCATAAGTCAGGCCATATAGATCCATATTTAGAATTAAAACCATTGTCTCATCATTTCCTATCATAAAGCCAACCAGTTGTTCAATTTAGTATTCTTATTCAAGAACTCAGTTTAATAATACCCTTTTGACATGCATCTAATAAACATTGTAATGTATTTTAATTTCCATGGAAAAAAATATCCCGATAAACTCTACTCTAGCTTTGGGATAAATTTTTTATTCACCATGAATTCCATCAATATGTGCATAGAGTTTACACACTATGTGTGCCTTTTTTCTAATCACATTTCCATGATCATTAAATATTTTTTAAAGTTCTACTTTGTTCCAATAACATTGTGATTTTTAGGTCTCATAACAAGATCCCATGTCTATCTCATTCAAACTAATCTATTTATTTATTCATGGGATTAACCTAAGATTTGTCATTCTATACTTCTTCAAAAGAGGTTGGTTCCACAATTTAGAAGAAGTAATAATGTACATCATTCCTCATTCTCCTTATTTGTGGGTGTGTGTTTCAATACCCAATGATGTTTTTTGATCAATTTATGATCTTCTATTTCTCCTATGATGTTCTTATGAAGTTTCATAATCAATGGGTTACTCTAATGATTCTTCATCTAAAAAATCATATTTTTTGATCCCTGAATTATTTTCAAGACTTTCATTGTTTCTGCATTTGAATTTATCCCTTTTCTACATTATTCTTCATATTAAATCAATCAATATATGATATCATAAATGTATTTTTGGTTTAATCCTTAATTAATTTTAAAAAAATACCTACCACAATTTTTTTATATTATTATTGTATCAGTTTTTCTCATTACTCTTTGTTGAATATCAAAGGCATATTTCCTAATATGCAGCATGACCATACTTGGATTGATTTCTTTATTTGTTTTAGATGAACCATTTACATACAAAAACATGAAAAATATTTTAGAGATAGATTCTTTCCATACCATTTCTCATATTTTGTATTTTTTTGTCCCATAAAAATTCCATTTACGGTTTTGAGTGAATACTGATACTTGAAAAACCTATTTCCAGTAATGATGAGAAACATGACTCTCAATCAACATAATTATAGAACTACTTTTCACCTTATGATTTTTTTATTAAATAATACCATTTTTTTAGGGGCTTTCCGTGATCACACGCCATGATTTATCCCATTTTTTTGATATAATTTTCAAATTCAATGGATGTGTATTATCCTCTATTGTTAGACTGTAGAATCTTGATTGTGCTGCTAGTTTCATTCTTATCTATTTGATGATAACTCGTCATGAAATAAAGAACATTCCATTACATTTTCATAGTCATGACAAATAGTAGTATAATACACTAATAAATAAAAAAATTTAAGAACCACTCTCAATTTGTTCCAGCCACATTGTTTGGACTACGTATATATAAGGAGGCGAGATCAAGAAGATTTCAGACCCTTTTGATCTTCAGAAAATATGAACACTTGTCCATAATTCCTCTCATGAAATAATAAAAATTATTTTATCATGAATTATTCATATTGAGAATGATGAAAAAAATTATCATCTTAGATATATGATCTATGCTCTGTTGCATAATGTTATCAAACATCCGGTTCCATAAGTTGTTTTCTTTAACAACTATTAAGTAAAAAAGTGTTCATTTTACTATTAAATTTGTATAAATTTCCATATGTTATGTATCCTTTCATGAGATAATTATATATTTTTTTCCTTGATAGTACACCCCTTTTTATTAAATATCACTATCTGTCTTGTGTAAAAGTGTTAACTCACACTCAGTATATTGTGAAGAAAACCTTCAAAAAAGATTACTTCAGTTTTCCTCATCATGTTATTTTCGAGTTCTTCAGTTCCACTATCATTGATCTTTTAAGTAAAATTATTACTGAATCCATTATCCCAACAAGAGTTTTATTATAATTATTCAAAAAAATATGCATTTCCTATCATGTGGGATAACAGTCCTCTATGAATAATCATAGGGATACTATTCTTGGTAGCTTGGAGAGTTATTTTTTCTTGGTTTTTTTTCATGATTTTCTTCTTTTCCATAAATGAGATACATGATAGTTTAGAAGATAAAGATTTATTTTTCAAATATATTTTCAATATTATGAGGTTCATCATACTCATATTTTTATTCCAGAGGAAAATACCTATTTTTTTAGAAACTCCACTTGGTTAAAGAGTATTTACTTATCTTTGAGTTCTGTAGGTAGTGTTCCCACATTTCCCCTACCTGTAATTAAGAGATATATGGATTTATTTTGAATAATAAAAATACTATCCATAGAAACTATTTCTTTTATATTTTTAAGGATATAGTGTAATTATCATTTTATGACTTTTAGTTCATTCCCCATTCATATTTCTACTCGACTCTTTATAGTAAGACAAGGTATGGCCCAGAAAGCCACAAAATTGATGTTTCATAATAGATTTTTTTCACTTCCAATCCTCCTCATTTTCCCGTATTTTTTAATGTAATTTGATTGGTGATCCTCTCTAGAGATTTGTGGATATCATTCATCTCACTATTTTTTCAATTTGAAGCCTTATTTGATAGGATATCATGTATCTTTTTTATATATCAAAATTTATTCTTCCCTTTAATTTGAATCATCAAATTTATTTAGATTAATGTTTTAGGATCATATAAAATTCCATTTTTTACCATAATTTTTAATCAATAATTATTCAAGGATATCTCTACTGGCTCAGAGCTCCATTTATCTCATTATAGCATCTCTATATCTGTAAATATTCCATGCTATAATTTCTTATTGGTAACCATCAATTTTGATTCTGTTTCTAGATTACTCATTAGAGTAGAAAATTATTATTCTTGTTCCTCAACTATCTTATCAGTTTCCTCGAGTGTTTTTGTAAATTCATTGATGGATTTTTTAGGTTCATCAATCCTAATTTTAATTTCCACAACCTCTTCTGAGATTTTAGGAGTTTTAACATGCTCTTCTACCTCTCCTATCAATTTCTTCTTCAAGATGATAAAAATAAACTAATTACCATTTCAATATTTCAATCATCTTTATATTTCTCTTTCTTTGATTTTAAATCTCATCAAGTGCACAAAAAATTGTCACATTGAGATCAAAAACATAAAGAAAATTATTATATTCATAAATTAAAACTTCTACATTTTAAACTATATTCATAATGGATTCTTTGTGTCTAGATTTAAACTCTGGTTCTCCATCATCCTAAAACTCAATATCATATTTTCCATCATTGTAGACGATGCAGTTTGTCTGAAATTTCATTCATGATTTGAATTATCCTTTGTTATAGAAACTCTAATGTGTAGTCTTCAATATTTTTATTCAATTTAAACATTTTAAAATTTCCTTGGGAATTGAGTGTCAATATTTCCTTACACTTTGGCATCTGCATCAATCATTTTTCTTCCTATTTCAGTCATAAAATGTCTGGTTCCATCAATGACCTGAATCCCCTATATAGTATAAAAAGGAACATTCATTCCAAGGGATATGAAGTGATATTTCATCATGCTCTTCCAATAATATAATTTTCTTACATCAACGATTGGTAATCCCCTAAAATTCACTAAATTCCCCATTAAATAGAAGAGGACAGATTTAGCACCCATAACATGTATGCATTGATACCACTTACAGTACACTACAACACCATAATAAGGGGAGGGGTGAATTAAGGTGTAATATTTTTTAACGAGATAAATCTTGTTACCATGTTGGTAGGGACTTGTTAAACATAATTGATGGAATCTTGCATTAATTAGACATTCACATATAGGGAGAAAACACAAAAAATTTATTTGGTTCACCGATATGGGATTGTCTAAGGAGAATACAATGAAAGTGTGTTAGTCATACATACCAACTAAGATACAATAGTTATTTTGGAAAAAATATGTTTAGAGATAGCCAATCTGTTCCTGGTACACTACCTTAACAAGATTTTAGGTATAACTCATTGCCTCCCTCAGAACACCTCTATAGACTCCCACTAACCCACTACTTTGGGAGAAGTATAAATGAATTTAAACAATTACAGGTTGCTTTAGTATATTAGAATGTAAATCATTCTCTCTTACCTATATTAGACTCCCAAACACTATATTCTTCAGCTAATGCAATTGAAATAATTTTTCACTAAAACCATATATTCAGCACAATTTTTCCTAGAAGCTCCTATCCTTTATAAAACCCCATTTAAGATTCAATGTAATACAAGCCTTTATGAACCAACCAAATTTTCTTAACCTCACAACATTTATGAATATTGTATCCTTTTTAGATTAAACTACCTTCTTGAAACTCATTGCCTTCGTAGAACAATATGTCTTTGAGAAACTCCCACTCTTCATGAAACCCATATAACCAGAATGATTGGAATTGTTTAAGACATTAACAGCCTTTTTATGATGCTCATGATTGAATATAATTCCATACTCACAAATCTACCAACATTTATGAAATTAGTGAGACTTATAATTTTTTATAATTCTCTTTATGTCAAATGAAGTGGGGCTGTATTGAAATTAAATGCATTCTCAATGTAACCTCCCGGTTCCGGAAGCCACCAAGAGGCGCCATATACCCGGTTGGTCACATGACCTCAAGGGGATTTCCCCAAACACTAGAGGCTACCAACTAGTAGTGAGGGCCTTGGGTGTGATAGTGGGAAAACTATGCCCTTATTGGCAGATTACACAATGGATGAAAAAAATAAAGAACAGTAGAAACCGTAACCATCCATACAAGATTAAATTATAAATAGCTGAAAACTAACAGTAAACAACTGGAGAACCCACACATGTATATAGAATGATACATGATACATATGTCTAGGAAAGCAGCCAAACAAGTCATAATTATTAATAAAATACTAAACCAAAGTGAAAAAGAAAACAGGTAAAATCCTCAACATCGCAAGCCATAGCTTGGTACCATGCTCTCCACCTCAATATCAATTCAAGTACCAGAAGTATAAGGGTGCTTTCCCTTATCTATACCTGCAAAAATATAGTTTTTTTGGTTCCAAAAGCATGAAACAAATAGGATGTGAGACAAGGTCCCAGTAGGAATCCACCCAATGATCTGTTCCTAACATTCAGTGAATACATGGCAAGTAAAAGTACAGGATGAAGTATACTGGAAAGCACACAGCAACTACAATCCATAGTGTATAGCATATAAAGTATACAAGTAACAGCCAATCAACAAGTAGAAAAACAGGTAACCCCATGGGTAGTTCCCATAGCCTAACCCTTATGGTTCAACCTACAAGTACTAGTAACACTCTAGGAGGCCCACACAGTCCCACCCCTCTGGTCCAGCTCAAAAATACACTCTCTGAGGAAGCACTCACCGTTAATTCCCCACATGGTCTCGTATTGTACTAAAGGCTCTCCGGGAAAGCACTCAATATCTCATTCCCCCTGTGGACCGCGTCGAGGAACTACAGATTCTCTGAGGAAGCACTCATCATCAATTCCCCCATTGGTTTCGCATCGAATTAATAAGACACTCTGGAGAAGAACTTACGTCCAGTCTCCATATGGTCCACTACACTAGGTTCTCACAACGCTATGTAAAACATACATGCATAGCACGCGTATCGCCCCATGTAAACCTCAAGAACTACTAGGCTATCATTATAAGGCACAACAACATAACAGTTCAATAGTTTCACTATCCTACAATTAGGCATGGAAACTGGCAAAACGCCTAATAGGCAAAACATGCATGGAAAAACATCCAGAGCAAAGTAAAAATTACCCTATTCACAAGCATTGACCTCTACTCAAGTAATAAAGAAACGCTGACAAACAACAAGGGAAACAAATAGGAAACACACAATACCCTGTTCAGGGGAACTGGTGAAATTGCACAAAATATTCAAGTAATTCCTACAGAAAGGCACAAACCACCAACCTCGATGTTAGGAGATCGATATACTTGAACCACGCTGATTGATTCTCCTTAGAATTTTGAAGATCTGGGAAAATGTCCAAAATGATCAACCTAAGATATCTTGATAAAGAGGGAAAATCATGGAACAAGGATAAAGAAGAATAGAGAGCTTACTGAGGTTATCCCAATGCAATCGACGACAGCTGAAATAGAGATCGGATTGAAACTCAAGGGCTAGGAGAAGAATCGTGGTCGTACGGAAGCTCTCGGCTGAACGAGACCTAGAAGAAGGTTGTTATGGTGGTTAGACACGACCCTGGTGCGTTTAAGGGAAAAAATTACATGGTGTGTACTTCTGTGGTACACGGCGTGTACTAGTCATTTCTATACTACTCTTTAAGCGGCCTCCACATCACCCCTACACACCGTGTGTGTAGCCCGAACACGTCCATCACATGGCCTGCACAGATTCAAAGTACACGATGTGTACTCATAAAGTACACGGCGTGTATTTCTAAAATTTTCAAATCTTTCCCTTTTTATCCAGAACCACCAGAAATGAAAAGACATACCTGATATGAAGATCTGGTTTCTTACACTCAAAGATTCTAATAGTCAAAAAGATTCACAATAAACCCATCATGCACTCGTGATGATTCTATTAGTCATGAAGAACACTATCCTTCAATGAAAAATTGTTGAAGCTTTATAAAATTCTGAATCCCAACCATTTGAGAAACAGAGTATTCATGAAACCTGGTCATATACAAACTCATGCCTTTACCATATTTTAGAAGAGTCAGTTTCAGAAACCATATTTCACGAAGCATGATCACTCCACAAGATTTTTTTCCAAAATATTTTGAAAACAGTAGGAAAATATGCCTCCTATAACATTGTATCAATATTGTACTGTAGGATCACATTCCATAAAAAACCCATGATTAACCCAGCTTAGATTGAAAACAACCACAAACTAGACTCTGTTATAAAATATAAAAGGCCTTAGTTCCAACAATACTGAATTTGGATACATAGAAAATTAACCATAATGATTTAGAAATGTGAATCTGCATTGAGAAATATCACCAATCAAAAGTTTTATTCCTATCATTTTTTGATTACATGACTTGTTTTGGAACCATGATCATTTTTCCATCTGGTTCATTCTAATACCTTGATTATTCTGCTACTTGATTCACCTATATAAATGAAATGACAATTTAAAGAACCAAGTGAATAAATTGGATATTGAAATCAATTATGTGAGTTTTCCATTCATAAATTTAAATTCACAGATCTTGAATATTCTAGACCTTACTCTGATAAATTGTAAACATCTTTAGCTAACTTCCAGCCAATCTGATTCACTTCAAAACCTCTGTAAACTATTGTATACTTTGATCCTTCCTAAAAAAAGTATTTTAAGCTATTGTAGATAATATAATCAATTATTATATTTTACTATTCATATTTTCATGAAATTATCCACTCTAGTTCTTTCTGTTATGGCCACACAATTACATTTTCAAAAAACATAAAAGTATCTTAGTCCTCAAATGGAATTATATGGATATATTATTATCCATGGAATGCAATGCTTCTAAAATCCATCTTAAACCTCCATGAATTATCAAGAACCACAATTTGAACCATTGAAAATTAATTTAACACATACATAGGAAAAAAGCCCATGATTTGAATTTTTTGGAAGTACAAACCTCAATATCAATATTTGATCTCGAATGGATTATCATTTTCTCCCCTTTACTTTCAATAAAATGAAAATGTTAATGAGGGTGTCTGGTCATCTCTTTTTCTACACCTCAAGGCACAAACATACACTTCCCCATTTTTTATGAGAAGAATGATACCACACAAAATAAATAGTAAGGATTGTTGAGTTAGTATAATTTAAGTCTATGTTGGAAAACCCAATGTAGAAATAAAAATAGATGCCAAAATGGTTGAATATGTAATCCATGCATAGCTATTCTTGAGATGTCACTCTAAAAAATATCTCAAATAGGCATTGTATGAAAATTTATTCTTTTAAGAGAATCATGTAGACTACACACATATAAAGAAACCATCAAAAAGGTTCATATAACTCTTCATTTTTCTAACATCTTGATAACCGCCAGTCCCCAATAATATGTACATTTAATACAATCATAATAAATGGTTGTCAGTATGATTATCACACCTTAAAAATTACATTTTAAATATTTCCAAAATTTCTTGATTTACTAGAATTTAGTTTAATTACATATTCTTCTCAATGTTTCTCACTATTATGGGATGCACTCATCTTTAACATTCCATTGAAGTTAATAGATTCTTTAACAGAAAATCTCTTCATGTTGTCCAGAAGTGACAACCTCAATACTATACTTAAATTATTATCATGTTAGCTGAAAACACATAAAATAATAGGTAATAACATGGAACATATTTTGTTTCTAAAAATAACATTCATTCTTGGAGGTTATTCTCAATATGGTATATTATTGTCACCCAACCACAAAATGGGTTGATTTATATGAATTCTTCTTTCTATTTTTAATCTCTTTTATTTGAATATCATTATTCCACACGCGATCTTTTTGAAATAGTTTATAAAACCTCAATCTTATGATTATTCATGGTTTTAGTTTTGGATGATTTCACATCAATTTTTACCTTAACTTCTAAAACACATACTTTCCTCCGTCCTCACAATGTTTTTCCACCCAATCCAATCTATTATCCAATTTCTATGGATTTATCCAAACAAATAATTATATTTTCTTGGAATTTTCAATCATCTTAAAATATTTTCATGAGTTTTCATTAGTCTTATTTTGAAATATATTCCCATTCATAGTATATATAACCAAAATTTCCCACCTTATCATTTATTCCTCTAACTTACAACCTTCCAAACAACAGATCCCACAAACTTCATCAAGAATATGAAATTTTTTTATTTAGATAACCGTGTTATAGATCTGGTCAAATATTATTATCATTTATATTTTTTTACCCAAATTATATTTGAAATTACACTTTATTATTTCCTCTTTTATGGAAATGAAATATTTAATAATAACGAATATGATTTGTGTCCATTATTACTACAACACCAACAGAACCCTTGAATATTTTTTCTTGAATATTTTTTCTGGATCTATCTAGATCTGCATTACTTCATTGCTATTAAAATACATGATTCACATAGCTTAATGGGGTTGTGGAATCTATTAAATATTCTTCGATTATGTTGATGTGGAATATCTCCCCTCAATTTTCTTATTGTATCCTTGTATAGGGTTTGTTTTTATAGACATTGTTTTTGTTATAACCGTTATGTCTTTAAAATTACAGGTTTTTACTTCTTTTTCAATTATATTTGTATCACTAAGATGGGAAGATTATCCATTACTATATACTGATATAGTGAATTCATCTATGTAATTATTCAAATCTTGTTTTATTTTGAGGAATATGGATTGTCTATTATCCAATTATTCTTTTTTTCAATCCATTCATTTATAAGATCCATGAAAACCATTTCATGTTAAGATTCCATAAGATTTCTCTTCTTTATCTATCCAATATAAGTTGATTACTTCTTTCTTAGATCTTCTTTATAAAATACCACTAGTACATTTTCTTTCTCAAGATTATTATTATTTTCATGCTTTATTGTATCTATCCCATATAGAATTGTAATTTCTCTTTAAACTCACACCGATGTTCTATTCTTTCATCTATATCGTCACTAATATTTGATGAATTAATTACTTTATTTACATGAGAAAATTCCCTAAAATTCATATATATAAAAATTGATGATTAATCTTTTTAATGAGTTCTCAAAATATTTTTCTTTATAAAAATAGAGTTATTATCCTTCTTCTCAACCTATTTATGTTTCTGATGTCTCTCAGCATCTGATTCTTATTTTGATTAGGATTATTCAAGCTACTTTCTTATAAATTACTTAGAAAAATGATTAGAGTTAATATAGTTGAATAATATTGGTGGTTTAATACTCCATCCCGTACAATATACATTTTTTTAATATTTTTTATATAAGAGAGAAAATATGATTGAAGACTTCATCAACCTCATCATCCTAGTCTTCATGTTTTGTAGCATGATATTCTTTTTATCATATCTTCTACATTTGTATTTAAAGGAAAATTAAAAATTTTCATTCTTCTTAAATAATGTAATTTTTGTGATATCATAAGGTATGAGAATAAATTGTATTCTATCAAGAGTAATATCAACTCCTTCTTATAGGGATGAGATCTTTGAATCAACATGATTTGGAAAACTCATCATTAATTTTTTGACTTTCAGAGAGTCATCCACCATCTTAAAAAATCCATGAATGTTGATAAATATATCCTTCACTCTAGTGAAGTGGTTGTCAATACTTTATACATATGAAATCGTTTTATCCTTAAATTGAATCCTCCGAACGTATAGATTGGATTCCATGATATTAAAATTACCTTCTATGATGCTACTCAGTTTTTCCCAGATCTTCTTGACAATTTGTAGTCAAATGAAATTTGTGTATATATTCTACGATAGAGAGATCAAGATGGAATTTTTATCTATTCCATGTAACTCATTATTCCTATTATGAACTGGTTGTTGGGTTTCCACGGCCCCCAGCGGAAGCCGGTGGGCCGAGGATTTTAAAATTTTTGTCAGCGGAACGACTGTACTTGTCATCGCCGACGATCTGAGCTCTGGAAAGGTCCGAGGATCTCGCGTAGATTGTTAAGAGCACAAAAATAAATGAATAAACATACATGTTGCATATCCGAAGTCGTTTTCGACCGCTACATGTCGACGGTGATCGTTGCACGAAGGATCCATAGTAGGATCCATCTAGATCATCCACACGCACCTCAAAAATCTGCAAAAATGCCGATCGTCAAACTATGGGTGCTAGCGCTGCGATTCAACGATATCTTCGACGTCCCGACGATCACCGCATCCTCGATCTTGCAATGTGTGAGGAGAAACCTGATCCGAGATCTTGGATCTTCATCTTATCTCTCTAGGAAGCGGGAGGAGATAGAGGATCTAAAATTTCATTCCATAAATGAATGAATGGTTATGTGCGCCTCAAAGATAGAGAGGGCCTACTCTCTTATTTATAGATATATTGAGAAATACCTGGTTGGGTTCCCCGGACCCCGTATATTTCAACGACCACATAAATAATTTTGACGAACTTAACTGCACCAATATTATTTATTATTTTGTCACATAATTGTAAAACATATAGAATATATTATGTGAGAAAATCTAAGCCAGTTAACTCGACTCATTGTCCCGCTTAATATTAAACGAACCATGAATATTAAACAATATTCGTTCAATTAGTATTTTCTCATATTTACTAAAATCGTAAATTCATTAAATAAATTCAATCCCAAATATGCATAACTTGAATATTAATGAATTTATTTAATTAATTTGGTGATCGACAACTTGGACAATGCTCGGACCATGTGGCGGGGCCCACTATGTCCATATTCCTATTCCACTAAATAGGTGTGGATTCTTGAATACGCTATTCTGTGTGACCCTCTAGGCCCTTATCTCGATAGAAGTGAATAAAATTCACAGACCAACAGCGGGGTCTAGAAACCCGTCATGACCCCTAAAGAGATTAGGATAGTCATAGCAACGACTACCATCCTACGAACACTGACTGTGTACTATAGTCTCTTTGTCATTTGATATCTCATAAAGCATGACGCACTCTTGTGTCATCGTCCTTATCTTTCTTTATTATTTGTTGATCTATCCGGATGAATTCAGCTTTCTACTAAATTGGCCAAAGACTTATGAAGGTGGAACCATCCTGATCAACCAGGCCTGAGATACATATCTTCTTAAATTTGGAAGCGACAAATGCTTTCTTGACCATTCAACCAATTCCATACCACTAACGACGCACCGACACAAACTACCTCGCCACGACATTACTGCCATGGTTTTCACCTTGCATCAATGAACGTAATTAAATGATATACTTTGGTAATGGTCTCAATTCAGGAGACCAATACACATGTCCGTAGATAGGAACAAAAAATGACACCCAAAACATGTGGTGTTCCTATTGGCGGGTCTGTCCTTATGATCTCACTACTAGAGATCACCAATTGTGAACTTCCTGAGAAGAAGTCTCAATGCTTAGGATCCCCCATCACCTGATAGTCAGACATCTACTGTGTCCATTTAGTAAGACGTATCTTGACTATAAAACATATATTTAAGATCAATGTCATTGTATCTTGACGTTCTCATCATAGCTTGGGATCTGCTATAACCTCTTGGCATGACAACTAACCTTTGGACATTACTATCGTTATAGCGGACGCAGAAATGTCTGCACTATAATGGTAAGATATCATCATGCATATCTAACTGTACACATGATACGGTAATCAAAAGTACTACATAGTTGGGTCTAGGGCACCCATTATTTCAACACTCCCACTTTCACTAGAGCCAACTTGCTAACTAAACTTGTTAGCAACTCACATGATAAATACCATGCTTCTGCTGAGTAATGGCTTTAACTACGAGGCCTTCCACGTTTTCGCTGCGTGGAATATCTGCAATAAACAACCTCATCGACTTGAGTAAAACTTCTCAAGACAGGGTATCCTCGAGTATATTATTTTTTTCCATTGTCATAACTTGACAACTTGGATAGTAATAATATCATAATTCTCATTATGATAATACTTTTCTCACTAGGTGTGAATCCAAGAACTGGGACAAATCGTTTCGATTTATAACTGCTTCTTAGCTACCTTATAAGCTACATCGTACTCGATATTTGTAGGTATCGCTTCCACAAGCTTTTATGAGCTTGACTCGCTCATCTCCTTTGCCTAACTGTGATACCAGATCAAATTTATCTAAGGACTACTAGTATGTGTCCCACCACAACTAGTATACCTTCCTCTCCATATTCCAGGTACATATCATTTGTACTTTCCGAAATACAAGATGATAGTTCTGACTGCATCACTTGCAGTGCTCCTGGAAATGATTGATATCTGCCTATGATAAATTATATCCTGGAATTATCAATTATTATACACATTATGGCATATTTTATTGATCCATCGCTATAGAATATGGTATCAATTCAGAACTTTAATCTCTAAACATGATCCAAACATGTTAACCTATAGAGATTAAGCCATGTGACATAGGAAACAATTCTGATATTTAATTGTTCCAAATTGTATTTATTCAATAAAATGCCACTATATGTATGATTGACTAGGACCAATCAACCTTTGGATCTACCTCAGTGGATCCTGTTCCCTAGAACATAGGTTTCTACTTGAAGTCAAACATTGGAGAATTTCTTTTAACCTGATCTTATCTAACTGTAAGATCAAAATCTGTTTCCCATATGTTGCTGAACATATATCACTTGGAAAACATTGACGCTCCCACTAACCTTTGGTAGACACAAGGCAAAGATTCATTTATAATGAATGCTCAAAGATATTGTTGCTTACTTTAATTCAAAACTGGATTTCAGGAACTTTCAAACCTTATTGGCATCATTTGATGTCATCATCTCTTTCTGGTTGTGTCGTATAGACACCTTCCACGAAAAAAGATCTTGACATCCAATGACCAATAATAAGATCTTAGATTTTTAGATATGATAGGTAAAATTCTAATAGATTTAGGTGTACCGACATGGTATAACCAATTGAGCCTCATTGGTACCATACTTGTACCATCCATGTATCATTTCATTTGAATACCCATCGAAGTATTCAATTTATAGGCCCCTTTGCAATTTGAAACATAGAATCCATTATTGAAATTTAGTTGATCTTGTCAATCTTAGCTCGTTGCCTTATACTTCTTACTTATAGGATTTATTATTCTTAATGAATAACATATCACCGACCGTGGTGACTATAAAACCATCACCATGGTATCATACTTCCTACGCAGTATGTGTCTCTGAAACATTCCTATTCCACATGTACTTGTAGAACTTGTTCCCTATGCCAACCATTTGTGCATCACGAGCATTTACTAAGTCTAAGTCAATTCAGCACCCATTATCTCTAATAGATATGTGCACCCTTGTATAGAAATTTAGTTAAATAATTGACTACATCTTTTCTATATTAAGGATTTAAACTATTAGGATAATTAATTTAGATGCACAACGTGTTTAACACTATGCAAGTATGTATAAATACTAACAAATGCTTTGCATCTAAACACGTCTTATGACATAATGGATTTTCCATCATACTATGACTCATATGAAATCCATTTGTCATTTTAGTTGTCATATTAGTTATGGGTTTACGCCTTCATTTTCAAATCACATTTTGAAATATGATGGAATTTTCCGCAAGTTGCAATATTGATACAACTTACATCATAAATTTGATGTATAACATATGCATTTAGGAATTTCTCCACGCTACATGTTTTCTGATCAATGTTAATATGTAAGACTTTTCATCGATCCTCCTTTTAAACATCAATACAGTGATGTAGATAAGGTAACATGCATTTAGGAATAACTCCACGCTACATTATCATGATCGATGATTGTCTGGTCAAGATATTCTTCGGCCTGCCGATCCGAAGGAACTCATATCTTCTTAACAAACCTATACTTAACTATTCCTTAATGACTTAAAGGTAACTTATGAAGTATATTTACCTCTTTATTTCTTTGGAATAGTTCACACTGTCTTGTTGGACTAACCTCGAAAAGATTTGTGGCATACCTTTATTTCTAAAGGATTCATTTTCTAAACTAAGGGTTTCAATAATACCATAGGTGTTTAGCTATTCCGAGCCTAAATACCATACTGGGCATATAGTTTACATCCTCTTTTAGTTTTAATTGACAAATTATCACATTTCCACAACTGGGTAGGTTTTACATTCTATATTCATCATGTATTGTCATTGATTCAAATTGTAGTGAACTATTTTTTGAGTATGTCACCTCAAACAACATTCATTACACAACATGGAATAATGTATCATCATGTCCAAATGGGCACATGAGATAAATGTTTTTGGTTATACTCCACAAATTGTTCAATTTTAATCAATTACATGGAAATTAAAAGTTATGTGTTTCTCCCGCTGATTTAGGAATCACCCTTTCTCATCTACTTAAAGAAGGAACTTTTATTCTAGTAATGTTTCTCAAATTACTTGGTTATTGAATTTCAATACATATATGTTAAAATCATATTGTATTTTAATACCCAAGAAGTATTCGAGAAAAAAATACCTTAATTTGATGAATATCAACTGAACAAGAAGCGGGTATATGCTTCTAGTATTTCAGTTTTTAAACTTCCATGATTTTATTTCATTATGTGATTTGAATAACCTCCTGTTAAATAACCAACCATTTTAAATTGAAGGACGTGACGAAGGTGCCTTTGGCATAACTTTCCATAGGCCTTTTTCACATTTTCATTCGATTTATTTTCCATAAGAATTAAATATTGTGTTATCTCTAATATTATTATTACTTGGCTAATGTAACCTTATAGGTAATGAAGAGTTTACTCTATACGGTTCGTTTGTAACCATAAATGAAACTAGAGTAATTGGGTGTAAAAGGTATAAGAATCGGATGATATGAAAGATTGTGAATCGTCTTTCACTTTACACAATCCGAGTGCAATCATCACATTCAAACCTTGCTTCGCTTTCTCCTGGAAAGGATCTTGGAGATGAGACTACATGTAACATCATCCATGTATTGATGTAGTGACCGCAACTAACATTAGACATTGATGATAAAATTATGAAAGAACTATCATATTCTTGTTTTATGAGTCTCCTGTAAGCATTTTTACACCCTCGCTTCTTGAGGTGGCTTAACAGGTTCGGACAGAAGCACCTTGAATTTCCATTGTAGTAGTAATGTGCGCAAGCGCCTATACTACATTTAGGAAATTCGTTCTTAGTTTAGACATTAACTTTGTCTAATATTTATCGCAGATATATTATGGTATTGTTTTCTATTATCTACAAAAATACTTTAGCAGATTGTACTTTTATGTGATTACCTAATTTGGCATTACTGATCATTTAATCATTAAATGTCTCCCACTAATTTTTTGAATTATAGGAACCCTATGTACTAGAATCGGAATACTCTTGAGTATTCTAGTGGAAAGGATCCCCGAACCTCCATCATAGTCTACAATCTAGGGCTATGCCACTACTCGAAGGGTCCAAGGTAGGCTTTTGGCTGGAAAACCGCATTAACTCGCGATTCCTCGATCTGTTGAGTGAAGTCCCGACTTTAAAAATCATTTATTGATTTACTCAACGCTTGCCTCTAAAATTACAACAAACTAGATAAAGCTATATCTTTGCTGCATTTTTAGTTACGTCGACCCACCACACAAATAAGAACTCCTCGGTAGTAAAAGGCACCCTCAGCTAAGGCATGAACCGCCACCTCGAACACCCGGTTCTGTTCAAACATGAATGATGGAAGGTTGTTTTTGAGTTAATATTTTCTTTGAGGGTTTTATGTTTTTCTATCAACGAATGTAATCCATTTCTATTAATCTTGTTCATCTACGTTGTCGCGCTCAGAACTGAACATCAATAGAAAAACACAAGCCGCTTCTTCATGCATTTTATTATATATTATTTAATGTATTTTCCCGCTGTTCTAAAATGCATAAAATAATAAATAAACGCATAAAGAAAAACTACTACTCGACTGGTCTTGAGCATCTAAACGACCTAAGCACATATTACCTGAGTCGAAACATGACTCAAAATGCAGCTTTCCCCTTATCTTGTATGTTTTCTGGTCTTCTGCAGTGTCGCCATGTCTTGGTGGGGTCGACGTCATTTCCTGGAATACCACCTCGCCTTGGTGGAATCCACGCGTCATCTTGCATCATCGTACACCGCCTCATCTTGGCGGGGTCTACGTCACTCGTTGTCTTTGTCCAAAGTACAAAGATACTCGCGAATAGGTGAGGGGGACTCTGGAATAAATGTACATCATATAATTATTGGGCACGCAAGCCCTTATACATTTTAACCGAAAACAAAGACGATGCGCAGACCATCATTTAAGTAATTCCACACATCGCACACAATTTGAAATAATTAAATTAAATAAATAATTTAAAACAGACATATGGGGCCAATGATCAAGACCAGTTGTCGGGTATAAAAATTGGGCGATAAAAACTAAAATGCAATAATTAAGTACGATGGATATATAATTAAATTAAATTAATTTCTAAATTCAAATAATTTAATTAATTATCTGTCCTTTAATTAATTTAATTTTTATACATAAAATTAACTTAATTCTACTCAGGTATTAAAAAATTCATCCACAATTAATATATTAATTAATTTAATTTAATACAGTAATTAAATTAATTAATTATATTAATTGAAATTAACTTCAAACCTGGAAACACCCGCTATGTCCCGTTGCGGGTTGCGCCGGACCCACACACACTCGTAATGGCTCGGACCAAAACAGCTCTTGATTTTATGGGCTAAGAGGGTCTGCCGAAACCCTTTATAGATTAGGAAAGCCCGCCCGAGGCCCTGTATGGGTATTTTTTTGGATTGAGTTACCTCCATTGGTTCAGAGGCAACTTAGAAGGCCGGAAAGGGAAACCGTGGTGGAGTCCAGGGGCGCCGGCTGGGACATCGAGTCTCCTGGGATGGGTTCCCTACGGGAGGACCAACAGCGGACCGAGGGCGGTGAGTAGGAGGCAGAGCCTTGCTTGAGGAGGAGCATGCTGAAGGGTTGAAGGTCGGCAGGTGGAAGGGTGGGGGGATAGTCTCGGTGCAGTTGTTTTATGCCTAGGGAGGGCCGGCGTGCAACAGCTCGAGTGCGAGGTGCAGCCGTGGAAGCGGGGTAACCGGCCTGAAGGGGTGGCGCCGGTGGAGGCGGGGGGGGGGGGGGGGGGGCAGCGGCCTTGGAGGTCCATCGAAGGAAGGCCAGTGACCCCCTGCAGTGCGCCGGGTGGGGGAAGAGAAGGGCCGCCGGTGGCCCTAGCTGCGGGCTGCTACAAGGCGGCGCTGCATGCGTCATGCGGGAGACCACTCCTCTTTTTTATGTTCCTTTTGGTTTCCACGCAACAGTCCCCCTGGTTTTTTTTGCTTTGTCGGCTTGACCGGCTGCTCCCCCTTCCCAATTTTTTTTTTAAAAAAATTAAGACATATTTTAAGTCTTGGGTCCACCCATTTAAAAATTCTACACCCTTTTATATTTTTTAATATTAGTCAAGTCTCCACCAAAAAGTTTCTAAAGGCTAAATAGCCTTTAAAATTAAATGATAATAAAATTATTATAAAAAAATAATAATTTTATTATTATTACATTATACTAGTAATAAAATAATTATTAATAAAATAATATAATTATTGTGAAAATTATCTAATTTGACAAATTATAATTTTCATAATTTTAATTACATCAATTGAAGTAATCTCAACTTGATCGGTTCCGTTGGATGAAATAAAATTAGTACCCGAGATCAAACAACATATTCGATCCAACCTGAAAATTTAAATTGACTGTATCTTGGCCGTTCGAGATTGGATCGAAGCGTGGTTTGAACCGCTGGGACTGTTTTGGAACCCTCTACTTAATCTTAGGAAAATTAATTTTATTTGGATTAGAAAATCTACGTGATCCCTCTGATACCACTGTTGGGTTTCCGGGGCCCGCAGCGGAAGCCAGTGGGCCGGGGATTTTAAAATTTTCATCGGCAAAACGACTGTACTTGTCATCGCCGACTATCCGAGTCCCGGAAAGGTCCGAGGATCTCGCGTAGATTTTTAAGAGCGCAAAAATAAATGAAAAAACATACCTGTTGCATATCCAAATCCGTTGTCAACCACTATATGTCGACATAGATCGTTCCACGAAGGATCCATAGCATGATCCCTCTAGATCATCCACACGTGCCTCAAAAATCTGCGGGAATTCCGATCATCGAACTCCGGGTGCTAGCACGGTGATTTAATGATATCTTTGACGTCCTGACGATCACCGCATCGTCGATCTTGCGATGCGTGAGGAGAAACTTGATCCGAGCTCTTGGATCTTCATCTTCTCTCTCTAGGAAGTGGGAGGAGAGAGAGGCTCTCAAATTTCATTCCATAAATGAATGAATAGTGATGTTCACACCAAAGAGAGAGATCCTCCTCTCTTATTTATAGATACGTTGAGAAATACCCGATTGGGTTCCCCAGCCCCCTTATATTTCATTGTCCACATAAATAATTTTGACGAACTTAACTGCGCCAATATTATATATTATTTTATCACATACTTGTAAAACATATAGAATATATTACGTAATAAAATCTGACCCATTTAACTCAACTCGTTGTCCTGCTTAATATTAAATGAACCTTGAATATTAAACAATATTTGTTTGATTAATATTTTTTCCTATTTACTAAAATCGTAAATACATTAAATAAATTCAATCCCAAATATTAATAACATTAATATTAATGAATTTATTAAATTCAGTTGGTGATCGACAACTTGGAAAATGCCCGTACCTCATGGTGGGGCCCACTATGTCCATATTCCTATTCCATTGAATAGGAGCAGATTCTTGAATACGCTGTTGTGTGTGACCCTCTAGCCCTTATCTCGATAGTAGTGAATAAAATTCACAGACCAAGAGTGGGGTCTAGCAACCCGTCATGGCCCCTAAAGAGATAAGGATGGTCATAGCAACGACTATCATCCTACGAACACTGACTCTGTACTATAGTCTTTTTGTAATTTGATATCTCATAAAGAAGGAAGAACTCTTGTGTCATCGTCCTTATCTTTCTTTATTATTTGTTGATATATCTGGATGAATTCACCTTTCTACTTTTTTGGACAAAGACTTATGAAGGTGGCTCCATCCTGATCAACCAGGCATGAGATACAGCACTTCCTAAACTTGGAAGCGAAAAATCCTTCATTGACCATTCAACCATTTCCATACCACTAACGACGCACCTGATACAAACTACCTCGCCACGACATTACTACCATGGTTTTCTCCTTGTATCAAGTATGTAACTAAATGATATACATTGGTAATGGTCTCAAGTCTGGAGACCAATACACATGGTCGTAGATAGGAACAACCAATGACACCCAAAACATGTGGTGTTCCTATTGGTGGGTCTGTCCTCATGATCTCACTAATAGAGATTACCAAGTGCGAACTTCATGAGAAGAAGTCTGAATGCTTATGATCCCCCAGTACCTGATAGTCAAACATCTATTGTGTCCAGTCAGTAATATGTATCTAGACTATAGAACATATATTTAAGATCAATTTCATTGTATCTTGTGGTTCTCATTATGGCCTGGGATCTGCTATAACCTCTTGACACGACAACTTACCTTTGGACATTACCATTATTATAGTTGACGCAGAAAGGTATGCACTATAATGGTAAGATATCATTATCTATATCTAACTATACAGAAGATACAGTAATCAAAAGTACTACATAGTTGGCTCTCAGGCACCCACTATTTCAACACTGGTGACATAGAAGCATCATTATAAAACAGTTAGGAAAACACTAATTTATCCTCTATCACTTCTAATATATGTGATGATATGTAAGATAAAATCTTATTCATACAAAAATGATAATTATTCATATAAAAACTAGGAACTCCTAAACCATTGATATAATTAATTTTCTCCATATTTAAAAATGATGCATTGATATTATGAGGGATATTACCCTTTGAAACAATGAGTAGATCCCCCAGATGGATTCACCATTGAGAGAGTGGGGGGGGGATTTGGTAGATATGTAGACACATTTTATGAATTCATTTTTTTCAATTCAAGCACTCAAAATTTTTACTTTTATTGATCTAATCAATATGAACACTCAATATCACTTTGTTTGTAATGGTAATAATTGGGAGTGAAGCACACAATATTTACAATTTTTTTCAAAATTCACACTCCATGATGAAACCGATCATTATCCTTGATTACGTATTCTTCACTATCAAAACATAGATTAAACTACTACCAATACAAATAATAAATACATTTCCACTTCTCCCATAACCAATTGAGATAGTTATGTCCACATTGTGCACCAACTGAAAGATACACATACCTTCCATAACCAAATGGAAGACTTTTTTTCTTCTCTATTATTGATCATCAACTACAAATATCTTATATCATTTGGATTACAGTCTTCCTCCATGAACCTATACGATTTAGTTTTGTTTTTTATTTCCTCAAGATCATCAATAACAGTTCTATTCTTGAAAATCCTTCTAAATGTGGTCTGATATAGACTTTCCTCATCTTATTTGAATGCTCAGGTATATATCCTTTAACATAATCCTGAATTTAGAATTACATATTCTTCTCCTCTATACTAGATATATCGATGTGTAAGATGTCATTTCAGTTTTCAAAAAACTTATCAATTCTCTCTAAATTTCATATCCTCTATAACCTGAACCACATATATATATTCACACAAAACAATGTAGAAATTATTCATAAAATATCACAAATTATGTTTCTATATTTTAATTATGGAAAATACCATAATCTTTGATAGCAGGATCATATCATTCAAATAAATTAACTATTTGGTGATTTATTTCTCATTTAAGATCATTTTAATACCATTCCCAATCATTATTTATTTAAAAATAATATTTGGGATTCAATCTTAAATATGGTATATAAAAATCCGCATCCTCAAATCTCATTTATGATTTTTCCAAATCTTTATAAAATTTCCTACACCACACAATGTTCACAAATTTAGATACTCAAGAAAAATGACTATATAATTATCATTTGTTACATGGATGGTGATAAAATGGTTATAAATTTATATTTTTAGCATATTATCCTACATGATTCGGCTACATGAATCGTTATTTGGCTACGTTTCCAATCAATAGTGTCTTTATCATTATAACTTGATTATGTGACACATTTTTCTATCTCAATATGTTTTATATCAGATTCATTTGGATAGGTGTAGTTTTCAGATATGTGATTAACATACATATTATAAATGTAAATGTGAATTTACTACATTGAAAAAAATAGATACATGAATTTCCTATGTGAATTTTCCCTTTATAAATTTAGATAAGCAGATCAGGAAAATTCCGTACATTACTTTGATAAATTCCAAACACATTATACTTACTTCCATCCCTTCTCAACCTCTTGAAAAAATATAAAAATAGTTTTAGACATTGATATTTCATAAAAAACACATTTATTTGATTCTATTTAATATTAGATCGTCAATCATCATACAATCTTCACTACACCGTCTTGAACTTCTCTACTCATGTTATACTGTTTATAGCCTCAAAATTCCATTGCTATAAAACATGAATGTTTCTCAATCATCTTATAGACTTATATGGATGTATTATAAATAATACGGTATTGGTATACTTCATGGATAGAGGAACCATGAATTGATTTTTTTGGAATTACCTAACTCTATAAATAATGAAGAGGACTCATTTATAATCATAAACATCTTTCTGAGTTTTTCATACCTCGAGAACGTTTTGATCACCATAATTGATCCAGATAATAAAACATTGGGAGTTAAGGAGGCTAAATTATTTTCAGAAACTAATGTCAGAACTATAATACCAAATAGGTGTGTACTATATCATTCAATATTTAATAACTTTTAGGATGGACTACTCACTTTCCCAAATCCAAGTCCTAGGTAAAAAGTTATGAAATCCCACTGGGGAAGGAAAAGTGCACTGCATGTACTATGTATTCACATGGTTTATATAGGATTTGGGGATGCTTTGTCATTTTCAACCCGTCACATGGAATGTGAATTGGTCATACACATTATGTTTTTTGTTATACGTGTCTTTTTGGACCAATGGTGCTCTTGGCATGAATCCCAAAATACATATTCTAGTGTCCCCTTAGGGCACATGATGTGTCCATGGTGGAATATAGTATATGATTCTTATTGGAGAAATCTATGTGTAATAACATTCATTGAAGTCATATAGTCCTTTACTACATTGAATCTTTCTATTGAAACATGGAATGTAGCCCACAGATGTCACATTGGGCATGTACTGCTTCCCGAACCATGTGATGATGTCTAAGCATAACAAGCAATTTATTACATGTAATGTGGTTGGGTGTGTCCCCTTCCTCAACCATATGATTTAATACCATGAACATATAAGTATATATGAGTTAATATCACATAAAAACATCATGTGTGAATCATTAATAAATGTAATATGATATTTATAATCATTTGTAACCCAAGAATCACAACTATGAATTTATATTAAATGTATTTTTCTGAAATACATTCCCTATTTGTGGGTTATTCACTTATGTTTCTATATAGATCCATGTACCATGAAAAAAACATTATATCCAAACCTATTAATCCCAGCCACACCTGACAATCCATTCAAAATTCTAAAAGTCCATTGTTTATCTGGTGAAGAGAATCTTAAATGATTTTGGATGAATATCATGCCAAAATTCATAATTCGGAAGTTATCCCTTCACTAAAACCAATCCCAAAATGACAACTCCACCATTATATGTCCACTATTCACTATCTTAGTCATCCTAATGTCAAAAAACCATTTAAATTGAATATTATTGGTGACTAATAATCACATGTGTTAAGAAGGGTTAACGAATAATGAAAGTTAGTGAGAATGATAATTACCTAATAATTTATCTACAATAACCACCTCCAGATATAAAAATATTGAAAATAAATCAATATTTTTTGAAATCATAGTGCTGATCATAGGGGGAAAATAATAGAAAATCATTGAATGATGAATTTCCCTAATGTTAAAGAAGGTAACTGTCATGGAATGGTCATAGTGATATATGAGGTCAGTAATCCACAATTAAATTGAAAATAAAAAAACGGGATAAATAATTTGGGTAACTCAAAATATAATATCCATACTTCATTGGTGATTCATAGAAACTAAAATACATTGTTTAATATATCATTCATTTCATTATCATGGTGTTATTTGGTCATTGATGTCAATATAGATCTAGTCTTGTTCGTGTGATCCAATATTAGTATACCTATACCTTATTCATCCCCTTGAACTTGATCTAGGGAGTGTGTTAACCAAAAAAGAAGCACACCATAAGGTGGTATCAGAAAATAGATTTTTGGTCAGAGTGGAGTAGTCAACAGGGAGTGGGTGTGGGCGGGGGGGGGGGGGGGGCGTGAATTGACTCTCTAATAATTTTTTTTGTTTTTTCTAATCTAAAAATTTATAAAATGATACGGTTAATCACTAACATAAATGTTTCATAAACAATAAAATTCATCTATAACCTATATTTGGTTTTATAATTTCAAATGCAAATAGTAATTCTAGGCTACACATAAATTCTTTCGTATTTTTTAGGGGATAAAATATATAAAATAAATTTGATGAAATTATTAGATTAATCTATAATAAAATACATGATATTTTTATTTATGAATAAAAAAAATACAAAAGTGAAACTCAAATATAAATAAGAAACAGTAAAAAAATAATGAATAAGAAAGTGATTGTTTATTTCATCTTTATCTGATCATGTAAGAGACGATCCAGAAAGATATTCTTATTCTTCTTGTTTTTCTTAAACTCTTTACATAATGACACATCTAGTGTAATTTTTATTGTATATTCTTTTTCATTAAAATAAGTGTGTCATTTCTTTTATAGACAATCATTTTTCTTTTTAGTAGGCACACTTATGAATAAGAATGTAGCTTGTTAGTAGTAGTAATTAATCAAAAATATCTTTTAAATATTTACCTTGAATTTAATAATGTAAAAATTATTTTGGAATAATTAATATGAAATTAATATTATATAGAAATGGTAAAATAACTTCAACTAGAGAAATTGTCATCATTTCGTTATAAAAGATATAAACTAGCACCAAAAGTTTCACCTAGAAGTAGTATAATTATCTTTGTGGTATTATTATTCAAGTAAATTAAGTTGAATAATACTTTTTGTATAAAATATAAATCACTGGTTGAATATTATAACTATTATTAACAGAATACAACTAGATATATAAAAATAATTCAGACACTAAAATGTATGTACTAATGGTAGAAAACATGGTTTGGTGTCTGAAGATCTATATTAGCAATAACTAATCATTATTTATTGTAGAAAATTTGAACTAGAATAAGTATAAGTGTTTTCGAGGAAATACATCTATTCAATTGGATGTTGACCTCAACTATTGGTAGTATGATTCTTTGAATTGTTACACAATTCCACTTAAAGCTACTAAAGACTTCTAATGATAGTAAAAGTAAACCGGTTGTATCAATCTATAACTGATGTAAATATGTTTTAAATAGAGTAATTTTATATAAAAGTGATCAATTTGAAGATTATATTATTCACAACACAAGTAGTCATTATTAACGTAAAAATGACTAGTGGTCCTTAAAATAATTAATATCTAGATCAAACCAACAATCTTCAACATTTTTTATGATAAAAAATCTGGGTAAAAAATGAAATTCAAAATAGCGGATATCTAGGATGTATACAACATAAAATAAATATGATAACATAAAAATTATTATATATAATAAGTAAAATCAATAATTTAGTTCTATAAAATGTTCCTAAAATTTAATAAAATAAAAACATACGTATCATAGCATACTAATTAAACACATAAATATTTCCACCTATTAGGATTATCAAAATGGAAGAAGAAATAGAAAATGTGTCTGTACAAAGAAATTTAACTAAATATTTTTGATTTATCATTAATATTAAATTAAAATAATTACATCAATAAGAAATAGTTTTCCCTATAAAATTATATCCAGATTATAGATGAGACTCTTTGTGAAATATGGTAACATCAACTTTGGATTTTACTTTTCCATCAACAAACGGGACAAGAGTCAGGTGAAAATTATATTTGGGATGTCTAAAGACAATCCTTGTTGAAACTAACTCAAATATCTCCTTGCCTCAATGAGAGTAAGTTTTAAAGGACCAACTGTTATGGAGGTAGTCGAACGGGTTATTTAAATCGGTATAGAGAATGTGGCTGTCATAGGAATACCAGGAGGAGAAATCACTCCTGTAAGTATATAAATAAAGGAACCATCATCTCTACAAACTAAAAGGTAGTTCTTCCACCATGCTCCATAATTTGAATTAAGTATGTATTCTATTCTATAAACACATTCACAAGTGGGATATCCCCCTCAACTGACCCACCCAATGCATGAAGGCCCTAGTAATATGATAAATCCTTTGTTTCTCATCCAAAATAAGAAAACAATAATTAACCTCATTTTTAGTATAAATATGAGATAGATAATACATTATATCTCTGGTTATAGTTTTTTTCTCACTTTTTACCTCTTCAATAGACTATTTAACAAGTTTCTGGATAGACTCACTATGTGATATGGATACGATGAAGCTCATCCTATAAGGAATTATAAGAATCACTCAACACACTATGTATGAAATCCATTATAATATTTCAGATCAAATCATCATCAACACTTGAAGGCATATAAAGAGGATGAGATCCAGAAGAAGTGGAAGAAATAGAAAAAACTCATTCCAGCCTTCCAAGAATAGATTTATCTCTCTATGTTACGTATATCCTCATGTATTCTAAATTATAAGAAAAAACCAATATTCTCAAATAACTTCTTATTCGACTCTTCCAAATTTGTAATTCACCAAAACCACTAAGGTTGGATATGTTCCACAACAAATGACACAATCAAGGATATGTTGTATTTTTTGAGAGTCTTATCATAGAAGGTGGAACACACTAGTAAACCAAAAAGATCATAAAAAATATTTTAACTAATGATATAAAAATCATCATGGATTTGGTAACTGGTCCTAAGGTAAGATGGATGAGTTTATTTAATCTCCTTCCCAGGAGAAGGACTATATAAATAATAAGCTTCTTTATCCATAACTAGAGCTACAACCAATTTTCCAACATATATAGTAGTTTTCTTAGAAGGAAATGACTCAAGAACCACTACATTTTCTATCATTTCCACAAAAAATCACTTGGGTTGTCTATGAACAATAAAAATAATATTTACATTATGCTATGATGGACTTCCTCCATAATTTATATCATAATTTTTATCAGAGTAATATAGTCCATGAATAGTGGACCCCTGGGACTTGTCCCCCAAAAATGGTTCATCCTCATCATCGGTATCCACTTCAGCTACATATTCTTGGATTATAGTAACTCGAATCACTTAAAAAAATTAAATAGTTTCTGTCCCAGTCTATAATGAATATTCTAGAAGACAAAAAAATAGTCATTAATGAGTTAGTTTATTTATCTTCATCTTTATATTCTGAAGGTTCTCGGCACAGAAGAAATAATGGATGGGCGATTCCCAACTGATGGTTTATTCATGATTGATTACTAATATGATATTTAGATGATGATAAAATCCTTTATCAATGGAATTGAATACATGAATATAGATATTATAAAAACCCATAAAGAAAGTGCAAGATCATTACACATTATTTGTATGTAATTTAAGCAATTCACAAATTCCCTTGTAAGGAATTCTTTCTTCATTGATGTATATAAATTGTAAAAACATCATATCTTCAGTTTTTGCAAGAATAAAGAATAGATTCACTCCCGTGGTGATCAGAATATGTTCTATGAAACTTCAAATGTCACCATAAGAATCTATTGGTGATAACACAATAGACCTTCTTGATTACATTGTTCACTTTCAATTATCCTGGTAATCTTTTTAAGGAAGGTTCTTATTTGATTTTTCTATATGTGAGAGTGGTGGGGGAGTAGGGTCTCTCTATGTTGTATAGATATTTCTAGAAGAGGGATATATCTTGTAATTTTAAATGATTCTCTCTAGATCTCATTATGGACAACAAATGAATTGGTTCTATGAAGAATATAATATAATTGGATTTCTATAATGCAAGGGTTAGAAAATAATAATTTCACATGAACTGTTATTATTTTTGAAATACATATATAACCCCACCTCTATAATAAAAATATTCATAATATTAGTATTTAATAAAATAAACCAAACTCCCAAATTATATTAAATATTATTTTTTAAAATAACATTAAATTTACATCATTTTTCACCAAAGTATTAAAATAGGTTCTCCATTTTTCCATAATATTTATTTGGACATAAATAATGACTATTAATTTAACAAATAATTATTACTACATTATTTATCAATAAAAGAATAATTTTATATTCACTAAATAGAAAAAAATATTTGTTAAATATTTTGGTCACATAATATTCTCTCAAATAACTGGTGAGAGAATATATGTGATCACAAAAAATGAATAATTATTATACCTCATGAGGGAATAATATTTATGCATTTTGGTAAATAATAAATAATATTATCATTTAACTAACATTCTAGATATATTTAATTTATGACACTTTAGGCGCCTTTCCTAGTGGTATTAGGTGAAGTATCCCAAAGTCCCAGGTTAGCATCTTGAAACACGCCAAGGAACCTAGAGAAAAATAATTAAATGATGAAATGAAATAATACCACACATGGAAACAAATTGATTAATATAATCCCTTTATCATGATATATCTAATCATTCAGGTTGTATACCGTTTCCATCAACTTATCTGCTCGATGTCTCTTTCTTTGACATTCTAGAAATCAAACATTCCTATAGAACACCATGGGCATGGATTAGTTTACACTTTATCATTTCCATAAAAAGAAATGAGATAATGAATTTTTTTAATGAATATAAGTGAAAATTACATTATGACATTATTCGTTAATGAAATATTACTCATGAGGCACCAACCATATCTTGCCTCTATATGAACATATGTCATCTTGGTTTTTGTGAAAGCACAAATATATATGACTTATAATATTCATTAATAATAATATTAATGTCTAAGTATGAAAACAAAAATCCACATATTAGAACATGAAATGAAAAATGTAAATGGTGATATCTTACTACTGGGCCTTATTCACATTAAATCCTACACTTGATATTGCCAAGGGTGTACACCATGAGAAGTTACCTCCATGTCCAATGAGCCTCCTTCAATGGCAGGATATGTCATTTGTGTCAATAAAATTATTTCATATATCTATAGAAAATATATTTAAGAATAATATTTTATGACATATAGTTTTTCATAATTATGGGGGACTATTTTGACCATTCGGTATGATAGATACTCTTTGGATATTATCACATACTATGTTATGCAGAAGAATAATTTTGATGTGATAAAAAGTTTATATATATTAAAAACAATGAATACAAGTTATCATAATGTTCACAATAGTATGTTCTAGGGAACCAACTCTAAAAAACTCCCACTTCCACTACAACAGACTTCCAACAAACTTATTTTTACTAGCCCTCATATGATACTCATTATTCTATTGAGATAAGACTTTATCCAAGGGTTTCACCACAATATGTTTTGTAGAAACTATGATTTCTTCAACATCAAGCCTATAAATTTTTTTTAAAGAGGTGACGACTCTCTGGTATGTTTTTGGTCTCTTGTTGTGACCTTGTATCTTTTATAAGAGTCACCAATATTGTATTATCACAAAAAATGAGATATGGAATCTAATTCTAGGTACCACATAAAAATATTAATTTTTTTTAATATACAATCAACTTCCATGGATGCATCTGAAGTCACTATATACTCAAACTCCAATATAGAATCACTGAAAATTGTATATTTTAGGTCTTACCACTCACATATCCTTTTTGAGAAAAAAAACATATCCTGACTGTAACATCATATCACTCTGATCTATCTAGAAACCGATATGAGTATAACTTCTAATGACTAGATACTCATTTATTCCATTAACCAGGAACATATCCATAGTTCATTTTAGATACTTATGGATGTCCATAATAGAAGAGAAATTTTTTTCTCTTTGATCATTTTGATTTCCTCCTACCATTCTCAATGTGTAGGTAACAACAATTTTGGTACATAACATGACACACATGATTAATCCTATCACTGAGGTATGTGGGATATTATTCATTCTGTAAAGACCCGAAAATTTCAAGGAATTTTTTTTTCTTAATTTTCTTTGGAATTTTACAAGAGCGCAGCTTCAGAAGGCACCTGATTCCGAGGCCCGGTGTGCCCGGAATCAATTTCCGAAGTTTGGCTCAGGTACGTTCAGTGAACGGACGAGCGGGTTTTTCTATCTTTTGAACCGGTGCCCGGAATCAAATTCTGAGGGCACCGATGAAATCGCAGCGCCGGTATTTGCTTAGAAACGCCTCTTCCGGAGTTGCGTTTGCTCAGACGTGGTTTTTAAATTTTGCGGCTTTAAGTCAGAAATAAAATAATGTTTGTGCGACAACTTTATTCTATTTCACTTAAGCTGCTTGGAAGCCACTTGAAGCCACTTAAAGACGGCTTGAACTGAGTTGAACTGGATAGGATGCTATCCGGAAATATCCTACCCCCTTGGTAGGATATTTTTGAGGTGGGGCCCGCACGAGCCCCGCCGTTTCTTTCGCTAAGTAACGCACCCGCGAAAACCCGTCAAAGTAACTGAAAAGTCAACCGACGCGTTTTCTTTAATTCTAAACAGACCATTTAATTGGGCGGTTTATTTCGTGAATTAAATGGGCTGTTTCATTCGTTGAATTAATTCAACGAATTTAATGGGTCATTACTTACGCGTTTGCGTTCGTTGGCAAAATAATAAAATAAGACCAACTCTTTCCTTTGGAGGATTACTCGTTGTGCGAGATTCTCTGGGCCTCCACCCTCCCCGCGAAGAACGCGAAGAACGCGAAGAACGCGAAGAACGCGAAGGACGCGAAGAACGCCGGCGACCGAAATTCGACGACGCACACCGAGATCTGCGACGTCGACGAGCTTTACCCGCGACGTTCTTCGGCGACGCCTCTTCTTCCGCGGCCGATCCTCGTTCGGCAACTAAGGTGAGAATCGGATCGTTTAAATTCTCCTTTTTTTTAAAAATTCATGGAAACAGATTTAATTAATTAAATCCGTTTGTTCTTGATCCGGAGATTGGCGACGCGACGCCGGATACCGCGACGACGCCACGATCCCCCCTTCTTCCGCGACGAGCGATCCCGCGACGACCTCTCGTCCGACGACGACGACAAGGTAGGGGTTTATTTTTTTCTTGATGATTCATTCCCGTGTTCTTATTTCTTTTGAATAAAGAACCGGCATGAATAATTTCAATTAATTAAAAATTGAAATGCCGTTCAAAAGAAAAGGAGTGAACAATTTTTATCTTTGATTAAAAATTGTTGTAGCCTTTCCTCCCGTTGATTATGACTAACGCGGAGGGTGCGGGTCTAACGAACAAGACCCGGCAACCCTCCGCCGATCTCTTTTGTTGTGCGGATATGGCGGACAACGACGAACCGCGCGGCAGGGGCGATCTGTTGATCCCGCAGTGAAGATCGGCCCCCGGGAGGAGCATCGGCGCAGATGGGAGGCAAAACGGGCCACCGGAGCAACTCCGGCGGCCCGCGGAAGGCGGCGGCGGCGCGGGCCGCCGGCGCGGCGGCGCCGGCGACCGGAGGCGGCGGCGCCTGGCGCGCCGCCGGAGGAGTCCGCCGCGGCCGAGCCGCGGCGGCGGCGAACCGCCGGACCGCGTCCGCGGTCCGGCCACCCAGCACGCGGCCCGCGCGGGCCGCGTTTCTCCAAAGCCACGGGTCAAACCCGCGGCGGCTCACTCGGCCGCTCGGCCGGGCCGCGCCCAGGCCGGACCGGACCCGGCCTAGCCAGGTCGGGCCGGGTCGGGCCTAGCCGGGTCGGGCCGGGTCGGGCCGACGCGGTTCGGGCCGACCCGGTTCGGCCGACCCAGGGGGGGTTCGGGTCGGGTCGCCCCGGGCCCAGAACCCCCGTTTCGGGCCCTCTTCGGTCTTTCACCCATATCTTGGGCCTGGGACCCCCGATTGACGAACCGTCAGCGGCTACGCGATCCTTGGATCGAGATGGTCGTTTCGGTATATTATACTCAAGGTTTCGGAAGACTTTGGGTTCGGCCGGGTTGGTTCGTACACGAAACCAACCGGGCCCTCGGAGCGGAAACGCTCATAACTTGAGCTACGGACGTCCGAACGACGTACCGTCAGCTGTGGTAGTTTCCTCTAAGTGAGACGGAACTTTTGGCATACTCCGCCCGAGGATCAGATACAGGTGGAGTACGGTCGGGTTGGTTTTGCCCTAAAAACCAACCGGGCCCCTGGGACGGAAATGCCAATAGCTCTCAGACCGGGCGTCCGATTGACGCGCCGTCTGTTGCGTTGAGATCCTGTTGTCGATACGGAACTTTTGGATACATCAACTTCGGACTACGTGTCAGTTGATGTATCAGCCTCTCGGCTCGTGGAGCGGACCCTCCTAAACGAGCTCGCTATGTGCGGGAACCCTAGCGCTGGCTGTGACTTCGACGACAGAGCAGAGATCCTCCGTGGACTGCGACGACGGCAGAGCAGAGATCCTCCGTGGACTGCGATGATGGCAGAGCAGAGATCCTTCGTGGACTGCGGCGACGACAGAGCAGAGATCCTCAGTGGAATGCATCGACTGCTGCACTCAGCGATCCTACGTGGATCAGTGCTACAGGTTCTGTGTGAGCCCGATCCTATGTGGGTCCTTACTACAGGTTCTGTGTGAGCCACTGCCTACAGGTTCTGTGTGAGCCCGATCCTACGTGGGTCTTTTGCGGGGGTTAGTACCTATCGATCCTTCGTGGGTCCGACGACTTAGATGGATCAGTGATCATCTTTGACGTCATCTGAAAAAGTATACCTGGTTGAGCTGAATCGTATGTTACTCTCCTTTGTGGATTGTGTTGAACTATCCTATGTGGATTTTACTGTTTACTCTCCTTGTGGATTTGAGTATTGCTTTCCTTTGTGGATTGAGTTGTTCTTGAGCTCGTGAGCAGAGCTAGAATTGGGGACTTAGGTATATGTATGGGCATATACCTAAGTCGAGTCAGATGTTACTTCGTGATTGCATCTTTCTTTTGTGCTATATCCTTTGTGGATTTCGGGAGACCTTCGGGGGTCTCGGGGTCCTTACTGAGTAGTTGTACTCACCCCTGCACGGGCTATGCCCGCACCTTGTTGTGTTGGTTGCAGACGACGGACAGCGCTGATCACGGTTGGGGCGTGGAGCAGGACGGTACCTGGAGGTGGACCACTAGGCGGGACGTGCTCGGAGCGGACGTGGGACCCGAGGAGCCTGGAGGCTATCTGTACCCACCATTCAGGTGGGATTGCCAGTGGACGACACGAGGCCACCGTCTTTTCTTCAGTTGCTGTACTTTACTTTTCAGTTGTACTTTACAGTTGGGCTTGTATTTCCGGCCCCCTTTACTTTTCTGCACTTTACTTTCCGCTTGCTGACTCTGTGTGGTTGTTACTTATAAAGGCAATGCCTTCCCTGTTTACTGGGATTTTACGCCTTGGTGCTAGTCGCCAGCCCCTGGCCTATGGAAGGCGGGCTTGGGGTAGTCACGGCACGGGCCCCGAGGACGGGTCGTGACAAATTGGTATCAGAGGCGGTCGGTTCTACCGCAGACTCTGATCGTCCTTTCTTTCTATATGAAGCAATAGTGTTTAGTGTATTGAGTGTGGTTATCAGTTCAGGGAGCCCAGTGTTGGTGCGGCGGCCGACGTATCCGTACACCAGGACCCTGACTCCTGATTTCCGACTTAATGCATGAAAACATTGATTGCGTGTGTGTTTCAAGTTTTCTTTGTGATTACTTGTGTCAGCTCACCGGGTATACTGATCTGCTTTATGAAAGTCTCAAGTTTTTCTTGTGATTACTTGTTCCAGCTCACCAGGTATACTGTTCTGACTGTGGTGCTCTTGTTCTCCTTTTCAGGATGGCCCCGCGACGACAGCCAGCTAGGGTTCCGAGTGTAGGGCGCGACGGCAGCCCACCGAGCGACGAGGCCTCGGTGCAGGGCCCTTTGCCAGCAGTGGCACCGGCGGTAGCTTTACCCGCCGAGCCACCGATGCTGCCAGTACCAGACGCTGACGACGCACGTCGCCTCAGGGAACTGCATGAGTTTCAGAGCCAGCGACCGCCCAGGTTTCGCGGTGAGGCGGACCCCCAGGCCGCCGAGGACTGGCTAGAGGCGGTGGTACGGATCTTTAGGCTAGTGAGGACACCAGCGGATCTCATGGTGATTCTCGCAGCGAGCCTCCTGCAGGCGGCGGCAGGACGATGGTGGAGCCTGATGCTCCAGGTTCACGATGAGGCATCCTTGCTCTGGGCGGACTTCGAGAGCCTCTTCCGCTCTGAGTTCGTCCCGGCCACCCTCCGAGCGGTGCGCATCCAGGAGCTTCTCCAGCTGCGCCAGGGCAGCATGACGGTCGCTCAGTACGCGGCGAGGTTCACTGACCTATCTCGCTACTCGACCGACATGGTACGGGACCCCTTCTTCCGGGCCCGGACCTTCGAGCAGGGCTTGCGACAGGAGATTCGGGCGTCGCTGATCTCCCTCAGCATTCCGACCCAGGCGGGAGTGCTGGAGCGAGCCCTCCTGATCGAGAGCTTCCTGGCAGAGCCTTCTTCAGCGGCGAGACCTAGCGCAGGGCAGCAGGTAGCTGAGTCTTCGGCAGCAGGTAGCCGACGGATGACTCTCGGGTCCAGGCAGACCAGACCCCCACGCAGACGGCCTCAGGACACCGGCTCAGCGGTGCGGGGCACACAGCGGAGTGCCAGCCTTCCGAGAGGCAGGCTGTGCTACTCCTGCGGCGGGCAGGGTCACATGGCTCGTGACTACCCGACTCGCCGACCAGAGGAGCAGCAGACGGTGGAGGGGCCACCCAGGCAGAGGCAGAGGGTCGACCGTGGCGGTCCGCAGGGAGGAGGCGGATGAGGCAGAGGAGCTGGCCGAGCAGCGGGTGGTGGGCGACGCTTCCAGGCTCTACCCCCACCACCACCAGGAGGGCCACCTCGACCACATGGAGCTGGCGGGCAGGGACATGCCCAGCTCCAGGCAGTGGAGGCCTACGACCCCGACTTGCCAGAGATGATTCGAGGTACGATCTGTGTCTATTCCACCCTTGCTGCAGTACTTATAGACACAGGAGCGAGTCACTCTTTCATATCCTCTGCCCTTGTTCGGAGCTCGGAGATTCCGACTGAGCCGTTGGCTCGATCCTTACGGCTAGAGGCTCCTACGGGAGCAGACTCGACGATTACGCACTGGTGCCGGCAGTGTGAGCTTACTCTAGGAGGCGAGAGCTTCGGCTGGGATCTCCTTGTAGCAGCGTCGAGGCCTTACGACGTCATCTTGGGCATGGATTGGCTATCCACGGTTCATGCCCAGATCGACTGTTTTAGGCGCAAGGTGCGATGTGTTCGCACCGACGGGAGCAGGTTTACCTTCACCGGCGAGAAGGGAACCTTTGCAGCACAGGATGGACTTCCGCGGAGGAGAGTGCAGCCCATCTCTCATTAGTTGGCTAGCCTCATCCTAGGAGCAGTGGACGTGCGAAGTCCAGCTTTTCCTGCAGTGGTGGACCAGTACGTGGACGTCTTTCCCGACGACGTTCCAGGGCTACCTCCTCGTAGAGAGGTAGACTTTTACATCGACTTGTACCCCGGGACAGCCCCGATATCTACTCCAGCATATCGGATGGCCCCCGCCGAGCTTCGGGAGCTGCGGGTACAGTTGGAGGACTTGCAGAGCAAGGGGTTTATCCGACCCAGTGTTTCACCCTGGGCTTCCCCGATTTTGTTCGCCAAGAAGGCGGACGGGAGCTTGCGACTATGTGTCGACTATCGTCGCCTGAACCAGGTGACAGTGAGGAACAAGTATCCGTTGTCACGGATTGATGACCTCTTCGATCAGCTCAAGGGAGCGCGGTGGTTCTCGAAGATAGACCTCCGGTCAGGCTATCATCAGCTCAGAGTTCGAGACGAGGACGTGCAGAAGACGGCCTTCAGGTGTCGGTATGGCCATTATGAGTTCTTGGTTATTCCATTCGGCGTAACCAATGCTCCAGCAGTGTTCATGAGCCTCATGAACAGGATCTTCCAGCCATACCTCGACCGATTTGTCGTGGTCTTCATTGACGACATTTTGGTATACTCGACGACTGAGGAGGAGCATGCCTACCACCTACGAGTAGTGCTAGACACACTCCGAGAGCACCAGCTTTATGGCAAGCTCTCAAAATGCCAGTTCTGGTTACGTGAGGTCCATTTCTTGGGGCACGTCATCTCTGAGGCGGGAGTTGCAGTGGATCCCGCGAAGATCAAGGCAGTGCTAGCTTGGGAGCCACCCAAGAGCGTGAAAGAGGTGCGGAGCTTCTTGGGCCTAGCCGGATACTATCGGAGATTCGTGCCAGACTTCTCCAGAGTTGCGGCACCACTCTCAGCTTTGACAAAGAAGGGGAAACCCTTCGTGTGGTCAGACAGATGTCAGCAGAGCTTCCAGGAGCTGAGGCAGAGGTTGACCAGCGCACCTATCTTGAGGTTGCCTGAGGAGGGAGTTGGATACGTAGTTTACTGCGATGCATCAGGGACTGGACTCGGATGCGTCCTGATGCAGGAGCGGGCCGTGATCGCCTACGGATCACGTCAGTTGAGGCCGCATGAGCAGAACTACGCCACTCATGACCTGGAGTTAGCAGCAGTGGTCTTCGCTCTGAAGACTTGGCGGCACTATCTGATGGGCGGTCGATTCCTCTTGTGCGCGTCAGATGGCAGCACGGGAACCTCCAGGAGAGCACTTGGGAGCGGGAGGCTCAGATGCGTGCTCAGTACCCCCATTTGTTCCCCTAGTTTTTGATGTATCTTTACGGGGACGTAAAGCCCTGAGGTGGGAGTAATGTAAAGACCCGCAAATTTCAAGGGAATTTTTTTTTCTTAATTTTCTTTGGAATTTTACAAGAGCGCAGCTTCAGACGGCACCTGATTCCGAGGCCCGGTGTGCCCGGAATCAATTTCCGAAGTTTGGCTCGGGTACGTTCAGTGAACGGACGAGCGGGTTTTTCTATCTTTTGAACCGGTGCCCGGAATCAAATTCTGAGGGCACCGATGAAATCGCAGCGCCGGTATTTGCTTAGAAGCGCCTCTTCCGGAGTTGCGTTTGCTCAGACGTGGTTTTTAAATTTTGCGGCTTTAAGTCAGAAATAAAATAAAGTTTGTGCGACAACTTTATTCTATTTCACTTAAGCTGCTTGGAAGCCACTTGAAGCTACTTAAAGACGGCTTGAACTGAGTTGAACTGGATAGGATGCTATCCGGAAATATCCTACCCCCTTGGTAGGATATTTGTGAGGTGGGGCCCGCACGAGCCCCGCCGTTTCTTTCGCTAAGTAACGCACCCGCGAAAACCCGTCAAAGTAACTGAAAAGTCAACCGACGCGTTTTCTTTAATTCTTAACAGACCATTTAATTGGGCGGTTTATTTCGTGAATTAAATGGGCTGTTTCATTCGTTGAATTAATTCAACGAATTTAATGGGTCGTTACTTACGCGTTTGCGTTCGTTGGCAAAATAATAAAATAAGACCAACTCTTTCCTTTGGAGGATTACTCGTTGTGCGAGATTCTCTGGGCCTCCAACCTCCCCGCGAAGAACGCGAAGAACGCGAAGAACGCGAAGAACGCGAAGGACGCGAAGAACGCCGGCGACCGAAATTCGACGACGCACACCGAGATCTGCGACGTCGACGAGCTTTACCCGCGACGTTCTTCGGCGACGCCTCTTCTTCCGCGGTCGATCCTCGTTCGGCAACTAAGGTGAGAATCGGATCGTTTAAATTCTCCTTTTTTTTAAAAATTCATGGCAATGGATTTAATTAATTAAATCCGTTTGTTCTTGATCCGGAGATTGGCGATGCGACGCCGGATACCGCGACGACGCCACGATCCCCCCTTCTTCCGCGACGAGCGATCCCGCGACGACCTCTCGTCCGACGACGACGACAAGGTAGGGGTTTATTTTTTTCTTGATGATTCATTCCCGTGTTCTTATTTCTTTTGAATAAAGAACCGGCATGAATAATTTCAATTAATTAAAAATTGAAATGCCGTTCAAAAGAAAAGGAGTGAACAATTTTTATCTTTGATTAAAAATTGTTGTAGCCTTTCCTCCCGTTGATTATGACTAACGCGGAGGGTGCGGGTCTAACGAACAAGACCCGGCAACCCTCCGCCGATCTCTTTTGTTGTGCGGATATGGCGGATGACGACGAACCACGCGGCAGGGGCGATCTGTTGATCCCGCAGTGAAGATCGGCCCCCGGGAGGAGCATCGGCGCAGACGGGAGGCAAAACGGGCCACCGGAGCAACTCCGGCGGCCCGCGGAAGGCGGCGGCGGCGCCCGGCGGGCCGCCGGAGGAGTCCGCCGCGGCCGAGCCGCGGCGGCGGCGAACCGCCGGACCGCGTCCGCGGTCCGGCCACCCAGCACGCGGCCCGCGCGGGCCGCGTTTCTCCAAAGCCGCGGGTCAAACCCGCGGCGGGTCCCTCGGCCGCCCGGCCGAAGCCGAGCCGGCCGGTCCGGTCGGCCGGGCCGCGCCCAGGCCGGACCGGACCCGGCCTAGCCGGGTCGGGCCGGGTCGGGCCGCCCGGTTCGGGCCGACCCGGTGCGGCCGACCCAGGGGGGGTTCGGGTCGGGTCGCCCCGGGCCCAGAACCCCCGTTTCGGGCCCTCTTCGGTCTTTCGCCCATATCTTGGGCCTGGGACCCCCGATTGACGAACCGTCAGCGGCTACACGATCCTTGGATCGAGACGGTCTTTTCGGTATATTATACTCAAGGTTTCGGAAGACTTTGGGTTCGGCCGGGTTGGTTCGTACAAGAAACCAACCGGGCCCTCGGAGCGGAAACACTCATAACTTGAGCTACGGACGTCCGAACGACGTACCGTCAGCTGTGGTAGTTTCCTCTAAGTGAGACGGAACTTTTGGCATACTCCGCCCGAGGATCGGATACAGGCGGAGTACGGTCGGGTTGGTTTTGCCCTAAAAACCAACCGGGCCCCTGGGACGGAAATGCCAATAGCTCTCAGACCGGGCGTCCGATTGACGCGTCGTCTGTTGCGTTGAGATCCTGTTGTCGATACGGAACTTTTGGATACATCAACTTCGGACTACGTGTCAGTTTATGTATCAGCCTCTCGGCTCGTGGAGCGGACCCTCCTAAACGAGCTCGCTATGTGCGGGAACCCTAGCGCTGGCTGTGACTTCGACGACAGAGCAGAGATCCTCCGTGGACTGCGACGACGGCAGAGCAGAGATCCTCCGTGGACTGCGACGACGGCAGAGCAGAGATCCTTCGTGGACTGCGGCGACAACAGAGCAGAGATCCTCAGTGGACTGCGTCGACTACTGCACTCAGCGATCCTACGTGGATCAGTGCTACAGGTTCTGTGTGAGCCCGATCCTATGTGGGTCCTTACTACCGGTTCTGTGTGAGCCACTGCCTACAGGTTCTGTGTGAGCCCGATCCTACGTGGGTCTTTTGCGGGGGTTAGTACCTATCGATCCTTCGTGGGTCCGACGACTTAGATGGATCAGTGATCATCTTTGACGTCATCTGAAAAAGTATACCTGGTTGAGCTGAATCGTATGTTACTCTCCTTTGTGGATTGTGTTGAACTATCCTATGTGGATTTTACTGTTTACTCTCCTTGTGGATTTGAGTCTTGCTTTCCTTTGTGGATTGAGTTGTTCTTGAGCTCGTGAGTAGAGCTAGAATTGGGGACTTAGGTATATGTATGGGCATATACCTAAGTCGAGTCAGATGTTACTTCGTGATTGCATCTTTCTTTTGTGCTATATCCTTTGTGGATTTCGGGAGACCTTCGGGGGTCTCGGGGTCCTTACTGAGTAGTTGTACTCACCCCTGCACGGGCTATGCCCGCACCTTGTTGTGTTGGTTGCAGACGACGGACAGCGCTGATCACGGTTGGGGCGTGGAGCAGGACGGTACCTGGAGGTGGACCACTGGGCGGGACGTGCTCGGAGCGGACGTGGGACCCGAGGAGCCTGGAGGCTATCTGTACCCACCCTTCAGGTGGGATTGCCAGTGGACGACACGAGGCCGCCGTCTTTTCTTCAGTTGTTGTACTTTACTTTTCAGTTGTACTTTACAGTTGGGCTTGTATTTCCGACCCCCTTTACTTTTCTGCACTTTACTTTCCGCTTGCTGACTCTGTGTGGTTGTTACTTATAAAGGCAATGCCTTCCCTGTTTACTGGGATTTTACGCCTTGGTGCTAGTCGCCAGCCCCTGGCCTATGGAAGGCGGGCTTGGGGTAGTCACGGCACGGGCCCTGAGGACGGGTCGTGACACATTCACTCATTATCCTTTTGTATTGGGGGATACATTTTATTAAAAATATTTGTACCTTATAAAAGCAGAACTAATCCATAAATGGATCTATACAATTTTAAAATATTTTTGGCATCAAATTTTGTTACAAACAATTATGATAGTGTTATGGAGTCATCCTCTAGAAGGTTCCCCTTATTGAAATCAGTTTTGACAACAATATACAATGTTTCATAGTCATGGTATGCTACTATAAAATATAAAATTCTTACTTATTTAAACATAAAATCATGTAAATTTTTTTAATCAGATTCAATTTATTGATTTTATTTAAACCCTTTTTAAAATTTCATTTCTTTATAAGTATTTAATTTTCATTTTTTTTCTATTGAATACCCACTTGAAATCTCTATGATTTATTTCAACTACAGCATTGAAAATAACCCAAACATTGTTCTAAAACTTGGAATCCATCTCATAATTTAGGGATTCTTTCTATTTTATAGCTTTTGAGATATATACTTCCTCTTTTAGGTGAGAGGTTCATCATTGTTAACCAATAATGAGTGACCATATTCAATTAGTATAAAAACATCAATCTGATTCTTATTCCTCTATAGTGCTCATAATGAGTACAAGTATTCCCTGAACTACTTATTCCATGGGGACTTGTAGAATCTATTCCCATACCTACTCTAGTGTATTTTGATAATCAACATCATCGAAGTCAATCATGCTCCCATTATAAATTTTGAGTATGTGCTCCCTCTAAAAAAATTGTTTTTTGGTGATCATTAATTTTTTTCTAAGGGGGTGTAATAGTAGTATACCATTTTTTATTTAGGATTCCCTATAAAGACAAAAAAAAGTTCCCCGGGGTGTGAGTTTGTATATTAATAGGGTCCTTGAAAATTCCTCAAAACCCCATACACATGTATATGGGAAAACTTTTTTATATACACTCTATAAATTGAAGGGAATTAGGATTTCCACTTTAGTGTGTATACTACAGTTTGTGATGAATTTCCCAAAAATGATAATGGAAGTTCTTCATGGCTCATCGTAGACCTTACCATGTTGAATAAGAAATTTTTACTTATTTCACTAACACTATTCCTCTGTGGTGTGTAAGGTAGATTTAATTGACAAAGAATACCAAACTCCCATAAAATCTAGATAATGTCTTGGTTATGATATTCACCACATTGATCTGATCAAAGGTTATTTGTCTTCCTTGCATGATGAGTCCATTATTAATTCTTGAATTCTATTAATTTCTCAATGGAATTACACTTATACCTAATTAAGTAGACATATGCACATCAACTCACATACTCAATGAAAATAAAAAAATATGTATAGCAAGAACTAGATTATACTGAAAATTGTCCACACATATTAATTTTTATCAATACATGATGCTTGGAGGCACTATCACCATCTCCATTTAATGGTGATTTATATGTTGTTTTTGTATAAACAGGAAAAAAATCCTTCAACGGGGTATAGATCAAAATATTCTAGATAACTACACCGAAATATTGTTGTCAAATAATTGTAGTTTACAAGACCTTGATGATGATTCCATATCTAGGTGTAATATGAGTCATTTTGAACACGATTCTTATCTATTTACAATACTTCTTCTTCAAAATTTAATTCCTAAAAACCATTATTTAAATGTTCCATCCCATAAAATTTTTATCTTCATAAAATAAACAAATTTTATGTCAATATTTGAAAAAATACATATGTATCAATTCATGATACATAAATTATGTTCTTGGTAATATTTGTACATAAAAAAATATCTTAAAACCAATATCATTTCAGTTGTCAATGAAAGGTGGTAGTCCCCAATGGATAATATAAACAACCTCACAACATTGGTATCTCACAAATCCAACTCTTCTCTAGAAATATTTTTTAATATTTATGGTTCCTACATTTGGATATATATGTGAGCACCAGAAGCTATATCTAACACCCAACGCGTCGATGGTGAATTATTACACTTGAGTCAAACACATATTTAGCTTACCCTTTCTTCAACCTACGGTTCCATTTCTTGTGTAATTTCTTGACACATTCTAACCATACCACTTCCTTTTAATTCCCTTCCATTTGATCTTCTAGTTATTTAAATGATAGTGCTTGGGAACTTAAGACTAGTTATGAGTCTTGGGCCCCCCTTGGCCCTACTATTCCCTTTATTATTCACCATATTGAGTGTGATTTTTGATATCCTATTCTTTATCCACATATATAATCAAAGTAATAATTTATGAATGACTCTTCTCATTTTCACTCATGTTATAATTAACAAAAAGAATTGTTTAAGGACTTTGGTAGTAAAGAAATTATGAGATATAAGTACAAATAATCTGATATTTTATTCCCTAACATTTATAAGAATTTAATGTAGAAAATTATCTGAATTACATGAGGCCCCACGGATTCTGATTATCAAATATTAGTTGTAAATAGAGTATTTTATATCATGTATCTTTCTTTTCTCACATTCTCTTAATAAATAACCCGAAGATAAGACATCATGTTATATATATCCATACCGTCATGTTTCATCATAAGATCATTATGAATCAAATATATAATGAATCCCTGAACATCTATAGCATCATTCAAATGTTTTGCATAGTGAGACAACTCTTCTTCACTAACCTATTTAACAGTTGCTTTAGAAATAGGTTCTTTTAGCACATGCAATTTCCATTCATGAATGGGTAACACGTAAGTGCCTTTTGCACTATTGAAAATTTCACTAGTGGGATGGTTATCCCTCTCATGTATGGATCATAATGATATGTTTGATCTTGTTTTTATTTCTATTTTTAAAAATTATGATAGAATAATTTTAGTACATTATCATATAAAATTAGACAAATAAATTGAAATTATATTTCTCAATTTCCTACTGTTTTATTGAAAAACAATATCCTTCACCATTAGATTCAAAATATCTTATTTCTTGGACATTATATTTTCAAGGATCCATAAATGTAACACCAGAAGAAAATTTAAATAGTAAAATATCATAATTAGGGAATATTTATTATTTATTATTAAAATTTAACCATTAATCTGATATAAATAAAAAATGAAAATAACTTTAAAAAAAAAATATTTCTTATAATTAAGGATAAAAATATATGAGAACTATTTTTATTATTTTTAAGATAATATATTTTATAAATATTTGAAAATATATATGTTTTAATTTTATAAAATTTATAAATTATAAATATATCTAATTATTTTAATACAAAAAAAACAAACTTTTATATATGTGTTTAAAGAAACTAATTTATATACGCATATATATATATATATATATATATATATATAAAATTTAAATCTTTTGATTTAGTTATATAAAAAAATGAATATATATATATATAAGATACATGACTGTTTTTAAACAATGGGTATTTGAAAAAGGTTAAAAAAATAAAACCCTAAATCCTTTTTAAAAAAATATTGTTAAATGTTTTTGTTAAATAATATAATTATATAATAATATATTATGATAACTTGACAAAAATATATAATATTATAACTTATTATGATGGTGTATAAAATGTGTAATATAAAAGGAAAAAGATAAAATTAACTCACCAAAGTCAAAAAGGAAAATCCTTAATATTGATAAGTTTAAAAAAAATCATTGTCATTTAAAAAACATGATTTTTTTAATATGTTAAAACAAAAAATGCCATATCAAGTTTTTAGAAAAAAGTTCCCAAGACATTGGAAAAAAAATATTAATAAAACAAATTGATAAAAATAATAATATAAACATGATTTATTGGTTGCATGTCAACACAAAAAGTAGAAATGTTATTAAAAATAGAAATTATAAAATATAATTCCAATTTGAAAAAATTGAAAAAATGGGATGATTGGTTAAAAGGAAAATAGTAATAATTATTATATAAAAAATGTGTAACCGTATTGTGGTTTTTTTCTTTATTTTGTTTTAAAATAAATTTATATTAATCAACTTCTCAGGGGAGCTTTAGGAACTTACCGTTTATTTCCTTTATAAATTTGGAAGAACTCTTATTCTATGGTTAGAAGATAATACCCAAACCATTTCTTTGGTGTAGATTCATAAAGAAACATGATATTTCATTTCCCCCTTCGGTTCCCACTATCAAGTAAGGAAATTATTATTTTCAATTATTACTTGTAAGGGTGTATTTTAGTTATTTTACAATGTTATATAGATATTTGGGTATATATATGCATATTCACACATATATATAACTTATTATTTTCAATATATATATATATATATAAGTTATGGGTTTTTATCCAAACATTATTTCTAAAACGTAAGTATGTGTGGGTTCATTTTAGTTTTCAAAATTGTTTTTTTACAAAGGTGATATATATATATATATATATAAATGATATATGTGTGTGTGTGTGTGACAGAATATATAGATATATATATCAAATAGTTTAGGTATATGTATATATATAAAGGGTTCCATTTTTAAAAACCTAATTCTTAAACTCTACCGTTTTAAGGGATTTATGTTTTAAATGTTTTAAAACCAAAAAAACATTTATATATATGTACACATATATATACAAATACACACACACACACACATATATATATATGCACGTAAATGTAAACATGATTAAGTATAGCTAATCTTCATTATTTATTTTTAAAATACTTAAAAAATGGTATTTCAACCATCCAAATAACGTTTAAGAGTTTATGTAAGTTATGTTGGTTTAAGAAATACATGTGTTCCTTGAAAAATATTATAATTTTCTGTGAAATTATGAATCAAGATATTATTTTATGTTAAAACTTGCATCTACCTCCCCAATAATGTCATTCATGTATAGGTATGGCCATAATCTAACTCATATGTGACATTCCAAGCATTATGAGATCATGCACACACATATATCATTTTTCATAAAATTATTGTTTTGAAACAGTAGAAGTTATTTCAAGCATGAGATTCTCCCAAAAATGACTTTATAAATTTTTTAGAAAATTTTCAAGACATGGGAATAATTATTTTCTATTGAACGAAATTATAAAACATAAGTACTTTAGAAATATTTTGGGTAATAAATGGGAAATTCCATGGAAAAATATATTCAAAAATTGGCATTGGTCAGTTATGTGACATTATGAGGGTGAACCCATAAGTCTTATTTATGACTAGTGGCCTCACATCATGGATTTTAAAATGGTCTGCCTAGTATCATGAATGACCCACCAGAAAATAATTATATTTGAACAAGAAATCCCAATGATTTTTCAATTATAATTATTTTGTGAAATATTATTTTTATGAATATATTCAATTATTATGAAAATATATTTTAATATATGTATAGTTATTTTCAAAATTTCTTTAAAATATTTTATTTTTTGTTTTAAAGCCCCATTACAGGGTATGATTAATGCTCACCCTATGTTTTATAATCACTTTAACTGGTTTAGAAATCATGCTACACTGTAATTTTTTTTGTGGATACAACACACTGAAGAATCATTTATTGATTTAATTTCAGTTTGTACAATTTTTTGAAATGTAAGTCATCTATCTAATTTTCAATAACATGGACCATTAAATGATATTTATTTTTAATTCAACTGTACGGTATTTATTATTTTTCTTTTATAAGACAACACAAAATTTATAATGTGTTGAGTCGAGTGGCTCGGGCTTAGGTAATTATTATTTCTATCAGAGAAATGGACTAAATAACAATTGAAAATTGGAACAAAATAATAATTTATGTATGCTAGATTTGGAAAATTATTTTTCCTTTGTGTAAGGTCGAAATTTAAGGACCCAATTCAGTTAATGGGTTATTAATGTAACACCCAAAAAAATTTAAATAGTAATATATAGTAATTAAGAATTTATTTAATATTAATTAAAAAAATTTATCTTTTGTTTGAAATAAATAAATTAATAAAATTATATATTTTTTTAAAAAAAATTCTTATAATTAATGAGAAAACATTTTTATATAAAAAATATTATTTTTTTAATATAATATATTTTATATATATACTAAAATATATTATGTTTTCATTTTATGAAATTAATAAATTATAAATTTATATTATAATTTTAATACAAAATAATAAACATTTATATATGTGTTAGGAGAACTAATTTATATATGTGTATACAAAAAATTTACATGTTTTGATTTATTTATATAAAATAAAAATGAATATATATATATAAATATATAAATATAAGATACACGATTAGATTAAAGAAATAGATATTTGATGATACTAAAAAAATATAAAACCCTATAGTTTTAAAAAAAATTAAATGTATTGGTTAAATAATATAAATATATAATAATATATAATAATAACTTGAATTTTGTTATAAAATAATAAATTGTTATAATAGTGTAAAAAACGTGTAAAATAGAAGGGAAAAAATACAAAAGTTAATCAGAAAAGTAAAAAAGTAAAAAATTGAATGGAGAAAAAGTAAAAAAATGAATTTCACTCTAATTATTTTTATAATTAAAACCGTGATTTTTTAATATGTTAAAAAATACCACATCAATTTTTGAGAAAGAGATTCCAAATAATTTTAAAAACATAATAATAAAAAAAATTGATAAAAAATTATAAACATGATTTCTTGGTGGCATGTCCGCACAAAAAAGGTAATGTTAGAATAAATTTAAATAATAAAATAAAATTCCTACTTGAAAAAAGTGAAAAAATTGGTTGATTGGACAAAAAATTGAAAATGAAAATATTTTTAATATAAATAAAGGTATACCAATATTGTGTATTGATTCCTTTTGTTTTTAACCTAAAATTATATACCACTTATCCTCACAGAAGCTTTATGAAACTGCAACTTATTTCATTTATAAATTTGGATGAACTCTTCCTCTATGATTAGAAGATGCTACCCAAATCATTCCTTTGGTCCAGATTCTTAAGCGAGAAGAATACTTACTTTTCCCCTTTGGTTCCCACAATGATGTAAAGAAAATATTATTTTTAATTATATCTTGTAAGGGTGTATTTTGAGTTGTTTTAAAAAGATTTATATATATGTCTGTATATTTATTAATATACACACATATATATAACTTATTATTTTCAATATATATATATAAGTTAAGGGTTTTTTATACAAACATTATTTCTATAACATAAGAATGTGTGGGTTCATTTTAGTTTTAAAAATTTGATATTGTTTTACAAAGGTTATATGTGTGTGTGTGTGTGTCTACATTCAAATATACATATATATATCATACTTTTTCGAGATATGTATTTATATAAATGGGTTCTTGTTCTAAAAACCTAATTTTTAAAATCTACAGTTGTAAGGGATTTATGTTTTTAATGTTTTCAAACCACATACACATTTATATACATATACACACACATACATACATACACACACATACACACACACACACACAGATATATACATATATATATACACACATAAATATAAAAAATTTTATGTATAGTTAAAATTATTTATTTATTTTCAAATAGACATAAATGGTATATCATCCATTCAATTAATGTTTTAGAGTATATGTTAGTTATGTTTTTTTAAAAAAAATTCATGTGTTACTTGATAAATCATACCATTTAATGTGAAATTATGAATCAATCTATTATTTTATGTAAAAACATGCTTATTCATCAACTGTCATGTCATGCACGGATAGGTATGTCTATCATATGTCTCATATGTGACATTCCATGCATTATGAGATCATGAAAACACTTATTTCATTTTTCATACTATTATGGTTTTTAAATAGTAGTAATTATCTCAAGAATGAGATTCTCCCTAAAATTATTTTTTCAACTTTTGAAATAATATTGACGACATGCGAATGATTATTTCCCCTTGAATTAAATTAAATTATGCAAGTACTTTAGAAATGTTTTGGGTAATGAATGAGAAAAGCAAGTCCATGGAAAAATATTTTCAAATAAATTGAAATTGGTGAATGAACCACTAAAAATTATTTTTTTGAATGGTAAATCCCAATTATTTTTCAATTATAATTATTTTGTGAAATTTTTGTTTTCTTAATATATTAAATTGTTGTCAAAATATTTTTTAAAGTACGTATACTTATTTTTAAAAATATTTTTAAATAATTTATTAGTTGTTTTAAAACCCCCTTACTGTGCATAATTAATGCCCACCTTATATATTATGAACACTTTTACAGGTTTATCAATTGTGGCACAATGTAATTAATTTGTGGAGGCAGAAAACTGAAGATCCTTTTGTTTATTTGTTTTTATATTGTATAGTATTTTGAAATGTAATTCATGTATATAATTCTACATATCCTAGACTGATATAAGATCAAAATATTTTATTTAAATGTAGTGTATTTATTATTTTTCTTTTATAAAAAACACCACATTTTATAATGTGTTTTATATGGTGGCTTGGGCTTAACAATTTATAATATACCCATTCTCATAAACCAATATTTGGATGGTTATGAAATTAGACGGGTTTTGGGTAGACTTTCAAAATGAATGTTATGATTTACATAGTTCCTTGATATATAGAATGAACTCCCAAATTCTAAAAACATAAATTAGATTTCCTCAAATTTTTCCTCTTAGTTACACCATATCCCTATTTTCCAATCAACCCATGATATGATCTATGTTATCTCAAACAAAAATTTCATGTTATAATTCATCGATAATTGAAATCACCCCAACATTGGTTGGTTAAGCACATTGAACTATGGTTCAATTTTTATATAAGTGGTGGAAGGCTCTTCCAACTTAATATATACAATTGAGTTATTTTATCTTATGAATAAATTAACAATTAATATCTTTAACACATTCTACTAACATTAAATGTATTTAATTATGCGATTACCATTTTATTAAATAAAGTTTATGTATAATACAATTTATTTTTGTTTTATCTTGCCTGCTTGTCAATTAATTAATTCATGTGATCACGAAAAAACATTCATACTGATATAACCATGAAACGTGGCTGAAATAAAATAAAAAAGTTCCATGATCATTATCTTGTATTAATGTTTAGTTTATCAAGAGGATGATAAATTAAATGTCAACCTAAAGAAAAAATTCTTTATCAATTTTATGGTTTTTGTTTTATCTTTACACTTATCCACCTATGTATCTATCCAGGATTTTTTCCTATTTGAATCCAAACTTTAACTGTTTCCCAGTATCTTGGGATCTCCATCCCTTATACATACTTTTACTCACCCAAAGGTGAGAGGAACCAAAGTATTAGTTAATGGGTTCACATAAAGGAAAAAATGGGAAAACATGACCATATATAAGGAGAGGAGGGATGTCACATAGGCCAAAAATTTAATTAAATAATAATTTAAAATAAAACAATCATAAAAAAAGGTCTGGTCTATGCTCATGATCATCCACAAACATGAAATTTATTATGCAACAAACAAAATTATCATTCAATTTTGATCATTCTAATTAACGATAAGTCTCTCTAGAATAAATTATTATATTCTTTAATTAAAAAATTACTTTACCTAATTATCATCATAATTTTCTTTAGATTTTCATTCATATTTTTTCTAAACAAATTAAATAAATTTATTTAAAATTACCCATGTATAAAAATGTACCGTGGAGGTATCATGTTGGGTAGATGTACAAACTTACCATCATGTATTATATTTATTTACTATTTACTCCCATGAAATATAATATACATGACTTATCGTGTAATTTTAGGACATATAATATCAAATTAATGACCACATGGAACAACATGGAATTTACATAATGTGTAATATTTAATGTGCATAAAGTAATAACTGTATTATGAGTTATAAATGATATATAGTTCCAAACACTACACAAAAATTTATTTAAATAGTTCTTATATATATAACTGATCACACGACATTTACTATCAACATAATGACTACACGAAACACATTTTGATATGTCTCAATTGGTATAATAAATTAATTATTAATTGTAAAGACCCTTAAATTTCATGGAAATTTTTTTCTTAATTTATTTTAGAATTTTACAAGAACGCAGTTTCTGACGGCACCTGATTCCGAGGCCCGGTGTGCCCGAAATTATTTTCCGAAGTTTGGCTCGGGTACGTTCAGTGAATGGACGAGCGGGTTTTTCTAACATTTGAACCGGTGCCCGGAATCAAATTCTGAGGGCACCGATGAAATCGCAGCGCCGGTATTTGCGTAGAAATGCCTCTTCCGGAGTTGCATTTGCTCGGGTGTGGTTTTTAATTTTTTGGGCTTAAAGTTAAAAAATAAAATAATTGGTTCGACAACTTTATTTTATTTCACTTAAGCCACTTGAAAGCCACTTAAACTGAGTTAAAACGGATAGGGTGCTATCCAGAAATATCCTACCCCCTTGGTAGGATATTTGTGAGGTGGGGCCCGCACGAGCCCCGTCGTTTCTTTCCGCTAAGTAACGCACCCGCGAAAACCCGTCATTATGAAAGTCAACTGACGCATTTTCTTAAATCCTTAACGCACCATTTAATTGGGCGGTTTATTTAGTGAATTAAATTGGCGGTTTCTTTCGTTGAATTAATTCTACGAATTGCTGGTTCATTACTTACCTTTTTCGTTTGTTGGCGTAATAATAAAATAAGACCAACAAGTCTTTTTGGAGGATTACTCGTTGAGCGGTTTTATCCGAGTTCTTGAGCCTTCATCCTCCTTCGCGAAGAACGCGAAGAACGCGAAGAACGCCAGCCTCCGACGAAGAACGCCTCCGACGAAGAACGCTGAACCCGCGGAAGTCGATGACGCGCCGCCGTGTTCCGCGACGCCAACGTTCCCTTCCAGCAACGTTCTTCTGCGATGTCTCTTCCTCCGCAACGAAATCTTCGACCAGCTGTTTGAGGTAAGAGACTTCAGGATTCTCTTAAATATCCCTTGTGTTTTTTTTAACAAAACACAGATCTAATTTTATATAATTAAATTAAATCTGTTGTTTCTTGGTCCGTTGAGTTCGCCGACTCAACGCCGGATTCCGCGACGACACGACGCCCTTCCGCGACGACGCAGCGATCCCCTCCTTCCGTGACGAACAAATCTGTGAAGAACGTGCGTACGAAGACGACTACGAGGTAGGGGTTGTTGTGAATAATTCCTTTTTCTCACGATGGTTTATTTTAATAGTGTAGAACCGCACAATAAGAACAATTTTAATCCATTAAAATTGTTGAATCATGTGTTGAATATATTTCTCGCGTTGTTTATCTCTAACGCGGAGGGTGCGGTCCAAACGAACAGGGCCTGACAACCTTCCGCCGTTCTTCGTTGTTGTATGGATTTGACGGGCGACGACAGAACGTACCGCAACGTAAGTTTGATGGTTCCGCAGTGAAGAGTGAGTCCCGGGAGGAGCATCGGCGCAGACGGGAACGGAATCGGACCACCGGAGCGACTCTGGTGGCCCGCGGAAGCCGACGGTGGTGCGGGTCGTCGGTGCGGCGGCACCGGCGGCCGGATGCGGCGGCGCCCGCTGACCCGCGACCCCGCGGGTCCGGCGTGCACGGGACGCGGCTGAAGCCGCGTCCGGTTGTCCAGGGCGACAGCCTGCGGGTGCCGCGGGGTTGTCACGCGGGGGAGGCGTCTTCCCCCCGCGTTGCTCGGGTTGTCCAGAGCGACACCCCGCGGGTGCCGCGGGGGTGTCACGCGGGGGCGGCTGCTCCCCCCCCCCCCCCGCGTCGCTCGGACGCTCGGCCGAGCCGGGCCGGGCCGGCCGAGCCAGGCCGGACCTGGTCCGGCCGGGTCAGACCGGGTCTGGTAGGCTGGGGGTGGGTTGACCCGGTTCGGCCGACCCAGGGGGGTCGGCCCGGGTCGGCCCGGGCCCGGACCCCCCGTCTTCTGACCGTTTCGGTCAAATGCCCGTAACTTGATCTACAGGCCTCCAAACGACGTGCCGTCAGCGGAAACGCGATCCTTGGATCGATACGGTCGTTTCGGTATATCGCACTTAAGGTTTCAGAATACATTGAGTTAGGTCGGGTTGGTTCGTACACGAAACCAACCGGGCCCTCGGAGTGGAAACACACATATCTTGAGCTACGGACGTCTGATCGACGTACCATCAACTTCGTTGAATTCTTCTAAGTGAGACGGATCTTTTGTCATACTCCGCCCGTGGTTTGGACGCAGGTGGAGCACGGTCGGGTTGGTTTTGCCTTAAAAATCAACCGGGCCCCTGGACGAAGCCAATAACTCTCAGACCGGGCGTCCGATTGACGCGCCGTCTACGACGTTGTGTTCCTGTTGACGATACGGAACTTTTGGATACATCAACTTTGGACTTCTTGACAGTTGATGTATCGGCCTCTCGGCTCGTGGAGCAGACCCTCCCGAACGAGCTTGCAGTGTGCGGGAACCCTAGTGCTGGCTGCGACTGCTACTTCGACAACGACGACCTTGCAGAGATCCTCAGCGGACTGCGGCGACGACCGTGCAGAGACCCTCAGTGGACTGTGACGACGACTATGCAGAGATCCTCAGTGGACTGCGACGACTACTGCACTCAGCGATCCTACGTGGATCAGTGCTACAGGTCCTGTGTGGGCCCGATCCTGTGTGGGTCTGATCCTGTGTGGGTCAGCGCTCAGCGGTTCTGTGTGAGCCAGTGCCTACAGGTCCTGTGTGGGCCCGATCCCGTGTGGGTCTTTGCGGGGGTTAGTACCTATCGATCCTTTATGGGTCCGACGACTTAGATGGATCAGTGATCACCTTTATCATCATCCGAAGAAGTATACCTTTGTGAGCTGAATCTTGAGTTACTCTCCTTTGCGGATTGTGTTGAGCTATCCTGTGTGGATTTACTGTATACTCTCCTTTGTGGATTGTGTTGAGCTTTCCTGTGTGGATTTACTGTTTACTCTTTTTTGTGGATTGTGTTGTGCTATCTTATGTGGGTATAAATTTTGCTTCCTATGTGGACTGGGTTGTGCTTGGGCTCGGACGTTGGAGCCGAACGGGAATTGATGACTTAGGTATATGTATGGGCATATACCTAAGTAGTGTCGGTTGTTACTTCGTGATTGTATCTTTCCTTTGTGGATTATCCTTTGTGGATTTCGGGAGACGTTCGGGGGTCTCGGGGTCCCTACTGAGTAGCTTATACTCACCCCTGCACGGGCTATGCCCACACTACGTTGTGTTGGTTGCAGACGACGGACAGCGCTGATCGTGGTGGAGGCGTGCGGAGCAGGAGAGTACCTGGAGGTGGACCACTGGGCGGCACGTACTCGGAGCGGTCAGGTGGACCCGAGGAGCAGTGGAGGCTATCTGTACCCACCCTTCAGGTGGGACTTAAAGAGGACGGCTCGATGCTGCGGCTTTTCTTTTCAGTTGTTGTTTTCCCCTTTCAGTTTTACTTTACAGTTGGGCTTGTATTTCCGGCCCCTTTTACTCTCAGCACGGTTTGTACAGTTTTTACTTAGTGTTTACTTTTCTGTTTGCTTAATCTGTGGTGCTTGTTTACTTATCAATAGCAATGCCTTCCCCTTTTTTCGGGATTTACGTCTTGGTGCTAGTCGCCAGCCCCTGGCCTATGGAAGGCGGGCTTGGGGTAGTCACGGCAGGGGCCTCGAGGACGGGTCGTGACAAATTGGTATCAGAGGAGTTCGGATCTACCGCAGACTCTGATCTTTCTTCTATCTGAAGCAATAGTGTTTAGCGTATTGGGTGTGGTTATCAGTCCAGGGAGTCTAGTGTTGGTGCGGCGGCCGACGTATCCGTACACCAGGACCCTGACTTCTGATTTCCGACATAATGCACGAAAACATTGATTGCATGTGTGTTTCAAGTTTTCTTCATGATTACTTGTGTCAGCTCACCAGGTATACAGTTCTGACCGTGGCGCACTTGTTTCCTTTTCAGGATGGCCCGACAATAGCATCCAGCTAGGGTTCCGAGAGTAGAGCGCGACGACAGCCCACCGAGCGACGAGGCCTCGGTACAGGGCCCGATGACAGCAGAGGCACCGACGGTACCTTTACCCGCCGATCCCCCGATGCTTCCAGCACCGACCGCTGACGATGCACGACGCCTCGGAGCTCTGCACGAGTTCCAGCGCCAGCGACCACCCAGGATCCGTGGGGAGACGGACCCCCAGGCAGCCGAGGACTGGCTGGAGGCAGTCGTTCGAGTTTTCAGGCTAGTGAGGACACCAGCAGACCTCATGGTGATCCTTGCGGTGAGCCTACTGCACGCAACAGTAGGACGATGGTGGAGCCTGATGCTCCAGGTGCACGATGAGGCCTCTCTCATCTGGACAGACTTCGAGAGCCTCTTCTGCTCAGATTTCATCACAGCCACCCTCCGTGCGGTGCGCATTCAGGAGCTTCTTCAGCTGCGGCAGGGCAGCTTGACGGTCGCCCAGTACGCGGCGAGGTTCACCGATCTTTCTCGCTACTCGACCGACATGGTACGAGACCCCTTCTTCCGGGCCCGGACCTTCGATCAGGGATTGAGACACGAGATCAGGGCATCGCTGATCTCTCTCAGCATCCCGACCCAGGCAGGAGTGCTAGAGCGAGCCCTTCTGATCGAGAGCTTTCTGGCTGAGTCCACAGCGAGACCTACCGCAGGGCGGCAGGTAGCGGAGTCTTCGGCAGCAGGTACCCGACGAATGACTCCGGGTTCCAAGCAGACCAGACCTTCTGGCAGACGACCTCGGGACACTGGCTAATCAGTGCGGGGCACACAGCGTGAATCCATTCTTCCAAGAGGCAGGCAGTGCTACGCGTGCGGCGGGCAGGGCCACATGGCTCGTGACTGCCCGACCCGCCGTACTGAGGAGTAGCAGACGGTGGAGGGGCCACTTAGGCAGAGGTAGAGGGTCGACGGTGGCGGTCCGCAGGGAGGAGGCGGACGAGGCAGAGGAGCTAGCCGAGCAGCAGGTGGTGGGCGACGCTTTGAGGCTCTGCCACCACCACCACCAGGAGGTCCGCCCTGACCACAGGGAGCTGGCGGGCAGAGACAGGCACAACTCCAGGCAGCGGAGGCCTACGACCACAGTGCGCCAGAGCTGATTCGAGGTATGATCTGTGTCTATTCCACCCTTGCTGCAGTTCTTATAGACACATGAGCGAGTCACTCTTTCATAGCCACTACCCTTGTTCGGAGCTCGGAGATTCCGACAGAGCCGTTGGCTCGATCCTTATGGCTAGAGACTCCTACGGGAGCAGACTCGATGATTACGCACTGGTTCTGGTAGTGTGAGCTTACTCTAGGAGGCTAGAGCTACGGCTTGGATCTTCCTGTAGTGGCGTCGAGGCCTTACGACGTCATCTTGGGCATGGATTGGTTATCTACAGTCCATGATCAGATTGACTGTTTTAGGCGCAAGGTGTGATGTGTGCGCACCGATGGGAGCAGGTTCACCTTCACCGGTGAGAAGGGAGCCTTCGCAGCACAGGATGGACTCACGCAGAGGAGAGGTCAGCCCATCACTCATCAGTTGGCTAGCCTCATCCTTGGAGCAGTTGACGTGCGGAGTCCTAGTTTTCCTGCAGTGGTGGATCAGTATGCGGACGTCTTTCCCGATGACGTTCCAGGGCTTCCTCCTCGCAGAGAGGTAGACTTTTATATTGATCTGTACCCCGGGACAGCCCCGATATCCACTCCAGCGTATCGGATGGCCCGCGCTGAGCTTCGAGAGCTACGGGTACAGTTGGAGGACTTGCAGGGCAAGGGGTTTCTCTGACCCAGTGTTTCAGCCTGGGCTTCGCCGATATTGTTCGCCAAGAAGGCGGACGAGAGCTTGCGACTGTGTGTCGACTATCGTCGCCTGAACCAGGTGAAAGTGAGGAACAAGTATCCGCTACCGATGATTGATGACCTCTTCGATCAGCTCAAGGGAGCACGGTGGTTCTCGAAGATAGACCTCAGGTCAGGCTATCATCAGCTCAGAGTTCGAGATGAGGACGTACAGAAGACGGCCTTCAGGTGTCGGTATGGCCACTATGAGTTCTTGGTTATGCCTTTCGGCGTAACCAACGCTCCAGCAGTGTTCATGAGCCTCATGAACCGGATCTTCCAGCCATTCCTCGATCGATTTGTCGTGGTCTTCATCGACGACATTTTGGTGTACTCGACCACGGAGGAGGAGAACGCCTACCACTTGCGGGTTGTACTGGACACACTCCGAGAGCACCAGCATTATGGAAAGCTCTCAAAGTTCCAGTTCTAGTTACGTGAGGTCCACATCTTGGGGCACGTCATTTCTGAGGAGGGAGTTGTTGTGGATCCCGTGAAGATCGAGGCAGTGCTGGCTTGGGAGCTACCCAGGAGCGTGACGGAGGTGCGGAGTTTCTTGGGTCTAGCCGGATACTATCAGAGATTTGTGCCAGACTTCTCCAGAGTTGTGGCGCCACTCTCATTTTTGACGAAGAAGGGGAAACCCTTTGTGTGGTTGGACAGATGTCAGTAGAGCGTTCAGGAGCTGAGACAGAGATTGACCAGTGCACCTATCTTGAGGTTGCCTGAGGAGGGAGTTGGATACGTAGTCTACTGCGATGCCTCAGGAACCGGAATCGGATGTGTCCTGATGCAGGAGCGGGCCTTGATTTCCTATGGATCACGTCAGTTGAGGCTGCATGAGCAGAACTACGCTAACCATGACTTGGAGTTAGCAGCAGTGGTCTTCTCTCTGAAGACATGGCGACACTATCTGATGGGCGAGCCCTTTATAGTCCTTTCTGACCACCAGAGTCTCAGGTACATCTTCTCGCAGAAGGACCAGAACCTGAGACAATGGCTATGGATCGAGTTCCTCCAGGACGATGACATTGAGATAGTCTATACTACTGGGAAGGGGAACGTGGTAGTCGATGCCCTCAGCAGGAGGACATGCATCCAGCTACTTGAGGAGGTGACAGAGTAGCTATCCGCTTTGCAGATATCCTTCATGGATAGGGATGGAGAAGCCTTCCTTCAATCTCTCATAGTCACTCCTCCACTACTGCAACGGGTCAGAGAGGCAGAGCGTGAGGATGCTGATTGTGAGACGCGGCGTGCACAGATATCCTCTGGACAGGCACCTGATGGCTTCTCCTTTGGAGCAGAGCACGACAACCTTTTCAGAGGACGTACCTTGGTACCAGTTGCTTTACGAGAGGAGGTGCTGAGAGAGTTTCACACTTCTCCTTTGCCGGTACATCCTGGAGTGGCGAAGATGTTTCAGGATCTTAGACGACAGCACTGGTGGCCGGGCATGAAGAAGGTTGTGGCAGAGTTCGTTTCACGGTGCCTCACCTGCCAGCAGTTGAAGGCAGAGCATCAAGTACCAGCAGGCTTGGTACATCCCTTGGAGGTCCTGGAGTGGAAGTGGGACGGGATATCTATGGACTTCGTGACTGGACTTCCACGCACTTCCAGAGGTCACGACTCCATTTGGGTGATTGTTGACCGACTCACTAAGTCGGCACACTTCATACCCATCAGAGAGAAGGGCTCAGTGGAGAGCATGGGGCATCTCTACATTCAAGAGATTGTACGGCTTCACGGTGTGCCATCGACTATCGTCTCCGATCGGGATGCTCGTTTTACTTCCCGGCTTTGGAAGGGGTTGCAGGAGGCGTTTGGGACGCGGCTACATCTGAGCACCGCCTTTCACCCTCAGACGTATGGTCAGACGGAGAGGACCATTCAGACTCTCGAGGAGATGCTCCGCGCATGTGTCCTCGACTTTGGTCGCAGTTGGGAGGACCACTTACCCTTGGTAGAGTTCGCGTACAACAACAACTACCACTCCACCATCGGGATGGAACCATACGAGGCGTTGTACGACAGACCTTGCATATCTCCTTTGTACTGGACAGACCCTGGGGAGTCAGCACTTTTGGGACCAGAGATGGTCCGAGCCACGACATAGAAGGTCCAGGTCATCCAGAAGCGGATGAGGACAGCTCAGAGCCGGAAGAAGTCATATGTTGAAAGGAGGCGTATGCCACTAGAGTTCGAGGATGGCGACCACGTCTTCTTGCGTGTCTCACCTAGATGTGGTCTGCGGAGATTTGGCCGAGGCGGCAAGTTATCTCCACGCTTCATTGGACCATTCCAGGTCCTCAGCAGGATTGGTGAGGTGTCTTATCGCCTGGCTCTACCACCTCAGTTGCACCGAGTGCACGACGTCTTCCATTTATCTCAGCTGAGGAGATACGTGCATGACCCGACGCACATCATTGACTACGGGGAGCTAGACGTGGATGATGGGGAGACTTTTGCGGAGGTCCCGGTGGAGATAGAGGATCGACAGGAGTGGGTCTTACTTGGGCGATCGATTCCTCTTGTGCGCATCATATGGCAGAACGGGAACCTCCAGGAGAGCACATCGGAGCGGGAGGCTCAGATGCGTGCTCAGTACCCACATTTGTTTCCCTAGTTTTTTATGTATCTTTACGGGGACGTAAATCCCTGAGGTGGGAGTAATGTAAAGACCCGTAAATTTCAAGGAAATTTTTTTCTTAATTTTCTTTGTAATATTACAAGAACGCAGTTTCTGACGGCACCTGATTCTGAGGCCCGGTGTGCCCGGAATTATTTTCCAAAGTTTGGCTCGGGTACGTTCAGTGAACGGACGAGCGGGTTTTTCTAACTTTTGAACCGGTGCCCGGAATCGAATTCTGAGGGCACCGATGAAATCGCAGCACCGATATTTGCTTAGAAACGCCTCTTCCGGAGTTGCGTTTTCTCGGGTGTGGTTTTTAATTTTTTGGGCTGAAAGTTTAAAAATAAAATAATTTGTTCGACAACTTTATTTTATTTCACTTAAGCCACTTGAATCCACTTGAAAGACACTTAAACTGAGTTAAAACGGATAGGGTGCTATCCAGAAATATCCTACCCCCTTGGTAGGATATTTTTGAGGTGGGCCCGCACGAGCCCCGCTGTTTCTTTCCGCTAAGTAACGCACCCGTGAAAACCCGTCATTATGAAAGTCAACTGACGCGTTTTCTTAAATCCTTAACGCACCATTTAATTGGGCGGTTTATTTCATGAATTAAATGGGCGGTTTCTTTCGTTGAATTAATTCAACGAATTGATGGGTCGTTACTTACCTTTTTCGTTTGTTGGCGTAACAATAAAATAAGACCAACAAGTCTTTTTGGAGGATTACTCGTTGAGAGGTTTTGTCAGAGATCTTGAGCCTTCATCCTCCTTCGCGAAGAACACGAAGAACGCGAAGAAATACGGCCTCCGACTATGAACGCCGAACCCGCGGAAGTCGACGACGCGACGTCGTGTTCCGCAACACCGACGTTCCCTTCCAGCAACGTTCTTCTGCGACGTCTCTTCCTCTGCAAAGAAATCTTCGATCAGCTGTTTGAGGTAAGAGACTTTGGGATTCTCTTAAATCTCCCTTGTGTTTTTTTAACAAAACACGGATTTAATTTTATATAATTAAATTAAATCTGTTGTTTCTTGGTCCGTTGAGTTCGCCGACTCAATGCCGGATTCCGCAGCGATGTGACGCCCTTCCGCGATGATGCGACGATCCCCTCCTTCCGCGACGAACAAATCCACGAAGAATGTGCGTACGACGACGACTACGAGGTATGGGTTGTTGTGAATAATTTCTTTTTCCCGTGATCGTTTCTTTTAAAACTGAAGAATCGGACAATAAGAAAAATTTTAATCCATTAAAATTGTTGATTCATGTGTTGAATATATTTCTCCCGTTGTTTATCTCTAACTCGGAGGGTGCGGGCCAAACGAACACGGCCCGACAACTTTTCGTCGTTCTTCGTTGTTGTGCGGATTTGACGGGCGACTACGGAACGTACCGCAACGGAAGTTTGATGGTTCCGTAGTGAAGAACGAGTCCTGGGAGGAACAGCGGCGCAGACGGGAATAGAATCAGACCACCAGAGTGACTTCGGTGGCCCGCGGAAGCCGGCGGCGGCACCTCGGCGCGCCGCCGGAAGAACCATCGCAGCTTCGGCCGGAGGCGGCGGCGCCCGCTGACCCGCGGCCGTGCGGGTCCGGCGCGCGCGGGACGCGGCGGAAGCCACGTCCGGCTATCCAGGGTGACACCCCGCGGGTGCCGCGGGGTTGTCACGCAGGGGCGGCGGCTTCCCCCCGCGTCGCTATGGTTGTCCAGGGCGACACCCCGCGGGTGCCGCGGGGGTGTCCCGCGGGGGCGGAGGCTCCCCCCCTGCGTCGCTCGGCCGCGTGGCCGAGGTGGTCCGGGCCGGCCGAGCCAGGCCGGTCCGACCGGCCAGGCCGGACCGGGCGACCCAGTTCGGCCGACCCAGGGGGGGTCGGGCCGGGTCGGCCCGGGCCCGGACCCCCCGTCTTCGGACCATTTCGGTGAAATGCTCGTAACATGAGCTACGGGCCTCCAAACGACGCACCGTCAGCGGCAACGCTATTCTTGGATTGAGACGGTGGTTTTGGTATATCACACTCATGGTTTCGGAATACTTTGAGGTCGGCCGGGTTGGTTCGTACACGAAACCAACCAGGCCCTCGGAGCGGAAACGCTCATATCATGAGCTACGGATGTCCGATCGACATGCTGTCAACTTCGTTGAATTCCTATAAGTGAGATAGATCTTTTGGCATACTCCGCATGAGGTTTGGACGCAGGTGGAGTATGGTCGGGTTGGTTTTGCCTTAAAAACCAAGCGGGCCCCTAGAACGAAAAAGCCAATAACTCTCAGACCGGGCGTCTGATTGACGCTCCGTCTGCGACGTTGAGTTCCTGTTGACGATACGGAACTTTTGGATACATCAACTTCGGACTTTGTGACAGTTGATGTATCGGCCTCTCGGCTCGTGGAGCGGACCCTCCCGAACGAGCTTGCTATGTGCGGGAACCCTAGTGCTGGTTACGACTGCTACTTCGACAGCGACGACCGTACAGAGATCCTCAGTGGACTACAGTGACGACCGTGCAGAGATCCTCAGTGGACTGCGGTGACGACTGTGCAGAGATCCTCAGTGGACTGCGACGACTACTGCACTCAGCGATCCTACGTGGATCAGTGCTACAGGTCCTGTGTGGGACCGATCCTGTGTGGGTCCGATCCTGTGTGGGTCAGCGCTCAGCGGTTCTGTGTGAGCCAGCGCCTACAGATCCTGCGTGGGCCCGATCCTGTGTTGGTCTTTGCGGGGGTCAGTACCTATCGATCCTTTGTGGGTCCGACGACTTAGATGGATCAGTGATCATCTTTATCGTCATCCGAAGAAGTATAACTGTATGAGCTGAATCTTGAGTTACTCTCCTTTGTGGATTGTGTTGAGCTATCCTGTGTCGATTTACTGTTTACTCTCCTTTGTGGATTGTGTTGAGCTATCCTGTGTGGATTTACTGTTTTCTCTCCTTTGTGGATTGTGTTGTGCTATCCTGTGTGGGTATACGTTTTTCTTACTGTGTGGACTGGGTTGTGCTTGGGCTCGGACGTTGGAGCCGAACGAGAATTGATGACTTAGGTATATGTATGGGCATATACCTAAGCAGTGTCGGTTGTTACTTCATGATTATATCTTTCCATTGTGGATTATCCTTAGTGGATTTCGGGATACCTTCGGGGGTCTCGGGGTCCCTACTGAGTACCTTATACTCACCCCTGCACGGGCTATGCCCACACTACGTTGTGTTGGTTACAGACGAAGGACAGCGCTGATCGTGGTGGAGGCGTGCGGAGCAGGAGAGTACCTGGAGGTGGACCACTGGGCGGGACTTACTCGGAGCGGTCAGGTGGACCCGAGGAGCAGTGGAGGCTATCTGTACCCACCCTTCAGGTGGGACTTCCAGAGGACGGATCGACACTGCGACTTTTCTTTTCAGTTACTGTTTTCCCCTTTCAGTTTTACTTTACAGTTGGGCTTGTATTTCCGACCCCTTTTACTCTCAGCACAGTTTTTACAGTTTTTTACATAGTGTTTACTTTTCTGCTTGCTTACTCTGTGGTTCTTGTTTACTTTTCAAAGGCAATGCCTTCCCCTTTTTTCGGGATTTACGCCTTGGTGCTAGTCGCCAGCCCCTGGCCTATGGAAGGCGGGCTTGGGGTAGTCACAGCACAGGCCCCGAGGATGGGTCGTGACAATAATTATGTACAATTGTTTAGAAACACTCAGTGTGTATATTCTAGATACACTTCATGTAACATTATAACCCCTAATATGATTCACATGACCATGGATTCATTATGTAAATATTAAAAGGAAATTATTGGAGTACATATCAAGTGATATTCAAGTTACACAGCCACTAGTCTCGTAGGTGTAGTAATAAGATACCTGACACGTCTATAACTAAAGGACTACACATCATGTATAGAAGTTACATGACATGTACTTAGGGTTGTCGTGTGCTTGGTTGGCCTATTCTCCACATGGTGTGTTATTAAATTCCCGACAGGTAATCAATTTAAAAGGTTCAAATTAATCATGAATTAATTCAAGGTGGAATAAGGAATTGTAAACTTCTTGAACCTCTAGGAAACGCAGTGTGTAATCTTTTGTTTTCTATCTAGACTCCTTGGCACAGTCAGATGCGGTATTTGAATATATTTCATTCATAAGAATAATTAATTTGATTATATTTCTTTAAATAATAGAATTTTCATAGATCTCTCCATTTAGATTAAAGAATGATTTAACTATAATTTAAAACAAACAATATATGAAAAAATAAATCAAATGATAATTAAAGAATTATAAATAATTCTGTGATTGCTCTGATACCACTTGACGGTTATAGGAATAGTAGAAGCAGCGTATGAGTCATACACAACTCATCATCTATAGTAATCAGTGCTTAATATGAGATTTAAGGAATGATATATATTGTAATAAATAATATAGAATAAAAAATATAGACAATAAAAAACTCTATAACCAAAGCGTTGGATCATTGCAATTCATTTATAATTAATTTTACTAATTTAATAATTAACATATGAAGAATTATTTCTTAATTGTTGGATTGGAGAATTTTTATACATCGTATCATCGTTTCTTTTAAGGAATCAAGTATAGATTCCAAAAAGAAGTGATCTACATTTTTTCAATCAAACTCCCAATATCCTTGTAGGAATCTCCCAGTGTTATAATGAAAGATCATTATACTTTTGTTGTTCTCTTTGGATCACCCCAATAATCACTTAAAGGTGGGGTTCTTATTGATATCACTATACTTGAGAGTGGTGGTGGAGGGGGATCTCTCTCCATTCATATGTTCTTTCTTAGAGAGGGATCTATCTAGGTATTTTAGAGTATTCTCTTCAAATCCCATTATGCACAAAAAATTACTTTTCACTATTACTAATATTATATAATTAGGTTTATATACCAATAGGGTTATAAGATTATAATTGTACATACACCCGTATTATTTTGGTAATCCTTTCATAACTCCATGTAAATTATAGAAATAGCAATAATAATATAATTGGTTTAAAAGTGTTAATTTCCTGAATTGTATTAAATATTATTTATTGAAATAATATACAATATACATAATTTCTCAGTGGACCATTTAACATTTTCTCCATTAATCGAAAATATTTATCCGAACATAATTAATAACTTTTTTATTTTATAAATAAATATAATTTCATTATTATCTAATAATAATTAAATATTATACTCACTCAATAATAAAATAAATATTTTTCAAATAATATTCTCATATAATGTTATCTCAAATAACTGGTGACAGAATATATATGATCAAAAAATTAATAATTAGTACACCTCATTCGAGAATAATATTTATTCAACTTGTTAAATAATAAATAATATTATTATTTTAGTAAGTTTCTAGATACACATTGTGTGTGAACCTTTAGGCCTCTTTCTCAGTGTCCTTAATCATAACATCCCAAAGTCCGTGTTTATGATCTAGAAACAATCTATGGATCCCATAGAGAAAGAATTTAATTATGTAATGGCATAATACCTCATAAAGATTGTTAAAACATAATATAATCCCTTTATAATGATATCTCTAACCAAGAATATTACATACTTATGTCAATAACCTATATTATTGATGACTCTTTCTTTTCCTTTCTAGAAATAAAACATTCTTATATAAAAATGTGGCCATGGAATTATTTTGGTTATATCATTTCCATAAATGGTCCTCAGATATCAACATCCATTAAATAATATAAGTGATAAATATATTATCACATTATTCATTAATGAAATATTAATCAAGACAAACCCAATATATCCTACCTCACTATGAGCATTTGTTGCATAATTTTCATTAATACACCAATGTATGCTACTAATAATACTCGTTAATATTAATCTTAAAGTCCAAGGATCAATACAAATATCCAAATATTGTAACATCAAATGAATCATATAAATATTTATTTTCTGCTGGAGGGTCATGTTATCATAATATCCTACAGTGGATATGGCCACATGCATACAACATGATAATATGCCTCAATGATATATAAGTCACCACCCCTAATAGAATGTATCATTTGTATCCATGAAATAATTTATTCATAGTATAGAATATATATTGAATAATATTTTCATAACACTTCTATGTTCTCATCATAACAGGAAACCACTGTGAACTTTTTTGCGAAAACTACTCATTCGAAATTATCACTTACTATGTCACACAGTAGAAAAATCGTGATGTGATAAAAAGTTTATTAATATTAAAAATAATGAATTAAATTTTTCATAAATTACATATAAATTGGTTCTAAGGAAACAACTCCAACACCATCCACATTATATAATGATATATTAGATAATACAATGATATCCTTTATACTCTCTAAAGAAAAATCCTAAAAAGATTCACCATGATAAATTTCATTATTAAAATTTTTATTATCATCTAGTATAATTTCATTAGTTGGTAATAAACCTATAGAGACAAGGGGGTCATATTAAACCTTGGGGGTTCTGACTATATCAGTCTCACTAACAAACATCAACATAAAGTGTAACACATTTTTCTTCTCTAGCCACAACTTTTATTGATTGTTCCTCTAATTTAGAATTATCCTCCACCATGTCTTCAAGAGATGAATAAAATAATAAATTATATGTCCTTAATCTATGATAAAATAAATTCCTTGCTCTAGATAAGTTCTTCATTGGGATGAGAGTATGATAAAACATTTCACCATCCACAACCCAATTCATCAACAATTGATTCTGATCGACTATTATTATTCGTAAAGATTCTACGATTATATAAAAAACACCACAATGAGTGAATTTTTCATCTCTGTTGTAAAAAAATATCTCATTCCTTTAACAAAAATAACATCATTTTGGAATAAAAAAGTGAATTAGACATATAAATAATCTTGTATAATTTGACCATATACACCATCAGATATCTACATTGGTTTATCGTCTCCCATTTAGTCATAATATATAAAAAATTATAATTCTTAATGTCTTAATACAGTAAATTATTCCTTCCTGGTATATAACATATGTTGGATGAATTAAAAGATAAACCAAAATTCTATATTAAGAACTAGTGATGCCACCCTCATTAAGTAAAATCTCATTGAATCTATTGATTGAAATCTCTAAAAACCAAACATTCATGATAAATGTGATAATAAAATTTATAGTCCTAATATATTCCATTGCGAGTATCTCCTTAGTACATATCCAATTTCCATGAAGAGAAAACTTGCTACTTTCCATCTACTAAACTATTAATTAAATCATTATTATCCCCAATCTCAAAATCAAGATTTAGTTAAAATCATGATCCAATATTTGATATAATGGTTACTTATTCACTTAGAATAAAAAAATACCTTTGTATTCGATAGATTTCTAGACACGATAATTACTTTAATTAAACCTAGAATAAACTATTTCTTTCTTGGAAACTAAAATTCATGAGGAAAAAATGGATTTCATGGCCCGACAGATTTAAAGAACATAAGTTTTTATTTCTTTCAAGGACACAACTCATCCATAGAACCACAATCACACTTCATCCTCATAATTATTGCATAGGTTCAGGGATCTAATATTTAAGGTCAAATATTAGGATTTGACAGAGAATGAAATAAGTTGTTTAAATGGGTTTGTAGGATTGATAATTCAATTCAAAATATTCTTATGGGTTTTTATAATTTATGGAATTGAACTAATTTTAAATATATAAAGATTTTCAATTTTTGTAAATTAATTAATTTAAGAGTAAAAAATAAAAAAATATCAATGATTTTTTAGAGACACAAATTAGTGTTAACAGTAGTATTATCATCGAGTAACAACATCTGATTATTGAATATTGGGTAGCATTTAATGGCAACAGCCAATGGTATTACCCGATGGTATTACATGGAATGGTCATACCCACTTGTAGAATTCCATTTTTATCAATTTGGTGGTATAAGGATAACAAGAGTAGACAATGATAGAAAACCAATTGTAATAATCTAATGATGCAAATCCAATTGTAGTACACGCACTAGAAATAAACTAACGGTAGCATATGGGTCATGATTAATGGTAACTGTTTCAAGGGAATTAAGGAAATAAAAGTATTAAGTGTTATTACTTATTCCAATCTCATGTACAATATAACTTATAAACTCAATATTTAAATTCTTTGAAAAAATATCAGCAATATGATTTTCAGTGCCAATGAACTCAAGAGTTATAACATCAATTTGTAATTTTTCCTCCAAAAGTGATATCTTTTCTCAATTTTATTTCATCTAGAATGTGATACCATATTATTAGAAATTTTAGTGGCCTGTATATAGTCACATTTTATAGGGACATGTATAAAATGGCATCCTTAGTATAATAATGTGTGTTTTATCTATAGAGTACATGAACAACAATAGCCTACGTCAATATACGCATATTCAGCTGTGTATAATGTAACATAATTATACTTTTTGACAACACAATGAAACTATAGGCTTTCAAATAAATTGAAAAGTTCTAAAATTCATTATTTCTAACTTATAAACAAAAAAAATTACATATGAATAATTAACAAAGTAAAAGGATTTCTCTCTAGAGAAAAATAATCCAAAATAAGTTGTATGATTGTGGTATTTAATAAAAATTTATAAAATATTCAATTGAGAATATATGTGATATTCTTGATAATAATAAAATATTCACACACTAAACATAAAATTATTCTATAAAGTCATTAATTAAATTAATTACCCTATCATACATATGTAAATGGATTGGTCAATTGGTTTTCTATTTTGGTTAAGATTCAATTTATAGGTGGTACTTGTTGGAATATTAATTCATTTTGAGGTATCCATTCGAAAATTTTCATGAGATCCTTTTTATATTTACATATACTTGAAATGGTTCATTACTTTTTTTGGAAAATATAAAAACCATAGATGAGTTGTTACTCACCAATTAAAACAATTTCAAATTCATTTTGAATTATTTTTAAAAAATCCATGCATAATTATTTATTTTTATGATTCAAAAATAATATCAATTACATATATTTGGATAAAAAAATATATATTTGTAAATAATTTATATAAATATAGTTATACCCACTAACCATTTAAAATGATATTTAGAAATCAATAATAATCTAAGCTTATTATATGAAGCTCTAGGAGATTGCTTTCAACCATAATTTTTTTGTTAATATGAAAACATGATGTGTTAAATGAAGATATCAAAATATAGGTGGGATTTCAACAAAAACATACTAAAAATATAAGAATTTATAAAATTACTATTGAATTCTATTTGATATAGTTTTAAATTCAAATATTGTACAAAATCAAGCAATATTAATTTAGCTTCAAGTGTCGATACAGGAGAAAAATGTTTCTCATAGTAAATAACTTTCTCTTGACTATATTCTTTTGTAACCAGTCTGTCATTATTTATTACTATGGTGAAACACTCTTCAACCCAATTCCCGAACACCAATTTAGTGCTAGAATCTAGGTAGCCTATAGTTCCTTACTATAGTTTATTGAAATTTTTTCTTGAAAACTAATTGAACCATTTTTTCATAGACATTATCCAAAAATCATCATTGAAAGATTAATTGACATTTTTAGGTTTTTTATGAAACAAGATGGTTTGATTTTAAACATGAATTCTATGAGAATATCTAGTATGAGTAACACAATTTATATCTCCAACAATAGAATCTAAAGGACATTTTATATGAGTTATAATTGCTTTAGGGATAGAAGTAGTTGATAATTTATTTTATTATTTGAGGTTTGGTTCGAACACTTCTTTTGGACTCAAAGATTCATATAAATTAGTAATATATCTTAATTAAGGAATATTTAATATACATGGGAATGATTATTATATAGTAATATAACTTAATTAAGGAATATTTAATATTTATTATTAAAATTTAACCATTAGTTTAAAAAAAATAAAAAATGAAAATTACTTTTTTTTAAACATTTATTTTAATTAAGGGAAAAATATATGAAAACTATTGTTTGGATTTGTAAGATAATATATTTTATAAATATTTGAAAATTTAATATGTTTTCATTTTATAAAATTTATAAATTATAAATATATATAATTATTTTAATACAAAAAAACACACTTTTATATATGTGTTTAAAGAAAATAATTTACACACACACACACAAATATATATAATTAAAAATTTGGGATTTTAGTTATATAAAAAAATGAATATATATATATATATATAATACATGACTGATTAAAAAAATGGTGATTTGAAAAATGTCAAAAAAAAAAATAAAACCCTAAAGGATTTTTAAAAAAATAATGTTAAATGTTTTGGTTAGATAATATAATTATATAGTAATATATTATGATAACATGAAAAAATAATAATATTATAACATATTTTAATTGTGTATAAAATGTGTAATATAAAAGGAAAAAGACAAAATTAACTCAACAAAGTCATAAAGAAAAATCCTTAATGGAGATAATTTAAAAAAACAAAATTCATTATCATTTTAAAAAACCTGATTTTTTAATATGTTAAAACAAAAAATACCACATCAATTTTTTAGAAAAAAGTCCCCAAAACATTTAAAAAATAATAATAATAAAACAAATTGATAGAAATAATAATATAAACATGACTTCTTGGTGGCATGTCAACACAAAAAGTAGAAATGTTGTTAATAATAGAAATTATAAAATTTAAATCCAATTTGAAAAAATTGAAAAATGGGATGATTGGTTAAAAAGTAAAATAGAAATAATTATTATATAAAAAATGTATAATAAGATTGTGTTTTTATTTCTTATTTTGTTTAGAAATAAATTTATATTAATCAACTTCTCATGGAATCTTTAGGAATATACCATTTATTTCTTTTATAAATTTGGAAGAACTCCTATTCTATGGTTATAAGACACTACCGAAACCATTCCTTTGGTCTAGATTTATAAGGAAACATGAGATTTCCTTTCCCCCTTCGGTTACCACTCTTATGTAAGGAAATTATTAAATTCAATTATAACTTGTAAGGGTGTATTTTAGTTATTTTACAAAGATTTATATATATTTGGGTATATATATTCATATGAAAACATATATATAACTTATTATTTTCAATATATATATCTATATATATGTAAGTTATGGGTTTTTATCCAAACATTATTTCTAAAACATAAGTATGTGTGGTTTAATTTTAGTTTTCAAAATTTTTATTTTTTACAAAGGTGACATATATATATATATGATATATATATATGTGTGTCTGTGTGTACATGAATATATAGATATATATATCAAACAGTTAAGATATATGTATATATATAAAGGGTTCCTTTTTAAAAAACCTAATTCTTAAACTCTACGGTTTTAAGGGATATATGTTCTAAATGTTCTAAAACCACTAACACATTTATATATATGTACACATATATATAAAAATACACACACACACACATAGAAATATAGATACATATATATTCACATAAATGTAAACAAGTTTAAGTATAGATAATCTTCATTATTTATTTTTAAACGACTTAAGAAATGGCACATCAACCATCCAAATAATGTTTAAGAGTTTATGTAAGTTATGTTGGTTTATGAAATACATGTGTTCCTTGAAAATTATTATAATTTTATGTGAAATTATGAATTGAGAAATTATTTTATGTTAAAACTTGCATATACCCCCCCAATAATGTAATTCATGGATAGGTATGGCCATAATCTAGCTCATATGTGACATTCCAAGCATTATGATATCATGCACACACTTATATCATTTTTCATACAATTATTTTTTTGAAATAGTATAAGTAATTTCAAGCATGATATTCTCCCAAAAATGATTTTATAAATTTTTTAGAAAATTTTCATGACATGGGAATAATTATTTTCTATTGAAGGAAATTGTTCTATGTAAGTACTTTAGAAATGTTTTGGGTAATAGATGGGAAATTACATGGAAAAATATATTAAAAAATTGGTATTTGTGAGTTATATGACATTATGGGGGTGAGAACATAAGTCTTAGTTATGACTAGTGGCCTCACGTCATGGATTTTAAAATGGTCTGCCTAGTATCATGAATGACCCACCAGAAAATAATTATTTTTGAACAAGAAATCCCAACGATTTTTCAATTATAATTATTTTGTGAAATATTATTTTTATGAATATATTCAAGAATTTTGAAAATATTTTTTAATATATGTATAGTTATTTTCAATATTTGTTTAAAATATTTTATTTTTTGTTTTAAAACCCCTTTACTGGGTATAATTAATAATCACCCAATGTTTTATAATCCCTTTTAATTGTTTAGAATTCATGCTATAATGTAATTTTTTGTGTTGATAAAACACACTGAAGAATCATTTATTTTTTTAATTTGAGTTTGTACATTTTTTTGAAATGTTAGTCATCTATCAAATTTTCAATAACCTAGACCATTAAAAGATATTGAATTTTAATTCAACTATGCTGTATTTTTCTTATAAGACAACACAAAATTTATAATGTGTTGAGGCTAGTGGCTCGGGAATAGGGAATTATTATTTCTATCAGACAAATAGACCCAATAACAATGGAAAATTAGAACAAAACAATAATTTAAGTATGCTACATTTGGAAAATTATATTTCCTTTGTGTGAGGTCGAATTGTTAGAACCCAATTCAGTTAATGGGTTATTAATATAACACCTAAAGAAAATTCAAATAGTAATATATCTTAATTAACAATTTATTTAATATTTATTAATAAAAACTTATCTATAGTTTGAAATAAATAAAATATGACAATTACATGTTTTTTAAAAAAATTCTTATAATTAATCAGAAAACATTTTTATATGAAAAATATTATTATTATTTATAATATAATATATTTTATATATTTACTAAAATATATTATGTTTCCATTTTATGAAATTTATAAATTATAAGTATATATTATTATTTTAATACAAAAAATATAAATTTATATATGCATTAGAGGAACAAATTTATATATGTGTATACAAAAAATTTACATGTTTTGATTTATTTATATAAAATAAAAATGAATATATATATATAAGATACACGATTGGATAAATAAAAAGAGATTTTATGATGCTCAAAAAATATAAAACCCTATAGTTTTAAAAGAAGTTAAATGTATTTGTTAAATAAAATAAATATATAATAATATATAATAATAACTTGAATTTTTTTATAAAATAATAAATTGTTATAATAGTGTAAAAAACGTGTAAAATAAAAGGAAAAAAAGTCAAAAGTTAATCAGAAAAGTAAAAAAGGGAAAATGTGAATGGAGAAAAAGTAAAAAAAATTAATTTCATTGTCATTATTTTTACAATTAAAACCGTGATTTTTTAATATGTTAAAAAAATGCCACATAAATTTTTGAGAAAGTGATTCCTGGTACTCTTAAAAAAAATAAAACAAATTGAAATAAAATTGTAAACATGTTTTCGTGGTGGCATGTCGGCACAAAAAAGGAAATGTTAGAAAAAATATAAATAATAAAATAAATTCCTACTTGAAAAAAGTGGAAAAATTGGGTGATTGGTTAAAAATGAAAATGAAAATAACTATAATATAAATAATGGTATACCTAGATTGTGTATTTATTTCTTGTGTTTTTAACATAAAATTATATAACTCAAATTCTCACAGAAGCTTTATGAAACTACCACTTTTTTCCTATATAAATTTGGAAGAACTCCTCCTATATGTTTAGAAGATTCTTCCAAAATCATTCCTTTGGTATAGATTCTTAAGTGATAAGAATACTTACTTTTCCCTTTTGGTTCTCACAATGATGTAAAGGAATTATTATTTTCAATTATATCTTGTAAGGGTGTATTTTAGTTGTTTTAGAAAGATTTATATATATGTGTGTAAATTTATTAATATACACACATATATATAACTTATTATTTTCAATATATATATATATAAGTTAAGGGTTTTTATAGAAACATTATTTATAAAACATAAGAATGTGTGGGCTCATTTTAGTATTAAAATTGTTATTGTTTTAAAAAGGATATATATGAGTGTGTGTGTGTCTGTGTGTTTGTAAACATTCAAATATACATATATATATCAAATTTTTTTGACATATGTATTTATATAAATGGGTTCTTGTTTTAAAAACCTAATTTTTAAAATCTACAGTTGTAAGGGATTTATGTTTTGAATGTTTTCAAACCACATTCAAATTTATGTACATATACAAATACACACACACACATACACATATATATACACACATAAACATAAGCATTTTTATGTATATTTAATCTTATTTATTTATTTTCAAACAGAAATAAATGGTATTTCAACTATCCAATTAATGTTTTAGAGTATATTTTAGTTATGTTTTTAAAAAAATACATGTGTTCCTTGATAAATCTTACCATTTTATTTGAAATTATGAATCAATCTATTATTTTATGTAAAACATGCATATTCATCAACTATAATGTCATGCATGGATTGGTATGGCCATTATCTGTCTGATATGTGACATTATAAGCATTATGAGATCACGAAAATACTTATTTCATTTTTCATACAATTATGGTTTTCAAATAGTAGTAATTATTTAAAGAATGAGATTCTCTCTTAAATGATTTTTGCAATTTTTGTGAAAATATTGATGACATGGGAATGATTTTTTATCATTGAATAAAATTATATTATTTAATTACATTAGAAATGTTTTTGGTAATAAATGAAAAAATCAAGTCCATGGAAGAACCTTTTGTTCATTTTATTTCATATTGTATTGTTTTTTGAAAGGTAATTCACGTATATATTTCTACAGAACCTAGACTGATGTAAGATCAAAATATGTTATTTAAATTTTGTGTATTTATTATTTTTATTTTTTTAAAAACACCACATTTTATAATGTGTTGTATCCGGTGGCTAGGTCATAAGAAGTTATAATATACCCATTATCATAAACCTAAATCTGGATAGTCAGGAAATTAGAATGGTTTTAGGTGGACTTTAAAAATAAATTTTATGATTTACATAGTTCCTTGATATATAGAATGGACTCCCAAATTCTAAAAACGTAAATCGGATTTCCTCAATATTTTCCTCTTAGTTACACCATATCTCTATTTTCCAATCAACCCCTGATGTGATCTATGTTATCTAAACCAAAAATTTCATGTTATAATTCATCGTTAATTTAAATCACCCCAAATTTGGTTGGTTAAGAACATTGAACTATTGATCAATTTTAATATAAGTGGTGGAAGGCTCTACCAACTTAATATATACAATTGATTTCTTTTATATTATGAATAAATTAACTATTAATATCTTTAAAAAATTCCTATTAACATTAAATTTATTTAATTATTCCATTAACATTTTATTAAATAATGTTTATGTAGAAGAAATTTTTTTTTATTTTATCTTACATGCTTGTTAATTAATTAATTCATGTGATCACGAAAAAACATTTATACTGATATAACCATGAAACTTGGAAGATATAAAATAAAAAATTTCCATTATCATGATCTTGTAGTAATGGTCATTTTATCAAGAGGATGAAAAATAAAATTTCAACCTAATGAAAAAAAAATCTTTAACCATTTTATGGTTTTTGTTGTAGCTTTAAACTTATAAAACTATGTATCTATCCTAGATTTGTTTCTCTTTGAATCCAAACTTGAACTGTTTCCCAGTATCATGGGATCTCTATCCCTTATACATACTTTTACTCACCCAAAGGTGAGAGGAACCAAAGTATTAGTTAATGTGTTTACATAAAGGAATCCATGGGAACACATGACATTATATAAGGAGAGGAGGGATGTTACATAGGTCAAAAATTTAATTAAATAATAATTTAAAATAAAAAAATCCTAAAAAAGGTCTGGTCTATGCTCAAGATCATCCACAAACATTCAATTTATTATGCAACAAATAAAATTATCATTCAATTTTGATCATTCTAATTTATGATAAGTCTCTCTCAAATCAATTAATTATATTCATTAATTAAAAAATTCTTTTACCTAATTATCATCATAATTTTATTCAGATTCTCATTCATAATTTTTCTAAACAAATTAAATAAATTTATTAAAAATTAACCATATATATAAATGTACCATGGATGTAACATGTTGGGTAGATGTAAAAACCTACCATCATGTATTATATTCGTTTACTATTTACTCCAATTAAATATAATATGCATGACTTATCATGTAATTTTATGACATATAATATCAAATTAATGACCGCGTGGGCCAACATGGAATTTATATAATGTGTAATATTTTAATTCGCATAAAGTAATAAATTTATTATGAGTTATAAATGATATATAGCTCCATACACTACGTAAAAAATTATTTTAAATAGTTCCTATATATAAACCTGATCACACGACATTTACTATCAACATAATGACTACACGAAAAACATGTTGTTGTGTCTTAATTGGTATAATAAAGTGATTATTAATTATGGGCAATTTGTTAGAAACACTCATTGTATACATTTTAGCTACACTTCATGTAATGTTATCACCAATAATATGTAACACAGGACCATGTATTTATTATGTAAACATTCAATAGAAATTATTGGAGTAAATATCAAGTGATATTCATGTTACATGGCCACTAGTCTTGTAGGTGTAGTAATAAGATACAGGACACGTATATAACTAAAGGACTACACATCATGTACATAAGTTACATGACATGTACCCAGGGTAGGTGTGTGCTTGGATTGCCTATTCTCTACATGGTGTGTTATTATATTTCCTACAAGTAATAAATTTACAAGGTTCAAATTAATTGTGAATTAATTCAAGGTGGAATAAGGAAGTGTAAACCTCTTGATCCTCCCGGAAACGCGGTGTGTAATCTTGTGTTTTATATCTAGACTCTTTAGCACAATCAGATGAGGTATTTGAATATATTTCTTTCATAAAATTTGTTTATTTGATTATATTTCTTAGAATAAGATAAAATATTTAGATCTCTCTATTTGGATTAAAGAATGATTTAACTTGAATAGAAAACTAACAACATATGAGTAAATTAATCCAATGATAATTAAATAATTATAAATAATTTTTTGATCGGTCTGATACCACTTGATGGTTATAGGAACAGTAGAAGCATCATATGAGGCATACCCAGCTCATCATCTATAGTAATCGATGATTAATATGGGATTTATAGGATTATATATATCCTAATAAACAATATATAATAAAAGATATAGATAATAAAAAACTCTAGAACCAAATCATTGGATCACCACACTCCATTTACAATTAATTGTAGTAATTTAATAATTAACTTATGAAGAATTATTTCGTGATTTATGGATTGGAAACATTTTATACGTCGTATCATCATTTATTTTTAGCAATCAAGTATAAATTCCCTAAAGGAGTGATCTACAAGTGTTCAATCAACCTTCCAACATCTTTGTATGAATCTCCAGTTGGTATAATGATAAATCATTATACTTTTTTGGTTTTCTTTAGATCACCCCAATAATTACTTCATGGAGGGGTTCTCATTGATATCTCTTTACTTGAGAGTGGTGGTGGTGGGGGATCTCTCACCATTCAGAAGTTCTTTATTAGAGAGAAGGATCTATCTAGGTGTTTTAGAGCATTCTCTTTGAATCCCATTATGCACAACAAATGACTTTTCACTATTACTAATATTATATAATTAGGTTTATATACCGATAGGGTTTTAAAATTATAATTTTACATGCACCTGTATTATTTTGGAAATACTTTCATAACTCCATGTAAATAATAGCAATAATAATAATAATATAATTTGTTTAAAAGTGTTAATATCCTAAATTGTTTTAAATTTTATTTATTGAAATAATATTCAATATAAATAATTTCTCAATGGACTATTAAACTTTTTCTTCATTAATCGAAAATATTTATCAGGACCTAAATAATAACTATTTTATTTTATAAATAAATATAATTTCATTATTCTCTAACAAATAATTAAATATTATAGTCATTCAATAAGAAAATAAATGATTGTCAATTGATTTCCTCATATAATGGTATCTTAAATAACTGGTGAGATAACATATATAATCAAAAAATTAATAATTAGTACACCTCGTTCGAGAATAATATTTATTTAACTTGTTAAATAATAAATAATAATATTAATTTAGTAAGATTCTAGATACGCATAGCGTGGAAACCTTTAGGCCTCTTTCTCAGTGTCCTTAATCATAGCAGGCCAAAGTCCATTAAATAAAAAAAGTGACACATCTGTAATCACATTATTCATTAATGAAATATTAATCAAGACATACCCAACATATCATACCTCACTAGGGACATTTTTTGCATAATTTTCATAAATACACCAAAGTATGTAACTTATAATACTCATTAATAATAATATTAATGTCTAAGGATCAATACACATATCCAAATATAGTAACATCCAATGAAACATATAAATATTGATTTTCTACTGGAGGGTCATGTTATCATAATATCCTACACTAGATATGGCCACACACGTACAACATGATAATATGAATCAATGATATATAAGTCACCACACCTTATAGAATGTATCATTTGTATCCAGGAAATGATTTATTCATACTATACAAAATACATTGAATAATATTTTCATAACACTTCAAGGATCTCATCATAGCTAGAAACCAAAATGTCTTTTTATTGCAAAAACTACTCATTCAAAATTATCACTTACTATGTCACACAGTAGAAAAATCAAGATGTGATAAAAAGTTTATTAATATTAAAAATAATGAATAAAATTTGTCATAAATTAAAAATAAATTGGTTATAAGCAAACAACTCAAACAAAATCCACATAATATAATGATTTATTATATAATACAATGATATCCTTTATACTCTCTAAATAAAAACCCTTAAAAAATTCACGATGAAAAATTTCATTATCAAAATATTTTTTATATTCTAGTATAATTTCATTAGATGGTAATAAATTTATAGATCCAAGGGTCAATATTAAAACCATGGGGTTCTGTAAATATCAATCTCACTAACAAACAACAACATAAAGTGTAACACATTATTATTCTCTAGCCACAACTTGTATTGATTATTCCTGTAATTCAGAATTATCCACAGCCACATCTTCATAAGATGAATGAAATAATAAATTATCTGTCCTTAAGCTATGATAAAATAAATTCCATGCTCTAGATAGGTTCTTCATTGGGATGAGAGTATGCTAAATCATTTCACCATCCACAAAACAATTCATCAACAATTTATTTTGATCGACTATTATTATTCTTAATGATTCTAGGATTGTATAAAAAACACCACAATGAGTGAATTTTTCATCTCTATCATAAAGAAATATCTCATTCCTTTAACAAAAAATAATATAATTTTGGAATAAACAAGAGAATTAGACATAGAAATAAGCTTTTATAATTTGACCATATACACCATCAGATATCTACACTGGTTTATCGTCTCCCATTTTATCATAATATAAAAAAAATTATAATTATTAATGTCTTAATACACTAAATTCTTCCTTTGTAGTATATAGAATATGTTTGATGAATTAGAAGATAAGCCAAAATTCTCTATTATGAACTATTGATGCTACCCTTTTTAAGTAAAATCTCATAGAATTTATTGAATGAAATATCTAAAAACTAGACTTTCATGACAAATGTGATAATAAAATTTATAGTCTTAATATATTCCATTGCGAGTAACTCTTTAGTATATATCCCATTTCCATGAAGAGAAAACTAGCTACTTTCCATATACTAAACTGTTAATTAGATCATTATTATCCCCAAGCTCCAAATCAAGATATAGATAAAATCATTATCCAATATCTAATATAATGGTTACTTATTCACATAGAATAAAAAAAATACCTTTTTATTGGATAGCTTTCTAGACAAGATACTTACTTGAATTAAACCTAGAATACACTATTTCTTTCTTGGAAACCACAATTCATGATGAAAAAATGGAATTCATGGATAGAAAGATTGAAAGAACATATGTTTTTATTTATGTCAAGGAAAAAAATCATCCATAGAACCACAATCACACTTCATATTCATAATTATTTTATAGGTTCAGGGATCTAATATTTCAGGTCAAATATTAGGATTTGACAGAGAATGGAATAAGTTGTTTGAATGGCATTGTAGGACAGATAATTCAATTCAAAATCATATTATGTGTTTTTATAATTTATGGAATTGAACTAATTTTAAATATATAAAGATTTTTAATATGTTTAATATAATGAATTTAAGATTAAAAATAAAAAATATCAATGATTTTTAGAGTCACAAATTAGTGTTAACAATAGTATTATCATCGAGGAACAAAATCTGATGATTGAATCTAGGGTAGCATAGAATGACAACAACCAATGGTATTACCCGATGGTATAACATGGAATGGTCATACCCACTTGTAGAATGAAAATGTTATCTATTTGGTGGTATAAGGATAACGAGAGTAGACAATGATAGAAAACCATTTGTAGTAGTCCAATGATACAAATACAATTGTAGTACGTGCACTAGTAATAAACTAACGGTAGCATATGGGTAATGATTAATTGTAACTGTTTCAAAGGAATTAAGAAAGTAAAAGTATTAAGTGTTTTTACTTATTCCAATAACATTTCCAATATAAATTATTCCATCAATATTCAAAGTCTTTGAAAAAATATCAGCAATATGATTTTCAGTGCCAATAAACTCAAGAGTTGAAAGATCACTTTGCAAATTGTACCCCAAAAAGTTATATCTTTTCTCAATTTGATTTCATCTAGAATGAGATACCATATTATTAGAAATTTTATTGGCCCATAGATAGTCACATTTTATAAGGATATGTATAAAATGACATCCTTAGTATAATAATGTGTGTTTTATCCATAGAGTACATGCACAACAATAGCCTACGTCTATATACGCATCTTCAGTTATGTATAATGTATCATAATTATACTTTTTGAAAACACCAAGAAACTATAGGCTCTCAAATAAATTGAAATGTTCTAAAATTCATTCTTTCTAACATAGAAACAAAAAAAATCATACGAATAACTAACTTAGATAAAGGATTTCTCTATAGAGTAAAATAATCCAAAATAAGTTGTATCATTGTGGTATTTAGTAAAAACTTATAAAATATTCAATTGAGAATATATGTGATATTAATGATAATGATAAAAAATTTGCACACTAAACATAATATTATTCTAGAAAGTAATTAATTAAATCTATTACCTTGTCATACCTATGTAAATGGATTAGTCAATTGGTTTTCTAGTTTTGTCAAGATTCAATTTATAGGTGGTACTCATTGGAGTATTAATTAATTTTGAGCTATCTATTCCAAAATTTTTCATCAAATACATTTTTTATTTATATATACTTCAAATGATTCATTCCTTTTTTTTGAAAAATATAAAAACCATAGATGAGTTGTTACTCACCGGGTAAACTAATTTCAAATTCATTTTGAATTCTTTTTTAAAAATCCATGCATAATGAGTTATTTTTATGATTCAAAAATAATATCATTGACATATATTTGGATTAAAAAATATATATTTGGAAATAATTTATATAAATATAGTTATACCCACTAACCATTTAGAATGATATTTAGAAATCAATAATAATCTAAGCTTATTATACGAACCTCTAGGAGATTTCATTCAACCATAAAGTTTTTTTGTTAATTTCAAAACATGACGTGTTAAATGAAGATCTCGAAATATAGGTTGGATTTCAACAAAAACTTCCTAAAAAATATAACCATTTATAAAATTAGACATGAATTATATTTGATATAGTTTTAAATTAAAATATTCTACATAGTCAAGTAATATTCTTTGAGCTTCAAGTGTAGATACATGAGAAAAATGCTTCTCATAGTAAATACCTTTCTATTGACTATATTCTTGTGTAACAAGTATGTGATTATTTGTTACTATGGTGAAAGACTCTTCAACCCTATTCTTGAACACCCATTTAGTGCTAAAAGTTACGTAGTCTATAGGTCCTTCCTATAGTTTATACTAATTTTTTCTTCCAAACTAATTGAACCATTTATTCATAGACATTATCCAAAAATCATCATCGATAGATTAATTGACATTTTTAGGTTTTTAATGAAACAAGAAGGTTTTATTTTCAAATTGGATTCTATGAGAATATCTAGTACAAGTACCACTACTTATATCTCCAACAATAGAATCTAAAGAAAAGTCTATATGAGTTATAATGGATTTAGGGATAGAAGTAGTTGATAATTTATTTTATTATTTGAGGTTTGGTTCGAACACTTCTTTAGGACTCAAAGATTCATATACATTATTTTTTACAAGGGGGTCAATAATATTGATTTTGTTTTTGACATTCAATTTATCAAAATCATCCTTATGGTTTGTAATGGTGTTTTACGTCCATGTGCAATAGTTTCGTCAAATTTGACATGTAATGATTCTTCTAAAACTATGGTTCCTTGATTAAACACCATATATGATTTAATGGTGGTTGAATAACCAATGAAAATTCATTTATTGATTTTTGTTTCAAGTTTATCTATTCAATAACTTATATTGATAATATACACAATTTATTTAAAAACACTAATGTACGTAAAATTTAGATTACTTATATTTTATAGATTTTATGAATTCCTCTTTGAAAGTGGTTTGATAAGAACCCTTTTGATGATATAATAGAAAATATAAAAATATTATTATAGAAAAAGATACGTAATGCATATTCATTGGTCATGGTTTGGGAAATCTCATGAGTAGTCATATTCATTCTTTTAACTAATATAGTTTTCTAGTATGTCTTAAGAGTTAAGATGTTATGATTATAGGCATGTTTTGTGCATAAATCCTCGAAGTATTTATTTATATACATATAGACATGATCATTTCTTATGGTCATAATAGTAATGAAACTACGTTTTTCAATAAATTTTTCACACGTTCAAAAATTAAAAAATATTCATTTTTGTGAGGTAAAAATAATACACATGTAAATTCTTCCAACCTAGGCTAAAAACTTTATAAGTTAAAAAAACATACATTTAAACCATGGATAAGTTTTTATAATTTGAAACTTTTTTATTTTTTTGAAATAAATTTTATGATGTTTTTATTTTTTGATAGGGGTTATATACTATGCATTTAAGAAAATCTAGTTTTGGAAGATCTTTAACAAAACATTTTTAATTTATCTTTCTAAGAGATTGAATTTTGTAATATCATAGTTACCTATTTTACAACAAATATTATTTATAAATGTAAATTTAAAATATTATTTTTTTTAACAAAATAAAGTATCTAAATAGGTAACATAAGCATTATCACTATGTACATCAAAAAAACTAAAGCTTTTATATAATCATAGATTTTTCAGGAATTAATTTCTTGGAGAAAATGGTAACAATTGTAAAATAATTGTTATATGAGAAAATAATTTACATTAATAGATGAAAATATAATTGTTTTGAAATTAAAATATAGTTGTAATTATGGATTTGAAAAATTAGAGTTATTTTTCTTTTGGCATTGTCACTAAATGTGATAAGTCCATTATCCACCCTAATAAGGCTCTAAAAGAATTAGTATTCTCTACTCCGGTGTATAGAACATACACTATCAAGATATGATAAATTATTACTACCACTCTTTATTAATAATTCCTTTAAAATTTTTAAACAAGCCATTATTTTGGTACTTATACTTTATTGGTTCTAGAGAAGTTAGCAACAAGGGAGTTTTGAACCTAATGTTGAATAAATATTTTACCAAATGTATAACTAAATTATTTATAAATAAAAACTTTATTAAATCAATTATAATATTAATTTTTTATTGAAATAAGAGATCTTGATCTAGGAGTAAAACTATTTTTATAAATCCTCCATTGACCAGGTTGGTACTCAATACCAGTTGTGTAATTTGGAGTGGTCTACTTAACTAACATCATGGTCAAGGTTTCCCTTCTATTTATATAAATCTCAAGATCATATTTAATTTTCACATTTTACATTTTAGGTTTATTTTTCAAATGTAAAAATGAATGACTATTTTTATTCTCTACAACATGATCAGATTTAATTTAAGAAGTGTAAGAATGTTGTTTTTTAAAATCTTATATTTTTCTTTAAGCTCATTAATTATATCTCTCAACATATTGAAATATTCGAAGAGATCATAAATTCATATAAAATTGTTAATATTATTTTCATTTTTTTTCATACCATAAATTTAAAAACCCAATGTCTTAGAATAATAACATTATTTTCAATCAATTATAAGACACACAACACTGAACACAAACAAACCAGGAAATGTTATTACTTTAAAATAATCATTATAACCTAATCATTGAATTGAATGGTATGAATTGGATAGACCAAATCATGATCTATATATATATTAATATAAATTTTTTTCATTAAAAAATTATTTATTAATTCCTAGGATATAAGTATTCAAATTTTGGTAAAGTAGTATTTTTATTAAAAAAATATTTCCTTCAAAAATGATATTTATTTATTAGTTTAGAAAATATTTTATTTAAATTTTTAAATTTTCATAAACATTATATTAGAAAGTTAAATTTATTTTTGAATTAAACATGAAAAAATTATCTTAGATTAATGTTTTTGAAAATTTCTAAACAAATTGATATTTTAAGAAATAGTAAAACAGTATTGATTTTTATTATAATCATTATTTTATTCTAAAGAATATACAATGATATATTTTATTTTAAGAAAATTAAATTTAAATTATTTCCCCTATAGTATGTATAATCTAATTATGTTCATTTGAATCAATTTTATAGTTAAATTTTGTATAAAAATATTTTTATAATAAAATGATATTTTTTCGTAATAATTATTTTTCTTAGGTTCTGTATTTTTATTTCAAAATATCTTCTAAAACTACTAGAAATTTAATATTTAAAAATGTACTCCATATTTAGAATCGTGATTTTTAAATTTTCATAATTGGTTCCTTTCATTTTTTTTCATTATGAATTGTAACCATAATAAATATTTATAACCCTGTTAAAGGTAATGTGAGTTAATAAGAGTTAAAACCTATGTGATAAGGACAAAAATTAAAAATTACAGTTTTATTTTTTTATTTTATTATAAAAACTAGACCGTATTCATCCCAAATTCTAATATATGGAATTTTGAATAAATTTTCCCTTGATAACGTCATTCAATTTACTTTATGTAATGAAGATTCCATAAATTCACTCTCTTGAATTTAATATATGTAATTTATATCATAAAAACGATGTTTTGTTTGGTTATAATTATTTTCAAGAAAATGAATTTTTTTTTCAAAGTAGTTTATTTTTAATCTTAACTTATTTAATAATTACCCAAAACCTTATTCAATGTTGACAGAATATTTATTCAATTAAGATAAAAAGAAAATAAATTAATTTTAAAATTTTAAAATAAAAAAATTGGAAGAATCATTGAGTTCCAGAAATATTTTAGTTAAATATGATTTATTATGGATGTTTTATAAGATTATATTGAAATTCCATTTTTTCATAGTTTCTTTAAATTTAAATTAAACGAATAGTTCCAAAATTGAAATTAATGATTATTTATAATAAATAATATAATATTATATGATTTAGAATTAATTAAAACATTGAATTCGTGAAAGTTAATAAATTATGGTTTAAGATTTAATTGTTTTTCCATTTATGAGTCACTGGTCCACTTATGGAAACATTTGTATCCCTTTATTATTGAAATACTTATTACCATAGTTTAGGTCAGAATGGTTAACAGAGATATAAATAATAATAATATGGTTTAAAATGACACCAAGGAATATATAATTTTAATTGGTGGATATTATTTTTACATTATTCTTTTTATATTATTATATTATAAATCATGACCATTTTGATGAATTTATCATGAGAATGAATTTATTATATTTTAATCTTTTAATAAATTTCAAGTGTGTCCTCTCCCTTTCTTATAATAGGACACCTATCCATTCTATTATTTGCATCACATTGAGGATTTTTTATCTAATAAAACTATTCATTTTCTTTAAAAACACCCATATACACATTATAGAGGTTCTTTACTCTCTAAAATACCAACCTTATGGTCCTTAACATTAAGTGTAAAGGAGTTATTTCAAAGAAGAGGGAATCACCTTAATAGACCAATTTCATTATAATTATTCTTTACCCTCATATAATTATGTTTTATTCATTAAAAAATAATAAGATAAATATCCTAAATATATTTAAATTTTATTGGTACATCGATATCACTATTATCCACCCACTTATGCATAAAATAAGAAGTGAAATAATTTCTCATTTGTACATACTGATTACCATATCGATATGGTAACACTTTTCATTTTCCATCACCATATTTCATGGATGACAGTTAGGATCCTTATAATGATTATATTTTATAATTATAAAATATTTACTAATTTTTAACTATAATATCACATCTACCATATTACCTTCCAATCCACTGGGAAACGATAATGTTTCCCTTGCGTACATGTGGACTACAACATCCATAAAATTATGTGATTTATTTTTAATTTAGAATTTACATGGATGGTAACAAATATATATTTAATAAATATACATATTTTATATATTATATAATAATATTTTTATACATTTCAACTTTTATATTCTTTTTTTTAATTCCATCTATCAAAAAATAGAAACATCATCATTAAAGCATACGACCTACCATCTCCATTAACAATGAAATTAATTTTCCCAACTCTAACATTGAATAATGAATCAATATATATATATAATGAAAATATACTATATTTATACCATTATTAATATTATGGAGATTATTTAAACATGATCAGGGTATAAGGACTGGGAATGTTAAACTGAATCCTGAATGAAAAACTCAGTAGTTATCTCCCGAAATGCGTATGTTAATATCAGTTTTTTTTATTAATGGGTGATAGGTTGTGATATTAAGTAATAATTTGTATGATATATATTATTATGTTCTTAGAATAATTTTATAATAAATATGAATTTATTATATATTATTTTTTCATGCATATGAAGAGGGAAGAGACTCAAGAAAAGGGATTTCAAGTATCACTTTTATGTCTTGGTGACATATACCATATTCACCAGTAATTTTTTATGTAGTTTATATAATACCCCTTTCAAATGTTATATTATTATAGTATTTATTTTCATTATATTTATTTATTTATTTGATGTAATTATTTCATGGGGTTTAGGATTCAAATATAACTAATTTCGTATGAGTTTTATGTTATAATCTCATGGTTTATCTAAATTTTTTATAATTAAGTTCTATTGATGATATATTATGATATATATCCCAACAACATAATTAAAATTTTCATATAAATTTTACTTTTTGGAATTACTTATTTTCTTTTCATTTTTCCATCTTTAATTAATCGTGATACTAAAATAATATTTTTATAGAAAACCCGACATTATTTCTCTCTTCGATTTAAAATACTTCATATTATATGTCAAATTTTTTCAAAAATAAATTTAGAGAATGTATTTAATATTCTACAATTATCATTTAATGTAATTTAAACCCATTTTTTATTCATTAAAAAAATTTAAAAGAATTTTCTGGTAATTTTACAAATGTGGAACTTTTGAATTTTTATTGAAAATGTGAAAGAATTATTTTTTTTTCATGTATATTACATGTAAAAAATTTCCCTCCATATTCACTACTCAATGACTTGAATATTATTCTCAATTATCTATGGTAGTTTTCTATGAAAATGTTTTATTTAATATTTTAGTAATATTTATATTTTAAATAAGTGATTAAAAGTGAAAAATGTATTTTTATCAATAAATGTTTGAAGTTATCATTTAATGAAATTTTTACCAACGATAACATCTTTTTTATTTTACTTATGATTTACTAGGGATAATATAAAATTATACCCTCACTATTATTTCTCTAGATGGTTTATTATTATGAAAAAATATTTTTATTAAAACCATTAATTTTCCTTATGTTATACATTTATTAATTGATGAAATGTATGTGAAACCTATTTATTTTTCATAGGTTATTCTATGATGAAATGGTTAGGGAAACCATTTTATAATGGGTTATGATTTGTTTCATATTTTATAATCTTTTAGTGAAAATTTATATTTTTATCATCATGTTAAGAGTGGTCTTGGAATAATATATCCCTCTAATTAATTGGATAATGATTGATATCTCATTAGATAAATATGAATGGAATAAGGAGTGAGCCTAGTTCAGTAAGGGACTATATAAACCAAGAGTGTCTTTAGAGTGATCCTTAACCACTATGATGGGTTGGGAAGTGGAATTAATCTACTATTATTTTCTTTTATGTTTTTTAAATACAAATGAAATGATTTTATATGCTTATATGTAGGCCACAAACTTATATCTTATGACAATGTTCTCTGATTCATGTATGATTAATGTCTTCTGAACTATCATGATTAATGAAATGATTTAGGATTATGTTATATGATATAAATTATATTGTTTTCAATTTATATTCTCATGTTCTAATACCATTATGAAAATTTTATTTTAATATATCCGTTGTTAACCCTCATTAATAATATTTGGTAACTATTTCTCATGCATCCTTTCCCCAATTTCGGAATAATGTTTTTAAGTAAGGAAAAACTATAAAGGGTTATAATTATTAAGAACTTTGTGAGAGATAATTTTATTCAGTTTTGAACCATTTATTTGTGTATCCATGTTTCCGAAGACACTATATGTAAATAATTTTTTTATGGATCATTTTTTATTTAAGTAATATTTAGCTAATATAATTTTCTATATATAAATGACATATATGGTTCATTATAATTGGTATCCTAAAATGGTTTAGTGATATTTTTGAAACTATTATGAGATTACTTTAGTGATGAAACTTAGGATTACCATATATATTGGAGATCTTCTTATGTTATGGTAAAGAAAAGAGTGTAATTTTTCATGAATGTTTTTTGTCTGGATACTATAAGTGGGAGTGTACTTGGCACAGATTCATCTAATGGTAATAACCCTAAAGATATTTTATTCAGTATATCTCATATATCATTCAGGTGAGTGGTGAGTGTTCTCTTACTACGCACAGGGTTTGACACACTTGTGGGACATGTATGAGTTGTTTCAAAATTTTCAACAGACCATCCTAACATATTTGAATATATTATGATCATAGTTGACATAGGTTTAAAATAAGGTTTTATTGATTGAAAGGAATGTGTCGTGATTTAGAAATACCATAAATAATTTTTGATGATTATTTGGTTTTTCATAATACCTTTTGGTTTTAGTCATTGGATGGAACTAAGAATATTCACATTAACAGAGAATGTGTTATAAAATAGAATAATTTTCCACATGAGAAACCAAATGAATCATAAGATAGAATGGAAAACCTTTGGATTATTCCTAATCATATATCATATTTTCAGATTAAAATTATAAAATGAGATTAGTTTATAGATAAAACTAATTTGTAAAAAATAGATATTCATGAAGAACAGGGAAGAATATGATTCAGTATCATACATGTTGAGAATACAAGAAGGATGTGACGATCTAAACTTTTATAAATAAAATTCCACTTATTATTTAATTACATTTTTTATTCTATATTAGATTTATATCAAACACATGCACATAATTTGTTTTATTATATCCTATCATATGTAAAATACAATTAAAAATTGCAATTTTTGATAACATATAATTGAACATTGATCATTTTAATAGTATAAATATATGAATTTGATAAATACAATTGACAAAGAAAAAAATGTTATGGCCTCAACCAGTAGGATGATACCCTATGAATACCATTTTTAAAGGCTTATTAGGGATATAGAATCACTTTATTTTCCCTTGAACAAGTCGAAACTTATATCTATAATCTTAAGCATGACCATAACCATTTACAGAATATGTTTAATCTCATCGAGATCCCAACCAGTACCATTTACAAAAAACCACACCATGAAACTCTCATTGTCACAAAACTTACTCTTAGGGAATTTTATATTGTATTAGAGGTATATCAATCATGATCCTAATAAAATTAATATTTATATTATATAGAATAATGAATATATTTTAATTTTATTATTGTTACTTTATAAATTGTTATTGTTTTGATAGAATAAAAAAATTATTTTAGGGTAATATTCAAGTACAATTAAGGAATTAATTTTGACGAGTTCATGTATATTAAAATAAATAATGTTTTTATTGAAATATATTTTTTATAAAATACAAATTATTATACAATTTATATGAAGTCAAAAGTAATGTTTATAAAGGTAAGAAAATTTAATTGTAAATAAAACCATTATTTTTTCCATTCATGTTAATTATTTTTTAAAAAGTGATACTTCAAAAATTTATAAAAGTATTTTTATAAAATAAATATTATTTTTCGAATTGGAATATTGAATTTATCTAATGGTTAATTTTTCATAATTTTAGGAGACATTTGAATTTTTAGTTAAAAATAAATATGGTATAATTATACGTTCTGTATTATGACATAATAAATATAAAAATGATGTAATAAACAATATAATGGGAATACATGAACAATGTATATTTTTTCCATTTAAAATAATTTAATATTATATATAATTTATTAATTTTATTAATACATTACGAATCCTACAAAACCTATAAAATATTTTATGGTTTCAAAATAATTTTGTTAATGATATAACTCACTTCCACATAATAAGGGGTAATATTTTAATATGTTCAGCCCATGGAATTATATAATAATAAAAAACACTCTTATATAGAAGATAACATGGTAATGTTTGTGGTTTTTTGTTATTTAATTATATAGTGTCTGAAACAAATGTTTGTGAAATAATAACGAATTCCACTCTATTATCCTGTATAAATGCATCAAATCTCCCTTTCACTATCACTAATTTTTTTTATAAAACCTGATTAACCTATCCTATACTCTATATACACATCCCAATGTTCCCCCATGTCTCTCAAGAATCTCTTTCCTAGTATATGGAATCACACTCTCAAGGTATGGGATCCCATCTGACTGCTTTTTATTCAATATATTTTATATTGTATATACTTTAGCATAATTTACTATTTTTGGGATATGTTATTACATATCCCCCTTACATCCTCAATGAATCTTAAATTAATAGATACCCCTTCGACTCTCATTAATCCCTTTAATGAATACTTATACACCCCTGTTTTTGTGCCAAAATTTCACAATGATTTTTCCATGCTAGATAAATGTATAGTGAATACCCATACCCAATTCCTGTCAAAGGAATTATACTCTATGAAATAATACTAATTTTAATGGGGAATTACATTTATGTATTCCAAACTCCATTATCAAGAAATAAAATTGATTAAAAAATTCCATGTGTTTATTATCATTGTGTCATAGTAAATCATAATAATTAAATGAAATTGACAGGTGAAAACAGAATTATATAGCACTCCAATAAATTAGGTAAGTTTTTTTTGTCCTAAGGAGTCATTAAATGTATTGGGGACTGAAATTAATCCATATTGGTACATTCTCCATCATGATTTCTTGGCAGTTATCCATGGCATATTTTTATGATGTATTATTTTAAGTTGTTAACACATTCACCATGTTTCCTTTTTGTTGTCTTGCTATATCATCTATCGTTGTTCATGTTTATGATTCTCACAAACTTTATTTATCATTTATATGACTATGTTAAAAAATGTATTAATATTTTCATGTTTTTCCATGTTTATTCCCTTACTGGTCTTTATAGATCACACATTTCTAATGTATGTCCATAGGTTATCCCATGTAGTGTTAAGTAGGCAAAAACAATATGATAATTTTAAATATGTTTCCCTAAATACAATACATTCCACCTTTTATGTTGTTATGTAATTTACCAAATTATCAAAGACTCTAAAATTATTGATCTTATGTGTTTTATTATGTGTAATTTTATGTAATAAATCATGAATTAATGTATAATAATGATAAACATTGTCTTAGTTGGTATAGAAGAAACTATTTTTTTATTTGTGGGATTTATATTATGGAACTCTAGAAAATTCCTTAAAGATAATACCAAGTAAAAGGAAAAATCCATAAATTTTGCTAAAGTATACAATATGTGGTTTATCAAGAATATACATCCCATTATATGTACAAGAATTGAATTTGAATCTAACACATATGTACAAAGAGGGAAACACCAGAAACACAATGTTGAAATAGACTCAAATGGGAACAAGTGCATAACAGCTGGACTTGCTAGACACCTGGCAGGACAATCATCAGGGAGGTTCTTTGGAAGCACATTACGAACCACTATTAGACGATCAAAAAATAACTATAATATTATATTATAAGAAATTGATCTTGGACAACATAAATTGAATCCTTAAATTAATAAGTATATGAAAAACTTATAATTTATATATTAACTCTTTAAATTTATTTTATTCAAAATTATGTGTTTAATATTTTAAAAGTAGTCATCCCTAAATTTTCCTTTATTCTTGAAAATGGAAGAAAATATGAGGAATTAGGAGAACAACCCTTGTGAAGGAAATGTGACTATTTCTACACTAAGATACCCAACTCTATGGGAGAGGGAATCATAGACATTATGATGATATAATCTTTACTATCATAGGTTTGGATTATAAACCTAGGTCATGAGAAGCACCAAATTCCCCCTAATATATTAAAAGCTAAAATTGAGTTCAATCTGTGAAATGGACTCTGAGTTTTAAGGGATCATTTTATCCCCTAATCACGGGACAATAGATTAAATTGATTAACATGATCTTCTCCATCCTTCAATTTTACGATCAATAAATGTTTCTGTTTGATATTATTTATTTAAAGGAGGAATTTGATCAGTAAATGAAATTGATCAAGAATATAAAGTCATAGGATTCGATCAAATCGACATAGTGGAAGGCAATCTGGTAAATGTTAATTGATAAATATTTTCCTCATGCTCCTTGACTTAAAATCGAAATGTATTTCCCTTCCCTCAAGAAATAATATGATGAATCTATCAAGGTATATAGTGAAAATTTTACAATACTTGAAAAACATGCCCCTAACATTGTCTTTAACCCCTATTTCAAGGATGATCAATTCTTTGGTGGGATAAAAACTAGTTTAAAAATATCTTTATTGATCCAAGACATTGATAGTGACAAAGAAATTGTTTAATAGTCCCTCAATATAGAAATGAATATTGGAAAATCTCAAGGGTATCATGGGAATAATATGTGGTAAGTGGAGTTTAACACTAGTGGTTTGATGAAAAAATATAGGAGTTTAATGAAATCTCAACATACCAATTGTCAAAAGTGCTGAAAGAATTATCTTTGAAATTTCCTAAATGGGATGAGAAAATGCATTAGGTGTGGGAATGAAGCACACATAGCTAGCGATTTCTGATAGAAGAAACCCAATAAAAAATGGGGAAAATGAATTCTTTGATCAACCCTCAACACATTGTTTTGTGCTTAAAATAAAAGGAAACATGGGAAATTGAAATCCAATGAATTAAGCCAAGGTTTCTTAGAGATATCCAAAAACCTCCAAGACGGTAAGGGTGAGATTTTCCATCACAAACGTTAAGGTAGATCCTGAAAACGAATTATTGATTGATACTCTAGTTATTCATTCAATAATAATGTACATAATTTTTTATTATGGTTCAATGCATTGTTTCATATCATGAAATTTTAGTAAACCTATTCAAACACCACCACAAACCACAAAAGTAAATCTATCATCGAAATTGAAAAATAGGAAAATTATTGTGCCCTGAGTATGTGACTCCTCCCCTATAAAAATTTGTGATAAAAACATCCTAGATAACCATGTGATACTATCTTTGAAAAAATTTCATGCAATTATGGAGATTTATTTACTTTCCCAAAATAGATCCTATAAAAATTTCTGTAAGAAGAAAATAACTCTCTGTATCATGATTCTTCCTCCAATTATGTAAAACTTTAATTAGATGGATTCATCTCAATCATTGATATTTTTTCCTTGTGAGAAATAACATCCAAATAAAATTATTTATTATAACAAAATGATTATTCTTAATGAAATTCCCTTTGTTATGGAATACAATGAAGTTCTTCTAGAATAATTTCATAGTTTTCCTCCTAGTTGGGTGGTTGAATTTTCAATCAGGCTTATACCTTAGTATTACCATTATCCAAGACTCCATACATAATAATTATTGTGGAACATTATGATATAATGAAAAAACTACAACATAATATAGGTAAAGGGTTAATATACCTAGGTGCATCACCATGGGGTTCACTAGTCCTCTTCATTAAGGAGAAGGATTGGTTAATACGCCTTTTCATTCATTATCGTGAGAGAAAAAATATAATAATTAAGAGAAAGTATCCTCTAATGTGAATTGATATATTGTTAGACTATGTATGTGGATAAAAATACTTATCCATGGTGTATTTTCATTCTGAGTATTACCAAGTTAGCTATAAGAAGAATGATATCCACATGAATAATTTTTTTACAATTTACGAGCACTATCAGTTCACACTAATTCTCTTCAGACAAAATAATGCCCCAGAAATATTCATGGAAATTATGAATAGAGTTTTTAGATATTACCCCCAAAAATTTGTATTATTTATAGATGATATTCAATTATACTTTAAAACCTAGGAGGAGCTTGGGAATAATCTAGTTACTCTGCTAAAGATATTACAAATGAAGAATTATTATTAAAAAAACATAAAATGTGAGTTCTGGAAAACAAGGTATCATTTTTGGAAAATATTATCAAAATAAATTGGATATATTTGGACTTTGAAATATACAATCAATTGAATGATATATTAGGCAAAATTTTGTGATATTAATCTATTTTTTCCTTGGGTTAGATAGTTATTAATATCGATTTTTGAGAAATTTTTCAATGATTTTCCAACCCTCTAACCACGCCAACTTCCAAAGGAATCAAATATTATTAGAACAAATAATTTTAAGATTGATTCAAGTTGTTTAAAAAGAGTCTTCACAAAACACCTACACTTATTCTACTAAAATGTTTGAAACTTTTTATGGTATTCAACGATTCATCAAAGAAGGGCATGGGATGTTCGTTAATGTAGAATGAAAAATTTATGGACTATGAGTCAAGGAAATTTGATGTTCAAAAATATAACTTGTAAGAACCCAACCTTAAACATTAAACAATATTATATTAAGTGAATAATTCACTTTGAGGACCTTTTTGTGTTTAGGGCTTTAAGGAATTAAGCCATATCTATTAGATCTCAAAATTTAAAAAGTAGACACTTCAGCTCACTTTCAATTTATTCATTAAATAAATGCTCTTAAAAAAATAAATACATCTAGTTCCATGTTTTAGAGAGCATGACATTTCCTCGATCCCATCCTTGACCGTATTCATCTTTATGTCCTGTGAAAAACATTTCAAAACATGTAATGAGCATAAAAAGCCCAGTAAGGGTTATAAAATAAGGAAAGAAAACATTATCCCATCAATAAATACAAATGGATGTAACCATAATTTTCAATCACAAAATTCCTTATGGAATTATAATATTTATGAATAACATGCAGAAATCGTAAATCATAATGTTAACTTATGGCATACATAACATACTTACATTGTAGCTTTCACATCTAGGTAAGGAGTTATGTTTGGAATACCCATCATAGTATAATAACTAAATCTCTTTGGAGAACCATTAATGTTTACCACTTTTATGTTACCCAATTCATTAGGGAGCTATCTCAGGCACACTCACCCAGGTTTTATCATGGAACCACCTGTATACGTAAACAATTCCCATGAACCATAACATATTCATAACACATAAAACAAATATAAAGGAAAGATAACATTTTCACATCATTCAAATATATTGATATAAAAAATCCATTATCAAAACCATTTTCAATACCAAAATATGTAAAATATTATATGTTATTTATTTTCCTTTTAAAAACATTACGGCTTGTTAAGGAAGCCAAAGATTAAATGATAATCAAGGCTGCGGAAAGGCTGTTGTCACCACATGTGTTAAAAAGAAACATTATTTTTTCCATTTATTAAAACGATTCGTAGGGAAAATATTTCCTATGAATTAAATTAAATGTCAATGGGGTTTATAAAACGTATAAAATAATGTCATGTATAAGTCAAAGTATGCCTCAATGAAAGGAGACTAAGATGAAGTCCCTTACAAAGATCATATCCTTAGATAAATGATAAATCAATGACATAATTATGTGTGACAAATATGAATACACGTAATATAAGTGGATATTATCCGTAAAACAATCATAGTTTATTCACACATATTCATAGCATGACATTATCCAAAATTGAAGTTTAACCCAAAGAATGAAAATTGGGTGAAGACGTTCCCTTATAGAAATGCGACAGCCTAACAACGTCGCTTTAAAATTCATAAAATGATTTGAAGAGTGTGAAATGGGTATCTCATCACTTGGAAATAAATTGTACATCAATAAGGATATAGAAGAACATATCCCAACATTTGAGAATTGAAAAATAACATAAAAGAAGTCTCTGATTAGAAGAGGAGGGTGAACGGTTCCCTTATCGATTTGGTATCTCACAAAACATACACCCCATGAAGTAAGGATCATAAAATGAAGATGTAAATACCCATAATGTAAATTATATTACACAATGAATAATGTCATGGGAAGTACATACACCACATAAAAGTAAATAGTGGAAAATATATCATGAATCTCACAGGAATAAAAAGTGAGATGAAAACCCCTTACCACATTTTAATCTATCGAGTTGTATGAACAAAAGATAAGAAACTCCAACTGAATCATAGAATACCATGAATATAAATAAAATAATTATAATATATATCAAATGGAAGTACACAATAAACCTCATTCAACAAATAAGTGGCAAACAATGGAAATCTCATGGAATTAAAAGTGAGATAAGAAACCCCTTACCTCGTGTCCGTAATGACCCGTTTGATCTTTAATCATAGGAATAATTCTAATTTTAATTTATTCCTTTTTAAGAACCTTTATCAATATTATTATTCTTTTTATATCACTTATTTCCATGTTATAAACATTATGAAATCATTTAAGTTAACAATGGTCGTTTTGTCGATATTTGGTACTTGAGTAAAAAATGAACTTATTATTACAAGTTGTTCATGTGGTCAAAATTATGCTATCTCTAAAATTTTATTCATGAGTTAGATATCATAAATATAAAATATATCAAGTATATGTATGTATTTGTAATATTACATAACATTTGGAGATAAGAAATGAAATGCACCGTTCGTGGAGGCGGTAAGTCGTACGTATACTTGAACGCTACTTTCATTTATAGTTCATAATTAATGGAATGAAAACTTAATGATAAATAGGTATAATATATTTATAGTATAATATCATATATAATTTCATTAACTTCATCCATTATAATTTCCACATATGACATTGACGAGTCATATCACATTGAGGGGGTTGTAATACGCACTTCCTAAAATGAAATTATCGTGTTTACCCATTATGGAAACCATAAAGGTATGATGTAAATAAAAAATAAAGAAGTATATAGACAATATAAATATAATATGTATCACATATAAATACAGTTCTATCATAATGACCACTATAAGAGGTCGTAGGAGAAGATTGAACAGTCATCGTGTTATGAGGTAGTTGTTCGCCGTCCATAGAAACAGTATGTTCTTTACCCATTAGACGAAGGTGTTTGTAAGTGTAGTTCGAATACATATCATAAAAAAAACATAGTATATTTAGGATACTTTTATTTTTATAAAATAAAGGAATAAAAAGATTTTACAGTATTGGAGAGGTAAAATAAAAGAAAATAACTTAAAAAAGATGTTACCTTTAAATCGGGTAAATCCCTTTGGATTAAACCAAATAGATTGCCTAATGTGCCTTCTACCTAAAGGAAGGCTTCCAGGTGTAAGATAGGGATATTAAGAGATTATTTGGGTAGATATTGGATGACCCAAGTAGCTTTAGTGGGTTGATTAATTGGTAAGAGATGCGGAATATTTATAAGGGGAGGAGAGGCGCTTTAGGAAAGATTGAAAATATTATTTTATTATATAAGGATTTTCAGTTTTTGAAGGTCCAAAACATATTAAAGTCGACTCTAAGATGGATCTTGTTTAAAATAAAATCATCCAATAAAAATTGGAAAGGTTTTAAATATTGTTTTAATTCATACAATCTTGTTTATTTAAATCATTCATTAATGAGGTAAACACTACAACATTATTGTGTCATAAATAATTTTATTTATTAGATGTCTAAAATATATAAATCAAATACCATGATTTAGGAAATTTGTTTTTATAATTACTATTTGTAGTAATATGTTGTAATTATATTTCCCTTTATTAAAATTGTTTTTGTAAAACAATACATGTTTATGACATTTTTTTTACATTAAATAAAAAGTTTTTAATGCCATTATCTTACCCAAGTGGATTAGGAAGGAAATAAGTCTCTAAAAAGATATTCTTGGTCAGAAATTACTTATTTAATAAGGTTATAACAAGTGTTAAAGTAATTTTATATTATAATAGTATTGTTTTTAACATAAATTACCCTATTTATCATTAACCACGGTAAATAAATGTTAAAAGTTAGTATTCACCCAAATTTATTTTCATTTTATTGAACCACATTTTACAGAATAATAACCACCAATAATGTTAAATTTTTTAAATTTAATTCACAGAGGTGGTAAAATTTCATTTAAATGAAAAACTCAGTTTTTAACTACTACTCAGTTTTTTCACTATTCCTCAAAAATTAAAGGGTTTCAGAAAAATACCATAAATTCATCCAATCTATATTTTCTATTAAGAATTAAAATATGATGTCTATTTTTCCAAATTCAAAACATATAATTTTAATTAATTAATTTAAATTAATTCTTGTTGTCAAAACAAAAAGCGTGTTTTTAAGAAATAATAACAATCAAAAGATTGACACTTTATTATATCCAATTTCAAAGTGAAATGACTTCCAATGACCAAAATTGTATTAAATGGTAAAATTATAATATAATTAAACTTTATAAACTTTTTAAAAGATAATGTAACCATATAAATAATTTAGATTAAAATAATTTTTTGAATTAAAATGCAGTATTTTTCACTATTCCTTAAAAAATGAACCATATCTAAAAAATACCAAATATTTGTCTAAAAGTGAGTTTTGATTTCTCGATTCTAAATAAAATTTTTATTTCGTGAAATAAAACATATTAAAGTGACTAAAACTAGATTTAAGGATGGTTCACCATTAAAATGGGGTAAATCGATCTTTTAAAGAATATTAGTGTATTTATGCTTAAAATTTGATTCATCCACATTTTAAGCCTCTATCCTTTATTGGAGAAATATAAAAAAAACAACAAACATATATAATCATATTTTAGTTTGTTATGTTCATTCCTGACATTTCAATAGTTATACATTAACTACCATTAGAAATAATAATATATTATTATTTTTCAGTATGACTCAGCATTGTGTACAACATAATACTTTAGAGATACCCATTGTTGCGTGTCAGGTATGCCATTGAATATAGAATCCTCTTTATAATAAAATTATTATTTAATTAAAAAATATTAATAAATATGAAAATTTAATATTCTTTATTTTCCTGGGTTGGGACATCCTTCCCCCTATTTAGAAATTTCATCCTCACAATTTTAAAATGTGGTTAGGAAACTTCATTGAAAATCCAACATCAGAAAAAAGAGTAAATAAAAAATCACTTTAAAAGAATGAAAGATAAGTACAAAGCTCACCCGAGATAACCAATACTTGGATTCCATAAAAACATGGATATGGAGGAGAAACTAAGGGTCATGTTCTGATGTAGAGTGATATAAAACATGATTAAGAGAAAGTTAATAACAAGAAAACCACAAATTTGTGATAGGTTAAACGGTCATTGGTTTCCTAGTCAGAAAAGTAAATGGATAACATTTTTGTTTTAAGATCCTTTTTGTAATGTTGGCGAATTTATTTACGAGATTGAATAATAACATATGGAAACTTACTTTCTTGACATGTAGACTTGCACCATTTACCAAATTTCTACAAAAATCATATATTTTCTCTAAACGATGAGTATTCAAGATGACTTGGTCAGATAAGAAGTTATAGATTCAACTTTTAGATAATAACATGATCCAAAAAAAATTAAACCATATATTTCCCCTATATTTATACACTAAAAAACCAAATTTGTTATTATGAGATCAGATAATCTCTAGAAGGATAATATTTTATAAAAATAAACACTACTCTTAATCTACAAAATTCATCCAAAAGTACCCAAAGTTCAAGAAATACAATTCAAGATAAAATTTTCCTAATTTGTTTTTCAAAATAATCCAATGTGTGATTGAACCCCAAAACTCAAAAGGGTTTAATCACAGTCTTCCACAGTAAATCTTCACATTTATCTCCAAAAACATCTACTACTCTTACATTCTCATACTTAAGTGTTATTAACCTAATCACATATTCTCTATGATAGGTTAATCATTTCCATAAATAACCCAAATCACATTATTTCCAAAGTAAAAACATAGATTCTTCCAATATAATATTTCAACCATTACTCCAAAAATTAAATCTCATAATATTCTATTTTCCTTAAGGATATAGTGTTCCCATAAGAGTGAATGTCTTCCAAAATAACCATTATCACTTAATCACTAATTCATTTTCCTATATTAAGGATTTCCATTTGGTAAAACATAAGATCCCAAATAAAATTATTCTTGATCCATAAAATCATATAAAAAAAATTAGTCATACTGACTAGGTAACTCACATAGTCTAGTGGTAGGCGATAAATCCTAATCGTACTTTTGTTTTCGGTTCGATTCTCGTAGCATTGTCTGATGTGACGGGTTGTTACATGGTCTATGTGTTGTCCTCTTTCAAAAAATATTAAACTTCATAACATTCCAAAAAAGGAAAATTCATCAAAAATATCCAAAACATTTTTTATCCTAAAAGTTTATCTAATACCATTCATTTTTCACTAGAAAATATAATAACCATTTATCACCTCTAAAATAAATATGAAACTTTCTAATATGCTAACCATTATGTCTATGTCACATATTCTTAAATAACACCCTAACGTATAATTTTATCTAAACCGACCTATGATACGAACTATAAGGACCTAACCTTACACATTACATAATCTTGAATTAATTGAATAATTCACATGGAGGATATTTTTGGGGTTAGAGCTTTAGAGTACTAGCTCATTAATAATACATCACCAAAATTACAAAGTAGACACTTCTGCTTAGTTTCCATATTTTCCATAAAATAAAAACTCTTTAAAAAAGAAACTTTTCTACTTCCATGTTATAGATAGCATGGCTTTTCCTTGATCTCATCATCGACCCTATTTATCTTTAATTCCTATGGAAAATATTTCAAAACATAGAATGAGTATAAAAAGATCATTAAGGGTTAGAAAATAAGGAACAAAAATTTATCCAATCAATAAATAAAAATCAATGAAACCATACTTTTCAATCACAATATTCCTTATGAAAACAAAAGATTTATGAAAAACACACAGAAATCATAAATCATAAAAGTAACTTATGGAATACATAACATACTTACATTATAGCTTTCACAACTACATTTGGAGTTATGTTTGGAATATCCATCACAATATATTCCATAAATCTCTTAGGATAAAAATTATCATTTACCTCTTTCCTGTTACCCAATGCATTAGGGAGCTATCTTGGGCTCACCCGCCATATGTTTATCACAGAACCACCTGCATATGTAAACAATTCCCATGAACCATAACATATTCATAACACATAAAAACTCATAAAGGATGGATAATATTTCCACATATTTTAAATATATTGAAAAAAATTCCATTATCAAAATTATTTTCAATACCAAAATAGGTAAAAGTGTATATGGTATTTATTTTTCTTTTAAAAACATTATGACTTGTTTAGGAATCCAACAATCAAATAATACTCGCGGCGGTGGAAAGGTTGTTGTCACCTCGTACGTTAAAAGGAAATATATTTTTTGTAAAATGATTTGTAGAGAAAAGATTACCTTTGAATGGAATTAATGTCAATGGGGTTTATACACCATATATTATAAATCCATGTATAAATCAAACGATTCTTCAATGAAAGGAGATTGAGATGAAGTCACTTAAAAATATCATATCCTTAGATTAAGGAGAAATCAATGAAATAATTACGAGTGAAAAATGATTATACACCAAATGTAAGTGGATATTAAGTGTATGAAAATTATAGGTCATTCACACATATTCATAGCATGACATAATCAAGAAGTATATGTTTATCCCAAAGAATAGAAATTGGGTTAATAAGTACCCTTACAAAAATTCGACAACATAACGATGTCACTTTAAAATTCATAAAATGAGTTGATGAGAGAGAAAGGGTCTCTCATAAAATGGGGCTAAAATATAAAAAAATAAGGATATAAAATAACATATCCTTTCATTTGAGATTTGAAAAAATACTTAAAAGAGCTATTCGACTAGAAGAGGATGGTGAATGGTTCCCTTACAGATTTGGTAACTTAAGAAACATTCACCCTGTGAAGTATGGATCAAAAAATGAATACATAAATACCCATAAGGTAATGTATATTACAAAATGAATAAAATCACAGGTAGTACATACACCACACAAAAGGAAATAGTGGCAAATATAGCATAAATCTCATGGGAATAAAAAGTGAGATGAAAACCCCTTTCCACGTTGTAATTAAACGAGTCGTATGACCAAAAGTTAATAACCACCAAATAAATCATAAAATACCATGAATATAAATAAAATCATTATAGTATATATCGAATGGATGTACAAAATACACCACATGAAATAAATAATAGGTAAAAAAATGGAAATCTCATGGGATTAAAAGTGAGATAAGAAACCCATTACCTCATGTCCGACTTAACCCGTCTGTTCTTTAATATACTGAATAATTGAATAATGTTAATTACTAATTTATTAATAACCTTTTTCAAGTTTATTATTTATTTTATATTATTTCATTTCATTTTATATACATTATTCATTCATTTACGTAAATAATGGTCGTTTTGTTGATATTTGGTACTTGAGTCAAAAATGAACTTCAAATAATTACAAGTTGTTCATGTGGTCAAAATTCGATTATCTCCAGAATTATATTCATGATTAATATATAATATATATTATAGATATCTAATATATGTATGTATTTATAATATTACATTACATTTGGAGATAAGAAATGAAATGCACTGTTCTTGGAGATGGTATTCCATACGTACTCATGAACGCTACTTTCATTAAAATTACGTATTTAGTGGAATGATAAATTAATGAAAAATATGTATATTATAATTCCTATATAATATCATATATAACTTCATTTACTCTATCATTTATACATTCCACATATGGAATTAACGAGTTATATCACTTGGAGTTGGCAGAAGTCTGTACTTCCTCAAATGAAATTATCGTGTTTTCCAATTTTGGAAACCAAAAAGGTATGATATAAATGAAAAATATAGAAAAATATAGATAATATAACTATAATGTATATCATATATAAATACAGTTCCATCATAATGGCCACTATAAGAGGCGTTAGGAGATGATTAAACAATCATCTTTTTGTGAGGCAGTAGTTTGCCATCCACAGAAACAGTATGTTTTTAACCCATTAGATAGAGGTTAGTGTAAGTGTAGTTTGAATACTTATCATAAAAAACTAGTGAACTTATGATACTGGTGTTGTTATAAATTAAATAAGTAAAAATATTTTAGGGGGAAGGAGATGTAAAATAAAAGAAAATAACTTAAGAGAAGACGTTACCTTTAAATCGGGTAACTCCCTTTGGATTGAACCAAATGGATTTCTTGAAGTTCCTTATGCCTAAGGTAAGGCTTCTAGAAGTTAGAGAGGGATATTGGGAGCCTATTTGTGCATATTTTGGATGATACAAGCGGCTTGAGAGGTGTGAGTAATTGGTTAGAGTTGAGGGCTTTTATAAGGGGGAGGAGGGGGTCTTTAGAAAGTTTGAAAATTTTATTTTATTATATAAGGATTTTCGGTTTCTAAAGGACCAAAACTTATTAAATTTGAAGATAAGACGACTCTTGTTCAAAATAAAATCATCCAGAATAATTGTATGGGTTTTGGATATTGTTTTAATTTTTATAATCTTATTTATTTAATACATTCATTAATGTGGTTAAAAACTATGTTATTATTATGACTTAAATAATTTTATTTATTTGTTGTTTAAAAATTATAAATAAAATACCATGATGTAGGAAAAAGTTTTAGATATTAATGAATATTTAATGTCAAATATAGAAATTATATAACCCCACATTAAATTTTTTTTAGAAAAACAATACATGTTTATGATATTTTTATTTTTACTTTAAATAAAAAGTTATTAATGTCATTATCTTACCCAAGTGGCATACAAAAGCCAAAAGTATCACCCAAGGATTTTCTTGGTCTAAAAATACTTATCAAATAAGGTTAGGATAAGTGTTAATGTAATTTTATTTTATTATAATAATTTTTTTTAAATTGAAATACCCTATTTAACTTTAAATATAGTAAATAAAAGTCAAAAGTTATTATTCTCCAAAAATTATTTTTGTCATATTGAACCACATTTTTTTTAATAATAACAACCAAGTATGTTGGAATTTTAAAATTTAATTCACAGAGGTGGTAAAATTTTATTAAAATGAAAAATTCATCTTTTTAACTACTACTCATTGTTTTCGCTATTCCTAAAATATTGAAGGTTTTTAGAAAAATACCAAAAATTCATCCTAAAAAATATTTGATATTCAAAATTGTTAATGATGAATATTTTACCAAATTAAAAAAAATATAATTTTCATTAATTAATTTTAAATTAATTCCCATTGTCAAAATAAAAAATTGTGTCTTTAAGAATTAATAAATATAAAAAGATTGACACTTGTTTTTGTCCAATTTCAAAGAGAAATTACATCAAATGACAAAAAATGGATTAAATTGTAAAACTATAATCTAATTACACTTTAAAACCATTTATAAATATAATATAACCATATAAATAAATTATATTAAAAAAATATTTTGAATAAAAATGCAGTATTTTTCACTATTCATTAAAAATGAACTTTTTTAGAAAAATACCAAAAATTAACCCAAAGTAAATTTTGATTTCTTGATTTGAAATAAGAATTTAATTTTTTTCAAATAGAACATATAAAAGTTACCAAAACTATATTTAGTGACGGTTCTCCATCAAAAGGTGGTAAATTGATGTTTTAAAGAATATTAGAGTATTTATGCCTAAAATTAGATTCATTGGAATTTTAAGCATCTATCATTTATTGGATAAATTTATAAAAATTTAACACACATATATAATAATATTGTAGATTGTTCTGTTCATTCCCACCATTACAACCGCTAGGAGTTAACTACCATTAAATATAATAATATATTATTATTTTTCAGTATGAACGTGCATTGTGTGCAACATAAGAATTTAGAGGAACCAATTATTGTGTGTCAGGTATGCCATTAAATATAGCATCCCCTTTAAGATAAAATTAATATTTATCATAAAAATATTAATAAATGTGAATATTTTATATTCTTTATTTTCTTTGGATTTTACATCCTTCAGCCTATTGGAAATTGCATCCTCACAATTTTATAATTGGGATAGGAAACATCATAGAATGTCCCGCATCAGAAAAATAGTAAATACAACTATCACTTTAGAAGAAATTAAGATAATTAAAAATTTCACACGAGAAAACCCATACTTGGATTCTATGAAAACATGGATAGGTAATAGAAAATAAGTGTCACGTTCTGATGCAGAGTGATAGAAAACATGATTAGTAGAATTTTTACAACAAGAAAGCCACAAATTTTTTATGGGTTAAATGGTCAATGGTTTCCCAATAGGAAAAGTAAATGGACAAATTTTTTTTAATTTCCTTTTCATAATGTTGAAGAATTTATTTATGATATTGAATAAGAACATATAGAAACATACTTACTTGAAAAGTAGACTTTCATCATTTATAAAATTTTTACTACAAACTCATATTTTCTCTAAACGATGAGTATTCATGATGAATTTGTGAGATAAAATGTGCTAGAATAAACTTCTAGAGAATTACAAGATCCAAAAAAACAGAACCATATATTTTTCTATCTTTATACATTAACCAAAAAAATTGGTTAGTAAGAGATCTGATAATCCCCAAAAGGACAATCCTTTATAAAAAGAAATACTACTCTTAATCTACAAAATTAAACAAAAAGTACCCAAAGTTATCGAAAGAAAATTCAATATAAAATTATCCTAAAAGTTATTCCAAATAATCTAAACTAGTATTAAAACCCATAACTCGTAAGGATTGAATCACATTCTTCCACAATAAATTTTAATATCTATCTCCAAAAACATCGACTACTCTTAAACTCTAATACTGAAGTGTAATTAACCTAATCACATATTCTGTATGATAGGTTAATCATTTTCATAAATAACCCCAATCACATTATTTTCACAAAAAAACAATGATTATTCTAATATAATATTTCATCCATCATTCCACAAATTAAATACCATAGTATTTAATTTTCCTTATGCATGTGGTGTTCCCAAAAGATAGAATGTCTTCTAAAATAACCTTTATCAGTTAATCCCCAAATCATTTTCCTATAATATGGATGTCTATTTATAAAACATAATATCCCAAATAAACATATTCTTGATCCACAAAATCATTTAACTAAATATAATTAGTCATACTAACTAGGGACTTCACGTAGTCTAGTGGTCGGTGAAAAATCTGAATCACACATTGGTTGTGGGTTCGATTTACATAGCTTTGTCCAACGTGATGGGTTGTCACATGGTCTTTGTGTTGTCCTACTTCAAAAACTATAAAATTTCATCAAATTCCAAAAAAAGGGACAAATTCCATAAAAATAACCAAAACTATTTTATCCTCAACGGTTATCTAATAACTTTCATTTAGCATCAGAAAATGTAAAAACCATTTATCACCTCTAAAATAACTATGAATCTTTCTAATATTCTAACCATTATTGTCATGTCACATATACTTAAATAACACCATAACCTATAATGTTATCTAAACTGGCCTATGATACCAACTATAAGGACCCGACCTTAAATATAACAATTTTTTTAAATAAATAAATAATTCACATTGATGATCTTTTAAGGTATATGGTTTAAGGAATTCGACCATAACTATTCGATCTCAAAAATTACAAAGTATACAACTCTGATCATTTTCCATTTTTTCATAAAATAAAAACTCTTAAAAAAAGAAAATTTTATAGTTCCATTTTTAGACAGAATGACTTTTCCTTGATCCCATCCTCAACCCTAATCATTTTTAAGTCTGAAAAAATTTTGAAAACATTGATCAAGCACAAAAAGTTTAGTAGGGTTTATAAAATAAGGAATGAAAAAATTATCCCTTAAATAAATACAAATAAATGAAACCATACTTTTTAATATTAACATTCCTTATGAAATCGTAAGATTTATGAATAGCACATGGTAATCATAAATCATAAAGCTAACTTATGGAATATATTACATACTTACATTGTTGCTTTCACAAAAATTTAAGGAGTTACGTTTGGAATACGAATCACAGTATATTCCCTAAATATATTAGGAGAATCATTAATGTTTACCTCCATCACATTACCCAATTTATTAGAGAGCTCTCTCGGGATCACCCACCCAAGGTTTATCACGGAACCACCCATATACATAAATAATACCCAATAAACATAACATACTCATAACACATAAAACAAACATAAAAAAATATAACATTTCCACATCATTTAAATATATTGACACATAAAATCCATTATCAAAAGAATTTTCAATACCAAAATACATAAAAGATTATATGGTATTTATTTTATTTTTAAAAACATTACGGCTGGTTAAGGAAGCCAAATATCAAATAATACTTCTGGCGGTGGAAAGGTCCTTGTCAACACGTATGTTAAAAAATAACATTATTATTTTTTGTTTAGTAATACTATTCATATAGAAAATATTCCATTTTAATGAAAATAAAAGTCAATGGGGTTTATATACCATATAAAATAATTTCATGTATAAATCAAAGGATGCCTCAATGATAGGAGATTGAGACGAAGTCCCTTACAAAGATCATATCCTGAGATTAAGGATAAATCAATGAAATAATTATCTGTGAAAAATAAGAATACATCCAATATAAGTAGATATTAAGTGAAAAACAATCATAGTTAATTCACAGATCTTCATAGAATAACATAGTCAATATGTATAAGTTTAACCCAAATAATGGAAATTGGGTTAAGAAGTACCTTTACTGAAATTCGACAGCCTATCGATGTCACTTTAAAATTCAGAAAATGTGGTTTTGAGAGAGAAAAGGGTCTCTAATAAGATGGAAATAAAATGTAAAACAATAATTATATATATGAACATATCCCAACATTTGAAAATTGAAAAATAACATAAAATAAGTCTTCGACTAGAAGAAGATGGTGAAAGGATCGCTTGCTGATTTGGTAACTTAAGAAACATCCACCCCGTGATGGAAGGATCATACATTGAAGATGTAAATACACATAAGGTAAAGTATATTACACCAAGAATAAAATAATTTTAAGTACATACACCACAAAATAGTAAATAGTTTCAAATATATCATGAATCTCATGGGAATAAAAAGTGAGATGAAAACCCCTTACCACATTGTAATCTATTGAGTCATATGACCAAAAGTTTATAACCACCAAATTAATCATAGAATACAATTAATATAAATAGAATCATGATAATATATATAAAATGGTAGTAAAAAATACACAACATGAAATAAATATGTGGTGAACAATGGAAATCTCACGGAATTAAAAGTGAGATAAGAAACCCCTTACCTCGTTTCTGACTTGACACATTCGTTCTTTATTCTCTTGAATAATAAACTAATTTTAATTTATAATTTCTGAAGAACCTTTTTAATGTTTATTATTCCTTTTATATCACTTATTTCCATGTTATAAACATTATGCAATCATTTAAGTAAATAATGGTTGATTGGTTGATATTTGGTACTTCAGTCAATAATAAACTTATTCTAATTACAAGTTGTTCATGTGGTCAAAAGTACATTTTCTATAGAATGATATTCATGGTTTTTATATCATATATATAATATATATCTAGTATATGTATGTATTAATTATATTACATAACATTTGGAGATAAGAAATTAAATGCACCATCCATGGAGACGGTAAGTCGTACGTACACATGAACGCTACTATCATTTATTTTTCATATTTAATGGAATGAAGAATTAATGATAAATATGTATATTATAATTTTCTTATAATATAATATATAATTTTATTAGTTCCATCCTTTATATGTTCCACGTATGGAATTAATGATTCATATCACTTTGAGGTGGCGGTAGTCCGCACTTCCTCAAATGAAATTATCTCGATTACCCATTATGGAAACCATAAAGGTATGATATAAATGAAAAATAAAGAATTATATAGACAATATAAATATAATATACATTAAATATAAATATAGTTCTATCCCTATGGCCACCATAAGAGGTGGTAGGAGAATATTGAACAATAATCATTCTGTGAGGTTGTAGTTCGTTGTCCACAGAAATAATATGTTTTTTACCCATTAGACGGTGGTTTGTATCAGTGTAGTTTGAATACCTGTCATAAAAACATCCTAAAATATTTATTATACTAGTTTTGTTTTGTAATAAATGAATAAAAGGATTTTAGGTGGTTGTATAAGTAAAATAAAATAAAATATCTTAAGAGAAGATGTTACCTTTAAATTGGGTAACTCCCTTTGGATTGAACCAAAAGGATTTTTTGATGTGAATTATACCTAAGGTAAGGATTCTAGGTGTAAGAAAGGGATACTGAGATTTTATTTGGTCAGATATTGGATTATCTAAGGTGCTTGAGAGGTATGAATAATGTATTTGATTTGATGGCTTTTTATAAGGGTGGGGGATGGGCTCTTTTGGAATGTTTGAAAATATTATTTTATTATATAATTATTTTCAGTTTCTAAAGGTAAAAAAATTATTAAAATAAAATATAAGATGACTTTTGTTCTAAATAAAATAATCCAATAATAATTTGATAAGTTTTGGATGTTGTTTTAATTTTTATAATCTTATTTATTTAAATCATTCATTAAGGAGGTAAAAACTAAATCATTATTGTGTCGTAAATAATTTTATTTATATGATGTCTAAAAATTATAAATAAAATAACATGATATATAAAATCTTTTTAGATTCTTAATTAATAACTATAGTCATATATATCAATTATATTACCCCAAATTAAAATTGTTTTAGCAAAATAATATATGTTTATGATATTTTTATTTTTACTTTAAATAAAAAGTTGTTAATGTCATTATCTAACCCAATTGGGTTCCAAAAGGAAACATTCTCACCCAAGGATTATCTTGGTTGTCCAATACTTATAATATAATGTTGGGACAAGTTTTAAGGTAATTTTATATTATTATAACATTTTTTACCATGAATTACCCTATTTACCTTTAACTGTGGTAAATAAATGTCAAAAGTTATTATTCACCAAAAATTATTTTCTTATTATTCAAAACAAATTACATAATAATAAAAACCATGTATATCGGATTTTCAAAAATCAATTTACAGAGGTGGAAAAATTTCATTTAAATGAAAAAGATGGTTTTTTAACTACTAAGTAGTGTTTTCACTATTCATAAAAAATTGACGATTTTCAAAAAAATACCACCAATTAAGCCTAAGATATATTTGATATTTTGAATTAAAAAATGATGTATGTTTTATCAAATTAAACACATAGAATTTTCATCAATTAATTTAAAATTAATTCCCACTGTCAAAATAAAAAAACTTGTTTTTAAGAAATAATAATTATCAAAAGATTAAGATTTTTTATGTCCAATTTCCAAATGTAATTACCTCTAATGAACAACATTGGAATAAATGGTAGAAATATAACCTAATTATACTTTAAAACCATTTAAAAAGATAATATAACCATATAAATAAATTAGATTAAATGGCAGTTTTGAATTAAAATGCAGTATGTTTCTCTATTCATTAAAAATGAACTTTATCAGAAAAATTCCAAAAATTTACCCAACATAAATTTATATGTCCCAGTTCTAAAGAAAAATTTTAATTTGTTAAATAGAATATATAAAAGTGAAAAAAAATATTTAAATATGTTTCACAATCAATAGTCGATAAATCAACCTTTTAAATAATATTATAGTATTTATGCATAAAATTAGATTCATTCACATTTAATGCCTCTAAAATTTATTGGATAAATGTAAAAACATTTAAAAAACAAATATAATCATATTTTAGTTAGTTCTGTTCATTCCTTCCATTACAATGGCTAGGTGTTAACTACCATTTAAAATAATAAAAAAAATATTTTTCAGTATGACTCAGCATTGTGTGAAACATAAGACTTTAGAGAAACCCATTATTTTCTGTCAGGTATTCCCTTGAATATTTCATCCCCTTTAAAATAAAATTAATATTTTATTCAGAAATATTAATAAATATGAAAATTTCATATTCTTTATTTTCCTGGGATTTTATAGAACTACACAAAACATGATGCATAGTTGGCTATAGTGATCGTCACTTTGAAAATATGGAAGCATTATATATTTGGGGAGAAGTGTGAAATATATAAGTATCACAAGATCCTAAAGTATATATTTACACAAAATAGATGAATATATTATATTAATGATTGTTAGTGATGATCAAGGGCTATGAATGCTCAATTCACCACCATCTTAAAAAAGAAAATAATGTTGAAGACAGTCTATGTAGAAAGCATCGAACAACTTTACCATTTATGAGAATTGATAAGGATTCGATCTACATAGACTTGGGAAGGATGGACATGGGAATCATAAAGGAAAGAATATAATCAATCCTTTCAGAAATTATTTCCAAATTGTCTCTTATAGAAAATATTAAGGATGATCAAAGAGTTTTTGTGTGAATTTAGAAGAAAGTGGAAAAAATAAGTAAAGAGAAATGCTTGGAGTTAAATGTTAATGAAGAATGTGTTGTGATATTTTGGGTCATGACTATGTGTACCACCAAATCCTGAGAAAAAGATGGAGATTTTAAATGATGCACATAGTATGAAATTTTCCATCTATATAGGAAGCACACATATGTAATAAGATCTCAAAGAGTGATATTGGTGGGTTAATATGGAGAAGGATATAAGGGAATATATATCAAGATGACTCTTATGTTAGAAAGGGATTTTGGGGCGGAAAAAATCAAAGGGGATAATGAAACCATTACCATACCAGCATGGAAATGAGAGATCGTCATTGTGGACTTTATCACTTGTCTTCCAGAGACAAAAAGAAGAAACACTGCTATCTAGGTTAGGGAAGACCTTCTTAAAAAAGGCTTCCCACTTCATTTTGATCAAGATGAATTATCACTCTATAAACATGAAAGTATAGATATACATTAGATTATAGGTGTGGCTATATGGAACACCAATATTGATTTTATCTAATCAAGATCCATGATTTACCACCATGTTTTGGATAAGTATATAATATTGTTTTAGAAAATTTTTATTTTTATAATGACCTAACACTATCAAACTAATGGAAAATATAATGAGATTATCTAGAAACTTGAAAAATGTTGACATGATAGTCGATTGACTTCAAAGAAGGACGTGACCAACATATCCTTCTAGTTTAGTTCTCATACAATAATCATTTACACTCTTGTATCCAAATGGATCCATTGAAGCCCTTTATGGGAATAGGTTAAGAACACTTTCTTGTTGAGATGAATTGGGATAACAAAAACTATACAGTTTGGAAACAGTTGAGGAAAGGGTGGAAAAGGTCAAGACTATTAAACATCAAAACAAGGCTATTCAAAGTCGACAGAAATGTTATTATAAAATTATTCGATGAGAGAAATATTTTTATGTTGGAAACATGGTATTATTAAACATATATGTAGATAATAAATTCATGATATTATGGAAGAAGGAAGTATTTTTCAAATACATCCGTCTATTTGAGATCCTTTATCGCATTGGAGTGGTGGCCTAATGATTGGCACTCCCACCTGACTTATCTCAAGTATGTGATGTATTCCACATATCCATCTTGAGAATGTAAATAAAAAAACCCTCAAATCTAATAAATAAATATTTGGAACCAGTGGATAATGACCTTTATTATGAGGATCAATCGACGATGATCTTAGATCTTAGTGACAATGTTATTCAAAATAACACAATGCACCCTGAAAAATAGTTATGGTGAAACAAAATGATTATAGATGTGATTTGGGAATTGGAGGTTGGATTGAAATTTAATTACCCTATTATATTTTATTGGGGAAAATTAAATTTTTTTGGGCCAAATGTTTTATGGGGACAAGATTGTAATGACCTAAAAGTTTATAAATAAAATTCCCCTTATGATATAATTAAATGTAATATTATGTATTATAGTTTAGAAAAAGCATGAAATTATTATTATTTATTATATATTATAAGATTTAAAATAATTTTAAGAATAAAAAATGTTGATAATATTTTCATTTAATAGTGATCAATGATTATTGTAAATATAGTGTTTTCAAAATTCCAATTCACATAGAAAAAGAAATTGTTGAAATAAATCGGTAAGATCATCCCAATGATGTACATTTATCATAGATTCTAAGGGATATATCTTCACGGGTATTTTCCATTGACTAATCCCAATATTTGATCCAATAACTTAAGGATGAGTGAAATTTTTTCTTGATAAGTTCATGGTCATCAAGATCATGACCCAAAACCATGCACGCTGAACCACCCCATGAATGTTTCACTATCACAAAACTTACTCATATGGTGTTTTCTATTATATTAAATGGATATATATCAAGACCCAAATAATATTATTATGTATATTTTTTATAATAATGAATATTTTTTCATATAATTATTGTTACATTATAAATGATCTTGATTTTGATTTTGATTCAAAAGAGCACAAATTTTATTTTTGGGTAATATTCAAATTCAATTAAGGAATATATTTTTATAAAATAATTAATTTTTAAGTATATAATATTTTAATTAAATATTATAATAATTTTTTTTATTAATTATAATTTATAATATAAGTTTTTTGAAGATAAATGAAATTTTTATAATTATTGGAAAGTTTTTATTGTAAAAAAATCCCATCCTTTTTCAATAAATGTCAATTATTACATTTAAAGTGAAAATTTACATATTTGGAGTTTTTTTCTATAAAATTATTGTTATTTTTTTTAATCCAAATGTCCAAATTATCTAATAGTGAATATTTCATAATTTTATGAGATAGTTAAATTTTCTAGTAAAAATAAAATACGATATTAATATACTCTAGTTTTTAAAACAAAATAATGACCGTTAAATGTTGTAATAAATAGTATAATGGGTATCCATGACTAAATATATGTTTTACCTTTAAAATAATTTCATATTTAGTTTATTTTATTAATTTTATAAACCCTTTATTATTCCTCCAAAACAAATAACTTATTTTGTTATTTTAAAATAATTTATTTAATATTATCACTCACCTCCACATCCCTAAGGGTATTATTTTTATAATTTTGGCCCATGGACATTTAAAATAATGAATAAAACTACTATATATTAGAAAACCTAGGAATAAATATGGGAACACTTTTGGTTTTGGTTATTATATTATAAACTACAAATCTTAGGTTTGAGAAATGATACATAACCCCCACCCCTTTCCTATATAAACCCACCAAGGATCCCATTTCCCTTATCTAAAAATCTTTCTAGTACATATTTAATCTTTCATAACATCTCTAGAGTAGTATGAATTTTCCACCAATCTCACAATAATATCTTTCAAAGAGTTTCGAATCACACTATCATGGAATGTGATCCTCTCAAACTCATCTTTATTCATGTATCATTTTATCTTAATTATTTTATATTACTTTTATAATGTTGATATATATTCTTTAATGTCACCCTTACTTCCCCTATGATGGGTAAATTTTTAGAGACCCCTTCTTCTCCCATTATGATATTCCATGAACACATATACACCCCCATTATGTTGCTGAAATTTCACCATTATTTTTCCATATGAAACAAATATGTAGGGAATATCCATTCCCAATTCTTATCATGGATGTTAAAATTTATTAAGATGTAATTATTTTATTGGGGAAACACATTTATAAATTTTACACACCATTATATTAGAATAAAATGTGATGAAAAATGGTTACATGTTTTGTGATCTATGTGGCACACTTAAGAATGAGATTGAAATGATAGTGATATGTGTGCCCAAAATTATATAATGATCCAATGAATAGAGCAAGGTTTTAATCCCAAATATTTCATTCAAGGTATTAAGGAGTGAACCTAATCCATCTTGATAATTTTTGCATTATGATTTTTTAGTAGTTATCCTTGACCTTTGTTTAATATGAATTCTTTATGTTGTTTCCATATTATCCATGTTTCCTTTTTGTTATCATCCTATATCATGCCTCATTGACAGGGTTTATTATTCTCACACCTTTATATCTCATTTTTATGCCTGTTTTTTAAAATGTATTTCTTTTTTCATGTTATTACATGTTAATTTCTTACTAGGATTTGTAGTTCACCCCTTTCTTATGTGTATCCTCGGGTTACCCCAAGCATTGTTAAGTATGAATGAATAATATGATCATGTTAAAAAATAATTCAATAAATATGATGTATTCCAATTTTTAAATTCTTATATAATGTACCCAATTCCCAAACATATTAATCCTCTCGATGTTCTCTATTTTTTAATTTTTACTTCTTTCTAATAACCACAAATTAATTTTTAATAATGAGAAGGGTTGTAATAAAGAATAATTAAAAGGAATGTCATAAAGTGATATTAAGATATTTCTATGTGTAAATAAAGGGAATAGAAAATGTAATTCCCAATGGAAAATGAAGGAATTTTTTAGGTAATTTAATTTAATCATAAGGTATTGTTTATAGTTTGATTTCTTATGCATAGGAAATATGGGAATTATATGGGCCAATACCCAAATACTAGGGTTAACTCATAGACCAAGGAAGTAACTATGCTTTTATAATCATTTAAAATGAATAATTGATGTTTTTTAAATATTATAATTTGATAATTATGTTGTAAATGTGTTATATAAATGATTTCATGTAAATTGAAATCCAGAAACATATATGGATTTTTAAATTGTACTTTTTCTTTAAGGATTTGAAAACATATTTAGAATTATACCAATAACCATGAAAATTGATTTAGTTGTGTGGTGTAATTGTTTAATTAGAGTGAAGATAAGTTTTACATTGATGATGTAAATGGGATAGTATTGTTGTTCTTTAAATTTGTTAGTAAATCGATGAAAAATTAATTTATGCTAACTTTAATGATGTATATTATATTTTTATACTATTAATTTATTTGAGAAATAAGGATTATGTGAGAATATATGTTTCACCAAAAAAGTTTGAACCATGTATAAATCCATAGTCCCAAAAAAGTTTTCATAAAAAGAATACAAAAATGGAAATATTATTTTTCTGGTAAAAATGACAAAACAACCACTAGGGGAACCAAAAAACAGGTTATCATTGATGTCAGCCACCCCTTCCATCGTAACCACATCCACCTGTTAGGTGTCTTTATATTATCCACTACTTCAAATTCTACCACAAAACACATGGATCCTACATTCTTGAGGTTTCAACATCCTTAACAGTTCATTTAATTCAAATGTGATTGTTTTTTATCTCAAGATCACTCGGATCGATAAAAAAACCATCTAATCCACTGAAGACTTTTTCACCATATTAAACTCATTTGAGGAATTTTCACATTTCAAGTCATCTTTAAAATCATGTTAAATAATCAAAATAAGAGAGGAAATATTAGATGTAGAAGACTTTAAGATTGTGGTAACATTCTTCTCTTGTAATTATATGTATAACACATCAAACATTGGATAATTGATGGAGTCATGCATCATAAAAAAATTAGGACATGAAATTTCATTAGTATATCCTTGCAAAAACACCATGAATTTATACTTTTTACCAATATTATAAGTTCAAATTCATGAATACCAATTTTTATGTTATAATTGATTTTTTTGGTGATTTAAAACATTAACTTGGTTTTGAAAGAATAATCTATTATGGTATAAAAACCAATTTTGGTTAGTATAAAATTATATTTTTGTTAATTATGGACTATCTAAAAGTTGGATGTAGGTAATTTTATTGGTGGAAACTAATAATTTGATAAGGAAATATTTTAGGAGATATTTTTAGTCATGCTATGGATTTCCTATCATGTTAGAATCTAAATTTCATTCCTGATATTTTGGTGAAGTTAAATTCATTTTATAATTTATCATGGTTATTAATGAGATTTTGGGAGATCTTTCATTTGTTTTAGGTATATTTAACCCTTAGGATAAACATGTGAGTTACCATGAATTATTATTTTGGGATAATTCTATTTAATTTTTTGTAGATGTTAGCTGGAAGGTATGATATCAACATTGAGGTTAAAAAAATATTTAAGGTTGAGGTTATTGATGTTATTTCAAATGTAATTTTTTCAAGAAATGATTAAAGTGTATACCTTGTTGATTTTTGTGAAAATTTTGAGTTATGTAGCTGGTCAATACACATTTGATATTACAATACTTTGTTCTAACCATTCAATTATTGAAAATAGTTAAAGATAAGAATAATAGATTAATATATATTTTTTGTATTATGAAGATGAATTTTGTTATTCAATAATTAAAAATTCATCTTTAATACCCATTATTTGGAGAAAAAATAAGAATATATAGAGGAGATCTATTAGAGGAAGAAATTATAATTTTTAATTTAGTATATTTTATTATGTTGTTTTTTAAATGTTGTAAGAATTAGATATCTTTCAAAAGGATACTTTAACATAAAGTTTCCCCCATTACCTTAATTATTGTTGAATCAATTGTCTTTTCCCCAATAATAGATTCATGGTTTTCTGGTCATTAACTCTCCACTAAACATGTACTCCATCACTTTATATCAGTCCTTGGGTGTTTCATTTCTCATCCATTTACATATTTTAACATCATAGTAATTTTCTCATATTTGGAAACCTATTTTTTATTATTCCATATAACCTTTGTATTTCTCATTCCCTCTTTTAAGAGGATTTTTTATTAAACATTTATATAATGTGGGTCTTCCAAAATGGAGTTTTCAAATGAAAAGCCTTGATTTTTGAGAACATGTACAAATTGAAAGGAAATAATTTTTTGGGGGGGATTATAATTTAGTACCCAAGTATTTTAGAAGAGAACCATATGTCTGATATTCAATAAAACATGTAACATGATGCTTAAAATAACTATGAACTAGTATTTTTCATATAATACTATTATAATCTAGATGTTGAATTTCTGGGTACTAATATGAATAAAAACATTATGAAATATATATATAGGTTGTACACAAATAAATTGACATATTAATGCATTCAAAAGAAGCATTAAAATTTTATAAAAGATATATTATTCTTGAAAATATACTTTCTTCAAAAAAAATTGTTTTTTTTGAGAAAATAATATATTTAATTTTACTCAATTATAAAAAATTTAATTTTCAAAATGAAATTTATTTTAAATTAAAATTTTCAAATTTAGATTTGGGTGAGTTTTTAAGAATTTTTGGAAAAGATTATTTTTCATGGAAATTATATAAAATAGAAAATTTTATTGAATTGTTTATTTTTATTTCAAGAAATCAAAATCATCAATTTTGTTTTAATTGGTTTTAAAATAAAATTAACTCCCATATATTATTTTTAATCTAAATGTGTCTGTTGGAATAATATTTATTAATTCTTTCTTCATTATAATTATGTTAAATTAAAGCATATTTTTATTGAAAACTATTTTTCATTGTATTCTATGTTTTTAGCTCAAATTAATTTCAACCAGGTCTAGGAGTGGAATATTTAAAAATTAATTAAATTTTTAGAATTACGCACTCCAAATTTGGAAAATGTGTTCCTTTTATTTTTGGTCAATACTAATATTAACCATATTAAATTATTTTACCTTAATAAATGTGAAGTAGTTTAATTACAGTTATAAATAATGTGATAAAGTATCAATATAAACCTAAAACATGAATTTATTTTATTTTATGGGAATGCTTTGACCCTCGACAACCTTAATTAAAATATATGGAATTTTGTATCCATTTTACCTTGATTACATGGATGTTAATCATGATATATTTTTAGAATGTGTATGATACATATTCTATAATAATAATTCTAGAAATTTGAATTATTATTTACCTTCATTTCTTTCCTTTTGATAAAAAACAAAAACAAAAATCATAGGTGGGTACGACCTACCATCTCTATTAATAGTGTAATTTATTTTTATAAATATACATTTTATGTATCTCTATCTCTCTCAAAATAATGAAACAATATGATATTTTCATTATGATTTAATTTTTAGGGATGGTAGAACCATGATCAATATATAAGGTCTGAGACTACCGAACCGAAACATACATAAAAAATGAAGTAGTAATCACTTAAAACAATGATATTAATAAAAAAATATTAATAAATGGGTGATAATATTTAAAAATTTAATAATATATGATATTATAGAAATGAATATTATTCTATAATAAAATTTATAATATATATTTATTGTAAAAGTTGTGGCAATTCATATGAAGAAATATGAGACTTGAGGTAAGATATTTCTAGTCTCACTTTTAATTTTAAGAGAAATCGGCAATATGGACTATTAGTTTCTTTTTTGGTGGATATATTGACATTTTGAAAAAATTTATCATTAATATCATTATTTCCTTATTATTTAATTTTGAATTTTTTTTGTGTGGTTATTATGATTAAGAACTAAAAATGGTGGTAAGTGTCTTATGTTATGATGTCCTTATTTATCGAGATTGTTTACGATAAAGTTTTTTAAATGAAATATTTTGGTATATCTATAAAAAATTGTTAATTTAAATATAATATAGTTATATATATATATTAATTAAAATCCTTTCATTTTACTCTCTTTAAGTACTCAAGCGACCAAAACAATGTTTTAAGGAATAAAAAAAATTATTTCTCTCTTCAGTATAAAATCATTTATTTTCTATGTACTTCTTTTCTAAAAACGTTTTACAGAATGTTTTTTACGTTTTTAAAAAGAGAGTTTAACTTCATTTTCCCATGTATAAACTATTATAAAATTGATTAAATGGAATTTTTTTTGAAAATGTTACCTTTGAATTTATAGAGAATACATGAACAAAATATTTTTATATATATATAATATGAAAATAATTTATCACTATCATGAAAAATCAATTCTTGGAATATTACTTTACAAGTTTACAATGTTATTTACAAATAAATTATTTTCTATAGTACTTGGGGAATTATTTATATATTAAATAAATTGTGTCTAAGTGAAAAGTGCCTTTTTCTCAAGAAAGGTTCTAAGTGATCTTTTATCGGCATTTTCATCTAAGATAACATTATTTGATGTTAGATATTCGTTAATAGAGGTTATATACAATGTTACCATACTTATTATTTATCAATATGGTTTATTATTATGATTAATAGGTTTTTATGAAACTCAATAATTTTCAACTGGTTATGGTAAGATGAGTTATTGAAATTTTTAGGAAACCAATTTCTTTTCCACGGTTTAGGCTATGAAAAATGTTTATGAAACCCTTTTATTTTAATGGATAATGATATTATGAATATTCTATAATCGTTTGTTAGACATGTTTATGAATCTCATTTTGGGAAGTGTGGGACTATAATTATATAAACCACTAATGTATTGAGAAATGATTGATATATTATGTGTTAAATATGACTACAATGGGGATGAAACTGAATTTGTTAAGGGGATCTATCCACTATAATGTTATGGGGAGTTGACCTTGACTAGTATGATGATTTCGAGAGTATTCCCAATACACTATAAATGTCTTGGAAATGATCCATTACTACCAAGGAAATGATTTTCTATGCTAATGCGTATTCCATAAACCTATTTCTTATGAAAATTTTTCTTGATTCCTTCACGATCCACATATTATAAACATAAAATATATGTTACATGAATATATATTAAGATATATACTATGAATAGTGTTATTTCAAACTGTTATTCTCATGTTCTCATACCCTTATGCATATGTTATGTTGATATATACCTTATTTACACTTACTGATGATCTCTTCTCACCCTATCTTGAGTTCCAATTCCCTAGGTTATAAAGAATGGTATTTTAGTATGATATGTATATGGGGGTTGAAATTTATGAAGAAAATAATGTGAGATATTATTGTTAACATATGAACCAACTGTTTATGAATCTATTATTAAAAATATTCATGAATTATACAATTCCTGTGTGGAAAATATTCTTTTGTAATAAATACTCATCTAATAATAAGTATATTTATGAGTGAAAAGTTTTAGTAGTTATAAAAAATATGATCAGAAGAGGTAGGTATACAGTGTTCTACCTCAGATGTGTTTTCCATAAAGAAAAACCTGTACATTCATTATTTTCTTCCCATCATGAATATGATTCCCTAGAATAATTATTAGTGGCACTCTATGTCACCATTATATATATCTTTTATCTTTTTTATTTGTCATCATACCATTTCTTATACAATAATTATGGATATTAATCTTTGATTTTCCTTTTTCTCTTTTTTCCACAATAAGTTCCTTCACTTGGTTGATTCTCCTTCTTCCAAATTCATCTTTTGTCTAACCTTCATCCATTGTTTAATTTCATAAAGAATTTATACTTCTTATTGAATTTGATAAACATCCTTGATAGGTGAGCCATCTCCTCATAACCTTCAGTAGAATAATCCTCCTCACTCCAGATATTCATTTTGATTTTACCCTTAATATTGAACATAGAATATTTAATAGTGACTATTTTTCCTTTGGGTTAATCATCCACATTATTCACATTCAACCCTTCCTCAAACATACTCTCTTGACCATATCCATAATTAGTATTTTTCTTATGTCTCATGACCCATGAATGGAGATTTAAGTTCCTCTCCATTGATCAAGTAAGCCTATCAAGATTACTATCACTTAACCTTTGTCTTATATTTTTTTCTAAGCACATTAATTATATTGAATATTTCATTACACCTTTGATACATTTTGGATATTTATTAATTTGAATTTCTTCTAAATGTATCATATTTTATAGTATAGTTATTTAGTTCCATTTATTTAACATTTTATTTTCCTTCACGAGATAGAGAATGGGTGTCCCATATTTGAAAATTAGTGTCACATACATAAATTATATTAAACTAATCTTGTCCAAAAGAATTGTATAATGGATTCATAGATTTCGAATTTCAATTATAAGTAGCCTTTGTGGATTCACTAAACTCTGATCTCATATCTCTAGTTTTTTATATAGATTATATTTCTTTTCAGTTGTCAAAACCATTTCTATCATGATATATTTTCATTTTAATATTCCATCAATCAGATTTAAAACCCTTAAAATAAAGAGGTATGTTAGTAGCATTAACATCAAGCCTATTGTTATATATAAATATATAAGTTTAGTACAATTAGAAATTTAGATATTTTACGTAAAAACATGGTCATAAGTAAGGTTATATAAAAATAAAATAAAATCCCATCTTATAAAAAATTTTTGTTGGAGAGGAATACTAGGGGTTAATTAATTGTCCATTAAAAATTTCCATTTAAAAAAAATTATAGAAAATTTCCACTGATTAAAAAAATGTCTCAGTTACCAATTTACAACAACATTAAACATATACAATAAACAATATATCTAACCTAGATCATGTTTTACAGTAACAATTGCACAAATACAGTCCGTACTACTCACAAACCCTTTAGTAATTGTTTATGGAATAAAAGTTATTAAATAAATGTGAAGATGGTATCAGAGTAACATCAAATACAATATAAGAGACTTTATAAGGAATAAAAATTTAAAGAAAGAAAAAAATAATGGTAAATTAAATAGAGAAGAGGAAATAATGAATAATATTAGTTATGGTTAGTTTATATTTCTCTGAAAAAGAAAGTGATTGTCAAAAACGGTCTTCTTATTCTTTTGGATTGTATATAAATATGTCCTCGAATTGAATTATTTAATTTTTTCATGTTTAGTATTTTTTCCAAAAGATTTGATTTTTATATATTGTACACATAATAATATTTCTTTTCAATAAGAATATTCAAGATGTGGTGCATAGTTAGTTAGTAGCACCAATTAAGGGAACACCCTTTTGGAAAAAACGATAATATTATATATAACTATTCAAAAACTCCAATTATCTATAGATAGATAACAATAAAATTAGGTGAATCATTCTTCTAAGGAACAAATCTTGAATTTATGTCTCTATATTCAATGAAATAGAGTATTCATTTCAATAATATTTATTGTTAAATGTTCATACTTACCAAATATTATCCTTCTGTTAAATTCAAAAAAAATAGGAGTCATAATAATTAATTTTATGTTTATTAAATATTCATATTGTATTATAACTTCAAATACAAGTATCTTATGTAAAGGCCTGTAAAATTCAACGAAATTGTTTTTCTTAATTTTCTTAGAAATTTTACAAGAACGCAGTTTCTGACGGCACCTGATTCCGAGGCCCGGTGTGCCCAGAATCATTTTCCAAAGTTTAGCTCAGGTACGTTCAGTGAACGAACGAGCAGGTTTTCCAAACTTTTGAACCGGTGCTCGGAATCAAAATCTGAGGACACCGATGGAATCACAATGCTGGTAATTTCTTAGAAACACCTTTTCCGGAGTTTTGTTTGCTCGGGTGTGGTTTTTAAATTTTGGGGTTAAGTAAAATAATAAAATAAAAGTGGTGCGACCAATTTTATTTTATTTTTGTTTAACCTAAGCTAAGTGGATAAAATGGGACCCAAAATATCTTACCCATTAGGTAGGATAATTGTGAGGTGAGACCCACACGAGCCCCACCGTTTCATTTCTTCCTAAACCCCCTCCTTTAATAAGGTAATGCACCCGCACCCCTTTTAAGTGGAAGTCAACCCTTTAGTTTTTCTGTTTATGAAACGCCTCAATTAATTTGGTGGTTTAAACGTTACAATTAATTCACTTAATTGATTGTTTCATTTCTGAATTTCAAAATGAATGGATTTAGAAATAAAACAAGACAAACTATTATATTATTAAGGGTTGCTGGGTTGTGAGAGGCTTGGGATAATTTTCTCAAGTTCTTGAAGTTCTTCCTCCTCAACGAAGAACGCAAAGAACACAGACCTCCTCCGATGGACGACGGTGAGAGATGCCTTCCTCGGAGATCAATGACCCGACACGCATCACCTCTTTCTTTCTTTCCACATCAAAGAGTGGGAGACACCGTTCTTCCGCAACGCGAGGATCGGCCTTCTTCCGCGGTGATTAATTCCGTGACATCCCTTTCCGTGACAACATCATTCGACGATTACACTTGAGGTAGGGGTTTATTTGAAATGTTTTTTCGTGATTACATCCGTCACTTTCTTCTTTTCAGTTTGAGCCGCCTGATATCGCAATAATAGGGGGAGGTCAGACCACACAAATATGGCCGACCCTCCTCCCCCTTACTGGTTTGATTTTGTTGCGGCACGTGTAAGGAGGCGCGGTGCTGAAGCAACGCGCGGAGAAATATTAAAGGAAAGGCGGAGAAGCACGGCACCGTCGAGCCGCACCGTTGAAGAATAACTAAACCACGACGCCATCGCACCGCACTGGAGAATCACAAAGGCACCGCGACCGGAGCGGGGCTGCGGCGGAGGGGCGCAGCGCCGCCGCGCCGTGCCAGACGGACCAAGGCCGCGGCTGAGGCCGCGGCGAAGCAGGGAAATGGTGCCGGTTTAGGGTCGCCGGGGTCGGAGCAGCGGGACCGAAAAATGCCGGTCCCGTGGTGGAAGCAGCTGGCCGGCCGGAGTGGGCCATCCGGTCAGAGGAGGAGCCGGGGGTTACGACCCCCAGCTGGCTGGATAGAAGTGGCCTCCCCACATGGGGGCCACGGTTATGAACAGGTGGGGGCCAGCGCGCCGCCCCGCACCCCCATCTGCTCAGCCGAAATGGCCGAGCGACCTGGCCAGCGCCAGCGCGCCAGCCATCCAGGCTGATCCGCCAGGCCGGGCCATGCCCAGGCTAGGCCGAGATGTGCCCAGGCCGGTCCAGGCCTCACCTACTGGGTCGGGCCACGCCCACCAGGCCGGGCCGCGCCCTAATGGGTCGGACCGGGCCCGAACCCCCTAATACTGGACCTCTCATGGTCTTTTGACCATAACATGGGCTGCAGACCTCCGATTGACGCACTTTCAGCTGTGATGTGATCCTTTGATCAAGATGGTTGTTTCGGTATATTACACTCAAGGTTTCAGAGAATTTTGGGTTCGGCCGGGTTGGTTCGTACATGAAACCAACTGGGCCCTCAGAGCGGAAACACTTATAACTTGAGCTCTGGATGTCCGATTGACATAACGTTGACTTTGATTGATTCCTCTTAGTGAGACAGATATTTTAGCTTACTCCTCTCGATGTTTGGACGCATTTGGAGTATGGCCGGGTTGGTTTTGACTTAAAAACCAATCGAGCCCCTAGGACGAAAAAGCCAATAACTCTCAGACCAGGCGTCCGATTGACGCGTCGTCTATGACGTTGAGTTCTTGTTGAGGATATAGAACTTTTAGAAACATCAAATCTAGACTATGTGTCAGTTGATGTATCAGCCCCTCGTCTCGTAGAGTGGACCCTCCCGAACGAGCTTGCTGTGTGCGGGAACCCTTGAGGTGGCTGCCACTACGACGACGATGACGACTGTACAGAAATCCTCCGTGGATTCGACGGCGATGACTACAACACTCAGCGATCGTATGTGGATCAGTGCTACCGATCTTGTGTGGGTCAGATCCTGTGTGGGTCAGCGCTCAGCTTTCCTGTGTGGGCCAGCACCTACAGATCCTGTGTGGGTCCGATCCTGTGTGGGTCATTGTGGGGGTTTGTACCTATCGATCCTTTTAGGGTCATTGCAGGGGTTAGTACCTATCGATCCTTTGTGGGTCATTGTGGGGGTTAGTACCTATGGATCCTTTGTGGGTCATTATGGGGTTTAGTACCTATCGATCATGTCTGGGTCTAACGACATAGATGAATCAGTGGTTACATCTGATCATCTCTATCGTCATACGAAGAAGTATACATGTGTGAGCTGAATCTTGTTTTTCATTCTTATGTGGATTGTGTTGTGCTATCCGGTGTGGATGTGATCTAACTTGGGCTCGGATGTTGGAGCCGAACTGGAATTGATAACTTAGGTATATGTATGGGCATATACCTAAGTACCGTCGGATGTTACTTCGTGATTGTATCTTTCTTTTGTGGATTCTGGGAGACCTTCGGGGGTCTCGGGGTCCCTACTGACTAGCTTATACTCACCCCTACACGGTTTATGCCCGCACTACGTTGTGTTGGTTGCAGACGACGGACAGTGCTGATCGTGGTTGAGGCTTGCAGCGCAGGCCGGTACCTGGAGGTGGACCACTGGGCGGGACGTACTCGGAGCGGACGGCTAGACCCGAGGAGCTGTGGAGGCTATCTGTACCCACCCTTCAGGTGGGACTTCCATTGGACGGCTCGAGGCTGTGGCTTTACTTTTTAGTTGATGTACTCCATTTTTCAGTTGTAATTTACTTTCAGTTTGGGTTTGTATTCTGGCCCACTTACTTTTCTGCACTTACTGTTGTACCCAGTTTTTACTTAGTGTTTACTTCTGCTTGCTTGCTCTGTGGTGTTTGAATACTTTTCAAAGGCCATGCCTTCCCTGTTTACCGGGAATTACGCCTTGGTGCTAGTCGCCAGCCCCTGGCCTATGGAAGGTGGGCTTGGGGTAGTCACAGCACGGGCCCCGAGGACGGGTCGTGACAAATTGGTATCAGAGGAGTTTGGTTCTACCGTAGAACTCCGGACAATGATCTTTCTTCTATGTGAATCAATATTGTTAAGGGTTTTGGGTGTGGTTATCAGTCCAGGGAGTCCAGTGTTGGTGCGGCGGCCGACGTATCCGTACACCAAGACCGTGACTTCTGATTTCCGACTTAATGCACCAAAACATTGATTGCATGTGTGTTTCAAGTTTTCGTTGTGATTACTTTGTGTCATCTCACTAGGTATACTGTTTGACCGTGGAACACCTGTTTCTTTTTAGGATGGACCCCTGACGGTAGCCAGCTAGGGTTCCGATGGTTGTGCGTGACGACAGCCCACCGAGTGATGAGGCCCCGATACAGGGCCCTTTGACAGTAGAGGCACCTGCAGTACCTCTAACCGTCGTGCCACTGATGCTTCCATCACCTACCGCTGACGATGCTCATCACCTTAGTGCACTGCACGAGTTTCAGCATCAGCAACCGCCCAGGTTCCGTGGGGAAACGGACCCTCAGGTAGCCGAGGATTGGCTGGAGGCAGTTGTACGAGTTTTCATGTTAGTGAGGACACCAGCAGACCTCATGGTGATCCTCGCAGTGAGCCTGCTTTACGCGGCAGCAGGCAGATGGTGGATCGTGATGCTCCAGGTGCACGATGAGGTATCTCTTCTCTGGACAGACATTGAGAGCCCCTTTCGCTCAGAGTTCATCCCAGCCACGCTCTGTACGGTGCGCATCCAGGAGCTTCTACAGCTGCGGTTGGGTAGCTTGACGGTCACCCAGTACTCGGTGAGATTTACCGATCTCTCACGCTATTCGACGGACATGGTACGGGGCCCATTCTTCCGGGCCTGGACCTTAGAGTAGGGATTGAGGCATGAGATCAGGATATCTCTGATCTCCCTCAGCATTCCGACATAGGTAGGGGTACTGGAGCGAGCCCTTCAGATCGAGAGCTTTCTTGCTGAGTCTATATCAGTAGTGAGACCAACCGCAGGCGGCACATAGCAGAGTCTTCTGCAGTAGGGAGTCGACGGATGACACATGGGTCCAGGAAGACCAGACCCTCAGGCAGATGACCTCAGGACACTGGCTCAGTGGTGTAGGGAACACACCACGGAGCCAGCCATTCGAGAGGCAGACAGTGCTACGCATGTGGTGGGCAGGGCCACATGGCTCGTGACTTCCCGACCCTCCATGCCAAGGAACATCAGACAGTTGAGGGACCACCTAGGCAGAGGCATAGGATCGACCGTGGCGGTCCGCAGGGAGCAGGAGGATGAGGCAGAGGAGCTGGCCGAGCAGCTGGTGGTGGGTGACGCTTTGAGGCTCTACCACCACCACCACCAGGAGGCCCACCCCGACCACATGGAGCTGGCGGGCAGAGACAGGCATAGCTCCAGGCAGCGGTGGCCTATGACCACGACATGCCAGAGATGATTCGAGGTACTATCTGTGTCTATTACACCCTTTCTTCAGTTATTATAGACACATGAGTGATTCATTCTTTCATAGTCGCCGCCCTTGTTCGGAGCTCAGAGATTCCAACAGCGCCATTGGCTTGATTCTTACGGCTAGAGATTCCTACGGGAGCAGACTCGACGTTTACGCACTGGTGCCAGTAGTGTGAGATTACTCTAGGAGGCGAGAGCTTCGGCTGGGATATTCTTGTAGTGGTGTCGAGGCCTTATGACGACATCTTGGGCATGGATTGGTTATCTACAGTCCAGGCTCAGATCGACTGTATTATGTGCAAGGTGCGGTGTATACGCACCGACGGGAGAAGGTTCACCTTCACCGGCTAGATGGGAGCATTTGAAGCACTTGATGGACTCTCGAAGAGGAGAGGATAGCCCATCACTCATCAGTTGGCTAGCCTCACTCTAGGAGTAGTTGATGTGCAGAGTCCTTGTTTCCCTATAGTGGTGGATCAGTATGCGGACGTTTTCCCCGACGATGTTCCAGGACTACCTCCTCATAGAGAGGTAGACTTTTATATTGATATATACCCCTGGACAGCCCCAATATCCACCCCATTATATCGGATGGCTCCCGCCGAGCTTCGTGAGCTACGGGTACAGTTGGAGGACTTGCAGGGCAAGAGATTCATCCGACCCAGTGTTTCACCCTGGGCTTCCCCAATATTATTTTCCAAGAAGGCATATGGGAGCTTGCGAATTTGTGTCAACTATTGTCGCCTGAACCAGGTGACAGTGAGGAACAAGTATCCGCTACCGAGGATTGATTACCTCTTCGATCAGCTCAAGGGAGCACGGTGGTTCTCGCAGATAGACCTCAGGTCAGGCTATCATCAGCTCAGAGTTCGGGACAATGATGTGTAGAAGACGGCCTTCAGATGTCGGTATGGCCACTATGAGTTCTTGGTTATGCCATTCGGCATAACCAGAGCTCCAGTAGTGTTCATGGGCCTCATGAATAGGATCTTTCATCCATACCTCGATCTATTTGTTGTGGTCTTCATCGACGACATTTTGATATACTCGACGACTAAGGAGAAGCACTCCTACCACTTGCTGGTTGTACTGGACACACTTTGAGAGAACCAGCTGTATGGTAAGCTCTCGAAGTGTCAGTTCTAGATACGTGAGGTACACTTCTTGGGACACGTTATCTCTAAGACGGTAGTTGCTGTAGATCCTGCAAAGATCAAGGCAGTGCTAGCTTGGGAGCCACCCAGGAGCGTGACGGAGGTGCGGAGTTTCATGGGACTAGCTGGATACTACCAGAGATTTGTTCCAGACTTCTCCAGTGTTGCGGCACCACTCTCAACATTGACGAAGAAGGAGAAACCCTTTGTGTGGTCAGATATATTTCAGCAGAGCTTCTAGGAGCTGAGACAGAGATTGACCTGTGCGCCTATCTTGAGGCTACCAGAGGTGGGAGTTGGGAATGTGGTTTACTGCGATGCATCAGGGACTAGACTCGTATGTGTCTTGATGTATGAGTGGGTCGTGATCGCCTATGGATCACGACAGTTGAGGCAGCATGAGCAGAACTACACTACCCATGACATGGAGTTAGCAACAGTGGTCTTCGTTCTGAAGATGTGGCGACACTATATGATGGGCGAGCGCTTTACAGTCTATTCTGACCACCACAGTCTCAGGTATATCTTCTCACAGAAGGACCTGAACCTGAGACAGCGGTGATGGCTCGAGTTCCTCCAGGACTATGATTTTGAGATAGTCTATACTCATGGAAAGGGGAACGTAGTAGTCGATGCACTCAGTAGGAGGTCGGGCATTCAGCTACTTGGGGAGGTGACAGAGCAGCTAGCCGCTTTGCAGATATCCTTTGTGGATAGAGATGGAGCAGCCTTTTGTCAGTCACTCACAGTCACTCCTCCCCTACTACAGCAGGTCAGAGAGGCACAACATGGGGATGCTGACTGTGAGACGCGACGTGCCCAGATGTCCTCAGGACAGGCACCTGATGGTTTCTCTTTAGGGGAGAGCACAGCATCCTTTTCAGAGGACGTACCTTGGTACCCGTTTATTTACGGGAGGAGGTGCTGAGAGAGTTTCACACTTCCCCTTTTGCGGTACATCCTGGAGTGGAAAAGATGTACCAGGATCTAAGAAGACATCAATGGTGGTCGGGCATGAAGAAGGTTGTGGCTGAGTTCGTTTCTCGATGCCTCACCTGCCAGCAAGTGAAGGCAGAGCACCAAGTACCAGAAGGCTTGGTACAGCCCTTGGAAGTCCCGGAGTGGATGTGGGATGACATATCTATGGACTTCGTGACTGGACTTCCACACACTTCCAGAGGTCATGATTCCATTTGAGTGATTGTAGACCGACTCACCAAGGCGGCTCACTTCTTACCCATCAGAGAGCAGGGCTCAGTTGAGAGCTTGGGACATCTCTACATTTAGGAGATTGTACGGCTTCATGGTGTGCCATCATCTATTGTCTCTGATCGAGATGCTCGCTTTACTTCCCGACTTTGGAAGGGGTTGCAGGAGGCGTTCGGGACGCAGCTACGTATGAGCACCGCCTTTCACCCTCAGACACATGGTCAGACGGAGAGGACCATTCAGACTCTCGTGGACATGCTCCGCGCATGTGTCCTCGACTTTGGTCATAGTTGGGAGGACCACCTACCCTTGGTGGAGTTTGCGTACAACAATAGCTATAACTCCACCATTGGGATGGCACCATACGAGGTGTTGTACGACCAAACATGCAGATCACCGCTGTGCTGGACAGACCCTGGGGAGTCAGCACTTGTGGGACCGGAGATGGTCCAGCCCATGACGGAGAAGGTCCAGATCATCCAGGAGAGGATGAGGATAGCTCAGAGCCGGCAGAAGTCTTATGCTGACAAGAGGTGGAGGCCACTGGATTTCGAGGATGGCGACCACGTCTTCTTGCGTGTCTCACATCGACGTGGATTACAGAGATTTGGGTGAGGCAGAAAGTTGTCTCCATGCTTCATCGGACTATTCCAGGTCCTCAGCAGGATTGGTGAGGTGGTTTATCGCCTGGCTCTACCACCTCAGTTGCACGGGGTGCACGACGTCTTCCACGTATCCCAGCTGAGGAGAAACGTGCACGACCCGGCGCATATCATTGACCATGGGGAGCTGGACATTGATGATGGGGCGACTTTTGCGGAGGTCCCGGTGGAGATTGAGGATCGACATGAGTGAGTCCTACGTGGACGGTCGATTCCTCTATTGCGTATTAGATGGCAGCACGAGAACCTCCAGGAGAGCACTTGGGAGTATGAGGCTCAGATGCGTGCTCAGTACCCAATTTTATTTCCCTAGTTTATGATGTATCTTTACGGGGACCTAAATACCTAAGGTGGGAGTGATGTAAAGACAAGTAAAATTCAAGGGAATTTTTTTCTTAATTTTCTTAGAATTTTACAAGAATGTAGTTTCTGACGGCACCTGATTCCGAGGCCCGGTGTGCCTGAAATCATTTTACAAAGTTTAGCTCGTGTACGTTCAGTGGACGAACGAGCAGGTTTTCCTAACTTTTGGACCGTTTCTTGGAATCAATATCCGAGGACACTGATGGATCGTAGAGCCAGAAATTTCGTAGAAACACCTTTTCCAGAGTTGTGTTTTCTCGGGTGTGGTTTTTAAATTTTGGGGTTAAGTAAAAGAATAAAATACAAGTAGTGCAAACAATTTTATTTTATTTTTGTTTAACCTAGGAAAAGTGGATGAAGTGGACCCACAATATCATACCCATTATGTAGGATAATTTTGAGGTGGGACCCACAAAATCCCCACCATTTATTTTCTTCATAAACCCCCTCCTTTAATAAGGTAACGCACCTGCACCCCTTTTAAGTGGAAGTCAACCCTTGCATTTTTCTATTTATGAAACGCCTCAATTAATTTGGCTGTTTAAATGTTGAAATTAATTCACTTAATTGATTGTTTCATTTTTGAATTTCAAAATACATGGCTTGAGAAATAAAATAAGACAAACTCTTATTATATTAAGGGTTGTTGGGTTGTGAGAGGCTTGAGAGAATTTTCTCAAGTTCTTGATGTTCTTCCTCCTCGACGAAAAATGCAAAAAACACCGACCTCCGACGACAGAAGACGGTGAGAGACGCCTTCCTCAGAGATTGGCGACTCGATGCGCGTCACATCGTTCTTTCTTTCCGCATCATAGAAAGGGAGACACCGTTCCTCCGTGACACGATGATCCGCCTTCTTACGCGGTGATCAATTATGGGATGTCCTTTTTCGAGACAACCTCATTCGGCGATTACGCTCGAGGTAGGGGTTTATTTTAAATGTTTGTTCGTGATAACTTCCGTCTCATTCTTCTTTTCAATTTGAGCCGCCTGATATCGCAATAATGGGAGGAGGTCGGACCGCACGAACACGGCCGACCCTCCTCCCCCTTGTTGGTTTGATTTTGTTGAGGCACTTGTAAGGCAGCGTGGTGCCGATGCACTGCATGGGGAAATATTAAAGGATAGGCGAAGAAGTGAGACGCCATCACGCGGCTCCGTTGAAGACGAACTAAACCGTGGCGCCGTCACGCAGGGCCGGAGAATCACCACGGTACCGCGGCCGGAGTGGGGCCGCGATGGAGGGGCGTGGCCCCGTCGCGCCGCGGCGAAGCAGGGACTAGCGGCCAGTTCCGGGCCGCCGGCGTCGGAGCAGGGGGACCGGCCCATGCCAGTCCCGTGGTGGCAGTAGTCGGCCGGCCGGAGCGGGTCGGTCGGTCAGAGGAGTCGAGGGTTACAACCCCTAGCTGGGTAGACAAGAGTGGCCCCCCACATGGGGGCCGTGGTTACGAACAGGCGGGAGACAACGCCCCCCCCCCCCCCCCCCCCCGCACCCCCATCCGCTCGGCCGAAACGGCCGAGCCACCTGGCCAGCGCCAGCGTGCCAGCCTGCCTTGCCGCGCCGCCAGGCTGGGCCGCGCCCAGGCCGGGCTGGGCCGCGTCCAGGCGGGTCCGGCCCGCACCAGCTGGGCCGGGCCACGACCACCAGGCCGGGCCACGCCCTAATGGGCCGGACCCGGACCAGGGTCGGTTCGACCCGGTTCGGTCCAACCAAGGGGGTACCGGGTCGGGTCAAACCGGGCCCAAACCCCCAAATACCGGACCTCTCACGGTATTTTGCCCATAACATGGGCTGCAGACCTCTGATCGATGCACTGTCAGCTGTGATGCGATCCTTGGATCGATACGGTCATTTTGTTATATTACACTCAAGGTTTCGGAGAACTTTGGGTTCGGCCGGGTTGGTTCGTACATGAAACCAACCGGGCCCTCGGAGCAGAAACGCTTATAAATTGAGCTCTGGACATCCGATTGACGTGCCGTCAACTTTGATGGATTACTCTAAGTGAGATGGACCTTTTTTCTTACTTCTCTCTAGGTTTGTATGTAGTTGGAGTTTGTTTAGGTTGGTTTTGTCTTAAAAACCAACTGGGCCCCAGGGACGAAAAATCCAATAACTCTCAGACCGGGCGTCCGATTGACGCGCTGTCTGTGACGTTGGGTTCCTGTTGACGATACAGAACTTTTGGAAACATAAACTTCGGACTATGTGTCAGTTGATGTATCAACCCCTCAACTCGTGGATTGGACACTCCCGAACGTGCTTGCTGTGTGCGGGAACCCTAGAGCTGGCTACGACTACGACGACGATGACGAATGTACAGAAATCCTCCGTGGATTTGATGGCGACGACTATAGCACTCAACGATCCTATGTGGATCAGTGCTACCGATCTTGTGTGGGTCAGATCATGTGTGGGTCAGCGCTCAGCGGTCCAGTGTGGGCCAGCGCCTATAGATCCTGTGTGGGTCTGATCCTGTGTGGGTCAATGCGGGGGTTAGTACCTATCGATCCTTTGCGGGTCATTGTGGGGGTTAGTACATATCGATCCATTGTAGGTCATTGTGGGGGTTAGTACCTATCGATCCTTTGTGGGTCATTGCAGGGGTTAGTATCTATAGATCCTGTGTGGGTTCGATGGCTTAGATGAATCAGTGGCTACATCTCATCATCTCTATCGTCATACGAAGGAGTATACCTGTGTGAGCTGAATCTTGTTTTGCTTTCCTATGTGGATTGTGTTGTGCTATCCTGTGTGGATGTGATCGAACTTGGGCTCGGATGTTGGAGATGAACTGGAATTGATTACTTAGGTATATGTATGGGCATATACCTATGTAGTTTCAGATGTTACTTCATGATTGATCTTTCCTTTGTGGATTATGGGATATCTTCAAGGGTCTCGGGGTCCGTAATGAGTAGCTTATACTCACCCCTGCACAGGCTATGCCCGCACTATGTTGTGTTGGTTGCAGATGACAGACGGTGCTGATCGTGGTTGAGGGTTGCAGAGCAGGTCAGTACCTGGAGGTGGACCACCAGGTGGGACGTACTCGGAGCGGACAGCTGGACCCGAGGAGTTGTGGAGGCTATTTGTACCCACCCTTCATGAGGGAATTCCAGTGGACGACTCGAGGCTGTGGCTTTACTTTTCAGTTGTTGTACTCCCTTTTTCAGTTGTACTTTACTTTTAGTTTGGGTTTGTATTCTGGCCCACTTACTTTTCCGCACTTACTGTTGTACCCAGTTTTTACTTAGTGTTTACTTCTGCATGATTGCTCTGTGGTGTTTGTTTACTTTACAAAGGTAATGCCTTCCCTTTTTACCGGGAATTACGCCTTGGTGCTAGTCACCAGCCCCTGGCCTATGGAAGGCGGGCTTGGGGTAGTCACGACACGGGCCCTGAGGACGGGTCGTGACAGCTTATTCATATGAAGGTAGAAGATTTGAACAAGTTGTAACAGATTAATCTGGAGATATTCGAACTAGAATTTTTGTAGCATTATTCAACTAACAGAAGAAGAAAATGCATAATAGAAGTCAACTTCAATAAGTGGAAGTAAAATATGACTATATATAGGGAAACTAAATTGGTGGTCATGAGTTTTTTAGAATATTAGAATAGTTATTTTGGTGGTAAGAGATAAATTTTAGTGGTATTATATCTTTACTGATGGTGTCACATTTTGAACTGGAGGTATCATAATTGTGTTGGTGATATGATATATATTTTTATGGTAGAATTATAAAATTTTCAATTTTATGAAACATAAAATGGTATCACCGGTCCACTAGTGGTCGTATAAGTTTTCCAATAGTAATATAAGAGAACTGGAGACAAAATGATATATCGTACAGTAGCATGTTGTACTGAGAGAAATTTTATATAAAATCCAGAATTGTGAAGATTCTATAATTCGACATGTAGATAGATAATAAGAAAATAAATTTGAATTTTGGTTATAAATAAAGTAATTTAAAGATTGATCCCTCAATGATTTTATAATGAAATATATGTGTTTTCATAATAATAATAATAATTTAATAAATCATTAAACTAACATGCCCTGATTATGTCATCTCATGGATCCATAAAATGTATGTGGTTGGCATCCTCCCTAGGGTAAAACTAGAATTCCAATCCTATTATTATTTTTTGAAATATACATCCAACACACCATTTAGAAGGTATCAACATATGCACTCATTTGAAAAATATATCATTAAATAAAAAATAGAGAATATCCCTTAAAATTTTTCATGCATCAAATTTCATGAAAATAAAGACTTGGGCTAAACACCACACCGTATGATCAACATAACTATTAGAATTTTTTTATGCTTCATACAAGGGAAATTTTCTTACTTTAACCATTGAGAGGACCTAGGACTCAAGAATAATTATTTTGGATAATTCATGACATAGAAAATTAGGTTCGATACATTATCCCCACTAATAAATCATTTTATTTGTTGAAAATTATTCCATTAAAAATAAAAAAAGGAACTTATAATAAAAAATTATTAGGAAAAAAAATCTGCCTTCTCAAACACTTTCTTTTTTCAAGGTCTGGACTAAAGTTTTCTTGGTACACTACCACCAAAAAGTGACCTCCCTATACCATCAATAATATGATAACATACAAATCATCTCTACGTAATACCTATATAAAAATATATTTCGACTATATGTGAGTCCTTCAAAACATTCATATACTTCACTCCTACAATAATCACATAAAAAATAATTTTCCATAATATTAAAAGAGTTCCTTAGAAGTTTTTCCTTTTAGATCTAAATTATATTATCCATCATCTCCTTCAAAAATGGTATATGCAACAATGTTTCTAGTTACTAGAAAAAAGGTAATGCAGGACTTATTTCATGATATATAAACAAATATTTAGATGAACTCTCTATCCACTATCAAAGATATCATTGTTGCTTTTTCATACCGTTTCATAAAATCTAAAAGAAATTACATGAGGAATAAACACCAATGTCATGAAACTTCTCAATATCACAAAGAATACCATCTGGTGAACCAATATCCTTTTATTCACATTGGATAGTCCTAAATATTTAGATGAACCTTCTTTGTTGGATTTTGACCATAGGAGACACTATCTGTTGACCTCACCTATTTTGATAATCTCAATTATGTGTCAATATGCTTTGATAATCCCAAATAATATTTATCCTTATAATAATTATTTTGTTAGTCTATAACATCATATTATTATTTTTAATCATTGAAATATGTTATTCAATGTTTATCTATGTTATACATGCTTTGAAATAATTATAACTCAATCTGGATATGATTTTCATAAGACAGATAAGTGTTAAGCTTGTGAGTCACTAATACGGATAAAGAAAAGTACACCGGTGTAGAAGTCTACTAGTATGCACAGATCGAAAGATACAGACCTAATGATACATAGTCTTCCGATAAGTAAAGGTCACTGATAGACCAAGCTTCCTCTGTCACAAGGTCACTAGTACATAGTTCACTGATACAACTACATAGCTACCGATACGAACATGACTGACAAACAGCTACAGATTTGAAGTTCACTAATACAACTACAAGGTACCGATACAAACAGAACAAATATACAGCTACCGATATGAAGCCTACCGATACAACCAAATAGCTACTGGTATGAAGTCTACTAATATACAGAGAGAGCCACTGCTACATGCAGCTACCAATATAGGCGAGTTACTGATGGAAGAGTCTATCGATACCAGAATGCCACCAGTACAAAATAGCTACTGATAGAAGGAGCTACCAATAGAAAGAGCTACTGATACATATAGTTATTATTATAAAGAGTAACAGCTACCGACACAAGACATACAGACTCAAGTACACCGATACAAGCTCACTAATACTAAGAGCTACCGATGGAAATCAGTCACTGTTTCTCTAAACTCTATTTTTATTTGTTTATTCAGCAGCGGTCATATTTGATGCTTTTAATGAATCTACTATTAATTAATTATATTTGTTGGCATGTCAGGAATCGTACCTCATACCTGTAAAAAGGTAATCATTCCTATTGCCGGAGCTGATGATATATATATAAGGTAACCTTGAAAACAAAAAAAGTGGAGTGTCAATCAATCTTTCCATGCATATATGAGACAATATTCTGGAGCTACAAAAGGTCTTAGTTGCATAAGACGAATAAAGAAGAATACACTATGAATCTGTAGAACCTTATATTTCAAGGAAGTAAAGAGCTTCAACGAGTTCACCAACACTCAACCTGATCAAGGTGATCAGTCTAGACCTGGAAGTCAAATACAAAAATGACACTATGTTTTTCTTGACAAAAACTAGAGAAGGACTCAAAGCTTCATCTACATCAATCCTAGGAGTCAAGAGCTTCACTCAAAACACATAGATCATTCTAAACTCATCTTTATTTTTTTAGCTCTATTGTGTTTCATTTATTTACATTTTTACCAGTGTGTGTGCTCTATATTTTTTGGAACACATTGTCTTAGGTGCAGAACTGGAGAATTTATAAATCCTCACTCACTTTTATCCCACTATGGATAGTGGTAGAGGTCAAGTGTGACCTGGATAGCCTATGTGGTATTGTTTTGTTTTCCCATGTAGAGTTGTGGTAGAGGTCTTAGTACCTATATATTCCTTGTACTATTGTTAACCTCGATACAAGGTGTGGATCAAAGTTTATATAAACTATTTGAGACGACTATGTCTCAACTTGAGACTAAACCTCTGGGTTATATCTACTTTGCATCTTATTTTTAGTTTATGTTATTTTCTATTCTGCTGCTAAGTTCTTTGAAATGAAAATCTATTTTAAAGTATCTCTGATAGTTAAACTAGCAAGTTTTTATAACGTTTGTTAACTAGTAATCTCGTTTCAAATGTTACATAATCCTCAGATCGAGTTAACTGAGAAATAATCAATCTTTTAAGAAACAAATTGAAAATATACATTCTTTATAAATTCACTACAGTTTAGCTTATTATTTAATTTGGTGGATTTTACTCATAAAGTTTTTAATAGATATTTTAATTGGAACTCAATTCACCCCCCCCCCCTATTGGGTATCTACTCCGACCAACATTTGGTATCAATGGTTTGTTTCGTTATAAAGGATTTCCAAATACTCTGTTTTTCAACTGTGATTTTAGTTGTATCTTAAAGATCATAAATTTATGTTAGTTATAAATTTTATCTCTTTAAACATATCTATTACGATATAATTATGGATAATAGACTAGAAGGTGTTGATACCAACATGCCACCTTTCATTAATGGCGTTAATTATGCCCAATGGAAACTAAAAATGAAAATTCATTTAGAATGTATGGGATTTGACATCTGGACTGATATATGGACTCAGTATAAGATTCCATAAACTGAATGAACTACTTGTGATAAAACAACAAAAATATCTTACAATAATAATTGTAAATTAATGAATGCTTTGTACTGTGCTTTAGGAAATGAAGAATTTAAATTAAAAATCTGCTTGTAAAACTTCTTATAAAAGCTGGGATACCTTGGATATTTCCCATGAGGTAACAACCAATGGTAAAGAAATGATATTGAATACCTAAACTATTGAGTATGATAATGTTAAAATCAAGCCTGATGTACCTATTTATGACATGTATCTCAAGATCAATGAAATTGAAAATACAATGATCTCACTTATAAAAGTTGTTCCTGCAAAAGAACATATCACGAGGATACTAAGATGTCTGCCAGAGAGATGGAGAGGTAGATCAATTTCAATAAGAGATTCATGTGATATAAGTTCACTACCTGTTAAAGAGATGATTGGTAATTTGATGATGTATGAAGAAGAGATAAAGGTAAACAAAGGGGAAGATGATGAACAAAAGAGGAAGTCAGTGGCATTTAAGTCTACTGCCTCAATGAGCGAGGACAAGGAGAAAGTTCACATACCTACTGAAAGATCAAAAAGTGGAGGATCAGATTCTGATAGAGATGAAGAGATGGCTCAAATATCCAGAAGATTCAAGAAATTCTATAGGAAGAATAAATTTTTCAGAAAACCAAATTATAATGGTATGTATGACCAATGAGGTAATTGGAAGAAATATTAGAAGAAAGCTGATAATGATGATGAGATAGTGTGTTATGAATGAAAAAGGAGAGCACCCATTAAGGATGACTATACAAAATTGATGTTCAAGAAGAAATATGATTATAAGGAAAAAATATATAAGAAAGATATGAAGGCAAAATGGAGTGCTTAAGAAGACAACACAAGCGAGTATGAGGTTTCTGATTCTGAAAAGATTCATGGAAATATGTGTTTCATGACAAATACTTCTGAGGTACTTGTTTCCCCTATGCTGAATGATTATTATTCTGGGAATTAAAGTGATTCAAATAGTGATGATAATATGTCTAAAGATGAATTATTTAAATACTGTAATATGTTAGAAGGTACATTCAATAAGCTGAAGGATAAGTACAAATCATTAAAGAAACAATTTGCGTTGTCCAATACTATTAAATCTGATCTTTGTATATAAAAGGAAAAGAATGCTAAACTGTTAAAAGAGAACACCCAACATAAATTTTCCAATGAGAGACTTGTAATAGATATGGAGAATATCACTAATGGTCAGAACACTCTTACACAAATGGTAGGAAAACAAGTAGCACCAAAGTATACTACTGGTTTAGGCTATTAGCCAGGAGAGAGACAGATTATAAAGAATATATTTATCCCTAAATCTGGACAATATGCTGCTAGTTCTAGTTTTGGAAACTCTTATGTCTCAACCAGCTATTCACATAGTTATAGATCAAACAAAGTTTATCTTTAAATTTTTTTTGAGTCAATTTATTATAAGAAACCCATTAGACAATTATGGGTACCAAAATATTTTCTTGCTAACCTGTCTAGACCCTAGAAAATCTAGGTACAAAAATCATTTTCTAATTAAACTTGTTTTGTAGGAGACTTTCTTGATGAGTTCGTGTAGGAAGACATGGTACTTGGATAGTGGATTTTCAAGGCATATGATAGGACACTTTTCATGTTTTAAGATCACAGTCAAAGTAGATGGAGGAAATGTCACCTTTGGTGATAATTCAAAAGGAAAAATCATCAGCTTAGGCTAGATTGGTAACACTGATTCAATTTTAATTTCTAAAGTTTTATTTGTTAATGGATTAAAATACAACCTGTTAAGTATTTCTTAGTTGTCTGATGATGGTTTCAATGTCAAATTTGAAAATTATGCTTCCGATGTTTTTTAATCTAAAAATACTTTAGTATTTACTGCCTTGAGAAATAAAAATGTATATGTTGTAGATTTGAATTCTTTAGCTAAGTAGAATATTACCTGATAAAATGCTTTTCATAAAGAGTCTCATCTTTGGAATAGATGTTAGGACACTTCAATATATATTCTTTTAGAAAACATACTAGGAATAACTTAGTTAGAGAGCTACCTAAACATGAATTCCCAACTGATAAAGTTTGTAATCCCAGTCAAAATAGAAAGCAACATTAAACTTCATTTAAATAAAAGAAAGAAGTTTAAACTTATCACACTCTCATGTTGGTTCACATGGGCTTTTTTGGACCTTCTATACTTTATAGTTTAAATGTGTAGCACTATTTCTATGTTCTAGTAGATGACTTTTCGAGATATATTTGGGTATACTTTTTAGCTCACAAAAGTGAAGCTTACTCTTATTTTATTAAATATTCCAAGTCTGTAGAGAACCTTAGTGGAATTAAAATTAATACCTTGAGAAGTGATCATTGTTGTGAGTTAGAAAATTATGAGTTTGAATCATACTACTCACACAATGGCTACAATCATAACGTTTCTATCGCTAGGAAACCTCAACAGAATGGATTAGTTAAAAGAAGAAATATAACCCTTCAAGAAATTGCAATAACTATGCTTAATGAATATGACCTACCTTTTTTGGGCTGAAGATGCCAATATAGCTTGTTATATTATAAATATAGTCTAGATTAGACCTGTTCTTTAGAAGACCCCTTATGAACTATAGAAAAATAGAAAAACAAAACTTAGTTACTTCAATGCCTTTGGATGAAAAGTCTATATTCTGAAAACTAAGTATAATTTAGATAAATTTTCATCCAAGAGTGAAAAAATAATATTTTTATGATATTCAATTACTAGAAAATACTATAGAGTTTTTAATAAGAGAACCAAATGTGTGGAAGAATCTGTTCACATCAAATTTGATAAAACTGATCTGCATGAACCTAAGTCATCTATTGAAATCATGAAGAAGATCTATCTATTATGCACCTTAACGTTAAAATTAGTGAACCTGTTGTAAAAAAACCAGTTCTAGAAATATTCCAGAATCTGCTTATGGTGAACCCGAGCATAGAGAAGAACCTAAAATTTATAGTCCTACCTTTACGATATCAACTTGGATTCTAAAAAATCACCCTTTAGATGATGTTGTAGGTAACTTGATAAAGGAACACAGACTATAGATTATCTAAGAAACCAAGTTGATCATCAAGCCTTTGTTTCATAGTTAGAACCTAAAAATATCAATGATGGAGTCAATTAAGAATTTTGGGTAATGGCAAAGCAAGAAGAATTAAATCATTTTGAAAGAAAAAAATTCTGAAAATTAGTTGACATACCTAAGGAAACCTTGACCATAGGCCCTAAATGGGTTTTTAGAAATAATTTTGATGAATTAGGAAACATAGTTAGAAACAAGGAAAGACTAGTTGTACAAGGGTATAATAAGAGGAAGGAATAGACTATGAGGAATCCCTTGCACCTGTATCTATATTAGATGTTATTAGGATTCTACTTTCCTATGCTGCTCATCTGAATTTCAATTTATATCAAATGGATGTTAAAAGTGATTTTCTAAATGCTTTTATAATTGAAGATGTTTTTGTTGAACAACCACCTGGATTTATTAATCCCCATTTTCGAAATCTAGTTTTAATCTCTCTAAATCTTTATATGGTTTAAAACAAGATCCATGAGCTTGGTATGATAGACTTAGTAGTTTTCTTATTTCAAAAGGTTTTTCTAAAGGGACTGCAAATCTAAATCTCTTTATTAAAAGATTTTTTAATGATTTTTTAATAGTACAAATCTATGTTGATGATATTATTTTTGGATCTTCTAAAAATTATTTATGTACTGATTTTGCAAAGAGTATGAAAAAAGAATTTGAAATGAGATTGATGGGAGAACTCAAATATTTTCTTGGATTTCATGATTTTCAAAATGACAATGGTATTATTTTAAATCAAATTATGTATACAAAGGATCTTTTAAAGCGTTTTGGTTTGGATATTATTAAGGAAAGTGATACACCTACGAGTAATGGTTGTAAGTTGGATGCTGATGAAACTGGAAAACCAATGGATCAAACGAACTACAAAGATATGATTGGAAGTTTACTTTATCTTTATTCTAGTCGACCTAATATTATGTTTAGTATGTGTATGCATGCAATATTTCAAGCTAATCCAAAGGGGTCACACTTTCTTGCTGTTAAAAGGATTTTTAAATATCATAAACATACTTATAACTTAGGATTAATTTATCCAAAAGGATAATCATTCGATCTAATAAGTTATTCAAATGATGACCATGCTGGTTGCAAGTTAGATTGAAAGAGCCCTTCTGGAACATTTCATATTAGAGGTACGTCCCCGATATCTTAGTGTAGTAAAAATCAGAACTCTGTTGCATTGTCTACTGCTGAAGCAGAATATATTGTTTCTGGTAGTTACTATTCACAAATTCTGTGGTTGAAACATACATTTTTGGACTACAGATATCAATTTAGACATGTATCTATAAATTGTGATAACACTACTGCGATTAACATCTCTAAGAGTCCCATGTCTCACTCTATAACCAAACACATTGATATAAGGCACCAATTTTTGAGAGATCATTAACAAAAAGGGTGATATTACTCTTGAATTTATAGGTACTGGACATCAATTGGATGACATTTTCACAAAACCATTTTGTTCAGATAGGTTAAGTTACATTAGACAGGAGTTAGGAATGATAGAATTTGTAAGTTAGAAACCTCACCATTAGAAACCTCACTGTTAGAAAAATCACCGTTAGAAACCTCACCATTAGAAACCTTACTGTTAGCCTAAACCTCATTGTTATACCTCACAGTTAGGAATCCTCACCGGTATGTATTACCATTAGGTTTGCATTGTTTTTAAAATTTTATATCTTTAGCCACCAGAATCTGCATCGTCTGTACTATACTAATTATGCTTTATTGAATTATTTTGTTATTCCTAAATGATAAAACATAAGTTTTGACCTCATCTCAATCCACCTCAAACCCTTTGCCTTTAAGACTTAGCTCCCAAACCTTCATTTCTCTAGAACCCTAAGCCTCGCAATTCATAGAATGGAAAGAGTGAAGATACCATCAGTTTGTAAAAGGATGATGAGCTGAATGCCAAGAGAATCAAAGGAGAGTCTAGTAGTGGCAGTGAAGTGAAGAAACATACAAATCCGCACCTCGTCCAAATGTAAATAGTAGTTAAAAAAGAGCTTTGCGTGGAATGGCTGACGACCAATAAGTCATTTGTTCTAGAAGTACTGGAAGATCAGAAATGGGTAGTGCTTCTCAAATAACAATGGTCCTTATTATTTGAAACTTTTAAAATAATTCTATGACTTCGTTCATTTTGAGAAATCCGAAGTTGAGAGCAGAATAATATCAATAGTGAATGGCAGGAAATTATCATTTACTTCTATTGAGTGGGATTAGTGCCTGAGAGTTCAGCATGAAATAGAGTTTAGATATTTCTCGAAATTAGTACATTATACCAGTAACATCTTTGAATATTAATCTACCTTGGAAGAATTAACAGGAGATGACACACAAATAAAAGTAGTTGCTATAGAAATGGATGGAGAGAACTGGTTACTTTTCAAGTTCATCCAACATGTGCTAAGTCTAATAAGAGGGGACATTGCAAATTTGAAGTTCAAAAATATTTACTTGTTGCAATTTCTGAGGCATGGTGTGAAGGTAAATTCTGGTAGGCTTCTGATGATTCAAATTGAAGATATGACCAGGCCAAACTCAAAAATTAATGCTCAATTCCTTTCAATGCTGATCTCTTGGACGATTGAGGTAACAGGTGTGGCCAAGTCTCAAGATGAGACTATGGTTATGAAAGACAACATTTGTATTACTAAAACTGTTTGTAAATACATTAAGATCATTAGGAATCCGTGGAGAAGAGAATGGGTCAGTGATGACAGAAATTTGTATGATAAGTTTAATCCTATGGATCCTCCTTCTAGGAATAAGGATATAAGGGATCCAAGTCCAGGAACTGATGAAGATGAACCTCAATATAGTTATGGGTCACGACCTGACCCTACCCGTGCTCGAGCCGCAACATCCCCAAGCCCGCCTCCATAGGCCAGGGGCTGGCGACCTGCGCCGAAGGCACAAAAACTCAGGGAGGCCTTTGCCTATGTAACTGTACACACTCACACGCATCACACTCAATGAAAAAGTGCAGAGTAAAAAAGAAAATCAAAGTACCAACTGCTATAAATAAACCACAAAGTGCATCAACCTCTAACAGTACAAAGCAGGAGTTGGAGGTAAAATAAAAAGTAAAGGGAAAACATGTACCCAACCAAAAAAGGATCCACAACCCAGCATCAGGTAACCAAAAGAAAAATAGATGGAAGGGTCCCCCACATGGAACCCATCTACGACCACAGCATGCAGTCCATGCTCCAGAACTCCTAAGCTCCACTGAAGTCATGACCATCATGTCTGTCGTCTGCAAGGGCACACCAAGTGCGGGCAAAGCCCAAGAATGGGTGAGTATAAAAATACTCAGTAGGATACCCCAAAGGCTCGAGGGAGCGACAAAGGTGGTACTGAAGGATGAGCAGTAGATCGAACAGTAAATACAAAAGGAGTACAATCGAGAGTGCAGTAAAGAGTAATAGTAGAGAGTCCAGCTCATCCCAACAATAGAAAGGAGGTAGACTCATCCAGACACAAGGAGGTGGAAACGGTGAGAAGATGAACTTCTCGTTGAGTCTTACCTACCTATAGCATAATATTAGACTTGTCCAACAATGAGAATCTAGACATGGAAAGCATGTGGCATACCTCGCGCGTCTTCGCCTTTCCTGGAGGGAGAGTAACCAAGACCAAGAGGTGGGTACTGAAACAAGTTATATACATATACATATGCTCAAAAATAAGCCCAAACAAGGTCGTAAGGGGATCTCCATCCCGTAGCTCAGCCCAAGAATGTGAGTCGCCAACAGTCCCAAAAGTAAACACCATCGTTGCCCAGCATCCTGTACGTCTGCCCTGAACAGCAAATCAAGGGGCTCAGATCACTGCACCTCGACACTATCTTCTTTGGGTGGCACTGACTTTCCCGCACGGTTTTATGTCGCGTCACAAGGAAGCATCTCGGTGGGGAAAGCACCCGTCATACTTGAGAGTTCTGGGGGAACGTCAAACCACACCTCGTCACTGCCCCACAATCGAGAGGTCTCCTCAAAGTCGACAGGCAAACCCCTACCCAGCCCTGCTGGAGGGTAATCCCAGGAAGTCGATGGTTTCCCACTAGAGGGAGACCTGGCATGAGTCGATGGGTGCCACACTTCCCAGTCTCGTAAAAGGGTAATCCACTGGAGGGTGACCCGGCTAAAGTCATCGACGAGTCCCAATGACCATTCCCATAAATGGTTACTCCATTGGAGGGAGGCTGAGAACCATCATCGGGGACCACTTACCAGCTTGGCTGGAGGTAAACACGTGATCGAGGACCACTTCCCAGCCCCGCTGGAGGTAAACCTAGAACTACTCTGACCATCCCTGCTGGATGGTACTGCTCGGTGAACACTGCTGTACTGGCCATCCCTGCTGGATGGTAACCCACTGGCCATCCCTGCTGGATGGTAACCCACTAGCCATCCCCACTAGATAGTACCGCTCTGACCATCCTTGCTAGATGGTGCAACCTCCTGGCCAGCCCTACTGGAAACAACCTCCTGGCCAGCCCTACTGGAAACAACCTGCTGGTTAGAGGATCGGTGCCCACGTAATGTGTTGGTCACACCAATACGCAAGAACTCTACAAGGGAACATGAAGGGACGAGAGAAACTCCATGTCCTCTCAGGGAAATCACGCTCCAATCCGTTGAGTCACAATTGATGCAGACTGAGACAACTCATCCCAGAAAGTGGGAAAACACCCACGTTGTACGAGCACACGTGGTCGCAAATGGTGCCACTGTCCGATGAAAGGGGCACGGTTATGAAACCCCTAACAACTAAAGAAAAAGAGGAACAAAACCATCTCTTCCGGCCAAACGAGAACAGAACCAGGGGAAAACTCAACCCTGCTGGTCAACAAACGAGAACAGAACCAGGGGAAAATTCAACCCTGCTAGTACACAAACAAGAATAGAACCAGGGGAGCACTCAACCCTGCCGGTCAACAAACGAGAACAGGACCAGGGGAAAACTCAACCTTGATGGTCAACAAACTAGAACAAAGGGACCCTTTACGTTGCAAGAGGTCAAAAGTACGTAAATAAGAACACAACACGCACATGGGACCCACACGACGTGTGGCTCCAGGTCAACCCCAACCATGCACACAAACGTTCTCAGGTACCAACATCCACATGCACCTCCCAACGTTCCCATATACTCTCGGAGTATACCACGTCTCCAGCCGAAAGGCTAACGTGCACACGACACCCAACATCAACGTGAAGGCATAACGTAACAACTCTAACATGCCACCTTATCGGCCCAGGCACGACCAACTACATCTCTTCAGGCATTCACTTCACTCTCCCAAGAGTGAACGCGGTCAAATGCCAACGGTTCCCAATAAACACCGTAGGAAAAACTGCAACCGGTAAACCTTTCATATTTCCACATTTAATAAGATCATGTAAGACACTCCGCTCCCCAGAACAGATTACACCGTCATAATCCTCATGGAAAAACACGAAAGATAGAATACCTACTTGCCTCAAATATATATCTGAAGAAAATGTCACCAACACCGCTTTACTCCTTAACGATGTCCCATGATCCCGTGCCTCGGCCCCGAAAACAGTCGGGCGCATCGCACCATTGTGAACCCCTTGGGAAAACACATCAAAATGGATTCTCACATTAGCGGAATGGATATTTGGAGAAAAAGATGGATTCTGGCACACCACACATGAATGGTGCTACCTAGGACCCGCATCCCAGACCCGAAGCACAAAGAACGGATTGCACCATTGTGATCCTCTCGAAAATGTACACAAGTTCGACTAATCACTTGTCCGAAATGGAAACCCGGTGATAAAGCGAGAAATCACCGCGAACTCCCAAAACAGCCCCCGTGGGGCCTGCACCATCATGCAGAACTAAATCAGTTGGATTGCACCATTGCAATTCCCTTGGAAAAACACCCAACATCGACTACTCACACGCCATGAATGGACATCCGATGAAAAAGTTACAAAACGCTGCTAACATCTCAATAGACGGGGTATGGGGCCCATGCCACAACTCTGGATCCAATGCCCAAAACCACAGTGGAAAACTCTGGCTCGATGTCAGGGTCTCAACGCCACTAACGGTGCTCAAAACGGACATCAGATGTGCCCACGCCATCCAAAACAAGAACTCCCGGAAGAACGCCCATCCACTTAACGGTCGTGCTGGGCCCCTGAGCCCCTCGTCTCGGGAATTAAAAATTCCTGATACCATCTCAAAAAGTCATCCTCATTGATACGGTTCTACTTCTTTAGACGTCATGCAAAATGGACACCCATAAAGAAAATTACGGGCGTCCAAAGGGGGGGGACGGGTCCCCTTGGGCTGGACCGGCATGGGCCGGCCGGTCCGCCCGGCCTAGGCCGGCCCGCGCCGGCCGGCCCGACGCTGAGCCGCGGTCAATTTCCAACCAACCCTCATGTGGTCAGTCATCCCACCCCGTGAAGACATACGCGATGTGCGTCTTTGTCCCCTGTCGCGACCCCACGGTCGTGCGCCCCCGGCGGCTCGGCCTCGCCGCCTGGCGCCGTCGTCTCCCCCAGCTCGTAAGCTGACCGCTCTCCTAGCCGACGCCGCCTCCCATAGAAGATCACCTCCCATGCCTCCTCTTAGACCACAGCCACGCCGTCGCACCCTCTCGCCATACCGCCGCCCCGGAAACGCCGCGCTGCCGCATGGGCCTAGCCGGACCGTCGGAAAAACCCAAAACACATCCCAACTTCGCCGGACCGGTGCGGGCGGCTCGGAACTTGGAAACTCAATCAAAAACAAGCGTTGGATAGATCATAAAAAGTACTAAAAAACCGTGGGCTTTACTAGGAAATTAAAAGGAAATTTTACACATATAAATGGGATCAAAGAATATGTGCGAGTTTAACATAATAAACGCACGAATCCTACCTCTTGGGCGTTTCCTAGAGCTTCGTCGTCGATCCGCTGGAGTTGTCATGCCTCACCGGAGCTGTCGAACCTCCCCGGAGAGGTGCAGGATAGGAGGAGATCCTCCTTGAGAGATCCTTCCAGGGTGGTGAACAAAGTGGGAGAGAGGGGGTTATGTGTTTAAATAGAAACACACTTAACAACTCGTCTGTCGGCCTGAACCCAAACATCTGATAGGGTCGATATTAAGCCTCCTCTAGGCCAAACACCACCTCCCGAGCACAACGGCGGTCTTGAAAATTTAATTTGAGGCCCCATTCAAAAGTTATTAAACTCAATGCCCGAGGCCTCCAAATTATGAAAACGCCCCCGGGGCCATTTTTCACTAACGACCCATTCCCGCGAAACTTACACCACTCTTAGGGTAAACGGCATGCTCCGAACTCAACAGTGCCCTCAGTTTTCCAATCCGAGCCACCATTTAATATATACGTGAGTTTAACCATTATACAAATAAATTAATTAATTAACTTATCCGTTTAATTTTCCGAAAGTGGTCGATGGGTCCAAACATCCCACGCTGAATGCGTGGCTCGAAATCCCATTTCGGACCCATCTGTACACTCTGATTTAGGTTCTGAAGCACCATTTAGGATTTATCCTTTTTTTGGCATGCACAGTGTGAATGCACTGAAAATTTAATTTCATCCACACCGAGGCTCGAAATCGCACGCCGTTTGAAGGCGCTGCTCTAGAATAATATCAATAATATTCTAAAGTCTTTTATAGCCAAAAACCGGGTTCTTGAATGATGATATTGATGAGGAGGATACCTCTATAGATGAAGGAAGAGATCCAGACTTTCCGCCAAGTACTATTTTTGAAGTTATATCATCTTGAAAGGAAACAGTGTTGGGAGTAAGCAATGAAGAAGCTCATATTGATGAGGAAGACCAGCCAGCTCCAGAGTATGAGGAAGAAGATGAATCTAAAACTGAAGAATTGGTTTCTGCATGCATGAGTCTTAGTCCACTAATTGGGCACTCCTCAATACCTACTGAGGAAATTATTTAAGTACACAGACCTTCACCTATTTATGGGGAGCCTCCTAGTGTTGAATTAGAGATGGTTGTGGAGGATTCTTCTAAGGAAGACCGAGCTATTGAGGTTGTTATACAGGAGAATGCATAAATTTAGGTGGATATTCCTACCGGATTTGGAAATGTTTCAGTAGATATTGAGATTGAAGACTTGGTAGAAGACCTAGGTGTTGTAGCTTGTTGGTTGGACTATCCCAATTCTGAAGATGAGACACCCATCAGTAGACCACAAGTTAACTATAATATCCATCCTATGTTTTTACCTAAGGATGTAGTAAAAAAAGATGATCTAGACCAGTTGAAGTCTTATCTTAATACCTCATTTGTGTAAGAGATAAGAATAATGGAATCCTCTTTAATATCATCCATTCAATCTATTATGAATGAATCTATGGCTAGTATTGGGTCAAAAATAACACCTGTTGTTGTACCTGAAAATATGGCTACTAACGATGATCATGAATCATTAAAGGCTGAGTTGAAGGAGACTTGGACTGCATCTGTTGCAGACTTAAAGAACTATTTTTTTGAAGAGATGAGCAATATGGAAAAATCTTTAGAACTCTATCTTGGGTGTATGGTGTCATGAACTATGAAAGAGATGATGACTGAGATAATTGTATGTCATACATAGATTAAGAGATGGAATGGAGTTGTTGTTGCCTTGAAGCAGTCTGCTGCTTCTTGAACTACCTTGAGTAGTTCTCAAGCTCAAATGAATGCTGATATCAATTACATTAAAGGTGTAATAATAAAATTTTTGGATGTCTTTTAATCTTTTAAGAATTCTGTCAAAGAGCATGTAAGCACTCGGGATTTTTTTGTCCAGAAGCTAATAAGCAACTTGACCCAATCATTCAAGGAGACTATACCATTCACTGTTAAACCTCTTGCTTCATCTAGTGATTCAGTAGATTTTGATCAGTTTAGAACTGTGCTGAAAGAGGGGCTTGGTCAGGCCAGTACCAGTAGCTTATCTGACTCTCAAGTGTTGTCTACCACAAGAGATATAAGAATGTTTGTTCTGGAGAATTTGAGATATGATACTGCTACTCAGAAAGAAATCAAGGATAATATTGATCTATACTTTCAGAAAGTTTATACCGAGGATCAGCTCCACAACCATTTCAAGCATATGTTAGTGAACATGAAACTACCTCCAGTCACACAAGCTTTCAGAGAACAATTGAGCAAGCTCATAGAGTTGACTCCCTCTCTAGAAATGTTTATGGAGAACAAGGATGAATTTATTTCTGCTATGGAGAGAGGAGGAGGGGTCATAATGGACTTTAAGAATCTGTTGCCGCCATTTTTGCATGTGGACAGTACACCTATCATTTCCCCTTCAACTCTGCCTACCTCTGCTCAGTCTGTCTCCATTTCTCTGATGACACCAGCTCAAGCTATCAGAAGCTTGAAACCATTGATTACTCCGAGTATTACCCACTATAGAATAGAAACAGTCTCTGTTGGTCAACCTCGAGTAGTGATTTCTGAAATTCTCAAGCCTTCTACTGAAGCTACCCAGCCAGATTCTACCTCCGAACCCAAATACAAATCCAAAGTGGACATTTAGGAGGTATATTGAATAGAGGCCAATACATTTTATAGGAATCACTTGTAATATTTTTTCATCACTTTTGTATTTCACTGTATGTTTTACCTCACAAAATATATTTGATCTTATTCTCTTTTACCTTTTGTTGCTTCTCTAATTCATTATTTAATACTTTTTTTAATCACAAAGGGGTAGAAATAATAATAATACAACAGGGGAGAAATAATATATAGGAGGATAATTATGAGCATAATATATATTTGAGATTAAAATATTCTAGCTCTGGTACATTTATTTTATAATTTTATCTCAGGTATCTTTGTTTTATTGATTTACCTATGAATACATTTAAAATCTCACATTCAATATGTCATTAATGACACTGAGAAATAAAAAAATTATATATTATTTTGATACATTACCGATTATTTTGGATTATAATATCATAAGATGTTACTATAAAAAATGGGGATATTGTTGACCTCACCTATTTGGATAATCTCAATTATGTCTCAATATGATTTGATAATCCTAAATAATATTTATCCTTGTAATAATTATTCGTTCTGTCTATGAAATAATATTATTATGTTTAATCATTGGAATATGTTAATCAATGTTTATCTATGTTATACATGATTTGAAATAATTCTAACTCAATCTGGATATGATTTGCATAGAATAGATAAGTGTTACGCTTGTGAGTCATAGATACAGATAAGGCTAAATACGCCGATACAGAAGTCTACTGGTATTCACAAGTCAACTGATACAGACCTACCAGTACATAGTCTACCGATAAGTAAAGGCCACTGATAGACCAAGATTCCTGTGACAGAAGGTCACTTGTATATAGTTCACCAATACAATTACACAGCTACCGATACAATCAAGATAGGCAGACAGCTAACGATATGAAGTTCACTGACACAACTACACAGCTACCGATACAAAAAGAACAGACATATAGCAACTGATACGAAGTCTAATGATACAACCAAACAGCTACTAGTATGATGTCTAAGGATATACAGAGAGAGCCACCGCTACATGTATCTGCCGATATATATGAGTTACCGATGGAAGAGTCTACTGATACAAGAATGACACCAGTAAAAATGAGCTACTGATAGAAGGAGTAACCAATAGAAAGAGCTACTGATACATAGAGCTACTATTATAAAAACTAACAGCTACCAACACAAGACATACTAACTCAATTCCATTGATACAAGCTCACTGACACTGAGAGCTACCGATGGAAATCAGCTACTATTTCTCTAAACACATGTTCTATTTGTTTATTTAGCAATGGTCATATTAATTGTTTTCAATGCATCTAATACTATTTAATTATTGTTGTTGGCATGTTAGGAACCATACCTCATACCTGTAATAAGTTAATCATTCCTATCTCTAGAGCTAAAGATATATATATAAGGGAATCTCAAAAACAAAAAAAAAATTGTAGTATCAATCTGCCTTTCCATGCATATACTTGACAATCTTAGGGAGCTACACAAGGTCTTAGATTCATAAGTTGAAGAAAGAATAATACACTCTATATCTATAGAACCTGATTATTCAAGGAAGTAAATAGCTTCAATGATTTCACCTACACTCAACCTAATCAAGCTGATCAATCTGGACCTGGAAGTGAAATACAAAAACGACACTCTGTTTTTGTAGACAAAAACCAGAGAAGGACTCAAAACTTCATCTGCATCAATCCAAGGAGTCTAGATCTTTACTAAAAACACATAGAGCATTCTAAAATCATCTCTATTTGTTTAGCTCCATTTTGTTTCATTTATTTACATTTTGAGAAATGTGTGTGCTCTGTATTTTTAGGCACAAACTGTCTTCAGTGCTGAACTGGAGGATTTATAAATCCTCACTCAATCTTTCCCTCACACTCTTGTATCCCACTGTGGATAGGTGTAGAGTATAAGTGTGATCTGGATTTCCTGTGTTCTATTGTTTTGTTTTCCCATGTAGAACTGTGGTAGAGGTCTTAGTACATGGAAAATCCTTGTACTGTTGTTAACCCCAATTCAGGGTGTGGATTAAAGTTTATATAAACTAATTGAGAGGACTAAGTCTCATCTTGAGACTGAACCTCTTGGTTATATATACTATGCATCTTATTTTTACTTTAAGTTATTTTCTATTCCGCTGCTGTGTTCTTTGGAAATCAAATATGTTTTAAAGTAACTCTGATAGTTAAACTAGCAAGTGTTTATAACTTTTGTTATCCATAAATTTAGTTTCAAAAGTTACTTAATCCACAGATTGAGTTTACTAAGAAATAATCAATCTCCCGAGAAACAAATTGAAAACTTACATTATTTATAAATTCACTACAGTTTATATTTTTATTTAATTTAGGGGATTTTAATCATAATGTTTTTAACAAAAATTTTAATTGGAACTCAATTCACCCCCCCTCTTGAGTATCCACTCTGACCAACACTATCCAATATGGAGTAATAAAAAACAAAAATGTTTACATAAAACACTCCCTAAGAACATAGAAGGAGAGGACATGTGATGGGAGTTCCATCAAAGATTCACTGTTCATACATCTTTGAGGGTAATACTCAGGTAGGGAGGTCCTTTATCATGATGTCCATTACATGATCTAATTAAACCCCCAAAAAATCCTATATCTGACAAAGTGTATAGATGTAACACCCCATGATTTAATTGTACATTATCTTATTAAAGTAATTCAATATCTTGTGTTATACGCGACACCGAGTTCGAGCACACCAAAACTTACCAAACATACTGTTCAAAAAGCAAATATGAATTTTATTAACTGCATTTTGAGTCTTATATACTCTGTATAATTTTAAAATCGATATTATGTGTTTCTTAGACATAATATAAGAACAAATTCCTTTTTTTCGGATAAAAGAAGCATTTTTAAAAAAATGAAATTTTACTTTCTTTTAATGGAGAACCCTTTTTAAAAAAAAATGACACTTTCATATATTAAATTTAATGAAATTAAATTCTTCTTTATAAGCAGGACATAAGAATTTAGTTTGGACAATTTTCTGGGACTTTTCTGATAACTTTCAGATTTTGATGAAAAGTGAAAATACTGTGTTTTAATTGAAAATTACTTTTTTAATCAAAAGAATTTATAGTGTTAAATTATGCATTGGAATGGTTTTAATGTATAATAAGATTATATTTTTATTATTTAATACAATTTAGGTCATCATATGTAATTTCACATTTAAATTTCATATAAACACGTGTCAGTCTTTTGATAGTTTTTACTTTGTAAAAAAACCCAATTTTTGGTTTTGATAACAGGAAGTAATTTTAAATTAATAAATGAAACTTCAATGTATTGAATTTTATAAAATGGACTTCATTTTTGAATTCATAATATCAAAATTATATTAGGGTAAATTTTTTTATTTTTCTAAAACATTAAATTTTTGATGAATAGTGGAAAACACTGCTTTATTATTTAAACCCGACTTTTTATTTAAATTTATTTTAAGTCAAAATCGATATATAATACCTATATAAGTTCAATTTAATTCATTAAAGTCATTTTATAATAAAATTAGATGTATAAAATTTTATTGAACTTTTTAACGTTTTTTAGCCACCATCTAGGAGAATTTTCAAATTTGCATAAAACTTATTTTTACCACTTATGTGAGTTGAATTAAAAAATTCGAGAGTCATGGTTGACATCAGTATGTAAATGTTATTCAATAAGATGAAAATAATTTTTGGTGAATAGTAACCTTTGATTTTTATTTACCACGGTTAAAAGTAAATAGGGTAATTAAGGGTAAAAATGATATTATAATTAACCTAACATGTGTTCTAATTATATTAGATAAATGTAATTCAACAAAAAACAACCTTAGGAATAAAATATGATCCTCTTTTGTCCACTTGTATTAGATTAGGACATTTATTATTATTTTATTTAAAGAAGAGTTAAAAGTGTTAAATTCAAAGTTTCATAACAAAACCATTTTTTATATATGGATAAACAAAATATAAATTCTACTATAAATATTTATTAGAAAGATAAAAAATATTTCCTACATAATGGTATTTTATTTATAATTTTTAGACATTAAATAATTTAATTTAGTTATGACACAATGATGATGCAGTAATTACCATATTAATGAAATATTAAAATAAATGATATTATAAATATCCGAATAAATGTAAATTTAGACTTCTTATGAATTCAACTATTTTTATAGGTTAATACAACATGTTAGGGTTGATTAGATAAATTTTTTTCGAAGTGATAAGGTTGTTATGACTTCCACAAAAACAAAATACCAAATAGTGTCAAAATTGACATAAATTAATTTTTAAAACAAATACTATATTATTGGTTGATATAATAATCTTAATAACCTAATATTCATCCAAAGGTCTTTAATAATATTATATATTACATTAATGAACAACTTGAGTTTCTCTTGTCAGTTTATAGTATGTTTATTAACCATATAGTGTAAAAATAAAAGAAGACACGGTAAAAGTTAAACTATTTAACTAAGAGTTATATTTAAAATATAAGGTTAAAATGGTAACCTAAACTTGTATAATACTTAGTTTTTGAAACTTTTTCGACCCTTATCCACCTTATCCTCTATAAAATCTTTTTGGATCCATTAGAAACCGAAAATAATTTTATTATAAAATAATATTTCAGGGTTTTCCTAAAGTGACCCTCACCGCTCTTCTAAAAGGGTACTTCCCCTTCTCAAAATTTCACACCTACGAAGCCACTTGGTTCGGAAAACCCCTGCCCAAATATCCTCCCAACATTCCTCCCTTCATCTTAGAGGACTTCTTTTGGTAAGAAATCCAACCTAAAAATCCCTTTTGATCAAATCAAAAGAAAGTACCCGAAGAAGAGGTAAATATTTAATCACCTCTTACAAGTTCTTTTCTTCTTCCACTTCTTATTTCTTGTTGTTTCCAATATAAAATAATAAATCCAGTATATTATATATACAATTATGTTATTATAAAAATGGTAAAACCATATTCAATATTCCATCCATCACATGAATGACAATTCCACCATGCGTGCATATGTACGGTATACCGTCTCCACGTCATGGTGTTGTTTGTTATTCATACACTTATTATTTTGATGGATATAATAAAAAATATAACTACTGTAAATAATAAATATTAAATGTTAATGATTCTATATATATGATTTTCCATCAAATTACATATTATTTAACAATCAATATAATGATATTGTCGCTCGTGCGTACGTACAGATTACCTTCTCCACGACGCATTGATATTCATTCCCACATTCACCATTGAACGATGATTGTAAAAATATATATTATTAATAATTATGTAATATAATAACTTATAATTCTACTATATATATATAGTTATTTATTTATTTATGTATGTATTTTTGTACTTACATATATCTTATTCACTTACATCCGTTCAATACGATATGAAAACGGAAATAGCGTTTATACCTACGTACGACCTACCGTCTCCATAAACAGTGCCTTCCATTTCATATATGTATCTATTGTAAATATTTTTTTCTAAATATATATGATATATAAATCATGTTTTATATTCTGTATGTATTAAAATTATTATCTAAATGATATCATCAAGAATAAAAAGTTAAAACACATACGATAAAGAAAGTGATTATTACCCAAAATGTTAATCTAACATCGAAATCATTATTAAATGGGTAGTATAAAGTCATAAATGAATTTTTAATGATATAATAAATATAAATATGGTTCTGGTATAATTTAATAACATACAATGGTCATTATATAGAGGGTTAAATGTACCCTCGACCAATGGAAAGTGCATGGTAAGGGTTATTTCCTCGATCTCATTATTATTAAAGATTTTTTATGGGTAAGTGTTTATTGGGACATATTTATTACCCATGTCCACGATTCATAAAATTATTTTAAAAGAGATTATTTTTAAGGTAATTTTTACAAAAACATCATTTTAAATGACTTAATGATTTATCCTTCAGAATAATTCTCTTTAATGTCCATGTTTTCCAAATGGTGGTAATGATTTATTTATATGGACATGAATGTTTTAAAATGGTAATTCCTTCCAAAATATTCAAAGTGGTATGGGAAAATTTCATTCAAAACTATCTTTTAAATGACTTCCTTTATATTAATTTTAAATGACTTCATGAAAAAGGGATATTTCTCTCAATGATTTTTAAGGATCATTTTAAACTATGTCAATATAATTTACGAGATATTATTCTTGATCGAGGTTGATTTATTATGATACAAATATTCAATATTTTATTGAAGGTTTTGTGATATGTTTTACCATGGATGTGTTATTTTTATACCATTAATGGATTATAAATAAAGTATGGAAATTTTTTATGCTAGTTTTAATATGAATGTTTATGTTATGTTTAATACATTTCATATAAGAAATTCATTGGACTTTTTAAATGACGGGTGGAGCCTACTATAGCTCCTCGATGCATCGGTAGGCCTCCTGAGACAAACTAGTGTTTTGGCACAAGTCGTTGATAAGATTTTATTTTTCGTCTTGGAACAAGGCCTTGACTATGTGGTTATGAAGTCTGGTATTATGCGTTCCATCAATTTGAAATTTGCTATTGATATTACATGTGATTATTCGACTAGTAGAATATCAATGTGAATATGTAAATGGAATTATTTGATTTATATTTTCCATATTATGCTGATGTTCATGTTTAAAAGGATTATTTTTAGTTTTATACATTTCCTTAAATGATTATGTTTATTTTTGAAAGTTTCGGCTCTATTGTTATCCTTACTGAGTGTTTGAGATCACCCCTTTCTTATGTTTTTTCCAGTATTCCAAGAAGTGTATTATGATTGATAAGTATGGTTAAGCTAGGGGGTTAACAATGTTATCAAAAGATCATTTATGATGTGTTTTATTTTCAAATTTGTAATATTATGTTCATGTATGTAATCTATTTTCTAAGACTGCTAAACTGATTGGTCTTTCGGGACTTGATTCCTTGTAATCTTGCCAATGTATTAAAATAATGTATCGACTCTAGGCCTTTAGGCCCAGGGCATTACAATAGAGTTCATTATCCCCGCTATCAATAAATCTCTCTAGGTCCATCACCTATGATAATTTGGGCATGGAAGATGACTTGATTAACATTACCATAATAGGCCTATTTTTTAAAAAAATACTGTTGGATCACTACAATAAATATAATATGTTAAATATATACATCTATAAATATGAGCCACCTATTATAAGGTTAAATATTAATGTAACAACAACATAAACTTGTCACGGAGTCTCTTACCCAGGGTGATACCCCCCACACATCATTTTTACTTCTCTAATATCATAAAAGATCATAGTTACAAATTTTCAAAATAAAACCACATACAATGAATCCACTACTCATAAAAACAGAGTTTACTATTCAACTTATGATTATAAAAATTCCCCCAACACCTTATAGACTCATCTACAAGCCCTTGTAAGGATTATATATGTCCAGAAATTCCATAAATGTAACATGGGGGTCTATTAATACACCTGGAAACACATGAATACTATCTCTAGAATATGGTTATACACATATGTGATTCTACCATCCTAGAAAAACAATGGGATGCCCTTCGGAAGCATCCACATATTCATCAACATTCATTGGAAGTGAATTCTGATCCCTAAACAAAATTCATAAATCATTACTTATTATATGAATGGTAGATAAAATAGAGTTATTGAGGGTCATATCCACTCAATACACATAAGGAGATCTCACTCACTACTATAACTAGGAAACACAACATTTAATCTATCAATAACTTTTATTTATAATTAATCTGGTTCAAAAAATAATATCATTATTAGCATAACTATATCTCATATCTACCATGGATAAATATCATGAATGAAATCATTCCCTGCTAATGAAAAACTCAATTGACCATAAATAGTGAGTTAAATCATTCTCCATAAATAGAAACTATCCTAGTGATATAATTATATATAAGTGTTCTTCTAGAATCCTTGCCTTTTGAACATATAATGTAGAAAGTATAACCTAGTACTGGTTCATCTAGTACAAGGGACTTTGAAAATATTAAATGAATAATATACTAAAAATCTTATTAATTTCTATCTAGGGATGTCCATCACATGAATAATCCCATATATATGATTGAAAACACCCCATGCATGAAAAGAACTAAATAAAATTGGTTATTATGTGAGTGGATTGATGAATTTTCCATCTCGGTCTGATCTTGGACTACTAACACTTATACGAAATATCATTCTAGTAGGAAACATGGCCTATAACATAGAGTTCCCAGATCTCAAAACTATCTCTCAAATTGAGTTATGTTCTCCAAAAAAATATTGTTATCTTTTCATGATATTATAAAAAGATACAATAGTAAGGGTGTATTTCTTTTGAGAATACTAAAATGACAATTCTAACTTGAGAGGCTCTGAAATTAGTGGTTTTTCATAAATTCATAATCCTAGTTGGAAGTATATTTTAATGGAGTCTGTACTATAAATGTTGGGCCTAAAAAATTACATTGTGACACATATCCCAAAAACAATTTGAGGTTTCCATGGGACTCAATACATTGTGAGACATGGCCATGTTTTTTTGAGGTTCCACATCCTCAGATAAAACACTTTCCTAAAAAGGGATCAAAATACTTCCACAGTAGAGATGTATCATTTTTAGTTTGATAAAAATGTTATATACTAATGAATCACTATTTCATATAGGTTTATGAATGATATAATCATTATATGATTAGTGAGAGTATAAAGTTTATAGAAATTTTATTGTCAAATTCTATCCAAACATCTATTGCTTCAAGTTCAGGATCACCATATAAACTAATGGGGCCCTTATTTTCCAAAACAAAACAGAGAATTACACCCATGGATATCATGACCAACCTATTATTAAATACCATATACATTATTATTATGTATAAACTAACAAAAAAATAGAATATATATAAAATTATGATCAACGATATATTATAAACAACGTTTTGAAACAATTCCACTTGACACACTGATCTGCGGTAATATTCCCTACATTAATAACTATATCATCACAACCACAAATTACACATGATCTAGATAAAAGTGTGTTTCACACTTCATTTAATAGGATGGAAAAACAAATGATAGAGAATATTTGGATAATTTTACATTATAAGTACATGAATTATCATAAATAGATGTTATATCATAAATATAAAAATGTGTACCTTGAGAATGATGTTTTTGAGATCTTGGTTGACTGAAATATTTTCAATTTCCTTTCAAAATGATATATTATTCATCAATCATATGATAACCCCCATGGTCTGGTAGGGGAGTATAGGTTCCCTTAACGTAACATCCCTAAATTTCTAAACTATTTTCGAAAAGAATATTTGATATAAACTCTTCAACAAAGAAAGAGATGCTCTGATATCATTATTACATGACTCAACCCAAAACAACCCTACCTTAGGTAATGGTAATCCAGGTGTTAAACCCCTATACCAACTAAAATAGGACAAAAGATGGTAAATATCATTGAATTAGATTATCACATAACATGGGAGGCCGTAGTCTATGTCACATAGTAATAGGAACATCTCTCCAATGCATAAATTAAAAATTAAATCCAGTAGTATATATATGAAAATAATCGAATTGTATACAATTCAAGAATGAGACATCACATAGTGAGTACATCCCCATAAAAGAAAAACACCATAAGAAATGTATATCTAATAGGGCATCCGAACCTGATAAACATTGAACAAGAAATACATCTTATATGACATAAATATCATTATCCAAATGAAATGGTCACCAACACTATCATGAACTCCCATAATATAGTAAAAATCATCAGGAATGTGCTCTAAATAAAAAAAACTATCTCTATATCCCCATAGAAAACCATTGAACTGTTTACTATCTACATAGATAAAAAACATGTGGAATAAATCTTCATATAGTGGTGAGTACCAAAATACTAAATAGGAAACCCCTGAAACAAAGGGGAAATACAACCAAACATTTTAGATAAAGTCAAATAATAAGAATGTTTCTATATGGGATAAAATAAATTACATATATGGTTTTAAACTATTAGTCTATTGGATATAGTGAAGTCATGGTCATCATAGAGTAAATCATTGAAGTTTGTATCTTTCTAAAAAATAAAAATGATTTGAGTATAAAATATTTAACATAGTATGAAGTTGATATCCTAGTATTATGTCACCTATTGGAGTAATCCATGGGGTTCCATAAGAGTCAAAATGCTCAAATATTCAAATTTATCAAGCTTTATATCATAAAAGTCACTAATAGAATATATAATGTGGAAACCACTCTTCACTCAAGTCTTCACATTAGTAAAGGGAGCATCGCACCTTACAATACATTGTTATCATGTCACTATTCTATAATCCTACCAATGAACTTGTGCCTTTTCTATGAATATATGTTGATCAAGGGAGTAACAACCCATACTATAATAACAACCCATCATCGATAAATCCCATGTAACCTCTCAGAAACTGTAGTGGTGGAAACACAACAAACATATGGATATGTATTGGTTGAGAGAGTAGCCAATCCCAATTGACTACCATCACCCCATATAAGCTTGAAGATGAGTGGTTACCAAATTTCATGAAAGAAGGACTTAAACCACATGTAATGGGGGAGTACCTAGATCTTCTAATAATTTGAAGGAACCATTACCATTGATAAACACACTAAAATGAACACTTTGATCACCATGCTCGATCCTCATCATTGACCCATGTAATAAAAGAGAAACAATATTCTCGTATCACCTCATGTCTCAACTCAAATGAAAAATAAAATTATACCATCAATTTATATGATGTAAAAAAATCAAGATAAACTTATCACATGCCTATATTGGAGTTCTGATCCAGTAGATACAAAAATACAGTTTGGATAAAAAGTTACAAAACATTTACAATGGGGGTACTACATTGTATCCCAACTGGGGAAGCCTTATCGTGTACTTACCTTCCCATAGAATGTGAATTTTACCTACAGAATATATAATTTTTTTGAATGGTGTGTGGAACCAACAAGGTACTCTGTTTGTTTCTTTAATATATAGTTTTCTGTTGTCTTGGGGTATATGGTTTGTCCACAATGGTATATGTTGGGTGATACCCACAAGTGTAATTAGTGTATACTACTAGTTAGACAAGTTTTTTAGTTCTTAAATGCATGGTGTGTCTCAAGGGAAACATGAAGTGTGTCCCATGGATGTCACCATATGTATGAAATACGTCTCATGTCATGAATTTTAGTTATAATATGAAATGTACTCTACTAGAAACCATGCATATGGGAATACACACTGCCACATCCTAATAATTTAATCACATTAATGAATGAGTATGTTTATGTTAATTTGTTATAGACTACATGGTGTATTAATCCATACCATATGTCCTGTGATAATTAAAATCTTAACAAACCCTAGTATCACAACCTGAAAGATACACAACATGTGTTATTCAAAACAAAATGTTATTTATTTTATTTTAAATATAATATAAACAATTTATGTCTTAATGAATCACTATAAACACCATTAAATTCAAATGTTTTCTATGTTCTATTAAAACTCACAATTATGTGTCTTGATCTATATATAGTTTCCAGAAAGTTTGAATTGAATTTTATATAGATTGTATGATTACCAAATTTATTTATTTGGTTTTTAGAGAATAGATATACATGATACTTAGTTATACCACCAAAAAATAAAGTAAATTAAACTCCATCAGAAATTATTTTATCCAATATATTCCAGATATAACATATTCATTAGTTTCACTATATCATCCCGAACCACGTTCTCTTCGTCATTTTAATTCCTCTATTTTTTTAAAATTATTGAAATATACTCAACGATCCAACAACTTTATTTTTTAAATTTAAAACATGTTTAATATTCATGAATCAAGTATCTTTATACAAAAAACTATATCACATAGACACTATGAATAATAAAAAGTAAAAATAGAAATGGTGTTGGAAAATAATTATTTAAATCTATTGAATCTATGTATATTTTTATTTCAAAAGACACATAATAAGGATATAAAAACAATTACCACCCAAGATACATTGTTAATTATCACATGGTATCATGTTGATAAAATTTATAACAATTATCTAATAAAATTAAATCTAAAAAAGTGTTATTTAGTTTATATCATCAGTAGAACCAATAGTGACAATGATCCTTATAATAATTCATAAATTGAATATTATGAATATCGATCTGGTTAAAATAAATCTAATATAATTAAATAAACATTATATGATGAATGTGTACTTTGATTTTATAAATATTTTCCCATTAGGTAACCATGATTCTAATATTCATAATGTATAATATTTTCATTATTGTAATTGAGTATAAAAAAGTCCTTGGTTTTGGATTTTTTTGTATAATTTCCAAACTCCTCATTTACTATTATTATTACTATGATTCACATAAAAATTATGTGATATGAAATTATATGTATAAATTTTATTCTTAATCACATTAAATTTTGAAGAGAAAATACTTGAAACATGTTCATGTATTAAATGGTGAATCATCAATATTTTAATATTTATCATGATCATAAAAGGATGAATATATATTACAAAATGATTAATTCTGAATACCAATTTCAAATCACCATTGAAAATAAAATCATTTAATTAGAAAATAACCCTTCATTATAAAACCATAAAATATAAGTTTACCCTACCAATAATCCACAAAAACAATGGAATTAATTCAGGTCAACCCCAAAATAGGGTTCTTAATATATCATAAATAAATAAAATCAAGGAGATTTAGCCTTGCTGAAAAGAAGCGAAGGTCCCCTTCTAATAATAAATTATTTCACCTAGAAAATAATATATATATATATATATAATTTTTTTAATAATATTTCCTTTAAGTCATACCATGTTCATTCCTCAACAATTATTATAGATTCCAAAAATCATGGTGAAAACACTTATATATTTTATGATGACAAGGATTCTATATGTTAATATAATTTTTAAAATGGAAAATTCAGAAATAAAATAATTTTTTTTGTTCATTATTTCTATCATAAATATCTTCTACAACAATATGAGTAACTCTATTACACACTAAAAATGAAATTTTTTGTTCAAATTATCTTTTAAAGAAAATGTGGGAAACCATACCAGTTCTGCATTATGATCCCATTAACAGAGTAGGAAATAACAAAATCATTAAAAAAATAGTGAAATTATTAGAATCTCAATCCTTGCATAACTCCCAAGGAAGGAATTGTACCTTTGTTTCCAGGTCTCTTGTTACTAGTTCATCAAAATGGTAGGCCAAAATGTCCCATAATTTTATATATTCCTTTTTATAAATCTTTCTCTAATTATAGATGCATTCTATAATTCTATCTTGTTTGTTGATTTAAAAACCTTGGTTCTAATTGACATCGACTAGTAATTATCATTATAAGATTCTTTCCACGTCATTATTTAAACCCTAAAGGCGCATTGAATGTGTCAACATTTCATCCTTAGAATGAAGAATAAACTCTATGAGTTTTCTGTTTTCTTTTTCATTTCCTTCTTCTTATAACCCTTCCATTTTCAATATGTACCACCCTAAACTTTTCCCTTATCTTCACTAATCTAAGAAACTTTATTTCCATTTTTTGGGGATAAAAAATTCTTTCTTTTCTGATCTTGGGTTGATTTTCCACCTTCCATCACCTTGGTTCTACTGTTTCATCTTATTTCCATTGGCTTTGGAAGCAGTGAATAATCCATTCAATGTTTAGTCTTATTTCCATTAAGTAAAACACATCCCCTTGGAATCTTGATTCCCCTTCCGTCCTTTTTTTCCCTTCACCCATGAAATCATCCAACGCTTTTTCTCTCAGCACTATATGTCCTATTTATCTATTCATCATCATAAAACTCAAAATGAATACCAATGAATATTTCTTTTGTTGAAGGCATGTGTGCATCCAACATAGCCTAATCTTCCTGTCCCTGAAATGGTTGTGGAGACATTTACATAGGATAGCTACTATAATAATATCCAATCCCTTACTCATCCATCCATTAAAACCATTTCCTCATATTTCTATGTGAACTACTCTCTATTAGACTATTCATACTCATTGGCCTCTCTTTCTTCTATTTAAAACCAACTGTAAGGCATTCTCCTCATCCTTAAAACCTGATGAGTATCCTTTGATAAATTCATGGATAAAATCATCCTCAGTGGGTCTCATATCACTACTAAAAGATTCCCTATGAGGTATGTAGTACGGTGTGTGGAAAAAAGTTTCCATAGAGAAAATTAAACACCCTAGCTCAGCTCCTGCTTAGCAAGGAGGGTTCTACAAAAATGGCCAATGGTCTACCAAATATAGTCCCAAACAAATGAATATATCAACCACATTTGGATTAGAGATCTGTGATCTTTTATTTCACTTATTATTACCCCAATTGAACCAAATCTGGGTCACTATTGTGGCCTCGATGACCATCTTACCAACCTACCGACATGGAAAATATAAATTTTCATAATGGAGCCCATATTGTTGATTATATAAAGATTGAATATGTCCGAGATATTTACAATATGAGCAGTAATTTTCCCAGGACTCAAACACCACCTCTTTCCTCCATCAGAATTATTCCCCAACCACAATCTATAGCCATTCCATTAAAGTCTTTTAAACACAAACATCTATATAGATTTGTGGAAACATTTGGTGGCAAATAACATTAGTCTAACTATCTGCACATATAAAGTGACCATCCATGATTCGTTGAATATAATGAAATGATTGATTTTAGAAAGGTATAAGTAGTTATGGAAACATTACCAACACTTGTGTACAAGGAACTCCACACTTCACATGAATCTCATAGGACTATTAGAAGAGGTAGAGGTAGAACATGTTGATGGTTAGAGGACCACTATATTATAAGATATTATGATCTTCCTCTGATGAAAATCATATCATCATATTCCAATTGTCAATAAGACCAACAAGCACTCATTCTTATAGACCACATGATCTGAAATTGATCATGCTGAAGACATCGATTGAAGTAAATTTTTTATAAATCCTGCCACCAATGTCATATTGAGATGGTATGAAGCCCTTGAAAACTCCTTGGGTGAATATATCAGCTGAGGCAAGCCCCTGAAGATAATTGTAAACTTATGGATTATCAATGTCCTTAAAAAAGGGGAAAAAGAATTAGGGTTAGTGAAAGGGGGGAAATATTATGTGTATAGATAGGATATGGGTGAGGAAGAGTATCCCCCCTATGGTGAGGGGGGAGGTGTTTAATCCATCTCCATTGCTGCCTTTGGGAATCACTGGGAAAATTTGAAGAGAGCATCGGCCATTAGAGGGATCAGGTATATAGTTTTGATGAGTAAATCTATTATGGTGTAGTTTTATGTCAAAATTCTACCTCTTATTTGGTGTTGATCATGTCTGAATCCTTAAAATGAAATAAAAATATTTTATTTCTACGTCAAAACATTTTTAAATATTTTTACCTTCTTTCAATCTAGCCATGTTGCAATGCATAATTCGATTCAAAATCCTTAAACCATAGACATATATTACTATATAATATTAAGAATCCATTTTATTATATATCATAACAATTTCCTGCTTTGTCATTAAAAAATGAATTCTATAATGCCTAATTATTACATAATGTTTTACTTTATTCATCTTAAAATGCTTCCAATATCCACTAAATCTATATATGACCAAATTCATACCATAAAAGATCAAAAATATAAATACTGATATATTAAAAAAACATTAAAATATTCAAATTAATTTTTAGAAATATACTAAAATTTAATCTATAATAAAATATTATGTTTGGAAACAGCAGTGTATTGGTTCGAAGAAATGATTGATATGATGATTTACAACAAAATTTATTATTTTAGAATTCTTTTTAATTAAAAAGGATGATGTTTTTAATTTTAATGGAAACTCTTTAGTTTGATTTACTATTTTTTGGAAATTTACATTCTTAAACTTTGGTTTGTGTATTTATTTTCTAAATAAACGTTTTATAGATTTTATCTTCTTTTAGATGTGAAATGGGTGTTCAAATTTAATTCTGTTTGAGATTAATGTTCCAAAAAATTAGTTGTAAAGTAGTTAAGTGTTATTATGAAGTAAAATTAATTTTTAAGAATGTTTTATTTAGTTTATTATTTTATTTATTTTGATGTTTAAAAAATATGGTTTTAAACACTTTTATATCATTTGGATGCTTAATATCAGAAATAAAATATTATTATTACTTCTTTTCATTTTTTTATTTACATGAATAATATGAAGGTCAATAAATACTAAATTTATCTCTTTCTTCATTATTTAGTATATAAAGTATTCTCTGTTATTATATTTAATATTTGGATTATTTTTTAATTATGTAACCTATAAAAGAGGGGATTATAGAGGTGAAATTGTAAAGGAAAATTCTTATTTCCCATGATATATTTGTCTTACTATTTTATAAATTAATATTTAGTTATATCAAACATATTCAAACATTTTTTCATTATTTTTTATTGTATAATTAAATTCAGAAAATTTATATTCTACATAAAACTAGAATTTATTTTTATAGTAAAAATGTATTATGGTATATTTTAAATTATTTTGACCTATTTTTATGGACAATGCATTAATTATATAGGGAGTAATTAGTATTAGTTTGAATTAGTATTTATATTTGTAATTATAAATTTTTATTCATATTATTTGATAGTAATAATTTAATCTCCCCTATATAATTATGAAGGTTGAATTTGAATAACATTACATGGTTGGATATTTCCTTGTTAGTTTTTAAATGTCCCATTCAAATACTTTGGGACACATTAAAAAGAATTTTTTTACAATAAAATCTTCAGAGAACCAAAATTGATTTACATTTAATTTTCATGTGTTATAAAAACAAAGAATATTGCAATCATGTTTTCATCTGTTAAATAGACATTCACATTCTAAATGAAATAATCTACAACTTTATCAACAATATTGACATGATGTTCTTCAATATTGATCAAGAACTATAATTTTTTACTCCATTATATTCTACTTTATCCTAGATTATTGTGTGTGTGCCACTACTTAAAATATCTTCAACATCCTACCATTGTTTATTAGTTATTTTATATTCAAAATTATTATTTATTTCTTTGTGAAGAATTTATTTATGGGATAATAAAGTCCATATTTTTTGTGTTGTGTCTCCCATATTCTAAAGTGAAAGATGTAATTGGAATTTGACTCCCCATAAAAAAATCAGGTGTCTTAGTTATTCTTACACTATAAAAGTAGGTTTTAATCGGGTTATTATTCAACTTCAAAAATTATTATAGTAAAAAAACTCATCTCTTTCTATATAAAGAGGTATAATAGTGAACTAGGCACAATTTATTCTAAATAATTATATAAATTTCCAATGTTATTTCATTTATTTTATACTATTAATTATATTTTTTAGTTAACATTTATAATAATTTAACATGTTTATTATTTTTAAATCGTGTCTATTAATGCCCACTATACCATATACCATTACTTTTCCAACCTATCAATTTTTATTAGTGGTTAGACCTTCTTAAGGGTTGTTTACATATGTTATTCTTTATCATAATACAAAACAATTGGTATTATATGGTGACCCTATTAAGAAGTATTAGTTTATCTTGGTTATTATCTAATCTAATACCAACATTTTGTAACATTGGTTTGTCCTTGTTCAAGAATAGTGGTACAAGTTATTGTTTAATATTTTATAATGATAACCATTTCTTAGACCTCATAGATTAAGTGAAATATCTTTATTTTATAGAAATAAACATAAATGATGCATTGATTCCTCAAAATTCACCACACATTGACAAAAAAATATGATTATTAGAAGAAAACAATAGTGAAATACCATATGTAGTTACCCATAAAACACTCATTAATCATAATAAAAAAAATAAAAACTACCAAAATCAAACATAGATACTCGTATAGAAAATGATTATAGAAAAAATGTTATAAATTGAAAAGTTATAAATATTTTATGTTTTTTTATTAATTGAACTGTGTTTAGTCATGTGTCAATAAATAAGAGAAATCTTGGGATTTTGTATATTATATAAGTTACTCACCTAGGCTCAGAAAAATTGATTCACAATATGACTAGAATGATCTGAGTTGAGTACCAAGATTTAAATACATGTGAATGTGAAACTATGAACTATATGTTCTACCAATTCACAAGAATTTTAAATGTACTGAATTCATTTAAGTAAAACTTGGAATATCTAGTTTTTGTTAAATGATTATTAAATGCCCTAGTAATGAAATGAAAAGAAAATAAGATACCTTTTAATGAAATAAGGAACTTCAAAGAGTAAAATATTGTTAAATTGGTTGGATCGTTACTTTATTATGAGTTGCAATTGATGAACGTAGTCGAAGAGGATACTATTAAAATAAAATATTTAGCTTTTAAATTCATAATTTTATTTCTTCAGAACATTCCGATTCAAATTATATGAATTTTAAAAATAATACTTATCTTATATTGTGATTGGTGTCTGCTAAGGAATGAAAAATTATATATTTCTGAACCAATTTAGAAGATAATATCAAAAGGGAAAATTGAAAGGGAGATAAGAAATGTATTATTAACAATAATATGTAAATGGTATTTATTTTTGAGTATAAAAATTAATGGAATGTCAAGCCTAACTATTCCTTAATAAGTAATAAAGGAAAATAAAATAGAAGGATAAAAGAAAATTTACAAGATGTTAGAGTTATATTAAATTATCTGATTCTAGTGATGAATATGAAAATGACAAAGAATCAGCTAAATTTTGCTTCATGGATTCTCTAAATGATTCTAGGGATTTTAGATTTCACTTTGGTTGTTCTAATTGTAATTATTAATTTGAATGAAAATCATAAAAAAATAATAAAATTGAAAGGTCGCCAATATATATTTTCATAGTTATTGATTTATATAATAATCATAGATCAAATAATGATAAAATTGTTTATAAAAGTAAATTTCAATATAAGATAATGAAAAAACAAGGAGTACTACTTCTCTTACCCATTTTAATATTTAATACGATTTCAAATATTCCCATGATTTGAATGAAAATTTTAAAAAATAACTTGAATTTTTTAAGAAATTTTTTATTTATATTTTCATATTCATGACGAGAATCATAAAATTATGTATTTGAATAAAATAATGAAATATAAACTTGTTATTGGTTGTGATATGAGATTACCTCAATTATATCAAAATCATTTTTTAAAGGAAAAAATGGTTTTACATCTATTGTTACATGTTTTCAATTGGGCATAATGGGATACTATGGAAATGGTTAATATATTAGAGTCAAACAGTAATTGAGATTTATGAATTCGCATATTTCATAATTATTTTATTTATATTACCTTGCAGTACTTGTTTAAAATCATTCTTGGATCCTAAAAATTGTTTTACTAATCCAATTGGACCTAAAGTAGCCAAGGTACCAAAAATGTCAAGTAAAATTTTAGGTAGAATACCTTAGATATCTCAAGAATGATGTATAATACATGGAAAATGTATGGTAAAGGCATATAAATGGATTCCTTCTAAATTTCATCACTTAGAAAAAATTTAACAGAGGAACAATAACATTTGAAGATAATTCTAAAGGCAATGTAAAAGGTTTCGGTAATGTTCGATTTTAAATTCTACTTTTATTTCTATTGTCTTATATATTGAATGTTTACAAAATAAATTAATTAGTATGAATTCATTAGGTTATAATTTATAGGAATAAAAATTTTAAAATGGTAATTGTTTAGTTTTCAAGGATAATTGGTAATTATTTTATTCTAATCAAAAGGAAAAGAGTTATACTATTTATGTTGATGATTCAACTATTAAACATGTTATGTTTTTTATTGTTATGAAGAGTGATATTATTATTTGTAATTCATGATTAGGTCATGTAAATTTTATAATTTTACATATGCTCTATAAACATGTAAACATAATATAGTTACTTATTATGAAGAAAGAACAACTTAATGTTTGTAATGGTTTGATGAAAGGGAAACAACATAAAGTTACATTTAAACATATCAATCAGATAATTACTACTAGACCAATAAATTAAGTACATATTAATCTATTTGGTCCTACTATGATTTCTATCCTTAGAAGAAATTAATATACATTAGTTATTATTGATTATTTTATTATTTTTTCATTGGTTAATATTCTTGTATATACAAATTATAATTTCTGGTTATTTACTACATTTCTTAATCTTTTTAAAATGGAAAAGTTGTTGTGTTTGTTTATATTCATAGTGATAAAATATGTGAATTTTATAATTTAGAAAATAAATTTTTGTGTGTGAAAATAATGGTTATTTTTGTAAATTTTCTACCGCTATAACAAAAAAATGTTTTTTTATAGAATGGAAAAATAAAAAACTTATTGAAATGGCCATAACTTTGTTAACTAAATAAAAGTTGACTATCGATTTTTGGGTTATTTATATTTTTTATACTTATTATATTTCAAATAAAATTCATGTAAGACCTTTTTTAAGAAAACATCTCTAATATATTTTAAATGAAAAATGTTTAAAGATGGTTTTTATGAGTTTTTTTGTTCTATAGAAAATGTTAATTTAGATAAATTTAAAATTAAAATTGATGATGGTATTTTCGTTTATTTATTCTTAAAATAGATAATCTTATAAAGGTCATAGTAAAAGAACTATTGTTAATGAATTATATTTTAATATTATTTATTATTAAAATATTGTGAAATTTAATTTTGAATCAAATGTTTTAAATGATGCGTTAAGAGATTTTTAATTTAGTGAAGAAAAATCTCAGGATAATGATGAAAACATTCAGTGGTAGAATACTCCTAGACCTAATCCTAGATAATGTAATATTCATAGAGATAAACATTTTTATAATGTTAATTTTAAAACTGATTTGTGTATTAAAACTATAAATTTTGTATTATTATTTTTGGATAATTCTACTTTTATTTCTAATTTTTTTCGAAATAATATGAATTATTCTATAAATGATTCTAATTGGATTATTATTATACAATACGATCTTAATCAAATTTATCATAATAATGTTTGGTCCATATTTTAACTCTATTTAGATAAGAATATCATTACAACTATATGTATTTTCTAAAATAATATGGCTAAATCTTGATAGGATGTGAAAAATAAAACTAGAATTTTTAGTCAATGCTATTATCATGAAGAATATTTCAATTTAGATATATAATTTTCATCAGTTTCAAGAATTAAATGTATTAAAATTTTGTAATTGTACTATTTTATTTTCCATTTTTATGTTATTTAAAATGGATTTGGAATGTGTGTTTATATATGGTTTTATTTTTGCAGATGATTATGTTTATCAACCCCATTGTTTTGAACTTGATAAATTTATTAATCATATTTTTAATTTCCAAAAAGCATCATATGGTCTTAAGTAATCACCTCATGCTTAGTATGGTAGAAATACATTATTTTTATTTAAAAAATATATTCCCGTAGGTAATATTGATCATAGTTTTTTATTCAAAGGATATAAAATGATATTTTAATTTTTCAAATTTATGTTGATAATACTTTTTGGGATATTAAAATGATTTCATTTGAAAAGTGATTGAAAAATTGATAGCAAGTGATTTTAAAATGAGTCATATGAGAGAATACAATTTTTTGGGACTTTAAATTTTCAAATGAAATGGTAGAATATTTTAGTATCCATCCAAATATGCTAATGATTTAGTCAAGTGATTTTTTATTTGTTCTTGTAAATATTTCAGAACACCAATACGTATTACTTGTAAATAAGATTATTATGCTTTTATAAAATCAAGTGATTATAAATTATTTAGAGGCATAATTGGTCATTTGTTGTATTTAAGTGCGTCTAAAACTGATATGATTTTTAACGTTTGTTTATGAGATAGATATATGTGAATTATTTTGGAATCTAACTTAAAGGTTGATATGTGTAATATTATTTTTTTGGGTGCTTTTAGGAGATTTTATCTCAGGATTACCCTATGGTTTCTCGTCCCATACGGACTGCATGTGGGGTTGGTGCAGAGTCTCACTGGGGTAGCTTCATCACACTGTTGTTTGATTTGGAGGTCTGGGTTTCTTAAATGGTGATCACTCCATCTGATCGTGGAAGATCCAAGGCGGCGGTGTCTCTGGGTTCTGCTTTCAGCGGATTTAGGTGTTGTTTTTTTGGGGACTCCTTCAGCTTCGCCTTTCCATTCCGCGTCGCAAGACGATCAGTTTAGATATGACTCGAGAAGCCTCCTTGAAATGGATTCATGTTCCCAGCAGGTGTTTTTTACTGATGAAATCGTTGTCTTATCCACCTGCACTGAACTCAAGTGCCTATGCACATATCCTAGTTGGACTTGGCACAGAGGTATCTTCATTTTTTTGGATTTTTGGTTCAGTTTTTGAAGGTATTTAAGGTGATTCTCATTGGATTGCTTTTATATTTTGGTGTCTTCCATCTACAGATCAGGCACGATGTCATTGATTGCAGGTAGTATATTCTATTATCCCTTTTCTATCCCTTAGACCATCTTCTTCTCTCTGAGTTGGAGCTAGAGTGGTGGTTCTTTAAGGGTTTTGAGAGGTGGGATCTAGATGTAGTTTTTTCTTCTCATGTGACATGTTTCTATTGGATTTAGAGATGATTTGTGAGTTCCTTCTTTGGCAGCAGTTGTTTTTGAGATTTTTTTAGTGATGTTTTCATATTATGAATCCTATATGATTTTGTTATGTATTACCTCGCCGATGGTGCGGTGTTTAGATGTGGATGTTGACAGCGGGGTTAAGCTGGGGATGTCGCTGCTGGTTCCTCATGATGCATTTGTCTGCCATTGGGATTTGTATAATCAATTGATGATGGTGTGATGTTCCGTGTTTTGAGTATAGTTTACTTGATGAAACTTCATGATGGAAACAGTGGTAGTGGACACTGGTGGGGCAAACCGACGATGTGGTTTGTTGTGGATAGAGGGGATGTCACATTAGGTGTGCTTCTCGAGGTAGGGAGGTGACTCGTTTTTACAAGTTTGATGTTGATGTCTTGCCTTTTGACTTTTTATTTTGTGGATCTATGAAAGGTGGCGGTGGATGTAGGTTCAGTGGTTGAGGAATCTGAATTTTGAATTTGATTTTGTATGCTATTTTTGGATTTCCCAAGTTGGCTGGACTAGACGACATGGATCGGACCCCAAAAAGGTTTTATAGCTAGAGGTTCATCTTTACAGAGATTTTCAGATTTGGATGATTGATAGGGTATAGATTCATCGACCAGATCAGGCATTTTCTTTGACATAGGACACTTTCTAGAAGAATATTCATGCAATAGTTGAGAGCTTCATCACGATTACATGCTTGGAAGGGGAAACTCCTATTTGTCAAACTGGTTTTACTTTCTACGACCTTCAGGTCATGTTATGTTTTTTATCATTAATTATATTTGGGTTTCTCCTTTCTTCCATTAAAAATTACATTATTATTATAATAAAAAATTCAGGCCTTTGGGTCGTTGGATGTTATTATTAAATTTGTTAAAGTAGCTATCAATTGTGGAATATTTCATTCTATAAAATATTTTTTTATATGTTACTATGTATCTGATTTTGGAGGATATATACTTGATAGAAATATCACCTTAGTAATGAGTCATTTTTAGTGTGAATTTAGATTGTGTGAGTCAATTAAAGAAAAACTCCATTTCATTATAATCTTTTGAGAGTGAGTATATCTTGGATTTGTCTATTTTCTCTTAATTTATATGAATTAAACAAAATTTATCTTAAAATTATCTTAATTTGGAAAATATTACAACATATTATAATAATTCATCTCCTATTTCCATTTCAAATAACACATTAATGCATTCAATTACTAAGCATATAGATATCAAAATTATTATTTTTAGATTATGTTATGAAATGTGATAATATTATTGAATATACACTAACAAAAAAATGCTGGATATTTTTACCAATCCACTTTATTTTAAAAAAAATGGGAAAATTTTAAGTTGAACACAGAATGTTATTAATTTATTTTGAAATTTATTTATTAATTCTTTCTCTCCTGACCTTAATATGAATTTTTAGCGGGGATTGTTATAAAAATATGCAGTTTTTCACTTATGTTTTTGAACTATTTTTATTTTGGTTTCTTAGTTTCGACATTTTGAAAAGTTTCAAAAATGGTTGAATTTTATAAAATATTTTTTAGCTTAGTAATTGTTTAAAAGGGGTTTTTTTAGTATTTTATTCATTTCTTATGTTTTTTACATTGAATTTTACAATTATTCAAAATGATTTATTGAATTTATGTTAATATTAATTTATTGAAATTCCGTTTTACAATTCCATTATTTTTATTACATATTGATCTACAATGCTTGAAACTTTATAAATTTTATTTCATATGAAAGATAAGTTATTTATTTTCATATATGTTGTTTCCTAAATAAGTTATTAAATGATTGCACTTTTTTTATGAACATACCTAATGTCTTTAGTTATATATCTATCTTTTGTTTATATTTTGGTGTTGTTATTCTAGGATAACAAGAGTTATTTAGATCATTTTTTGACACAACTTGAATTTGGTTTATACACTATATTTATTTACATTTGATTAAACTAAGAAGAATTATAGTACATATTTTGAGTGGTGTAAAAAATTTACAATATGCCTATAATATTTCTATAATTCTAAAATTTCTAGAATACAATATCTTATATTTTTCAGTAATAAATCGAGGTATAAATCACATAATTCCATGATATTTTTTGCAATGGAAATCTAATAAACTTATTTACATTTCCTTAAAATACATGGTTGGAATATCCATTTGAATGTTCTAAAAATTTTACAATGTTCTATAAGTATTTCAGGTAATTTTTATAGTTTTTAATTTATAGTTATCAGTTTTATGAATATATGTTACACCCCGAACCTTTTTCATGTGTTATAATAATACTCTATGGTTTTCCATTGTTTAATTTTCATGCTAGAAAAAAAATACATTAAAAATAAAAACAAGGCATGTCTTATTAATTTAGACACTAAAACGATTGCATCAAATAAAATATAGTACTACTACCCTAAGATAACTTCTAAGATACCTATCAAAATCATTGACTGACCACCACATACAACAAAAAGCGCATGAAAATAGTGGGGTTCTTTCAGATCTGTCATGATGAAGACCATTATAGCCAGAACCATAGAAACTATGCTAATAATCATAGGAATGATGACAAAATTCTTCACCCGGTTGATTCTAAAGATTTAATACACTAAAACATCATTATATATGGACTTTTGTGACTGTTGAAATCTATTATTGTCCTTAAGTGACCGTTGGTTTTTACAACTATCATAAAATCCCAAAAAGATTAGATTAATTTTTAAAATTTTGGATATTCTATTTTTCTTATGTTTTTTGAATATTTATGTATTTTAAATTTGAGATCATTTTAAATTATTCTATGTATTTGAGTATCTTTTAAAACGCAACAACTCTGAACATTTTTTAATTAAACTTATCTTCATATTTTGAAAACATAATCTTTTATAATATGACTTGAATATAGAAATCTAGATCATAGTGTTTTAATGAAAATGTGAAAAGAAGAATGTATGTTTACTTAAATGAATGAGAAGAGTGTTAATATTGGAAAAACATACGCATTCAAATTTAATGTTATGTTTTAAATGATGATGATAATTAAATGTTATACATAGAATAATGTATATTTTTTATGGTGAATATTAATTGATAAAAGTTTAAAATAAAGTTGATATAATGTTTTAGATTAATAGAAACATATGGTAATTGTGATTCTAATATAGGTAAAATGTTTTGAACTTATTTTCCACACGTTTGTTAAAAAATATATACCCAAAGGCCAGCCATCTAGCTGGGACAAAGGAGGTAGTTCATGCTACTACGAGAGTTGGCGGTCGGGCCTACACCCTTTAACCTCGTCACAGGCCAGCCACAACTGTGTCTTTTCATGTGCCTCAAGCATGTACGGAGGAACCGGGTAGCGAGCCACCGTACGACACAACACGACAGTAGGGGTGGGTGCAGAATCGCACCTATAGAGACCTGGTATAGGGAGGTACTAGGGTGGGGGAGGGGATTTCTAAGCTTATATCGGGAGCTCTAGGCTTATAAAAGAGCCATGAGACCCATCCTCTTTAGATGTGGGACACATTTTTTTTTAAAACATGATCCCAGCCATCTGACCATGTCGTGTAGGATCTGTACAAGCTGATTGGTCTTACCTATGATTATCCACCATCATGGATCTACCTCTATGTTTTTATCAGCCGTTAGATTAAGTCATAGATAATATGGGTCGTCCTATCTTCTCACTCATTTTCCATGATGATGTCTTATTCTTCTTGACATCTAGAGCTGCTCCAGCCTATATCTATCCCTACCTCTACACCTATACTCACCCGTGATTTCCTCACATCCCCATTCACAGACCTCCTTTCCTCATTTTCCACAGCGGAAACGTTTTTAGTTTTTTTTGAACTCATTTACCATGGACTCCAACATGATTTCATCATGTATATATATATATATATATATAATTTTCCATGTGGCCGACCCACTCACGTGTGTTTTTTAGGAGGGTTTCATGTGCCAGCCGTAGTCTCCTCTACAGTCATTGTTTAGTATTTTTATGCTTCATCCATTGGTTTCTTAAATCATGTATATATTTTATATATATAGTATATGTAAACTTCATTTTCTCCCAAATCTCTTGGGTTTCCTTCCTCTTCAACACTTCCACAACTTCTACTTGAATTCACCATGATATTAAGCCATGTAAGAGATATTTTTCCTACATTTTTATTTTTGTAAAACTCTTATTTCTTTTGTATTTCACAGATATATATATATATATAGTTTTATACTACTTCTAAATCTTAACTCACATTAGGTTTTCAAAATGTGGTTTGGAAGTATGTAACACATGCAAGGGATTTTATGCTTCAAATTCAATATGAAAACACTTTTATCAATTTTTATGTTCACAGTTATATATATATTTATATAATTTTATCCTAACCCATTTTGTAATTTCAAACAAAAATTAAATGTATACTTACATATATTATTTTTTTGATATAAAAAACCATTTTGGGTTTATAATCTTTGAATGGTGATCATTGGTTTTTAAGTGATGTTTCTGAAGACATGAAATACATGTAGGGGTTTATTTCAACATATTTTTAATATGAAAACCCCTTATTTACAATTAATTTATATATGGTTATGTTTAATATTATATATATATATATGATTGATTATGTAAAAAATCCAAATTAAGTTTTCACAAAACATATCGTTATTGATTAAATTATGTTTATGAAGAATAAAACAGTTTCAAGAACATATTAAACCATGTTTCGGGATGGGGAAACCCCATGTATACACCTTTTGTATCTAGGGTTTTATATATTCAAAACCCACATATACACGTATATGTATTTCCATTTTGTTTTATCATATTTAAAAAAACATTCTTGTTATGTTATTAAATTGTACAAAAGTTTTCAAGATTAAAGTAAAAAATATATATGTATATGTATAGGCACATGTGATTATTTTCAATTTTTATTAAACATAAATACTCCATATGAAATAATCATTGTATTCCAAATTTTCACTAGAAATTACTTTGATTATTGAAGTTTGTGTCTTAATATTTTATGATATGACAATCAACATTGGATGGATTAAATGAGTATCTCAATGTAGAAACATGTAAACATGGCTTGAAAAGGTTCACATTCATAAGTATTTAATTAAAGAGTTGTTATTTTATTCAAAAACCCATTATTTTATGTGTACAGTTATTAATACATGTATAAGAGTATATCATTTTATTTCATGCATGTCACTGTTAAATCTGAAGCCAAAATGTCTAGTCCTTTTTACATTTATGGCATAATCCATTTTAGTTATGAAATTGTATATAAAAAAGGGTAATGGAATAAGAATGTAAGTATTCAACGTAGTATATGACCCCGTGAATATAATACCATACTAGAAATATGAGGATTGTATTGGACTTAAATGATAATATCGGTGCCCCCAGATAGTGATCCAATGCCTTCGGTAATGCTGAGTCTCATTAGATTCTATGTGAAATGCTCTTGGCGGTTAGCCTTGACTTATGCTACTATGGGAAATGGGATTGGCGGTTAGGCTTGACCCGTACTACTATTGGAAACGAGATTGGTGGTCTACCTTGATTCGTACTAAGTCATGTTTTATTTATGGTCTTGGCTCAAGGCCTTGAAAAATATTGGAATTATACATTTCCTCATTATTTATTGGTAAATGATCAACCATGGGATTATTCGACTAATATAACTTCCCTTGGATATGAATCTTATATGACAATGGTGATGATTGCATAAGGCATAATTATGTATTCAAATGGCATGTTATACAAGGAAGGGGTATGTAATGTTAAGGTTACATGAATTTCATTTTAAGTGCTGATGAATCCTAAGATGATTACTTATATAATTTTATTTACAATTTCGCATATCATTTCTTATTTGGTTTGATCAATTTATGAATCATGCATCATTTAAGCATTTATGTACATGTATGGCCACAATGATTTATGTTTTACCTAAAATATTTAATTAAACACATATGAATCTTGTTTAAAAGTTATTTTTGAAAAAAAAGTCATGTAACCTTTGAAAATATTGATGGCGTACCTCAAGGATTAATGTTTCCCTCTTCAGAAATTGTTTTATAATTATTTTAAATATTTTATTTTTAAAAAGGGAATTTAATCAATTATTTAAAAACCCATTACTATGCATACTTATTCTCACCCTACATTTTCAATTTATTTTAGAGGGTTATGTAGATTATCCCATGCACTAAGTATTCTTTTGTGATAACATCAATATAAAGCTTAACTTTGTCAAGTTATTGGAAGAATTGTATCAGTAGCATTTCGTTTTCTAGAACCTAAAATGAATCGATTATCTTTATTGGAACACGATGTGTGATTTTTGTATGCATGTGTCTATGAAAAAAATTACACACCATGTTTCAGGAACCGATTCCAGTCTTCTGGGGTCAGAGTTGTGACAGTTGGTATCAAAGGATCGGTTTAGACAACACTAGAAAATTATAACAATATTAAAAACTTGTCTATGTATTACTAAGTAGAATAATTCTTAACATTTTCTTATGGTATACGAATCAATCCCTCTGTCTCTTCCTATAGAAATATTAGAAATTATATTAGAAAAATCATTTTTATAAGGCTACGAGACTTTTGAAAACATTTGTTTGTCCTGAAAACAAATCTACCATGAATCTAATTCACCTCGTGTACTTCAACTTCACCATGGATTAGGCTTCAACAATTTTATTATGGTGAGTGCCCAATTCAAGTTCTATGCGTGGAAGGAAAATTAATACAAAGGTTGTTTTAAGTGTTTTACCCTAGCCTATAATTTTTCATCACTAGAAGTCTTCAAGGAGGCTGCACATGGGGGTGACCTCCGAGAATTGTACCGTTGTCAAATCTAGACCAACGGTCTTTCTAGACAAGTTATAGACTTTAAAGTTCTTGATGACGAGTCTAACCATTTACATTATTGACATCATGTTCATAATGATGTCACCATGCTTTATATATGTAATGATTTTCAGACAGAGGACATTAGTTGTTCCCATAAAGTTGATCCAAGTTACCCGTGTTGAATCTGGACCATGGAGATCTAAGAGTTTGGAACCGCATTGGTGATCCCTTTGATAGGGAACTGGGTAAATCACCAACACAGGTGGTACTTATGAAGATACATCACAATATATGTCAGGAAATCTATATAATTTATTTGTGAGAGGGGGAAATGGTTATGTAACACTTTGAGTTTTATTAACCATTTTTATATGGACAAGGTTTTATTTTATGTTTTGGTATATTAAAATGATTTTACCAAATAACTTCTACGATGTAATATGGTATGCTTTATGAAGTAAAACATGTCCCTTGAAATTTTCAGATGGAAGATGTGGGGTAAAAAAATCCTTTTATCACTTCCTACCGAATTACTAGAGTCCATAATCATCATGACATGTTCATAATACTACTACCCTTTTGCAAACCTACTCATGTCTTAAAAATGCCTCTATAAAGTGTCACATTTCCCCAATGTTCTCCAAAACTATCATGGAGACCTCTATGTTTATCCCTGCCTAAAAACTGCATATCTGGTACAGTATAGCTGTAGGGGGAAATACCACGAAGGTCTCTTCTTATGTTTCACCATGTCTGTGAACTACCTAGCCTTGGGAATGTTTCATGAAGCTGCCTTGGAGGGTGACCTTCGAGAGGTCTATCTATACCAAATCCTATGTTTTACTATTTATGGGATGGTCTATGACTTTAATATTTTCAAGCATGATGTAGTTCGAGGGATTTATAGGGAACTAGTCCACTCTCAAATCTCTGATATCAACACTACACAAGCCTCCCTCTGGAAACCCAAATGTTTTTTTGTATAGGGGTAATCCTAACTGATCATGGTGTTTATGGACCAATGATGTTGAGGAACCAGAAACTAATATGGGGATTCACCTAAAGATGATCAGCAGATCGTCCATTTTGAATGACTTTGTGAAGGGATGATGGAAGTGATGTGGGTATAGTTTTTCTTGTGAATGTGTACAAGTGTTATAGAATCTCGAGGATACAATTCTTTTAAGAGGGGATAATGTGATACCCCCAAACTTTTTCATGTGTAATAATAATACCATATGATTTTACATCATTTAATTTTATTGCTATCCAAACATTGCTTTAAAATAAAAACAAGGCATGTCTTATTTAATTAAACACATAAAAAGATTACATCAAGGCCAAAGGAGTCCTACTACACTAAGATACAAACTAAGAGATCTATTAAAATATCAGGGAGACCACCGAATACAACAAAAATCCCATGAAATTAGTGGGGGTCCTTCAGATATGTCACAATGAAGACCATTATATCTAGAACCACAATAATCATGCTTAGAATCAGAGGAATAATAAGTCCCATCTTCCCCATATTGATTAAAAAGTTTAAATACCCTCTAAAATCTTTTTATAATGACTTTTATGACTATTAAAATCTATCACAGTCCTAAAGAGACCATTGATTTTTTCATCATTCATAAAATCCCATAAACATTGGATATATTTTATGAATTTTGATTAATCTATTTGTCATATGTATTTTTGAATATTTAAGTATTTTATGTTTATATAAATTTTAAATTATTCTATTTATTTGAGAATATTTTAAAAATCCACAACTCTGAACATGTTTTAATTAAACATATCTTCATATTTTGAAAACATACTGTTTTATAACATGAAATGAATATGAAATTCATGATCATATAGTTTTAATGAAAATGTGAATATAAGAACATATGTAAACTTTAATGAATTAGAAGAGAGTTTATATTGGAAAAAATGTGCATTCAAATTTAAATTTATGTTTTCAATGTTCTTGATTAATAAAAGTTATACATAGAATAATGTATATTTTAGAAGGTGTATTTTAATAGAAGAAAGTTTAAAATAAAGTTGATATATTTTTTAGACTAATGAATATTAATTACATTTGTGACATTAATATAGGTAAAATATTTTGAACTCGTTTTCCATGGGTTTGTGAAAAAATATATACCCTAGGGACAACCCTCTAGTTGGGCTAAAGAAGGAATCCCATGCTACTATGGGAGTAGGGGCCAAGCCTAGACCCTTCAACCTCATCACAATCTATCCACAGGAGTGTGTATGAACAGGCCTCAAGCACTCATGGAGGAACCAGGCAGTGATCCACCATGCGGGGCAGCACGACAGCAAGGGTGGGCGCAGAAGTGCGCTCATAGAGACTTGGTACGAGGTGGTACTGGGAAGGGGGAGGGGGATTTATGATCTTATTTCAGGAGCTACATTATTATAAAGGACTGAAAACCCCCATCCCATTTCAATATGGGATGTAGTTTTTTATGTAAAACACGATCCAGGCCATCTGATCATACCACATGGGATCTGAACCGTCCGATCAGTCTAACCAATGAATCTTAACCACCATGAAATTACCTCTGCATTTTATCATCCATTTGATTAGGACGTAAATGATCTTAGTCGTCTTATCTTCTCCCCCATTTTTCCCGATGACATTTTCTTCCTCACGACATATTGAGCTTCTCTAAGTTGTATCTAATTATACCCTTACACCTATACTCACCTATGATTTCCTCCCATCCCCATATGCGGACACCCTTTCTTCATTTTCCACAACTGTCACATTTTTAGTTAAAAAAACTCATTTCTTGTGGACTCCGATGTGATTTCATGTTATATATATATAGTTATATACTTTTCAATGTGGCTGACCCACTCATGTGTGTTGTGTGAAGAAGGGTTTCTTGCACCAACATTATTCTCCTCTATAGTCATTGTTAAGTATTATCGAGATTCATCCATTGGTTTCTTGAAGAACCTATATATTTTATATATACAGTATTGGTAAACTCATTTTTCACCCAAAGCTCTCGGGTTTCCATATTATATGTATACTTATATATATGATTTCTGGATATAACAAACCATTTTGGGTTTATGATCTTTGAATGGTGATCCTTTGTTTTTAAGTGATGATTCTCAAGACATTAAATACATGTTGGGGTTTAGTACATCATATTTTCAATATTCAAAACCCTTATTTACAATTCATGTATATATGGTTATGAATAGATGTATATATATATATATATAAGTTTTATTTTGTAACAAATATGAATTGGGTTTTCACAAAACCTACCCTTATTGATTAAATAATGTTTATAAAGAATATAATAGTTACAAGAACTTATTAAACCTTGTTTGAGATTGTGAAAAACCCCAAGTATACACCTTGTGTAACTTGGGTTTTATATTTTCAAAACCCACATATACACATATATGTATTTCAATTTTGTTTTCCCATGTTTAAAAAAATGATATCTATGTTAGTAAATTGTACTAATGTTTTCATGATAAAAGAATAATATATATGTATATACATAAGCATATGTGATTGTTTATATTTTCTTTTAAACATAAATACTCCACATGAAATTTTAATTGTATTCCAATTTTTCACAAGAAATTCCTTTTGATTATTTATGTTTATGTTTTAATATTTTATGATATAAAAATCAACATTTGTTGGGTTTAATGAGTTTCGCAATTTAAGAAAATGTAAACATGTCTTAAAAATGTTCACATTCTTAAGGTTTTAATGCAAGAGTTGTGATTTTATGTGAAAACACATTATTTTATGTGTACTATTTCTTACTACATGTTTACGAGTATTTTGTTTTAGTTCAGGCATGTCACTATTAAATCTGAGACCAAAAAGTCGCCTCGTTTTTACCTTTATGGAATAATCCATTTCAGTTATGAACATGTTTGTAAAAAGTGTTATGGAATAAGAATGTATATATTCTATTTAGAATGGGAAATTATGAATATAAGACCATTCTAGACATGTGAGGAATGTATTGGAAATAAATGATATGATGGGTGCACCCAGATAGTGCTCCAATGCCTTGGGTAAAGTTAAGTCTCTTGAGAAGCTATGTGCAGTGTAATTAGAGGTTAGCCTTGGCTTTTTCTACTATGGGAAATGATATTGGTGGTTGTCCTTGACATTTACTATTATGGGAAATGAGATTAACGATTATCCTTGACTTGTAATAAGTCATGTTTTATTTCTGGACATGGCGTAATGCCTTGAAAAATTATAGCTTTATACATTTCCTCATTATATATTTGTAAATGATCAACCAAGGGATTATTCGACTAATAGAATATCCCTTGATTACGAATATTCTCTGATAATGGTGATGAATGTATAAGGAATAATTAGGTATGCAAATGGAAAGTTATACAGGGAAGGGGTGTCTAATGTTATGATTATATGAATTTCATTTTATGTGATAATAAATCATGACATTATTAGTTATGTAATTATTTTTACAATTTGGTATATCACTTTTTAGTTGGATTGACCTATTTATGAATCATTCATAATTCATTAATTTTTGTACATTTATGCACACTCTGATTAATGTTTTACCTATATTATCTTATGAAAACACATATGAATCTTGTGTAAATGGTCTTTCTGAATTTTTTTTCAAGTAACTATTAAAAATATGGATGACGTGATTCAAGGAGTTTTTTTTCCTCTTAAGAAAAACTTTTATGATTATTTCAAAGGCTGTTTTTAAAAAAAATAATTTCTTCAATTGTATAAAACCCCTTACTAGGCATACTTATGCTCAACCAACATTTTCAATTTATTTTATAGGGGTTTTTAGATTATTCCAAGCGTTGAGTACTCTTATGTTACAGAATCAATATGATTCTTAACTTTGTCATGTTTTTGGAAGCACTATATAAGAAAAATGTGGTTTTCAAGAACCTAAACCGAATCGATCCTTTGTATTGGAACAAGATGTGTAATTTCTATATGCATGTGTCTACGGAAAAAAATTCACACCATATTTCAGGCACCGATTCTGTACATTCATCATCGGATTCGTTACAATATATCTATTTATTTTAAAGGTATATTTGTGTTTTTATCATTTCCTTATATTGATATCATATTTATCTAAACATAAGACATCTGTATCGAATGGAAATTCTAGTATTTTTTTCCTCTAAAAATTATCCAAAGTACGAGAGGATAAGATTAAATTGGTTGTATGTTTTTCAATTTCAGACATACCACTTGATGTTTTTTTAGTTACAACATTTTTTCTTTCATGTTTCCACATGAAGACTTAAACTACCGCATTGAAACTACCGCATGTGTTATTCAACCTACTATATATACAATGAATATACCACATGATATTTTGAACCCACCACAAGTGATTTTCTCCTAACCTAATTCAAGTAGCAAAGAAACCATAAAAAATATTCTTTTTAATATTTCAGTTCTTTTGAAGCATTCTATGTAGTGAGAAAGTGCATTGTTACATAATTTTTATAGAATTAGAGTTTCAGTTTTAGCTAGTATAGACATCAAGATATCTATTAGTTTATAAACCAAGAAATTCAAGGAATCTCTAAATTACCTAATACACTAAAAAGTTTAACAGTGTTTCTAATATTGGTATATGAAAGTATCTTATACAATAGAAATATTTCACCTAAAACAAACATGAAATTTATATTAATTATAGTGTAACTCACTTAAATTTTCTAATGTTCTTATTAATCTTATGCAACACATTAGATTGAAGCATACATTCTTTGGTGGAATGAGAATTACTTTGTTGATGATAACCATAAATTATAGGATATACATTCCATTTGTTTATTTCATTAGCTACTCATCTTTATATTATAAGATATTTATGCACTATTTAGACATGAAACGATCCCTAAATCTACCGCAAGAATGTCAATCAACTCCAAGAAAGTGACTGTATATTATTATCTCAAGTGACCAAAAAATTATTTTTCAACTGGATGTAGGCTATGTTCACACATTATGTAAATCTCCCTCAAAATATATCAAGGGAACTCGGGATATATCATGTTACCACACACTATTCACACAGTCAGTATACCAATCACATATTTTATCAACTGAGCACAAGAATACTTGAACCAACCACATGAATACTTATACCAATGAAATTTTATGAGATCATTGTATGTTAACTGACCGCATAGAATATACCTCTTGGTAAGTTAACACACATGACTAGTTATATATTTTATTTATATTTTCTAAAATCATAAATTATGATGATGCTTTATTTTCAATATTTTGGAAATATAATTTAAGGAAATATTATTTTAATTTTTTTTCGTATTTTATAGTTTTATAGAATTCATATATAATATATAAAATCTATATGAAGTGTTATAAAAATATTTAAAAATATTTTAATATTTTATTTAACGTATTATATTGTAAACATATACAAACAAAATATTTTATTTTTTATATTCTGTATTTATTTTATTGTCTTATAATATTAAAAATTAGTATTTCATAAAACTTATTAAAACTTGTTTTTCATCATTTAATGATGTATAAATAATTTTTTAATAATTTGAACAATAATATTATGAAAGTATTTTTGCTGTCAAATTTTCATATGATATTTTTGGAATTTAGTTGACCAATTAATATAGAGAAATTTTGAATTATTAAACTGATAATTCATGTTGATATGAATTTGTCTTTGTGTCTTAAATTAAATTATTTTTTTATGATTATTTTGAAATAATATTTCATTATCTATTTTATAATTTTAATGTATATATTTAAATTGATTTATATAGTTTGAGGTTCTTTAATAGTCTTTAAAAATACATTTTAATATATTGATCATACATCAGAAAGATAAAGTTACAAAAGTACGAAATTTTTATAACAAAATATATATTTCATATAAAATTGTATGTTTTTTAAAAACCATGTACTTTATGATCAATTTTTTATATACTAGATAAAGTTCAAGTGTTAAGAAAAAACTTTTAACTCTTTTTCTACTAACTAGACAAGGCATCATAATATATTACTTAAGAACCAATATTTAAAATTCATTATTTTATATTCTACTTCATCCAAGTTTATTGTGTCTATAACACTACTTACCATTTCTCACATGTTCTCCCACACTCTGTTTATGTTATTACATTTAAAATAATTCTTTCATTATTTCCTTGGGTTTTATCTCTTAGATTATAAATTCAAGGTCATTTAGTATATGACTACCATTGTCATAAGTCAGTTTTGTAATTTGGTTCTGATTCCCCATAGAAAAGTCATGTTCCTTGGTTATAATTCCATAAGATTAATTATATTTTAATCTGATTATTATTCTATTAAAAAAAATTATTTTAGTAGACATCATATCTATCATTGATTATTGGGGAATTAATATAGACTATTTCCAATTTTCAATGAACTAGTATTAAAATTATCTCCATTATTTTATTTATTTTTCGACGATAATTTACTATATTAATTAACATTGAAAATAATTTTATATAACTATTTTTAATATATTTTATTAATTAATTATAGACCATATTCTTCTTCTTTTCAACCTAACATTAAAAACTTGATGATTTTCTTGACACTTGAAATAGATTAATTTATATTTAAAAAAATTATTCATAGAGCATGTTTTTTAAATAATTAATTTTAAATAGATTAAAGCACATTGAGGAAAACTATACACAATATGTTTTCCATTTGTGTGAGGATTTTGAAAATTATCACTTTTTTTAAAAAATAAACGTGTTTTAAAAATAATAGATTTAAAAAAATTGTTTTTTCTAAACTATATACTTTAGTAGGATAAAAAGTTAAAAGATATACCATAGTATAATTTTGATAGATAATGGCCTAAAGTGCCACAACATTTAAATTTTAGTGAATCATAGAAATAAATTCTACCTAAATATAGTTGGGGTAGGGAATGGCTAGAACTTCCACCATGATATAAATTTTGGGGATAGTAGTAGGAAGTGTTTCCCAAATACTATTGAACAAATTTTCTTGTAATAGTTTACTTGAATTTAGTTCTGAAGTGGGCCTATATATTGTATTCATTTTTTAAAAAATATAGAATGAGATTTTTCCTAATGATCTAGATAAAAAAATTATTCTTATGAATTTTAATGTTTTTTGTACTTAATGGACAAGAATTACATAGTTTCCTTATTTTTAGTTGAAAATTGTAATATCTTTCTAAATTTGGTGCATACAGAATGAAAGGGATAAAGATTCATTATATTTGGTTTAAATGTTATTTGTGTTATTTTATTCTAATTTTTTTTAATTTTTATTTAGTAAAATAGGGAGATAGGTTTTATAAGAGTGAACAATACTATTTTATAATAAAATATATTTTATAAATATTTGAAATATTCACATGGTATATTGAAAATTGAATTTAATCAAAGGAATAATTATATAGTTATTGGTGTGATACATTTCATTTGATAGTATATAAAATTCATGGATATATTTATGGTACATAATATGATAGATATTGTTAAATTGGATAAACTTATTTGTAAATATTGTTAACATTGATCATTAAAATATTGAATAGAAATTAAATTATTAATATGTCAATAGTTTATGATTTATTACAGAATGAAAAAAAATATTTGGACTATATATTTAAATTTATAATGAAATCACTCTAATTTGTTATATGTTTTTATTATGTATTCTAAGAAATATAATGTTAAATTATTGGTTTTGGTTATTCATAATTTTTTTTGGATTAAGAATGTAGGTTCTATTTGGATTTCTAAGAATTTGATGGGTTATTTTTTATATTACAAAAATTTGTGGTGGGACATTTGTGTGAGCACAAGTTTAGTTTTTATAAGTGTATAGATTAAGATATCGAAACATGTAATATGACTATAAAGGTCAATATAAAAATTATCTATAGTTTGTATAACATATTAATAAGGCTGTTTGAGGTATTATAACCATACTTGATGATTTTTATTCAAGAATTATATATATTGTTCTTCAAATGAAGCAATTAAATAACATTCATGTTTTTTTATAGCTATGAATCATTGAGTACACTATTCTGGGAAACCATATAAGTAGATGAAACTATCTAATGGGATGAACAATATTCAGCACAATGTTGTCCAATAAATACACTGAAACACACATTTGTTGAAAATAATAACATTGACACCAATATGACTATATGATTCCCAATGTAGTCATGTTTGTACCTTTATATGAGTATTGAGATTTAAAATTGATTTGAAAATGAAACATATATTTTTTATTTAGGTCATAACCTATGTTGAAACTTTAATATATCATAATAATTTTTTTTATTTAGGGCATAATGTGTCTATATCTTGAATTAAAAATATGATATTCTGACTTTTTTAGCATAAAATGTTATTTTTCATTTAGTTATGAGTTTTTTTATTTCCTCAAATTTTAGGAAAACTATTTATATTATTTTTACTGTATTGATAAAATTATAAGGTTTCTCAAAATTATAATTTTCATTGTATAATTTTTATACATATTTAATTAATAATCACTTTTGACCAAAAAATAAGTAGCCCACTGCTTATTATTCCATATAAGAAACATCTATAGAGTACCAACCCTGGAAATAAAAGTAATCTAGTTTTGAAATTTTGTGAGCCTACTATATGATACATTTTTTGTAATGATATCACATTATCCAAGCCTTAGATGGTTCATCATCTCCATATATAGAGTCTACAAAAAATTTCAACTCACCATGATATACTATCACACTATACTCGTCCCTCATGCCATATCTAAACCATGTAATAACACCCCTATAATGATCTAATCCACCTATCTCAAACAATAAACTAGAATCCCCCTATAATCCTTGAATGATTAGAGTAGAATTTGGCTATTGGTATCGATTCCTAGATCCAACTCTTTATAATCCAAATAGCTTCTTGTTTTCTAGTCATCTATACATCAAGTATTCTCTTTTAATATCTGTTCAAAAAAAGTAAATAAGATTCATTGTCCCTTAAATGCGTCATTCACACACTTATAGTTCATATTTTAAATATCGGAATATTGGCTTAGTTATGTATGTCTTATACTTGATCTTGTTGATCTATAAAATACAGACATGAATTCAATTTCTCTAAAGTTCAAGTCACTTGAATCATTCAATACCAAAGGGAAATAAGGAATATAATGAGACGATTAAAACAAAAATATATATATCTAAAAATTATAAGTTAAGGAGGTAAACTTATATCAGAAGAGTAGATTAATTCATTCATATATACGAGTCCCTAATATCAATTATCCATATAATGTGATGCATTTATGGCTAACTACCCAATTCCTCTCGAAGGTTATATGGAAATTTAGGCTCAATAATGTGATGGTAACACTAAAAAATTATTTTTAGTTGGTAAATGAATGAATCAAAATGAATCTATCCATGAAGAGGATGAAATGGGTTAGGATGATTCTAGGAGACCGATTGGGTGATCAGGATGAAAAAATAATACAGTCATGATATAAATATTATTCAAGTTACATGTAATTTTTATCTAATTTATATGGGGTTTAGATTAAATTAAAATATAATATATTGAGAAAAAATATGGTAGGTTTTTGAAATCTACAGATAATTTTAGTAAAATCATTGATTTTATATTTTCATTTTATTCTTCCTCTATTAATCGTACTCTTCCATCATATCACATTTATCTTTCTTTTCATAGAGTTATAATTGAAGTGTTTAATCAAAGATATAAATATTACGATATGTTTCTATGTTTTGATTATTATTTTAATTTTAATGTAGCTTTCATTCAATGTTATCAATTTCTTGTATTGTGGCCATGATCATGTAAATTTAATACTTCTACTCTTGTTTCATGTTGTGTTTTATCTTATAAAATGAGCAATAAATTCTCTCTTCATAAAACTCATTCATTATATGGTTGACATGAATGGGTGTTGAATGGTGAGATATCACATTCATGTGTAATTTATCACGATACTCTTAATTTAGGAACATTATATTCCTTTAATCATTCATGGAGAGTTTCTTATGGTTGATTTTAAATTCTTTAAGTGTTATTGTCTCAATCAAATAATGGTTACCACCGATACATATTGGGTAATTTGAGAGTCAAATTTACTCTTGGATAATAGTTTTCTCACTACCAGAATATAAATCCATAAATGGTAAGAATGTTTAATGATATTTAATATATTTATCATGTGGGAATAAATTTGGAATACAATTTAAATGATACTGAATGAAATATTGTATGAAATATATTTGGAAGAATTCATTTTTCTATTTAATATTCCAACATTATTTCTTTTTGTTTCATTTTTATTTTAGTTTTTCCAAAAAATCCCCACATATATTCTATAAATATTTTTATAAAGAAGAACACAAAATAAAAATAAATTATAATAACAATGAGTGATTTGCTATGGCTCCTCGAGAGATAATTGATGAATAACATTTTGTTTAATTTCTATAGATTTTAGACATTTTTTTATATGAAAATCAATATGATCACATGGGTTTTGAATTTAAAAAAATTTAATTTTTAGAAAATAAAATTCATTTTGTGTTTGGAAAAAATGTAATAGGTTCATGGAACTAGATGGATGATAGATGCATTTTATATTTAATTTTTAATGTATTAGGGAAGCATATTTTTATTATTATTTGGGATTAGTTAAATATTATTAATATTGGAACATAATAATATTTACCTGGTTAGGGATTAATTATGGTTTTTATTATTTTTATATTTTATTTTCAAACACAATTTTTATGACTCGGTTGATAGGACTTGATGGATTTTACTAATACCTCTTAAAATTGAATGTAAAATTAATTTTTTTTCAAATTTTGTTTATCAGTGATATTTCATGGAATCCTTATTATAGTTAAGGTTATAATATGGTTTTTTATCCTTCATATAAAACTTTTTTTCTATAATTATTAGTATTTATGTTTAATTAGTCAATGAAAATAATAACTAAAATATGGTGGTGAGAACCATGAGGCAACATAATTAAAATTTCGTTTTCCATATATATTTAAGGTAATGGGACTTAGTTCTCACAGAATTGGGTATTTCTTATTACCACACAAGAAAAAGTTATGGTAGGGAACCTATAGATGATAATGATTCATGTATTATAATAATCATTAATCTTATATACAAGGTATATTTTTAGTGTTGAAAAGTAAAATTTTTGGGAGAGTGGGTGTACCCAGCATTTTTTGTATTATTAGATTTCAGGGATTTTGATGAATTTTTTAGGGAATTGAAACACTTAAATGGGTATAGTTGTAATTTCAAAAATGATTTGGAACATTGGTATTTTTAATTTGTTAATGTATTGGTTTATTGTGCATTACTCTTATAGGTTGCAATGTTCCTATTCAACTATAGAGTGAAGCCTTTCATGGAGAGTTATTATTAGGGGTAGATAGGAGGTGTAGATGCATAGCAGATATTATTTTTTTGGGAAGTATATTTTTTTAAAAAGGTAAGGTTATCCATGAAATACAACCATGGATCATATATGATTTAGGATAGTACTGTGTTTTTGGTTATATGTTTTTTTTAAACTTTTGAGATAAATTTTTTGTCATTTAAAACATAATAAAAAATTATTATTATTTTCATAATCCTTCATATATCCCTCATTTTTATTTATGTATAAGAGAGATCATTCTCTGATGAATCGTGGGATTATTTTGTATTTATATATATATATATATATATTTATATATATATCTATATATCTCTCTGTGTGTGTGTGTGTATTGCTTCCATTATTGATTGTTGGAGTCACAAATAGACAGTAAAACATTTCCTATTTTCTCATTTTATCATTTTTATAACTTTATCATTGTATATTCCTAAATATATGTAATTTTTAGGGTTTCTTTGTGGATTTACTGTAACACCCAAGTATTTCATAGTACGTTAGTTCTTTAAAGTTATTTAATAACTTACACTACATGCAACATCGAGTTCAAGTGCATCACGACTTACCAAACTAGCCGTTCAAAAGTGGTTATGAATAGTGTTAATAAAGTTTAACTTTATATAACACTTATAATTTTAGAATCCATATTATTAGTTTCTTAGACATAATATAATTACAAATTTATTTATTTTAGATAAAAGATTTATTTTTCAAAAAATGCAATTTTACCGCCTTTTGATTGAAATCCTTTTTTAAATCCAATATTTGAAACTTTTATATATTATATTTGACCAAATAAACTTCTTCTTTAGAATCATGACATAAAAATTTAGTTTCAATAAATTTTTGGTACTTTTCTGATAACTTTCATATTTTGATTAATAGTGAAAATTACTAAATTTTAATTAAGATTAACTTTTTTAATTGATATAAATAATAGTGATAAATAATGAATTTGAGTGGTTTTAAAGTATAATTAGATTATATTTTTACCATTTAATCCAATTTTGGTCATTGGACATAATTTCACATTTAAACTGGACTTATGAAAGTGCTATTCTTTTGATAGTTATTATTTCTTAAAAACACGTTTTTTGTTTTGACAATAAAAATTAATTTTAAATTAATTTCTGCCACTTCTGTGTTTTGAATTTAGAAAAATGGATTCCATATTTAGAATCAGGAAGTACAAATTTTTTAAATATGTACCTTTTATTTTTGGACATTTTGAATAATTACTACGATAAATATTTTATTTACTATGGTTAAAGGGTAAATCTCGTAAATAAGGGTAAACAATTAATATTATAATAATTTTAAATTACCATAAAACATTTCCTAACATTATTGTATGATACATTTCCGACCATGATCATATTTGGGTTGATTTGGGGACACCATGGTGCCACATGTAAGTGAAAATGACACTTTATATTAATTAAGTTAAAGTAAATACAAAAATGACATAAGCATATATCTTTTAGTAAAACAATTTTGACATACGGTTATATTTGTTATCTCTTTGACTATAAATATTCATTACAAAACTAATATGATTTAATACATAATGGTATTTTATTTATAAGTTTTATACATTGAATAATTAATGTTATTTATGACACAATGATGATGCAGAGTTTTCTTTATTAATGAAAGAATCAAACAAATGGAATTATAAATGTTAAAATAAGTGTAATTTGAAAATTTTGATTCCATCAACTAATATTATTGATTAGTATGACATGTTAGGATTGATTAAATAAATTTTTTTGAATTAATAATTTTTTTATGACTTTAAAAAAAATCAATTATTAAATAGTGTCAAAATTTACATAAAAGAGTTTTTAAAACATATATTATATTAGTAATTGATATAATATTCCTAAAACTCTAAGGTTCGGTCCAATGACTTATATGATGATATGTATAACATTAATGAACCACTTGTGGTTATATTTTTGGTTTAGAGTATGTTTTTTAACCATATTATATAAAAATACAAAGAGACATGGTAAAAGTCAAACTAATTAACAAAGAGTTAAATCTAAAAGATATGGTTAATATGGTGACCCAAACCAGTCTAAAACCTATTGTTTGAGTGGTTTTCGACCCATCACCACCACATCCTTGAAATAAATTAATTTCGAGCCATTATAAACTGAACATGAATTTATTATAAAATAATACTTTATGTTTTCCATAGGTTTCCCTCACCCCTCTTATAAAAGGACACTCCATGTTATCTCTAATTAACACCTTCAAAGCCTTTTGGCTCGGACAAACCATTCCCAAATACCCTCTCCATTATCCTCCCTTCATCCTAGAGGCCTTAATTTAGTCAGAAAGCCAACCTAATGATCCATTTTTATCAAATCAAAATGAAGAACCCGACGAAGAGGTAAATATTTCATCATCTCTTTCAAGTTCCTTTCTTATTCCACTTCCCTTTTCCTTGTTGTTTCTTTTCTAAAATAATTACTTTAGTATATGTTATATATTGTGATGTTATTATAAATTTGGTACAACCAAATTCATTATTATATCCATACTTTGAATGACATGTCACCATACGTATGTATGTACGGCTTACCATCTCCACGTCATGGTGTAATTGTTATTCAATACATTATTATTTGTATGGGTGTAATAATGATGTGAAACTGATGTAAATAATAAATATAAAATGATAATGATTCTTTATATATGATATACCATCCAATTATATACTATATTAATATCAAAAGAATGATATTGTTGCTCGTGTGTACGTACGGATTACCGTCTCCATGAGCACGATAAGATTCATTCCTCATCGTATCCATTCAGGACTAATTTTCATTTGATGATTAAAAATAATTTGTAAGGACTTGATATCATTTTGGATATGAATAATATACAAGCTATCTATAAAAAACACCACTTATGTAATAAAATATATAAAAGAAAATGAGTAAGTGAACACCCGAAACGATGATAACACTAAAATATTATTAACAACGAAATATTAGAAGATCATATATTATATAATATTTATGTATATGATTATTGTATAATTTAATAAAAATGATTTTACTATTATATAGGAGGTTAACCTACCCTCAACCATGGAAAATGTACAATGTAAGGGGTTTCTTATATCACTTTTAATTTCGTGAGATTTCCATTGTTCCCCACTTATTTATTGCATGTGGTGTGTGTACTACCCATGATTATATTCATTGTGTAATATACTTTAATTTATGGATATTTAAATCATCATTGTATTATCCTTCTTTCATGGGTGTATGTTCCATATGTTACCAAATCTATAAGGGAATTTAAAATTTCAATTTCCACTCATTCAGCTTTATGCATACTTCATTGATTATTTTTCTCCAAGTTTATGTGTAAAATCACTATTCATATTCTTATGTCTTTATTTCCACTCCCCTTATATGGAAATACTGTTTATACACATAATCACTATTGTACCCCTCTCTCTTGGATTTTAATGATCACAGTCACTTTTATCGTGTTTTAACTTGTTTTCAAGTGTTTTTGATGATAGGAAAAAGGTTGCCAAAGAGATTGGCCCAAGAAGACTGGAAAAAGGACTCTCTGAGTCCACCGGCCAACCGGTGGGTTACCACCGGCCAGCCGGTGGTCTCTGGCAGGAGTAATGCTCTCTGCCAGGTTCCACCGGTCAGCCGGTGCCTGACCACCGGCCAGCCGGTGGAACCAGACAGTAGGCTTTTCCCACTGCCAGGTGCCACCGGCCAACCGGTGTCTGGACCACCGGCCAGCCGGTGGAACCAGATAGAGAGCTTGCTCTCTGTCTCGACCACCGGCCCCCCGGTGGCTGGACCACCGGCCGGCTGGTGGCCCATCACCGGCCCCCCGGTGGAGCCACAGACAGAAAGCTCTGCCTTCTGTCTGGAGCACCGGTCATCCAGTAAGCAAAGTCAAACTAGCCGTTGGGCCTTGACCAGACTTGTCCACTTGACCCCCAACGGCTCCGAAAGCCCTCCAACGGCTATATTGAAGTATTTGGGGATATTTCTCATATAAATAGACGAGGATGGATGCCGGGAACATCAACGAAACATTGGAATGATATTTTGATCCCTTAAATCTCTAAACGACAAATCTCCAAGGCTACTTGTGATCCACCTCCATCCTTGAAGCTTGGGCTGCCTCTACATCAACTACTCTAACACTCTTGGCGCTCAAGGCTTCCTCAAGTTTGTTGTAATTTATTTATTTCAATTATTTAGTTCTTCATTGGGTTTTTATTAAAACAAACCATCCTTTTCTTCCTCACTTTCATTTTGGGTTTCTTGCTACAACCATAATAAAAAAGCAAGCTGTACGAAGGTGATCTAGCCTACCTTAAAACGGCTAGTGGGTTTCTTGCTACAACCATTAAAAAGCAAGCTGAAGTAAATATCTCAACGGTTGAGTTGGGAGCGGAGACGTAGGCTTTGGTTTAAGCCGAACTCCGTTATCAAATTGTGTCTTGCCTCTTTTTATTTCCGCTACATTTATAAATTGTTTTTAAATTGTTGATTAATTTTTAAAAGGCAATTCACCCCCCCCCCCTCTTGCCATCACTCTCCGACCAACAATCACTCCATTGATAAATTCTCAAGTAATCAATATGAACTTCATAAGAGTAATTTTAACTCCATCTTCATTTGTTGAGTTTAATATCCAGTTCATTGGTGTTGTTTTTACAAGAATATGTGTGAATGTACTATGAATTATATACACTTAATATCCAGAAATATTGGGTTTATTTATATTTTTCACACATAATTATGTCGTCGATTTATCCTTAACCTAAGGATACGATCCTTATAATAGATTTCATCACAATTTACATTCCATTGAGACTTCTTTGTTGTTATACACAAAATCACTTTTATATGGTGTATATAATGTACTTTGAAATAGTATATCATGAATACATTTATTCTCATGATATTAATTTTTTTTTATTAACTCAATTATTTTTATTCAAGTGTCTCTCTTTTTTTAAGGAACTCTAACTAAAATATCATTTTAGAATGTTTTAATGATTTGTTATTCTAAATCTTTCTCATTAATGTCCATGTTTTAAAAATGGTTTTAAGGATTTATTTATATGGGCATTAATGTTTTGATGTTAATATTCCTTTTAAATGTTTCAAAGTGGTGTGGGAAACTTTGATTCAGAAATCTATTTTTAAAATTACTTCTTGACAAATAGTGTCATGTTTAAATGTTTTCAAAAAAGGAGTATATTTCTCTAAAATAGTTGTTATGATTATTTTTATCTATGTCAATATCTTTCATTACTCTTGATTGGGGATAATATGTTATAGTACAATCTTACATATTGTATTGAATGAGTTATGTTTGACTGTGGATGTGCTATTTTTATACCATTCATGGTTTGTGGATAAAGTATTGACATTTCATATGCTAGTTTTAATACAAATGTTTATGTTATGTTTCAAACATTTCATATGAGGAATGCTTTGGACTTATTAAGTGACAGGTGGATCCTTCTATAGCTCCTCGATGCATTGGTAGGTCTCATGAGACAAACTATTGTCATGGCACAAGGCCTTGACAAAATCTTATTTGTAGTCTTGGCACAAGGCCTTGACTATGTAGTTATGAAAGTCTGGAATTATTCATTCCATAATTATGAAAGTGCATATTGATATTTCATTTGATTATTTGACTATTAGAATATCCATGTGAATAAGTAAATGAAATTTTTTGCATTTTATTTTTTCCATATTATGCTGAAGTTAAAGTTTAAAAGTCTTTTGTTTTAGTTATACATTGCCTTAAATGATTGTGATTATTTATGAAAGTTTCCTCTATATTGTTATCCTTACTGAGAATCTGAGCCCACCCTTGTCTATGTTTTATTTTTACTAGGATGTGAAGAAGTATGTCATGACTGACTTCCAGGGATAGTGATTGGGATCTTAGTGTTGTCTATGGAAACAATGTTGTTGTAATTTTCCATTTTATGATGTAATTCAAACCTTATTAATGTATCTAGTACTTCTAAGGCTACTAACCAAATCGGTATTTCGAGACTTGATCTTTTAGGATCATGCCAATGATACGTAATAATACACCGACTCTAGGCTTCTAGGGTTGGGGTGTTACCGTTGGTATCAGAGGAAGTTTAGTAAAATCCGTAGAAACTAGATTTAGATAAAATATTATTAGAGCACATAGCCTTAAGATAGACATTTAGGATTAGTATAGAATAACTTCCTAAAATTTTGGTATTGTAGAGATTTTGTGAGTTTTCCAAGAAATACATCCCTATCTGGATATGAGCAGTTAGAGGTGAATCTGGCATAGATGTACCTAGGGGTAAAAACCGAAAACACCAATTTGAGCTAGACTCAAACGGGAACTGGTGCATGACAATGGGCCTTCCTTCACTCTTGGTTAATACACTCCCAGGGTATATTCCTAGGAGAATTTATATTTTATTTACAAACCGATTTGAAGGGTTTCAATATAAGATGAGAATAAATGACCTTGTTTAATCCAAATGTGTTTCAAATTGAAAATATTGTGTCTTGATATTATCTAAATTATCTTATGACTACTGTTACTCACACAATTCTTTCTGGTTTTAGTCAATGGCTAGATTCCAAGGAAGTCATAGTAACTTGGAGAATGATGTACAAGGTGGGAATGGTGGTGGAAATGAGAGAAAAATGCAATTTTGATAGGCGTAAAAGATATCGTGTTCATGTCAAATCAGTTTTCCAAAAATAAATCAACCACGTATATATTAACCAACTCCCAGACTCAAAAAAGAAGGGAAAAGTGATGAATGATAAGATCTCCAGCAGTGGAGACCATGGAGAAAAGTATCCTCAATTTCCACCGTGCTGAAAATGTGGAAGGAGACACCCAGGATAGTGTCTCAATGAAACCATGAAAAGCTTTACATGTGGGAAATAAAGACATAAAGTTAAGAATTGCCGATTAAAAATGAACAGTACTATGGAAGAAAATATAAATTATCCAAAGAATTCATTTATAGTCATTTGCTGTATATATAGGGGACCTGGCCATTACCCGAGTGAATGCCCTATTCTATAGGATATTTTTTTGGTCAATGAAGTATCTATGTGGAAATAAATGGTTGGAGAAATTTTTAAATGTATTAATTCTCCTTGTTGATGGGATTACTTTGGAATAATTTTCTCTTGTATTTTTAACCCTACAGTTTTTCATGTGAAAGTGATATTTGAGGAAGAATTATCTTTTATCTAATGGATATAGTTATAAATAACAATTTGGTTTTATTTGATCATTGGGTTTGAGGCAATTACACGTTATTATATTTTGGGATGAAAATGCAATGTTTGAGATAACATTTTTGGTTAAATTATGTTATCATTATTTATCTCATTTTGGTAATGTTATAAAATATAGTTTTTTAAAAAGGAAAACACACAGACCGTATGACATCCCATCACGTCAGACACAGCAATGGGAATCGAACCCACAACCAGAGTGTGATTGGGATTTATCGCCTACCACTGGACTACGTGAAGTCCCTAGTTAGTGTGACTAATTATTTTTAGTTAAATTATTTTATTGATCAATAATAAGTTAATTTGGGATCTTATGTATTATGAAATGAATACCCTTAGTATAGGAAAATGATTTGGTGATTAAGTGATAAATGTTATTTTGGAAGACTTTTGCTTTGTTGGGAACACTATATGCCCAAAGAAAATAAAATACTATGGGATTTCATTTCAGGAGTAATGGTCGATTTTTATCTATTTTTTTTATTGTGGATTTATGGTGATTTGGGTTATTTATGGAAATTATTAACCTATAATAGAGAATATGTGATTAGGTGAATTACTTTTAAGTATGTGACTTTAAGAGTAGTTGATGTCATTTGGAGATATAATTTAATGTAGAAGACTAGATAACCAAATTACTCTATGTTTTGGGTTTCAATATTAGTTTGGATTATATTTAAGTATTTTAAGGCAATTGTTTATTGAATGGTATTTACATAACTTTGGGTTATTGTTGGTTTTATTTTAGAAATTAAGATTAGTGTTTCTTTCTATAATGGAATATCATTTTGGGGGATCATCAGATCTTGTACTAACCATTTTGGTTTTTATTAATCTCTAAATACAAGGTAAATATATAGTTTATCCTTTTTGGATCATGTGATTCTATAAAAGTTTATTAAAGCTCTTTCGGTGTGATCAAGCCTTCTTGAATACTCATCGTTTTAAAAAAAGAGTTAGTGGTAGAAATTTATTAAATAATGAAACTCTACATAAAAATTAAGTATATCTCTTTATGTTCTTAGTAAATATCATAAATAAATTCCTCATCTTTAAGAAATGTAACTTAAAACAAAACAAAATGTTGTCCGTTTACTTTTCCTACTAGAAAACTAATTACTATTTGTCCCATCACAAGTTTGTGGTTTTCTTATTTTCAACTTTATCCTGATCATGTTTTCTATCCCTCTTCATCAGAACATGACACTTATTTTGTCATCCATATCCATGTTTTCCTACCCAGAATCCTAGTATGGGTTATCTTGGGCGACCTTTGTACTTCTATTTCATTCTTTTAAAGTGATAGTTTCATTGACTCTTTTTCCGATGTGGGAATTTCCATTATATTCCCAAGCCCAATTTTAAAAATTTTGAGGATTCAATTTATTGAATGAGGGAAGAATGTAACACCCCATGAATTCATATTATGTTAGTTCTTCAAAGTAATTCAACAACTTACACTACACGCAACATCGAGTTCAAGCGCATAACGACTTACTAAACTAGCCATTGAAAAGTGGTTATGAATAGTATTAATGTAATTTTTAACTTTATATAACCCTTATTATTTTAGAATCCTTATTATTATTATTTTAGACATAATATAAGGACAAATTCATTTTTTCAGATAAAAGAAGTATTTTTCAAAAAAACAATTTTACTGCAATCTAATGGAAAACCTTTTTTAAATCCAATATTTGAAATTGTATATATTCGATTTAAAAAAAATAAACTTCTTCTTTAGAATTATGACATAAAAATATAGTTTCAAAAAAAATTTCTTACTTTTCTAATAACTTTCATATTGTGATGAATAGAGAAAATTACTAAATATTAATTAAAAACATATTTTTTAATTGAAATAATTAATAGTTATAAATTATGAATTTGAGTGGTTTTAAAGTAAAATTAGATTATAGTTTTACCATTTAATCCAATTTTGTTCATTGGACAAAATTTCACATTTAAACTGGACATAAGCAAGTGTCAATCTTTTGATAGTTATTATTTCTTAAAAACACGCTTTTTATTTTGACAACAGGAATTAATTTTAAATTAATTTCAACGAATTCTATGTTATGAATTTAGAAAAATGGATTCCATATTTAGAATCAGGAAGTCCAAATTGTGTAAATAGTTAACTTTTATTTTTAGACATTTTGAATAATTACTTTGGTAAATATTTTATTTACCGTGGTTAAAAGATAAATCTGGTAAATAAGGGTAAAAACTAAAACTATAATAATATTAAATTACCCTAAAACGTGTTCTAACCCTATTGTATGATACATTTCGAACCATGGAAAAATTTGGGTCGATTTTGGGACCCCATGGAGCCACTTGTAAGTGAAAATGACACTTTATATTAATTAAGTTAAATTAAATACCAAAATCACATAAGCATATATCTTTTAGTAAAACAATTTTTACATAGGGTAATATATGTTATCTTTTCAACTATAAAAATTAATTAAAAATATAAATATATTTCCTACATAATTTTATTTTATTTATAATATTTAGACTTTGAATAATTAATGTTATTTATGACACAATGATGATGCAGTATTTTCATTATTAATGAAAGAATCAAATAAATGGTATTATAAATGTTAAAATAAATATAATATGAATGTTTTGATTCCCTCCATGAATTTTCTAGGTTACTATGACATGTTAGTATTTATTAAATAAATTTATTTCTAATTAATAAAGTTGATATGACTTTATCAAAAATCAATTATTAAATACTGTAAAAATTGACATAAAAGATTTTTTAAAACAAATATCATATTATTAATTGATATAATTTTCATAAAAACCTAAAGATACCCAAAAGGACTTATATAATAATAGGTATATTATTAATAAACCACTTGGGTTTCTATTGGTAGTTTATAGTAAGTTTATTAACCATATAATATAAAAATACAAAGAGACATGGTAAATGTCAAGCTAATTAACTAAGAGTTAAATATAAAAGATAAGGTTAATATAGTGACCCAAACCTCTATAAAACCCATTGGTTGAGTGGTTTTCGACCCATACCCACCAAATCCGTGAAATAATTTATTTTGGAGAGATTATAAACTAAACATGAATTTATTATAAAATAATACGTTATGTTTTCCAAAGGTGCCCCTCACCCCTCTTATAAAAAGGCACTCACCCTTCTCTATAATTCACACCATCAAAACCATTTGGCTCGGCCATACCCTGACCAAATACCCTCTCAACTATCCTAACTTAATCCTAGAGGACTTACTTTTGTCAGAAATCCAACCTATATATCCCTTTTGATCAAATCAAAAGGGAGAACCCAAAGAAGAGTTAAATATTTCATCACCTCTTTCAAGTTACTTTCTTCTTCCACTTCTATTTTCATTGTTGTTTCCATTATAAAACAATAACTTTAGTATATTATATATAAAATGATTTTAATATAAATTTCGTAAAACCAAATTCATTATTCTATCCATCCTTTTAATGACATTTCACCATACGTGCGTACGTACGACTTACCGTCTTCATATCGTGGGGTAATTGTTATTCAATAAATTATTATTTGGATGTGTATAATAATTATGTGAAACTGATTAAAATAATAAATATAACATGATAATTATTATGTATATATTATATACCATCAAATTATATACTATTTTAATATCAAATGAATGATATTGTCACTTGTGCGTACATACGGATTACCGTCTCCACGAACGTGATGAGATTCATTCCCCATCATATCCATTCATGATTAATTTTCAATCGATGATTAAAAATAATGTTTAAGGACTTGATATAATTCTGTATATGAATAATATACTACCTATCCATAACAAACACAGCTTATATAACAAAACATATAAAATAAAACGAGTAAGTGAACACTCAAAATGACGATAATACTAAAATATTATTAACAAAGAAATATTAGAAGATCATATATGATATAATATTTATGTATATGATTCCTTTATAATTTAATAAAAATGATTTAACTATTATATATGAGGTTAACCTACCCTTGACCAAGGAAAATGTACAATGTAAGTGGTTTCTTATCTCTCTTTTCATTTCGTGATATTTCCATTGTTCCCCACTTATTTATTGCATGTGGTGTGTGTACTTCCCATGATTGTATTAATTGTGTAATATACATTAATTTCTGGATATTAACATCATCATTGTATGATAATTGTTTCATGGGTGTATGTTTCGTAAGTTACCAAATCGATAGGGGAATTTGAATTTTTAATTTCCACTCATCCTGCTCTACGTATACTTTATTGATTATTTTAATCCAAGATTATCTGTGATATCACTATTTATTTTCTTATATCATAATTTCCACTCCTCTTTATGTGGATATAATTTTGAAACACATAATCACTCCATTGATAAATTCTCAAGTCATCGATATGAACTTGATAAGAGTAATTTTAACTCAATCTCTATTTCTTGAGCTAAATATCCAATTCATTGGTGTTATTTTTACAAGAATATGTGTGAATATACTCTGACAGATTTAAACTGAATATCTAATCATATTGATTTTATTTATATTTTCCACACATAATTATTTTTTTATTTATCCTTAACCTAAGGATACGGTCTTTATAAGATATTTCATCTCAATTTACATTCTACTGAGACTTATTTGTTGTTATACACCAAATCAATTTTATATTGTGTATATAATGTACATTGAAATAGTATATTATGAATCCATTTATTCTAATGATATTACAATGTTTTTATAACCTCAATTATTTGTATTAAAGTGTCTCTCTTTTGGTTAGATACTCTAACTAAAGTATCATTTTAAAATGTTTTAAAGAATTATTATTCTAAATATTTCTCATTAATATGTTACAATACAATCTTACATGTTGTATTTAATGAGCTATGTTTGACTATGGATGTGATATTTTTATACCATTAATGGTTTTTGGATAATGTATTGACATTTGGTATGCTAGTTTTAAAATAATTGTTTATGTTATGTTTCAAACTTTTCATATGAGGAATGCATTGGAGGTACTAAGTGACTGGTGGAGCCTGTTATAGCTCCTCGATGCATCGGTAGGTCTCCTGAGACAAACTAGTGTCTTAGCACAAGGCCTTGACAAAATATTATTTGTAGTCTTGGCACAAGTCTTTGACTATGTGGTTATGAAATTCTAGAATTATACATTACATCATTATGAAAGTGGCTATTGATATTTCATGTGATTATTCGACTAGTAGAATATCCATGTGACTAAGTAAATGGAATTATTTCATTTTATTTTTTCTATATTATGCTGAATTTCAAGTTTGAAAGACTTTTGTTTTTGTTATACATTGCATTAAATGTTTATGCTTATTTATGAATGTTTTCTCTATATTATTATCTTTACTGAGCATCTGAGCTCACCTCTGTCTATGTTTTATTTTTCCCAAGATGCGAAGAATTATATTATGACTGACTTTCAGGGATAGTGTATGGGATCTCAATGTTGTCTATGGAAACAATGTTGTTGTAGCTTTCCATTTTATGATGTAATTTAAATGTTATTAATGTATCTAGTACTTCCAAGTCTACTAAACTAAATGGTCTTTTGGGACTTGATCTTTTATGATCATTCCAATTATATGTAATAATGCACCGACTCTAGGCTTCTGGGGTTGGGGAGTTACAATGACGAAAACCTCTTTGATTTTAGGGATTTTTATTATGAAGAATAGGGTATTAGAAGGTGAGTGATGTTTAAACAATTACTATAGACATTCACACTAATATGAGAGTCGATGATCATTTCTCTATATTTCATCAGTTAATGAATTTTATATTATTATGTTAGATATTATAATTATTGATTTTATTTGGGATGATATCATATGATTCATGTGATGGAATGGATAAATAATTCCAAATGAATTAAAATGATTTGAGATAGGTAAGCCCATAATATTTTATAAATGTATAAAACCTTGGTTTCTTCATTGTGAATGATACATAAATTAATTTTAGTATAATATTATATTGATCATGTTATTTGTGAGATAGATGTTAGGATGAGTGTAATAATTAATAATTATATAGTTTATAGATTAGTTTTATTGGTCTTATGAGATGTAGTTATTCATGCGATATTATAGTGGCAACCAATTTTGGTTTTTTTGGGGTGTGTAGGCATTGGAAATTTTGGTTGGTAGATTGGTATTGTTTGTATATTAATATATTTTAGGATTTGTTCTGGAAAACTATGAGGGGTATGATTTGAGAAATGGATTGTGATAAATTGTTGATTGGTTTATTAGTGAAAGGTATTAGCAATTTGTAACTGTAATTTATTAATATTGTTTTCATTGGTGGGTAACATGGACAGAATATGGAAATTTATATTGGTTCTCATAGTTTCCATATGCATGGAACTCATATGGGGTCATATAGGGAAATACTAATGAGTTTTTATACTCACCGTGCATATGTACATCTTGGTGAACATTGAAATAATGTTTGTATTGAGTTAAAGGGTGGGAAGTGAATTTCTTCATTTACATTGATAGTGTATCTTCCATCTACATGTGCAAGATAATGATAGATTGATTCTAATTTTTATTTCATTATTACGTTTCAGCATGTTTTTCTAATTGGATGTTTGTTTGTATTTTGTAATGTGTTTAATAAATGCGTGTGAAAGAGAGGGATAGTGTGAATTGTTTTTGGGTTTTCACAAACACATCTTTAATCATTATTTGACATTTCATTATATTTATAGTTGGTTATTTTTTTGTGAGTAATGAGGACAAAACCTTCTCGACTGCATTTGTTAAACCTCTAGCATGGTTGTTTATCTTTTTTGTGTCTTTTGTGATTAGAGAACTCAATATGGGTGATGTAACATTTTGGATTGGTGTTAGGGTTTTCTTTTGCATAGTGGGTTTGTGTCTATGTATTATATCCCAAATATAAATTACAACCCATTTATAACACCTGATATATAAAATTATGCTACATTTATCAATTTGTTATAATGTTTATTGAATTCATTAAAAATGTACACTCAGTTGATTCTTAGTGGTTGTCTACCTATACAAACCATAATGATTCATATGAGGTACTATGTCATGAATTACTATAATGTATAGTTTATATATAAATATTATATAAAAAGACTTTAATAAATCTTACTCCACATGAAGAATGAATTAAAATTATGTTATCGAATTATATGATCATTCAAACAAATTTAGTTTCTTTAATGTTCAATAATTTTCATGTCATAATGGTGACCAGAGAATAATTATATCATAATAGTATAAAAATGAATTATATAATATTACAAATAATGAAGTAATGACCTAACATTGTAATTATGTTAGTAATGATATATTAAACAATGTCCAATTATGAACCGGAATCCATTCTAAATTTTCTAGGTCACCTGATTTTAGCTCTCCAATGGGACCATTAAGAACACATACCATAATCATTATTTTGTGTAAACACATATATGTATTTAACCATCAAATATACCTCCTCAATTGATGAATATTAATGAGCTATGTTTTTTAAACAACTCTTTTATGTATTTTTGTTACCCTCAATTGGGTAAAAATACCTATAATAAAAAATTACATGAAAATATAATTCATATAATGAATGAAACATCAAGTGGATCACTAAGTTAAATAATTTTTCCCAGAAGAGCTTCCATAGTTCAAATTTTTTGAGTTCAGTATTGGTTTATAGACCCATGAAATTTATTTCATAAACAATTATAGAAAATAGTTGCATGAATATGTTTTAAATCTCGATCATTGGCTCAACAACACTATCATTTATGTAATTTAGAATTTATTTTAATTAAATAGTAAATTAAAATGTGATTTTCCCGGATAATGATTTTATTCAACTCACATGATTTGACCCACCTAGACACCACTTGATATGGTAGTAGGCCAAGTGTACAACCCTATCCTATATTCAATAAGATACAGGCTATAGAATACCAACAAGATGGAAATAATATATATGGGACGTCTTAGACTATAATATCCTGTAATAGATATGCAAGTCAAAAACAAGATATATTAAAAAAACACCATATATATATATAATTAAAATATTTAACAAATTTATGAATGAGACATGAACCATCCATAAATAATGTCTCATAACTAACCCACAAAATAATAAAAATGAAATACCACCAAGACATTGAAATAAATTGTAAAATCACCCTATGATATTAAAAATCCTTGGAGCATCCCACCATAAAAAATCAACACCATCAATCATGTTCAAGAACCACCAAATATTATCTCTAAATTAGATGCTATTTCTCAATGTCTATTATGACTATCACTAAACAATGCGTCATCTACATAGACACAACATATGTGAATAAAATTATTTTTCAGGTGTTAGTACCAACATACCAATTAGGAAACCCACAAAAAATAAAAGAATAATGGAAAAACTAATTCACTCAATACCCTCATATTAGATAAAAAATGGAAAGATAGAACCCATATATGAAATATAGGAAGGAAACATAAGGATAAAGATATTTACCATCCATATCTACTCAATTCCATTAGGATTCATATATAAAAATACAATAGGGTTACATAGAATAATAGAATATCCACATAGTTTAATGTCAACAACCCTACTGTAAATAACAGGTCAATGAGAAGTAAGGGTATAGTATGAGTCCTTAAATAAAAATAGCATATCACTAGAATATTTCAATACCAAAAAGATCATGAAAATATCATTGACTATGTCATATTTAAAAAAATCATCACCTCATAACACCTCAGTCTCCTATCTAAAACCCAACGAGTGGAACTACACCACATTAAATAATGTTATATTAATTGATGGAATGATATCCCATACTTAGAAACACTCATAAATTTCTATTAAATAATTATCTTCATGGATGGAGGATTGTACCTTATTACATAAAGGATTACCAGAACACCAAAAACGCAGTCTGAAACATTCCACACAAACTCTTTAATTATAACAGGTGAACCATGACCTAAAGAAGAGTGTATGTTAGTTGAGTGGGTACCATCCCCTACGGATGAACCACGTAGCATCTTGTAGAATATTCATCATTTTAGGTAGATATGTACTCTATAAGTGGAGGACCCATTCCATGTCATGATATGGTTTAACCTACTCTATCATGTAAATGTAGTTCCCATTCCCAAGAATCAATATAATTCATGGGGGATAACAATACCTTGTGTTCAAAAAATATCTCTCCCAAAACCAATTACCTAAAAAACTAAGATAATTAAATTAATATACCTAGTTAACCAATGAATGAACTTACAATGAGGATGATATGTGCACCATTAATTCTATATGAAAAAAACACTAAGAATGGGATACTCACATGTTTTATTTTTATACCTGTGTGAGAAGATATATAAAATAAAAAAGGTTAAATAGAAAAATATGTCAAATTTTATAAAAAAAGAGTAATTATTCCTGGAATATACTAAAACCATAATTCCATGGGGTTTCAAACCACATGCCACGTTCCTTTAGGTACACACCATATTGGTCTTCTAGAATAACTTGGTGTATGCAATAGTAAAAACCCTATCATCTGGACTAGAACTATATGGAATTTACATTAATAATACACAATATATATTTTCTAAGGATTATAAAATCAATTTCTTTCCACCATCAGTTTTCGTACATGAAATGTACTTTGATTTTACACATCAAGGGGTATTTTTATCTCGCAAAACCCTACCTACTGTATCAAAAAAGTGTACACATCAAGTGAATAGTATTTCATGTAGTCATGAAATTTTAATATTATTTACTAGACATGTTTTTACATAACATTATTATGTTATCAGTGGAAATTACACCCAACACATTGTTTGAACCATCTCCACATCCCGAACACCACTCTCTCACCTCTTTTCCATTATTTTAACCTGTATAATTTTCAACAACACTATTTTCATGTTTTTTTATTACTGAATCGTACCTATGTCCTCATTGAAATCCTTCCACCAAGTTTCATTTTTTTGGATGTTTCTTGATGATTTATTTATACAAGGAAACCGCATTCCTCTCTCTAGTCAATATCATGTGTGAAAAATACTTTATTGGATGATTTTGAGTACCAATAATTCCATAATCTCATTTTCATAATCCAATCCATGGTTTGTAAGAATTATCATTGAACCACTATCATACGTTATGGTTTTCAATGATCATTATAAATGAGGGAAAACATAAATGAGGATGCAAAGGAAATAATAATTTTTTTTAATTATAACCACCTAAAAATAAGTTTACATATTTTTTCATTGAATAAAATATAGAGTGATTAAAAAACATTCTGGGGAAAATCGAATAAACCACACATGGTTAGGTTAAAGGGATTATGGTTATCATTGACTGGATCTTTCCAAAAAAATCATTACATGTTATAATGATTTTGTGAGATATTATTGTTGAATATATTAACATAATTATATCTATTTAGAAAATATAAGCTGTATTCTTAAAATTGATCATCAATGTTTCATAATGTTTTTTATCATAAAAATTTTATCAAAATAACATCTTATTACTTATTTATTTTACTTTAACATGAATAATCAGAATAATTATCTATCAAAAAAAATTCAAATATTTATTGAATATTCATTGAATAAATATTCCATGATTTTTTATAAAATAAAAAATATAACTAAATCTATGGAATTACATTTTGGGATGATGAGTCAATGAATATGAAGAACATGGTGATAAATAAAAAATTATCCATAATATGGTCATGAGAGGGCTTCTGAATCCCCATCCACCATTGTTATTTTGTCATTCTCTTGTTGCCAGCATAATTAATTGACATCTCCACCCAATTCTTATCTAAGAATTTACTAATTCTTTTAAGAAAATAAATCAACTATATTTTCTATAATATTACATCATTAGAGAAAATGTATAATAATATGAGAATTAATATAAACAGAATTTATCAACCATAAACATGATAACTAAAAAAATAAAATACCACAAAGGATCTGTTTGTGACCCTTCAATAAGGAACATAATATTTCACTAACAAGCCTAGTCCACCGAGGAATCCAAGACTTGTACTTGTCCATAGCATGCTACAATGGTTTTTTACCCCCATAGGCTATAATTGTGTTCTTGAGTATCATATGAAACAAATATTGGAATATTTTTCCCATCAATAATATTTAACAATTTATATATATTTAACCAATATTCTGGAATGATCCATTCATACATATGATTTTCATCAAACAATAATAAGTATAACAAAAAATAAATCAATGAAGAAAATGATTCATTACCAAAACAATTGATCTAATTAATCCATATCCACAATCATATATCATCAAACTACCATAGAAAAAAATTATAAATAAATAAGTAGAATACAAAATAGAACAATGTTTTCTTAGCTAATACATCTATATCCAAGATAGAAAATCATGAACTAAACTACTTGTGTACCTCCCTAACACCGAATGTTTCTTGGTACATCCGAAATCTCATTTTCATCATATGAGTAATTAGATTAAAATTTCAAACGTAAACCAAAATCATTTATAAGATGATGGATTTTCATACACAAACACATGAGTGTGCACGTAGGGTGTTTGCTAACATGCCAAGTACAATATCCCTAAAGAGTATATGAAGTTATTTTTAATAATATAAATCATAAACACTAGTTTGATATAATATAATATAAAATAATTTTTTTTACATTTAATAAGAAAATAATTAATTTAGACACATACTAATTTTCATAAAATATAATATTCCTAATTTAAAACCAAATGAAATATAATTTATAAAAAAAAATCAAAACTCATCATGAAATTTAGTATTAAAAAATCAACATTAATTTGAAAAAAAACCATTAAAAACAAATTGAAAACCATTATGAAAAACATACCCACCCAGAAAGAATAAAATCCCAAAAAAAGGCACCACATGTTTAATGAGAATAAATAATATAAATAATATAAAGGTTTCCAAAGACAATACAATAACATAAGGATACAATAAATTTGGAACATGGATCCCCTAACTAGAACAACTAATCATGATTATATTTCAATGACTACACCATGGAAATTAATGCTACTCCACTTTTGAATAAATTCTATAGTCTTCTATCACAACTTATATATAAAAAATTCTTTATAAAGTGGATGCATCATATAAATTATTTTTCTAGTCCAGATTACACACATAACTGGTAGAAAGGACCACAACATAGTCTATGTTAACCTATCATTGAACATGAGTTCGTATGACCAATCAAATTATGAAGGTTAGAAAATAATAAAATAATTTATATAATAAGAATGAACAATAACTCCCACATCACCTAAAAAACCCTCGAATGGACTAGATTTTTATCATCCATCACCTAATAAACACATATATTAAGCACAATTCATAACAATTAATGAAACATGAAGAAGAAATATTGTCATGACCCATCCTCAGGGCCCATGTTGTGACTACCCCAATCCAGCCTTCCATAAGCCAGGGGATGGAGACTAGCACCAAAGGCATAAATCCTGATAAAAATTGAAGGAATTTCCTTTATAAAGTAAAAAACACCACAGAGTGCACAAGCTGAGTAAGAACTAAGAAAACTGAGTACAAAAGTAAGTGATGGAAAGTAAGTGGGCCAGAATACAAACCCAACTGAAGTAAAGTACAACTGAAAAGAAAGCACAGCAGCATAAAAGTAAAGCAGTAACTCCGAGCTATCCTCTGGAAATCCCACCTGAAGGGAGGGTCCAGATAGACTCCTCAGCACCTCGGCTCTAGCTGTCCGCTCCGTGTACGTCCCGTCTAGTGATCCACCTCTAGGTACCGTCTAGCTCTATGAACTCCCACCTCGATCAGCGTTGTCCGTCGTCTGCATCCAACACAACGTAGTGCGGGCATAGCCCATGCAGGGGGGCAGTATACACTACTTAGTAGGGACCCCATGACCCCCGAAGGTCTCCCAGAATCCATGAAGGATAAACCACAAAGTAAAGATACAATCACAAAGTAACAACCAACTCTACTTAGGTATATGCCCATACATATACCTAAGTCATCTATTCTAGCTCGGCTCCAGCAAACGAGCTCAAGTACAACCCAGTCCACACAGGAAAGCACAATCCAATCCACACAGGATAACACAACCCAATCCACACCGGAAAGCACAAACCAATCCACATAGGAAAGAAAAACAAGAATATCAAAGATAGTAATTGTAAGTTAAGACTCGGCTCATATAGGTATACGGTTCATAAGATGATAGAGATGATCAAATGTACCCACTGATTCATCTAAGCTTTCAGACCCACATAGGATACAAGACCAGCTAAGTTGTCGAACCCACAAAGGATACAAGATCGGCTACTCTACCGCACCCACATAGGATACAAGTACATGGTCAAATACTACTGAACTCACATAGGATACAAGAACAGTAGTCAAGTACTACCGGACTAACATAGGATACAAGAATAGTAGTCATCACCGTCGAACCCACGAGGGATTCCAGTATGGTCGTCATCATTGCCGAACCCATGGAGGATCCCAGTACAGTCGTCATCGTCATCACTGTCGCAGCCAACTCTAGGGTTCCAGCACACAGCATGCTCAATTCTAGGAGGGTCTGATCCACGATCTAAGGGGGTCGATACATCAACTGACACGAAGTCCAGTGTTGATGTATCCCAAATTCCATCTCATCAATAGGAACTCAACGTGACAGACGGCGCGTCAATCAGACGCCCGGTCTGAGAGTTATTGGCGTTTTTCGTCGTAGGGGCCCGGTTGGTTTTTAAGTCAAAACCAACCCAACTGAAATCCAACTACGTCCAAACCTCGAGCGGAGTAATCTAAAAGAACCGTCTCACAAATATGAATCCAACAAAGTTGATGGCACGTCAATCGGACGTCCGGAGCTCATGTTATAAGCATTTCTGCTCTGAGGGCCTAGTTTATTTCGTGTTCGAACCAACCCAGCCATACCCAAATTCTCCGAAACTTTGAGTTTAATATACCGAAATGACCGTCTCAATCCAAGGATCGCTACATGACTGACGGTGCGTCGTTCGGAGGTCCGTATCCCATGTTATGGGCGTTTGAACAAATTTGTTCGGAAACAGGGGGTTTGGGCTCGGTCCGACCTGGCCCCACACCCCCTGGGTCGGCCCAAACCGGGCGACCTGACCCGGGTCCGGGTCCGGCCTGGTTGGGCGTGGTCCGAACCGCCCCGACGCGGGGGTCCGGCCTAGCGCGGGCGGCACATCTCGGCGCGAGCGGTCCGGCCCGGCGTGGGCGGTCTGGCCCGGTGCGGCCAGTCCGGCCCTGTGCGAGCGCCCACATGATGAGCGGTCACAGAATGGGGGAGGGCACCTCCCACTTTGAACAGAATAGTGGACCCCATGGGGTCTTCCCTATCTGTTGACCGGGTGTTTCAACCCCCGATTTTCTAGGGTAGCGACCGATCTTTATTGATGGTCGTTCAATTCATACAGGACCCGCAAGGGTCCCGCCTCTAGGGTGTGCCGGCGGCCGGCTCAGTCGGCCGACTCCTAGAACTGCCATGGCACGACATCGTCGCGCCCCTCCGGCACAGCCTCGTTCGGCTTCTATGGCGCGGCGCGACGGCGCTGCGCTCCTTCAATGCGGCCCACACCGGCCGCGGTTCTCTCGTTCCCACACGGTGTAACAGCACTGCGTCGCCTCCATTCCAATCCATAACGAAGTACAACAACAATGGGGAGGAGGGGCGGCCGTGTTTTTGCGGTCTGGCCTCCTCATGTTAATTAGATAACAAGAGGCTAATTATTTAACAATGAACGCCAAATTAATCACGAACGTAAAACAATCCCCTACCTCGAAGAAGTTGTCGAACGATGATCGTCATGGGAAATGGCGTCGTAAGGTGGATCTATGTATATGTTGACGGAGAAAGTCCGGGGAGGAAGTGGCGTCTCCCTTCCTTTGACACGGGGAGAAGATCGAAATATGGCGTGTCATCATTCTTCGGGAAAGGCGTCACACACCGGCTACGGAGAGAAGAAGAGACGACACGTCGATCTCTCCTTGCGGTGACGACGTTCTTCGTCGAAGTCTTGGTGTTCTTCGTGAAGAAGATGAAGATCTTCGGGAAAACACACAAGATCTATATCCTCAATTCCTCACACAACAACCAACCAATATAAAATAAGTTTCATCCTTTTTTTATTAACTCATGCCGTGAATTCAAAAAATCAAACTCTTACCTCACTTTATTGATTAAGTGTCTTGGCATAATTAAAGAGGGGATTGGGGAGAGTTACAAATTAAATGAAAGAGGGGGGCTTAAAGGGGAGTTAGGGAAATTGAAGGGGGTGGGGCTCTTGTAGGCCCCACCTCACTAATATCCAGCAAGAGGAGTTAGGATATTCCCTCACATGGAAGTTAAACCACATAGAAAAATAAAGTTGTGACACAACTTTATGTACGTAACACTTAAACCACATTTTTAAACAACTCTTCTTGAGAAAACACAACCCTATAAAAGGTCTTCTTAAGAAAAAACCGGCATTGTGGTTTCATCGGTGCCCCCGGATTTCGATTTCGAGCACCTGTTCAAAAGTTAGAAAAACCCGCTCGTTCGTTCACTGAATGTACCCGAGCTAAACATCATAAATTGATTCCGGGCACACCGGGCCTCAGAATCAGGTGCCTTCATAAACTGCGTACTCGTAAAATCCCAAAGAATTTACGAAAAAAAAATTCGTGGAATTTACTAGTCTTCACAAATATTCTATAAAAAGAACAGAATCATTCAATTTATAAAGTTCCAATCAGTCATTCACATGAAAATATATCATAATTTTAGGACCTTTCATTTCAATTAAAACTCCCACAATTCATTTATTTTTTAATATTCTTGAAAAAACACTCTTTTATCGAAAATAATACTTTTAAAACCCCATGATTTCTTTTAAAAACCAAAAACAATCCCATGGTCCATATTTTTATTAAAAAACTTCTTTAAGAATACAATAATCATTTTCAATGATACGTGGCACATAAATACCTTTTTTTCTCACAGAACATCACAAATCCATAGAAAACCCCCTTATGACTTTCTAAAAATCCAATAAAAGAATAAAAATTTGGTTTCAGGAAGCCATACTCAACTATATATTAATTAAAATTAAATTTCTAAAACCAAGGAATTATATAAATAAAGAAATAAATTAAAACATTAGAAATTTCTACTTAAAACTTATTATAATTGATCCAAAACGTGTCTCCATTATTTATGAATAGACAATATAGAAATAAACACCATATATAAGTCCAAAATAAACAAAACCCTTTGTTAGGACAATCCCAAACCCTAAAATTTACATTAAAAATCAATCAAGGTTCATGGTTGAAGAAGGAACCTTATAGAAGAGAGTGGGAAGGAAATAGAATAAAATATGTGATAAAGAAGATATATTTACAATGAAATAATATTAAAATCTAAAGGGGAGTTTCCAAAATTGAATATTGGAGAGGATAAGATCCATTTGAGATCCCAGTGGATGTCACTTGCATGTAATGGTAAGAAAATGGGGAGGAAATTTGGATAATAAAAGAGGATTATAATATTAATTTTTCTTCTTATAAAATCTATACAGACATAGAACTTATGTGGTATCCATAATTGAAACTTTTGTTATGGCTTTACAATAACCCTTATGACATAGACCTTCGTGAAATGGTATGGAGGACATACTTGGGGAAGATCCACCACCCCATTCCTCCAAAACACTATAGTATATCCCTCCACACTATGACTTGGATTCCTCTTGAAAAAACCCTAAAAACATAGCTTCAATCCTATTATATGGGAAAAAATAATCAAGAATATATAGTGAAATGAATGGTATATGCTACATTGTGGACTCCCAGATAATGACATATCTTGAAATTTTTCCCTTACATATTAGTATACCTATATAAGGGATTAATTAGTAAGAATTATATATATAGGTAATGTCTTATAGTGAAACCCATGTTTGGAAGCATGGCCTTTTCTCTCGACCCTAATGAAAACCCACACGATTCCATATGCAGCACCAATTATAGATAAACACCACCCCTATAGCTTAGCTATCCCACTTTCCATTAATCAAAAAATGTAAGTGAGATTTCTACGGTGAGTTATACTATAGGTGGAGTCTAGAATACTACATAGCTCGACAACAACACCCAATAACATCCTAATTCACGTAGAAAAAAACATAAAAACATGGGATCATCAATACATGAAAAAAAATTAAACTGCAGTATCATCATGGTGTGCTAATTATCTCCACCATTTGACTTTCTTCCCCTAGAAATCAACCTTTTAGAATAGAAGGAAATGGAAATCTAAAATACTTATACCTCATTTCTTTTTTGGGTGGGTCAATGAAGAACTAGAGAGATCCTTAACAATCAAAAACCACTCGACCAAATTTATTAATATAATGGAACTTCCAGTCGCATGTAAATCAATATCTCAAAGAAAAACAAAAAAATCCAATGTGCGTAATGACCTATCAGAACAAAGACATATCGAGGTCTCCTAATAGTTTATATTTTATATAAAAGGTTAATATGTTCAGGGGGCTCCCGTAATAAATTATTTATAAAAACAAGAATTACTTTAATGAGTTAACCAAATGATCTAGATCGTCTATCCAATATTCCAGACCAATTAAAATTGACCAATTTGAATTCCCAAAAATCAATTACAACCCAAATGACACTCGAGTACACCCGAATTAAACTAATAACCCCCAAAGATATGAAAATAAGAAGGAAACAAGGAAATAACATCTAAAACAATATTATCGACCCCAAAAGGTGTCCTGATCCATCTCACCACACTCCACATGCGTAAACTAGAACATCAACTACAGAACACCATCTCCGGGTGATCCTAAAAAACTGAAACCAACACCCTTAGGCGCTCACATCAATGAGGTACCAGACCATGTACCTTTACACAAACCCAAGGTCTCCCATGTTTTTTCACCATTATTCACACCTCAACATGGACAACACTACACAAAAATACCTTAGGATGTAAAAATAAACAAGTTGATATAAATTTCAAGAACCCATATCGATAATAATCAATAAGGTAACTCCCCAAATGTCTAAAAATAACATCTTGATAACTCTTATTGAAATACCAAAACTTAAACAAGGTTCCCAAAATTAGAAAATATTACCAATAATAATAAAAATGAGATATATTCTAAAATATCAAAATATAAAACCCCTAAATTTTGTATAGAATGATTCACTATAGATGAATCATCAAATACAAAACTTCCCCTCAGTCAAAGATTCAATATCAAAATAATCCAAGTTAACTAACTCAAGTGAACATCTACCCAATAATAAAATATATTCAATTATATTCAATGTTGGTCGAAGATAATTGAAAACTACTAGTCCACCATCTTATTTTTAGTTAGTGTGGATTTCATAACCAAAAGATATTTACTGTTAAATAAGAGAATTCACTATGATGATCATCCTTGATGACAAGCCTTAAATAGTACTTGTTAACCTTTATAAAAGGCATTCATTAAATAACATGATATATTAACATAAGTAATTCATTATTCCAAAATAATTTAATAGAGTCTCTATGAAACTATAGGAAAAAATCCAAAAAACATAAACCATTAAAAATAATATAGCTCAATCATATATAAAAAATCATCTTTACTAATCACAATTTTGAATAGCATGTCACATTTCCTTGAAAAAAACATCCATTAGTAACATTACCATTCATATTTTATAATCAAACAAAAAAATTGCGTTCTTTAAAATACTATAGAAACCATTTTGAGGCTTAATATCCATAAAAATATTATTTAAATTTAATTAAATCTTTTAATAACATTTACATAAAGACTTAATTAGATTTTAAGACTCTTCCCATACACCACGAGGAATAAAAAATGTTTTTTTAAAATGTTCTACAAAAAATATCTTTCATAAAACCTATTAAATAATTTTTTCAATTCAACCATTTTAGGAAATTTCCCCTTCCTTATTCAAACAACCACTATAACCCTAATCAAAACAAAACCAAACAATACATAACATTATGTACTAGGATCAATTTATTTCATATGAATTAAAGCATCATTAGAACCATGTTTTACCCATATATTTTAAGTGATAATTACTTTTGAGGAATCTAGAATCAATATAGTTCAAAATAAAAAATATAAAAGGGATACATATTTGAGAAAAACATGGTCACATTGTTTTTTGGTCATATTCCAACCTTGTAGAATCTTTTAAATGCTCAAAAAAACCATTGGGATGGTATCTAGATTATTTGAAATACCATTTGGGATAACTATACAACCCCATTTGTAATTTCATTTTCTTAGTAAAATAAAAATCAATACTCAAAACCATTCCAAATTCATTGGAGATCCAAATATCATCCATTAACTTCCAAATACATCGAACAATCAAGAGAAAAGTAAAACAAATTTATTAACCTCAACTCCCCATTGAAACTCATGGATCATGTTTTTAAAGAGATAGAGATACTCATTTTGAACATCCCTGTCGAGTTCTAATATTATTATATCCATACATCTAATACACATCCAAAATCAATTGTGGAAACTCTCAAGAACATATAACATTTTTAGAACATAGACTCTAATACAACTTTCCCATTAAATTTCCCAGTTCACCCTAGAACTGGGTAACAATGATGCACTACATCAATGCTTAAAAGTTGTTATAATTCCCCATGGACTAACAAATTGTTCCTTTGAATCATAGGAATCACCTTTTCTATATGTTTCACCATCACTAAAAGTTAACTAGTTTCATATATTTTAGTAAATGTTTTTCATGGGACATTTATACAATGAACTTTCGAGAAACATTAGTAAGAATAACCAAAAATAAATATATGAAACAATCATGTTATTAAAAAGACAAATGATTCAACTCTATTGTTTCCACATTCACAGATCATCCAAAAATTAATGTTAAATAGGAAAAATATGGCTACAAAATAAAATGAGGTCATCATGGATGATATATCAATATTATAAATTAACCAAAACTCAATCCAAAAATTATATATTCTAATTTGAAATCCCTGAACTCTCTCTACTCAGCAAATCTAATGTTATCAACAGAGGGAGATTATTAACAATATTAATGGAAACCTAAACCTATATAATAAAATAATGTTTCATACATACCAACATGAGTGTGCATGAATAGTGTGAGCTAACAAGCTAATTATGATTCACCAAGGATTCTATTAAATTCATTTAATTATGAAGTTCATAAACACTAGTATCAGTTATAATATGAAGTAATTTTTTCCATTTAATAGGTAAATAATTAATTAAAAAATACTCATTTTCATGACTATATAATATATTTTTTAAACCAAACCATTTTTTTTAAATATTAAAATTCATCATACAATTCCATTTGAAAAACATAGGTTCTAATTTTGTTTATAAAAAAGCTCATAAAACTACTTGTAAAAGCATTGTAAAATCACCAACCATCAAGGAATAGTAGCTCAAAACAATGGGGAAAATCATGATCAAGGAGTATTATGAAAATAAGTCAATGTAAAGGGTTCCAACAACCATAAAATTAAAATTTGATATAGTCAACAAGGATTATGGATCCCTTAATGAGAACCACAAATCAATAGTATATTTAATGGGATACACCTTATGTACCAATTCTCTATCAATTAATGAATAACTACTCTAGCCATATAGTTGTATAGATATTTAAATACTTCACTAGCTAGTGGGATCACCCCATAAATTACTTCACTAGTAATGGTGACATTCATGAAGAGTGGAATAGATATCATTATAGTCTAGTTTAACATATCATATCACTATATTTCCTATGAGAAAATAAAATGGAGCTGATAAAACAAACCAATAATTTGCATTATAATTACCACCAACGACTCTATCCTAAACTCCAACAACCCCACACGAAAGAAACCCTTTTAATGTATCGTGTAATCACAACATACATATTGAACCATTCACTAAATAAAAAGAAATTTATGTCTCAAAGATTGTCTAAAAAAATCCATTCAATTTATAATGTTATAATTATTCTTTCAATGGAAAACCAACTAGAAGTGATTAGTCCTTTCATTTTCAATAAATTTCATCATTTTAATCCAACATTGAATGTTATATAATTCACACTCCTTTTTACTTATTCATATTCAATAAAAACATGGATAATTAATTCAAAAATCCTAAAACATATTCCAAGTCCCATATTTTCCATAAAAACTTTTTTATGAGACCCTAAAACAATTTTTCAGATTTTTGGTGCATACCACACATTTGTTCTCAAAAAATACTTGAAATACATAAGAAATAACTTAATTACATGCTAAAAATAAAGAAAAAGAATCCCAATTTTCTTTATGTGTCCATATTTATCAATATCTTAATTGATACTAGGATTATGAAACCCAAGAATTCATTTAATTCAATAATAAATGATAATCCAAGAAACACATACTTCAAACTAATTCAAATCAAGTCCTAATGGGACTATATGAATAGAGAATAGTTAATCATGAAAAGACCACTATCTATGAGTCTTAAAAAATAAAAACCATATGAAATAACCGACAAAAACCCTATAATTTTCTTGTATAGTGAATTAGGGTTCATGGTGGATGATGTGACCAGGGAGGAATAAAAAGGTATGGAAGGGGAATATAATAGGGAAGAAAAATGGATTTTCTATGAAATCCTCATGATATATGAAAGATATATTCCAAAATAAAAGATGGATGGTGAGTCTATCCCATTGAGCTCCTTGGGAATGTCATCTATGTGAAATACAATTGGAGGGAAGATAAATTTAGGTTAATGGGATAGGTATAGAATAATAATTTTCAAATTAGTTTTTTTTTTGGGAAAATGTAGTCCAATTTTTTATCCCTAGTGGTTGTTATGTGGTGTACTTTTCATGGAACTATTATGGAATGATCCTCTTGATAATGCTTTGGGGGACCCCATAGGGGAATCATTATCATCTTTATGCCCCTATGGTGTATCCTTTTATGTTGTAATGTGGAGTACCCCACTAGACACACTGTATTACATATCCTTTTGCCTACACTATGGAAAATATAAATTGCTAAAATCCATGGAAACCAAGGATATACTCTATGGAATGGACTCTTAAGGAGGTGACATTTCCTTGGGCGTTACCATTATATATTACATATACCTATGTATGGGTGACAAGAGACACCATTATAAAACAATGATGTAATTCCCCATGGTGAAACCCATGGGTTTTGGCAAGGAAAATTCTCAAAATCCTTAATAAAGTCAATACTAACCCATATAAAATATCAATAATTTGGAATCCCCTCCCATTTAAATATCTATTCACCCTTCCCATAAGTCAAAAATCAATGAGAGAGGGTTACGACACGACTAGCTAGGTTTGTGGTGTGTCTTGTTTCAAAACAATCCCACCACTCTCAGAAACATCTAAAATCCCATAAAAACAATAAGAACTCATTGGGGAATCATGGTAACTAGAAAAATAAAATTATACCACTGTGGTACCAAGGCGTGACATAAAATACTATATACATTTGAAAAAAAACCAATTGATAAAAACATCAAGATGTCATATTTTCCATCCAACATCCAATTTGAAGATATAAATGTTCAGAATAATGGGGTACATAATTATTAATTTAATAAATACTAAATACCCCTTGAAAACCAACCAACTAATAAATCATTAAAATTTTAACTGAAGGGTAAAATCAATATCTTTTAGTTAATTTTTTTAGGTCTATGTCGACCTTCCAATTAAACAACCATAAGGTACTCCCCCAGAACCTCACTCAAAGAAATAACATGTAAAGAATGAACCCTATATATAATTCCCAGAACATTGAAGAATCATATCCCTAATTTCCATCTAGGTGATCTTAAACATTCCATGATTTTTATGTTTCATCCTAATTTTACATTAAATTCGGATCCTTATATATTATTTCTTCATTGAATATCACAATATGATTTCTGATTACTTTCACAATGTCCTTATAGTATAATACAAATCATAATTTTCCATTTTCATAACAGTAAATATCACACTCGAGGCATTACCCCAGAGCTGATCTCATTCATTGGAATCACTATGGGAATAAGTGAGTGATTTGAATAATATTAGGCAGCTGAAATAAATTTTTTCCCCAAATGAACAAATCTATGTGATATAACTATTAATTGGGTGTTGATATAATATTATTGAATAATTATTCTTTACGGTTCACATCATTTTCTTGAAACACATTGGGGAACCCTACATGAGTTCTCATTATCATAGAATTATCTGTTTAAGTCATATTTATCCTATAAGATTCATTGGTTTTCTCTGGAGTCCCTACTATTGTTTTCATAAAATGAATTCTCTCCCACTAGTTTATATTATTAAACTCAATACTTCTATACTCACCACAATTTTCAGACTATAATAACATAAAAATAAATTTTCTTTCGTTTTACAAAATTTACATCCTCCAAATATTTATTAAAAAAAATTTAATTGTATTTAATAATATACACCCACACTTTTATGTGGAATCATCAATGTATTACATCATGTGGAATGAACCTTTTTCATAACACAACATATTTTTTACCCAAAAATATTTGTGAACAAATACAACATTCAGTGCCCCATAATTATTACTTCCATTCAAAAGGAAACATTCCACTATGGTGGCCTTGACATTCATGCCAATGCTTAGAATATGTAACTTATCTTGCATGTAATACTCTTTCCGGTGAACTATTAATATATAGGGTCTCATCCTTTACTCAATTTTATTCTACTATATAGACATGTGAAGTTATCCACATTCCATTCATGACATTATTTAGAAACACAATTCAACAATTTGTCCATAGGAATTATGTTTTCCCTTAATCCAGGGATGTGACACACAATTTGAAAATTTAGTAAACATCAATTCACTAACTATTTAGGGAAATCCACCATTCCCAAAATAATTAATTGATTTCCTATCCACTAGATATGTTTTTTATTTTCTTATAATAATGATATTTTTGATACTCTCTGTCTAATATGTTGAATGGGATGAATCTCCATAGTGTATCACTGAAAAACCAAGAGAAATGTCAGTAAATTGGAGTAAACATCTCATTTTATCTAACATGGGGTCCACATTCCCACTACATGATGTTTATATTATAGAGATATACATTATTTCACTATAGTAATTTTTAATGTGTCATTTCTTCCCAAAATTCCAACACATTGGAGGACTTTCCATTGAGATACTCTAGCTTCAGCTTCTATTTCCATTACCCTTTTAGTGACTATTTTATCCATATATTTATCATATTACTCCTAAACTGTAATCATTTCCATAAGATACATGGATATATTTGTAATTATTTTCATTATTCAATATCATTTAAAGAGCATATTTGAACTTTATCTTTGGGAATGAACATTCAAAATTGTCTCCCTAGAAAGTACACCACATTCATCATCTTGTTATTTTCTTGTATATCTTATATTGTCAACATCAGTTCTATTATAGTATTCAAGTATTATATATTGAATACCAAATTCTAATAAATTGAAATTTGAATCATCCAAAGTGATTTATTATACATCCTCTCATATTATTCTTATCTCACCACATTCCTCTTGGACGGAGTCAATGAAAGAAAATGTCTTTCTATATAAGATAATCCTCAATATACAATTTACAGAACTAAAAATATATTCTATTAAACTTTTCTAGTTGGGCCATAAAATCATTTTATTTTATCCCAAAAGTAATTAAAAACTCCCAATACTTCCATTCAATTTAAAATAATAGTTTAGGAATTTCATATTGATATTTTCCTATAATGAAAAGATCAGAATACGTTTACTAAATCGAGCACTGAAACCACTTTACTTGGGATTAACTTTATAAATCAATCCAACAATGTGATTTTCTTCCACTTAATGGATCCACGAACAAATTTCTATTAGTACAATAGAAGATAATACCCCATAAATTATGACACAAATAAAACAGCTTCAGAATTAACATCATATACGTTGATTGGAATATGGATGAAAAGCACACCCAATTAAACCCTTTGCAACAAAAAACCCCCAAAATAATACATAAATGGATATAAAAAATCATTATAAAAAATCTTTAAATCCAATGAATAATATAATATGATTATATGATTTTTTATTTCAACCTAATCAATGAAGGAATTCTTCTGTAATTATTTTTATATAATTACGAGTAAGTATAACTATAATCTCAATCTCAAAATTTCATGTTGTTTCCTCCTTTTATCAAAATTGAGCCACAATACATTTTTAGTTTTTTTATTTTGGTTCTTCCAGTATCGGCCTACATCCTATCTTGATTGGTTCAAGTCCACTCCCTACAAGATCCATGAAGGAAATATATTTTTTATAATATCAATGTACCCCCTAAATATTATTGGCTAATAAATTATTCCCATTAGATGATATAAAATATATGATGTCATTCACATATTATGGTTTACTAAATTTCAATGGGATAACTCTTATGGAACTAGCCTAAATTCTCTAGTGAATTAACTATCTTCTACTAGGGATTTGTCTCGTTCTACTAAATGAAAATATGTCCACAATATTTTATTCTTCTAGTGGACTTAAAAATCGTAGATGTAGAAAAATTAATCTCAAATTGAAACATATTAGACCATCAATGAAATTATAATTTCATTCACAAGGATAAATATTACATTTTTCATTTTTGAGGATTTGAGATGTCTTAACTCAAAAAATAGACTAGGTATCATTGAAAAAATGACAGGTTTCACTACAACAATTTTTTTTCATTTATGTAAACATGATTTTATATAACAGAAAAACAACCATCAATCACATTAATTACATTTTAAATTTATCAGGTTGATTTTTTATAGTATATTATCTTCTAGTACTATGCAATAAGAATTTATTCAAATAAACCATTACCAAATTGTATATGTAGTTCATTCCTCAATCCCATTTCTAGTAAATAATGGTATGAATTAACAATGTCTCTATACTTTCATTTAGTAGCCATAACATATTTCATTAGATTATATAACAAAATTTTTTCAATTGTTTAAAAAATTATTATTATTTCTAGATAAGTTTTATTTTAAGAATTAGAATTTAAATAAAAATATTATTCATCTTCTAATTATATATTTGAAGACATTTCATAATAAAAATTGAGGCATGTAAGGGGGAAAATCTAGAAATATATGTTGTGTGAAAATTTTCTTCATTGTGAGTTGAATTAGTGATTCATTACCTATTAATATTTTTGTTATTTAGCTATATTTCATAATACCATGAATGATTTTTTTCCTATTTTTCCCCAATGTAGTAGGGGATAAAATTGTTTTTAACTAGAATATGGAAAATTTTTAATTGTTTTTAACCAAATTTACTTTTTGAAAATGGTCATAAAAATGTAACAAAAAATCCCCCTTAATAATCGAACCTTAAATTTTATTCTATTTGAGAAAATAATTATAATCAACATTAATATAACCTTATTTTAATACATTTCTGAATATTCATAGTGTAACTTCCCGACCTAAGATCTACTGAATAGTACCCTAAACCCAATGGGTAACAAGGCCTAAAACCTATCTCCCAATAATCTAGAGGCTACTGATTTTTTTGGGTCCATGGTGTTATAGTGGGGAGACTATACCTTTATATTCAAAAACAAACAATTATTTAAAAAAATGGATAATATAATATATGAAACATAATATTTTTTGATAGTGATAACAATAAAAGTAAAACATTTAGATTATGATAATGAAAATTCCATAAAAAGAAATATACAGTACCATAAACAATATGATTCAATGGTGTTTATAAAAAATCCAATGGTGTTTATAAAAAATCTAGCCTATGCATTTAAACTATAACATTCTGTATCTATAACAAGTTACCCGTAATGTATGTCTAATATAACAAGTCTATGTAACAAGCTGTAGAGGATGAATGGTATTTAATGTGAGTATCATTATAAATATATAATATCAGGAATAGTTATTATCCATCCTAGCATATTCCATGGGTGAAAATATATTAGACCTATAACGACAATTCCACTAGGTATATAACTTGGGATACCTATATTCAAATATGTAAATAGATATAGAGGTTGACATTTCCATACCTCAATATTCATCATCATTTATATACCGTAAATATTAATGTTTAAGTCTCCAAGGTTCCACAACTTGATCCAATAACCGTTGAGATACCATAATTATCATACATAGGGGTCGCAAGTTTCATAACATGATCCCTGAGTTGTTTACATATCATAAATCAATAGGTTCCATACATTCATTATATCTCAATTACATTCCAAAAAGTAAAATATCAAGAAAGTATATAAATTTTGTGGGATATGTTACTATATATACCAAATTACATGTATAAATAGGTACATGTCAAGAAAATATCTATCTCACTCCAAATAATAATTCTACAATCTAAAAAATATTTCACAATTAAAATAGAATTGGAAAAGAAGGAAAATGAGTGATGAACCACTCCAAGTAACCCATATAAATTAAACATGATCCAATCATAGGGTTGGAGAGCCTATACAACCATAAGAGTGGTTTAAAAAATTTAATATTAAACAACAGACCTCATTTGTGTCTTGGGTTGAGGTTGAAAACTACGATCTATGATTAGGTGATATAAGGGTGGCCTAAATTAGATGAAATAATTAATATATTTTATAATTTTATTTATAATAAATGACCAAAAGGGCTATCATGTTACACATTGGTGATAATCAAATAGAAAAAACCTTTCGGATATTCTATGAAACACATACCATATGCCATAATAAAAATACTAATATCATATGAGCCATTGGTTTGGTATAGATCGGAATAAAATGTAATAGCAGGAAAAAAACTTGAATATGGGGAATATGATATCACGCAAAAATAACTTCATCAATATGATGATGAATAATATAAGGAGTTAAAAGAATGGATATCATTCTACTGGTGATATTACTTGACAATGGGAAGTCAAATCAGAGTCTGAAGAGAAGAAAAATTTTATATCCTTGGATAAGCATGGGGATGTTCTTTTGTAAGGGAACGAGAAGATGTACATGGTAGGAAAGACTGAACAGGGGTTCTTATAATAGTATGAGGTAAAATAGAGATTAGGAACTGTTTAAGTGGTTTTATGATTAGACAATCCATGTACCAAACATACACACATCGCTCTCCATGGGACACACCCTGTAGGTAATGTAGTGCATAGTTATATAAACCATTCATATCTTATGGTTACCCTATATATACACCCTATATAATCCAATATTACCTAGCATGGTTTAGACAAACTGTGTAGCATCCGATGGCATGATTTTAAGTGAATGGTTAGTATTATCCATTTGTTAACCATTTGTCTATCATGTTTTTTTCCGTAACTCAGAGCATTGTCTTCTAAACAAGCCTCATATGCTCCAGATTTCAGCAAAATTGAATTAATAAAATTTATGTATTAAAAAAGTATTTAATCCTAAATTACAATTTTATGTCACTATATGATAATTTTGTTTTTACCGTCTTCCCCTTAAAGATACTCTTCACAGAGTTTCCCTTACAAGGGTGATAAAACATCTCCAAAAAATAACTCTAGCCACTGATCACGTACATTGGCCCCTTGCTCCTAGGTCTCATCCTGCATTCTTCCATGCTTTCATAGAACTCATACTAGAAGAACTAGCCTATCTTAGAGAGCTTGTGTGACCTGTTCGACAAGATTGATTGGATGCTACTCAAAGGATGTATCCACCTCTAACTCAACCACACCAGGATAAAAGATATGAGAAAGATCTGAATAGTACCAATGATGTTGTTAAACATGGGTGCCTTCATTTATATCCCAAGTCCATTTATTTAACTATAAAATTTAAGAAACTGACCCAACTCTTTACCCAACCACAAAATATCAAAAAAATGGGGTGAAATATTTCACAAACATGAAACCATCAATTCTATTGTCAATGCATGAAAGAATACCCAATCCAAAACCTTGAAATCTAGTGGTTGTTTGTGATGTCCAGTTCATGACTTCTTCTTACACTGATCTATTTTTATTTTCATCCAAATCAATTGAAATTACTCTGATGTCTTCTAATGAAGTCGTGGTGCAAGTAGTTTTACTTAACCTGCCTCTAACTAGCACAATGGTGAATGATACAACTTTTCGTATAATACCTCATAGGGATCCATATTTATCATTTTCTTAATTTATAAATTATAAGAAAACCGTAAAAGTTATATATTTTTCTCCTAATAAAATCCAAAATTAATGACACATGATTGGAGAAAATCTTCTAGGACATGTATCATTGATTATGACTTACCATTGGTCTTAGGGGGAATGGATATGATTAAAATAACCTTAGTACCTAAATCCTTTAACAAACCTTTCTAGAAACTCAATGTGAAAAAATAATCCCTATTATAAATGATAGTATGAGGGATCCCATGTAGTCATACAGTCTCAAATCCATATATTCTACCCATACAACCTTCTGGGAAGGTGTCTCTAATAGGTTAAAAGTGAGAGACAGTCGTGATTCTATCGACGATCACCCATACTACATCACTTCCTTGAGGTATTCTTAGTAATATTGTCATAGAATCTATACAGACATTATCGCATTTTCACTCAGGAATGGGAAACAACTGTAAAAGTCCTACTAGTCACTGGAGTTATACCATCAACAACTGATTGGGGGAACATAGAGTTTGAAAACAATCTATTTACATTTTCAAACTATACTAGAAATACTTGTGAAAAATTTTCCGACGCATCATAGTAATATTGGGATAAAATTCCAAAGAAGAAGCATGAGACTCTCATATCAATTCCCCCTAGATTTCTGTAGGTAGCGAGATGTCTCTGGGAATATCCAAAACCATATCATCATTAGTAATCTTTCATAGTGGAATGTCCTCACCTAAAACACACTCCCTTAGGACCAAGCCCTTGGGATTTGATAACAACCTCATCTTAAATCTATCTAATAGTGAAGAGGTTAGCAGTAATTATGAATATAAACACTATCCATGATAGTTATGAACCTACATGTTCATCTTAGAAAATAAAGACATAATTTCCACTCATCACTGGCCTATCAAAAAATTTGTTTTTGAGTACATAGACTCATATAATAAATATTATAATTTCCTTTACCAGGGGTATAGGAAAGATAAATATAGAAGTATTTTATGTATTCAACACACCATCTCCGCCAAATATTTAATACACACTGCCTGAAAATATACCTGACGATTCTGTAGTCTGTCAATAATAAAAAACACTCTCCCAAAAAGTATTTCTCCATCAATTCAAGGTTTGAACAAATGCTTCCAACCCAAGAACACAAAATTGGGTCATTACTATCATGTATTCTTAATGGATGAGTCCTGTAAGCCACAGATCAATATTATTACAATAGTAATCCTCCTATACTGATTCATAATGCATCACAATATGCTGCATGGATTCTTCCCATATTTGGATGAATATGGATCAACACTGAAGCCAGTATCCCATTCATTTTTTGAAAGGCAGTCTCATAGGCTTTCGACCAAATGGACATCACACTATTCTTAATAAAGCCTATAATTGGAGCTTATTGGCATTAAAAGTCATGTATAATGCACTTGTAATATTCATTTATCACCAAGAAAATACATATGTCAACAAATGTTTGTGGTATTCTCACATGAAACTATATCTCACACATTCTCTATACCCAATGATACACCGACCTCTAAGATAATGTTACCCAGAAAGTGGAAATTATCATTAAAAAAGTGGAATTTATTGTTCTGACCATACATTTATTCCTCTCTTAGTGTATTCAAAATGATATCAATATGTCTCAATTGATCATGTCATGTATATGAATACACTGATTTGTCACCCACATTGATTACTAAATACAAATACAAAAATGGGTGGAAACTAGAATTCATCATAACCCTGAAAATGTATGATGCATTCATGATACAAATGACATAACCAGATACTCATAAAGACTATACCTTCTACAGAAAAAGATTAATGTTATTTTTTAAGGTTTAACAAATACCTGGTGATAGAATTACCTCAAATAAATATTTGAGAATACCTAAGATCCTTAAGTCCATTAAAGAGTTCATCTATAGGAGGCATAGGTTACAGGTTCTTCACAATAAGCCAATTCAACTTACAGTAATCCACATAATACTTAAGGTTACCATCTATCTTCCTGGGGAAAATGACCGATGAACCCTAGGGAGAAGTACTGATTTATAGAAAACACTTTTTTCCATGTACTCTAGAAATAACATAACCTATTGAAACTCAATAGTGGAAATCTTGTAAGGAAGAATGTAAACTAGTGCAATTATAGGAACTAGTTCAATAGGGAACTCCACCTCTCAACTAAGAGGAAACTAGAAAAAATTACAGGTATGATATCCTTGAAATGATTTACTATAGTAGGGAATTTGTCTTGTCCTTTTCCCTGATAATCCATAAAAATGCTAACAATATGTATTATCCCTCTACTGAACCAAGGATGATCTAGTCTAGCTCTACCTACCTGGGAATCCTACTCTCCATCATGAATGTATGTATCACCCTTTGCTGATGTATAAAACACCATATGATGATATAAATCAACATAACCATGATAAAGAACTAACCAGTCTATTCCATGAATAATGTTGAAACCATAAGTCTATAGGTTGAATAGGTTTTATAGAAAATGATATCCACAAACCTTAAGTGGAACTCCAAAAATTGGTATAAACTCTCTAAATGTATACCCAAAGGAGTGTAAAGATTCAACAACCCAGAAAAAAACTGAATTTTGAGAATTATTTTTTCAATGATATCCATAGGTATTAATGAATTCAGAGACCCTATGTTAAGAAAAGGAGATAACAAGGTAGATGATACCAAAAGCATACCTTGAACATTATATGTTTTGAGACCCCACTCCACCAACACAATCTGCATGAAAAAAACATGGCTTGTTCCAAACCCCTAAAATAAAACGTGACTTCCATGAGCTAGGCCGATCCGCTAAAATTGTGCAACTGGTGTCTGGATCCCACTATTATGACCACCTCTTTGGCCTAACGATCTTGTATCACTCTAGGTCGCTTCTTGATGAGGGGATTTTGTTCCCACTCTAGGAACCAGAGTATGTATTGGTCCTCTCTCACTTTCTAATGGATGAAAGATTCTAAAAAATTCTATAAATGGAAAATTCTTCATCAAAAAATACACTCTATTATGGCCCTATGAAACTGAAATTTCATGTTCCCTACTTCCCACACCGATTATAGACAACAAAAATAACTGTACTTGAACCCTAAATGGTACTTCCCTTAAAAGATGTATAAAAGTGATGCTTTATTACACCAAATGCTACACTACTAGGTAGAAATTCTTCTCCAATTTGATTTGGGCCTCTAACTTCCCATTGATGACATTTAGTAATAAGAGTCTAGTTTTCTATATCATACATAATAGTCAACTGGAAAAACATTCAGTAATAAGAGTTTAGTTTTCTATAACAGACATCAAACCTTACTATAGGTTCATTAAATCCCTAGAATGATCATCATAAAACATCCTAGGGATGAATTATTCATAGGAATATTTCTAAAATCCATCGATGGAAGTACCATGATGACAATTTTCATGGGTGAAAACATCTCACTATATCTTGGAAAAATCTCATAGAATATAAAAAAGAGCATTACTCTCTTATCAAGAGGTGTCTAAAAGTTACCGAAGATAGTCAGTGTGACCTCTATCAACGAATGTGTAGACTAGGTACCACCATCCCATAAAAATTAGGTTGAGACTACTTTTGATACTTTCACATCAACTCTACCATAAAAGAGAAAACTAATAAATCTCCATGTACAGTCTACATAATTTGTAAAAATCAATCTCAAAACTAAACATGTTTACTTAAGTTGAAAATATTATAAGGTTCTATAGGTGTCACTTTATGTGGTATCACTGGTGTTTTAGGGACCACCACCTCTAGAGAATGGTCATTAAAACACTCATAGTGAATTACTTGAGGATTTCATGGGGGATTTTCTCTATAAATTCCATGAATACACCTGTGATAGTATTTAACAATGATAATATCATATTTACATGAATATGATAGGTATGAACCTTCCAATATTAGATTCAGACCCATCTTCTTGCTCTTAAATCTATGTCTGTTTGATAGGAACAATCATAACAAACACAAGAGATGTCGCTTAATGCGCTTACTAAGGATAGTTCTGGTTTAATCATTGTGTCTCATTGTAGGGGTCCTGGTATATAGACCATCAATTTCAAATTACAGAGGAAAACACACATTGAGTTTAAAGAGGAATCCCCATTTGATGATGACCATGTTTAATTTTTTAAATTTATCACCTCTTCTATTTATATAATAGACCAGTTAACTAAATTACAATAACAAATTTATTTAAGTACATTCTATATAAATTAAAAATGGTCATTCAGTCAAATATATCCAGAAGTTTACATTTGATAGCGTAATGTTATAGGGAGTATAAGTTGATTGGACCTAATGAATCATCAATCCTAATCTACATAGGAAAGTCAATTTTTTAGATTATAAATGACATTTAGGTATTCGAAATCAACTAGTATTTTATTCTATGTAACATTATTTACATGTATCAAACATGTGATAACTGTTTAGTTAGAATTAAATCATCAACATATACAATAAAAAATAATTTATGTTAATGTAGACACATTAATAACCAATTATTAAATCCCATTTTCATATGGAAACATTCGTTTCATAATAGATGTATAACTGAAGGAATATACAACAAGATTCATTCAGTTAGATAATGAAAACTACATGTAATGGAATAATTCATGACATATTAATACTATAAGGTTCCAATATTTATGCAAGATAAATGATGTATTTTTATAATACATCATGGGAAAAATGTAATTCAACATCGTAATATTAATAACATCACATACCATGCATGTTACTCAAAAGTGGAATTAAAACAACTTTAATAGGAATAATCTAGAACATCATGTCCCATTATAAAGAATTTATATTTTCCCCCAACATGGGTCATATAATCATTTGAATAGTCTCTTTACTATACATTGATATGTTCTTGTCCACTTTTTTACCATCCCAAGAGAGTAAAGAAAAGAAGAAATCCTTTGATTCCAATTTGTAACTTCTTGATACAAGAGCCACTAAATAGTGCCCCAAGCTAGTAAGTCACAAGGCCTCAAGAAAGCCATCTCATATGATAGAGGCTGTTGAATAGTAGTGAGAGTCTATGGTGGTGAAATAAGAATACCATACCTACATAATTAGAGTCACCCAATGGTGTAATAAAAAGATAACAGAATAGTATAAACCTATTAATAACTAATACTAAGAAATATTGATGTAAAGCATCCCAATGTTATTGATAAACAAACCATCAAAAGAAATATCATGTATCATATACACAATGATGTAATATATTTTCTCTAAACCAAAAATAAATAGGAAACATGGCCACAAGCACCCATACACACAAGTATATTAAAAGAAACAAAAAAGACAAAATATTATCTCTAGATAGTATCGTGATACATTGCTTGATCTTGTGCTCCCCCACTCCAATGCTATAAACATTCAAGCAACATCAAATGGGTTCTTTCCCTTGTCAGTAACTATATCCTAGAATTCTATCCTGGTACTAATTAGAAACTCGAACAAGGTGTGAGATATACATAGTAGGCCACCACTAATGGTGTCTACCACAATACTTATCTGTTTTTATAAACCATAACTATGTGTAGGTGTAAAAGGTAATATGCAATATAAAACTAAAATAAAATAAAAATTTTATACTATATATAGGGAGATGGCTATAACAGATGAATATCAATGTAAATATAAAAGACTAATAGGTTGTAGAATCCATCTTGGTGTGTGCCATGGTGGAAAAGAGTATCAGACCGACATGGCTCGGGTCCTAATGTGTATAACTAGGGAGACCTATATCCATAGATATAAATGGATATGCAATTACAAGGTTCTATACCTCAATATTCCTCATCAATAACATACCTTATATAATCATGTATAGGTGTTTTAGGTGTCATTCCTACATCCCTTAATCAGTTCTAGACCATAATAATCATACGTAGGGTCCAAAGGTTCGATACCTCAATCCCCTAGACGGTGCCATACTATGTATCAAAAGGACTCATTCCTCCATAAGAGTTTTGTGGCATACATTGATGTACAAAATCAAGAAATTATATAAATATCGTGGGATATGTTAGTGTATATACCCAATTACAAGTATAAATAGGAAAAAGGTTTGGAAATATCCATCTCATTCCACATTATCATTTAATTACCATAACAACACCTAACCATTTTAATTACGTTGAATAAAATGGAACAGAGGACATGATATAATATAGCTGACTAATTTAAATTAAATATTCTCCCACTAATGGGGTGGCCATATCACACACCCAAAGTGGTGGTTTAACATATGGTAGATTAAATAACTAAAGTCATAGGTGGATCATGTTGAGTATGATTACCTATAACCATGGTTAGGTGCTATGAAAGAGACAAAAATTAGCTGATATAATTAATTTAGGGGTTATCATTTAATTTATAGGAAATGTATAGAATGTATATCCGGCCGCATAGTGGATATATAAAAATATGAAAAAACAGATGTTGAATGTATGGACCCCCTTCTTTAAGCTTGTGGCAGAACACTAATCCAGTATGAACCTTTAGATTTGTCTATAATGGAAGAAAATAGAATAATAAACAGATACCCAGAATACTGGGCATATGAGATGACAGGAAAATACCTCTTTTGAAAGGAAGAAAAACTAAAAAAGTTGAAAAATGAATAAATATCTCACTCATGGTGTTTAATGTGATAGATGATAGTTGAATCGTTTCCTGAATAGAAATGTAACATTAAATACTAAGCCAAGGTTGAGGTTGATCTCTCCAAATGGTGTCGGTTATTGTGCATGTGAGGAGAAAGAACAAAGGGGTTATTAAAATAGTGGAAGGTAAAATGGGAATAAACCACTTTTTAAGTGATGAAATGGTTCTGATACATAGTTTTCCTAACCTTGCAACAACAGTGTGCACCCCACTATCCATGGATCACACCCTACATGACCTATAACATAGGGTTAGTATAACTATATGCAGCCTATGTGCACCCTATACCCCTTTACCGTACTTTATATTCCTATCTCACATAGTTTACAAAAGCCATATCGAACACTTATAGGGTCTCACAGTTTGAGGTGAACGGTTAGTACTAACAGTGCATTAATAGTATACATATTTTATTTTCTCTATAACTCAGAGCTTTAGACTCTGAAAATCCCTTAGAGGAACTAGATTTACCATCTATGGTATTAGAGAAATCTATGGATTAACATATGCATATAAAATTGTAAGAATCTGCATCTTCGTTTCAGGTATGTCTTTCCTTTTTCTGGAGTTTTTGAGAAAAATGGAGTTTCTGGAAATTTTTGAAGTACACGTCGTGTACTTTCGGAGTACACGCCATGTACACTTTTCCTGCTTGAAGTTGTGTACTGTTCGTGTCCAGGCCACACACATTGTGTGTAGGGGTGACGTGGAGGCCGATTTTGGTGGAGTACAGAAAGACCTAGTACACAATTGTGTACTCTAAAATTACACACCGTGTACTTTCTTTTTTTTCATTCAACGGATTGGGGTCATGCCTGATCACCATAAAAGTATTCTTCTAGGTCATGTTTGTCCGAGAGTGCTGGGAATCCATAGATCTTTGACAAACCACCATTCCTCCGTCCGTTCTCTGATTCGAGCACTGTCGATTGCGTTGGAATTGCAGCGGTGAGTTCTCTCTTCTGCTTAAGCCCGGTTTTCCAATTCCTCCTCCCTCTCAAGATATCGTGGGTTGATCATTTTGGGCGTTTTCTCGGATCTACGAAGTTTGGCGGAGAATCAATCATCTTGGTTCAAGTATATCGATCTCCTAGGATCAATGTTGGTGGTTTGTGCCTTATCGTTCACAGTATTTGAGTTCTATATGAAAAATACACCAAAACCCATGAACGGGGTATTGTGTGTTTACCTTTTTTCCCCTTTTTGTTTTCCTTCCTTTCTTTTATGCTTGTGTAGAGGTAAGTTAATCATGTTATAGGATAATTTGTTGTACTTGGATGTTTTTCCCATGCTTCGCTCTGTTTATGACCTTTGGGTCTTGTTAGCCTTTGGCCATTATGACTGTTGACATGCCTTGTTTCTATAGGATGGAGTGTTTTGTATAACATGCTTGTTGTCATGTAGAATGTTATCCAAGTAGCTCTATAGGTGTAATTTGTCCTTATAGAATTATCATGCACTGATTGGCACGGGGCTGTGAGAACCTGGTGTCATAGACTATAAGGGATAGACCGAGGGAGTTTCCCAGAGACTCCTTGTCATTATAGACTACATGAGGTTAGACCGAGTGAGCTTCCTCATTGAGTCTTAGACATTATAGGCCATGTGGGATAGACCAAGTGAGATTCCTAGAGTGCCTTTAGATATTATAGACTACAGGACGGTAGACAGAGTGAGCTTCCTCAGAGAGTCTTACTTTGTTTGAATCTTTTTTAAGAACCTTCCAAAGATATAGGAGGAATAGACTGAGTGAGCTTCCACAAAGATTCTGTGGTATACCTCAGGCTATAGGAGGAATTGACTGAGATATATTCCTAAGAGAGTTTGTAGTCCATGGGGCTATGAGGTTTAGACTACGTGATCTTCCTCAGAGAGTCCCTGACTTCCCTATACTATAAGGGGAATTAACCGAGTGAGCTTCCCCAGAGAGTCTCATAAAATTGTATGGCCAAACCAGAGGGGTTAGGCTGAGTGCACGGCCCAGAGGGTTGTGTTAATTATTGGATAGGACTAGAGAGGATGGTTGTGAGTACTTCCCAGGGGGGGTTTCCGTTTGTGGTTAGTTGCTCGCTTCTCTGCTGCTTGTTGTGCTGTGGTTTGACTACTATTGTGCATCACTATATTACTGCTTACTGTTTATGACCTATTTTTTACTACTATTGTTTGCTGCTTACTGTATTATTCCATTCCATATACTCACTGGCTGTTAGGAACAGATCTTCGGGTGGTTTCATACTGGGATTTTATCTCACACCCTGTTTGGGCCATGCTTTTGGGCCCAAGCAGTCTATGTTGTTGCAGGTATAGACAAGGGAAAGCACACTTTTACTTCTGGTACATGATTTCTTGGAGCAGGAGAGCATGGGACCATGCTTTTTATTATGATACTGAGGAGTTGTTTTACTTTCTTTTGTACTTGTTTTGGTACTACAGTGTTTTCCAGCATTGTGACTTGTTTGGATGCTTTTCTAAATATGTATCATGCATCATTTCATATATACATATGTGCTCTAGTTTGTGGATTTAGTCTTCTTCTATTTATATTGATGGTTATTACTACTTCTTCTATTGCATGTTTATCTATTTTTGTTGTGTACTCTACCAATGAGGGCATAGTTTCCCCACTCTCACACCCAAGGCCCTCATTGCTAGTCACCAGCCTCTAGCATTTTGGAAAATGCGCTTGAGGCCATGTGACCAACCGGGTATGGGGCGCCTTTGGGAGGCTTCCTGAACCGGGACGTTACAAAGTGGTATCAGAGGAATCATTTTATCTTGATTTACTTTTTGGAGCCTTTATCCTGGGATAAGACGGACTCAGTACTAGGTAATGCACTGTGTCTGGGAATAGCTAACCCGTGTATAGGGAAAAGCCATACTACCTCGTAATACAAATTTTCTGGTTTTTGAGATTTTATGGTTGATATGATTTCACCTAGAGTGATTCACAAGACTTGTGTTGTTATTATTGTTGGGCTATTGTGGTTCTATTTCTATTGCAACCCGATGTGATGAGTATATTCCATCTCATGCATCATGTAGGCACTTGTAGAGATCACATGCCATGCATTATTTCCATGCCATCTAGGGTGAAATCGCGATGGCATGCTATTGTGATAGACCTTGCATAGATTATACATGCTATTGTGATAGATGATTGATAGAATCTTTGCTGCTTTGTTAGAGGATTATTTGTATTGTAATTTCCTTAAACGAACACCAAATTTTGATTCTTGAGGTGTTATGGGCCCTCTTGAATCGGAAGTTGATGGATCATGATCCTGGTTTTCCTATATATGACTGTATCGAATGCCACACATTGATTCGTGGGGAGTATGGGCCCTCACGGGTCGAAATTTGGCACCTGCCTACATTTTTTCTGTGTTTTCTGGGCTTCTATGCAGTTTCTAAGCTACTGCCTGGAAAAACCCAGAATACATGGCATGTACTTTCTGGATACATGCCGTGTAGTTTTCAGGTCGTGTCACTGACCATGTGAGCAGAAACACGGTGTCATGAAAATAAATTCAAGAACATGCTGTGTATGGTAGGTGCATGCTGTGTAGTTTAGATTCGTGTACCCAGCCGTGTCACTAACTACATCGGCTGGGGAAGCTCGAGTAGAACACGCCGTGTTGGTAAAGAACACTCTGTGTAGTTTTTTTCCAAGTACCCAGCCGTGTCATGAACAACACGGGTCGGTTTTACCTTCCCCTATACACGCCATGTTTTTTCGGAACACGCCGTGTAAGGGAAGCCATGTATACGGCCTTGTAACTAACTACACGGGCCACCGAGACCGTTTCTAGTACATGATGTGTCCCTAGGGAACACGTCGTGTAGTCTGGGGTTAGTTTGGACCGTTTGGGTTAGCTGTGTAGGGAGACTCGGGCAGGGGGTTATATTTCAAGTACACGCCGTGTGTGGGAACAACACGCCGTGTAGTTTGGGGTTCTACACAACCAGTAGTGGAAAGAGTACATGCCCATGTTAATGGCTTTAATAGACACTCCGTGTAGTGTTTATACATGCCAAGTAGTCATGTTTTGTAAAACATGATAGTTTCTTTCCACTGTTCCCATTTTGTACTCCTGTGTTTTCAGTCATTGTTAATCCTGATCTATGGTGTGCTTTTGATCTTTCAGAGCTATGCCTCTGAGACGTCCTTGTAACGCCCCGACCCCAGTTACCTAGATTCGGTGCATTATTACATAACATTGGCATGATCACAAGAAAGATCAAATCTCTAAAGACTGATTGGTTTAGTAGCCTCAGAAACACTAGATATATTCATAAGTCTTACATTACATCATAAAGTGAAAAAATACTATAACAACATAATGTATCCATAGTCCACACTATTATCCCCTCATAATATCCCTTCAGGTCATTCATAACTTACTTCTTCACATCCTGGGAATAATAAAACATAGAAAAGGGGTGAGCTCAAATGCCCAGTAAGGATAACAATATAGCAGAAACTTTCAAAAATAAGCATAAACATTTAAGGAAATGTATAACTAAAATAAAAGCCTTTTAAACTTGAACTTCAACATAGTATGGTAAAAGTAAAATCAAATAATTCCATTTACTTATTCACATGTATATTCTACTAATTGAATAATCAAATGCAATATCAATAACCACTTTCATAATGATGGAATACATAATGCCAGACTATCATAACCACATAGCCAAGGCCTCGTGCCAGGACTACAAATAAGATTTTGTCAAGGCCTTGTGCCAAGACACTACTTTGTTTCATGAGACCTATCGATGCATTGAGGAGCTATAGCGGGCTCCACCCGTCACATATTATGTCCAATGAATTCCCATATGAAAAGTTTTAAACATAACACAAATATTCGTATTAAAACTAGCATACGAAATGTCAATACTTTCACCATAAACTATGAATGGTATAAAAATAGCACATCCACAGTCAAACATATCACAAAACATTCAATAAAATATAGAAGTTTTGTATCATGATAAATCAACTTCAAATAAGCGTAAAATCCATCAAAAGATGTTGACATAGATGAAATCAAAACTTTTTTTAGAGAAATATCTCTTTCTATTTTGAAATCATTTAAGAGTCTTATAATTATGAAATAAAACATTTTCATTGAAAATATTCTTATAATATTTTAAGGGAAGCTTTGACGATTTTATAATGGCGTAAAATAACCACACCCGCCGTATAAGTTAAAAAAAACATTCTTACCTTAATTCTGTCGAAAAGGTTAAAAAGCACCTTGTTTGGAAAACGATGGAAAGATTCCTCTATAAACCTCTTATAAAAATAAAACAAGGGTATAAATGACTTTAACCCATATTCTTTCATATAGTAATAATGTTTTGAAATACATTTTTAAGAAACATGGATGTGGATGATAAAGAGAATCCAGAAGATTATTACGTATAAACAACCTCGGATAATGAAGAGATTGTGAAATAACCCTTACCTTGTACTTTTCCTTGGTTGGGGTAGGTTAACCTCCTTTATAATGGTGAAATAATTGTTATTAAATTATACAAGAATCATATGCATTCATATGATATCATATATGATCTTTTAACATTGCTTTGTTAAAAATATCTTAGTATTATCGTTGTTTTGGGTGTTAACTTACTCGTTTTATTTTATATGTTTTGTTACGTAAGCCGTGTTTGTAATGGATAGGTTGTATATTATTCATATCCAGAATGATATCATGTCCTTAAATATCATTGTTAAATCAGAAAATGATAATTATACTTGAATGGATACGATGGAGAATGATTCTCATCGCGTTCGTGGAGACGGTAGTCCGTACGTACGCACAAGCGACAATATCATTCTTTTGATGTTAAAATAATATATAATTTGATAGTATATCATATATACAGAATCATTATCATGTTATATTTATTATTTACATGAGTTACACATCATTATTATACCCATCCAAATAATAATATATTGAATAACAATTACACCACGACGTGGAGACGGTAAGTCGTACGTACGCACGTATGGTGACATTTTATTCAAAGGGTGGATAGAATATTGAATATGGTTGTACCATATTTATAATAACATCACAATATATATATTATACTGGATTTATTATTTTATATTGGTAATAACAAAGGAAGAAGAAGTGGAAGAAGAAAGGAACTTGGAAAAGGGTGGTGAAATCATTACCTCTTCTTCGGGTTCTTCCTTTTGATTTGATCAAAAGGGATTTTTAGGTTGGCTTTCTGATCAAACTAAGGCCTCTAGGTTGTATTGAGGGAAGTTGGGAGAGTATTTGGGCAGATTTTGGCCGAACCAAAAGGCTTTTATGGTGTGATGAAATGAGAAGGAGGAGTGCCCTTTTATTAGAGGGGTGAGGGGCACCTTTGGAAAAGCTAGAAATATTAATTTATATTAAATTAATATTCGGTTTCTAATGACTCCAAAGTTTATTATTTAAATTTTAAGGTGGGTATGGGTCGAAAACAACTCAACCAATAGAATTTAGACAGGTTTGGGTACTTATATTAACCTTATCTTTAAGTATTAACTCTAAGATAATTAGATTCACTTTTACAATGTCTCTTTGTATTTTTATATAATATGGTTAATAAACTTACTATATACATCCAAGAGACCCCCAAGTGGTCCATTAATGATACACATATCATGATATAAGTCTGTTGGCCGAACCTTAGATTTTTAGGAATTTAATATCAATTAAAAATATAATATTTTTTAAAAAACTCTTTTATCTCAATTTTGACACAATTCAATAGTTGATTTTTGTGAAACTCATAACAGAATGATTACTTCGAAAAAAATTAATTAAATCTTTCCTAACATGTCATATTAACTTAGAAAATTAGTTTAATTCATAAAAAGTCTCAAATTATATTTATTTTGGTATTTATAATATCAATTATTTTAATTTTTCTCTATTATGCTAATTACTGCATCATCATTGTGTCATAAATAAATTAAATTATATAATGTCTAAAAATTATAAATAAAATATAATTATGTAGGAAATATTTTTATATTTCTAATGAATCTTTATAGTCGAAATTCCAACATATATAACCCTATGTAAATTTTTTTTAAAGATATATGCTTGTGTCATTTTTGTATTCATTTTAACTTAATTAAAATTAAGTGTCCCTATCACGTACAAGTGGCTCCATGGGGTCCCAAAATTGACCCAAATATGCCTATTGTCGACCATGTATCAACCAATAAGGCTAGGACACGTTTTAGGGTAATTTAGAATTATTATAATATTATTGTTTAACCATTATTTACCGGATTTACCCTTAACCATGGTAAATAAAATATTTACTGCAGTAATTATTCAAAATGTCTAAAAATAAAAGTTACCTATTTACACAATTTGAACATCCTGATTCCTAATATGGAACCCATTTTTCCAAATTCAAATCAAATAAGTGTCAGAATTTAATTTAAAATTAATTCCCGATGTTAAAACAAAAAGCGTGTTTTTAAGAGATAATAAATATCAAAAGATTGACACTTGTTTATGTCCGGTTTAATTGTAAAATTATGTCCAATGACCAAAATTGTATTAAATGGTAAAAATATATTCTAAATATACATTAAAACAACTCAAATTCATAATTTATCACTATTAATTATTTTTATTAAAAAAGTTGTTTTTAATTAAAATTTAGTAATTTTGACTATTCATCAAAATATTAAAGTTATCCAAAAATTACCAAAATTTCACCTTAGGCTAAATTCAATATTCCGAATCCAAAAATGAAGTCCATTTTTGAAATATAAAATTTATATAATTTCAAAAATTAGGTATTACTATTTATAACGGCTAGTGTGATTGGTTATGGTGTGTTAGAACTCAGTGTTGCGTACAACACACACTATCACATTATTCAAAGAGAAGCGTACCATAGAAGTTTGGAGTGTTACATTCTCCCCTCCTTCAAATAATTTCGTCCTCGAAATTTCTAGAATACTTATCACATGAAAAGACTCGGGTGGTTCTTCATCAAAAGTTCCTCAGGTTCCCACGTTGCCTCTTCCATCTTATGGTTTCTCCACAAAACTTTTACCAGACGTGTCGTCTGTTTTCTCAGTACTTGTTCTCTCGTATCAAGAATCCTGATGGGATATTCTCAATAAGACATATCGGGTTCCAATTATAATTCCTCATAGGTGAGTACATGCGTTGGGTCAGGCATGTATTTCCTTAACAGAGATACGTGGAACACATCGTGATCTTTGGAGAGACTTGGCTGCATTGCCAATCGGTAAGCTACAGCCCCAATTCATTCTAGAATTTTGAAAGGTCCGATGTACCTAAGACTCAATTTACCTTTCTTACCAAAACGTATGACTCCCTTCCATGGAGATACCTTCAGGAAAACATGATCACCGACTTGAAATTCCAAATCCTTCCTTCGATTATTGGCATAGCTCTTTTGCCTACTTTGAGCTGCTTTGATGTGATATTGGATTACCTTCACATTTTCCATCATTTCCTCCACCATTTCTGGGCCTACAAGTTTCCTTTCACCAATGTCATCCGAACAGGTTGGTGTGTGACATCTCTTTCCGTATAACTCTTCATATGGTGCCATCTGAATACTCGAATGGAAGCTATTGTTATAGGAAAATTATACCATAGGTAAATACTGATCCCACATACCCTGAAAGTCAAGTGAGCAGGAACTCAACATGTCTTCTAAGGTTTGAATAGTCCATTCTGATTGTCCGTCTGTCTGAGGGGGGTTGGCAGTGCTCAAATGAAGTTCAGTATCCAGGGATTTCTGAAGACTCTTCCAGAATCTTGAAGTGAAACGGGGATCACTATCAGAAACAATCGATAGGGGTACTCCATGAAGTCTCACAACTTCATTAATATATAGTCTTGTTAGACATTCCAGTGGTAGATCTTCTCTTATAGCAAGAAAATGTGCTGACTTGGTAAGACGATCAACAATTACCCATATTGCGTCGTTCCTTCTAAGAGTCTTTGGTAGCCCCATGAGAAAGTCCATCGTAATATTGTCCCATTTCCACTCCAGTATGGGAAGAGGTTGCATGACTCCTCTAGTCTGTTTCATTCCGGCTTTCACTTATTGAAAAACCATACATCTTGACACAAAATCAGAAATCTCCCTCTTCATGTTGTCCCACCAAAAATGTTCCTTCAAATCTCTATACATTTTGGTGCTCCCAGGGTGTATAGAAAAATTGGAACTATGAACATCATCCAACAATTCCCTTTTTAGATCAGGTATATCGGGAACACAATGTCTCTTCCCTAATTTCAAAATTCCATTTTCATACACAAAGTCTATCAATCTCCCATCATTCGCAGCTTTAATCTTCTTTTTAAATTCTTCATCATCGGTCTGAGAACTCTTAATCCTTTCTACTAAAGATGGTTTGGCAACCATTTGAAAAAGCATTGATGTTTCACCTTCCCTGGTTATTCCCATGTTCATCTTGACTAGATCCATCAAAATTGGATCTATTTCAATTATCATCACGTTCAAAACTCCATGGTCTTTTCTGCTCAAAGCATATGCCACCTTGTTTGCTTTTCCCGGGTGGTAGTGTATCGTACAATCATAATCCTTGAGTAATTCAAGCCATCTCCTCTACCTCATGTTGAGTTCTTTTTGTGAGAAAATATACTTCAAACTCTTGTGATCATTATAAATCTCACATTTTTCACCATAGAGGTAGTGCCTCCATATTTTCAACGCAAAGATCAGAGCTTCTAACTCGAGATCATGAGTACGATAGTTTTGTTCATGAATTTTCAACTATCGTGATGCATAGGCAATAACCATATCATTCTGCATAAGGACACAACCAAGTCCTTTCTTCGATGCATCACTATAAATAACGAAACCATCATTCCCCGATGGAAGAGTCAATATAAGAGCATTGAATAATCTTCTCTTCAGTTCTTCGATACATTCTTCACACTCTTTTGTCCGAACAAATTTAACCCCTTTATGTTTGAGCTTCGTTAATGGGTTAGCCAATCGGGAAAAATTCTGGACGAATCGTCGATAATAACCTGCTAAACCAATAAAACTACGTACCTCAGTTATACTCGTCAGTGCTGGCCATTCTTGGATTGCCTTAGTCTTAGAAGGATCAACAGAGATTCCATCTTTAGAGACAATATGGCCAAGAAGAGAAATCTCCTGAAGCCAGAATTCACACTTGCTAAACTTCCCATATAATTCATGTCTTCTCAGAGACTTCAAGATAATGGGCAAGTGATTTTCATGATCTTCGTAGCTTTGGGGTTATACCAAGATATCATCAATAAATACCACCAAAAATTCATCGATATACTCCTTGAAAACTCTATTCATCATATCCATTAATATAGAGGGTGCATTAGTCAATCTGAAATGCATTACAGTAAACTTGTAATGCTTGTACCTGGTTCGAAATGCTATCTTCGGAATGTCTTCCTTCTTCACACACAACTGATGGTATCCAGATCAAAGGTCAATCTTTGAAAAGTATTGAAATCCATGAAGTTGGTCAAATAAATCATCAATGCGTGGTAGGGGATACTTGTTCTTTATTGTTATAGCATTGATCTCCCTATAGTCGATACATAACCTCATAGATTTGTCTTTCTTCTTAACAAAAAGAACAGGGGATCCCCATGGAGAAATACTAGGGAGAATAAATCCCTTATTACTCAATTCCTCTAGTTGTTTCTTTATTTTGACTAATTCTACAGTGGACATTCTATAAGGGGTCTTCGATATAGGCCTTGATACAGGAATTAAATCAATGGAAAATTCAACATCTCGTTCTGGAGGATTTCTGAGTAAATCTTCCGGAAACACATCTACATATTCTTTCACAATAGGTACATCCTCTATTTGAACATTCCTTTCCTCACCCATTGTCATTTCATTCTCTTCCTCCACAATAATTGAATTTAGTTGAGCTACTGGGGGTGGATCTAGATAAGAATTAGGTGGTGACGATTCTGCTCTAAAGATAAGGTGTTCCTTATCATTATCATCAAGAATCGTAACCTCTTTTTTCTTACAATAAATATTTGCATCATAGTCCGAAAGCCAGTCCATACTGAGGATTATATCGAACTCAATCATAGGTATGACGATGAGATCAGCTGATAAAGAACATTTCTGTGCTCTAATGGGGACTGATTCACAAAACTATGTTACAATGATACTTCCCTTAGGATTTTTAACTGACAACTCCCTTATTAAATCAAATTGGAAATATCTAATTTTCTTAGCAAACTGGGAAGATATGAAACAATGCGATGATCCAGAATCAAATAATGCATTTGATAAACTTGAGGAAACCATTAAATTACCTGCCACCACGTCTTTCGGAGCTTCTACCTCAGTAGTAGTGATAGAATAATCTTGGCACTAATCCCTTGGCCTTTTCTGAGGTAAGTTCTCCGGACGCTTAGGACATTCATTTGCATAATTCCCTATCTCCCTGCAATTGTAGCACTGAATGTTGGTGGCTTCCTTCTTCCCCTTGCAATCACGAGCTTGGTGGCCTTTTTCACCACACTTGTAACAGACTCATGTTCCCTTCAAGCAAGTACAGGGGTGTTTCTTACCACATTTACCATAGGATGGATATTCAACCTTTCCCTTCTTCCCCTTATTTCCGTTCCCAGATTGATCAGCAGGTCTCATATTCTCTTTCTTTGCTTTAAATTCATAAGACTTAGAGAATTCCTTTTTTGTCTTGATGGCACATGAGACAATGTCTTCGTATGAAGAGAAGGATTGTGATACTAATGCTCGACGGAGAAATGTTTTTAACCCATAAAAGAAACGATCAATCTTACTTATTGGTTTATGTATATAATCTCCAGCATACCTTGCTAACCTTGTAAAGTTAGCCTCATACTTTGTGACATTATCATCCTCCTTTTGTCTCAGACTCAGAAACTGCCTTTCCATATCTGCTCGATGGTCGCGAGGAAAATATTTTTCTAAAAATAGATATTTAAACTCCCTCCATTCCATATTTGATACATCATCATCTTCCTTCATGTTTTGAATCAATGACCACCATTGATCAACATCTCCAGTGAGGCGGTAAACTGCCATGATAACTTTTTCCCTTTCACTAGTCCCCAAAGCCTGAAATATTTTCTCTAGGGAATTTATCCATTTCTCAGCTACTAAGGGATTTGTAATCCCATTAAACCTTGGTGGTTGTTGCCTCATGAATCGATCTAACATTGATCCTCCACGCTGCGGATCAGGGTGCTCCATACGGGTAAGGTTATTATTCATAACTTGAGTGAGTTGTCCCAATATGGTGATTAGCTGATCGGCACCAGTTGCATCACCAGCTCCACTATAATTATCTTGAGTAGGAGGACAATCCCTACATGGAGTGCGTGCATTGATACGGTTTCCATTTCTTCCACTACGCACCATTTCTAAACAATGGAATAAACTAGATCAGTTTATGAATCAAAATACATAATCCTATACTTATAAAACACTTAACATAAATAGAACTATTTATTGATATAATCCATAATCATAAGAATGTTTTCTTTGAGGAATTATATACTCATAATCCCTTCATAATGATTTTTAAAGGAAATGAGAGTTATCCTAAGAATATCCCCCAAGAGTGTCGTAACCAAGAGTACAGCAAGGCCCGTTGTCGTGCACTAGTTCCCATTCGAGTCTAGATCAAAGCGGTGTTTTCGGGTTTTACCCCTAGGAACATCTTTTCCAGAGCCTCCTCTACCTGCTCGTATCCAGACATGGATGTATTGCTCGGAAAACTCACAAAATCTCTACAATACCAAAATTCTAGGAAGTTCTTCTATACTAATCCTCAAAGTTCATCTTAGGTCTACGTGCTCTAATCAGAGTTTATCTAAATCTAGCTTCCAAGGTTTGTACTAATCTTCCTCTGATACCAACTCTAACGCCCCGACCCTAGTTACCTAGAGTCGGTGCATTATTACATAACATTGGCATGATCACAAGAAAGATCAAATCTTGAAAGACCGATTGGTTTAGTAGCCTTGGAAACAATAGATATATTCATAAGTCTTACATTACATCATAAAGTGAAAAACTACTACAACAACATAATGTCTCCATAGTCCACACTATTATCCCCTCATAATATCCCTGCAGGTCATTCATAACTTACTTCATCACATCCTGGAAAAAATAAAACATAGAAAAGGGGTGAGCTCAAATGCCCAGTAAGGATAACAATATAGCGGAAACTTTCAAAAATAAGCATAAACATTTAAGGAAATGTATAGATAAAACAAAAGCCTTTTAAACTTGAACTTCAACATAGTATGGAAAAAGTAAAATGAAATAATTCAATTTACTTATTCACATGGATATTCTACTAACATAATTATCACATGCAATATCAATAACCACTTTCATAATGATGGAATGCATAATGCCAGACTATCATAACCACATAGCCAAGGCCTCGTGCCAAGACTAAAAATAATATTTTTTCAAGGCCTTGTGCCAAGACACTAGTTTGTCTCATGAGACCTACCGATGCATCGAGGAGCTATAGCGGGCTCCACCCGTAACATATTAAGTCCAATGCATTCCCATATGAAAAGGTTTAATCATAACATAAACATTTGTATTAAAACTATCATACAAAATGTCAATACTTTCACCATAAACTATTAATGGTATAAAAATAGCACATCCACAGTCAAACATATCTCAAAACCTTCAATATAATATTGAAGTTTTGTATCATGATAAATCAACTTCAAATAAGAGTAAAATCTATCAAAGGATGTTGACATAGATGAAATCAAAACTTTTTTTAGAGAAATATCTCTTTCTATTTTGAAATAATTTAAGAGTCTTATAATTATGAAATAAAACATTTTCTTTGAAAATATTCTTATAAGCTTGTAAGGGATGTTTCGAAGATTTTATAACGGTGGAAAATAACTGCACCCACCGTATAAGTTAAAAAAAACATTCTTACCTTAATTCTGTCGAAAAGGTAAAAAAGCACCTTGTTTGGAAAATGACGGAAAGATTCCTTTTATAAACCTCTTATAAAAATCAAACAAGGGTATAAATGACTTTAACCCATCTTCATTTAAATTGTAAGAATTTTTTTAAATACATTTTTAAGAAACATGGATGTGGATGATAAAGAGATCCATGTAGATTATTATGTATAAACAACCTCGGATAATAAAGAGATTGTGAAATAACCCTTACCTTGTATTTTCCCTTGGTTGGGGTAGGTTAACCTCCTGTATAATGGTGAAATAATTTTTATTAAATTATACAATAATCATATGCATTCATATGATATCATATATGATCTTTTAACATTGCTTTGTTAATAATATCTTAGTATTATCGTTGTTTTGGGTGTTAACTTACTCGTTTTATTTTATATGTTTTTTACGTAAGCAATGTTTGTAATGGATAGGTTGTATATTATTCATATCCAGAATGATATCATGTCCTTAAACATCATTTTTAAATCAGCAAATGAGAAATATACTTGAATGGATACGATGGAGAATTAATCTCATCGCGTTCGTGGAGACGGTAGTCCGTACGTACGCACGAGCGACAATATCATTCTTTTGATATTAAAATACTATATAATTTGATATTATATCATATATACAGAATAATTATCATGTTATATTTATTATTTACATGAGTTACACATCATTATTATACCCATCGAAATAATAATATATTGAATAACAATTTCACCACGACGTGGAGACGGTAAGCCGTAGGTACGCACGTATGGTGACATGTTATTCAAAGGGTGGATAGAATACTGAATATGGTTGTACCATATTTATAATAACATCACAATATATATATGATACTGGAGTTATTATTTTATAATGGTAATAACAAAGGAAGAATAAGTGGAAGAAGAAAGGAACTTGGAAAAGGGTGGTGAAATCATTACCTCTTCTTCGGGTTCTTCCTTTTGATTTGATCAAAAGGGATCCATAGGTTTGATTTATGATCAAACTAAGGCCTCTAGGTTGTAGTGAGCGAAGTTGTAAGAGTATTTGGGTAGAGTTTGGATGAACCAAAATGCTTTGAATGTGTGAAGAAATGAGAATGATGAGTTTCCTTTTATAAGAGGGGAGAGGGTCACCTTTGGAAAAGCTAGAAATATTAATTTATAATAAATTCATATTTGGTTTATAATGGCTCCAAAGTTGATTATTTAAATTTTAAGGTGGTTATGGGTCGAAAACAACCCAACCAATAGAATTTAGACAGGTTTGGGTACTTATATTAACCTTATCTTTAAATATTAACTCTAAGTTAATTAGTTTCACTTTTACAATGTCTCTTTGTGTTTTTAAATAATATGGTTAATAAACTTACTATATACATCCAAGAGACCCCCAAGTGGTCCCTTAATGACACACCTATCATTATATAAGTCTCTTGGACGATCCTTAGATTTTTAGGAATTTAATGTCAATTAATAATATAATATTTGTTTTAAAAACTCTTTTATCTCAGTTTTGACACTATTCAATAGTTGATTTTTGTGAAACTCATAACAGAATGATTACTTCTAAATAATTTAATTAAATCATTCCTAACATGTCATATTAACATAAAAAATTAGTTTAATTCATAAAAAGTCTCAAATTATATTTATTTTTGTATTTATAATATCAATTATTTTAATTTTTCACTATAATGGTAATTACTACATCATCATTGTGTCATAAATAAATTAAATTATTTAATGTCTAAAAATTATAAATAAAATATAATTATGTAGGAAATATTTTTATATTTCTAATGAATATTTATAGTCGAAATTCCAACATATATAACCCTATCTAAAAATTGTTTTTCTAAAAGATATATGATTGTGTCATTTTTGTATTCATTATAACTTAATAAAAATTAAGTGTCCCTATCACCTACAAGTGGCTCCATGGGGTCCCAAAATCGACTCAAAGATGCCTATGGTCGAAAATTTATCAACCAATAAGTCTAGGACACGTTTTAGGGTAATTTAGTATTATTATAATATTATTTTTTAACCCTTATTTACCGGATTTACCCTTAACCATGGTAAATAAAATATTTACCACAGTAATTATTCAAAATGTCTAAAAATAAAAGTTACCTATTTACACAATTTTAACTTCCTGATTCCAAATATGGAACCCATTTTTCGAAATTCAAAACACAGAAGTGGCAGAAATTAATTTAAAATTAATTCCCGTTGTTAAAACAAAAAGCGTGTTTTTAAGAGATAACAACTATCAAAAGATTGACACTTGTTTATGTCTGGTTTAATTGTAAAATTTTGTCCAATGACCAACATTGTATTAAATGGTAAAAATATATTCTAAATATACATTAAAACCACTCAAATTCATAATTTATCACTATTAATTATTTTGATTAAAAAAGTTGTTTTTAATTAAAATTTTGTAATTTTTACTATTCATCAAAATATTAAAGTTATCCAAAAAGTACCAAAATTTCACCTTAGGCTAAATTCAATATTCCGAATCCAAAAAATGAAGTCCATTTTTTAAATATAAAATATATATAATATCAAAAATTAGGTATTACTATTCATAACGGCTAGTGTGATTAGTTATGGTGTGTTAGAACTTGGTGTTGCTTACAACACACGCTATCACATTATTCAAAGAGAAGCATACCGTAGAAGCTTGGGGTGTTACAGTCCTTCGGTCATACGTCAGTTGCCGGACGGTGACCAGACACCGAATATGGATGATTAGGGACATCCTGTTGATCCTTCTGTTGTGCGAGCCTCAAAACCAGCAGTTATACCCATTGTAGGCGTCGATGCGCAGTTTAGGGAGGATTTCCTGAGGATGATGCATACTTTTCAGGGAGTGTCGCCTCCTGCTCTATTGATGGTTGAGTTGACGTGAGTCTTTCAGCAGCAGCATCCTCCTACTTTCTCATGGGATGGAGGACCCCAGGCTGTAGAGTCGTGGTTTGAGGCCACCCTAACTATCTTCAAGAATCTAGAGATACACCCAGAGAAAAGGGTATAGCTGGCCACCTATATGATCTGAGACACTGCTAAGAGGTGGTGGGAGGTAATCTCACAGTCAGGGCGTCAGCGGGGTATGTCATGGGATGAGTTTCGACGCACCTTATATGACTAATTCTATTCAGAGACACTGAGGGCTGATCGAGACTGAGAGTTTATGAGTCTACAACATGGTACTCTTTCTATTATGGAGTACTCGTCTCACTTCACTGAGCTACAGCATTTCACGCCGATCCCAGCAGGTGATGATTTATTCCTTTCTAGGAAGTTTGAGGATGGTATCAGGTAAGAGATCAGTTCCCAGGTGAATATCATCCAGTTGACTTCAATATCTTCTATCGTCAACTAGGTGTTGATCACTAAGCACAATATGAGGGATTCTGGAGTAGTGAGCCAGGGCGGTTTGACATCTAGAGTTGGTGTTCCTCCTACGGATAGTAGGAAGCGTCGCAGAGAGTCTTCTCGAGGAGATAGAGGTTCACGTGATGCATCTTCTTGTAGCCGGTTTTTTTTCTACCCGTGCAGTAGGAGTGGGCATACTAGGCCTCAGTGCCAGAGCGATCCGATGGAGTTCTGGTCTTGCGGCAAGATGGGCCATCTTCAGCGCTTTTGTCAGATATTCTCACCTTCAGCTGGTGGTAGGGGTTCCTCTATGACCCCGCATTCTGGAGATCCTTCACTAGTTTCCCACCAGTCCGAGAACTATAGTTCTTCCAGCCATTCAGGCCGAGGTGGAGGTCGCGGCCATGGTGGTAAGTCACCAAGTCATCAGCGACAGCAGAGTGGATCAGCTCAGAGCGTCAGTCAGGGGTGTAGGGTCATGGTGCATGCCAGTCTTTCGTCGTGGAGTATACCTATCAAAAGAAGGATCTCGTCCCTTCTACGGTTCGAGGTATGATCTTAGTATCCTCAGTTTTATCTTCATCTCTTTTCGATATTGGTGCTTCCCATAGCTTTATCGGTGTTGCAGCTGTGGAGAGCCTTGGGCCCTGTATCCTTTCATCTGCTGACTTTTTGACTCTTGACACACCATTGGGAATGAGGAAATCTAGCACACGTGAGTGTAGAGAGTGCCCTCTTGAAGTTGTGGGGTGTCATTTTTTATGGTACCTCTATGTCTTAGAGATGACGGGCTGTGAAATCATTCTCAGTAGGGACTGGTTGGTTCCCTTCCAGACATTCGTCGATTGCTATCACCGCAGGGTGAGTTTTGTATCACCAGAGTGTGTAAATTTTCTTTATAGAGGTGACTGGGATGTCCAGGTGGGTAGAGCTAGACCAGAGCATCATGGGCTAGGGGAAGTTACAACCCAGATTGTGAGTCTTTATCTGGATGACCAGGGTACTTCATAGTTAGACATTCCTCCAGTGGTGGATCGTTTCAGGGATGTCTTTCCAGAGGAAGTTTCAGGTTTTCCTCTGGTGTGTGAGGTACACTTCTCAATTGAGCTTATTCCAGGAGTGGTAACAGTGTCCATTCATCCTTATAGGATGGCTTCACCTAAATTTCAAGAGCTCAAGAAGAAATTGGAGGAGTTGCAGGAAAAGGGTTTAATCTGACACATTACTTCTCCTTGGGGTTCGCCTGTCCTATTTGCGAAAAAGGTAGACGGCACCCTTCAGCTTTGTGTGGATTATCGGAAGCTGAACCAGTTGACTGTCAAGAACCGATATCCATTTCTGATGATTGATGACCTCTTTGATTAGCTTCGAGGAGCCCGGGTGCTCTCAAATATTGATTTGAGGTCCGGTTATCATCAGTTGTGCATTAGACCATAATATATACCTCTTACAGCCTTCATAAGCAGGTATGGTCTATACAAGTATACAGTCATGTCATTCGGTCTCATGAATGCGCCATCATTTTTCATGGTACTGATGAACCGAATGTTCCATCCTTATTTGGACTCCGTCATGGTCTTCATGAACGATATCTTGGTGTACTATTGTACTCGACAAGACCATGCTACCCATCATGAGATCATTCTGAGTACACTAAGATAGCATCGTCTTTATGCTAAACTCTCAAAGTGCCACTTTTGGATGGATCAGATTCACTTCTTGGGTCATGTTATCTCAGAGAAAAGAGTCTCAGTGGACCCAAAGAAGGTGACAATTGTAGTTTCCTGGGAGAAGCCGAAGAACATCTTTGAGGTGTGGAGTTTTCTAAGGTTGTATGGATACTACAGGCATTTCATACAGGACTTTTCGAGCCTATAAGCACCATTGACGGGTCTGACCAAGAATGGGGTGAAGTTTTTATGGTCAGATTCTTGTGAGTCAGCCTTTCAGCAGCTGAAGGGGAGGTTGACATCATCATCGATACTAGTCTTTCCAGAGCCGGGAAAGGGCTACATTGTTTATTGTGATGCTTCAGGTATTGGTCTAGGAGATGGGCTTATGCAGGGAGATGCAGTCGTTGCATATGGGTCTCGGCAGTTGAGGCCACATGAGTGGAATTACCCTACACACGATCTGGAGTTGGCAGTTTTTGTTCATGCCTTACGCTGTTGCAGACACTATCTTCTGGGAGAGCACTTTGTGGTTTTCACCAACCAAAAGAGTCTCAAGTATATCTTCACTCATCATGATTTGATTCTTAGACAGCGTAGGTGGGTTGAGTATCTTCAATCCTTTGACTTCGAACTTGCCTATACGTCGGTAAAGGGAAATGCAGTGGCAGATTCATTGAGTAGGTGAACTCATATTTAGGAAGTTCAGGAGGCCAGTAGTATAAGGCCCCAACCTTAAACATTACTTATTATTAAATTAAATGAATAATTCACATTGAGGATTTTTCAGGTTTAAAGTTTTAGAGTATTAGGACATAACTATTACATCTCAAAAGATTAAAAAGTATATACTTATACTAGGTTTCCATAAATAAAAAAACTCTTAAAAGAAACATGTATAGTTCCATTTTTTAGATAGAATGTCTTTCCTTGATCCCATCCTTGACCCTATTCATCTTTAAGTCCCGATTAAAACATTTCAAAAACATGGGATGAGCATAAAAAGCTCAGTAAGGCATATAAAAATATGGAAGGTAAACATGCGTACATTTATACCTAAGAATCAATGAAATGATACTTTACTCATAAATCATAAGCACTTTTACATACCGCATCAAATCATGAATAAAATAAACAAATCATAAGGAATAAAGGTAACTTGAGGCATTCATAACATTCTTATGTAGGGAGTAACCCTCTTGGTTACGTTTGGAATACCCATCACAGTATATTCCCTAAATCTCTTCGGAGAAACCTTAACATTTAACTCCTTCGCATTACCCAATGCATTGGAGAGATATATCAGGCTCACCCACCCTAAATTTATCATGGAACCACCAGTCTTCATAATAATGCCCAAGAACCATAACATAATCGTATCACATAAAACATGTATAAAGGAATCATAACATTTCTACTTTTCAATCACAAGATATCAATACAACACATTGATATTAAAACATTAGGAAAACCATTTTCAAAAATAAAATAAAAGTAAAACATGGTATTTATTTTTCATTTAAAAAAAAGGTATGGCTGGTAGAGGAAGCTTAAACTCAAATAATGGTCACGTCGGCGGAGAAGTCGTTGTCGCCGCATACATACGACAAAAAATTCTCTTTTTTCGTTTAATAAAATGCTTCATATAAAAATATTCCTTTTGGATAAACGTAAAATTCAAAGGGATTTATACACCGTATAAAAGAAGGTTGTGTATAAAAGAAAATATGCTTCAATTAAAGGAGATTGAGATGAAGTCCCATAAAAAGACGGTATCCTTGGATTAAGGAAAAATTAATTACATAATTATGTGTGACAAACTAATACACCAAATATATGTGGATATTAAGTGTAAAACAATCAGAGATTATTCACACACATTCATAGAACAACAAATTCATGGAGTACAAGTTTATCCCATAGAATCAAAATTGGGTTAAGATGTTCCCTTGCAAGAATTCGACAGCCTAACAGTGTCACTTCAAAATTTAGAAAATGAGTTGATGAGAGATAAAAAGGGTATCTCATCACATGGACATAAAATTTACATCAATAAGGATATAGAAGAACATATCCCAACATAATAGTATGTGAATCAAAAGTCATAACAAAATAAGTCTTTTAAAAAGTGGATGGTGAAAGGTTCCCTCACCGACTTGGGAAACATTCGAAACGTACACCCCATTGAAGAAGGGTCATACAATGAATATGTAAATATCCATAAATGAAATTATATTACACAAAGAGTATAATAATGGGCAGTAAATACACCACTCAAAGGAAATGGTGGAAAATGTATCATAAATCTCACGGGAATAAAAGTGAGATGAAAATTCCCATTCGAAAACTCGGCAGCCTAACGACACCAGTTAAAACTTCCAAAAATAGATTGATGAGATAAAATAGGGTCTCTCATCATATTAAAATAAAATTTACAGAAAGGGTAATATAAAATAACATCCCCAAATATAACAAAGAGGATCTTAAAATAAGTTACATAAAGGAGAGTACTTAACAAGAAAGAGAGAGGTTATATCTCTTACGAAAATTCAGCAGCCTAACGGCGCCACTCAAAACTTCCAAAATGGATTGATGAGAGAAAATAGGGTCTCTCATCATATGAATATAAAAATTACATCATTATTAATATTAAATAACTTCCCAATCATAATAATTATGAGCTTAAACGGAATGACATAATAGAGTGTACTTAAAAAGAAAGAGAGGGGTAGGATCCCTTACCTCGTGTCTGACATGACTCGATCGTTCTTTAATCTCCTGAATAACAAAATTTGGTCAATTTATAATTTCATAAGGACATCCTTTTATGATTATTATTCAGTTCATATCACATATTATAATGTTATAATAATTGGTTAATAAATTGAGTTCATATTAGACGTTTTTTTGTCGATGTTTGGTACATGAGTAAAAATTGAACTTATTGGAAGAGAATGTCCATGTAGTTATAGGTACATCAACTCCAGAATAGTATTGATGTTTTAAATATCATATATATCAGGTATATATTCATTTTATACTATTACATAACATTTGGAGATAAAAAATTAAAATCATCGTTCATGGAGACGGTAGGCCGTACGTACGCATGAACGCTACTTTAATTTTTCTGTGATATTAATGAAATTAAAGTTAAAAGAGAGATATATATATTATAATTACATAATTATATCCATCATTTAGATGTAATATATGAAATATATATCCATTATATATATGTACTTATAATATTACATAACATTTGGAGATAAGAAATGAAATGTACCGTTCATAGAGACGGTAAGCCGTACGTATGCATGAACGCTGCTTTCATTTCTTTGGCACATTAATGGAAGTAAAAATAGATGAGAGATATGTATATATTATAATTACAGTAGAATATATATGTTATATAGATCAAATAAGTTAATCAATTTCATTCTTTATACATTCCATGTATTTCATGAACGAGTCACATCACTTGAGGGGGCGGTAGTCCACACTTCCTCATATGAAATTATCGCATTTGCACAACATGAAAAGAATAAAGGTATGTTTTAAATATAAAATTCAGAAGAATATAGAAAACATAAAAACCATATATATCATATATAATATATAGTTACATCATAATTTCCACTTGAAAGGTTTTAAAAGAATATTGAACAATCACCGTTTTGTGAGGCAGTAATTCGTCATCCACAGAAACAGTATGTTGTTTAACCATTAGATAGAGGTGTGTGTTAGTGTAGCTCTAATCCTCCTCATAAAAAAATCATAGTATATTGAAGATACTATTTTTTTCAAAAGAAATAAATAAAAAGAGTTTAGGGGGTTGGAGAAGCAAAATAAAACAAAAGAACACTAGGGAAGACTTTACCTTTAAATCGGGTAAATCTTTTTGATTTGAGCTCAAAGGCTTCATGGAAAGAATTATTCCCAAAGTGAGGCTTCTAGGAGTAAGATAGGGATGTGGAGAGACAAAATGGGAATGGGTTGGACGAGCCAAAGGCTTGATATGTGTGTGTAATGTGGTAGAGGTGGGGTCCATTTATAAGAGGAGAGGAGGGGTATAATTGGAAAGTTATAAATAATTACTTTATTATATAATGCTTTTCGGATTTTAAAGGTCCCAAAAGGATATCTTTTGAGGATAAGGTGATAAGGTTTCGAAATCCACCCATCCAATAAGTTTGTGACAAGTTTAGGTCTTATATTTTACATTATCTTTTCATTTAATTTAAATTGTTAAATAATGAGGTCATCGCTTCATCATCATGGAATCATAAATAATTTAATTTATTTAATGTCTAAAAATTATAAAAAATATATAATGATTTAGGAAATCTTTTTATCTTTATAATGAATATTTATAGTTAGAAATATGACTTTTATAACCTCATGTAAAAATTGTATTAGTAAAACAACACATGTTTGTGACATTTTAATTTCAACGTTAAATAAAAAGGTAATAATGTCATTTTCCTACCAAAGTGGATCCATGGGGTCCCCAAGTTGACCGATGGATTTTATTGGTCTGCCATGACTCATAAAATAAGGGTAGGACATGTTTCATGGTCATTTCATATTATTAAATCATTATTTTTACCTTAAACTACACTAATTACCTCTAATCGTGATTAAAAATTAAAAGTTAATATTCACCAAAAATTATTTTCATCTCATTTAACCACATTTTACTTCCTAATGAAAACCATGTATGTTAGATTTTTTAAAATCAAATCACAGAAGTGGTAAAGTTTCATTTAAACGAAAAATCAGTTATTTAACTACCACTTAGTGGTTTCAATATTCATCAAAATTGATGTTTTTCAGAAAAATACCAAAAACTTACCCTAAGCTATATTTGATATTCTGAATTCATAAATGAAGTCTATTTTAAAAAATTCAAAACATGTAAGTTTCATTAATTAATTTAATAATTAATTTCGGCTGTCAAAACAAGTAGCGTGTTTTTAAGAAACAATATCTATTAAAATATTGACACTAGTTTAAGTCCAATTTCAAAGTGAAATTAATTCCAATGACCACTATTGGATTAAAAGGTAAAAATATATTATAATATTACTTTAAAACCAATTAAAAAGATAATCTAATTATATAAATAAACTATATTTTAAAGAGGTTTTGAATTAAAATACAACATTTTTCACTGTTCATTAAAAAAATAAACTTTATCATAAAAATACTAAAAATTTACACAAAGTAAATTTTTATGTCCCCATTATAAAGAAGAATTTTATTTTGTCAAATATAACACATAAAAGTTTCAAAAAGTGGATTTAAAAGAGGTTCTCCATCAAAAGGTGGTTAATCGACCTTTTAAAGAATATTAGAATGTTTACGCTTAAAATTGGACTAATTCGCATTTTTAATCCTCAAAAATTTATTGTAAAAAGTAAAAAATATTTGACAGATGTATATAATCATTTTGTAGTTAGTTCTGTTCATTCCCGCGATTACAACGGCTAGGTGTTATCAACCATTTAAAATAATATTATTTTATTATTAGAGTGCAACGTAAGATTCCCAAGAAACTCGTTGTTGCGTATTGGGTATGCCATCGAGCATAGTGTCCCCTTTAAATTAATTTTAATATTTTATTCCCAAATATGGATAAATATGAAATTTTCATATTCATTATTTACCTGGGGTGTTACATCCTTCCCCCCTTTTGGGAATTGCATCCTCGCAATTTTAAAATTGGGCTTGGAAACTTCATTAAAAATCCCACATCGGAACAAGAGTCAGTAAAACTATCAATTTAAAATAAAGAAAGAGAAGTACAAAGGTCACCTGAGTTAACCCATACTAGGATTCCATATAGGAAAACATGGACATGGAGGAAAAAAGAAATGGGTCATGTTCTGAGGGAGAGTGATTAAAAACATGTTTAGGTGAAAGTTAACAACAAGAAAATCACAAACTTGTGATGGGTTAAACGGTATTTGATTACCCAGAAGGAAAAATTAACAGACAACATTTTTTAAGTTACTTTTCATTGAGGAATTTATTTATGAGCTTAACTAAAACATAAGTAAACATACTTACTTTTCATGTTGACTTTCAACTTTTACATGATTTCTTACACGAACACATATTTTCTCCAAAAGACGAGTATTGAGGATGACTTGTTCACATTAAGAGAGCTATAATCAACTTCTAGAGAATCACCTAATCCACAAAAGATAACTATATACATCCCATGTCTTTATACCTTAACCATAACTAAATCCAAAAAGGTTAGTATGAGATCAGATAATACCCAATGTTCAACAAAGACCATTCAACAAACATCCATCCATAAAATTCTTCAAAGTAATCAATACTAAGGCTGAAACCCAAATATTTGAAGGATTTAATCACATAGTCTTCAAAGATAAACCTTAACATTTATCTCCAAATAACATCAGTTACTCTTAAAATATCATAATGAAAAGTAATTAACCTAATCACATATCCTCCATGATAGGTTAATAATTTCCATATATAACCAAAAATCAAATTATTCTAGATTCATAAGATCATATAATTAAAAAGAATTATTAAATCTAACCATGAAATTCACGTAGTCCAGTGGTAGGCGATGAATACCAGTCGCACTTTGGTTGTGGGTTCGATTCCTGTAGCTTTGTCTGACACGACGGGTTGTCACACGGTCTGCGTGTTGTCCTTTTTCCAAAACTATATAATTCTTTAAAAATTCCCCAAAATGAGATAAAATCTTCAAAAATAATCATAATATATTTTAACTTCAATTTTATCTCATGCCTTTCATTTCCCATCATAACATATAGTAACCCATAATTACCTCAAAAGTAAGGATCATATAAACCCTAATGGTTACCTTTATAATTATCACTTGAACATCCAAATCGAGTTGGTTCTCTTGTACAAGATGCATTAGAGAACTCACCAGGGTTCAAGCGGTTGATCATGACTCCTAATATTTGGTTTATAATAACCATGAGATTTCTCATTGAATCCCCCATTTCATCCAGTCTCTTAATCAGAGAACCACCACAGCTTCCTTCAAATCCATTTTCACGTTGGCGCCTGCTAGATCCATCCATTTTCTTAAACCAAAAATGTCAGTGTGAGTAAATCAAAAAAATCGTCATGTACTAATGAGGATGATAGACACTAAGATATACTTACTCATTCACTTTATTTAAAAACTATGACTCTTTCTGAAATCCTAACCATTATGGTAATGTCACTTATGCTTAGAGAATAACCTAACCTCTAAAGTTATCTAAACTGTCCTCTGATACCAACTATTAGGCCCCAACCTTAAACATTACTTATTATTTAATTAAATGAATAATTCACATTGATGAACTTTTCAGGTTTAGACTTTTAGAGAATTAGGACATTACTATAACATCTCAAAACATTAAAAAGTAGACACTTCTACTGAGTTTCCATATATAAAAAAACTCTTAAAAGAAACATGTATAGTTTCATGTTTTATTTAGAATGTCTTTCCTTGATCCCATCCTTGACCCTATTCATCTTTAACTCCTGTGTAAAATGTTTCAAGAACATGGTATGTGCATAAAAAGCTCAGTAAGGGATATAAAAATATGTAAAGGAAACATGAGTACATTTGTACATAATAATCAATGAAATCATACTTTACTCATAAAACATAATCACTATAACATACCTCATAAAATCATGAATAAAACATACAAATCATAAGCCATAAAGGTAACTTGAGGCATTCATAACATTCTTACATAGGGAGTAACCCTCTTGGTTATGTTTGGAATATCCGTCACAGTATATTCCCTAAATCTCATTGGAGAAACCTTAACATTTAACTCCTTCACGTTACCCAATGCATTGGAGAGCTATATCGAGCTCACCCGCCCTTAGTTTATCATGGAACCACCCGTCTTCATAATAATGCCCAAGAACCATAACATAATCGTATCACATAAAACATGCATAAAGGAAACATAACATTTCCACTTTTCAATCACAAGATATCAATACAACACATTGATATTAAAACATTAGGAAAACCATTTTCAAAAATAAAATAAAATTAAAACATGGTATTTATTTTTCATTTAAAAAATAGGTCTGGCTTATAGAGGAAGCCAAAATTAAAATAATTGTCACGTCGGCGGAGAAGTCATTGTCGCCGCATACGTACGACAAAAACATTCCCTTTTTTCATTTAGTAAAACGCTTCATATAAAAAATATTCCTTTTGGATAAACGTAAAAGTCAAAGGGGTTTATACACCGTATAAAAGAAGGTTGTGTATAAAACAAAATATGCCTCAATGAAAGGATATTGAGACGAAGTCCCATACAAAGACGGTATCCTTGGATTAAGGATAAATTAATTACATAATTATTTGTTACAAACTAATACACCAAATATATGTGGATATTAAGTGTAAAACAATCAGAGGTTATTCAAACATATTCATAGAAAGACAAATTTATGGAGTACAAGTTTATCCCATATAATCAAAATTGGGTTAAGAAGTTCCCTTGCAAGAATTCGACAGCCTAACGGTGTCACTTAAAAATTCAGAAAATGAGTTGATGAGAGATAAAAATGTTATCTTATCACTTGTACATATAAATTTACATCAATAATGATATAGAATAACATATCCCAACATAATAGTATGTTAATCAAAAGACATAACAAAAGAAGTCTTTTAAAAAGTGGAGGCTGAAAGGTTCCCTCACCGACTTGGGGAACATTCGAAACGTACACCCCATTGAAAAAGGGTCATACAATGAATATGTAAATAACCATAAATGAAATTATATTACACAAAGAGTATAATAATGGGAAGTACATACACCACTCAAATTAATTGGTGGAAAATGTAGCATAAATCTCACGGGAATAAAAGTGAGATGGAAAATCCCTTACGAAAACACGGCAGCCTAACGGCGCCACTTAAACTTCCAAAAATTGATTGATGAGATCAAATAGGGTCTCTCATCATATTAAAATAAAATTTAAATCAAGAGTAATATAAAATAACATCCCCAAACATAACTAAGAGGATCTTAAAATAAGTGACATAAAGGAGAGTACTTAAGAAGAAGGAGAGAGGTTAGATCTCTAATGAAAATTCGGCAGCCTAACGACGCCACTCAAAACTTCCAAAATGGACTGATGAGAGAAAATAGGGTCTATCTTCATATGAATATAAAAAGTACATCAAGATTAATATAAAATAACTTCCCAATCATAAGAAATATGAGCTCAAAAGGAATGACATAAAAGAGTGTACTTAAAAAGAAAGAGAGGAGTAGGATCCCTTACCTCGTGTCCGACATGACTCGATCATTCTTTAATCTCTAGAATAACAATATTTGGTCAATTTATAATTTATTAAGGACCTCCTTTGATTATTATTATTCAGTTCATATCACATATTATAATTTTATAATAATTGGTTAATAAAGTGAGTTCATATTAGATGTTTTTGTAGATGTTCGGTACATGAGTAAAAATTGAACTTTGGAAGATAATGTTCCATGTAGTTATAGGTACATCAACTCCATAATAGTATTGATGTTTTAAATATCATATATATCAGGTATATATTGATTTTATACTATTCCATAACATTTGGAGATAATAAAATTAAAAGCACCGTTCATGGAGACGGTAGGTCGTACGTACGCATGAATGGTACTTTCATTTTTCTGTCATATTAATGAAATTAAAGTTAAAAGAGAGATATATATATTATAATTCCATAATGATATCCATAATTTAGATGTAATATATGAAATATATATCCATTATATATATGTACTTATAATAGTACATAACATTTGGAGATAAGAAATGAAATGTACCGTTCATGGAGACGGTAAGTCGTACGTATGCATGAACGCTACTTTCATTTATTTGGAACATTAATGGAAGTAAACATAGTTGAGAGATATGTATATATTATAATTCTAGTATAATATATATTTTATATAGATCACATAAGTTCATCAATTTCATTCTTTATACATTCCATGTATTGCATGAATGAGTAACATCACTTGAGGGGGCGGTAGTCCACACTTCCTCATATGAAATTATCGCATTTGCGCAACATGAAAATAATAAAGGTATGTTTTAAATATAAAATTCAGATGCATATAGAAAACATAAATACCATATATATCATATATAAAATACAGTGACATCATAATGGCCACCTTTAAAGGTGTTAGAAGAATATTGAACAATAATCGTTTCGTGAGGTAGTAATTCGCCATCCACAAGAAAAGTATGTTCTTTAAACATTAGACGGAGGTGTGTGTTAGTGTATATCTAATCCTCCTCATAAAAACATCATAGTATATTTAATATACTGTTTTTATTACAAAATAAATAAATAAAAAGATTTTAGGGGGTTGGAGAAGCAAAATAAAAGAAAAGAACACTAGGGAAGACTTTACCTTTAAATCGGGTAACTCTTTTTGATTTGATCTCAAAGGCTTCCTTGGAAAGAATTATGCCCAAAGTGAGGCTTCTAGGAGTAATATAGGGATTTGGAGAGACAAAATGGGCATGGGTTCGCAGAGAAAAAGGCTTCAGAGGTGTGTGTAAGGTGGTAGAGGTGGGGGCCTTTTATAAGAGGAGAGGAGGGGTACTATTGGAAAGTTATAAAATATTACTTTATTATATAATGTTTTTAGAAATTTAAAGGTCTCAAAAGGAAATATTTAGATTATAAGGTGATAAGGTTTCTAAATACATCCATCCAATATATTTTTGACAAGTTTAGGTCTTAGATTTTACATTATCTTTTCATTTTATTTAAATCGTTAAATAATGAGGTAATCAGTGCATCATCATGGTGTCATAAATAATTTAATTTATTTAATGTCTAATTTTTTTTAAAAAATATATCATGATTTAGTAAATATTTTTATATTTCTAATGAATATTTATCGTAAAAAATATGACTTGTATAACCCCATGTAAAAATTGAATTAGTAAAACAACACAGGTTTGTGACATTTTAATTTTAACTTTAAATAAGAAGGTAATAATGTCATTTTCCTAACAAAGTGACTCCATGGGGTCCCCAAGTTGACCCATGGATTTTCTTGGTCGGCCATGACTCATAAAATGAGGGTAGGACATGTGTCATGGTCATTACATATTGTTAAAACATTATTTTCACCTTAAACTACACTAATTACCTCTAATCGCGATTAAAACTTAAAAGATACTATTCACCAAAAAATTATTTTAATCTCATTAAACCACATTTTACTTCCTAATGACAACCATGTATGTCAGATTTTGGAAAATCAAATCACAGAAGTGGTAAAGTTTCATTTAAACGAAAAATCAGTTTTTAACTACCACTTAGTGGTTTCACTATTCATCAAAAATTGAAGTTTTTCAGAAAAATACCAAAAATTTACCCTAAGATATATTTGATATTCCGAATTCATAAATGATGTCTATTTTAAAAAATTCAAAACATATATGTTTCATTAATTAATTTAATAATTAATTCCCGCTGTCAAAGCAAATAGCGTGTTTTTAAGAAACAATATCTATTAAAAGATTGACACTAGTTTAAGTCCAATTTCAAAGTGAAATTAATTACAATGACCACTATTGGATTAAAAGGTAAAAATATATTCTAATATTACTTTAAAACCAATTAAAAAGATAATATAATCATATAAACAAATTAGATTTAAAAGAGGTTTTGAATTAAAATATAACATTTTCACTATTCATTAAAAAATGAACTTTATCGGAAAAATACCAAACATTTACACAAAGTAAATTTTGATGTCCTGATTCTAAAGAAGAATTTTATTTTTTCAAATATAACACATAAAATTGTCAAAAGTGGATTTAAAAGAGGTTCTCCATCAAAATGCGGTTAATCGACCTTTTAAAGAATATTAGAATGTTTACGCTTAAAATTGGATTCATTCGCATTTTTAATCCTCAAAAATTTATTATAAAAAGTAAAAATATTTGACAAACGTATATAATAATTTTGTAGTTAGTTCTGTTCATTCTCATCATTGCAACGACTATGTGTTATCTACCATTTAAAATAATATTATTTTATTATTAGAGTACAACGTAAGATTCCCATGAAACTCGTTGTTGCATATTGGGTATGCCATCGAGCATAGAGTCCCCCTTTAAAGTAATATTAGTATTTTATTCACAAATATAGATAAATATGAAAATGTCATATTCTTTATTTACCTGGGGTGTTACAAGTAGTAAATGTTAGCTTATGGATCTATTCTCTGAGACGCATCTAGAGGTGCACAACAGGCAGGGACAGACTGTCCTATCTTCTGTAGCTATTACCTCTAAACTTTTTGATCGGGTACGGATGAGGCAGCTATCAGACTCTAAAGGATTAGTCTTGCGGGAGAGTGTGTCAGGAGAGGACCCTCTTCATGTATGGATAGTGGGTGAGGATGAGATCTTGCATTTCCAGGGACGCTTATGGGTGCCATCAGACATACACGAGGAGCTGATGCGGGATTTTCATTCCTCAATTTTGGGCAGTTCATCCTGGCGTCGCCAAGATGTATCGTGATCTACACCGCCAGTACTGGTGGCCAGGTATGAAGAAAGATGTTGCTGGTTTTTTCATGAGATGTTCTACTTGTCAGCATGTGATAGTAGAGCATCATCAACCTACAGGGCTTTTGCAGCAGTTGCCCATTCTTGAGTGGAAGTGGAATGATGTCGCGATAGACTTCGTGACCGGGTTACCAAGGTCACCTCAGGGGGGGTGATGCTGTTTGGATTGTCGTCGATAGGCTTACGAAGGTTTCTCACTTCTTACCGATCAAGGATACCTTCAGTGTTGATGAGATGGGATGGTTGTACTTCCGAGATATTTTACGTCTGCATGGAGTTCCACACTCCATTGTTTCAGACAGTGATGCAAGCTTTACTTCTCGGTTCTGGTAGGGACTTCAAAAGGATTTTGGTACACGAGTAATTTTGAGTACAACATACCATCCGCAGACAGATGGTCAGTCCGAGCACACGATCCAAGTGCTTGAGGATATTCTCCAAGATTGAATTCTAGATTTTGGCCGTATCTGGGAGAAGCATATACCTCTTGTGTAGTTCGCCTACAACAACAGTTTTAGGGCGACCATTCAGATGGCACCATATGAGGATCTGTACGGTAGGCCATTCTGATCACCCTTATGCTGGATGGAGGCAGGAGAGGCAGCTTTACTAGGACCTTATCTTGTTTAGGAGACCTCTGAGCAGATAGAGTTGATTTGGAAGAGGATGGCTACAACACAGTCTCGAGAGAAGTCTTATGCTGGTCAGCAGAGACAACCTTTGGAGTTCGAGGTACGGGATCAGGTTTTCCTGCATGTCGCACTAAGGTTGGGGCACAAGAGGATTCGGAGACAGGGTAAGATTTCACCACGGTACGTCGGGCCATTTGAGGTTTTGGAGAGAGTTGGTCCAGTTACCTATTGGTTGCAACTATGTTAGAGGTACCGGGCCATGCACGAAGTCTTCCATGCCTCTCAGCTTCGACATTACTTTTCAGACCTGTCTCATGTCATTCAGACCGAGGAGGTTGAGCTCGAAGCAGATGCGTCATTTGAGGAGAATCCAATCCAGATTGTTGATGGTAGTACGAAGGTTCTTCGTGGGTGGTCTATTACTCTAGTATGGGTGCTATGGCAGCATGGGAGAGTACATGACGAGACCTAGGAGAGGAAGGCTGATGTATGATCGCAGTGGCCGGATCTGTTCGGGGTTTCTTATTCTATGCCTCGCTAGGGAAATTCAAGGACAAATTTATTTAAGGGGGGATGTTTGTAAGAACCTAGATCTTCGTTTTAGGTATGTCTTTCCTTTTTCTCTAGCTTTGATACATAGGAGATCATCAAGGCTAACAACAATCTCAGTTTCATTTTCCTCTTCCTCGTGAATATTCTCATGAAGACATAAATCATCCTTATGATGATCCATATAAAGAAATATTACTGCTTATGTAGACCAGTGATAATGTTTATAGAGATTTAATTCATGCTTACAATGGTTAATATGGTCCTTAGATTGCTGAGTAATTCTCATGTATTTTCTATTTTCTAATGTCCTTTACATATTCATCATTAAAAAAACTAGGAATTAAAATTTTCCAATACCCTGACTCCTGATTATGTGGTTACATTGAACCATAAAAAGACCTTCATAGGTTTGAGGACTAATCTATATTATCAAAATAATTTATATTTAAAAACCATATGATGATACATAATCTATATGAAGTGTGTAGGGTTCATGACTTGGTTAATATTTTATAGATATTTACATACATAATTGAATCTTCTCCACCCCAAAAAACCACAAGGGTTTCAATAGTATCTCAAATCAGCTTAGTGAGACTTTCAATATTTAGATATAATTCATAAAAACTATAAATCATAATTTAAATCCCTTTAGCACTTATTTTTATGGCTTTGAGCCTCTTGATCTTTTAGATGATTTCTCCTTAAAACCTCCTGTATTTATTCCTGCTTATAATTACTACAACAACTATAAAATATATCCAATTCATACTTCTCATTTTGTGTCACCTATTTATACTCCATAAAAGCTATTTTATTATAAAATACATTTCATATTATTATTTATAGTGTTTCCTCATTATAATTAGTATTTATATTGATGAAAAAAATATCATCAAATGTAATGGGATGATACCTATAATACATTTACTCTATATTCATCTAGTTTTAGAAAGTTTATACCATTTAAAACATAACATTTAATCACCTCCAGTAACTATTGAACACAATGACTTAACCTGTTACTTCCATATTTACAATAAATACAACCTTTTCTTTGATAATATATTTTGAAACATCAATCCCCCATTCATATTTTTCATTAATAGCCAATTCATTTCTAAATTCAACATTTATCCTTCCCATTATTGATTTTAAATCCAAAAATAAAGTGATCATGCCCCTATTGATACTATTTAGGTAAGGGAAGAGATTCTCTAAACCAGATTATTCACTCACTGTGTTTAATGTTAGAGATTGATCTAATTTGTTGAGATAACAAAAAAACATATATTCATTATCAATAAGATATTAATAATATAACTCTATGTCTATTTGAGCTGACTCAATGTAGATAACATGAGTGAATAACTGATATAAACAATTTATCCCGAAGTCTATCATTCATGTGATAAGAATTTCATTCCCTCTCTTTAAGGGACATAAAAAATAATTCATCAAACAAAAGATATCCCACAGTCAACATCAATAATCATATTAGAAATTTCAACTATAGGATAGAGAAATATGTTATGAACTTTTCTTTATCATTAACTAACACCCCCTTCTTAGTTTTTTATCAAATCAATGAAATGTCAATATATATAATTGGAATACCTTGATTTACCACTTCTTTTAAAAAAAATATTCTGTAATTTCTTAAAATAAATCTTCTTTGGATTATTCTTATTATCTTCTCCCCCTCCAAGGTTAAACTCTATCATATCTTCATCGTGATTTTTTACATTACTAGAACACTATGATGAACTTTTCATTCATATGGTATAATGAATACATTATTTCGTCCAGCTATCCTTTCAAATATCACATTCCCTTGCTCCAACATCTTATCCATTTATAATTTATCTAATCATATTTTAAATAATTTTCTCTATATATTATCAACCTTTTTTGTGTGGAAACTCCTTCATTCACATAATATTTTTATCACTGAAAGTCAATAGTTATTTTCTATTCTCCTTTATGAGTTGTTCTTCATCAAGAATCCATGTGTTATATTTTTTTATCAATGTATATTGTAATCATAAAACACCCACAAACATATTTAATGGACTATTGGTTACCATTATCAAGAAATATCCCATGAAATTAAAATTCTTTATCTTAGATATCTATTTCTAAGATAATAATGTTATCACTTTCTTTGATTGATTATTTCATTTGAGTTTTTAGATTACTATATTTGACACTAATTTTTATAAATTTCTTGTAATGATCCATGATGTGGCCTTCATAGCATCAAACAAGAATCTTCGTCAAGTTATTACATCGGTTCCATCATTTTTCACTAATTTCTTAGGAGTGTTTAACTTGAGTTTCTTTATATGATTACTCCTTAAGGAATTCCTATTATTTTAATTCATCTAAAAAATTTTATGTTTTTGAATTCTACTCACATAAGATTATGTGTTGTGTTGGTGTGGCACAAACCAAACTATTTAAAATAGTGACCAAGTATTTTTAAAAATCAAATAATTTATCCAAACATTGAAATATATATTTTCAAGAACTATTCTTTTTTTTCTATTGAAAATACATTTGGAATATAGGTTTTATTAATTATTTAGTTATTACACCTTTAATTATCTCATTCTATCATTCTATTAATATTATAAATTATTAATATATTCAGTATTTCAATACCCAAAACTCAATTAGAATCAAAACTATCCAAAAACCCATACCATTTTCATGAAAATACAGTTCAGAAAATATTCCAATACTTTCTATTTTTGGAAAAGGTAACCCTTATTTAAAGCAAAATTTAAGGGGTTTATCTTTTTGGAGTTAATTAAATAAATCCATAGTACATTAGAAGATATCTTTCTACATTTATAAACAAATAATTATCCATATTTAATTTTTTAACATGTACAACTATGTGGATGAACATTATTGGGAATTAGAATAATCGGGAAATTTTGTTAATCCATGTTATGAATTGATTGAGAGATGATTTTGGGCCATTATTTCTATAAATATATGTCCCTTTTGGGATAATCTTAATATATAATTCTTTTTGGATGAAAAAATATTCTTATATACCTGCAATATTCAATTTTTGGTGGATACCAGATTTCTTGATTTTACATCTTGTTGAGACACTTTATCATGAGTGAACATTTTTAATCCTCAACTGATCCCAATATACCTCCCCATTTATTCTTTAACATAACTAAATATATTCCTAATACATATAAAATTCATGTATATAATTATCGAAGTCCATAATTATTTTTTACTTGATCTCTGGTTGGTTATACATGACCCCAAGTGTATTTTTGTAAGATTCATTCAATGACTAGATCCTAAATATATTAATTTAATCAGATTCATCATTCACATCAGTTTCAAATAGAATATGTTTTTATCCAAAGTGTGTATTGGTTTATGAAACAACATGAGATATTCAAGATATTTTACAATTTTTATTATATATTTTTGTTTTATTTTGTTAATCAAGTATTCTTCTTCCACTTTTTTATCCTTTTAATCCATTTATAAACTCCAATGTATCTGTAATAATTTAAAAGGGAATATTTGAAAGTAATATTTAACCATAGAGTATAAACCACTCTGTTTTTAATTAATCATGATGAAATTATAATAAAAACTCGATTCATCATGAGATTCAAAATAATTAGAGTTAACACCTAGTTTAACAGCAGGTAGTAATTAATTATACTTTTTATTTTACTTTTCGTAATAAATTTGTCCTCTCTTTTCTTCATGATCATGACAGTTTTTTTTGGAACCTATTATTCATTATTAATAGGGATGGAATTTCAGTACACTATCTAAGGAGATAATGATTTTTCTTTAGATTTTCACATTATCTTTTAAATAGATATAAAATGGGGTCCAAATAATTTATATAATGAAAGGAAAACTATAGTCCCTAACTTAAATTAAATTTCCAATATTACTATGTATGTATAGAAAGAGGGGGTGGGGAGAATGAATGTATAAATACATGGTCCAAGAATGCCTTAATTTTACATATTTTCATGATTTAAAATATTATATATTATAAATAATAATATCTCAAGGGATGATATGTTCAGTGTCATCACAGTCTAGCTACATTATATTCTCATTTTACAAAAATCATCATCATTTATCTTTAAAGCACCATACTAGACCATCTTCATAATATCTAATTAATAATATTATTCTCAAAAAAATGATAATGAAAACATATGAAAGGGGTGAGATCAAATTTTCAATAATGGTTGAATAAAAATTTAATCATGGATGAGTTCATAACTATATGTGATTATAATGAGTAGATGGGAAATATCATAACATCATGAGTGATAATCATAAGATATATGTGATCTTCAAGATACAAGACACAAGAAAACAAATCCAGAATTTATTTCCATGGAATAATAACAGATATAACATGGCTAAGAAAAAATTAACATAGACCATGAAACATAATATGATATGATCATGATGAGTAACTTACATTAACTATGGGAAAGAAATTATAATTTGAAAACATACTTTCATTAGTCACACACTTTTCCCCATGATTACGAGACAACATAAGTATTTGAACATATATATCACCTTCTTGAGTCTATATCTTGCACCCCAGATTGAGAACAACAAAATGTTTCCATGTATAGATATCTCATGCTATTTAATCATGTAACCAATGTACTATAGGGTGATATACGACCCCAACTAAAATAATCTATACTTATTGTGATACCCTTCGAGTTACATGAATGTATAATTTGGAGCTTGATTGATCTATATTATGTCCTTAATGTAATTCAGAAGTTGGAGATTGAAAATTTTTTGTTCTAGGGAAAACAATATAGGTTGACTTTTTAAAAATGTGGTTAATAAAAACCATAGAGTAAGTGTGAGATATGTACCTGTTGGTTGTAGTGATGTTTTTTTGGTTTGATCCCAGTTTTTATAATAATTAGATTCTAGAGGGAAAACTTATTGAATCTTGGATTCGATTCTATAGGTCATTTCATGGATTTAAAATGGTTTGTTAATTTATTTATAATTTACTTGGAAACATTGTGATTTATTTTTCAAATGTATAAGGATACTTCATGGTTTGTAAATAGTTTGTTGAATTGTACATCATAACTATAAAACTTAATTTGAATTTATTAAAATGAAAAAATAACTTTGATTAATACCTTATTTTACCATTACCCCCCCCCCAATTTTTTCATTATTTAAAACCATCCTATTCAAAATGATCTAGAGGGATCTCTCCTATAATTCATGTGGATCCTTATTTGATTTGGGTGGATTTCTTTGAGATATGAGTGTTTTTCCATTTTTTTTTCTTGAATTTTTTATGATCTACCTCATATCTATAATTTTATCCAAGAATTTAAAAAATATGTGTGGTATTATGGATTAATATATGGCTTATATTGATAATTTAGGCATTTTTTCATGGATCTATGATTCTGAGGACTCGATTTCTTTTCTCCCTGCCATTGGTTTAGTAGGAAGTGAGGTTTTAATCGATCTTCTAAATGGTTTCTCAATCCTATGGTTTATACTATTGTATTATTTGATTCTATTTATCTAATTTGGTTTTTATTTATGATATTGATGATTTTTATTCCATGAGAGGTTGATTTTATCTTTTATGTATATGGAGTTGTTTTCAAAAAATGCTTTTTTAAAACAATTTTTACGGACATGATTTGTTTGGTAAAATTCCATAATGTATAACTTGTTTTAAAAAAAGGTTATCCAATCATGGTAGTAGAATGTTTTCAACATGGATAATTTTTATTGAAATTTATTTCCATGGAAAATTATTAAAAAATGTGGGCATGGTTTTCTTGAAATGTAATACGGATATATAAAACATTAGAGAGACCATGGGGTATTGGGAAATACAAAACACAGAAAAGTCACAGTGGAGTAAAATATCACTAGGGGAGGTTCCCATGATGACATGGTTACAATTGTATACCCTTTTTAGGGGATTGGGGTTCCCATAATAAGAATTCACTTATTCTATCAAGTGATAAATAGAGTTTCTTAGTTCTATACAACTTGTTCCATGGATTTACCTTTAGTGATTTGGGATACAATATGTGGATATTTATTTTATATTTTATCAGCTTCATGATTTATTGATTCGAGAAAAATTTATTATTATGTATTATTATTTCCCATAGATGGGATGGGATGAATTTTTTTTATTTTTTTAATATGGAATGTTTTTTAAATAAAAAAATACTAATTTTATTCATAATTTTTTTAAAGGTAGTGATTTATCTATGATTTTTTAAAAATATGGGTTTGAATAGGAAATATCAAATACATTTTGATAGATATTTTGTATTTTGTATCATTCTAAGATGTAGTGCTTATAATATATTTTCCTTTAGGAATTTTATGTCATTGTTTTATAAGATATAGGTTAGGGAAAGATTGTTATGTAAAGGATGTATCACCTAGATCATGTTTCAGTCAGATGGGTTGGGATGGTGGTAAACAATTTTCTCATGGAGATGTACACATGGGTTGTTTTTGGATAAATTTTATTATTCATATGTTTTTTATCTAGACATTTTTATCCTAACGCTATATGTTAACTTTTTGGTTTTTTTGAAATATTATATACCTTGGATATTTGTTGAAATTCTATGTTTGTTTCTCTCTTATCATTTCTCTGTTTTGAGTGAAATATGTTCCTATATTATTTTTGTGTGATACTCTATTAATTGTGAACATCCCAAGGGGATTGGGGAAATGCTATGAGCCTTATAGTCAGCTAATTCAATTGACTATATAAGTAAACATGGTAAGTTTTATTTGAAATTTGTATCAAAGGGTTAGGTTATCATTAAAGGCATGTCGTCAAAATTATATATCACCTAATTGGGTCTGAGGGTTGTTGACAGAATATAGGTTGGTATATTTGAACTAGATAGGTGGTTTGGGATTTTTCCTAAAATTATAGCTTTCAAGATTAACTTAGAGTTACCATTATATGTTCATGGTTCCCTTAAATCCATGTTTGTAGATTTATCCTATCGGGGTTCAGTTTGTGAAATCATCTTTATGATAAAGGAATAGAATTCTATTTTAAATGGGAATTAATCTTTTTTCTATATATTATGGATCATTAAATAAGAACATATCAGAATTATAGAGTGTGATATGTGGGTAATAATTCATAGGAAAATCGTTTGGTTGTCCCAATTTTGGGGGGAAATGCAGCATATATGATCCAATACTTAGTCCAAGTCTCAAATTTTGAACAAAAAAAATGTTAGACCATGATTCAGAACTCACTAAGCATCATTAAAAAATATTTAATGGTGAAACATTACCCCATAAATAATAAGAATATACCAAGAGGATTTACATTATTTTCCACTTCTAGAAAATTTAATAATAATCCATTGTTGGTTTCTCCACTTATGTACTTGAGTGGATGAGAATGAAGTGGTCGGAATCTATCCTACAAGAAACATTTCTTGATGATCTCACCTAGAATACCTTCAATTTTTTTAATAAATAGTTATCTTCTAAGACATAGAGAGTAGTAAATTCCTGATAATTTTTTACTTTTGATAGAGAAGAACATTTTTTCATAGAGTATGCTACATAGTTTTTCAAGTTTCTAAACCTATTTCAAGATCTTGTTTACAATGACTATATTTTGGTAAGGATGTTCAAGATAGGATTGAGGTTTGATATTTGGTATTTGATAATTCTTATATTCCTTTCCACCTATACAGATCTTGTAGAAATTTTTTTTATAGGTACGTAAAATATAGTTGGGGATGAAACAATCCTTAGAATATCAGTGATAACAACAAGATGTTAGAGTTTTCTTTTTATCCAAAAAAGGTTATGGGGTGACCAGAAATAGTTGTATGAGTGAAAAAATAACATCACAACATATTTAGGAGTAAATAAATTATTTGGGAGTATTAGACACTTTAAACATGATTATATGGTACCACCCAAGGTGTGACACACATGTGGAAAATCTGGTCATCTTCCATTTTTCTAGAAGATATCATTACAAGTATGTATAGTGGGATCCGCCTTTATCAAGGGATCCCAGTTTAGATTTGACATCTCAAAAGAGGTGGGATCTCAACCACATACCGGGGTAGTGATCAGGTTGAGATGAAAGGGATGGATGATTTTGGACATATATATGTAGTGGAGTATGCATAAAAGAAGTTAGAGGATAGATTTGAAACATTGAGAGGTGTGATATTTATTATAGCATATGTGGTTTTAATTTTTTTAATAATAGTGTACTTAATTATTTTATCTCAAAAAATATTAAAAATGTGTTGGGATTTAAATTGGAGATAATTTCATTGGTTATGACTCATTCACTCATTAGGAATTAATTTAGAGTAGGGTTTTATATGTCTCATGTGTTGTGTGGTGATTTTCAATCACACGACCATATGATACCTTTTAGTTTTAGTTATTGACATCATTTATCTCATCGTTGGAATGGATTGGATGATTATCTATGGAGCCTAGATTTATTTCTATCATCATTGAGTCCAATATATTTCAATTGGTGGAGTAACTAATCTCTTCCAGAGTGAGTTAGATCCTAAATAATGGAGATCTGGTCTTTTTATTCCTATTATTGAGTTGATATCGTGCACGTTGTCATGATTGTTTCTTGGTGTTGTTTATCCATGTTTAATAATCCTATTACTGTGGGGGGGAGGTATTTTCATAACATTTTTTTAGATGAATTATCTAGGTTTCCCCCATGTAAGGAAGTTAGTATTTAGTATAATTGATATTTGGGATGAGTCCCATTTCATTTCCTTTATACCTTATGAAACCACTAAATTACAAAAACTAAAATTTTATCATGATGATCTTGAGTATAAGGGATTTAATTATTTTATTGTTTCAATATAGGAATCACGATATCTCTTTTTAAATAAACTGGATGAGAGTTTATGACATTGTGTTGATTTTTAAAAATTCAACCATGTGATAGCTAGTATAGAAATATATATTTTCTAGTATTTTTTATCTTTTTTGTCAACTCATTTGAACCCATGGGTTTTAAAAATTTTATCTGATATTTGGGTACTATCAAGTGAGTGTTTGAGGGGAAGATATTCATTAGATGGGATTAAAGATAAGGTATGGGAACTATATGTATCTAGTCAAGTTTTTTAGGCTTATTAGTGCTCCTTTTGTCTATATAGATATAGTTAATCAAATATTACATCATTTTTTGGTTTATTATTGTTTTTCTCATAAATTTTGTCTTCTTTATTTTAAATAATAAATGTATCATGTTGAGCATCTGAATATCATTCTTAGAATATTAAAAAATCATTTGTAAATGAATCTATCCAAATAGAAGTTCTAAAATCATGTGATGAAATTTCCATTCCATGTGAATTATAAGAAGGTTGTCTTAATAGATATTGAGAATATTTGTGTGGTAATATATTGGAAACACCCCCAAAATGTGTTTGAGATCTAATGTTCCTCGAAATTAGTTGTTTGTTACTGGTTGTTTTTTTGTAGTTCCCCCAGATTGAAGAATTTATTAAAGAGTTAACCAATAGAGGCATGATGTTTTTAGAGTGATTAGTGCCAAATATCATTTTTTGGAGTTTAATGTAAGACTAAATTCAACTCGAGTATTGATCCCTCCTGAGATGGGTTTGGGATACAATTTATATTATGACGCATTATAAATGGTTTTGGGTTTTTAATAAATGGTGGAAAGATTGTAGGTTATAAATCTCTTCAACTATTATCTCATATGTATAACTTCCCAATTTAAGATATTGATTTGTCAGTGGTGATGTACGTTCTATATATTTTCTTAAACTATCACTTTTGGGACCAGTTTAAAGTCTATTCAGGCCATAAGTGTCTCAATTTTATCTTCACTCATAGGGATTTTAACATGAGATAAATCCTTTGTGTGGAGAACCCTTAGAAAATTGTTTTTGATATTGAATATACCCCCCAAAAAATGAAATTGTTTTGTAATACTTTGAGTTAAAATTATTCAACATCGTAAGTAAATGAATTAGTGGAAGAGTGAGGTTTGATAATATTATATTATAAGATATACTTAAATAAAGGGTTAGACGGTAGATTGGTTATTGTAGCCTTTAATAGGGTTGAATCATATATGGATGATCATATTTGACTTCACCTGGAAGATGATGTTGAATGCCGACTATTGACTGGATACCTTTATGATTCTGAGACTGTGGGTGAGTGCTCTTATTCTCAATATTAGGGTTTTTCACTTCTATGGTAGGATCATTATTCCAACAGAATTGGGGCATGACTTGATAAGCAATGGTCATTGATGTAATTTTTTAGATAACCCTGTAGATACCAAAAATTTTCAGTACTTGATACATCATTACTAGTGAATGATAATGAGATGATCAATTGAGGTTTTTGTGTCTTGATGCCTTACTTGTTATAGAATTAAAGAATAATATCAAGGACCTATATGTTTGGTAAAACATTACCCATTATAGTATGGAAATGGGATGAGATAGCAATATAATTTGTAAATGGGATACATTGGAATCTTAGTGATAAATATGTGATATGGTTAATTTTTAATCGACTCGTGAAATCAAAACATTTTAACCGATCAATGAGTAGATGAAGGTAGAGTATAACACGCGATTCAATTTATTTAAATATAATAGACATCATGGTGGTCTAGAAGATATTTTTTAAATAGGGGAACTCTCTTTACATCCTGGTTTTCTGGTGGAATACTTTTAATTATGAATTATACTTTAAAATTAAGAACAAATTAACTTCTAGAGATGGATATCCAAACAGAGCAGGGCATCAAGATTCTTGATGAATTTTTTTGGGAATGATTACCTGAATTTTGTGGTTCTTGAGAAAAAAGCCTATCCTTAATGGATTATTCATATAATAATAGTTATTTTAATTCAATTAGGATGAAACCTTTTGAGGTCCTCTATGTGAGGCACTACAGACCGACTCTCTATTGAGTAGAGGTTAGAGGGATGTCCTTGGTTAGGCCAAGTATCATTCAAGAGATTATAGATATTGTGAAATTAATCTGGAAGAGATTATTAATAGTGTGAAGTTTCTATAAATAATATAATTATTTGAATCATTGGCCCATGGAATTTACCGAATGTGATATAGTTTTTCTCTGAGATTCACTATTGTTGGGATACAGATTTTTGGGGAAGCATGGTAGGTTAAAGGTTTTATATGATAAGTTGTTTGATATTGAGGAGTGACTCAAGAGGATAAATTATCAATTAGAATTACTTAAATATTTTATATCTCTTTATGATGTGTAACATGTTTCTTAACTGAATTAATTTTAGCTAGATATGTCACTCATTATTGTGTGGGAGGATATTGAGATTGAAACTGATACATTAGTGGTTGAAATACTAGTTAAGATGATGGAACAACTTTTTAAGGTGATTTTTGGAAGGATGATACCATTGGTTCAAGTGAGTTAGCAATATTATAGGTAAATTCATGATACATGGGAGTGTGAGGCCCAGATGATGTTGAAATGGTATTATCTCTTTTGGGGTTCATAGTCCTAATCCTTTAAAGGGATAGAAAGATTCATGGGGGGATAATATTTACACCATATAGGTTACATTCATATATAATCTTGATCATTGTTTATCTCTTGTGAGGCTTTAGGGGATTTCAGACATTATGAATTTAAAATTTATAGTTTCAAGGAAAATAGGATTGGTTCATGATTTGGTGAATTATAAGTATAAACTTTTTGGTACCCGTGAATTATGAATCTATGGGTTTAGATAGTGATTTTCCCAGTTTGAGCATTGGTTTCTAAGAATACAAGTCATTAGGAAATCCTTATGGATGATTGGATTCATGCCTAGAGAATATCGCACAACATGTACAATGTTTTTTCTTCATGTGGAACTCACCATGAAATTGTGGGACTTATTTTGGAAATGAGATTACCTCGTAGTTGACACATGGTATTTTAAAACATGTGACCTAACTATGTGACCTGATCCAATCTTCTATCAATAGAAAATCATCTTTTTTCCTCAGTTTTTTTAAACTATAATCTCTTCATAATTTTTCATCAACTCTAACTCTCCCCTATAAGATTCTCTAGAGGACCCACCTATTATTTCCTTGGTGATCCTCAATATATTTGTGTGGGTCTCTTTATATTATATATATAAGGACCCGGCCATAAACATTACGTAATCTTGAATTTAATGAATAATTCACATTGAGGAACTTTTCAGGTTTAGAGTTTTAGAGAATTAGGCATAACAATTACATTACAACTTGAATATTACATGTAGACAATACTACTCCATATCAATTTTTTTCATAATACAAAAACTCTTAAAAAGAAACATGTCTAGTTCCATGTTTTAGATATCATGACTTTACATTGATCCCATCCTTGACCCTATTCATCTTTAAGTCCTGTGGAAAACATTTCAAAAACATGGTATGAGCATAAAAAGCATAGTAAGGGTTATAAAATAAGGAAGGAAAACATTAGCCCATCAATAAATAAAAATCAAAGAAACCATACTTTTCAATTATAACATGCCTTATGAAATCATAAGATTTATGAAAAACACACACAAATCATAAATCATAACGATTACTTATGGAAACCGTATAAAACATACATTGTAGCTATCACAGATACATAGGGCGTTACACTTTGAATACCTATCACACTATATTCCCTAAATCTCTTTGGAGAAACATCACGTTTACCTCCATCACGTAACCCAATGCATTGGAGAGCTATGTCGGGCTCACCCACCCTAGGTTTATCACGGAACCACCCGTATACATAAACAATGCCCAATAACCATAACATAATCATATTACATAACACATGTATAAAGTAAAGATAACATTTCCACATTCCAATATATCAAATCAATATATTGAAATAAACAATGCTTTATCAAATCATTTTCAAAACCATTTAAAAATGGATTTTTGAATCAAAGTGTTGCATACCACTTTGAAGTTTTTAAAGGAATTATCATTTGAAAACATTAATTTCCATATAAATAAATCCTAAATCCCATTTTTAAAACATGGACATTAATGATAAATAATTATAAGAATAAATATTTAAAACATTTTAAATGATATTTTAGTTAAAGAGTTTTTAAAAAAAAGAGAGATGCCTGAATACAAATAATTGAGGAATAACATTTATTCAGAAATTTATAATATCATGAGAATAAAGATATTCAGGATATAATATGTCAAAGTACATTATATACACCATATAAGAGTGAATTGGTACATAACAACAAATGAAGTCCCGGTGGAAATGTAAATTGGGATGAAACCCCTTACAAAGATGGTATCCTTAAATTAAAGATAAATCAATCACATAATTATGGGTGAAATATATAAATACACCCAATATAAGTGGATATTATGTGTAAAACAATCAGAGTTCATTCACACATATTCATAGGATGACATATTCCAGAAGTACATGTTGAACCCAAAGAATTGAAATTTGGTTAAGAAGTTCCCTTGTAAAAAATCGACAGCCTAACGGTGTCACATTAAAATTCAGAAAATGAGTTGATGAGATAAAAATGGTATCTCATCACTTGGACATAATGTTTACATCATTAATGATATAGAAGAACATATCCCGACATAATAAGATGTAAATTAAAAGACATAACAAAAAGAAGTTTTTTAAAAAGAGGAGGGTGAAAGGTTCCCTTACCGATTTGGAAACATACAAAACATATTCCACATGAAAGAAGGATCATACAATGAAGATGTAAATACTCATAAATCAAAGTAAATTACACAAAAGTATAATCATGGGTTGTACATACACCACATAAAAGGAAATAGTAGAAAATATAGCATGAATCTCACGGGAATAAAAGTGAGATGAAACCCTTTACCTCGTTGTAATCAACTGATTCATTTGATCAAAAGTTAATAACCCTCAAATGAATCACAGAATACCATGAATATAAATATAATCATGGTAAAATATATCAAACTTCTGTACATAATACACCACATGCAATAAATAATTGGCGAACAATGGAAATCTCACAGAATTAAAAGTGAGATAAGAAATCTCTTTACCTTGTGTCCAACTTGACTCGATCATTCCTTTAATCTCTTGAATAATAAAATAAAGTTAATTTATATTTGCTTAATAACCCTATTTTGAAGTTTATTATTACTTTTATATGACTTATTACCATGTTATAATCATTATGTAATCATTCTAGTTAATAATGTTTGTTTTCTCGATATTTGGTACTTGAGTCACAAAGAACACCATACAGTTACAAGTTGTTCACATGGTCATAATTTCATTATATCCAGAATTAAATTCATGATTTAGATATCATATATATCATATATATGCAGTATATACATGTATTTATAATAGTACATTACATTTGGAGGTAAGAAATGAATTGCACCATTCATGGAGATGGTAAGTCGTACGTACACATGAACGCTACTTCCATTTCTATTTCTTATTTTAATGAAATTAACACATAATGATACATAGTTATATTATAATTACAGTATTATATCATATATAATATTATTAAATCTATCCTTTATACATCCCACATAAGGCATTAACGAGTCATATCACTTGAGGGGGTGGTAGTCCGCACTTCCTTTAATGAGATTATTGTATTTACCCACTATGGAAACCATAAATGTATGCAATAAATGAAAAATATAGAAGTATAAATAAAACATAAACATAATATATATCATATATAAATACAGTTCCATTATAATGGTCACCTTGATATGTGGTAGGAGATAATCGAACAATCATCATTTCGTGAGACATTATTTTTCCATCCACAGAAACAGTATGTTTTTCACCCATTAGATGGAGGTGTGTGTAAGTGTATTTCAAATCCTCCACATAAAAACATCCTAGTATATTTAAGATACTGGTGGTTTTATAAAATAAAGGAATAAAAAGAGTTTAGGTTTTGGAGAAGCAAAATTAAACAAAATAAAACCAAATAATTTAAGAGAAATCGTTACCTTTAATTTTGGTAACTCACTTTGGTTTGAACCAAAATGGTTTTTTGAAGTTACTTCTGCCTATGTTAAGGCTTCTAGGTGGAGGAGTGGGATGTAGGAAGCTTAATTGGGCACAGTTTAGTTGAGCCAATAGGCTTGATAGGTGTGAGTAGTTAGTTAGAAATGGTCTCCTTTTATAAGGGGGAGGAGGGGCTCTTCAGGAAAGCGTGAAAATATTATTTTATTATATAATGGAATTTGGTTTCTAAAGGACCTAAAATCATTAAAGTCGAAGATACGATGACTCATAATCGATATAAAATCATCCAATAAGAATTGGACATGTTTTGGATAATATTTTAATCATTAAAATCTTATTTATTTAAATCATTTATTAATGAGATAAACACTACATCATTATTGTGTCATAAATAATTTAATTTATTTGATGTCTAAAATTTATAAAAAAAATTACCATGATGTAGGACATAATATTAGCTTTACAATGAATATTTATAGTCGAAAATAAAACTTATATAACCTCATGTAAAAATTAATTTACTAAAATATATTTGTTTTTTGTCATTTTTGCCTTTAATTTAAGTTAATTAATCTAACGTGTCATTATCACTCTCAAGTGGCTCAATGGGGTCCCAAAATCGACCCAAGGATGCCCATGGTTAGCCATGACTCATCCAATAGGATTAGGACATGTTTAAGGGTAATTTTATATTATTATAATATTATTTTGTACCCTAATTTAACATATTTACCTTTTAACCACGGTAAATAAAATATTTACTGAAGTAAATATTTAAAATGTCTAAAAATAAAAGTACTACCAGAAAAATCACATTTTGTGATGGGTTATTTGTGACGGTATTTCTTTTCGTCGCAAAAAACCCATCGAGGAAGCTATTTGCGACGGGGAAAGTTGCACGTTGCAAATAACCAATTATTTGCGACGTGATTTCGTCTCTCGTCGCAAACAGTTTGGTGCGACTTGCACATCAAAACGCGCGTCTTGTGCGCTAAAATGCGCGGCTTGCGCGCCAAAGCGTGCGGCTTGCGCACCCAACCGCGCAGGGGAATTTGCGACGAGCCCCGTCACAAATACCCGATGGCGGTCAATACGTTTTTGCGATGGGATGTCATCCCATCGCAAAAAGACTGTCAGTAGGTACTATTTGCGACGGATCCCATCAAAAATAATCTTTTAACCTCCGACTGTAATTAATACGGGGGAGGGTATTTGCGACAGGCCCCGTCGCAAATAGTACCTTTTGCGACGGGCTTCCCGTCGCAAATATTCCCATCGCAACTAATCTAACCTATATATACACCCATCCGTTTTTTCAAAAATCATTCAGATCTTGCTCTCTCGCTCTCTTCATTCTTCAGTTTCAATGATTTTTTTTAGTTGAAGTTTTTTATATGAGAGCAATCGGAGGGCATCAATATCTTCAGAATATCAAAGTTTAGGGTATTTATATTTTATTCTTGCGTATTTATTTTATTTTTTTATGTTAATTTTAATTGTTTTTTATTAGTTGTAATTTAATTAGATATTAATTGATTTTAATTTATATTTATTTTTAATAAGAAATTGATATTGTTAGTGACAATTATAAATAATTAGTCATAATATATATTAATTAGATATAATTAGATATAATTAGGAATAAGTTGATATAATTAGCAATAAATATATATAATTAGCAATAAATAGATATAATTAGCAATAAATAGGTATAATTAGCAATAAATAGATATAATTAGCAATAAATAGATATAATTAGAAATAAATAGACATAATTAGTAATAAATAGATATAATTAGATATAATTAGTAATAATTAGATATAATTACTAATAAATAGATATAATTAGTAACAAATAGATATAATTAGAAATAAAAAGTTATCATTAATAATAAATAGATATAATTAGTAATAAATATATATAAAGAGATATAATTTTTAATAATTAGTAATAATTAAATATAATTATTAATAATTATATATAATTAGTAATAAATAGATACAATTAGTAATAATTAGATATAATGAGTAATAATTAGTAATAATTAGTATTAATTAGTAATAATTAGTAATAATTAGTAATAATTAGTAATAATTAGTAATAATTAGTAATAATTAGTAATAATTAGTAATAATTAGTAATAATTAGTAGTAATTTGTATTAATTAGTAGTAATTAGTAATAATTAGTAATAATTAGTGATAATTAGTAACAATTAGGAATAATTAGGAATAATTAGGAATAATTAGTAATAATTAGTAATAATTAGTAATAATTAGTAATAATTAGTAATAATTAGTAATAATTTGTAATAATTAGTAATAATTAGCTATAATGAGGAATAATTAGGAATAATTAGGAATAATTAGGAATAATTAGTAATAATTAGGAATAATTAGTAATAATTAGTAATAATTAGTAATAATTAGTAATAATTAGTAATAATAAGTAATAATTAGTAATAATTAGTAAAAATTAGTAATAAGTAGTAATAATTAGTAATAATTAGTAATAATTAGTAATAATTAGGAATAATTAGTAATAATTAGAAATAATTAGGAATAATTAGGAATAATTAGAAATAATTAGTAATAATTAGTAATAATTAGTAATAATTAGTAATAATTAGTAATAACTAGCAATAATTAGGAATAATTAGGAATAATTAGGAATAATTAGTAATAATTAGTAATAAAAAGTAATAATTGGTAATAATTAGTAATAGTTAGTAATAATTAGGAATAATTAAGAATAATTAAGAACAATTAGTAATAATTAGGATTAATTAGGAATAATTTGGAGTAATTAGGAATAATTAGGAATAATTAGGAATAATTAGAAATAATTAGGAATAACTATGAATAATTAGGAATAATTAGCAATAATTAGGAATAATTACGAATAATTACGAATAATTATCAATAGTTAGCAATAATTAGCAATAATTAGCAATAAATAGCAATAATCAGCAATAATTTACAATAAATAAATTTATATTTGCAATAATTACGGAAAAACAATATTAATATTATTAAAATAATAAAAAATTATAAAATACTACAATTATCAATATTCAAAATAGGCTTTTCTCTATTCTTAACTTGTTAAAATGTCAAAGGGTCAACAATTGTCAGGTCATGCGAAATAAAAAGTTTGTGTTAGTCATGTCCAATGTAAACTATATAATTGTCCTTGCATGGTTGATCACCTCGCAAGTAGTGTTGCAATCAGACAAACCAAGTCATGTCCTTCTTATATATAAGAATTATCTCACATGAACCTTTACATAGACTATTCTTCCTTGAAAATTTATGGGAAAAATAATGATATCCCCTTAAATTTTTATCGAATAATGATCTATGTAAAGTTTCATGTGAGATGATTCTTAGAGACGAAAACGTCATTACTTTGGTCTTCCTATTGCAACACTGTTTTCCAGGTGATCAACCGTGCAAGTACAATTATAGTGTTTACATTAGACATGACTGACACAAAATTTTTATTGTGCATGACTTGACAATTGACGACCCTTTGAGATTTGAACATGTTAAGAATAGAACAATGTCTGTTGTGAATATTGATAATTTTTTTATTTTTTTATTTTTTTATTATTTTAATAATATTAATATTTTTTTCCATAAATATTGATAATATACATTTTTTTACTGATAATTAGTAATTGAAATATTATTGGATAATGAAGGTAAAATTTGTAATCATATCCACAACTATGATTACCAAAATTCCATTCATTATTCAAGCAGTTTTCCTTTTGCTAAGTTTTGCTAAATTAGAAATAAGGAGTAATAAATAGTAATAATTAGTAATAAATTGTAAAAATTAGCAATAAATTGTAATAATTAGTAAACAATTGTAACAATTAGTAATAATTTGTAATAATTAGGAATAATTATCAATAATTAGCAATAATAAGTGTGAGAAAGATGCAATTAAATGAGCTGTCAGACAAAAGAGTAGCCTTCAATCCACTAGAAATTATGTCGGCCTTAATTAATGATAATTATTAAGTCGTTGTAATTATTTATCATCTTTTTTAGATAATGTTTTTATAATTTCAAACTATTAAAAAACAGTGACGATTTTATATTTTAAGTAGAAAAATATGGAACAAGGAAGTCGACATCAGTCACTATTAGATGATCGAGCATGGATAAATTAACATAGAAAAAAATGGTTCTGGTTTAAATCGTGTATATATTGAGGGTGTTTAAGCTTTCTTATCATTTGCATCCTCAAAACCAGAATATGTTTTAGAAGGCACAATTAAGTTTCCTTATAAAAAATGTGCTCTGAGAACGTTTGAAACATTTGACATGGTTGGGGGACATCTCTTGCGGTTTGGTTTTCAACCAGATTATGTTTTGTGGTATCAACACGGTGAACGAAGTTCCAGAGAAAATCCTAATAAGTTGATTCTGGATCCATTATGATTTCAAAATTTAGTACATGATGTTGCAGGTCCATCTGTGCAACAAACTGAAACTCAAGAAGATATTGATTTATCTCCTGAGTTGGCACCATCTGAATTTTATGCGTTGTTGAGGTCTGTTGAGGAAGAATTATATCCTGGTTTCAAGATAAGAAAATTATAAGTGGTTTCAAAATTTATGGATATTAAATCAGATAATGCAATATCAAAAAACAATTTTGATCAGATATTTTCTTTGGTTAAAACACTGTTACCTAAAGGAAATTTGATACCTACAAATTACTATGAGAGACAGAGGTTGATTCATAATTTGGGCCTTAGTTATCGAAAGATTAATGCATGTACAAATGAATACATCTTATATTCTGGTGAAAATGAGTCATTGGATATTTGTCCCACATGTGGACAATCGAGGTATAAAGAAGCTCAACCAGGGAATTCTAGATCGATTCTAGTAAAATAGTTGAGATATTTCCCCCTTACACCCAAGTTGCAGTGTTTCTTTATGTCTCAGAACACAGCGTCAATGATGTCATGGCAGAAAACCAAGATTTCAACAGATAAAAGCATGAATCATCCATCTGATGGTGATTCATGGAAGCATTTTGACCGTCTATATCTGTCTTTTTCTATAGAAGCCTGAAACGTGCGATTGGGTCTTTCTACTGATGATTTTTGACTGTTTGGTTCTTATGGTAGTCAGTATTCATGTTGGCCTATCTTTATAACTCCGTACAATTTTCCTCCATTGATGTCGATGAAGGAGCCTTATATCTTTTTGACTCTATTAAACCCAGGACATCCGAAAAATAATATTGATGTTTATTTGAAACCATTGATTGATGATTTAAATTCTTTGTGGAGTGTTGGTGTTAATACATATGATGTTACTGCAAACCAAAATTTCATATTAAAAGATATATTGATGTGGACGATTAGTGAATTTCCGACATATGGAATGTTATCTGGTTGGAGTAAACATGGTCCGAAATCATGTCCTTACTGTATTAAAGAAAACAAATCCTTTATCCTGATCAATGGGGAAAAACCTTGCTATTTTGGGATCTTCCGTATTAGTCTTATTTGTTGGTCAGCCCAATGTTGAATGTTATGAACATTGAGAAGAACTGTTTTGATAATTTATTTCATATAGTTTTGGATACACCGGGTAAGACCAAAGATACTGTAAAGGAACGATTAGATCTTGCCAAAATTTGTAGGCGACCAGAACTTGAATTATTTGAAAATGTCAGATCATAGAGGTTAATGAAGCCAAAATCGGTTTATACACTTTCCAAAGAGAGTCACTTATTATTTTTTCAGTGGATTGCAGATTTGAGACGTCAAGATGGCTATGCTTCCAATTTGGGTAGAAGTTTTAAGAATTGTTATATTACTGGATTAAAATGTCATGATTGTCATGTTATAATGGAAATACATATGCTGATTGGATTCAGAGGTTTGTTGAATTCTATGATTTGGGGTTTGATAAGAGACAAATCATATTTTTTTTCGTGACATTTGTGCAATGAAAACAGACTACGATGCACTGAGAAAACTGGCAGAAGATGTTTCTGTAATTATATCTAAACTGGAAGTAATATTTCCACCAGCTTTCTTTGACTCAATGGAACATCTAATATTACATTTGCCACATGAAGCTAAATGTGGAGGTCCAGTACAATTTCAATGGATGTACCCATTTGAAAGATGCATTCAGATATGGAAGAAAAATATACGTAACAAAGCATCAGTTGAAGGCTCAATTGCTGATGTTTATTTGCAAGACAAAATTGCTTTATTCTACTCTCATTATTTTGAATCTCAATGTCCCTCAAAACAGAATAGAATGGGGTGAAATGAGGGGAATGTTAATGATGAAATGGACAATCAATTAACAGTTTTTAATCAGCCAAATCTTGGTTTCGGTGGAGTTCATGAATGATGTATTACAGATGACGAACATCACAGAGCTCAAAGATACATTCTGCTCATCTGTGAAGAAATGACATCATTTTTCCTGTGAGTGATTATATCATTTATTCTATAATTTATGTTAGAGTTTTTAAACTTATTTTATTTGGATACTGAGAGTGGTTTTCATGTCCATCCGACTCGTGGAATCATTGATATTAAATATAAAAGTCTACATGCAGTAAATTAACCATTTTTACTGGATCAACAGGCACATCAAATTTATTATTCAATGTACTTTGCTAATTCACGAGACATGAGCGATTGGTGGAGCATAATAAAAATGAAATCTCGGGAAAATAAGTTTACTCAAACTGAATGTGGTTCCGCTAAAGTTGAAGGAATTGAAATTTTTCAATAGATGACTCAAAATCCATATGATTCACAATGAGACGTGAATATCAACGATGACACCCCACAATTAAGGATCGATGGTGACGAAGATGTTAATGATGTTACAAATGAATTTGAAATGACAAGAGATGTAGAAACTGAAACTCATATGGATATTGATGATGCTGAGGAGGAAGATGAAGACATTGACATTGATAGCTATGGAGAAGAGGCTGAAGATGAACATTGACACAATTAAATTCTGGTTAATTATAATCATAACTAATATATATATAATAGTTATTTTCAACTATCTTCTAACAACAATAATTATGTGTTTTATATGGACTCTGATCTACTGCGTGAGTTCGAAGAGGTTGAGCTACCTTTGGATGATGAGGATGTGGGATCAGCTGACCCTCAGCATACTAGTGGTTCAAGAGGTATGCGGAGGGGGCGCGGTCTTGCACGACTGATGATTCCTAACCCTATCCCCAAGCGACATCCACATCTTGGTTTCGATCAACGCACACTTAGGTATGGTAAACTGTATATTTTAGTTTGAATTCATTTATTTATTTATATATATATTAATTGTTTGATTATTTATTCCTTTTCACAGTTTTCAGCATATAGCTATTGGACAGGGGAGCGCTATATTGCACAATTATTTTTCTCAGCCATGGATCACATGGGAACGGATTCCCGTTGATGTGCGACGTGACATGTTCCAGCATTGGCTGGTAGGTAAATAAATAATATTTATTTTCAAATTTATTTTATTAAAAACATGATATTATAAATTATTTATAGGGTTTATGGAATCCTATTGATGATAGCATGCACGATGCTATCCACAAGACATGACAGGTTTCTATGCGTGACCGTTTTCACCATTTTTTCACAATTTGAGAAGGGAAACCATTAAGAAAGCAGGGGTGATAGAATTTGATGAGTCATGTAAGGCCCACTGACCAGAGTAAATTTATTCTCAGATTTGGGATGGATTAGGTTTAAACGGGTTGGTGGTGGATTTCAGAGGAGATCTTCAGTGGGACAACATAACCGAGGGAGACAGGAGGTAATGCATCGAGCTGGTAGTCGTACATTCAGTTCTCATAGACAGCATCTGGTAATTATATATTTTAAATATTTTATATAACTTTAAATATAAACAGTTTATTTTAAATTTTTTTAGGCAGTCAAGCATTACGATATTACGGAGTTCGATGTTTATTGGAGGATGTACATTGATCCAGCCACTGGAGCGATTAGAGGTGATCGCCAGCATCAGATTGTGGTTAGTAATATTTGTTCAGTTTAACAATTAACTGCAAATAATATTTTAGAAATTTTAATTTTAAATTGGAATTGAAGGAGTCATATGAGGCTGCGACCTTTCAGACACAGGCTGAGGGTCAGGACGATATGGCTGAGCAGACTAGTGCTCACCATTTCGATGAGGCGGAATGGATGCAGGTGACTTAGTATGGATTTGAGAATGGAAGAGTAGTTGGCATCATCTGTAATTTGACAACTGGTACTTATTATGGTACTACTGCGATGTCGGTGTCCATCTCAAGAGGAGCTCATAGAGAGACATCAGCTTCTGGCTCACAGTATCAGGAGTAGTTGCGAGCTCAGGCTGAGCATATTGAGATTTTGAAGAAGTAGCGAGAAGAGATGTGTTGGCGGCAACAGAAGTAGCAGTAGCAGGAGGAGGAGGATATTCTTTGATGGCAGTAGCATCATCACGAGTAGATGTAGTACATGCGCTGTCTGACTTCTATTTTAGGGATGAAGATTTCTCCACTAGCTCCTCTACCCCCTCCAGAGGACGACCCCCCCAATAATTTTTTTATGTTACAAACATTTGAATTTAACATTGTAATATGAATTATTTAAATTTTATGTCTTTCATATCGGTGAAAATATTACATAATTTAATTTTTAATATTTTATTATTTTTTTATATGTTTTTGTGAATATTAAAAATTTTAAATTTTTTTATTTTTTTATTGTTTTAATAATAGTAATATTATTTTTTCCTTAATTGTCATTTTAATAATTTTTTTAAAAATATTAATTTATTATTTATAACGGGACCTTTTGCGATGGGTCCTCGTCGCAAATAGTCTAACTAAATATTTTTAACACTATATTTGCAACGGTACTACTTGACCGTCGCAAATAATTTGTTGCGATGGGCCCATTGCAGAAAGTGTTATATATATATATATATATATTTGCAACGGGCTCATCACGAAAAGGTTATTTATATATAATACATATAATCAAAAGCTTATTTTCAACAACTATGTTTCCCGTCACAAATAATTTTTTTTTTGCGATGGGCCTGTCGTGACCCAACCCTACCCGGACTCGAGCCGCAACTACCCCAAACCCACCACCATAGGCCAGGGGCTGGCGACCTGTGACGAAGGCATAACAACTCGGGGTGGCCTTTTCCTGAGTACCTGTACACACACAAGCAGCCCACTCAATGCAGAAGTGCATATTAAAAAAGAAACGTAAAGTACGACTGCTATATATATACAAACCATTAAAATGCATCGACCTCTAACAGTAAAAAGAAAGAGTTGGAGGTAAACTGAAAATAAAAGGGGAAAACACACACCCAACCAAAAAGTACCACAACCCGACAATAGGTAAACAAAAGAAAAACAGCTGGAAGGTTCCCCCACCTGGAACCCGACTCCGACCACCGTACGCGGTCCAAGCTCCCAAACTTCTAAGCTCAGCTGAAGTCACGACCAACCTATCCATAATTTTCAAGGGCACACCAAGTGCAGGAAAATCCCAAGCAGGGGTGAGTATAAAAATACTCAGTAGGATACCCCTAAGGCTCAAGGGAGAAACAAAGGAGGTATCGAAGGGTGAGCAGTAGATCGAACGGGGAATAGAAAAAGAGTACAACAGAGAGTGCAGTAAAGAGTACAGATCAACCCATCAAGGGGAAGGTAGGAGACTCATCCTAACACAAGGAGCTAGGAATGTTGATAAGATGAACTTCTCATCAAGCTTTCTCTACCTGTAGCAGGAGAGTAGACTCGTCCAACCACAAGAATATAGACATAGAAAGCACATGGCATACCTCGTGCGTCTTCACCTCTCCTGGAAGGAGAGTAACCAAACCCAAGAAGTGGGTACCAGAAAAAGGTATATACAAATCCATATGATCAAACAAGAAGCCCGAACAAGACCGTAATGGGATCTCCATCCCCTAGCTCAGCCAAATAAAAGCGAGTCACCAACAGTCCTAAAAGTAAACACCATTGATTCCTAGCATCCCGCACATCTGCCCCGAACTACAAGTCAAGGATATCAAATCACTGCACCTCGACACTATCCACATAGGGCGGCACTAACTCGCCCGCATGGTTTTAGGTCGCTTCATAAGGACGCTTCTCAGTGGGGAAAGTGCCCCCCATACTTGAGAGTTCTGGATAAAGTCAAACCACACCTTTTCACTGCCCCGCAGTCGAGTGGTCTCCTCAAAGTCAAGGTCGTTCCATCACTGACCTGTACAACCAAGGGTCCCGCTCCGATAATCACGGAGGAAAGCCACAGAATAGCCTAGTAGAAAGGACTGAGTCTAGAATTCCAATGGGTGACCCACTGCCAAGCCCTGCTGGATGGTAATTCATAATAAGATATCGGGTGACCCACTGCCCAACCCTGTTGGAGGGTAGACCCTGAAGAGTCGTCGTGTGACCCACTGCCCAGTCTCCGCTGGAGGGTAAACACTAACAGTGTCATCAGGTGACCCACTACCCAATATTTGCTGGAGGGTAGACCATAAGAGTGTCGTCGGGTGACCCACTTCCCAGTCTTTGTTGGAGGGTAGACCCTAAGAGTCAGTGAGCAACCCACTGCCCGGTCTCTACTGGATGGTAAACCCGAAGAAGTCGATGAGAATCCCACTACCCAGTATCCACTGGAGGGTAAAATCGAAACTTCTCTTGCCATCCCTACTGGATGATACAACACTGGCCCACAGAACTCAGAGTGGGTATCGTGAAACCACCCAACTCCAGAAAAAAACCAGGGGAAACCACTCAACCCTTCTGGTCTAAACCATCATGAATATAAGGACCCTCTATGTCCCGAGAGGTCAAAGGTACGTAAAGCAGAACATGACACGCACATGGGGCCCATATAATGTGTGTCCCCATGTCAACTCAAAACAAGCGCTCAAACGTTCTCAGGTACAAACAATTACATATACCTCACAGCGTTCTCGCATACTCCTAGAGTATGCCACGTCTCAAGACCAAAGGATAACATGCACACAACCCCCAATGTCAACGCGAAGGTTTAAACATATCAACTACAACATGCCACCTCAACGGATGAGGCACGACCAACCACAACTCTTCAAGCTTAACTTCACTCACATGGGAGCGCACATGATCTCACGCCTAATGTTCACTTCCGAACACTGCAAGAAGAATCACCACCGGAGCACCATTCATATTTCCACATTTAATAAGATCCCGAAAGAGGCTCTGCTTGCCTGAGAAGATTACACCATTGTAATCCTCATAGAAAAACATGCGAGATAGACTACTTACTCGCCCGAAATGGTCAACCGGTGAAAAATTTACTAATCACCGTAACCAACCCGTGTGGGGACCGCACCCTGACTCCGATACTCGTCGGGAGAACTATGCCATCATGATGATCCCAGAAAAACACGCGGAAACGACTACTCAAATGCCCCAAACGGACGTCCGGTGAAAAACGCACGAAAATGCAGCACACAGCTCAAGAGACGGCCCGTGGGGCCCACGAATCAACTCCGTCATCGACGCCTGAAACCACCCCGGCCAATTTTTCCTCGATTCCAGGGTCACAATACTGTTGACGACGCCTAAAACCGATTCCGAATGCAGAAGCTGCAACTCCCCGCGTTATATGCAAACGGGACCCCATGGGTCCCACACCTCGGGCCCGAATTTAAGCGGGCAGATTGCACCATTGCAATCCCCTCGAAAAAACACTCAGAATCAAGTACTCAAACACCCAAAAGGGATGTCAGTTGAAAAAGTGGTGTTTCACCATAAAACGGGTGAACTAGGCCCCGTGAGGCCCACACCTCGTCTCCAACCCGAACATATTGGAAATCTCCTCAAAAAGTCTGCATGAGAACTGGGATCACGCTGCCGCTGACGGCTGGTCAATCGGACATCCCAAGAAGGATTTAGGTCTGACACAACAACTAATTATTTAATTAAATAGTTAATTAATTACTCAAATTCTATGTTTCGTGCCACTGAGCAAAGAAACCTACCTGCAAAGGTTCCGAACCAACTATGAAGGACTGTCTCATCTCCGGGGCCATCGCGCCTCTGACGGCACGTCAAACGGATGTCCGGCTCGCGACCCACGTCCGTCGCAACTTTAATAATAAATTTAATATTAGTAAATTAAAGCCCCTCAGGTCACCTATTCTCGGGCGTGCAAATGAAAACCCACTAAACATACTTTAATAGGTCTTCCACGTCGATACGGTCCCCAAGCCATAGACGACGCGTCAAACGGATACGCCGTTTAGGGGTTACGGCCCCCGAACGCAAGGGGGGCCCAAAATGGACCGGTCCAGACTGGCCGGCCCGGTCCAGACAGCCGGCACGTGGCCCGGTCCTGGGTCCGGTCCAACCCACCACGGCCCACTGGCCGCGGCCCGTCTTAAATAGCCGAACTCGAGCGGGTCCGGTCTTCTCAACCGACCGGCCATGCGGCCGGTCTTCTTTGACGTCGCTACAGGACCCACAGTATGCGGGTTCTTGTCCATGCCGCACACCTCGAGGCACGACCTCGAGGTCCTCCTACGCCGTCCACGACCAGACGACACCGTCCCCTCGCCTCTTGCAGCACAAACGCCATGCCTCACCGCGGCCCTGCCGCCCGACGCGGCTGTGGCCCAGGCCTGCTGCCGCCTAGGCTCCCCTGCGCTCTACCTCCGACCTCGACCAACCGAGGCCACCACCTCCTTCCGTCGAGCACTCCGTTGCACGCCGTCCCGCCGAATTTCGTGGCCGCCTCAGCCCACGCCGTCGCGACCTCGAACCGCCTTAGCCCGCGCTGCCACGACCTCCGACCGCCGGGAAACACCCAACACACCCCAAATTTCTCCGAAGAGCCACGGACGGCTCAAGACTCCAAAATTTAACTCGAAACATGCGTTGCGAAGCTCAGAACAAAGGCTATGCAGATATGGGATTCCCCCAAAGATCAAGCATCAATTCGACTCAAAAATAGCATTTCAAAGAGGGTGCATAAGTTTAAAAGGAAACAAAATGACGCCTACCTGCTGGGGCATAGCCCGGAGTTGCGTCATCAATCCGAACTCCATCGTTTCTCTTCCACCTTGGTTGGGAGGGAGGAGGAGGAGGATGAGAGGAGGTTGTGGTGAGGGTGGTTTTACCAGGGGGAGGAAGAGGATGGGAGAGGAGAGAATGGTTTTAAATAAAGAAAAATCAATTATAATTTTAATTAATTTAAAACCCCCAAAAGACCTGCACCCGAAACTCTTGGCGGAGTCAAGTTTAAAACTCTGTTAGGGTAAACACCACCTCCCGAGCACAACGGCGGTCTACGAATTTTAATCATAGGCCCCGTTCAAAAGTTATTAAACTCAACACATGGGGCCTCCAAATTACAAAAACGCCCCTGGGGCCATGTTTCATAGAAGGCCCACGCTCACGAAACTTATACCCCTCCTAGGGTAAAAGGCACATTACGAAATCAACAATGCCCTCGGTTTTCCAATAAGAGCCATCATTTAAGAGATACTTAAGTTTAAGCCATTAAAAGAATAAATTAATTATTTTAATTATCCATTTAACGTTCCACTAACGGGCGAGGGATCCAAACGTCCTGCACAGACATGCTTTATGTCATCCCAAGGGTAAAAACCCCATTTCGGACCCCTTCGTGAACTCAGATACCTGATCCGGATCACTGTTTAGGATTTATCCCATTTATTTTGCGTGCCCAGTGTGAATGCACTGAAAATTTAATTCCGGCCACACTGAGGCTCGAAATCGCAGGCCTTCTGAAGGCGCTGCTCTGGAATAACATCAGGAATATTCCAAAGTCTTTTTTTAAAAAAAAATTGGGTTCTTACATCATTCCCTCCTTCAATACTTTCGTCCTAAAAAACTAGGGATCAAATCAGGGTACGAAGCCCACACCTGGCTCTTCTATACCCAGAAGAACTCTAGCACAGTTCTGTGCCACTGCACACAGACCCAAGGATCTAACCAGTTCACGCGATGTCTGCCCTTGCCGATGACGTTCATAGGAGCACACACACTTCTTCTCATGTGAGTCACATGGGAGATGTCGTGCACCCAAACCTTCCTTTGGGGTTAGGGCAAGGCGGTAGGGAACCTCGCCATCCCTTCACACGGTCTGAAACAACCCAAAGGCTCTTACAGGTAGCTCACCTCTCCGATCGAGCCTCTACGTCACATGTGACTGGAATCACTTCCTGCACCTGGAACAAGGCCCGATGATTCCCTCCTTTAGAATATCCATATGGTAGAACACCCAAGGATATATGGTCATGCAAGGTTCCATTTTTGATGTCCCACGACTAAGGCTCTATTACACACTCGAAAGGCAAAGAAGTCGCCACCATCGACTAAAGAAAATGGTATCACACCTTTTAACTTACCAACACATGGTTACACCGACGCCCCGCGCCACCCTGGTAACACCTCAAGAAAGGAGGAGCGAGAAATTTATTCCACAAACAGAGCCTAAAAATTCTGCTGAAAAAAGGAAAAGTGATGTAGAGCATACCTCTTATCACCTCATGCTCTGTAGGGTCATAAACATCCAAAGCTCGTTGCTATCTTCGGTCACAACTGTCAGCTCCCAGATCCTGACGTGGACCACCTAGTGGTGATGGGATGATCTTGTAAAGTTGTCCCCCACTACCAGATCCTCCTGATCCTCTGCTAGCACCACCTCTCAGGGAGCTACTCCGATCACTGCACTGCCTCTGTCGCGGTGGTGCACCTGCTGCCTGCCCGGTGTTCTCAGCATGCCTGGTCGGGCAGTCTCATGCCAAGCGACCTCGCCCATCGCAGGCATAACACAGACTCTATCCGGGATTCACTGGTGCCCTCCAGCGCCACTGTGATTTATGACCACGACCTTGAGTCTGGTTATCCTAAAGCCACCTGCGTCGAGGTTCTGTTACCCGACATCCGCTAGCTATGGCAGACGTCTTGGCTCTGTCGATCCTACCGCCACAACCAACTGTAGAGCGTGACTGGATGTACTCTGTTACCAACGCCTACTCTAGCACCCTTGTATAAGTGGGAATGCCCAAGGTTACTATGGTAGCACAAATATCTCAGTGGAGACCATGCTAAAACTCCCACGCTTGGAAGTTGCCGTCATGGACAAAGTCCCGATAAAAGCGTGCACGATCATCAAAACTAGTCGCATACTCAGCCACCATCATCCCTCCCTGCTAAAACTGCAAGATCTCCTGAATCTGAATGGAGAGTAAGCAGGAGGGGAAAAAATCCTCATGAAACAACAACTGAAAGTCGCCCCACGAAAGAGAAGACTCATCAAGAAAATGAGTCACTAGACTCCACCAATGCTCAGCTACTCCGTGGAAAAAGGATGGCGGCCAAATCCACCATAAGATCTCTCGGTGTCTGTACAAGCCTGAAAAAGAAGAACCACTGTATCTAGCCAAACCACTACTGCCTGAGGGTCTGGATCACCACCGAACCTCAGCGGTATCTGCCGCTGGAACTCACGGTGCGCGCTCAACCTGCGCTCAAGCCCCTTCTTCGCTACTGGAGTTGTCCGCCGCTCACCAGATGGGGGTACTGCTACCAGACCACCTGGAGAAAGGGGCTCACATGATGGGTCCTAGACTATGGACTCATAGCTCACAGGGTCGTCATCATGAACCAAAGATGGTATCCTGGCTGGCTATCTTCACGGAGACATCCTGACTATTATTAAGGAGTGCTACGATCAGATGAGCATAATGTAAATACCAATAACAACAATGGGGAGCTGACTCCAGAAGGACAGTCAAGACTCAATCCAATGTGATGCACAAACCGATTTTCCCTACAACAAGTGTCTCAGCATGCTGAGTCGACAAGCGGGTTATCAATGTCCTAGTGAATGGATATGTCGGCCGCCGCACCATCACTAGACTCCCTGGCCTGAGAGCCGCTCCTGAGACACGTTAACATTGTTTCCCTAAATCCCAGCCATTTTATTTTTAGGGATGTCCGCACAACGTCCCAAGGAATGGACCACCCCTGATACCACATTATTGCGACCCGACCCTACATGGACTCGAGCCGTAATGACCCCAAGCCCGCCTCTATAGGCAAGGGGCTGGCGACCAGCACCGAAGGAATAACAACTCAGGGAGGCCTTTTCCTGAGTACCTGTACACACACACACAACCCACTCAATGCAGAAGTGCAGAGTACAAAAGTAAAGTAATGTACCAATGCTATATATATACAAACCAAAAAAGTGGATCGACCTCTAACACTACAAAGCAAGAGTTGGAGGTAAACTGAAATGAAAAGGGGAAGAACACACACCTACCAAAAAGTGCCACAACCCGGCATAAGGTAAACAAAAGAAAACAACTGGAAGGGTACCCCACCTAGAACCTAACTCCGACAACCGTATGCGGTCCAATCTCCCGAACTCCTAAGCTCTGTTGAAGTCACGACCACCCTATCTATCGTCTGCAAGGGAAAACCAAGTGCGGGCAAAGCCCAAGTAGGGGTGAGTATAAAAATTCTCAGTAGGATACCCTAAAGGCTCGAGGGAGAAACAAAGGAGGTACTGAAGGGTGAGGAGTAGATCGAACGGGGAATAGAAAAGGAGTACAAAAGAGAGTGAAATAAAGAGTACATCTCAACCCAACAAGAGGAATGTAGGAGAATCGTCCTAACACAAGGAGTTAGGAATGGTGAGAAGATGAACTTCCCGTTGAGCTTTCGCTACCTATAGCAGGAGAGTAGACTCGTCCAACCACGAGAATCGAGACACAGAAAGCACGTGGCATACCATGCACATCTTCGCCTCTACTGGAAGGAGAGTAACCAAACCCAAGAAGTGGGTACCAGAACAAGGTATATACAAATCCATATGCTCAAACAAGATGCCCGAACAAGACCGTAAGGGGATCTCCATCCCATAGCTCAGCCCAAGAAAAGTGAGTCGCCAACAGTCCCAGAAGTAAACACCATCGATGCCCGGCATCCTGCACGTCTTCCCCGAAATACAAGTCAAGGGGCTTAAATCACCGCACCTCGACACTATCCTCTTTGGGTGGCACTGACTCACCCTCACGGATTTAGGTCATATCACAAGGACGCATCTCGGTGTGGAATGTACCCCTAGTACTTGAGAGTTCCGGATTATGTCAAAAAACACCTCGTCACTGCCCCACTATCGACAGGTCTCCTAAAATTCATGGTCGTTCCATCAATAACCCGTACAACCAAGGGTCCTGCTCCGGTAATCACGGAGGAAAGCCACATACTAGCCTAGTAGAAAGGACTGAGTCTGGAATTCCAACGGGCAACCAACTGCCCAGCCGTGCTGGAGGGTAATTCATAATAAGATATCGGCTAACCCACTGCCCAGCCCTGCTGGAGGGTAAACCATGATACATCATCAGACGAACCACTGCCCAGCCCTACTGAAGGGTAGACCTGGAACAAGACGATGGGCGACCCACTACCGAGCCTTGCTGGAGGGTAAACCCTCAAGAGTCGTCAGGTGACCCACTGCCCAATCTCCGCTGGAGGATAAACCCTAAGAGTGTCGTCAGGTGACCCACTGCCCAGTCTCTGCTGGAGAGTAGACCTTAAGAGTGTTATTGGGTGACCCACTTCCCAGTCTCTACTGGAGGGTAAACTCGAATAAGTCGATGAGAATCCCACTTCTCAGTCTCCACTAGAGGGTAAACCCGGAACTACTCTGGCCATCCCTACTGGATGGTACAAAACTGGCCCACAGAACATGAAGTGGGTATCGTGAAACCACCCAACTCTAGAACATAACTAGGGGAAACCACTCAACCCTGCTGGTCTAACAAATCATGAACAGGAGGACCCTCTATGTCACGAGAGGTCAAAGGTATGTAAAGTAGAACACGACAAGCACATGGGGCCACACGACGTGTGGCCCCAAGTCAACTCCAACCAAGTGTACAAACGTTCTCAGGTACAAACAACTACATATACCTCCCAGAATTCTCGCATACTACCAGAGTATGCCACATCTCTAGCCCAAAGGCTAAAGTGAACACGTCCCCCAACGTCAACGCGAAGGCTTAAACGTATCAACTCCAACTTTCCACCTCAACGGATGAGGCACAACCAACCAAAACTCTTCAAGCATTACTTCACTCACATTGGAGTGCATATGATCTCACGCCAAGGGTTCGGTTTAGAACACAGCAAGAAGAACCACCACCGGAGCACCTTTCATATTTCCACATTTAATAAGATCACGTAAGAGGCTCTGCTCGCCTGAACAGATTACACGATTGTAATCCTCATGGAAAAACACGCGAGAGAGCCTACTTACCCTCCTGAAACGGTCAACCAGTGAAAAAGGTACTTTTCACCGTAACTTACCCGTGTGGGGCCCGCACCCCGACTCCGATACTCGTCGGGCGAACTGCGCCATCACGATGATCTCGGAAAAACACGCGGAAATGACTACTCAAACACCCCAAACAGACATCTGGTGAAAAAAGGCACGAAAATGCAGCACACAGCTCAAGAGACGGCATGTGGGGCCCAAGCCTCAACTCTGGCATCAACGCCTGAAACCACCCCGGTCAATTTTTCCTCGATGCCAGGGTCACAACGCCGTTGATGGCGCCTAAAATGGATTCCGAATGCAGAAGCTGCAACTCCTCGTGTTATACGCAAACGGGACCCCGTGGGGCCCACACCTCGGGCTCGAATTTAAGCGGGCGGATTGCACCATTTCAATCCCCACGGAAAAACACTCAGAAATGAGAAATCAAACACCCCAAATGGATGTCGGGTGAAAAAGTGGTGTTTCACCGCAAAACATGCGAACTAGGCCCTGTGGGTACTGCACCTCGTCTCCAACCCGAACACTTCGGAAAGCTCCTCAAAAAGTCCGCACGAGGACTGGGATCACGTTTCCACTAATGGCGCGTTAATCGGACATCCCAAGAAGGAGTTAGGTCTGACACAATAACTAATTAATTAATAAAATAGTTATTTATTTACTCACATTCCGCGTTTCGTGCCACCGAGCAAAGAAAACAACCCGAAAAGGTTCTGAACCAACTCGGAAGGACCGTCTCGGCTCCGGGGCCATCGCGCCTCTAACGACACGTCAAAAAGACGTCCGGCTCATGAGCCACGTCCGTCGCAACTTTAATAAAAAATCTTATATTATTAAATTAAAGCCCCTCAGGTCACCCATTCTTGGGCGCGCAACCGAAAAACCCCTAAACATAATTTAATAGGGCCTCCACGTCAATACAGTCCCCCAGCCGTAGACGGCGCGTCAAACGGATGAGCCGTTTAGGGGTTACGGCCACCGAACGCAAGGGGGGCCCAAAATGGGTCGGTCCAAACCAGCCCGCCCAGTCCAAACAGCCGGCCCGCGGCCCGGTCGTAGGTCCAGTCCAACCCACCGCCGCCCACTAGCCGCGGTCTGCCTCAAACCGCCGGACCCGAGTGGTCCGGTCTTCTCAACCAACCGGCCATGTGGCCGGTCTTCATTGACACCACAACAGGACCCATGGTATGCGGCTCCTTGTCCACGCTGCACACCCCGAGGCATGACCTCGGGGTCCTCCTCCGCTGACTGTGACAAGACGACGCTGGTGCCTCGCCTCCCCCAGCGTAAACGTCGTGCCTGACCGCGACCCTACAACCTGACGCCGCTACTGCCTAGACCTGCTGCCACCCAGGCTCCCCCGCGCTCCGCCTCAGACCGCAACCAGCCGAGGTCGCCGCCTCCTTCCATCGAGCGCTCCACTGCACGTCATCCCGTCGAATTCCGTGGCTGCCTCAGCCCGCTCCGCCGCGACCTCCGACCACCAGAAATCACCCAACACACCCCAAATTTCGCCGAACAGCCGCGGATGGCTCGGGACTCCAAAATTTAACCCAAAACATGAATTGCGAAGCTCAAAAGAAGGGATATGCAGATATGGGATTCGCTCGAAGATCAAGCAGCAATTCGACGAAAAAATATCATTTCAAAGAGTGTACAGAAGTTTAACACGAAACAAAACGACGCCTACCTGCTGGGGCGTAGCTCGGAGTTTCATCGTCGATCCGCACTTCACCGTTTCTGCTTCCACCTTTTTTGGGAGGGAGGAGGAGGAGGATGAGAGGAGGTTATGGTGAGGGGGGTTTCTCCAGGGGGAGGAAGAGGATGGGGGAGGAGAGAATGGTTTTAAATAAAGAAAAATCAATTATAATTTTAATTAATTTAAAACCCCCAAAAGACCTGCACCCGAAACTCTTGGCGGGGTCAAGTTCAAACCTCACTTAGGGTAAAAACCACCTCCCAAGCACAACGACGGTCTTAGAATTTTAATCTGAGGCCCCATTGAAAAGTTATTAACTCAACGCCAGAGGCCGCCAAATTATGAAGACGCCCCTGGGGCCATTTTTCACAGAAGGCCCGTGCCCGCGAAACTTATACCCCTGCAAGGGTAAACGGCACATTCTGAACTCAATGGTTCCCTCGTTTTTCCAATCCGAGCCACCGTTTAAGAGATACTTATGTTTAAGCCATTAAATGAATAAATTAATTATTTTAATTATCCGTTTAATGTCCCGTTAATGGGCGAGGGGTCCAAACGTCCCGCGCTGACATGATTTATGTCGTTCTGAGGGTAAACACCCTATTTCAGACCCAGTCTTATACTCATATTCCTGATATGGATCACCGTTTAGGAATTATCCCATTTATTTGGTGTGCCCAGTGTGAACACACTGAAAATTTAATTCCGGGGACACCGGGGCTCAGAATCGCACGCCGTCTGAAGGCGCTGATCTGGAATAACATCAAGAATATTAAAAATTATTTTATAGAAAAAAACTGGGTTCTTACAGGGCCCATCTTAAATACTTTTATTTGTGACGGTGTTTTCGGCAACTGGATATTTGTGACGGGGCCCCATCGCTAATGACTATTTGCGACCGTATCTCGTCGCAATTATTAATAATTCCAGTAGTGAAGTTACCAATTTACACAATTTGAACCTCCTAATTCCAAATATGGAATCAATTTTTCTAAATTCAAAACACAGAAGTGGAAAAAATTAATTTAAAATTAGTTCCCGTTGTCAAAACAAAAAGCATGTTTTTAAGAATTAATAACTATCAAAAGATGGACACTTGTTTAAGTCCAATTTCAATGTGAAATTAATTTCAATGACCAAGATTGTATTAAATGGTAAAAATATATTCTAATTAAATTTTAAAAGACATTAAAAGGATAATATAACCATATAAATAAATTATATTAAAACACAGTTTTGAATTAAAATACAGTATTTTTCACTATTCATTACAAAATGAACTTTATCAGAAAACTTAAAAAAATTACAGAAATTAAATTTTGATTTCCCCATTATAAAGAAGATTTTTATTTGTTCATGGAGTATTTATTAAAGTGACAAAAATTATATTTAATGATGGTTCACCATTAAAAGTCGGTAAATCATCCTTTTAATGTAAATTATGCTTAAAATTATATTCATTCACATTTTAAGCCTCTAAATTTTATTGGATAAATGTAAATAATAACAAACATGTATAATCATATTGTAGTTATTTTTTTTCATTCCTTCCAATACAACAGCTATGAGTTAACTACCATTTAAAATAATAATAATATACTATTATTATGCAACGTAAGATTTCAAAGAAACTCGTTGTTGCGTATCGGGTACGCTATCGAACATAACAACCCCTTTAATGTAAAATAAATATTTAATTCAAAAATAATAATAAATAATAATAATTTCTAATTATTTATTTACCTGGGATGTTACATCCTTCCCCCTTTTGGGAATTGCATCCTCGTAATTTTAAAACTGGGCATTGAGACTTCATTAAATATCCCATATCGAAAAAAAGTTAGTAAAACTATCACTTTAAAAGAAAGAAAGAAATTACAATGGTCACCCGAGATAACCCATACTAGGATTCCATGTAGGAAAACACGAATATGTAAGAGAGAACAAATGGTCAAGTTCTGATGGAGTGTAACACCCCGAGATTTTATGATATTTATTCCTTTTAATTTCTTTCATATCTTCAATTGTACGCTGCACCAAGATTATCTTGTGCTATACGCAAGACGGTATTAGCTTGCAGTATACACAACAATATTCTTGGATCTTGTTACACACAATTTCATGTTTGTTTGATAGTATTTATTATACGTAACATTGAGTGTATATATATACATTCAATGTATAAATGAAATATGGTTAGATTCTGTTATACACAACAACAAAGGAGTCTTGCACTACACGCAACCCTGACTTGGCTTACATTACACAAAATCGCGACCTTCCACAATAGTGTGTGTTGTACGCAATACCTAGTTTCACTAAACAATGATATGTTATTAAAATATTATATAAACTAGCCGTTATGAATAGTAATACCCACTTTTTGAAATTTTATAAAATTTATCATTCAAAATGGAATTCATTTTTAGATTCAGAATATAGAAATTATCCTAGGGTGATTTTTTGGTATTTTTCTTAAAACAATCAATTTTTGATGAATAGTGAAAACACTGGGTTACTATTTAAAAACAAACTTTTTATTTAAAAAATTATTTATTTTATTTAAATTTATTTTAGGTAAAAATTGATAAATAATATATATATAAGTTCAATGTAATTCATTGGATTCATTTTATAATAATTTTAGATATATAAAAAGTTTAGTGAACTTTTCACCGTTTTTTACCTACCTCCAAGGAGCTTTTTGCAAACTTACATAAAACATAATTTTACCTCTTATGTGAGTGGAATTTCAAAAATCTGAGAGACATGGTTAATATCAAGGAGTAAAATGTGGTTCAATAAGATAAAAATAATTTTTTGTGAATAGTACTTTTTTACTTTTATTTGCCACGGTTAAAAGTAAATAGGGTAATTAAGGGTAAAAATGATATTATTATTACCATAAAACATGTCCTAATTCTATTGGATAAGTGTAACTAGACAAAAAACAACCTTAGGAATAAAACATTTCCCTTTACATCCACTTGGATTAGATTAGGACATTTATTATTATTTTATTTAAAAAAGAGTTAAAATAGTTAAAATCAATGTTTAATAACTAAAACATTTTTAATATAGGGTTATACATAAGATATATTAGACTATAAATATTCCATAGAAATCTAAAAATATTTCCTATATAATGGTATTTTATTTATAATTTTTAGACATTAAATAATTTAATTTATTTATGACACAATGATGATGTAGTAATTACCTTATTAATGGAATATTTTCATAATTGATGTTATAAATACCCAAATAAATATAATTTGAGACTTTTTATGGATTAAAATAATTTTATATGTTAATATGAAATATTATTATTTATGTAATTAACTTTTTTTTAACTAATCATGCTATTATGAATTTCACAAAAATCAATTACCAAATAGTGTCAAAATTGACATAAAATAGTTTCTAAGAATAGTATTATATTATTAATTGATATTATATTCCGAAAAATATAATGTTTGGCAAAATTACTTAGATAACATTATATATATTAATAATGAACCACTTGAGGTTCGTTTGTATTGTTATTATATGTTTATTAACCATAAAGTGTAATAAAATAAGAAGACATTGTAAAGGTAAATTATTTAACTAGGATTTAAATATAAATGATAGGGTTAAAATAGTAACCTAAACTTGTCTAAAACCTGTTGGTTGAGAGGATTTCTACCCATACCCATTTTATCTTCGAAATAAATCAATTTGGATCTATTATAAACCTAATATGAGTTTATTAAAAAAATAATATTTTAAGTTTTTCCAAAGGTGCCCCTCTCCTCCCTTATAAAAAGGGCACCCCTTACCACTTCTCTTCACACATTTTTTAGCCTTTAATCTCTGCCAAACCCTGCCCATTCCTCTTATCAACCTCTCTAGTTACATCATATAGGTTATGGTCTTCTCAAAAGACCAACTCTAGTGCCCTAAGAAGATGTTTAAAGGAGGTGCGTCGAGGAAGAGGTAATCTCTTCTACTGACTCTTTCAAGTTTATTTATTCTTGTACTTCTTCTTATTTAGTTGATTCTTTATAAAGTAATAACATAAGTATTACTTATATACTGATATGCTACTATAAATATGAAACAACCCTATTTCACCTTCTATCTATCCTACGGAAAACAAAATCACCGCGCGTGCGTACGTACGGAATACCGTCTCCACGCCGTGGTGTAATCAGTTTTTCCACCGCCACCTTACAAGGTTGGGTATAATGGTGTAAATAATAACTATATATAATTCTTATAACATCATACTGATTCTATGATATTATATCATCCACTCCAATACCATTCAATAAATATGGGAACGATATCATCGCTCGTGCGTACGTATGGATTACCGTCTCCATGACGCTATGAGATTCATTTTCCATGTTAACAATTCAAGAATGATTATAAAGTATATATAATAAGTAATGATGAAATATATGACATAATAATTATACTTTATTTATGTATATATATATGTAAGTCATCTATGTAATTCCATTCAATTCAATAAGGAAACAAAAAACAGCATTCATGCGTACGTACGACCTACCGTCTCCATGAATGGTGTATTTAATTTCAATCATCTATATATTATATATATATATATATACTAAATATATATGATATATAAATCACTATTTATATTCTTTAAGTAAGTAAATCATGATATATGTAATTATATTTTCATGAATAACAAGTCCAAACACATACGACAAATGAAAAGAATATTACCCCAATCGTTGCTTTAACATGGAAATGACAAATGAATGGGTAATATAAATACATAATTGAACCATGTATGATATCATAAATATTATTATGATTTTGTTACAAGTTAATAATATGTTTAAACCTTCTATAAAAGAGTATTGGACAGACACGGAAGAAATTGGACATTTTCAATCTCATTTTTATTCGAGATTTCTTATACGTAAGTATTTACTGTGGTTATATTTTTCAACCATGTCCATTAAAACATTTCCTTCCTAAAGTGTTTAATATTATTCTATGTATCTTTAATGTCATGTTTACCCCTCTTTGACTTTTACTTTGTGATATAGAAGGAATATTTATTTTGTTTACCATACATGGTACTTTTTGACTTTTTCGTTAAAAGTACGAGGAGAATATATTTTTTAACATATATGGAACGAACTGATTTTTACAATTTTATAACACCTTATTTTCATAAATCTTACTCTACAAGATTTCATTACTATTTTCAACAAAATCCTTTTCTTTTAAAATTTCACGTCATTTTAAATGATTTTGAAGAAGAAAGGATATTTTCCCCAAGAATTCATTTCATGTGTTTTATCAAAACCATTTTCCATGAAAGATGAAATTATTTCATATGTGGCTGTTTCAAGTATAATGTATCTATGATTTACATTGTTTCAGTTTTTTTATGATGAAATGATATCCATTTGTTTTATATGGATTATGTTATGATGGGATGAGGTTTATCAAAACCCATTTTATTCTTTGGTTATGATGAATGATTTATGTTTATGTTGTAGCACACGTAAGAATGATTTCATTATGAGATGGGTGGGACCTATATCTCCCTCCAATTCATAGGTAATGATTTATATCTCAGGAGATAGACATGACTGGAATGGTATGTTAATCTGGTTCAGTGATACAGGACTAGAATGAGGAGTAAACTCGATTCATAAAGGGACTTTGTCCACTAAGATGGTCTTGGAAGCAATGCATTGACTACTATATAAATAATATCATGTGCATAATGGTTTTCCACAATTACATGTTTTCTTCCCGTGCTATTTTATCATGATTTATGTTCCTTTATGATATATTCCTTATGTACTTCCAACATTTATGTCTTTGCTCAAGATTTTGATGTTTAGATTTTATGTTCAAGTTTTTGCATTCAAATGTTTATGGATTGTTTTATGTTATCTATGTTAACCCTTACTGAGAATTTGAGCTCAACATTTTTATGTTTTCTTTTCCGCAGGATATAAAGAATGGTTTTAGGTATGAAAACCAAAAGGGGAAGATCTATATGTGAGATGTTGAAGATCTTTCACCATGATTAGAAGATTACGTTCTGAGATTTCAAAGACACTAAACTAATATGGTCTTTGGGCGTCTATTTTTGTCATGTTTTAAGTATTCCAAAAAAGTAATGTAATGTCCATGTATGTCAAGCTTTGGGTCTCTACAGTTGGTATCAAAGCAAAGGTTTATTTAACATTTGGAAACTAGGATGCGAAAACATTAGGGAAATCCCTAGAGATATTTCTATGGTATGTTTAGGAATGTCCCTAAGGATAAGTATATATATAGTTTATAATCCTAGAATTACGGTAACGATCATAGAATTTAACCTAAGATGCTAGATATTGACGGTACTCCCCCTTTATTATGTTGTTTTCCCTAGAATGATTTTTGCATCTCACACTATTCTTTTGGGGTTTTAGAAAATGGCTGGAAACATGAATATTGATGATAATGGAGGATATTATGGACAATGGAATGATATTCTTCATGAGAAACCAAATGAAACAGGATTTGAAAGTCCAATCATCGTTATTATGCCTAATCAGCAATCTCATAATATGATCAATAATCTCAACTTTGGTAAGTTTCCCTGAAAATTATTATTTTTATTATGAAAACACTTTTGAGGAAAAGTGAGAAACCTTAAGTTCCAACAGGCACAAACAGCAACAAACAGAAGATCAGAAACACCCTCACCCAAGCACAGCAGCAACCGCCAACTCCAGAGAAGGACCACTCGGCGATCCCATGCAAGCACGGTCCCTCCCGATGGCAAGCCATCCCTCCGTATCCACCACATCCCTAATGGCCTGCAGAGGAACAAGCAGCATGCTCCAGCCCGACCGAGCCGAACTGACCCTTCCGTATTCCTCCCACAGCCAGAATGAAAACTCAACACAGCATAAGTTAAGAAACAAGTAAACTAGAATCATTGAACACCAGATGTATGATTATAGAGGAAATAAAGTTCAATTTCTCTCATGTAAATCATGTGGGAAGAGGCATCAAGGAGAATGTTTCAAAGGAACTGGAAGATTATTTGGGTGTGGAAAAGAATGACACAAATCCAGTAAGTGCAAAGGAAAAGGTTCAATTAACACCATGGAGAAGGATAATGGTATTGCTACAATATCAATAATGATTAGATGTTTTCAATGTGGAATGTATGGGAATTATGCAAACCAATTCCCTAAGGGAAAATCTCATGAAGAGAATCAGCATGGTCATATGGGTAGTATTCATGTGGATGATGATGAGGAGACTACAAATGATATATGTGATGAAAGAAGTGTTGAAGCTTGGTCAATGGTTTAAGAAGGTAGTGGAATGATTATATGTTTATCAAGGGTTATGTTGTATAGGTAATTTAATGGTACTATGAAATAAAGAAACATCTAAGGATTGTTACACTATTGTTTTTCCTAAAGTATTTGAAAGTATATTTTGAATGGTACCGGTAACCATGAAAGGTTATTCAGATATTTTTGGAAAGAAATTGATATGAGCACAATGAAGGGATACGGAGAAAATAATACGTTTGATGGTATTCATGATCTCATGGCTGATAGAAGGACAAAGTGATATCATGATTTGAGTATATAGATTTTTTTGGGATTTGGGTATGTGGAAGGAGTTAAATTTTGATAGAATTCATGTTTTCCCTATGGTTCTATGGTAATTTGTTTTTCAAGAGAATACATGATTAAGGTATTCACATGTTTGGAATGAGATAAATAAGATCTATCTTATGATACATGGGGGATAAACGATGGTATCCATGTGCTTGTTATGTGACCTTTTTAGTAATTGTTTTCTTTGTACTATGAGATTGGAAAGATTAATTTTGGGTAAGCCAAAAGATTGTAATGGATTATGTTAGACATTAGATATTATTTTTTAAGGACAGAACTTGTTTTTCGATATTATTTCAGGAATGTTGTAATAGTATAGTTTTAGAAAAAGGACAACCCATAGGATGAGCGACAACCTGTCATGTCGGACAAGGCTGTGGGAATCGAACCCAGAACTGAAGTACGATAGGCCTTTATCGCATACCACTGGCCTACAAGAAGTCCCTGGTTAGTAAAAACTAGGTTTATTATATTAATCGGTATGATATATGAAGTATAAGTCCATTTTAGAAACCATATATGATTAATCTCACTATAGATGGACTTATGTATATTTGATAACTTTTTCTAACCTTATGTTTGAGACAGATGGATTGTCCTATCATTCTATCGCATTATCTGCTAACACTTCACTGAAGACAAATTCAACTTCATTTCATTAAGAGATGAAGTGGAAATTGTTCAAGGTACAAACAACAGTGATATTGTACCAAAATCAAGTAAGTATTTCTTTTAATTCATAAAAAAAATCAACATTGGAGAAATGATCTTGAAAACCAAAAATGTTGTCCTAGTGCCCTCATATCTGATTAATCATATGGTACCTTAGATCATCACAAATTTATGGCTTTGTGACTGTTGGCTTTATCATAGCCATGTCCTCTACCACTCTCCATCAGAGCATGATGGTTATATTTCTCTACCATATCCATTATTTCACCTATGTTATCCTATGTGGAAACCTAGTGATTAGTTAATTTGGGTAACTCTTACATTTCATACTTTAGTTTTTAAAGATAAGTTTTGGTATTCCTTTTTACGATTTGGGTTTCTATGAAAGAAACTCTCATGTAATAATCCATTTATAACCCCGATGAATTTTGATGGCGAAATTCATTTTAAGGGGGGTAGAATGTAACACCCGGATATTTTATGAGATTTATTCTTTTTAATTTCGTTCATATCTTCTGTTGTACGCTACACCAAGATTATATTGTGCTATACACAAGACCGTATTAGCTTGCAGCACACGCAACACTATTCTTGGATCTTGTTACACACAATTTCAAGTTCGTTTGATAGTAGTTATTGTACAAAACATTGGGTGTATATATATATATATATATTCAATGTATAAATGAAATATGGTTGGATTATATTATACGCAACAACAATGGAGTCTTTCACTACACGCAACCCTGACTTGGCTTACATTACACAAAATCACGACTTTCCACGATAGCTTGTGTTGTACGCAGTACCGTGTCTCACTAAACAACGATATGTTATTAAAATATTATATAAAATAGACGTTATGAATATTAATACCCAATTTTTGAAATTTTATGAATTTTCTCATTCAAAATGGACTTCATTTTTAGAGTCGGAATGTCGAAATTAGCCTAGGGTGAATTTTTGGTATTTTTCTGAAAACTTTCAATTTTTGATGAATATTGAAAACACTGGGTTACTATTTAAAAACCGAATTTTTATTTAAATACTTTGTTATTTTATTTAAATTTATTTTAGGTAAAAATTGATACATAATACCTATATAAGTTCAATGAAATTCATTGGAGTTATTTTATAATAATTTTAGATAAATAAAAATTTTATTGAACTTTTCACCGTCTTTTACCTACCTCTTAGGAACTTTTTGCAAACATACATAAAACTTAACTTTACTGCTTCTATTAGTGGAATTCAAAAAATCCGAAAGACACGATTAATATCAAGGAGTAAAATGTGGTTCAATAAGATAAAAATAAAGTTTTGTGAATAGTAACTTTTTACTTTTATCTACCACAGTTAAAAAAAAAGAATTTAATTAAGGGTAAAAATGATATTATTATTACCCTAACACATGTCCTACTTCTATTGGATAAGTGTAATTTGACCAAAAACAACCTTAGGAATAAAATATTTCCATTTAGGTCCACATGGATTAGATTTATACATTTATTATTATTTTATATAAAAAAGAGTTAAAATACTTAAAATCAATGTTTAATAACTAATACATTTTTAATATAGGGTTATACATAAGATATATTCGACTACAAACATTCATTAGAAAGATAAAAATATTTCCTACATAAAGGTATTTTTTATATAATTTTATACATTAAATAATTTAACTTATTTATGACACAATGATGATGCATTAATTTCCTTATTAATGGAATATCAACATAATTGATGTTATAAATGCCAAAATAAATGTAATTTGAGACTTTATATTAATTCCAATAATTTAATAGGTTAATATGAGATATTATTATTTATTTAATTAACATTTTTTGAACTAATCATGCTGTTATAATTTTCACAAAAATCAATTACCAAATACTGTCAAAATTGACATAAAATAGTTTTTAAGACAATTATTATATTATTAATTAATATTATATTCCAAAAAATCCCAAGTTTGGAAGAATAACATATCTAAGGTTATATATGTTAATAATTAACCACTTGGGGTTCTTTTGGCTTGTTATTGTAAGTTTATTTACCATATAGTGTAAGAAAACAAGAAGTCACGGTAAAGGTTAAATTATTTAACATAGAGTTAAATCTAAATGATAATGTTAAAATAGTAACCTAAACATGTCTAAAACCTATTGGTTGAGAGTATTTCGACCCATACCCACTTTATTTTCTAAATAAATCAATTTTTAGTAATTATAATCCTAATATGACTTTATTATAAAATAATAGTTTATGTTTTTCCAAAGGTTCCCCTCTCCTCCCTTATAAAAAGGGCACCCCTTCCCTCTTCTCTTCACACCATTTTTAGCCTTGATGCTCAGAAAACCCCTACCAATTCCTCTTCTAAACCTCTATAGTTACATTATAGAGGTTCTGGTATTCTCAAAACACCAACTCTAGTGCCCTAAGATGAAGTTTAAAGGAGGTGCGTCGAGGAAGAGGTAATCTCTTCTACTGACTCTTTCAAGATTCTTTCTTCTTCTACTTCCTATTATTTAGTTGTTTCTTTATAAAGTAATATCATTAGTATTAATTATATACTGATATGTTATTATAAATATTAAACAACCCTATTTCACCTTCTATCCATCGTACGGAAAACGAAATCACCGCGCGTGCGTATGTACGGAATACCGTCTCCATGTCGTGGTGTAATCAGTTTTTCCACCACCACCTTACATGGTTTGGTATAATTGTGTAAATAATAACTATATATAATTATTATAACATCATACTGATTCTATGATATTATAGTATCCACTACAATACCATTCAATAAATATGGGAACGATTTCATCGCTTGTGCGTACGTACGAAGTACCGTCTCCACGACGCGATGAGATTCATTTTCCATGTTGAAAATTCAAGAATGATTATAAAGTATATATAATAAGTAATCATGAAATATATGACATAATAATTCTAATGGATTTATGTATATATATATATGTAATTCATCTACTTAATTCCATTCAATTCAATAAGGAAACGAAAAATAGTGTTCATGCGTACGTACGACCTACCGTCTCCATGAATGGTGTATTTCATTTCATTCATCTATCTATTATATATATATATATACTGAATATATATGATATATAAATCACGATTTAAATTTTGGAAGTAAGTAAATCATGATATATGTAATAATAGTATCATTAACAACAAGTCCAAACACGTACGACAAATGAAAAGAATATTACCCCAAACATTGCTTTAACATGGAATTGACAAATGAATGGGTAATATAAATACATAATTGAACCATATATGATATCATAAATATTATTATGATTTTGTTACAAGTTAATAATATGTTTAAACCCACTATACAGGTGTCTCAGACACATATGGTAGAAATTCGACATAAGGTAAGGGATAATTTTTCAATCTCATTTTTATTCGAGAATTCTTATACATAAGTATTTACTGGGGTTATATTTTTCATCCATGTCCATAAACTTTTCCTTCATAAAGTGTTTAATATTCTTCCATGTATGTTTAAAGTCATGTTTACCCCTCTTTGACTTTTACTTCGTGATATGGAAGGAATCTTTCATTTTTTTACCATACATTGTACTTTTTGACTTTTCCATTAAAAGTACGAGGAGAATATTTTTTTAACTTATACGGCATGAATAAATTTTTACGGTTTTATAACGCCTTTTTTTCATAATGATTACTCTACTATATTTCATTACTATTTTCAACAAAATGATTTTATTTTAAAATTTCATGTCATTTTAAATGATTTTGAAGAAGAAAGGATATTTTCCTCAAGAATTCATTTCAAGTGTTTTATCAAAACCATTTTCCATATAAGATGACATTATTTCATATGTGTATGTGTGAAGTATAATGCCTCTATGATTTATATGGTTTCACTTTTTTATGATGAAATGATATCCATTTGTTTTATATGGATTATGTTATGATGGGATGATGTTTATGAAACCCATTTTATTCTTTGGGTTATGATGAATGATTTGTGTTTATGTTGTGGAACATGTAAGAATGATTTAATTATGAGTTGTGTGGGACCTATATCTTTCTCCAATGAATTGGGTAAAGATTTATATCTCATGAGATAGACATGGCTGGAATGTTAAGTTAATTTGGTTTAGTGATACAGGACTGGAACGAAGAGTTAACTCGATTCAGAAAGGGACTTTGTCCATTAAGATGGTCTTGGCAGCAATGCCTTGGATACTATAGAAATCACATCATTTGATTAATGGTTTTCCACAATTACATGTTTTATTCACATGCTATTTTATCATTATTGATGTTCCTTTATGATATATTCCTTATGTACTTCCATGATTTATGTCTTTGCTCATGATTTTGATGTTTAGATTTTTTGTTCAAGTTTTTGCATTCAATTGTTTATGGATTGTTTTATGTTCTCTATGTTTACCCTTACTAAGAATTTGATCTCACCCTTTTTATGTTTTCTTTTCCCCAGGATATAAATAATGGTTTTATGTAATAAAACTAAAAGGGGAATATCTTAATGGGAGATGTTGAAGATCTTTCACCATGATTAGAAGATTACGTTCTGAGTTTCCAAAGACACTAAACAAATACGGTCTTTGGGTGTCTGTTTTTGTCATGTATTAAGTATTCCACAAAAGTAATGTAATTTCCATGTACATCAAGATTTGTGTCTCTACATGGAGTGTAATAGAAAACAAGATTAGGAGAATGTTTACCACCATAAAATCGCACACTTATGATGTGTTAAACAATATTTTATTACCCAATAGGAAACGTAAACCAACAATGTTTTTGTTTTACATTACTTTTCATAATTTGGAGGAATTTATTTACTACATAGAATAAAAATGTAAGGAAATATAGTTACCATCATGTAGAGTTTTATCCTTTAAAATTTTCTACCCAAAACATATCTTTTCTCCAAACAAAGAGCATTAAAAAAGACTTGGTCACATCAAAAGCACAAGAATCATATTCTTGAGAATCACATAATCCACAAAAGAAGAACTATATATTTCCCTTGTCTTTAGACGTCAACTAAAACCAAAATTGTTAGTGCGAGATCAGATAATACCCAAAAAGGATAATCTTTTACAAAATGAAAAACTCCTCGTAATCTAAAAAATCTTTCAAACAAAACCCAAAGTTCAAAAAAGACCATTAAAAATAACAACTTTCCGTAAAATTATTCAAAAGTGATCCAAACTACGATTGAAACCTAAATCTCCTAAGGATTTAATTACATAGTCTTCCAAGATAACATTTATCTCCAAATAACAACAATTACTCATAAAGTCTCATATTGAAAATTAATTTACCAAATCACATGTTCTCTATGATAATTTAATCATTTTCAAAAGTAAACCAAATCGTCATATGCCCACAATAAAAATATATATTCTCTCAAACTAAAATTTCAACCATTATTCCACAATTTAAATCCATTGTATTCGATCTTCCTTAGGCATATATTGTTTCCTCAAAAGAGGGAACGTCTTCCACGACAACCTTTATTACATAATCACTAAATCATTTTTCTATACTAAGTATATCCATTTGATAAAACATAAGTTCCAAAAATAAACTTATTCTTGTTTCATAAAAACATTTTACTAAAATAATAAGTCATACATACCAGGGACTTCAAGTAGGATAGTAGTTGGTGATGCACCCTTATCGCCCTTCGGTTGTGGGTTCGATTCCTACAGCCTTGCCGGATGTGATGGGTTGTCACCCATCCTATGGGCTGCCCTTTTTATAAAACTCAATAAAACCCTAAAATGTTTTAACATAAATGGTTTCAATATACCTCTAATTTTCATCCAAATTAATTATGATCTCAACATATTAATTCTTGAAGTCTTATTTCACCACCATATGATAAAATAAAATGATCCCCAAAATGAAGAACATCATACCTTTATCATGGTGTCCATTTGGTTTCATTGTCATCTTGTTCACGTAGTTAGAAGGTTCATACATCGCAAAAAGGATTTAGAGATTCTTTAAAATCATTTCCTTACTCCATCTAAATACACATTGTACAACATGGGTCATATGAGTGTTCACAGAAAAATATTTATGGAAAATAATCATGTATGACATATAATTTCAAAACATCTGATAAAACATGATTTCTATAAAATAGTCAGACTGAATTTGAGTTGAAAATTTCAATTAATTGTCCTTTTAAAATACCATAGGTATGTTCTAAGATACTATATTGTAAAAGAAAATATAAATAGGTTGCACAAGGGTATCCTTCTTCATCACATTTTTTAAAATCATAATGTTCTTCACAATCTTGTGATAAGGTAATATATTTGAAAATGCCTTGATAATATTTACCTTTCTTGAAAATATGAGAATATTGTTAAAATAGGATTTGTCTAAATACAACCCATGATCCACGATGATAATGAGGTATAGTGGAGGTGTTTGATATCTCAAAAAACTTCTTTCAAGTGATTTGTATGCTAGAAAAAGTTTCACAATTATCCGAACATGACTTTGCAATAATTATTGCAATAATGTCATCCGAAAGAGATAGAAATGTCATTTTAGATCCTCCTCCTTCAATTTGTAACTGAATTTCCCTGATCGGAAAAATTTATAAAACAAGGATTTAACTGAAATAATAGAAATAGGGACTAACCATGTGTTTAATGATAACTTTTAATCCCTAAAGTTGTCTAAACCGACCTCTGATACCAACTATAATACTCAGCCTTAAACATTACATAATCTTGAATTAAATGAATAATTCACATTGAGGATATTTTCAGGTTTAGAGTTTTAGATAATTAGGAATAACAATTACATTATAACATGAATAATACATGTAGACACTACTACAAATTAACCATTTTTTAATAAAATAAAAACTCCTAAAAAGAAACATGTCTAGTTCCATGTTTTTGATAACATGACTTTTCCTTGATCCCATCCTTGACCCTATTAATCTTTATGTCCTATGGAAAACATTTCAAAAACTTGGTATGAGCATAAAAAGCTCAGTAAGGGTTATATAATAAGGAAGGAAAATATTAGCCCATCAATAAATAAAAAACAAATAAACCATACTTTTCAATTATATCATACCTTACAAAATCATAAGATTTATGAATAACACACACAAATCATAAATCATAAAGTTTACTTATGGAAACCTTATAAAACAAAAATTTTAGCTATCACAACTATATAGGGAGCTAAAAATTGAATACCCATCACATTATATTCCCTAAATCTCTTAGGAGAAACATCACGTTTACCTCCATCACATTACCCAATGCATTGGAGAGCTATCTCGGGGTCACTGGCCCTAGGTTTATTAAGAATCGCTCATATACGTAAACAATTCCCAATAACCATAACATAATCATAACACATAATAGATGTATAAATTAAAGATAACATTTCTACATTACAATGTATCAAATGAAGATATTGAAATAAACAATGCTTTATCAAATCGTTTTCAAAACCATTGAAAATAGATTTTTGAATCAAAGTGTCCCACACCACTTTGAAGTTTTTAAAGGAATTATCATTTGAAAACATTAATGTCCATATAAATAAATCCTAAAAACCATTTTGAAAATATGCACATTAATGATAAATATTTAGAATAATAAATCATTAAAACATTTAAAATGATATTTTAGTTAAAGAGTTTTTTTACAAAAAGAGAGAACCTTGAATAAAAATAATAGAGGAATAACTTTTAATCAGAACTTTATAATATCATGAGAATAAAGGGATTCATTATATAATATGTCAAATGACAGTATATACACCATATAAGAGTGAATTAGTGCATAACAATAAATGAAGTCTCAGTGGAAATGTAAATTGGGATGAAATCCCTTACAAAGATGGTATCGTTAAATTAGGGATAAATCAATCACATAATTATGTGTGACAAATACAAATGAACCCAATATATGTTAATTTTAAGTGTAAAACAATCATAGGTCATTCGCACATATTCATAAGATGACATATTCAAGAAGTACAAGTTGAACCCAAAGAATTGAAATTGGGTTAAGAAGTTCCCTTGTAAAAATTCGACAACCGAACACTTTCACTTTAAAATTTAGAAAATGAGTTGATGAGATAAAAAGGGTATCTCATCACTTCACTACTAGAAAACAGAGTTTTCCCAACACTTATATCCCAACGGTTTACTAAACCGTTGGGAATAGCCATCTATACCAACAGTTTCTGATAACCGTTGGTATAGATGGTTTTTTGGAAGCTTTTACCAATGGTTCATCACAATCGTTGGTATAGGGGTGTTTTTACCAATGGTTCAATGAGAACCGTTGGTAAAAGTGGGATTTCTGTGACCTTTTACCAACGGTTCTCATTGAACCGTTGGTATAGATTTGGGATGGAGTTATATACCAATGGTTTTTAAAAACCGTTGGGAAAACTTTCCACCAAATTGGAAGTAGCCGATCCTCTCCCCCATTCGTGATCCACATCCCTAAACAGGAGCGCTTGGAAAATTTTGGAGGCGATTTTGGAGGTGCTTCGGGTTCTCTTCCTCCATCCCATCCAAGGCTGAGGTATTTTCTTAGTTTTTAGTTTCGATTTTGATGTGGGATGAGACCAATTTCTATTATCATATTCCAGCCGAATTTTTGTTCCAGCCCAATTTATGTTTCCGTTCTTTATTTACATTCCATGCATATTCCAGCCCATATAGATTGCATTAGACAGTTGTCTAATTTTTTGATGTGCCTTTCATGTTTCATTACCAGGAAATTTTTATTATATGTTATAAAATTCAATCACATGTTTAGTTTTAACATTCATTGTTACTTTATTATCTTGTTTTAATAATTTATATTAATATTCTTTTCATATATTCCATCATTGAGTGTTTTTACTTGTGCAATATAATTCCAAGATCATTTTACTTCATAGTGATTATTTAGATTTCAAAGTGTTTTATTTTTCATGTTAAATTTATTAAAAAGTTTTGGGGACTAATTAAAGTTATTAGATTCCAATTTCCATGTTTCTATGCTTGTTAAGAATTAAATGAAATATGATGGTTGTAATTAAATGAAAGTCAATGTTCAATTTTTATCATGTATGGGTGATTAATAAATTGGAATGTGATGAACTATATAATTGAACCATTATTGATGCGCATTATATACCAAAAGGTTATTGAATAAAATTTATTCTTGTGAATTTCGTTACATCATAGATAAAAATGGTTGTGGTTATATGAGAGATACCTCCGATGGTTCTTTGATCATTGTTTTATAGAGAATGAATGGTTTAGGCCTGGTATTAATAATAGCTTCCAGTGAGACCATTTTAGTATAAGGGGAAACGAGATTATGATCTACAAGGGGGTGATTGAGTTGGTAGAGACCAAACATTGGACAGTCCCGCCACTCCCATGACACCCCACACCCCCCAGGACATGCCACACACCCCTTGGACAGTCCCACCACTCCCATGATCCTCATCATACTCCTCATCCTGATCTACTTGAAGACGTTAAAGTAATAAACTCATATACTTCCAACAAGACCCTTAAGGATTATGTATTCCTTGATCCACTTCCAATATCTTACTGGTCAATCCTTGAATATAGGCATTAGAAATTGTGTATCTTATTTTCTTATATACACTGTATTTTTTTTGTATTTCTTAATATGATTCTCATATAGAGTAATGTGTCAGTTATGTTTTTATATAGAGTAAACAATTGTCATTTAAGTAAATATTTTTTTGATTAAACTTTAATATTATTGAATTGCTTTGAAATTACTTATTGCGATTTTTTTACAGAATGGATAGAAGTTGGATGTACGAAACTGATCAGATTTCAACCGATTGTCAAAATAATTTGAAAAGATTTCTAGATTTTTCATTTGACAAGGCTTCAGATTGTGGTCGCATACATTGCCCATGTTTTAATTGTGTTGGAAGACCTTGGTTGGTCCGTGAAGCAGTTAGCTATAATATAACCAAATATGGTTTCCAAACAAAATATTATGTGTGGTATCACAATGGAGAGAAAATGGAATCTCAAAATGTTGTTGATCCAAATGATAGGACTGAATTGGAGAGTTTGATAAATGATCGGTTTCCATTTATTTGACATCATGAGAAGGAAAGGATGTCCAGCCAACAAGATTTCGATACAAGCACACATGATGCATCCAATGAAAATGATGATGTTGATAGGGTGAAAAAATTTAATGATGCCGAAACGACTCCAGTATATCGGCAATGTGAAAAAATGAAAAATATGGAATTCTTAATCTGATTGTTTCGTGGGAAAACTATGTATGGGATTTCAAATACTGCAATTGATTACATTCTTACCTTCTTGAAGGAGTTACTTCCAGATAATGCAGATATTCCCTCAAACCACTATATGTCATGGAAGTTGGTTGATGAACTTGGATTCTAAAAAAAATCATGCTTGCCCGAATGATTGCAGCTTATTTTGGGAGGAAAATGCTGAAAGAAATGATTGTATAAAATGCGGAACCACCCGATGGAAGCCAAAATATGATGAAACAACGTCTCGTGTGCCACAAAAAGTAATGTGGCACTTTCCATTGATCCCTAGATTACAGAACCTTTTCATGTCTGATGAAATATCTGTAAAAATGCGATGGCATGAAACCGAGAGAAAAAAGAATAATAAAGAGTTGGTTCACCCTGCAGATGGATTTGCATGGCAGATATTTGATGCTCGATATCCTGAATTTGTAGCCGACGTGCGTAATATGAGACTGGGTCTTTCATGTGATGGTTTTAATCCATTTGGGCAGATGCTTAATTCACACAGCACATGGCCAGTTTTCATACACATTTATAACCATCCCCCTTGGTTGTGTATGAAAAAGCCTTACACTTTCTTGAGTATACTGATATTTGGCCCTTCTGATCCCGGAAATGATATAGATGTATACATTCAACCTTTAATAAAAGAGTTGAAACTTATTTGGGATGTGGGTGTGCCCACATACGATGCATGTTTGAAAGACATATTTCAGATGCGTGCTGCACTTATGTGGACTATCAATGATTTTCCTACTTATGCAATGATGTATGGATGGAGCACAAAAGGAAAACTGTCATGTCCTGTTTTTATAAAGAATACTCGATCGAGAAGACTGAAATATCGTCATAGTTTTAGTTTTATGGGACATCGACGATTCTTGCCAATGAACCATCCATATAGAAACAATCGTCAAAGATTTGACAATACCATGGAGAATGATGATCCACCTCAGTGTATGTCTGGAACTGATGTGATTAATGAATTGAAAGATTTTAGTTATTCATTTGGGAAGAGTGTAATGAAATCTAGAAAGAGGAAAAATGTTTCCAATGATACCTGTTACAATTGGAAGAAGAAGAGTATATTCTTTGAGTTGTCATATTGGTCAACCAACTTGTTACATCATTGCTTAGACGTAATGCACATTGAAAAGAATATATGTGAAATGTTTCTTTCGATTCTTCTAAATGTCAAGGGGAAGACAAAAGATGATTTACGATCTCAGCGCGACTTGGTAGATTGGGGGATCAGACCAGAATTGCATCCTGTCTGTATCAGTGAAAATAAATGGCAAGTTCCATGTGCTTCTTATGTGATGACTCCTACTGAAAAAAATCAATTTCTAGAAGTTCTAGAGACTATTAAAGTTCCTGATGGCTATTCAAGAAATATATCAAAACGGGTCAACAGAAAAGAGTTGAAGTTGAAATCTTTGAAGACACATGATTATCACGTCCTTTTGCATGGGTTGATTCCAATAGCAATCCGTCATCTCTTGTCCAATAATGTTAGAGTCTCAGTTATTTGGTTGTGCTATTTGTTTAGAGATCTTTGTGCTAAGAGGTTGTCAAAATCCCTTGTGAAAAAATTGTTGGCAGAGACACCATTAATTTTTTGTGAGTTAGAGAAAATATTCCCTCCATCATTTTTTACATGCATGTTGCATCTCACTGTCCATCATCCGACCGAAATACTTCTTGGAGGACCCGTTGCTTTCCGTTGGATGTATCCAACTGAAATAAACATGTTCGCATTGAAATCATATGTTTGGAACATTAAATATCCTGAAGGTTCTATTGTGAACGGTTACTTGGATCAAGAATGAATGGATTTCTGCTCAATGTATTTGTCTGATCATACTGCGAGAATAAAAAGACCAATGAGAAATGAAGAAGAAAAGTATGGGAAAATTGAACCCAGTTTTCCATCACTTCCTCAGACAGGAGGAATTCCAGGATCATATACATTGACAACATTATGCCTTGAAGAGGGAGAGATGGCACATCGCATAGTGTTGTTCAATTGTGATTTGTTCGATGAGTATATAAAGTAAGTTAATTGTACATGTATCTCTTATCTTATCTCTTATAATTTTAAATATTTGTTAAACTATTATTATTTTTATCTACATGGAACATAAAGAATTGATATATAGAAAGCATTATTCTTTATCTTTGAGAAAGAAGGAGACTTTCCATAGCAAAGGGTTTTCTGCTTGGTTGAAATTGAAGGTAAAAATATTTCTGTAATAACTAAAAAAATAATATTTAATTAAGTTTACTATTTGTATATATTCCAGGTATCGAGTTTGCCTACGGACTCTGTTTCTGAGGAAATAAGAGCTTTGGCTTTTGGTCCTAATACCATGGTTCGTGCTTGTAAATCACTTGTGATCAATGGATACAAATTTATTATCACTGAACGAGCAAGAAACCTGAGAACACAGCATAATGGTGTTATTCTAACTGCCACAACAGACTGTTATGCTAGTTCATTGGACACTAGACCTCGTTCTGAAAATTTTTCTTATCATGGTGTCGTGGAGAAAATAATAATTTTGGATTATTACTCGCATGGTCGAGTCACGATGATGAAATGTCAATGGTTTGATTCAATGACAAGGCAAGGCACCTTTATTGATGATTTTGGATTTCGAGTTATTGACAAGACTCGCATTCTTGCCACCGATGAACCATATGTATTGGCATCAATGGCGAAACAAGTTTTTTATGTCAAAGATAATCGGCATCCTAAATTCGGTGTAATTATTGAAGTAAATACCAGATATGTTTTTGATGATGGTAATGATGAAGTTGACACTATCCCTACTGAAATTGGAAGGAATCCATTTATTACTTATGATGACCCCAACAACTCAATTGTCAGAGTTGATTGTGATCCCGAAGTTGTGGTGGGAAATATATAGAATCATACAGTCGTGTTCTCACCTACATGTTTCACCTACATCATTCAGAGTGTGTATCCTAGTACATACCTTCATAACACCATAAATTATCTGTTTCATTATGTTCTTTTTATCATAATGGTTTTTCTATATTTTGTTTTTTGGGTTACACATTAGTTATCTTTTTCTAATTACTTCCATATTTTTTTCATTGCAGGAAATGGCACCCATTGAAGAGAGGCGGCGGAAAAAGATGACATATAATAATCGTTGCATGGTACTGATGGGTGTTCCTCCACTCATCCCTGTTGTGATTATTTTATTTCAAATATAAATATTTCAATAACTTATAATATCATGTGTTTACTTTTCTGTCAAACTTTTTTTCAGGATCCACCCCCTAGACGACAGATATCTGACAAGGAGCCTGATATTGCTCCCAGTAGAGAGGTTGGTGGTAGGAGGGGGGTGGTGTCAGAGATGGACGATCATCTAGTGGTCCCGGTACTGAGGCCGGTGGTACGAGGGCTCGTGGGGCGAGAGTTAGACGACCCACTACCACAGACATATCTTCTACGCCCTATTTTGATCCTCGTATGTCTTCAGGGATATATGAGATATTTAGACCTCCGATGTTTACACTACCAACTGGCCAGACGTCTATGCCATCATCTTTTGCTTTTGGTTCATTATCTCCGGGCTATTATATTCCACCTTCTTTGACTCCTGCTGCGACACAGTATGTGGCTCAGGAGCATACGCTGAGGGACACTCCACCTGTACAGGATATTCCTTCAGCTTCTACACCCATTGATCTGACTACCACAGGTATATTTATATAACTCTATCAAATTTTTATACCAAAATTTATTTTTATTATAACTTGTATTGATATTATTTTTCCTTAATAACAGATTCATCTACAGATAGGAGGCGTGGGAGGGGGCGTACTCGCTTGCGTGCGGTATGGAACCGCCTGACACAGTTGATGGTTGAATACAATGTTGATGGACAAATGATTGAGAAATCTGGGTAGCAATGTCGGGGTTTTTTGGCGACGCTAGCCAAATACTCCGATATCATTCCGGTCAGCCCTCTCTCTTGGAGACATCTGCCACCCGAAGTCAAGGATAACTCATGGGCACAAATATGGGTAAAAAATCTTTGGATTTAATGTAGTATATTTTTGTATTTAAATGAACTAATCAATTTGGTTTCATCTTCGGTTTAACTTCCCTGATGGCGAAGGTGCACGACCAGCGCGTTTAAAAGAGCTAGGAGAGCTTTGGAGAGCTTATAAGCATGAGCTGTATGTTGGCTGGTGTGATAGAGTGGGCATGGAGTTAGAGACATTACCTATCTTGGATGACTTCCTGAGAGAGAAATATTGCCAAATGATTACCCATTGGGCGACTGCCAAATTTAAGGTATTAATCTCATTTGAGTTATTTAAATGAGAGTTTTCATAATTTGCATTAATATAATTTTATTAATTATTAATCATTATTTAGGAATCTTCTGAAAAAAACAAAAAAAACATTGATTCAAAGAAATACCTCCACACTTTGGGGTGCACAACTATGGCAGATCATGAGAGGCAGCAGGTACGATATAGTTGTTTAAAATTTTTTTTTGGACTTTCCCTTTTTAGTGGATCCTACTTAAATTATGTGATTTATTGAATAATGAATATATGAATATACTTTCACTTTATATTGTTTCAATGTCATTACAGAAGCAAAAAATGAATATTGAAGGGTGTATCCCTCGAGAAAAATTGTTTTGCTCGAGTAGAAGAAAAAAAGATGGAAATGCGATAAATGAACCGACCCAAGAGAAGATTGTAAGTTTTAATTTGTTTATTTCAACGTTTAATATCTAATTTGAAGTTTAATAATCTATTAATATTTTTTACAGGATACTTTAGAGGCTCTTGATGCCCAGGAGCCTGACAATTCTGTGCCACACGATCATTTATATCAGGTTTTGGGAGATGAGCACTCCGGTCGAGTACGCAGCCGACCTGGTAAGAATATAGTCCCGACGAGGTATTGGTCATCTCCAGGTATCCATTCTAGTACCACCGAGTTGGAACAGGTCAAGGAGCATGCAAGACAGTCTGATGAAAGGGTCATAGAGTTGGAAGTACAAGTTCAAACAAGAGACAAAGAATTTATGAAACTGATGAGAGAATTATCTTCATCACTTCCACTAGAGGCTAGTGCGGCATGTCAGACATTTTTTTCGTCTATGGGTGCATCATCCAATTCACTAGGCGGAAGCTCTAGTGGCGATCGAGATGATGACGTTCCTGGTGATGATGAGGATGCTGAAGAGGAAGAGGATGAGGATGAGGACGTGGAAGAGGGCGAGGATGGGGCCGAGGGCGAGGATGGGGCCTAGGGCGAGGATGATGCCGAGGACGAGTATGAGGCTGACGATGAGCATGTGGACGATGACGAGGACGACGACGAGGATAGGGATGGCGGCGAGAATGAGGCTGATGATGATAGTGGTGATGGTGATGGTGATCCGAGGTAGATTGATCCATTACATTTTTGAATTCTATATAACTCTTTATTTTTGAACATGGTTTTCCACTTTGGGGTTTTCCTCTGATTCATAGGGATGTTGCATTCAGATTCTATTTTTTGCACTTGATTCTTATTGTATGATTAGTCTACTACCTAGACCTTTAGTATTCCTTGGTACTATGATACTCATTTTTATATTTCTTTTACTTATCTTTCTTAGTTATCCATGTATTTCATGTTTATTCATGTGGAAAATGATATGGAAAATATGCTTTGAAGTAGTGGCAGACACCACTCAAAGTGTCTAACTTTTATTTGAAATGGACAAGATTTTAAGTGAAAACAACAAATGGCATACGGAAAACAGACCAAACACATTCTGATTCTGTTTAAACTATAGGAAAATGATCCATGCTTCATATGTGACGTGTACGAGTCAACCCCGCCTCAATCCGAGGGCCGGTGTGGCCGGTGCCACTCAAAGTTTGTCACTTTTCTTTGAAATGGAAAATGGTTTAAGTTAAAACAACTGACATACAGAAAATGGACCAAACGCATTCGGATACTGTTGATACTTTATGACATGTATCCATGGGTCATATGTGACGTGTACAAGTCATCCACGCCTCAATCCGAGGCACGGTGTGGCCGGCACAACTGAAAGTGTCAAACTTTTATTTGAAATGGACAGGATTTTAAGTGAAAACAACAACTGGCATACAGAAAACAGACCAAACACATTAGGATTCTGTTTAAACTATAGGACAACAATCCATGGTTCATATGTGACGTGTACGAGTCAACCCCGACTCAATCCGAGGTTCGGTGTGGCCGGTACCACTCAAAGTGTCTTTCTTTTGTTTAAAATGGATGCGCTTTTAAGTAAAAAAACCACATACGGAAAATGGACCAAACACATTCGGATACTGTTGATACTTTAGGAAATGTATCCATGGGTCATATGTGACATGTACGAGTCAACCCCACCTCAATCCGAGGTGCGGTGTGGCTGGCACCACTCAAAGTGTCTAACTTTTATTTGAAATTGACAGGATTTTAAGTGAAAACAACAACTGGCATACAGAAAACAGACCAAACGCATTCGGATTCTGTTTAAACTATAGGAAAATTATCCATGGGTCATATGTGACATGTACGAGTCAACCCCGCCTCAATCCAAGGGTCAGTGTGGCCGGTACCACTAAAAGTGTCTTTCTTTTGTTTAAAATGGATGCGCTTTTAAGTAAAAAAAAACCACATACGGAAAACAGACCAAACGCATTAAGATACTATTGATACTTTAGGACATGTATACATGGGTCATATTTGTCGTGTAGGAGTCAACCCCACCTCAATCCGAGGTGCGGTGTGGCCGGCACCACTCAAGGTGTCTAACTTTTATTTGAAATGGAAAGGATTTTAAGTGAAAACAACAACTGGCATAAGGAAAACTGACCAAAGGCATTCGGATACTGTTTATACTTTAGGAAATGTATACATGGGTCATATGTGATGTGTACGAGTCAACTCTGCCTCAATCTGAGGGCCGGTGTGGCAGGGACCACTCAAAGTGTCTTTCTTTTGTTTAAAATGGATGTGCTTTTAAGTAAAAAAACCCACATAAGGAAAACTGACCAAACCCACTCGGATACTATTGATACTTTAGGAAATGTATACATGGGTCATTTGTGACATGTACGAGTCAACCCCGCCTCAATCCGAGGCACGGTGTGGCCGGAACCACTCAAAGTGTCTAACTTTTCTTTGAAATGGACAACAGTTTAAGTTAAAACAACAACTGACATACAGAAAACCGACCAAACGCATTCGGATTCTGTTGAAACTGTAGGACAATTATCCATGGGTCATACGTGACATGTAAGAGTCAACCTCTCCTCAATCCGAGGGCCGGTGTGGCCGGTACCACTCAAAGTGTCTTTCTTTTGTTTAAAATGGATGTGCTTTTAAGTAAACAAAAACACATATGGAAAACTGACCAAACGCACTCGGATACTGTTGATACTTTAGGACATGTATCCATGGGTCATTTTTGATGTGTACGAGTCAACCCCGCCTCAATCCGAGGCGCGGTGTGGCCGACACCGCTCAAAGTGTCTAACTTTTCTTTGAAATGGACAACAATTTAAGTTAAAATAACAACTGACATATGAAAAACCGACCAAACGCATTCAGATTCTGTTGAAACTATAGGAAAAAGATCCATGGGTCATATGTGACGTGTATGAGTCAACCCCGCCTCAATCCAAGGTGTAGTGTGGCCGGTACCACTCAAAGTGTCTAACTTTTTTTTTGAAATGGACGCCAGTTTAAGTTAAAACAACAACTCACATACGGAAAACCAACCAAATGCATTCTGATTCTGTTGAAACTGTAGGACAATGATCCATGGGTCATATGTGACGTTTACGAGTCAACGCTACCTCAATCCAAGGGCCGGTGTGGCTGGTACCACTCAACGTGTCTTTCTTTTGTTTAAAATGGATGCGCTTTTAAGTAAAAATAAACGACATACGGAAAATCGACCAAACACTTTCGGATTCTGTTGAAACATTAGGAAAATGATTTATGGGCCATTTTTGATGTGTACAAGACAACCCCACCTCAATCCAAGGCGCGGTGTGGCCGACACCACTCAAAGTGTCTAACTTTTATTTGAAATGGACATGATTTTAAGTGAAAACAACTTCTGGCATACAGAAAACCGACCAAACGCCTTCGGATTCTGTTGAAACTTTAGGACAAAAATCCATGGGTCATATGTGACGTGTACGAGTCAACCCCACCTCAATCTGAGGGCCGGTATAGCCGGGACCACTCAAAGTTTTCCACTTTTCATTGAAATGGACAACGGTTTAAGTTAAAAAAACTGACATACGGAAAATGGACCAAAGGTATTCAGATACTATTGATACATTAGGACATGTATCCATGGGTCATATGTGATTTGTACGAGTCAACCCCGCCTCAATCCGAGGGCTGGTGTGGCTGGGACCACTCAAAGTGTGTTTCTTTTTTTTTAAATGGATGCGCTTTTAAGTAAAAAAAACCACATACGGAAAACTGACCAAACGCAGTTGGATACTGTTGATACTTTAGGACATGTATCCATTGGTCATTTTTGATGTGTACGAGTCAACCCCGACTCAATCCGAGGCGCAGTGTGGTCGACACCACTCAAAGTTTCTAACTTTTATTTGAAATGAACATGATTTTAAGTGAAAACAACAAATGGCATACGGAAAACCGACCCAACGCATTCAGATTCTATTGAAACTTTAGGACAACGATCCATGGGTCATATGTGACATGTATGAGTCAACCTTGACTCAATATAAGGGCTGGTGTGGCCGGGACCACTCAAAGTGTCTTTCTATTGTTTAAAATGGATGCGCTTTTAATTAAATAAAACGACATACGGAAAACCGACCAATCGCTTTCGGATTCTATTGAAACTTTAGGACAATGATCCATTGGTCATTTGTGACGTGTACGACTCAACCCCGACTCAATCCGAGGCGCGGTGTGGCCGGCACCACACAATTTGTGTCACTTTTCTTTGAAATGGACAACAGTTTAAGTTAAAACAACAACTGACATACGAAAAATAGACCAAAGGCATTCAGATACTATTGATACTTTAGGACATGTATCCATGGGTCATTTGTGACGTGTACGATTCAACTCCGCCTCAATCTGAGGCGCGGTGTGGACGACACCACTCAAAGTCTCTCTTTTATTTCAAAAGGAAATCATTTTAAGTGAATACAACTGAAATTTACACTCATCAACGATAGTCACAAACTCTTTTTCATGAGTTGGGTAGTTTCACTCATGGGGTCATAAATGACGAGACTCCTAAGAAAATATCTTTTCACCATATATTATAAACAATAAAAGTTCAATGCAAAATTCATCACAAATCATTACATACCCAAACCTAGTATCACAAAAAAATGGGATTTGAGTCAATTTTAATGTCTTATTCAACTCTAATAGATATTTATCAAACTATTCTGCCTATTAGAATTTGATGGGTGAGGTGAATTACCACCGGATGATTGTTGTCCTATGTGTTTTGTTGGGCTATTTTAGGTGTTTTTTATACTGTTTGAAGTCTGTATGTGGCTTTTGTGATATTTTTTATGCAGGTGTATAGTGGAGGGTATACTGGAGGGCTATTGTGCACTGTATTTTTATGCAAGTGTATGGTAGGGCTTCAGGGGGCTGCTTCTGGGGGCTGCTGTGCAGCAGCTCTGGGAAAAACCAACGGTTCTGAACAGTTGGCAAAGCCTTTTCTTGAAATATGAAAAAACATATACCAACGGTTCTGAACCGTTGGTAAAGATTTTTCAAGAATTCTCGAAAAACTTATACCAACGGTTCTGAACCATTGGTAAAGAGTTTCCCATAATTCTCAAACACCTATACCAACGGTTTAAATGAAACCCTTTGTATAGGGCTTTCCCCACGGCTAACTGGGCAATGGTTTGGAAAACCGTTGGTATACCCTATACCAACGGTTATAAACCGTTGGTATAGGGTACTTTTCCAGTAGTTCTTGGACATAAAATTTACATCAATAAGGATATATAAGAACATATCCCAACATAATAAGAGGTAAATTATAAGACATAACAAAAAAAGTCTTTTAAAAAGAGGAGGGTGAAAGGTTCCCTTTCTGATTTGGTAACGTACAAAAAATATGCCACATAAATGAATGATCATAAAATGAAGATGTAAATTCTCATAAATGAAAGTAAATTACACAAATGTACAATCATGGGTAGTACATACACAACAAAAAAATAAAATAGTGTAAAATATAGCATGAATCTCACAAGAATAAAAGTGTGACGAAACCCTTTACCTCATTGTAAACTACTAAGTAATTTGATCAAAAGTTAATAAACATAAAATGAATCACAGAATACATTGAATATAAAGATAATAATGATAAAATATATCAAACAAAAGTACATAATATACCACATGCAATAAATAAGTGGTGAACAATATAAATCTCACAGAATTAAAAGTTAGATAAGAAATATCATTACCTTGTGTCCAACATGACTGGATCTATAAGGCCCTGGCCTTAAACCTTACTTAATATTGAATTAAATGAATAATTCACATCGAGGATATTTTCAGGTTTAGAGTTTTAGAGAATTAGAACATAACTATTACATCTCAAAAGATTACAAAGTAGTCACTTCTACTAAGTTTCCATAATAATAAAAAACTCTTAAAAAGAAACGTGTCTAGTTCCATGTTTTATATAGGATGACATTCCCTTGATCCCATCCTTGACCTTATTCCACATTAAGTCCTGTGAAAAAATTTCAACAAAAACTTGGGGTGAGCATAAAAAGCTCAGTAAGGGATACAGAAAGAATGAAAACTGTTAGTTTTTCAAACATCAAGTAAACCATATATACTCTATCAAAGTAATACCTTCACCTTCATGAAGTAGTAAAAACTCTTCACTGAATAAAGTATCATTACTTACCTTTTTGTAACCAAAGGATTACCATAAAATCCATAAAAAGAACACATAACATATATAAAGGTAACTTGGGACATAAACATACTTAAGTGGAATAACCATACGGTCGACTTCCACACATATCACTTAATGGAATAGCCATACGGCCAATTTCCATACATACTTAATGGAATAGCCATAAGGCCGACTTCTATACCCAATTCATTGGAGGTTATTACATAACCACCCGTCCTAGTATTCACGGCACCACCCGTTATATGGTTTATAACGTAACCACCCGTTAAAATGTCCAAGTATCAATATAAAATCATAAAACATAAAACCAATATAAAGGAATGATAACAATTCCACATTTCAATCACAATATATCATAAATATATTGACATAATAAAATCCTTTATCAAAACCATTCTCAATACCAAAATACATATAAGAGTATATGGTATTTATTTTATTTTAAAAACATTATGGCTTGTTGAGGAATCCAAAGACCAAATAATAATCGCGGCGGCGGAAAAGGTCGTTGTCGCCGCGTACGTTAAAAGAAACATTGATTTTTGTCGTTTTGTAAAACGATTCGTAGAAAAAGATTCCTTTTCTATAAAAGTAAAAGTCAAAGGGTTTTATACACCGTATAAAATAAAGTTGTGTATAAAATGAAATATGCCTCAATGAAAGGAGATTGAGTCGAAGTCCCTTACCTCGGGTCCGACTTGACTCGATCGTTCTTTAACGTCCTGAATAATAAACTTGAGTTAATTTATACTTGATTAAGAACCTTTTTAAAGTTCATTATTCCTTTTATATCTCTTATTTCCATGTTATATACATTATTTAACCATTTAAGTTAATAATGTTTGTTTTCTCAATATTTGGTTCTTAAGTCGAAAGTGGATTTCTTACAATTACATGTTGTTCATGTGGTCAAAGGTTCTTTATATCCAGAATGAAATTCCCGATTTGGATATAATATGTATCATATATATCCAGCATATACATGTATTTATAATATTACATAATCATTTAGAGGTAAGAAATGAAATGCACCGTTCATGGAGACGGTAAGCCGTACATACGCATGAACGCTACATTCATTTCTTTGTCATATTAATGGAATTAAAACAAAATGAGAGGTATGTATATTTTAATTCCAGAATTATATTCATCATTTAGATATATCATTAATTATATATATCCATTATATACATGTACTTTTACTAGTACATTACATTTGGGGATAAGAAATGAAATGCACCGTTAATGGAGACGGTAAGCCGTATGTACGCATGAACGCTACTTTCATTTATATCTCATAATTTAATGGAAAGAAATAATAATGATATAGAGGTATATTATAATTCCAGTATAACATCTTATATAATAACTTTAAATCCATCCTTTACACGTCCCACATATGGCATTAACGAATCACATCACTTTGAGGAGGCGGTAGTCCGCACTTCCTTAAATGAAGATATCGTGTTTACCCATAATGGAAACCATAAAGGTGTGCAAAAAATGAAAAATACAGAAGCTTAGAGAAACAATAAACATATTATATATCATATATAAAAATAGTGACATCATAATGGCCACCTTTGAAAGTGTTAAATGAGTATTGAACAATCATCGTTTCGGGAGGCAGAATTTCGCCATCCACGGAAACCGTATGTTCTTTAACCATTTGATGTAGTTGTGTGAGAGTGTAGCTCGAATAAATCTTATAACAACATCCTATTATATTGAAGATACTGGTTTTGTTACAAAATAAGTAAATAAAAAGAGTTTAGAGGGTTGGAGAAGAAAAATAAAACAAATGAACAAGAGAGAATGAATTACCTTTAAAAGTGTAACTCCTTTTGATTTGAGCCTAAAGGATTCCTTTGAAAGGATTCTTCCCAAAGAGAATCCTCTAAGATGAGGAGTGGGATGTGGATAGAGTAAATGGGCAGGGGTTGGCCGAGCCAAAGTCTTGAAGAGTGTGTGAAATGAGGTAGAGGTGGGGGCCTTTTATAAGAGGAGAGGAGGGGCACTTTTGGAAAGTAAAGAAATATTACTTTATTTTAAAATGTTTTTCGGTTTTAAAAGGTCCCACATTGATATAATTAGTGGATAAGGTGATAAGGGTTCTAAATACACTCATCCAATTTGTTTTGGACATGTGTAGTTCATATATTTTACATTATCTTTCCATTTTATTTAAATCATCAAATAATGATGTCATCGCTGCATCATTATTATGTCATAAATAATTTAATTTATTTAATGTCTAAAAATTATAAAACAAATACTATGATGTAGGAAATATTTTTTCCTTTCCAATGACTATTTATAATCAAAAATCTGACTTGTATAACCCCATTTAAAAATTGTTTTAGTAAAATATATCATGTTTGTGTCATTTTTACTTTTACATTAAATAAAAAGTTATTTATGTCATTTCCAAACCAAAGTGTCTCCATGGGGTCCCCAAGTTGACCCATGGCTTTTCTTGGTCGGCCATGACACAACCAATGAGGGTAGGACATGTTTCAAGCTCATCTTATTTTATTAAAGCATTATTTTTACCTTAAACTACACTAATTACCACTAATCACGATTAAAAACTTAATAAGTTACTATTCACCGGAAAATTATTTTAATCTCATTGAACCACATTTTAATTCTTAATGACAACCATGTATGTCGGATTTTTGAAATTCAAAACACAATGATGGCAAAATTTCATTTAAACGGAAAATCAGTCTTTATAAATACCACTTAGTGGTTTCACTATTCATCAAAAATTGAAGTTTTTCAGAAAGTTACCAAAATTTCACCCTAAGCTATATTTGATATTACGAATTCAAAAATGAAGTCTATTTTACAAAATTCAAAACATATAAGTCACATTAATTAATTTAATAATTAATTCCCGCTGTCAGAGCAAATAGGGTGTTTTTATGAAACAATAAGTATCAAAAGATTGACACTAGTTTAAGTCCGATTTCAAAGTGAAATTAATTCCAACGACCACTATTGGATTTAATGGTAAAAATATTTTCTAATTTCACTTTAAAACCAATTCAAAAGATAATCAAATCATATAAATAAATTAGATTAAAAATAGGTTTTGAATTAAAATACAACATTTTACACAATTCATTAAAAAAAATGAACATTATCAGAAAGGTACCAAAAATTTACACAAAGTAAATTTTGATGTCCCGATTATAAAGAAGAGTTATATTTGGTCCAATAGAATTTATAAGATCGATCAAAACTAAATTTAATGACGGTTCTCCATCAAAAGGTGATAAGTGGACCTTTCGTGAAAATTAGGGTAAAAATGCCTAAAATTGAACTCTTTCCGTATTTTAAGCCTTTATCTTTTATTGGGTAAATGTAAAAACATTTAAAAACATATATAATCATATTTTAGTTATTTCTATCCATTCCCGCCAGTACAACGGCTACTTGTTAACTAACATTTAAAATAATATTATTTTATTACTTGTGTACAACGTAAGTTTTCAAAGAAACTCATCGTTGCGTATCGAGTACGCTATCGAACGTAGAAACCCCTTTTAATTAAAATTAATATTTAATTCATAAATATTAATAAATATGAAAATTCTTTATTCTTTAATTACCTGGGATGTTACATCCTTCCCCCCTTTTGGGAATTGCGTCCTCGCAATTTTATTCACTTATCAAAATAAGTGGGGGTATTTATCCCTCATAGCATTTTCAGATTCCCACGTTGCCTATTCAATCACATGGTTTTTACACAAAACCTTTACCTGGTGAATCACCTTATTCCATAACACTTGCTCCCTGTGGTCAAGAATCTGGACCGGTTGTTCCTCATAAGATAGGTTCTCTTCCAGCTGAACTACCTCTGGACTCAAAACATGAGATGGATCTGGCATATACTTTCTCAACATTAAAACATGAAAAACATTGTGTACCTGAGACAAACTCGGAGGTAAAGCCACTCGGTATGCAACTAATCCAACTCTCTCCAAAATTTCATATGGTCCAATAAACCTTGGACTCAGCTTTCCTTTCTTACCAAATCTCATCACACTTTTCCAAAGGGAAACCTTGAGAAAAACATGATCACCTACTTCGAAAGATAGATCCTTCTCCGGTTTTCCGCATAACTCTTCTGACTGGTCGTAGCTGTTCTCATGTGCTTCTGAATCAACTGAACATTTTCCGCCATCTCTTCTACCAATTCTGGTCCCAACATCTTCCTTTCACCCACTTCATTCCAAAATGCTGGAGTTCGACACCGCTTCCCATATAATGCCTCAAATGGTTCCATCTGTATACTGGAATGAAAACTATTATTATAAGAAAACTCCACCAAAGAAAGATGTTGGTCCCAACTTCCCTGATAATCCATCGAACAAGCTCGTAGCATATCATCCAAGGTCTGAATTGTTCGTTCTGACTGCCCATATGATTGAGGATGAAAAGATGTACTAAAATTTAATTCTGTACCCAACGACTTCTGAAGGCCTTTCCAAAAGTTAGATGTGAACCTGGGATCACGATCAGATACAATGGAGAGAGGAACTCCATGTAACCTGACTACCTCTTTAAGATACAAACGGGAAAGTTGATCAAGAGAGAAAGTATCTCGTATAGAAAGGAAATGAGCAGATTTGGTCAAGCGATCAACAATAACCTAGATTGCATTATTACCTCGAGATGTCCTCGGTAATCCCACAACAAAGTCCATGGATATGTTTTCCCATTTCCACTCTGGCACTGGTAAAGGCTGAAGCATCCCTTTCGGTAACTTCCGCTCTTCTTTAACCTGTTGACATGTCAAACACTTCACAGTAAAATCAGCAATCTCTCTTTTCATTCCATCCTACCAGTAATACTCCCACAGATCTCTGTACATCATAGTACTGCCAGGATGAACTGAAAACGGGGAACTATGAGCCTCACATAACAACTCATTCTTCAACTGTGAATCACAAGGCACACATAACCTCTTCCCAAACCTCAAAACACAAACACAAACTTATCCAAGAACTCATGGAAAATTTTATTCATAAGGTCCATGAATACAGCAGGTTCATTGGTTAACCCAAAAGTCATAACTACAAATTCATAATGGCCATATCTAGTATGGAACGCAGTCTTCGGAACGTCTGCTTATTTTACTTTCAACTGATGGTACCCCGACCTCAAGTCAATCTTCAAAAAAATACTGAGCTCCCTGGAGCTGATACCATTTCATTCGATGGCCCAACATCTGCTGAAGTTGTTGCAAAGGATTTCGCCACCCCTTTCTTCTTGTAGTCTGGCTGCATTCCCCCAGTTGAGTTCTTCGTTGGACACTCGTTTTCATAATGACCCATTTCATTACACTTAAAACATCTTATCGTTGGATTTTCATTTCCTGCTTGATCATCTTCCTTACAGTTACGAGCAATATGACCAGACTTACCACACCGAAAGCACTTACCAGACTTGGATAATCATTCTCCAAGATGCATTTTACCACACTTCTCACAGGATGGATATTTGGTTTTCTTACCTCCTTGATTCTTTGATGAATTCATCCCCTTTGCCTGCCAACTAGACCTCTTATTCTGTTGTTTGTCATAGAACACCTAATGATCGGCAAACTCCATTTCCACCTTCTCCGCACATCGAACAAGTTTTTCATAACTTTTGAACTCACGAGAAGCTAAAGCCCTTCGATACTTTGGCTTTAACCCTGAGTAAAAACGGTTTATTTTACTATCAAGATCTCGTATGAAGTTTGGAGCATACCTTGCCAATCGAGTGAACTTTTCTTCATAAGCATCCACTGTATCATCCTCCTGCCTCAATTCTAGGAACTATTTTTCCATCCTAAGACGAACCACCTTAGGAAAATATTTCTCAAGAAACATACCTTTGAATTCGTCCCACTGAAGATCCTCAATCTCATCACTATCCCTTATATTTTTCACCATCGACCACTACTGATCAGCTTCACCTTCAAAACGGTAAACAGCAAGACTAACCTTCTGATGTTCTAAACACCCCATGACATCAAAAATCTTCTCCAGTGCTTTAATCCACCCTTCAGCTTGCACAGGGTCAGATGATCCTCTGAATTATGGGGGATGTTGCCTCATGAAATGTTCCACCACTGACATGTTCCTCTGCAGTTGATCTGGCTGATCTCGTGCATGGATACCACCACCATTTATAGCCTGAGTCAACCGTGCCATCACTGCAACAAACTGTTCAGTTCCGATTCCGACCATCTCAGGTTGCTGATTTGGAAGGTTATCTTCCTCCTGATGTCGTCCCAATGTAGCTTCTTTGTTTCCTCTGCGGAAAACCATTCTGAACACAGAAATATCTTAGGCGAAGCAACATGGTAATCTGTAAATGCTATATCATTTCAATCATGTTATAATTTAACAATTTTCTAACTCCTAAAGTTGTCTAAACCGACCTCTGATACCAACTATAAGGCCCCAGCCTTAAATCTTACTTAATATTGAATTAAATGAATAATTCACATCGGGGATCTTTTCAGGTTTAGTGTTTTAGAGAATTAGAACATAACTATTACATCTCAAAAGATTACAAAGTAGTCACTTCTACTAAGTTTCCATAATAATAAAAAACTCTTAAAAAGAAACGTGTCTAGTTCCATGTTTTATATTGGATGACATTCCCTTGATCCCATCCTTGACCTTATTCCACATTAAGTCCTGTGAAAACATTTCAACAAAAACTTGGGGTGAGCATAAAAAGCTCAATAAGGGATACAGAAAGAATGAAAACTGTTAGTTTTTCAAACATCAAGTAAACCATATATACTCTATCAAAGTAATACCTTCACCTTCATGAAGTAGTAAAAACTCTTCACTGAATAAAGTATCATTACATACCTTTTTGTAACCAAAGGATTACCATAAAATCCATAAAAAGAACACATAACATATATAATGGTAACTTGGGACATAAACATACTTAAGTGGAATAACCATACAGTTGACTTCCACACATATCACTTAATGGAATATCCATACGACCAATTTCCATACATACTTAATGGAATTGCCATAAGGCCGACTTCCATACCCAATGCATTGGAGGTTATAACGTAACCACCCGTCCTAGTATTCACGGCACCACCCGTCATATGGTTTATAACGTAACCACCCGTTAAAATGTCCAAGTATCAATTAAAAATCATAAAACATAAAACCAATAAAAAGGAATGATAACATTTCCACATTTCAATCACAATATATCATAAATATATTGACATAATAAAATCATTTATCAAAACCATTTTCAATACCAAAATACATATAAGAGTATATGGTATTTATTTTATTTTAAAAACATTATGGCTTGATGAAGAATCCAAAGACCAAATAATACTCGCGGCGGTGGAAAAGGTCGTTGTCACCGCGTACGTTAAAAGAAACATTCATTTTTGTCGTTATGTAAAACGATTCGTAGAAAAAGATTCCTTTTGTATAAAAGTAAAAGTCAAATGGTTTTATACATCGTATAAAATAAAGTTGTGTATAAAATGAAATATGCCTCAGTGAAAGGAGATTGAGACGAAGTCCCTTACCTCGGGTCTGACTTGACTCTATCGTTCTTTAACGTCCTGAATAATAAACTTGAGTTAATTTATACTTGATTAAGAACCTTTTTAAAGTTCATTATTCCTTTTATATCACTTATTTCCATGTTATAAACATTATGTAACCATTTAAGTTAATAATGTTTGTTTTCTCAATATTTGGTTCTTAAGTCGAAAGTGGACTTCTTACAATTACATGTTGTTCGTGTGGTCAAAGGTTCTTTATATCCAGAATGAAATTCCCGATTTGGATATAATATGTATCATATATATCCAGCATATACATGTATTTATAATATTACATAATCATTTAGAGGTAAGAAATGAAATGCACCGTTCATGGAGACGGTAAGTCGTACGTACGCATGAACGCTACTTTCATTTCTTTGTCATATTAATGGAATTAAAACTAAATGAGAGGTATGTATATTTTAATTCCAGAATTATATTCATCATTTAGATATATCATTAATTATATATATCCATTATATACATGTACTTTTAATAGTACATTACATTTGGGGATAAGAAATGAAATGCACCGTTCATGGAGACGGTAAGCCGTACGTACGCATGAACGCTACTTTCATTTCTATCTCATACTTTAATGGAAAGAAATAATAATGATATAGAGGTATATTATAATTCCAGTATAACATCATATATAATAACTTTAAATCCATCCTTTACACGTCCCACATATGGGATTAACGAATCACATCACTTTGAGGGGGCGGTAGTCCGCACTTCCTTAAATGAAGATATCGTGTTTACCCATAATGGAAACCATAAAGGTATGCCAAAAATGAAAAATACAGAAGATTAAAGAAAAAATAAACATATTATATATCATATATAAAAATAGTGACATCATAATGGCCACCTTTGAAGGTGTTAAATGAGTATTGAACAATCATCGTTTCGGGAGGCAGAATTTCGCCATCCACGGAAACCGTATGTTCTTTAACCATTTGATGTAGTTGTGTGAGAGTGTAGCTCGAATAAATCTTATAAAAACATCCTAGTATATTTAAGATACTGGTTTTGTTACAAAATAAGTAAATAAAAAGATTTTAGAGGGTTGGAGAAGCAAAATAAAACAAATGAACAAGAGAGAATGAATTACCTTTAAAAGTGTAACTCCTTTTGATTTGAGCCTAAAGGGTTCCGTTGAAAGGGTTCTGCCCAAAGGGAATCCTCTATGATGAAGAGAGGGATGTGGAGAGAGTAAATGGGCAGGGTTTGGCCGAGCCAAAGGCTTGAGGAGTGTGTGAAATGAGGTAGAGGTGGGGGCCTTTTATAAGAGGAGAGGAGGGGCAATTTTGGAAAGTAAAGAAATATTACATTATTTCAAAATGTGTTTCGGTTTTAAAAAGTCCCACATTGATATAATTCGTGGATAAGGTGATAAGGGTTCGAAATAAACTCAACCAATTGGTTTTGGACATGTGTAGTTCATATATTTTACATTATCTTTCCATTTTATTTAAATCGTCAAATAATGATGTCATCGCTACATCATTATTATGTCATAAATAATTTAATTTATTGAATGTATAAAAATTATAAAAAAATACTATGATGTAGGAAATATTTTTATATTTCCAATGACTATTTATAATCAATAATCTGACTTGTATAACCCCATTTAAAAATTGTTTTAGTAAAATATATCATGTTTGTGTCATTTTTACTTTTACATTAAATAAAAATTTATTTATGTCATTTCCCAACCAAAGTGTCTCCATGGGGTCCCCAAGTTGACCCATGGCTTTTCTTGGTCGTCCATGACACAACCAATGAGGGTAGGACATGTGTCAAGCTCATCTTATTTTATTAAAGCATTATTTTTACCTTAAACTACACTAATTACCACTAATCACGATTAAAAACTTAATAAGTTACTATTCACCAATAAATTATTTTAATCTCATTGAACCACATTTTAATTCTTAATGACAACCATGTATGTCGGATTTTTGAAATTCAAAACACAATGATGGCAAAATTTCATTTAAACGGAAAATCAGTCTTTATAAGTACCACTTAGTGGTTTCACTATTCATCAAAAATTGAAGTTTTTCAGAAAATTACCAAAAATTCACCCTAAGATATATTTGATATTACGAATTCAAAAATTAAGTCTATTTTACAAAATTCAAAACATATAAGTCACATTAATTAATTTAATAATTAATTCCCGCTGTCAGAGAAAATAGCGTGTTTTTATGAAACAATAAGTATCAAAAGATTGACACTAGTTTAAGTCCGATTTCAAAGTGAAATTAATTCCAATGACCACTATTGGATTTAATGGTAAAAATATTTTCTAATTTCACTTTAAAATAAATTCAAAAGATAATCTAATCATATAAATAAATTAGATTAAAAAGAGGTTTTGAATTAAAATACAACATTTTACACGATTCATTAAAAAAATGAACTTTATCAGAAAGGTACCAAAAATTTACACAAAGTAAATTTTGATGTCCCGATTCTAAAGAAGAGTTATATTTGGTCCAATATAATTTATAAGATCGATCAAAACTATATTTAATGACGGTTCTCCCTCAAAAGGTGATAAGTGGACCTTTCCTGAAAATTAGGGTATAAATGCCTAAAATTGAACTCTTTCCGTATTTTTATCCTTTATCTTTTATTGGGTAAATGTAAAAACATTTAAAAACATATATAATCATATTTTAGTTATTTCTATCCATTCCCGCCAGTACAACGGCTACTTGTTAACTAACATTTAAAATAATATTATTTTATTACTTGTGTGCAACGTAAGTTTTCAAAGAAACTCATCGTTGCGTATCGAGTACGCTATCGAACGTAGAAACCCCTTTTAATTAAAATTAATATTTAATTCGTAAATATTAATAAATATGAAAATTCTTTATTCTTTAATTACCTGGGATGTTACAGGATCGTTCCTTTAATCTTCTTAATAATAAACTAAAGTTAATTTCTACTTTCTTAAGAACCCTTTTTTCAAGTTTATTAATCCTTTTATACAACTTATTACCATGTTATAAACATTATGTAATCCTTCTAGTTAATAATGTTTGTTTTGTCTATATTTGGTACTTGAGTTACAAATGAACACCATATAGTTACAAGTTGTTCACATGGTCAAAATTTCATTATATCCAGAATTATATTCAAGATTTAGATGTCATATATATCATATATATCCATTATATACATTTATTTATAATATTACATAACATTTCGAAGTAAGAAATAAATTGTACCGTTCATGGAGACGGTAAGCCGTACATACGCATGAACGCTACTTCCATTTCTATTTCTTATTTTAATGGAATTAAAACATAATGATACATAGTTATATTATAATTCCAGTATAATATCATATATAATATTATTAAATACATCCTTTATACGTCCCACATAATTCATTAATGAGTCATATCACCTGAGGGGGTGGTAGTCCGCACTTCCTCTAATGAGATTATCGTATTTACCCACTATAGAAACCAAAAAGGTATGATATAAATGAAAAATACAAAAGCATAAAGAAAACATAAACATAATTTATATCATATATAAATACAGTTCCATCATAATGGTCACCATGATAGGTGGTAGGAGATAATCGGACAATCATCATTTCGTGAGGCGTTAATTTGCCATCCATAGAAACAACATGTTCTCCACCCGTTAGATGGAGGTGTGTGTAAGTTTAGTTCAAATAATTCTCATAAAAAAATTATAGTATATTTAAGATACTGGTGTTGTTATAAATTAAAGGAATAAATTTTTTTAGGGGTTGGATAAGAAAAATAAAACAAAAAAAAATAAAATAATTTAAGAGAAACTGTTACCTTTAATTTTGGTAACTCACCTTGGTTTCAACCAAAATGGTTTTTTAAAGTGCCTTCTGCCTAAGGAAAGGCTTTTAAATGGAGTAGTGGGATTTAGTAAGCTTAATTTTGAAGAGTTTGGATGATCCAAATTTCTTTATAGGTGTGAGGAATTAGTTAGAAATGGTCTCCTTTTATAAGGGGGAGGAGGGGCTCTTTAGGAAAGGGGGAAATATTATTTTATTATAAAATGGTATTCGGTCTATAAAGGCCAAAAAAACATTAAAGTAGAATATAATATGACTCATAATCGAAATAAAATAATCCAATAACAATTGGACATGTTTTGGATAATATTTTAATAATTATAATCTTATTTATTTAAATCATTTATTAATGAGGTAAATACTATATCATTATTGTGTCATAAATAATTTAATTTATTTGAAGTCTAAAAATTATAAAAAAAATACCATGATGTAATAAATCATTTTAATTTTCAAATTAATATTTATAGTATAAAAGATAACTTATATAATCCCATGTAATAATTAATTTACTAAAAGATATTTGTTTTTTGTAATTTTTGCCTTTACTTTAACTTAATTAATCTAAAGTGTCATTATCACTCCCAAGTGTCTCAATGGGGTCCCCAAATCAACCTAGGATACCCATGGTTGGACATAACTCATCCAATAGGATTAGGACACGTTTAATGGTAATTTTATATTATTATTATATTATTTTTTACCCTTATTTACCTGATTTACCCTTTAACCACATTAAATAAAATATTTACTAAAGTAAATATTTAAAATGTCCAAAAATAAAAGTTACCTATTTACACAAATTTGAAATCCTGATTCCAAATATGGAATCCATTTTTCAACATTCAAAGCCTAGAATTGGAATAAATTAATATAAAATTAATTCTCGCCGTCAAAACAAAAGGCATGTTTTTAATAATTAATAACTATCAAAAGATAGACACTTGTTTATGTCCAATATCAAAATTAAATTAATTCCAATGACCAATATTGGATTTAATGGTAAAAATATATTCTAATTATAATTTAAAAAATTTTAAAAAGATAATCTAACTATATATATAAATTATATTAAAACACAGTTTTGATTAAAAATACAATATTAATCACTATTCATTAGAAAATGAACTTTATCAGAAAAAATCCAAAAAATTTACACAATGTAAATTTTGATGTCTCCATTCTAAAGAATGATTTTATTTGGTCATATAGAATGTATTAAAGTGACCAAAATTATATTTAAATAGGGTTCGCCATTAAAAGGCAGTAAATCGTCCTTTTAATGTAAATTATGCTTAAAATTTGATTCATTCGCATTTTATGCCTCTAAATTTTATTGGATAAATGTAAATACATTTAACAAACATGTATAATCATATTATAGTTAGTTTTTTTCATTCCTTCCAATACAACGGGTAGAAGGTAACTACCATTAAAAATAATAATATTATATTATTAGTGTGCAACGTAAGATTTTAAAGAAACATGTTGTTGCGTATCGGGTACGCTATCAAACATAGCATCCCCTTTAAGGTAAAATTAATATTTAATTCACAAATATTAATATATATGAATTATTTCTTATTCTTTATTTACCTGGGATGTTACAATATGTTTATTTTGGTTGTTTTTCTCTCCTATTTATAGAACTACCCCTAATCTCTCATCTTCCCTTTGTCATGAAAACCTATGTAGGGTATAATAACCTGATATATTATTTATATGGATAATTTATGGGTTTTCAATTAGACCAAGGATTACTAGGGCCATATAACTTAATTTCCAATAATTTGTTTGATAACATGGTTTTCATCAATATTGTTATAGGTGAATCTTTCCAATGGTCTATCGCTTGTAATTTTTTGAATATTTTTACTACCCCCTTTGGTTTAAAATAATGAGATTTTTGATTTTAAATAAATGAGAGTTGAATTTTATCTTTGATGGCTATAGTGGTGATTTATTTAAAATTATTTTTATATAAAACTATTTTGATGACCATGATGTGTTGGGTCATATGCATCAAAGATGAATCTTTTTTTAAAATGGATAATCATTCATGGATATTTAATGGATTTACCCTAGAATTTATATTTATTGAAATTAAATTCATTAGAAAATATTTATAAAATGTTGGAATGAGTTTTCTAAAATTTAATAATGATTGATGGAAACTTGGGGGGACTTTAGGGTATGAGGAAAACCAAAACTGAGACAAACCCTAATTGGTTAATATATCACTAGGGGGTTCCTATGATTCCAAGGTTTTTAGTGGATATTATTTATTGGGGATTTAGGTTCTCATATATAAGAATCACATCTGCTAGCTAGTGTTCCATAGAGTGTCTTATTTGTGTATTGCTTTGGGTCATGGATTTCCCTTCATGATTTTGTGGAAACATTAAATGGATATATATTTTATATTTTTTCCCTCAGGACATATGTATCCTTCAAAACATGGTTATTCCCTTTGATTTTTCATAATGAATGTTTTTATATATTCTTTGGACATTTTTAATTTATAATGTTTTTGAAGAAAAAAAAAGGATTTTTTTAAATCGAATTATTTTTGAAAAGATATTATTTATTTATTAAAAGTTTTAGAAATCATTTTTAAATAATATTTTATAGATCACTATGGATTGAAATATTATAGATTCTATAGGGGTATCCTACTGAGCTTTAGTCCTCAGACCCAACATTTTCTTTATATAATTTTAGCCATGTATATAAAATATATAGGTGAAGGGAAAAAATCATGTAACATATAGCTCACATGGATCACCTTTACATCAGGTAGATTGGGATGATGGTGACATATGGTACATGGTTATGGATATATGGAATTTTTTATTATCTAGGTTTTTGGTATTCAGTTTGTTTATCTAAGCCATTTTATCCAATTGGTGGATGTTACATTTTTTGGTATAGTTTTTCATATATGATGTATCTTGGTTGTTTTATGTGATTCTATATTGTTTATTTCATATCATTTCTCTATTATGTTTGAAAATCATTCTCATATTCCTTTGTGTGATACTCTTATGTTTGTCATCATCCTATGGTGATCAAGAACATGATTTGGATCTTGTGGTGGGATAATTTAGATTAATTTATAGGTTATCCTTGGTTGGTTTTTTACAATTATGAGTGCTACTTTAAAATAAGTCACCTATAAAATAATAAAAAAACCATGGAAATAAAAAATTTTTCATATAAATTTTAATGAAAACCAGAAAATTTAAAAAAATAAATCCTAGAAATAAAAATAGGTTTCATAAAACATTCAAATTAATATCATTCACCTTTCATATCATATAGAACCAATTTAAATAAATGTGCTTTTCATAACATTTTAAAATCATATAAAAACATTTAATACAAAAATTTATATAGAAAACATGATCAACCAAAAATAATTTAACCATTGAAGAAAAATGGATAGTGAAAATTAAAACATAACTACATTAGATATAAATCTTTTTGAATATAGAGATGAACACTAAAACTGAATCACAAATGATATTTCATGAAATTATTTTTGAATAATCAATACAAAATCCACAGTTATGAGTTTATTTTCAAAATTATTATTATTTTAAACCAATTACAAAATTAAACACATCAAGGAAGCTTATTTAAATTGTAAATAAATTTTCTCCAAAAAAAGGGATAACATAATTCATAATATAATTTCTTGTAAAAACTAATTTCAATAAGAAATTATATTAATCTTATAAATGAGTTTGATTTACCAAGTCACATGCCCTTACCCTTGATTTCCATGGATGTTCTTAAACCTCATGTATCTTAAAGATAAAAAATTTAATTACATTTTTTAGAACCTTGTTAACATATAAACTATTTATACTTATCATTAATTAGAATTCCCATAATTTATTAGATATTTATAATCTCTTTTCAATATCATGTGCTAATAATATTTAAGATTTTCATTTTTGTTCATATAGTTAGCGTAGATTTTCCTTATTTTACCAAATTTCATCATCCATAATCCATTGGATATACAAGAATTTATATATTATAAATACCTATAATGTTAAAAGTCTATTACATGGATGTTTTAGTCATGTTTCATGAATACATAAACAATTATGGTCTAGTTTTATGTTATTCACCAATATTAATAAATTTCCATATAACAACAATTAGTTTTTTATATTACACATAAATATCCATATTAGTTAAATATAGTATTTTGAAAATTTCATATATACTCATAAAATATTAAATAAATCTAATAAAAAGAGTGGTACAAAAAAATTGAATGCATCGTTTCATGGAGGTGGTAGTATATACGTACATATGTATATTGATTTCATTTTTCAAATGAAAGATGAATATAGTAACTTGGTTTATCATTTCAAGAACATAAATATGATATATATATTGTATCATCCTAGGTAAATAAAGAACATGGAATTTTTTTCTATTTATTTATATTTGTGAATGAAATAGTAATTCTACTTTAAAGGGTTCACTATGTTCGATGGCGTACCCGATACACAACAATTGGTTTATTTGAAATCATACTTTGCACACTAATAATATAATATTATTATTTTACATGGTAGTTAATCCCTAGATGTTGTATTAGTGGGAATGAATATAACTAACTAAAATATGATTATACAAGTTTTTTTTGAATATTTTTACATTTATCTAATAAAAGTTAGAGGCTTAAAATGTGAATGAATCTAAGCATAAATACTTTAATATTATTTAAAAGGTTGATTTACCACCTATTAATGGTGAAACCTATATTAATATAGTGTTTTTCAATTTTATATATTTTATTTGACAAAATAAAATTCTTCTTTAGAATCAGGACACCAAAATTTACTTCGGATGGAAATTTGGTACTTTTCTGATAATGTTCATTTTTAATGAATAGTGAAAAATACTGTATTTTAATTCAAAAGTGCCTTTTAATATAATTTAATTATATTTTTATATTATATTTTTTAATTGGTTATAAATTGTAATTAGAATATATTTTTATCATTTATTCCAATTTTGGATATTGGAATTAATTTCACTTTGAAATTGGACATAAAAAAGTGTTAATCTTTTGATAGTTATTATTTTTTTTAAAACACGCTTTTTATTTTGACAGTGGGAAATAATTTTAAATTAATTTTTTCCACTTTTGTATCTTGAATTTCAAAAAATGGATTCCATATTTGGAATCAGTAGGTTAAAATTGTGTAAATATGTAACTTTTATTTTTGGTCATTTTAAATATTTACTTTAGTAAATATTTTATTTACCATGATTAAAGATTATATATAGTAAATATGTGTAAAATATGCTTTTATAATAATATAAAATTACCCTAACATGTGTAATAATTCTATTTGATGATACTTAGATGACCATGGGCATCCTTGGGTCGAATTTGGGACCCCATTGAGCCACATCCGAGTAATAATGACATTTTATATTTATTAATTTAAAGTAAATACAAAAATGAAATAAACAAATATCTGTTAGTAAATCATTTTTTACATGGGGTTATATAAGTTATATTTTTGACTATAAATATTTTTTGGAATTATAAATATATTTCATACATCATGGTATGTTTTTTATAAAGTATGGACATGATATAAATTAAATTATTTATGACAAAATAGTGATACAATATTTACCTCATTAATAAATGATAGAAATAAATATTATTTTAAATATTAAAAAAATATCCAAAACTTGTAAAATTATTATTGAATAATTTTATTTTGACCATTAATCATCATAACTTATAATTCAATGATTAGTTGACCCTTTGAAACTGAATATGAGGTTATAAAAAAATAATTGTTTCAAACTTTCCTAAAGAGCCCCTCCTCTCCCTTATAAACATTCCTAAATTCTAACCATTTCCTCACACCTATAAAGCCTTTAGGATCATCCAAAATCTGTCCAATTAAGATGCCTACATCCCTATCCTCCTCCTAGTAGCCTTAACTTTTTCAGAAGGCACTTCAAGAAGACCTTTTGGTTCAAACCAAAGAAAGTTACCCAAATTAATGGTAACTGTTTCTATTAATTTTTTTTCATTTATTTTAATTATCCAACCACTAAACTCTTTTTATTACATCATTTAAAAAGAAAAAAAGTATCCTAAATATACTATGGAGTTGTTTTTATAATTATTAGAACTAAACATACACACATCTCATTTTAATGGGTGATGAACATGATGTTTCTGTGAATAGAAAACTAACGCCTCACGAAGCGATGATTGTTCAATTGTCTCCTACCGCCTCTTATGCTGGCCATTAAGATGGAACTGTCTTTATTTATGATATATATTATGTTATTGTTTTCTATATTATTCTGAAATTCTTATTTACCAACATACCTTTATGCCTTCTAATATGTGTAAACACGATAATTTCTTTTGAGAAAGTGCGGACTACCACCCCATCAAGGTGATATGATTCGTTCATGACATACATGGAATATATAAAGATGGAGTAAATGAAATTATGTAAAAAATATATCATATGATATTATGATTTAATAAAAACATACCTATGTATTATTATTTTTTCATTTCATTAAATATTAAATAGAAATTAAAGTAGCGTTCATGCGTACGTACGGCTTACCGCCTACATGAACGATGCATTTCATTTATTATCTCCAAAAATGTTATGTACTATTATAAATAAATAAATAAATATATACTGTATATATATGATATATATCATATCTAAATCATTAATAACATTCTGTAGATAATTGCGTTTTGACGACATGGAAAAATTGTAAATATAACAAGTTCATTTTTAACACAAATTCTGAACATCGACAAAATGTCCGACATGAACTCAAATAATTAACTAACTATTATTGTAAGGTAATAAGTGATATAAAAGTAATAATAAACATTAAGAAGTTTTTTAAGCAAGTAGAAATTAACTTAAGTTTATTATTCAGGATGAACAAGGATCATACAATTCATGTTGGACATGAGGTAAGTGATTTTTTATATCACTTTTATTTTCGTTAAATTTCCATTGTCCACCACTTATTTGTTGAATGTGGTGTATTTTTTATAAAAATTTGATATATATTATTATGATTATATTTATATTCATGATATTATGTGATTCATTTGGTGGTTATTAACTTTTTCTCGTGTGACTTGATTGATTACAATGTGGTAAGGGTTTTTCTTCTCACTTTTTATTCCTGTTACATTCATGCTATATTAGCCACTATTTCTTTTTGTGTGGTGGATTTACCACCCATTATTGTAATACTTGTGTAATATTCTTTAATTTATTGGTATTTACATATTAATTTTGTGATCTTTATTTCATGGGGTGTATGTTTCGTAAGTTACCAAATCGGTAAGGGAACCTTTCACCCTCCTCTTTTTAAAAGATTTCTTTTTTTATGTCTTTTAATTTACATCATATTATGTTTGGATATGTTATTATAAATCCTTATTGATTTAAATTTTATTTCCATGTTATGATATATCATTTTCCCTCTCATAAAATTAGTTTATTAATATTAACGTGACGTCATTAGGCAGTCGAATTTCTGTAAGAAGATTTCTTAACCCAATTTCAATTTTTGGGTTAAACATATACTTCTTGATTATGTCTTGATATGAATATGTTTTAATAACCTCTGATTTTTTTTTACACTTAATATCCACTTATATGGGGTGTATTTATATTTGTCCCACATAATTATACAATAGATTTATCCTTAATCTAAGGACACCTTCTTTATAAGGGAGTTCGTCTCAATTTACATTTTCATTGAGAATTCATTGTTGATTTACACCAATTCATTATTATATGGTGTATATACTGTCCTTTGGAATATTCTATCATGAATACCTTTATTCTCATGAAATTATGAAGTTATTATTAAATTTTATTCCTCAATTATTTGTATTCTAGGATCTCTCCTTTTGAAAAAAACTCTTTAACTAAAATATCATTTTATATATTTTAAAGGTTTATTAATAAAAATATTTCTCATTAATGTCCATGTTTTAAAAATGGTTTTGATGATTTATTCATATAGACATGAATGTTTTGAAATTAAAATTTCCTTCAATTTTTTCAAAGTTGTCTGGGACACAATGATTCAAAAATCTCTTTATTTAATATTTTAAATGGTTTTGAAAATGGTTTGATAAAAGATTTGATTTTGTCAATATTTTTAAATGATATATTGTGATTACAATATGGAAATATTATCTTTAATTTATTTTTGTTTTATGTGTTAAGAATATGTTATGATTCTTGGGCATTGTTTATGCATACGGGTGGTTCCGTGATATACCTAGGGCATGTGAGCCCGAGATAGCTCTACAATGCATTGTGTAACGTGATGGAGGTAAACGTGAATGTTTGTCCTAATAGATTTAGAAAATATACTATAATGGGTATTCCAAATGTGACTCCCTATGTAGCTGTTATAGCTATAATGTAATTTTGATATGGATTCTACAAGCTACCTTTATGATTTATGATTTCTGTGTATTGTTCACTAATCTTATGATTTCATGAGGTATGTTATGATTGAAATGTATGGTTTCATTGTTTTGTATTTAATGATGGGAAAATGATTTCATTCCTTATTTCATATCCCTTACTGAGCTTTTTATGCTCATCTAAGGTTATTGAAATGTTTTCCACATGACATAAAGATGAATAATGGTAAAGGATGTGATCAAGGAAAAGTCATGCTATATAAAACATGGAACTGGACATGACTTGTTTTTTTCAAGAGTTTTTACTTTATGAAAAAAATTGATACTAAGTAGAAGTGTCTACTTTGTAATCTTTTGAGATGTAATAATTATGTCTTAATTCTCTAAATCTCTAAATCTCTAAACCTAAAAAGATAGTCAATGTGAATTATTCATTTAATTCAATATTTTGTAATGTTTCAAGGCTGGGTCCTTATAGTTGGTATTAGAGGTCGGTTAAGACAACTTTAAGTATTATGAGTTTTCTTTAAACACATTGTTAGTCCATATGTCTATTATTTCAGTTAAACCCTCATTTTATAACTTTTTTCAGATCATGGAATGTTAGTTACAGATGGAAGGAAGAGTATATCAAACGAAATTCGTATCTCTTCCTGATGACTTGCTTGAAATAATGATTGAAAAGTCATGTTCAGATGATTATGAAACATTATCTTGTATAAAACTCTCATGCAAGTAGTTGTTTGAGATATCAAACACCTCCACTATACCTCGTTATCATCATGGATCATGGGTTTTATTTAAACAAATCCTATTTTCACAATATTCTCATATTTTCAAGAAAGGTAAATATTATCAAGGTATTTAAAAATATTTTACCTTATCACATGATTTTGAAGCATATTATGAATTTGAAAAAGGTGCTAAAGAATGAGACCCTTGCGCAACCTATTTATATTATATTTTACAATATATTCTCTCAGCACATACTTATGGTATTTTAAAAGGACCATTAATTGATTGTTTACACTCAAATTCAGTTCAAATATTTTATAGAAATCATGTTTTATCAGAGGTTTTGAAATTATATGTCATACATGATTATTTTCCAAAACTATTTTTCTGCGAACACCCTAATGAACCAAGTTGTAGAAGGTGTACTTAGCTGAAGGAAGAAAATGATTTTGAAGGATCTCTAAATAATTATTTAAATGCATGGACCATCTTTCTATATGAACAAGATAACGATCAAACCAAATGGACATCATGATCAAGGTATGATGTTCTTTATTTTTGGGATCATTTTATTTTATCATATGGTGGTGAATTAAAAAATGAAAATATATATAAGATTTAATGAATTAAGATGTTGAGATCATAATGAATTGGCATGAAAATGAGAGGTATAAGGAAACCATTGAGGTTAAAACATGTTAGGGTTATTTTTGAGTTTTACAAAAACGGACAAAATACAGACCGTGTGACAACCCGTCCCATTGGACAAAGCTGCTGTAATCGAACCCACAACAAAAGTGTGATTGGTATTTATCACCTACCACTAGAATACGTGAAGTCCCTGGTTAGTATGACTTATTATTTTTAGTTAAATGATTTAACTGATCAAGAATAAGTTGATTTGAGATCTTATGTTTATCAAATGGATATCCTTAGTATAATAAAATGATTTGGTGATTAAGTGAAAAAAGTGATTTTGGAAGACGTTCTCTCTTTTGGGAACACTATATGATTAAGAAAAATAGAAAACAATGGGATTTCATTTGTGTAGTAATGATTGAAATTTTATTTTGGAAGAATATCTATTTTTTGTTTGTGTACATATAGAGATTTGGGTTATTTTTGGAAATGATTAACATATCATAGAGAATATGTGATTTGGTTAATTGTGATTCATTATGAGACCCTAAGAGAAGTCTATGTTTTTGGAGTTAAATGTTATGATTTACTATGTAAGACTATTTGATTAAACCGTCAGAGTTTTGGTTTTCAATCTTAGTTTGGATTATTTTGATGAATTTTAAGAAAAATTGTGTACCAAATGGTCTTTCTTGAACTTTAGGAACTATTTGTTATAAAGGATTACCCTTTTTGGGGATTATATGGTCTCTTAGTAACCATTTTGGTTTTAGTTGATGTCTAAAGTCAAGGTAAATATATAGTTCTTCTTTTTTTATTGTGTGATTATCTTGAATATGATTCTTGTGCTTTTGATGTGACCAAGTATTTTTTAATAATCTTTTTTTGGAGAAACGATTAGTTTTTGGTAGAAACTTATTAAAGGATGAAACTGTACATGAAGGTAAGTATATTTTCTTATTTTCTTATTATATATAGTAAATGAATTCATAATATTATGAAAAGGAAATTAAATCAAAAACATTGTCAGTTTACTTTTTCTACTGGGTTATCAAAGATCTCTGAACACATTACATGTTTGTGACTTTCTGGTGGTTAAATTTTTCTTAATAATGTTTTCAATCACACTCCCTTAGAACTTGATGGTTTGTTTTCTATTCAATATCTATATCTTCCTACATTGAACCCTATTATAGTTTATCTCAGGTAGTGTTTTTTTTCTTTTTATTTTTTTTAATGTGATAGTTTTATTGACTCTTTTTCCAATGTGGGACTTTTAATGAAGTTTCCAAGCCCAGTTTTAAAATTGTGAGGATGCAATTTCCAAAATGGGGGAAGGATATAACATCCCAGGTAAATAAAGAAGATGAAATTTTTTCATATTTAATAATATTTGTGAATTAAATATTAATTCTTCTTTAAAGTGGATGTAATTTTTGATGGCGTACCTAATAAGAAACAATGGGTTTCTTTGAAATCCTACGTTGCACACTAATAATATAGTATTATTATTTTAAATGGTAGTTAATTCCTATCCATTTCATTGGAAAGAATGAATATAACTAACTATAATATGATTATAAATGTGTGTTGAATATTTTTACATTTATCCAATAAAATTTAGAGGCTTAAAATGTGAATGAATGTAATCATAAACACTATAATATTCTTTAAATGGTAGATTTACCGCCTTTTAATGTCAAACCCTCTTTAAATATAGTTGTTTTCACTTTTATATGTTCTATTTGACAAAATACTTTTTTCACTTTTATATGTTCTATTTGAAAAAATAATATTCTTCATTAGAATCGGGACACCAAAATTTACTTTTCATTAAATTTTGGTATTTTTCTAATAATGTTAATTTTTTTAATGATTAGTAAAAAATACTGTATTTTAATTCAAAAGTGACTTTTAATATAATTTATTTATATGGTTAGATTATATTATAAATTGGTTATAAAGTGAAATTAGAATATATTTTCACCAGTTAATCCAATTTTGTACATTGGAATAAATTCCACTACGAAATTAGACTTAAAAAAATGTCAATCTTTTGATAGTTATTATTTCTTAAAACCACACTTTTTATTTTAACTGCGGGAATTAATTTTAAATTAATTTCTGCTACTTCTGTGTTTTGAATTTAGAAAAATTGATTCCATATTTGGAATCATTATGTTCAAATTGTGTAAATAGGTCACTTTTATTTTTAGACATTGTAAATATTTATTTCAGTAAATATATTATTTACCATGATTAAAGGGTAAATATAGTAAATAAAGGTAAAATATAATTTTATAATAATGTTAAATTACCCTAACATATGTCCTAATTCTATTGGATGATAAATTTCTTACCATTGGCATCCTTGGGTCATATTTGGTACCCCATGGAGCAACATGGGAGTAATAATGACACTTTATATTAATTAATTTAAAGTAAAGGCAAAAATGACACAAACAAATATCTTTTAGTAAATCAATTTTTAAATGGGGTTATATAAGCTATATTTTAGACTATAAATATTCTCTATAAATATAAAAATATTTCCTACGTTATGGTATTTATTTATAATTTTTTGACATCAAATAAATTAAATTATTTATGACACAATAATGATGCCATATTTACCTCATTAGTAAGTGATTTAAATAAATAAGATTATAAATATAAAAACAATATCCAAAACCTGTCAAATTCTTATTGTATGATTTTATTTTGACCAGGATTCATCTTAACTTTGAATTTAATGATTAGTTGACCTTTTGAAACTAATGATGATGTTGTAATAAAATAATTGTTTCAAACTTTCCAAAAGAGCCCCTCCTCTCCCTTATAAAAAGATCTCACTTATAACCAATTCCTGACACCTCTCAATCCTTTTGGATCGTTCCAAATCTACCCAATTATGCTCCCTATATCCCTATCCTTCTCCAAGAAGCATTACCTTAGGATGAAGGCATTTCAAGAATTCTTTTTGGTTCAAACCAAAAAGAGTTACCCATATTGAAGGTAACTTTTTCTCTTAAATTCTTTTCTTTTATTTTACTTCTCCAACACTAATAATATTTTTTGTAATTTATTTTATAACAAAAAATGAATCCTCAATATATTAGGATATTTTTTTTGAGAAATATTTGATCTACACTTACACACAAATCCATCTAATGGGTGAAGAACATGTGGTTTTTGTGAATGGAAAACTAACGCCTCACGAAGCGTTGATTGTTCAATTATCTCTTACCACCACTTATAGTGGCAATTAATATGGAACTGTCTTTATATATTATATATGTTAGGTTTTTGTTTCCTATATGCTTCTATAATTTTTTTTACCAACATACCTTTATGCATTCCAATATTAAATTTCTCATTCATCCATTCCTCAAAATTTTTAAAATTTTTTTTTGTCCATTCCCTCTTGGTCAAAACATTTTTACCCCTTTTGATTTTTATCAAGGTAAATAGTTATTACAAATGTAATCCGTAATTTATGGTTAAAAATAAAATTATTCTTATTAAATAATTGGGAAATTATTATTTTTAAATTTTAAATCAATTTTGTTATACTAGTTTTATGAAATATTGAAAAATTTATTTAAGATATTAAATTTATAATGTATTAAAAAAATTTATTGAAAAAATAAAACATATGTTATAAAATGTAAAATATGGGTCATTAAATTTGATTTTTTTAAAAAAATATAATTTCTCATATGAAATAAATATCCGGACTTATAGAAAGGTTTCATGGATTTAGAATTCATACTTATGTACAATTAATTTCATAAAAGTAATTTTATTTATAAAAATGTTATTTTCCACTATTCACCTATTAATCAATCTTTATAGAAAAATAGAAAAAAATTTATTAAGTTAACATTATTATGATAAGATTAAAATTTAATTTAAATTTTAAAAATCATATTTTAAAAGTATTAAAGTAATAATAAAATATTGTGAAAAACACTTCTTTATATGATTTTTGGGTATATTTAAAATTATTCTAATATTGATGATAATAAATAATATATAATACATTTAAATTATAACTTTTATAAAATATATTTTAATAATTAAAAAATATTTTATTAGCTACCTATACACTTTTTCTGAAAAATTATTAAAATGAAAATTTATTTCAAAAGCTGGTTATAATTATTTGTGCCTACATACATAACAGAAACAATAAATAAGTCAATATGTATTTTAATTAATTATTTTTTTACTATTAGGGTTTTGTTTTACGTGTGGTAAAAATATCAAACATAAATTTTATTTAAGGGTTATCATTTTATAGAAACTTATTTAATTTCATTCTACCTCTCTTAACTGATTTTTTCGTTAAAAGTTTATTTATTAGATTAGGAATGTTAATAAATTTTTTATTAATTAAATCCTAGATTTCCAACATGGAATATTTAAATATGTGATTCATCTAAATTAATTTGACAATATGGATGGAATTTTTTCATATCATAATGTCTCTATGATCTGGGATAACCACTCTATGTTCCTCTTATGAGAGGTCACACTCCAATTGCACAGCTTCTGAGCTCAACTCATTTGAAGGGCCCTATATGTAATTTCTCAAGAGGGATAAATAAAATAAATAATAAATTGTGGTGGGGATATGGAAGGAGTTCTAAGTGATAAGAAACAACCCTTATATGATTAACGATATAATAGGGAATGATATACAAAGGGATCAAATTCCTATTCTTCCTAAATAGCATAACTCAATTCCTAAAGACATAACATGATGAACACCTTTTCACCATCTTGAAAATTTATATCTAAACAATGGTTATATTCAAAACTCTTCTATTAAAAAATTTCAACTGAATTTTTAAAACATTCTATATCATTTCTTAAAAAAGTTTTTTTTTTCATATCGGCTTCACTTCTCAAATGTTATCCCAATATGTTGGAGTCCTAATTCTCTTCCCATACAGATACTAATATGGTTCCATATAATTTATTGAATTGAAACAGTTATTATATGAGAAATCTGTGAAGCGAAGGTATTGATCCTGAAATTCATGAAAATTCATCGAACAATATATTAACATATCCTCTAGTGTTTAGATACTCCTTTTGGACTAAACATTTTTCTAAGAGTGATAAGAAGTATTAATACTCAAATCTATCTGTAAAACTTTTTAAAGACTACTATATAATCTTTTACTATTCCATTTATCTCGATATGATAATATAGAGATTTTTATTCCATGACAACATACAACTTCCCTTATGTAAATCCTAGGAATTTGGTAAAAAGGTGAATCTTCTTTAATGTCATTAAAATACAAAAAAATTGTAAGGTGATTGGATCTAACCCAGATAACATTATAGAATTTAAATTTATTGGGGAGTCATACAAAACATTATTCTACATTTTTTATATTTCTATACTGATGTGGGTAATGGTTTCAAAGTACCCTTAGTATTTTTTTTAATTTTTTCTTAACTTTTTGGCATACCAAGCAACAAGATACGTTTTCTACAATTTTCCCCTAGATGGTATCCCACAATAATTTTTGATTAAGTTCTATATATTTCATCATACTATCTGGATAAATAGATAAGGATACGATATTTACATCAACCAAAAGTACCCCCTTTGATTTTAATTTTTATGGGACACTAAAAGGCATTGTCGTGGGTACACTAAAATGTTTTTTGGGTTTTTTTAACATAAGTGATGCATGGTAACTGACCAAGTTCATTCTATAATGATTTGGATTTCAAGACATACTTCCAAAATAATTTTTATAATAATAATATAATGAACAAACCACATAAAATGATATATTTTTTATCATATATTAAACAACAAGAGTATGATGGAAGAATATTTCATTTTTTTGTTTTTAAAATTTAATTAACCAAATACAATTTGAAGATATTTTTTAATATTTTTTAGAAGGAATGATCAATATGAATCTACTTATTTACTTACATATTAATAATCATCATCCAAATTTAAATCCACAAAATTTGGATACCCCAAATTTTCCCCTCAAACCCTATAAGAGATAACTTCACCCCAAAGATAAAACTGATTAAAACCAAGACTAGCATTATAATGTTAAATCATAAAACCCTGCATTGATTATTATTGAAAGTATATCTTATGTTCAATGATATATTATGTCATATGTAAATTCTTTTAGTGATGATTTTTTTGAGTTTTGGTATTTTATTTTTACTCTTAAATTGACCCCATTTTTCTTTATTTTACCAAATAAGCTCATAATGTCATAATTCATACATTACTCGACATTGTGTGTTTTGTATTAATTATTTAATTATTTCTGTGAAAATTCAAATTTTATAAAACAATTATTATATCTTATATAAAATTATAGTTATCTCATTCCTTTGAAACAAATAAATAAATATGTTTAGATGTAGATTAATTACTATGAAAAACTATTATTCCCTACGTGATGTAGTCATCTTAGAAATCATTTTCTTTTGTAAAGGTATAGAAAAGGTATAACACAATCACATTTAAAATATTTATTTCCATCCATATAAATAAAATAAATAAATAAAATAAATAAAATTTAATAAATTTAATATAAACTAGGATGATCATTATGAAAACAAAAACATTATAGCACAAATAAGAAGAAGAAGTATTCAATGAATGGATTATAGGTTTAATTTCTCTCTACATATAAATTATTAAAGAACTAGAGTGAAATAAAATTAAAAATACCATTAAAAATAAAAATCCATAATATAATCAATCTAAATGTGAAAAAAAAGATTTATATAGTGTATGGGATGCTAAGGTTACAAGTAGTTCAATTGTAAATGAAAAAATAATAAAATCATTATAATAAAAATTTAACTAAATTATTGAAAAAAATGCATGAATTGTCTATCTATTGAGAATAATTTTTTTTAGAATTTTCCCCACTATCTACTTTAAAGATTTCATCCAAATCCATGATCGAATGTAGAATATATGCCCCTAATGATAAAGTGGTGTCCAATATAAATGTACCAGTACAACTTTTTCTTCTTGGAAAATTTACTCAAACAAAATTTGGAATTCAAGTTAGATGGTGTAAATTAGTTTTTTAGACCATTTATTCTAGAATCATGGTGAAAATTTTTATTTTCATGTATTTTATAGAACAATATTTATGGAAACAATATTATAGTTCACTTTAATATGTCAAAACAATAAATTTCATCAAATTTTTAAATGAATGATGTTACCCGAAATATTTTATTAAAAAATATATTTGCCCTATTTGAGGAAATTTTTCGATTTTTTATTATTAAAAAATAAATAAAATTTCGTTTTATCAACTCCTACAATATCAACCTTTTGAACCCTTGGGAAAATCACATGTCAAGTATTCATAGAAATTGTTACATGATGTGCATGTTGATATATCACAATCCATAATGAAATTATAGGAATAAAAATATAATGAAAATTAAAATATCAATAAATTTGATATTAAATGTCTCAAAAATTATATCAATACAAAATATAGTGAGATTAATTACACTAATAATAGGAAAACAAGATATGGGTCTACAATAACATTAATTTCTTACATGTGTGTGAAAAATTGTTTTAGCTCAAATCTCCACCCTTTATTAATTATATTTAGTTCATGTAAAAATTTCTTTATTCATATGTTAATTCTACAAATCCTGTTCTATATTTCTTTACATTTTAATTTCATGGAACTCTCACTTAAAAATTATATAAATTCAAAACATAAGTTCCTAACCAGGATATCCCCATATATTCCACATTTCCCCATTCCCAATTTATTATGATTATATATAAATATTTTTGTTTTTGAATTTTTCTAGGTTTCTCAACTATTATATATCTGGTACACACATATAGTAAAATAAAGTATAGTAATAAAATTAACCAGAATAAAATTAATGTATGTATCAACCATTGATGTATTCTCAAAAAAATACTCTAATATTACTATAAATTTAATTGAGCATGAAAATTTTCAAAATTCATGGTTTAAAAAAAAATATAGAGAAATAAATATAAAAATTTATCATGAAAAAATATCACAAAAAATTGTTTCAAAATATAAAAAGAAATATAATTACACAACTAATTATATCATCAATGATGTACATTTTTATAAAAAAACAATAATGAAGAAACTTTTTCATGCTTATCCTGACACCATTGAATTTTGAAAATTTAAAACATGAATTTCCCATATGCTCGTCCTGTAAATTAGAATGTTACATGGTGTTTTTTAAATTAGATCAAAACAAACAAAAACAAAGTAAAGAAATAAATATAGAAGCTACCTCAAAACATTTTCCCCCATTACACTTAAAATCTTACATTTCCTTCAATGTGAAACTTGTGAGAAGAATTGTGTAGATTAAATGTTGGGTTTTAAGTAAGATAAATAGTAAAAAAGTTAAAGGGTTTATAATATCCTAATGATCTGATGTTATGTCATGGTCATGTTGTTTGATGAAATCAAATACATGTGTGGGATTTACATTAATGTAATATGCTAACCACTTCCTATTGGTAGTAATACTTCTTCATATTTTCACTTGTGTGATCTCCATAGAACTATAAAAAAATTTATATAAAAGATAAGGGCCTAACCATCTAGGACACATCTTATCTAAGATCAAATTCAATAATGAACTATAAATAAGAACTTTCTCTCCATCATGAAACTCCCACTTCTAGATGATCAGTTCATGAGTTTATTTTTATAAATATTTATAAACCAGTATTTCTCATACGATGATAATCATATATACTCATGATATTAAAGTTTAAACATCCATTGATATCCCTCTTTGGATAAATCCATGTTTCAATTATTTTCATCCATAAAATCCTTATGCTCGACATCCATGGGGAGATAAAAGGATTTATGAATAAAAATCCTAATTTGGATTATATTGACGGTAATTTCTCTGCTTTCTTATATCTCCAAATAGTATCATTCTTGTTCTCAATCCATTCCATTCTATTGAGATCCAAAATTGTTTCTAATATATGATTTAAATCCCGATTTGAGATGCCATCTAGTCAATTTGATTGGGAATTGTATGAAGTAGTAGTTTTTTGTATCATCGTATACGTTTAAAAGATTGAAGAAAATTTAAAAATGAAAAAGTGTGACACTAGGTCACTGATGATAACCTTTGTTATTGAAAAATGAAAAAAACGTTTTCCTCAAAAAAATAAACTATAAAATGCAAATTATCAATCATGGTGGCCTTGACCTCCACATATATTCAAACATATTAATCATAAATGAGGATATAAATGAAACTGAATAAGATTTTAAATGGACCCTGTCATGACCCGTCCTCAGGGCCCATGCCGTGACTACCCCAATCCCGCCTTCCATAGGCCAGGGGCTAGAAACTAGCACCAAGGCGTAAATTCCAGATAAAAAGGGAAGGCATTGCCTTTGTAAAGTAAACAAACACCACAGAGCAAGAAAGCAGAAGAAATATACACTAAGTAAAAACAGAGTACAAAAGTAAGTGAAGAATGTAAGTGGGCCAGTATTCAAACCCAAACTAAAAGTAAAGTACAACTGGAAAGGGAAAAACAGCAACTGAAAAGTAAGGCCGCAACACCGAGCTGTCCACTGGAAATCCCACCTGAAGGGTGAGTACAAATAGCCTCCTCTGCTCCTTAGGTCCAGCCGACCGCTCCGACTACGTCCCACCCAGTGGTCCACCTCCAGGTACCATCCTGCTCTGCAAACCTCAACCATGATCAGCGTTGTCCATCGTCTACAACCAACACAACGTAGTGCGGGCATAGCCCGTGCAGGGGTGAGTATAAGCTACTCAGTAGGGACCCCGATACCCCCGAAGGTCTCCCTAAATCCACAAAGGATAATCCACAAAGGAAAGATAAAATCACGAAGTAACATCCGACACTACTTAGGTATATGCCCATACATATAACTAAGTTATAAATTCTTGTTCGGCTCCAACATCCGAGCCCGAGTACAACCCAGTTCACACAAGGAAGCAAAACATAAATCCACACAGGATAGCACAACACAATCCACATATGAAAGAAAAACATGATTCAACTCACACAGGTATACTTCTTCATATGATGATAGAGATGATCAGATATATCCACTGATTCATCTAAGTCGTCGGACCCACAAAGGATCGATAGGTACTAACCCCCGCAATGACCCAGGAAGGGTCTGACCCACAGAGGATCGATAGGTAAGTAACCCCCGCAAAGACCCACACAAGATCAGACCCACATAGGATCTTTAGGCGCTGGCTCACACAGAACCGCTGAGCGCTGACCCACACAGGATCGGACCCACACAGGATCGGTAGCACTGATCCACATAGGATCACTAAGTGCTGAAGTCGTCGCCGTCGAATCCACTGAGGATCTCTGTACAGTCGTCGTAGTAGTAGCAGTCGCAGCCTGCTCTAGGGTTCCCGCACACATCAAGCTCGTTCAGGAGGGTCAGGTCCATAAGCCGAGAGTCTGATACATCAACTGACACATAGTCCAGAGTTGATGTATCCAAAAGTTCCGTATCGTCAACAGGAACTCAACGTCGCAGACGGCGCGTCAATCGGATGCCTGGTCTGAGAGTTATTGGCTTTTTCATCCCAGGGGCCCGGTTGGATTTTAAGGCAAAACCAACCCGACCGTACTCCACCTGCGTCCAAACCTCGGGCGGAGTAAGCCAAAAGATCCGTCTCACTAAGAAGAATCCAACATAGTCGATGGCACGTCAATCGGACGTCCGGAGTTTAAGATATGAGTGTTTCCGCTCCGAGGGCCCGGTTGGTTTTGTGTACGAACCAACCCGGGTGAACCCAAAGTATTCCAAAACCATGAGTGCGATATACCGAAACGACCGTCTCGTTCCAAAGATCGCATCTCCATGGACGGCGTGTCGATCGGATGTCCGTAGCCCGAGATATGGGCAAAAGAACCAAAAGGGTCCGAAAACGGGGGTTTCGGGCCCAGACCGACCCGGCCCGGCCCGGCGGCCCGGCCCGGCCGGCGACCCGGCGCGATGGCGCCAGCTGGCTCGGCCAAGCGGCTGAGCCGTTCTGGCTCGTGGGGGGGAGTGCTGCCCCCCCCCCCCCACGATTTCCCCGTAACCGCGGCCCCAATAATGGGGACGCATGCTTGGCCGACCAGGGGAATTAATTCCCCCGATTTTACCTTTGTCTGACCGGCCCGCACTGGACGGCCGGTTCTGCCAACAAGGACCGGTGACATCCTGTCCTTCTTCCTTCGCCGACACCGGACGCCCGGAACCGGCCGCCGGTCACCCTGATCCCCCGCGGCCCGGAACCGGCCGCGGCCTGGTTCGTCCGGCACGGTGCGATGGCACCACGCCCCTCCGCCGCGGCCCCGCTCCGACCGCGGTATCTTCGGTTCTCTTCAACACGGCGCGACGGCGTCACGTCCTTGTTCAACTTCATGGCGCGGCACAACAGCGCCGCGCATTACTTGCCGTACGTTTCCCGCGTGGTGCGACGACACCACGCCATTCCGTTCCAACCATATTAGAAACAAAATCAATAATAGAGGAGGGTCGACCATGTTTGTGCGGTCCGACCCCCTCTCGTTAATAAATAGAAACTGGTCGTAAATTCATGAAGGATAACAAATTAGAATTCACAAATGAAAATAAATAAATAACCCCTACCTTGAGCGTAGCTAGAACGGGGTTCGCCGTGGAAAACGACGTCGTGAGGTGAAGCTCTGTATGTTGACAGTGAACGTCCGAGGAGGTAGTGGCGTCTCCTTTTCTTTGACATGGGAAGAAGATCAAAAGAGGGTGCGTCGACGATCCTTGGAAAAATGGGTCACACACCGGCTGCGGAGAGGAGAAGAGATGGCACGTCAATATCTTCTATAGTGACGGCGTTCTTCGTCGAAGTCTTGGTATTCTTCGTCGTGTCTCGGTGTTCTTCGTGATGAAGATGAAATCACCCAAGAGCTCTCTCCGCAATTTTCCACACACAACATACAACCAAAATAAAATAAGGCTTACCATTATTTTATTAACTCATGCCACAATTCAAAAAAAAATTCAAAACATAAATTAATAAATTGAATTGGTTTGTTGGCATGAGTTAAATAGATGAGAGGAAAAGTCAAAAGAGTTACAGAACTTAAGTGGGGGGTTAAGAGGAGTTAGGGAGTTAAAGAAATTGAAAAGGTGGGGGTTCGTGTGGGCCCCACCTCACCTTTAATCCACACAAGAGAAACTAACAAACAATGGGTCCCACCCTAACTCCTACACTTAGGTTCAAACTCATGGAGAAGAGAAAATAAAATTCTTAATGAAAATTTTATTTCACTAACACTTAACCCACAAATTTAAACAACTCATAACGAGGAAACTCAACTCCAGAAAAGGCGTTCCTAAGCAATTACCGGCGTTGCGGTCCCATCGGTGCCCTCAGAATTTGATTCTGAGCACCGGTTCAAAAGATAGGAATTCCCGCTTGTTCGTTCACTGAATGTACCCGAGCTAAACTTCAGATAGAAATTCCGGGCACACCAGGCCTCGGAATCAAGTGCCGTTAGAAACTGCGTTCTTGTAAAATCCCAAAAAAAATTAAGAAAAACTTTTCCTTGAATTTTACGGGTCTTTACATTACTCCCACCTCAGGGCTTTACGTCCCCATAAAGATACAACATAAGCTAGGGAAACAAATGTGGGTACTGAGAACGCAACTGAGCCTCCCACACCCAAGTGCTCTCCTGGAGGATCCCGTGCTGTCATCTGATGCGCATTAGAGGAATCGATCGTCCACGTATGACCCGCTCCTATCGATCCTCGATCTCCACTGGGACCTCCGCGAAAGTCTCCCCATCATCAACGTCTAGCTCCCCATGGTCAATGATATGCGTCGGGTCCTGCACGTATCTCCTCAGCTGAGATACGTGGAAGATGTCGTGCACCCGGTGCAACTGAGGTGGTAGAGCCAGGTGATAAGACACCTCGCCTATCCAGCTAAGGACTTGGAACGGTCCGATGAAGCGTGGAGACAACTTGCCACCTCGGCCAAATCTTCGTAATCAACGTCGAGGTGAGACACACAAAAAGGCGTGGTCGCCATCCTCGAACACTAGTGGCCTCCGCCTCCTGTCAGCATAAGACTTCTACTAGCTCTGAGCTGTCCTCATCCGCTCCTGGATGACCTGGACCTTCTCTGTCGTGGCCTGGACCATCTCCGGTCCCACAAGTGCTGACTCCCCAAGGTCTGTCCAGGAAAAAGGAGATCTGCAAGGTCAGCCGTACAACGCCTCGTACGGTGTCATCCCGATGGTGGAGTGGTAGCTGTTGTTGTACGCGAACTCCACCAAGGGTAAGTGGTCCTCCCAACTACGACCAAAGTCGAGGACACATGCGCGGAGCATGTCCTCGGGAGTCTGAATGGACCTCTCCGTCTGACCATCCGTCTGAGGGTGAAAGGCGGTGCTCAGACGTAGCTGCGTCCTGAACGCCTCCTGCAACCCCTTCCAAAGCCAGGAAGTAAAGCGATCATCCCTATTGGAGATTATAGATGATGGCAAACCGTGATGCCATACAATCTCCTGAACGTAGAGATGTCCCAAGCTCTCCACTGAGCCCTGCTCTCTGATGGGTAAGAAGTGTGTCGACTTGGTGAGTCGGTCGACAATCACCCAAATGGAGTCATGACTTCTGGAAGTGTGTGGAAGTCCAGTCACGAAGTCTATAGATATGCCATCCCACTTCCACCCCGAGACCTCCAAAGGCTGTACCAAGCCTGCTGGTACCTGATGCTCTGGCTTCACCTGATGGCAGGTGAGGCATCGAGAAATGAACTCTGCCATAGCCTTCTTCATGCCCGGCCACCAGTGATGTCGTCTGAGATCCTGGTACATCTTCGCCACTCCAGGATGTACCGCCAAAGGAGAAATGTGAAACTCTCTCAGCACCTCCTCCCGTAAATCAACTGGTACCAAGGTACGTCATGTGAAAAGGATGTCGTGCTCTGCTCCAAAGGAGAAACCATCAGGTGCCTATCCTGAGGATATCTGTGCACGTCGCGTCTCACAGACAGCATCCCCACGCTATGTCTCTCTAACCCACTGCAGTAGTGGAGGAGTGACTGTGAGAGACTGGAGGAAGGCTGCACCATCTCTATCCACGAAGGCTATCTGCAAAGAGGCTAGCAGCTCTATCGCCTCCTCAAGTAACTGAATGCCCGTCCTCCTACTGAGGGCATCGGCTACCACGGTCCCCTTCCCAGGAGTATAGACTATCTCAATGTCATAGTCCTGGAGGAACTCAAGCCATCACCGCTGTCTGAGATTCAGATCCTTCTGAGAGAAGATGTATCTGAGACTCTGATGATTAGAGAAGACTGTAAAGCGCTTGCCCATCAGGTAGTGTCGCCATGTCTTCTAAGCGAAGACTACTGCTGCTAACTCCAGGTCGTGGGTAGCGTAGTTCTGCTCATGCAGCCTCAATTGATGTGATCCATAGGCGATCATGGCCCACTCCGGCATCAGGACACATCCGAGTCTGGTCCCTGATGCATCACAGTAAACTACGTACCCTACTCCCTCCTCAGGCAACCTCAAGATATGTGCGCTAGTCAATCTCTGTCTCAGCTCTTGGAAGCTATGCTGACATCTGTCTGACCACACAAAGGCTTTACCCTTCTTCGTCAAATATGAGAGTGGTGCCGCAACTCTGGAGAAGTCTGGCACAAATCTCCGATAGTATCCATCTAGTCCCAAGAAACTCCACACCTTTGTCACGCTCCTGGGTGGCTCCCAAGCTAGCACTGCCTCGATCTTCGTAGGATCCACTGCTACTCCCGCCTCAGAGATGGCGTGTCCCAAGAAGTGGACCTCACGTATCCAGAACTGACACTTCGAGAGCTTACTATAAAGATGGTGCTCTCGGAGTGTGTCTAGTACAACCCGCATGTGGTAGGCATGCTCCTCCTCAGTCGTCGAGTAAATCAAAATGTCTTCGATGAAGACCACGATAAATCGATCGAGGTATGGATGAAAGATCCTTTTCATGAGGGCCATGAACACTTCTAGAGCATTGTTCATGCCAAAGGGAATAACCAAGAACTCAAAGTGGGCATACCGACACCTGAAGGCCGTTTTCTGCACGTCCTCGTCTCGAACTCTGAGCTGATGATAGCCTGACCTGAGGTCTATCTTAGAGAACCATCGTGCTCCTTTGAGCTGATCGAAGAGGTCATCAATCCTCGGTAGCGGATACTTGTTCCTCACCATCACCTGGTTCAGGCGACGATAGTCAACACAAAGTCGCAAGCTCTCGTCCACCTTCTTGGCGAACAAAATCGGGGAAGCCGAGGGTGAAACACTGGGTCAGATGAATCCCTTTCCCTACAAGTCCTCCAACTGTACCCGTAGCTCTCAAAGCTCGGACGGGGCCATCGGATATGATGGAGTCGATATCGGGTTTTTCCCAGGGTACAGATCGATATAAAAGTCTACCTCTCTATGAGGAGGTATCCCTGGAACGTCATCGGGAGAGATGTCCGCATACTGATCCACCACTGCAGGAAAACCAGGACATCGCACGTCAACAGATCCTAGGATGATGCTAGCCAACTGATGAGTGATGGGCCATCCTCTCCTCTGCAGAAGTCCATCCTGTGCTGCGAAGGCTCACTTCTCGCTGGTGAAGGTGAACCTGCTCTCGTCGGTGCATACACATCGCACCTTGCGCCTAATACAGTCAATCTGTGCATGGAACGTTGACAACCAATCCATGCCCAAGATGATGTCGTAAGGCCTCGACGCCATTACAAGAAGATCCCAGCCGAAGCTCTTGCCTCCTAGATTAAGCTCACACTACCGGCACTAGTACGTAATCGTCGAGTCTGCTCTCATAAGAGTCTCTAGCCATAAGGATCGAACCAACGGCTCTGTCAGAATCTCCGAGCTTCGAACAAGGGCAGCGGCTATAAAATAATGACTCGCTCCTGTGTCTATAAGTACCGCAAAAAGGGTGGAATAGACACAGATAGTACCTCAAATCATCTTGGGCGCACCGTGGTCGTAGGCCTCCGCTGCCTAGAGCTGTGCCTGTCTCTGCCCGCCAGCTCCCTATGGTCGGGGTGGACCTCCTGGTGGTGGCGGTGGTAAAGCCTCAAAGCGTCGCCCACCACCTACTTCTCGGCCAGCTCCTTTGCCTCATCCGCCTGCTCCCTGCGAACTGCCATGGTCGACCCTCTACCTCTGCCTCAGTGGTCCCTCAACCGTCTGCTGCTCCTCGGCATGACGGGTCGGGCAATCACGAGCCATGTGGCCCTGCCCGCCGCATGAGTAGCACTGCCTACCTCTCGAATGACTGGCTCCGTGCTGTGTGCCCCGCACTGCTGAGCCAGTGTCCTGAGGTCGTCTGGCTGAGGGTCTGGTCTGCCTGGACCCATGAGTCATCCATCGACTGCCTGCATATACCTAAGTTATCAATTCTCTTTAGGCTCCAACATCCGAGCTCATGTACAACCTAGTCCACACAGGGAAGCAAAATGTAAATCCACACAAGATAGAACAACACAATCCACATAGGAAAGAAAAAAAGGATTCATCTCACACAGGTATACTTCTTCGTATGACGATAGAGATGATCAGATATATCCACTGATTCATCTCAGTCATCGGACCCACAAAGGATCGATAGGTACTAACCCCCGCAATGACTCAGGATGGGTCTGACCCACACAGGATCGATAGGTAACTAACCCCTGCAAAGACCCACATAGGATCGGACCCACACATGATCTATATGCGCTGGCTCACACAGAACCACTGAGTGATAACCCACACAGTATCGGACACTCACATGATCGGTATCACTGATCCACGTAGGATCGCTGAGTGCTGATGTCGTCGTCGTCGAATCCACTGAGGATCTCTGTACAATCGTCGTAGCAGTAGCAGCCGCAGCCAGCTCTGGGGTTCCCGCACACAACAAGCTCGTTCGGGAGGGTCCGCTCCACGAGCCGGGAGACTGATACATCAACTGACACATAGTCCAGAGTTGATGTATCCAAAAGTTCTGTATCGTCAATAGGAACTCAACGTCGCAGACGGCGCGTCAATCAGACGCCTGGTCTGAGAGTTATTGGCTTTTTTGTCCCAGGGGCCCGGTTGGTTTTTAAGGCAAAACCAACCCGACCGTACTCCACCTGCGTCCAAACCTCATGTGGAGTAAGCCAAAAGATCCGTCTCACTAAGAGGAATCCAACAAAGTCGATGTCACGTCAATCGGACGTACGGAGCTTAAGATATGAGTGTTTCTGCTCTGAGGGCCTGGTTGGTTTGATGTACAAACCAACTCGGCCGAACACAAAGTATTCTGAAACCTTGAGTGCGATATACCAAAATGAATTCCTCGTTCCGCGAATCGCATCGCCGCTGACAGTGCGTCGATTGGAGGTCCGTAGCCCGAGATATGGGCAAAAGAACCAAAAGGGTCCGAAAACGGGGGTTTCGGGCCCGGACCGACCCGGCCCGAGACCCCCTGGGTCGGCCCGAACTGGCGTGGCCTAGCCCGGCCGGGCATGGCCTGGCCCGGTGGCCCGGCCCGGCCAGCGATCCGGGGCGCTGGCACCCGCTGGCTCGGCCAAGCGGCCGAGCCGTTCTGGCTCGCGGGGGGGTGGGGGGGGAGCGCTGCCCCCCCGGTTTCCCCATAACCGCGACCCCATTAATGGGGCCGCTTGCTTGGCCGGCCGGGGGAATTAATTCCCCCAGTTTTCCCTTTGTCCGGTCGGCCTGCACCGGCCGGCCGGTTCTGCAAACAAGGACCGACGACGGCCGGTCCTTCTTCCTTCACCGACACCGGCGGCCTGGAACCGGCCGCCGGTCACCCTGCTCCGCCACGGCCCAGAACCGGCCGCGGCCTGGTTCGTCCGGTGCGGTGCGATGGCACCGCACCCCTCCACCGCGGCCCTGCTCCGTCCGCAGTATCTTCTGTTCTCTTTGACGCGGCACGAAGGCGTCGCGTCCTTGTTCAACTTCATGGCCCGGCTCGACGGCGCCGCCCATTACTTGCCGTACGTTTCCCGCGTGGTGCGATGACACCATGCCATTCCGTTCCAACCATATTAGAAACAAAATCAACAATGGAGGAGGCTCGGCCATGTTTGTTCTATCCGGGCCCCTCTCATTAATCGATAGCTACTGGTCGTAAATTAACGAAGGACGACAAAGTAGAAATCACGAACGAAAATAAATAAATAACCCCTTCCTTGAGCGTAGCTAGAATAGGGTTCGCCGTGGAAAACGACGTCGCGAGGTGAAGCTCCGTATGTTGACGGTGAACGTCCGAGGAGGTAGTGGAGTCTTCTTTTCTTTTACACGGGATGAAGATCAAAAGAGGGTGCGTCGTCGATCCTCGGAAAAAGGGGTCACACACCGGCTGCGGAGAGGAGAAGAGACGACACATCAATCTCTTCTATGGTGACGGCGTTCTTCGTCGAAGTCTTGGTGTTCTTCGTCGTGTCTTGGTGTTCTTCGTGATGAAGATGAAATCACCCAAGAGCTATCTCCTCCATTTTCCACACACAACATCCAACCAAAATAAAATAAGGCTTACCCTTATTTTATTAAATCATTCCACAATTCAAAAAAAAATTCAAAACTTAAATTAATAAATTGAATTCGTGTGTTGGCATGAGTTAAAGAGAGGAGAGGAAAAGTCATAAGAGTTACACAACTTAAGTGGCGGGTTAAGAGGAGTTAGAGAGTTAAGGAAATTGAAAAGGTGGGGGCTCATGTGGGCCCCACCTCACCTTTAATCCACACAAGAGAAACTAACCAACAGTGGGTCCCACCCTAACTCCTACACTTAGGTTCTAACTCATGTAGAAGAGAAAATAAAATTCATAATGAAAATTTTATTTCACTAACACTTAACCCACAAATTTAAACAACTTATAACGAGCAAACACAACTCCAGAAAAGGCGTTCCTAAGAAATTACCGGCACTACGGTCCCATCGGTGCCCTCATAATTCGATTCTGAGCACCGCTTGAAAAGATAGGAATTCCCGCTCGTTCGTTCACTGAACGTACCCGAGCTAAACTTCAGATAGAAATTCCGGGCAAACCGGGCCTCAGAATCAAGTTCCGTCAGATACTGCATTCTTGTAAAATGCCAAAGAAAATTAGAAAAAAATTCCATGAATTATACGGGTCTTTACAGACCCAAAAAATTGATTCTTCATACATAAAATATATCTAAGAATAATATTATTTATTATGTTCTCTCATGTATCATAGAAATTTTACTGATGGGTTCAAAATGTGGGCATGACTTACGAAACATATGTGCATCATGAACTAACTAGGACAATATATATATGAGTCTAAGATGTTACTATATATTTGTTTAGGGCCAATGTTTTCCCAAATTCATTTTTATTACGAAAACGTAGAATATACTAAAACTCAATATTAGGATTAGACCAACTAATAAATTAGACACTCAAAAGATTCTAGAGGTAGGGAACAACCCCCACATAAAAACATAACCCACTATTAAATTTTAAAACTTTTTGTTTCATTAAATTTATAATAACATCAACAGTCACAATATACGTAACTAAATAAAAATTACAAAAATTTACACCTCAGAATGAATAAATATGTTTATTAGGGAATGTTTCCTGAAGTGGTACCTGGTTCAAGGTGTCATCCTCTATTATTTGAGTGATCCTACTTATTTTTTATTCCATAGAGTTCTCTGAAACATTTTTGTCATTTATATCAATATAAAAATCTTGAATATTGACCATATATCTGATATGTTAAGGCTTTTCATCTGGCTTATTCAAAATAAACCTCAAAGGAACATAGTTAGAATAAATAACTAACATAGACCCCATGAAAATAGGAGTTAATTTTTTATAAAGAAAATATGAAAACAAGAAACTAAATTTTCATGGTTTTATTGTTTTCATGTGGTTAATCTGGTGTTCTTGAGGAATAGAAAATCATATTAAAATTCCCCTCTACCCACTATGATAATACTTCTCCAACGATGAAGTTGGAAGTGTCACACATATGCTCAATGGAATATACCTCCCTGGGGGATGAATGATCGATGGTGTGGTAAGAATTTTCATAAACGTATCAATAGAATCCCTAAAATAATATTATAACAAAAATTTATAATCATTTTAATGAAATATCAATCATGGAAGAGCAATTTTAGTAAAATGTTTGATAAAATGTCGATAGAAACCAAAAAATCATATGAAATATCTGAGATGCCACACACATGTAGTATATGGAAATGTGGAAATAACATCAACCTTAGATCTATCATCCCATATTCCATGTTTTTAAACTAAAGGACCCATTGAATTTCGATTAGCGATAATGAAATGATTTTTTTTAAAATTTTAAATCATATTTGTCTTAAAAGAACTATTACACACATTACCCAAACTCAAGAGACACTCATCAAATGAAAAATAATACCCATTATAATCATTAACAATTACCTCCAAAAAAGTCTCATGTAATATGATTTGATTCCCACCCGGTATCTATGGAAGGTAATCGGGTTATTACCAAGTGAAAATAGAATCTGTTGGTATGTAAATATACTTGATGAGAATATTTCATCTTATACTAGTCCTTTTCTAGAATGGGAACCTAAAAATAACTATATAATACATAAAATAAATAATAGTGTTTCATTCCCACAAGTCTCTCAATAATATGGTCAATGAATGGAAGTGTAAAATGATCATTAAAAGTTGATTTATTCAGTTTTTTATAATATATAGACACACACCAATTGTTTTGTACTCTCATAATGACTATATCTTAAATTTAATTTTTTATAATAGTGAACCTTGTTTTTTTACTACATTGACATGAATAACCCACTGAGAATAAAAAATGGGCAAAATGATACCCAACTCATGCAATTTCTCCAACTCTTTATTTTCTTGGTTTAAAAATATTTTGATAGGTTTCTTTTATGGTTGTCTATATGGTACCCCAATACCCAAAAAATCCTCTGCATAAAAATGAAGGGGATAATACATATTATTTCTTATATGGACCACCTAATTTCCCTAATTTTCTACTCTAAAATAAATAAATTTTGTGTTTTATTTTATGAAATGAGATTATTAGAAATTATTACATATAATATTTCATCATTCAATATGTATGAATATATTAATATTTGTGGGGATTGTTTGAGTTCAAGTTTTAGTGGTTTTTGTGTTGTTGGAAATGATATAGAAACTAAAATATGTGCACAATTAATGTTAGGGTATTAATATATATCATCAACATTAGGGAATAATGCATCAAATACATTTACATAATCAATATCGATTTCATAATCAAGTAGTTCATATGTTCAAACATAATCTACAAAATAATCATATATGAGTGTGCTTTTGTCTTGATAAATATTCGTGATTGTTATTTCAACATTAGACATAAACCATTTATCATGATCTCTCTAATAATAACACTATAACCATCTGGAAAATATTGATAATGAATATTTGGAGTGTTATTTAATGATGGATTAAAATGGGAGAAGAGTAAAGTATAATGGTCCTATCGGGGGTACCACATGGAATCTAAAACATGAAACCATTATATCCCATCTATGAAATCCATATAAAGTATATCCTCATGTATATAAATGATTGTACTTTTATTTTGGATGAGGTTATTACCAAGAATGTTTGATGTATGTGAACATACCACGTCAATCTCCATATTCAACACATATAAATATTTCTGGAAAGATCTTTTATATCACATAAACAAGTAGATCCTTGATGTCTCTTATCGGGTATTCTATGGACTTTTTTCTAATTGTACCATCACCATTTTTAACATCATATCTATAATTTTAAAATAAGTAAACAATGAAAGAGGCTTGACATAAACAGATCCTCCCAAATCATATAAATCATTATATAAATGAAACTCCAATATGGTGTATGGAATAGTTAATTTAGAAGTGTCCTTACACTTTTTTGCATAACTATGATTTAACATATATACATTCCTCTCAAAAAATAAACTGTCTGATAATATCATTATTGTTTCAATTTTTTTATTTCTATCTATGAATTATCTAATTAATGGATAAAAGACCACAATCAAATAAAAAATGAAATAATATAAAACAATGGAATTTAAGTAAATGTATAATGCATAAATATTTTATCTAAAATGGTTAACTAATGAAGTAAAATCCAATTAATATACACATTTCATGTAAATGATTAAACAAGATAAAATTTAATTATAATAAATAATAATTAATCAACATAATATTATGTGAGACTAATCCTTCAATAACAGGATTGATAATGAAACTATATAACTAAGTTATTACATGGCCAATGTCTCAACACGTACTTTTTTTTGGGGAGTTATAATCAGGGTTTCGGTAGACATAACTAAACTTGTATTTAATTTACTGGGAAAATTCTATTCAATGAAAATTTTAAGGTAGTTTTTGAGGAGATATATTTTGGGTTTTAGGATTGTGGATTCCATTCAATAAATCAAGGAGCTGAAAGCCCATGGTTGGATAAAATCACAACCTATATAAATTCTTATGGTTTTTATATCCAATAATTTTATAATTATGAATTTTAATATGGATCATTACCAATAAAATGTCATATAAATTATAAATAATGAGTTTTTTGGTGAGTGATATTGGGACATGATAAAATGATGATATATTTAATAAAATTAATTTATTAATTATTTCTAAAAAAAATTGTAATCAAGCCTTTTACTAATAATATTTTCATTTTAAATTTTTGAATACAAAAGAATGTTTTTCATCTACACAATCCATTCAATATATATTGGTGAAAAAACTATCTTACAACTTATAAAGAGTTCATGGAGTGGCTTAGATGTCATTGTGGTGTGTTTCACCATAAACGAAAAGCTTATATTCTATTATCCTAACCTCTCAACCCTCCTACTAATGAGGTGAGTGATAAAGATTGGACCCTGTATGAAATAAATGTGAACAAAATGGTAGAAATTCAATGTCTCTTTCATTCATCTATGTCTAGTGAAATCATGAAGTCTCATGATAACGTAGATGTATATAGGATGGGTGACCATCTCCATGGTATTTACTAGGAGATAAAAATACAAGAAAAATTTGATATTTAAAAGATTATATTTTAGAGTATGATGTCATAGGGTGTATAAATTGTGGCTCATATAGTTACGTTAATTAGATTCATTCAGTGGCTTGAGGTTCTAGGGTTTAAAATCCATAAAATAAATCCACGCAAATCTCAATATAAAATCACTCCCTTAGTGTTTATATTTTTTAAAAAATTTAATATGAAAAATAAAAAATAATTATTTTCTAGATATGATCACTATTCTTCTACATGTTTACAAAAAAGTGAATTGAATAACATTATGTACAAATGGTGAAAAAATATAAGGTTAAATTGAAAAGCACTATGAAAAAATATTCTCCACACACTTCCCAAAAGAGATATATGAGGGGGAAATAAAAGGAAAATTATTTTTATTGTTTTTAATGTGTCAATAAGGTCTATTAGATAAAATAAAATCACCCATACAAATAAAAAATGGGAAGATTCTAGTGAATTTGTTATCCAATGTAATTTATCTATTCATACAAATTGGGTATGAGATATAGCTTGTGTTACTCACATTATTTTTCAAATACAGGAAACATGTATATTCCAAAAGATTGAATATGTAGATATTAGATCTATCAATGTACAATATATTTAAACATGTTGTTGTAGCTACTGGATACTACGACACCACATTACCAACTAGAATGATCTTGTATTTGAATGTTTTTAATTATTTTTCATCCATTACCAATAACATTATTTTACTATATAAACTATATAGAGTTGATTTTTTTTAATATTCGTAAATAAATTTATTTTATTTTATAAATATCACATTTATTGTGGTAAGGAACTTTTAAATAATGTACTTTTTGTGTTTGATGATACAAACTGTTTAATGGAAATCAATAAAAAAACTAATTCACGTGACTCAAAAAACACATATTTTTACATAACTAGATAGGTCATGTAAACAATAAACATTTAACTAAAATAAAAAAATATGGATATTTTCATTTTTCATAATAAAAAAACAATTGTATATCACACATGTTTCCAAGGTAAGATTACCAAATCCAAATTTATAGATTTCTTTATTACAATTTCTGAGAGGAATGTGGACTTCTCGCTCATTTTGACCTTCAAATACCTTAACTATGAACCCATAATCGACACCTTATTCTGTTGATTAATAGATATCTTATTCATTACAATATATTTATTGGAATCTAAATTTGGTTGGTATAACCATTTATATATTCAAATTCTTGTTTATTGGGAATCAAATCTCTTATGGAGTCATTGAAAACCCAGTTGGTAAGGTTGATGTTGTTGTAATATGTATTGAAAAGTGAGAATTTATTATTTTCCCAAGATATATTTTATGTGTGAGTGATTGTTTCACCCTTTATTTCATGGTGGTTAAAATTAATAGTCCTTATTTTATGGATATTGTTTTTTTCTATTTATATGGTGTCCTAGAGAATATATCAGAACAATTTTATATATCTTATAATTTGGGGAAATAATAGTAATGGTGGATGGTTTGGTTAGAAATTCCACTAGGCTTTATAAGAGTAGGTTGTGATTTCTATTGATCCAAATAAATATATCTAACCAATTTTGTTCATTTATCAAACTTAGTATTAATTAATGTATTTTCTAGAGAATGGATTACTCGGTGTACTCCTCCCACATACAATATACCTTAATCATGAAATTGTTGGGTGTTGTGTGTCATCTTTTTGATAAATTCTTATGAAAATTCTATTTTTATTTTGTCGCATACATGACATATTTGAAAGGTATTTTTCATATAATTTACATCCTTTCTTTGTTTTGGGGGTTTTCCATGCATTTTTGAAGGAAATGGTGGGTTTCCAAAATTTGGGCCAACCCGAGAGCCCATTTCCAATTTTGAAGGTAAATTTTGATTCTTTAATAGCTCCATAGTTTTTTAACCTTTTTCACCTATTAAAATTCCAAAATTACCTTCATTTAACTATTAAAACCACCAAATAATTTTGGTCCCCGTAAAAATTCATTAGCATCTTGGATTTGGGTGATCAAATTAGGTATTGGGGCAACCCGAAAGCCCATTTGCAGTTTTAAAAGTGTTTTGTAATGCTTTCATAACATATTCATTTTTATCCTTTTTCGGTGATTCCACCTCTCACCTTCTCCCACTGTACCTAGACGCATCCCCATCTTTGTTTCCCCTTCTTTGGAGATCGCATATGATGAGAATTAGGGCCGCAATTCTCTGGTTTCTAAAAACTTCCAGATTTCTCAAGTAAGTGACTATCCTTCTAAGTTCTCTTCTATTACTTGATATTTCACCCTTTTGTGTTGAATCCCCAAATTTCCAAAAGCTAGGGAATCGTACCTAGGGTTTAATTTTGAGTTTCTTTGTTCAATCCTATGGTTTTAGGTTTGATATCACTCCCTTGTGGTGCGGTTGATGTTCCACACTAGGATTTGCGGTTCTGGAATCATTTGGTAGGTGATTCCATTGTGCATGAAATTTTTGTGACTTAGCTTGATATGTTTTTGGTATTTTCATGTTTATTGCATTATAATGTTTCTGCAAAAACTGTTTTTAGTGGAATTTATAAAGAAAATGAATTTTAAGTGCCAATTTTTGGTGAAATTGGGGTTTTATATACAAATATTTTATTGGTTCATTTGGGGTTGTCCTATAATTACATAATTGATTTTATTGAATTTTATTAGGACTGGAAATCATTTTTTTAATGTTTATTTTTTTTATTGTTGCTTCGAGAGTTTTTTTAGATGGTGTTTGGGAAGAAAATGGGCTTAAAGTGCCGTGTTTTTGTGAAAACAGGGTTTTTCAAAGGATATAACTTATTGGTTCACATGGTGCTGCCCCATAACTGAATTTTTGGTTTCATTAAAGGGTATTGAAATTACATTTTGTTTTTTTGACTTAAAAGTGTGCACATAGTGTGCAAATTTGTTATTTCAAAGAATATTTGGTGAAAAAATAATGTGATATTTTGAGAGGTTGTTCTATTAAAAATCTAAGTGTTTTGTTGCGTGTTTTAAGTTGTATAAAATGTGATAGCTACTGTATTGTTTGTTTTTGAATAATAATGATTTTTTATATGAAATTTTATTTATGTTTCATGCTTAAATTGATTGAGCACCAATGGGGAAGCCCGAGTACCTATGTGGGGTGGATTCGTAATAGTACGGCTAGTGGACCGGATGGGTTTTGTCCCTGTTTCACTTAGAATTTGGATAAAGACAACTCCAACTAAACTATGTGGATGATTATTGGGGACCAATAGGTTATGGGTATGTTCCCTACTAGTGTATCGTGCATGAGAATGGATTTTTCTATGGTTACTTAACACCGAGGTATGAGGTACATAGGGCCCAAGACAACCTAGTGCCTAGGGGTGTTACCAATGTTGTTGCTCATTGGATTTGTAGTATTTACCCATGTCTTAGGGTGTTTTTGGATGTAAATTACAGTAGCTAAATTTAAATTTAAATTTGTGAAAATTCTGAAAATTTTGGATTGAAAACCGTTTTCAAATGAAAGTTACATTTCTTGGAATTTTAACACTACTTTTACTTACCTATTAAAAATGATTGCTTTATCAAATTGTATTGGATGATATTTGGAATCATTCGGTGGTATCCTACTGGGATTAGGCTCACACCCTACTTACACCCCTTTGGTGTAAGTAGACTTGGTTATGATTGATTCAAGTAAAGGAAAGGCTAAGGGTGATGGCAGTTCAGGGTGTTAGTCCCATTCGCTAGGGTGGGGTTGTGGAGTAGGCTTGCAAGTGATGACCCCCTTGTCATGTGGAGTCCATGGGGATGTCTTCCTATTTTCATTATTTGTATTTGGACCACTTGTAGTTTCTTTAAACATATGTATTCAGATCTTGTTTTGTTATGAATTTTTTAGCATGAAAATTTCAGATTTATATTATGGATTGTTTTTAATGTTTTATGCTTTCATACTTGGGTAAATCGTTCCCAAATATAAATTAATGATACCCGGGCACTTTTGCCAGCCCGTGGGGATAGAGAACCCTCTTCAGGCCTTTCCATTAGCCGAGTTCGGTGCCGGTTTGCTGGCGACCAGATTTGGTTCGTGAAAAAATGGTATTAGAAGAGGTTAAAGTTTTTGGGTTATATTTATATTTTGGGATGAGTTGGGATAGATAGGAGCTAGGACTGTTGGAGATCAGGGATTTGGTTGTGAGTAGGGTGCCTAGCCTGCACCTCTCATGGAAAACCTTGGGTCACCATGGGATGTAGGAATTTATGGATTGACTTCACTTCCTGGTGAGATGTGTGGGCTGCAGACCACATGTGGACATCAGACGGATGTAGAGTAGTTGTTTCTTTTATTATTGGAATGCATTTAGATTATTTATATTTGATTTATTTGGTTAAAATTTTCAGAATTGTGGTATTGATTATTGTTTTTTGACTTTTGAATTTTGTAGCAACATGCCTCCCCGGAAAGCTCTCATGCACCCACGGGAGGAAGCCGGAGAGAGTTCTCCCTCACCAATTGATCAGAGGCTATTTGAGGTTGTGGTACAGGATTTACAGGCTTTAGGATATGGAACACCTCCAATTCCATCTCTTGTTAGAGAGAATGAGACTGGTCCTAGAAAGTACAAGGCCCGGGAGTTCCAAAACAATATGCCTCTGACCTTCCGAGGCAGCTTAGAACCCTAAGAAGCGGAGGAATGGATCGAGAAGATCGAGCATATGTTTGAGTTCTTGGAAACAACCGAGGAGCTTAAGGTGAATTGTTCCTCCTTTCTATTAGAGGGTCCCAGCCGTAAATGGTGGGAGTCAGTGCTTCAGGCTGGGAAGAATGAGCAGATGCGCGGGGGATATTTCAAGGATGTCTTCAATGAACAGTACTGCCCTGAGGTGTTGGCTTATGCCAGGTCTAGAGAGTTCATGGAACATGTACAAGGGAATATATCTGTTGTGGAGTATGCCAACCTTTTCTCTGATTTGGTTTGGTATGCTCCAGAAATTTTCTCTAATGAGCAAGCGAAGGCCCAGAGGTTTGAGAAAGGCTTGCGACCAGAGATATACTCCCAGGTGTTATTGTTTAAGCTGAGAACCTATGACGAGGTCGTTGATCAGGCGTGAATGGTGGATATTGATAGGAAAGGAAGGGATGATTTTTATGGTTTAATATCATTAGTGGGCATTGGTAGCCCCTCAAAGAAGAAAAGGAATCGGGATGATCATGAGAAGAAAGGAGGTGGCAGTTCAGGCCACTCTTCCAGACAATTTTTGTCTGCGGCTTCTGATGTGAGATCGGTCATGTGCCACCAGTGTGGGATGCCCGGGCACATCCAAACAGCATGTCCACTTCCTCCGAAGCCTTGTTACCATTGTGTAGGTATGGGGAATTTGCAGCATTTCTGTGGTGTGGCACGTCAACTTCCAAGTGGGGCTAGGTCAGTCGCTTCAAGAGGAGTGCCATCACAATCTGAGCCATCGAGGATTGGGGGATCTCGATTTGGAATCCATGGTGGTAGAGCTGGGTCATCTTCTGGGAAGATCCAGTTCAGGGCACAACCACATACTAGCAGTCGTCTTTAGGCAGAGACTGAACATCTCCATGTGGTGGATAGGGCACCAGTAGGATTAGAGGCGGGACCATCAACAGTTCGAGGTACCTTTTTGATCGGATCTTCTATAGCTACTACTATTTTTGATACTAGTTCCTCTATTTCATTCATTTATTCCCATTTTGTGGACATGCTGAATTTTCCAACTGAGTTGATGTCTTTCATGATAGACTTGGTGACACCGCTGGGAAAGAAGAAGGAGCAGGGCCTTAGGTGCCCCTCGTGTGCGCTTTCCATGGGGTTGAGATGTAGTGGGACCTCCTGGTTATAGATATGGAACTGTTTGAAATAATACATGGCATGTATTTTCTTGTACACTTCCAAGCACACATCGATTGTTACAGACGGCGTGTGAGTTTCACGACACCTGATGGGAGTCTTTAGGTTTTTCGTGGAGAATGGGATCCTCAGTAAGGTCATGTGGGGCCTCCACTCCCAGAGTTGGGCAGTGTTATCTTCCAGTTATCTTCGCTCATACTAGAGGATGTTCATTCCCCTGATGGTTCACTTCCTCATTTAGTGAATGAGTTTCTAGAGGTATTCCTGGATGATTTTTTAGGTTTTCCCCTAGATCGGGATATAGAGTTTTCGATTGATCTGGTGCTGGGAACATAGCAAATATCTCTTCCGTCTTATGGAATGTCCCCCACCGAGATGAGGGAATTAAAGATATAGTTGGAAGTCTTAGAATCCAAAGGATTCATTCGCCCGAGCGTCTCTCCTTGGGCCGCTCCTCTGTTCGCGAAAAAGGCTGATGGATCCCTCTGGTTGTGCATTGAGTACCGGAAGCTGAATAAGGTAACAATTAAGAATAAATACCCTTTGCCTGGAATAGATGATTTGTTTGATCAGCTTAAGGGGGAAAAGTGGTTCTCAAAGATAGACCTACGTTTGGGGTATCATCAACTTCTGGTAAAAGAGTCAGATATCCCAAAGACAGCCTTTCGAAGCAGGTACGACCACTTTGAGTAATTGGTCATGCACTTCGGATTAACCAATGCTCCAGCGGTCTTTATGGCCCTCATGAATAGGGTGTTTCATCAGTATCTCGATTCCTTTGTTGTGGTGTTCATGGATGACATTCTGGTATACTCTAGCTTTAAGGAGGAACATGAACATCACTTGAGGATCGTTTTGTGTACATTACGGGATCACCGCCTCTATGAAAATTTGTCAAAGTTCACTTTCAAGATCAGGGAGGTGAGATTTATCGGGAATGTGATCTCAGAGCACAGAGTTTCAGTGGACCTTGAGAAAATTAGTGCGGTCATGTCATGGGAGCAACTGAAGAATGTGTTCAAGATCAGGAGTTTTATTAGCCTGGCTAGTTATTACAGGCGATTCGTTCGAGATTTCTCTCGGCTTGCTTCACTGATGACTGTCCTCACCTAGAAAGGGGTGAAGTTTGTATGGGGTCCATAATTTCAGGAATCATTCGAGGAGATGAGGAGACGATTGAATACTACCCCCGTGATATTTTTTCCAAAGGCTGGAAAGGGATATGTGCTCTATTGTGATGCTTTAGGTATGGGTATTGGGTGCGTGCTGATGCAGGATGATCATGTGGTCGCGTATGTATCTCGCCAAATTCGACCACATGAAAAGAACTACCCGACCCATGACTTGGAGTTGGCAGCGGTGATGCTTTCTTTGAAGACATGGCATCACTACCTCTTTGGGGAGAAGTTTGTGGTATACTCCGATCACAAAATCTTGGCTTATATCTTCTCACAGAAGGACCTCAACTTGAGGCAGCGTCGCTGGATCGAGTACTTCCAGGGGTTTGACTTTGACATTGTCTATACCCCAAGAAAGGGTAATTTAGTGGCCGACACCTTGAGCAGAAGGGTTCCAGTGTAGGATTGAGGAATTCCAGTGATGACTAGGCATTGATGGGGCTCTTTTCTCAAATGCATGTAGAGCTGAGGGAACATAGTGGAGGGTCATTCTTGGCGAGCATCTAGTTGAATCCTTCTCTGTTGGAGTTTATTTAGCGGGAACAGCCTAGTGATGAGGTTTGTCAGCGGTCTAAGTAGTTTCTTCATGGTGGGGAGACATCCTCTGATTGGTCGTCATCTCCCGAGGGCATATTGTGCTTCAAGGTCCGTTCAGTAGTGCCGTTATCTCTGCGGAAAGTGGTGACACAGGATAGCCACCAGTCTCAGTGGGCTGTCCATCCGGGTTCTACTAAGATGTATTATGATGTCCGTCAGCAGTTTTGGTGGCCTGGTATTAGACGGGACAAAGCGGACTTTGTGTCGAGATGCCACACATGCTAGTAGGTGAAAGCATAGCACCAAAGGCCCTCCGGTTTTCTCCAACCCCTACCCATTCCTACATGGAAGTGGGACGAGGTTTCCATGGACTTCATTGTTGGATTACCTCATACACCTCAGGCTAAGAATTCCATTTGGGTGGTGATTGATCGTTTGACCAAATCATCCCACTTTATTCTGATCAGAGATACTTCTAAAGTGGATGAGTTTGGCCGTTTGTATCTTCAGGAGGTGCTGAGACTCCATGGTGTCCCATTAGTAGTTGTCTCAGATAGAGACCCTTGTTTCACATATCGATTTTAGGAAGGCCTTCAGAAGGCCTTGAGGTCCCAGATTAATATGAGCACAACATACCACCCTCAGACGGATGGTCAGACAGAGCGGGCGAATCAGATTTTGGAGGACATGCTTTGGCCATGTGTCCTAGACTTTCGAGGTTCCGAGGATACCCATTTGGGATTGGTTGAGTTTTCTTATAATAACAGTTATCAATCCTCGATTTGAATGGCTCCTTTTGAGATGCTCTATGGTCAGCCTTGTCGCCCCCCCCCCCCCCGTGTTGGGCTGAGGTAGGTGAGACCTCACTACTGGGGCCAAGTATGGTGCACGAGACATCTGAGAAGGTAAAATTAATCAGGCAATGTTTATTGATAGCTTAGAGTTTTCATAAATCATATGCTGACCAGAGGCGTTGAGACCTAGAGTTTTCTTTGGGTGATGGGTGTTCTTGAAAGTGGCCCCTTGTCTGGGAAATCGTCGATTGGGGAAGCAAGGGAAGCTAATGCCACAGTATGTCAGGAAATTTGATATTTTCAAGAATATTGGAAAGGTGGAATACAGGTTGGCATTGCCTCCTCAATTGACGTCCATCCATGATGTCTTCCACATCTCTCAGTTGAAGAAATACAACCCGGATCTGTCCCATGTGTTGAGTTGGGAAGAACTGGAGATAGGGCCTGACTTGTCTATTGTTGAGCGGCCGGTGAAAATAGTGGAATCACATGAAAATTTACATCAAAGGAAGTCTATTTCTTTAGTCCATGTTCTATGGCAGCATGCAAATAATACACATGATACATGGGAGTGAAAGTCATGGGTCGATGAAGAGTACTCGTTCTTGTTTTCCAATCAAGCTTCATGTTGACATTCCAGGGTGGAAAGTCCTTCATCATGGGGAGAATTGTCACATAAATGACATATTTTAAAGTTATTTTTCATATAATTTACATCATTTCTTTGTTTTTGGGGGTTTCCATGCATTTTTGAAGGAAATGGTGGGTTTCCAAAATTTGGGCCAACCCGAGAGCCCATTTCGAGTTTTGAAAGTAACTTTTGTTTCTTTAATAACCCCTTTTTTTTAACCTTTTTCACTTATTCAAATTCCAAAATGGCCTTAATTTTACTATTAAAACAACCAAATAATTTTCCCCCTTAGAAATTCATTAAAATCTTGTATTTGGTTGTCCAAATTAGGTATTGGGCCAACCCGAAAGCCCATTTCCAGTTTTAAAATTGTTTTGTAATTCTTTAATTAAATATTAATTTTTTATCCTTTTTGGTGATAACACCTCTAGACATCTACCACTATACCTATCCATACCCCCAGCTTCGTTTCCCCCTATTTGGAGATCACATCTGACGATAATTAAGGCAAAACTTCTCTGGTTTCGAAAAACGTCCAGATTTCTCAAGTAAGTGACTATACTTCTAAGTTCTCTCCTTTTCCTTCAGATTTCTCCCTTTTTTCATGAATCCCCAAATGTACAGAATCTAGGTCATTGTAGCCAGGGTTTAATTTTGAGTTTCTTGGTTCAATACTCTAGTTTTAGGTTTGATATCACTCCCTTGTGGTGTGGTGGTCGTGCGGTTGAAGTTCCACATTAGGATTTGCAGTTCTTGAATCTTTTGGTAGGTGATTCCATTGTGCATGAAATTTTTTTGACATAGATTTCTATTTTTTTTTGTATTTCCATGTTTATTTCTTTTTAATGTTTCTGAAAAAATTGGTTTTAGTGAAATTTATAACGCAAATGAATTTTAAGTGCCACTTTTTGGTGAAATTGGGGGTTTTACATACAAATCTATTATTGGTTCATTTGGGGTTGTCCTATAATTACATAATTAATTTTATTGAATTTTATTAGGACTGGAAATCATGATTTTAATTTTTATTGTTATTTATTGTTTTTTCGAGAGTTTTTTTAGATGGTGTTTGGGAAGCAAATGGGATTAAAGTGCCGTGTTTGTGTGAAAACGAGGGTTTTTAAAGGATATAACTTCTTGGTTCACATGGGGATGCCCAATAACTGAATTTTTTGATTAATTAAAGGGTATTGAACTGAAATTTTGTTTTTTAGACTTAAAAGTGTGCCCATAGTGTGCAAAGTGGATATTTAAAATAATTTTTGGTGCAAAATAATGTGTGATTTTGAGAGGTTGTTTTATTAAAAATCTAAGTGTTTTGTTGTGTGCTTTAAGTGGTATAAAATGTGATAGCTACTGTATTGTTTGTGTTTGACCATTAATTATGTTTTACATGAAAATTGATTTATGTTTCATGCTACAATTGATTGAGAACAAAAGGGGAAGCCTGAGTACCTAGGTGGGGCGGATTTGTACTAGTACGACTAGTGGACCAGATGGGTTTTGTCCCTGTTTCACTTAGCATTTGGATAACGAAAACTCTAACTAAACTATGTGGATGATTATTGGGGACCACTTGGATATGGGTATGTTCCCTTCTAGTGGCTCGTGCATGAGAACAAATTTTGTTATGGTTACTTTACACCAAGGTACGAGGTACATAGGGCCCAAGACAACCTAGTGCCTAGGGGTGTTCCCAATGTTGTTGCTCATTGGATTTAAAGTATTTACCCATGTATTAGGGTGTGTTTGTAATTAAATTATAGTAGATACATTTATATTTAAATGTGTGAACATTCTGAAAATTTTGTATTGAAAACTGTTTTCAAATGAAAGTTACATTTCTTGGAATTTTAACACTGCTTTTCCTTTCCTATTAAAACTGCTTAGTTTATCACATTGTATTGCATGATATTTGGAATCATTGAGATGTATCTTACTGGACATAGGCTCACACCCTAATTACACCCCTTGGGTGTAAGTATACTTGGTTATGTTTGATTCAGGTAAAGGAAAGGCTAAGGTTGATGGCGGTTCAGGGATCTAGTCCCCATTGTTAGGGCGAAGTTGTGGAGAAGGCTTGTGGGTGATGACCCCCTTGTCATGTGGAGTCCATGGGGATGTCTTCATGTCGTAATTATTTGTATTTGGACCACTTGTTGTGTATTTAAACATATGTATTCAGATCTGGTTTTGTTAAGAGTTGTTTAGCATGAAAATTTCAGATTTATATTATGGATTGTTTTTAATGTTTTATACTTTCATACCCGGGTAAATCGTTCCCAAATCTAAATTAATGATACCCAGACACTTGTGCTAGCCTGTGGGGATAGGGAATGACCTTCGGGCCTTTCCATGAGCTGGGTTCGGTGCCGGTTTGCTGGCGAACAGATTCAGTTCTTGACATATTTCGACCAATGATCATCAGGATATGGTATCCACCACGATCCACTGTATTGGTGTGAATCCATTATATAGTTACTTGAAGATGATTTTCTAACTAATTTTATAATGTGTTAAGTTTGAGGAAAACTTTTTTAATAAGTCCTAGTACACATTCATTGACTCAAAATATGTCTGAAACATAATATATGATTTCTAATAGATGTGATCCTTGAAATTGGAAAAAACTTATTCGTGAAGAGTTGTTTCAAATCATTCCCAAATGTTACATATATATGTTCTAAATTATAAATTCAATAATTTATAGTTTCATCAAGTGAGAATCGGGATTAAATTTGTTTGGTTTTAACCCCAATGAAATTTCATGGTTTCTTTTTTCAAGTATATCATATTCCATTATTTATGATGTTTTTTTGGATCCTCACTAAATAATCCAGGAAATTTTATGAGAAGGTGAATAAACATAGATTTTAGTTGAATTTCCTATTTAAATTTTGGATGTGAAATGAATGAGGGTTGATAATTAGTATATGGTGAAGATAACTCTCTAATGGTTCTATAGATTTTTTTCATTATTATAATAGATTTTAACTATTTTTATATTTTTATAGATGTGATTCATATTTCAAAATTCTTGTAATAGTGGAATTACTTAGTTGGGTAAATGTTGAAACCTCCAAAAGAAAAATAATATCCGATTTGATCTTGAATTATGCATTTAGTAATTGGTTGAGGATCCAATATATTCTTAGGATTATTTAATTTCATAAATCAAATAAAAATTTAAAGAAGAAAATTAGACCATAATAAAATTATTAACCAAAGAAAAAGAAAATCCGGGAGAGGGGAAATAGGGAAGAATAAAATGTGAATAATATGATGAAGTTATGGAATAAAATTCAAATATTTATTTTAATAAAATAATTTCCTCCCAAGTAGCAATTATAATTTGAAAGGCACATTCTTCTGAGCTCTCAAATGTTTTTTGTTTTTTTATACTTAGGTGAAGTGGAGCGGCATACCATAGTCTTTCATAAAGGAGGTCATATTTAAAACATAATATTTATGGTTTTTGGAAAATTAAAATTACATAAACAAACTAGTTAAAAACATGGGGGATTTTTTTAACATTTATAATACTATAAAAATAATATTTGAAGAAGATTGTTTTCTTATGTTGAATTTACAAAAAGAAATTAGAAGATATTTTATTTGAATTTTTATAGAAGGCATAATAAAAATGAATCAATATATTCTTTTACTTATTAATCACTGTCATTAAAATTAACATCTATGTAATTATGATCTTTTAGTTAGTTTAAACATAAACCCTACATTAGTTTACTTAAATATAGAGACAAAATGAATTAAACCCACAGATAACATTGGAAAGTTCAATCATTGAACCTTTATTTGATTTTTTATAAGGATAACTTACGGGTAGTGGTAAATTTGGGTGCATATCAATATCATTAACTATGATGAATGGGTTTTTGGGCTTTTATTAGAGTTATATAAATTGATACCATGTTGTTCCATTTTACTGATTATGATCTCACCCTCACAATTCAATCATCACTCATCCTCACGTGTTTTTTATAGTTTTTAAATTTATTGTGTGAAAATTTTAAATTTTAAAATTAATTGTTAAACAATATTAAATTAATTTATATAATATCATTGAAAAACAAAAATTAACAAGGTTATTGGTGAATTATATATAAAAATTAATTTTCTATTGGTAGGGTAGTCATTATTGAAATGATTTGAAACCAAATAGTTATAGAAATAAAATAACTCAAAAATGTTTCTACTCTTGAATTATAACTTAAATGAAAGAAATAATGAATAATATAATTGGATAGAATAGAAAAAATAATGGAGAAACAAATAATTTATGATGAAAATATATACATTTGAACATGAAGAAGAATAAGAATGATTTGATAAAGGGATCCTTGATTCAATATCAAATCCTCTTGAAATTATCTTATACATGGAGTGAATAAAATTCAAATATACCCTAATATTTATAATTCATAGTGAAACCTCTCCAGATGAGTAAAACACACATTTATATATTCAAGGGGATTCTACAGTTATAATAAATTTTATGTATGAATGACAACATTCGTACAAATGTTTTAATTTTAATTTAACTACCTTGTCGTACTAAATAAAATATGAACCATCCATAATTATAGGAAGATTATTTGCATAGAATTGGTTTATCTATATACTTATCATATTTTATTGTAACATTTAGAGGGTTAAAATTGAAATTTTCATCAAATTTTTAATAGAAGATCTATGACCAATTATTCCAAAAATAATCATATTTAACTCAATTTTAAAAAATTATGTCACTTATTATTAATAAAATATTCATTAAAAATGTGTTTTATAAAATAAATTTCTGAGATACATACCTTATATCACTTTTATTAAACATGATATCCAGAGTATTTTCTTTATTTTTTATAGCTCTGAATAATTTTTAGAGAATATATTAAATTAAAAATATTATATAGTTTTGAAATCACTTGGAAGGAATATGATATATCACCTTCCCATATAAATATATTATTTTACATTTTCAAATCTGTAAAAATTGGGTATTTTCAAATCTTCTATATGAATAGAGTAGCTTGATTTTTCATTTTAAGAGCATCAAACACAATGTTTACACTCCAAGGGTGGTAATTAATTTATAATTCATAATATTTTATCAATTAAAACAATATTCATTGTAACCTATTCATCTTAATAAATGTAGATTTTTTAGTGTATTGGATAACTGTGATAAATTCATTGTTTAACAAGATTCTCTTTCCTTTGTTGATTCTACCTCTATGTTATCATATGAACTATTTTTAGTGATTTTGTTTATTTTTTGTAATTTCTCTCTTTTTGGACGAATTCATAGGTTGTTATAGGATGAAGAGTCATCTATTGGTATAAGGTAGGTGGTTTATAAATTTTCACTAAATATATTGATGTCTATATCATGTTCCATTGTGTTTTATATGGGACCTTCCATGTATCACTAATTAAATGTGAAAATAATAAAATTAATTACTACTTCCTTGATTTAGTTATACCCCGGACCCAAATAACATCATTTCAAGTTGTCTACCTCGACTCAAATAAAACTATGGGGAGTATGACATATATTACTTGACTTTTTCACCTTGTTTGTGAGGATAAAATACCACATAAGTTATTTTATTATGTTGAATGGATATATTTTTATGATTTTGTAATAAAACCAATTAAAGTTGGGTTTGGATGGTCCCCAATAAATGGAATGTGAATATGAATTAATTTTTAAATTGAATAGTGACACATTGGAACTCTTCCCCTTGTTTTACTGTAAATTTTTTTCCTGGGTATTTTCTTTATAAATTTAATTGAATATTTGATTATGTAAATTGTTTAATTGTAAGAATAATCAACTTCCTCATGACCCTTCTATATGTTGGGTCTTGGTCAATACATGGGTTCAAATACATAATCCATTGGAAGGGTTCAAAAAGTATAATGAGTTGAATAAATTATAAATGGAATTATACAATGTTGGGGAAATATTTGTATTCATAAATTGAACACCTTGTATGGTGTCACTAAGAAGAGGGGTTTATATTATTCCATGTGTGATACTTGGGTTATTATACATAATTCCATAGAGAGGATCAAAAGAAAATGAAGTTATACTTTTACATGGGTGATACATGGGTTTGGATTTAGGATTCAATTAATATGATCATCGGATGATGGGATTTTATTATGTCTGGATTGATACATGGATTCCTCAAATTAAATAACATGGAAGGGAACATGATATCAACTGATTGAATGGTGTGTCTTTTATTTCAAAGATGATACCTGGATTCACTCAATGTTATAAATGCATAAAGTATATAAAATATATTGATGTTTTTGGTTTCCAATGACTAATTAGTCTTAAATTACATGGGACTTATTGATCCCTTATATAGTTATATATTTTTAGGGATACCTTAGTTGTGTGACATAAGTCTCAAGGATAAACTATAAAATAATTAATAATCAAATATATTTTGAATTTAAATAAAATAAGAAGAATAAACTGTGTATCCCCTAGGAACATTAGATATATGGGTTGATATTTATTTACTTTACTTATTTTTTCATTACATATACACTATTTAATTATATATTTGTGGGATGGATAGTAATAAACACTGTTGGTGGTGGCATATTGAGTTTTACTAAAACAATATTCAGGCGACTGATTGTTACCAAGACAGACTCCATGGATGTAGGTAAGGAAAAGGGAATATCTTAGCTATAGATACATGGTTTTTTACTAGGATAGGGAACATGAGTAGAGGACAAGGCAGGTGATCATGATGCTGTTGGAGTTTCTTTTGGGTCATTTTTTACATTTTTTTCATGTTTTATGTTGTCTTCCTGAACCAAATTTTAATACAACATTATTATATAATCTTTTTTTTCATCTACTTCCATGTTTATTATTATTATATCAGGATGATTTACTTATGTTATTGTTTATTATATATTTTTTCTTGTTATTTGTTTTTTATTTACCACTATACTCCACTTAGATAATGATGGTATAGTCTCCCCACCATATCACCATGGACCATCACTGCAATTCTGAAGGCCCTAGGGTATTGGGAGGCACAAATGAGGCCATGTGGATATTGTTACAAGTTACATATTAGTTAACCAGGATCGAGATATCACATGACCATCCTCATGAGATAATAATAATGCACTCAAATAAATATGAGCCTCTTAAATTCAAAATAACATCCACCGCATAATTAAGTTGAAATATGTATCTCAATACAAAATATTCATCGAAAACACTCATTCAAAAATATAATCTTTTTATAACCACTTGATACCTTAAAAAGAGTCCAACTCTTAAATATTTTATAAGAAGAAGGCTATTATGGAATTAATAACCACTTAAATGACATCTTGACTAATCCAAAATGAAAATATTTTTTCATATAAAACATTATTATAACACCTTACATTTATCATTGAAAAATTAGCGACGACTCCCAAACCTTGTTAACTATTTGGATGGGATTTTACATAAAAAGATGTCATATTTTAAGTGACCAATGCCACACTACATTACATGTTCATCCAACCATTTTATCACCAAACCCCCTGATTCAAACTAACATTACTCAGGTGTACTATCAGCCAAAATTAGTCAAACACACTAAAATTATTTCTTTAATATCTTATATAAATTTAGTATTCATTATTGGAAAGATTGGCACACTCCCAACCTTTAAATGAGAAATATTAAAATGTCTCAAACAAGGACATGTGGCCAGGTTAAAACTCACAAAAAATGTCTTCCAGTTAAATCCATTAATCCTAATGAAAAATAATAATTTTAGTATCATTATGTTTAATAAAATGATATATCAATTATTTATTATAACTAGAGTCCTATGTGATGTCCATTTTATGATTTATACTAATTTTTAAATAATATTCAGAATTTTAATATCATCATTTCCTTCAGCTGCATAGTAGGAAATATAATTTCAATAATATGTTTGTCCCACTAAATAATTTACAATATATTCATAGGTTTCACAACCATCATTACTAAGTATCTAATTTATTCTATAATTACCTGTCACGCTATAATGACTCTATGTAAATATCACATTTACATCAAATGAATTAAATATTATTTACTCTTAAAACTTATTTTTTCCTTCTCCATTTAAGGCCATCAATGAATTAATGAAATGTTTAAGCTAAAATTCCCATGAATTATAAACTATACAAAGATGATATTGTGTATCATATTTTCAAGATAAGAATTTCCAGTCTATTATTCTCAATCAATAATTTTTTTCTTTAAAAATGAAACATAGATAAAAATAAGATTGTTTTTCCTATCACTATGGAGAACATTTTAAAAAATATCATATTATAGAATAGAAAGAAATTTCCACCGTCGCATTCCACTAACACCTCCTATGGTAATTATTCATGAATAATAAATTGTATGACATATATCAATACTAACATGTATGTGGTGGAAATGAACAAACATGCATCTAAAAAACTATTTGATATTAGTAATCTCAAATATTTTTCAAAGGATATAATAAATAAATTCTATCTAGCATAAGTGTCCCTAAATTAATTTATAGGAATTTTTTTATGAAACATATATATATATATATGAAATGATTAAAAAAAAGATACATCAGTGGTGTGACGTTATATCAGTATACTCCGCTCATTATTAAATTGTTATAACTAGATTATAAAATGATAGAATCCCTCTAGATCATATAGACATATACTAAAGCTATTATATCTTCAATTTTAGAATCCCATGTAAAATAATAAGATTTCTATGGGCTTTACAAAAAACATGTGATTTTAGGACAAATACAAAATAGAATTGATAAGAAATATCCTATCTCCTTCCTATCTCTTTTTCCCTTAAATATTTTTATGAGAATAAATGGAAGGATAATAATTCTTAAAAATTATATCCAATACTATTCATAGGTCAAAATATTATTCTTATACTTATATTAAAATCTATTTAATTTCACATTAGTCTATTAAAAGTTGATAATCTTAAAACGAATACAGTATTTCATAAAAAACTAAGTTATCTTCTTAAGTGATTCCCAAAAATTTCACCACTAAAATTTGACACTATCATATGTCCCATAATGGAATAGAAACCATTATCTTGGTTAGTTATTCCTGAATATGATTAAAAAACGTGAATAAATAATTTTTATTGAAAAACTAAATATCATATATTCACTTTTTATTCTAGAATATATTTTAAATACCTTGAAAAATAAATTCAATTATGATTAATATAAACTCAAATAATATAAATTTGAATTTATTTATTTATTTATTTGTGATCATTTAGACCCGGATGTTCTTAGGGCCATAGTCAAGGGGCCACTTTATTCAAAACATTAATTTATCTAAATTAATGGAACTTCTATATATACCTTTTATATGGACATATAAGAACTAATATCAATATTAGTGAGTCCTACTCATAGAAAAGAGTGGTATCTTACAACCCATCTTTACCCCTGAAGAGATAATGATATTTCATAGCTTTAACTACAACATATGAACACATATTATGTCATGCAATAATTTTTTTGTTATATTTCATTAAGTACAATTCATTATACTCATAGTGAAATGTTCAGTAATTTTATTTTAATATATTTGGAAGTGAAAAATTAGGTCATTATCATGTAGTTAATTACATACCACTAATGGCACAACCTACAAGAAAAATAATATAGAAACACCATTTTTTATATGGGCTACCATGATAATGGTCCTAGGGTACCTATAACCATGGTTGGCTAAAACCACAGTCATATCTCCCACATAAAACCCCTAATTCAGAGACTATTATTATATCTCTCCATATAGAAATATCATTAGCTAACAGTGGCCATAGCTCACTGATGGACGCAGCCATTTCGAACCATCACAATCAGCTCAAGGATTTATTTATTTTACTATATATTAATATTAATATTAAAAATAAATTAAATAAATATATTATTACTTATTAATAATAATTAATTATAAATAAATTATATAAAAATAGCTAGTTAATTATTTTTATTAATTTTATATTGTAAATAAATATTTCATTAGTGGTTTATAAAATATTAAATACTTTTTATTTAATAACTATAAACTTCAAATTGGTCAATAATAATTTATTAAATATTCAATATTGAATTAAAAATATTGAATATTGAATATTTATTAATTATATTTTGTTTAATTATAATCTTTGAATTATTTCCTAATTATTAGTTATTAACCACTGACTAATTATAATTATTTTTTTTCATTTTTTATTATAATTTATTACTTCTTAAAAAAACATTACAAAATAAAAAATATAAATTATAAAATATAAATTTTTCACTATTAGTTTTTCTAAAAGATAATAATAATTAATAATTAATAATTATATATATATTATTTATATTCAATTATCACATAGTAAGTATTAATTGTTATATAGTTAATGATTATTAATATTTTATTATTATTTATTTATTTTTACTAATTAATGACTAATCATAATTTATTATAAACTATTCTTACTTTAATATTTAATAATGATAAATATTTAGTAATTAATAATTACTTATTTAAAAATTTAATAATTATAAATATTCAATAATGATTGTCATTATTAATTATTCTTAATTAAATATTAAGAATTTATTATTAATGATATGTTTTAAAAAAACCATTTATCCCAATTAAATTATTTATTTATTATTATTTCATAATTCTTAATTAATTTGTAATTAATATTTGATAAATGTTACCTATTAATTAGCCATAACTAAATATTATTTATTAATTAGTAAATATTAATTAATATTATTAATTATTTAATACTTTAGTGTTACTAATTATTTTTAATTTAAAGTGATAATTACTTATTTTTATTACTCATTTATTATAAAATACAAATAATTATTTAAATACAAAAATAAATAATTAATTAAAAAATTAATATCAATGATCTATTTTTATTGTTTAAAAATTTAAATATAAAATTATAATTTTTTGATTAATAATATAAAATTATAATTTGAATATTAGGAAATTAAACTGAGGATTAATATTATAACTTTTTTTAAGATTTTAAATTATTTATTAATAAAAATTGATGATTTATTTTTATTAATTAATTAGTCATTTAGATATAAATATTATTAATTATTAGCTCGTTGTGGTTATTAGTTAATTTGGAATTTATAATTTATTCCTTATATATTTATATAATGTATTTTTTTTCTCAAATATATCGAATAATATATATTGACTTATTATTATATAAAAAATTATTTGGTGTTGTGGTTATTTTTCATGAACCATATAATGAGTAAGGTAACACCCCAAAACCACCTCTATTATATTTGCAGTTAATAACTAACCCTGTGGTATCCATATTGATCCGAAAGGCATTACCTCTAACTAAGATCACAACACATGTTATAATTGAAATAACTAATAAAATGTATAATATAAAGAGTTCAAAATACATGAAGTTGGAAACAAAATCCAAAGATCTCATATAATACCCTTAAAACCTAGATTAATGAAAATATTGTCCTAATAGTAAAACGGAAAGTATAAAAGGATAATAGTACCACAACCTCCAAAAGGATATAATAATGGAAAGCTCCTATAATACCTCTATCATACTACTACTCCCATTCTCCCACATTTTTTGCTAGAGGATATACATGGAAACAAGAAAAAGAGCACAATTTCACATTCATGGTTGAAAAATGTTACTCGTTATGGTCATCCCAAGTAGTGGACCAGCCTGTAGTAATAATAAGTTTTAAATGTAACAATTATTTTTAATATATAAGGGAGAATGTCTATAACAATATTATCCCAGAAATTACAAGGTAGTGATGAAACTCTTTTAGTTTACCTTCTTTCTCTTTGGAAACATTGAAAATTACAACAGAATGATAAGAACACAATCTCTCATATCTAATTGAGGTTTTCCCCATTAACAACTTCACCTTGGATGAACCAAGATTTATATAGGAGGAAACACCTATCTCTACCTATCTTTAAAATGTTGTAGGAAATACCCATCTACATATGTACGATAATATATCCGTATATTAAATGGAATTCACATCTCCAAGGATGAAACTATATAGGTAAACATTGGTCAAAATACACATTTTTAGAGTTCTAGCTATATAACTAATTCTTTCAATCATATTGGTGTGATTGAAAGTGAATGACAACTAGATGACCATTGTTTACTTTTTTTAATATGGGTATAACTCTGGGGTATAACTCATTTGTGACGAGTCACAAAATCTAGGTTAGAACTTTTTATTATGCACAGTCACTATAAACATGATCATCACTATGTCCCCCTTGAGATATATGGGGTAGGAAGTGTATAAGATGACATGTTATAAAACATGCCCACAACACTCCATATGTACATATTGATGGATCACTAGTTATTATCATCATCAATATCCATTGGTTAAAATAATTCACCATACAATAATGTATTCATCATGACAAGTTCAATGATGAAAATTATTATTCTACATCATAATCATAAAAATCCCAATTCTCCAATGTACATAATCCATAAATACTCAACACACCATTCATTAACCCAAAGCATTGGTTTCCATAACGATTCATCTCTAAAAATTTGAATGTTTCTCTTCAGTATGTTATTCATCTAAAATAAAAGAGTTTAAAAATAATATTTTTATTAACATTCCATAAAATTTATAAGTTATCTTGTATATCACGGAAGTCATAGAAAATATAGGTTTGATCTCGTCTCCATGGATAATATGTTTACACATTTTTTAAAATTTAATTCATTTTATTTAATATTAAAAAAATATAGTTTTTAAATATTGTAAATTGTTCTGCATGGCTTTGATGTCATAATATTATCGAGTAACTGTCGCATTGATAAGTTCATAGTATTTCCCCACAATAATGAGATCCGGAAGTTTTATGATGAAATTATTAAATATAGTTATACAATCACATAATATTCTACGATGGTAAAAATATAATGTGATTTTCTAGTTTGTGTACTGATAATCGTATGAGGCTTCTTATCATGAAATTTCACTTGGTAATCTCTAAGATGATAGATAACAAGAATAAAACTACCGATAAAAATTCTACATGTTTTTCTATCACTGGAAATTTCGATATGTGATTGTGTATAATGGTCCTTAGACATTAATATTATTATTAATACATTTTCTCACTCATAGAGTATGATTTTTGGCTGAAAACCCTTATCCCATATGTTTTCGATTTGTTAGGGTGCATTGGTTGTTTCATGGTTAACATGATATTATATAATAAGTCATGGAATGATTTATCCCTTCCATATTTATGGATGTTGATATCTCAACCCTTTAATTAGAATTGAAACATTACATTGAATTTTATGGAATTGGTGAAACAAAATGTTTATTTTCTATAGTCAATGAATGAAATAACATCATCATTGGTTAGTGACATGGATTTGAAACATTCTTGATGATAAAATTTGATAAAGGAACTATATTACATAGTGAACACCTCTACGTTGTTGTAATAGTTGTGACATTATGTTCTTTCATTTTTGACAGTTGATCCGTTGCAAGATAGTAGTCTTGGAATTTATAAAATGCCACTTAATACCACTATGAAATAATCTGAGAGGGTCCCACAATAAGTGTTTTTGTTGATCATAATTAAATTATATTTTAATTTAATTAATTAAACAAATATTAATCTCAAGTCTATTGAATAATTTTGTTTTTTTTATAGATACCAAATATTTATTATTGAATAAAATATTTTATCTAGATATCTATTTACGAGTTCAATAAATCCAAGATGAGTTTGAATAGACCATGTCTATTTATGGTTAAGAATATTAATTTATAAGATGGTTAAATAATATTTTTTATTTCTCATGTTAGCTCACACACACACCATAAGAAAAATTATTATTTTTTCAGTGGTGTCAATAAAGGTTATGTTATTATTTAAGGATTTTATTTCATTAAAACTTATTTTAACCTAACCCTTTCTCTAAGAATAGATTTTTATTCTTATTGAGTTGGGTTAATCCAATAATTGTGAACTATTGTGAATAATTAATTGTCACTCAAATTATTTTCCCTCTCTCTCCCTATATCTCAAGAATGAGAAGCATAAGTGGGATTCCTTTAATATTAAAGGATGATTGATTAACAAGAATGGAAAAAGATAGTTGATTCACTACCCAAGCTCATAGAAATCCATTTGCATTGCACAAATATTAAACGATCGTGTTTGTATCTCTATGAGTAGAATTATACACATGGATCCTTAGATCATGATGATGGTAACTTGAAAAAGGGGTTTTGGATGGTCAATATCTACATCGAATAAATCAACTAATGGTAAGGTAAATCATTTATTCTGATCAAAATAAATTAATTATAAATTTAATATAAAAGATCCACTTTGGGTTGTAGGTTTTAAATAGTCTATAGATGATTGGATTGTTTTCAATGGTCATGGTGTTCAAATCACTAACAATATTTTTATCGATCCATAAAATGAAAAAAATCATTTTTGATTTATCATTAAACCAGTTATTTCTAATACACTTGAAACATTAATGTTGCATCATAGATTCAAAATTCAAATTTATTATTATTATTATTTTTGATTGTTTCACATTTAAATGTTAATGTTAATTTCAAATTTTAATTTTTTCTTGGCCTATCATCAATATCTCTTTTTCCCTTATTTTGTTGTTGTAAATTTTAATAATATGGGTTATTTAATAATGAATTTTATAAATGAATATACCATTTGTATTTTCCAAGGATCATGGCTAAATAACACAATACTGGACAGTGTGTACTCATATATTACACACCATGTATCCTTGTTTATTACTCATGAATTTACATTTTTATTATGGTTCATTATGTAATAAGTAAATGAAATCTAATAATATCACCTCATGTAAGCCAATAAATTTTCCCATGGATATTCTAGAGTACATGATGTTTAGTTTAACTACACACCTTGTTGTATACATGTTTTCAAGATGAAAAACACAAGGTCAAATTGTGTCATGTAATTTATCACCATGTGTATTTAATACACAAAATATGTATAGTGAAAACCATATAACTAAGAGTATATTTCATGAAAAAATCTAAATAGATCATGTAATTAATAAATGTTTTCAATAAGTATACACTAATTCCTTAGGCATGTAATATGGATATTCAGGGACGATAAGTACAAGCCATGTAGCTGTCTTATACACATTTCCTATTTTACCTATGTATTTGGAAATATTAAAATTAATAAATTACTCCTTAATAATTATCGACACGAGTTTTGTGGGTTATCAAGTTGATTGAAAACTAATTTTGTTAGGATTTATATTAAACTATATGGTTAATGAATTACATGAAATATTCTAGGGCTTGATCATGTTTGGTTATTGTATATTAAAGACTTAATGTATTAAATTAAACCTGATACACAATATTCATGTGTTCTTTGGGACATTTAGTTAACAATGCATGTCAGGAAATCATGACACATGTTGTGTACACTATATTTCATATGAGTTCATTGTTTATGATTAGACCATACTGATTAGTTGGGAGAGGTAATCATTGGGTTTCTTTCTAGTACAAATATGTGTTCTATTTTGTTGATTATTAAAAAAAAAAATTTATTCTATTAAAAATAATATCAGTTGAAAATCTCTAGATGAATATATAAATAAAGATAAAACGAATAAATGTATTAATTAGATAATTAATCAGATTAATTAGTGCTTATTTTATCTAATTAAATAGGTACTTGAAATGAATATTTTCTAATAATTTTAAATTCATAATCATTGCATGTATGACCGATCATGATCTTGACCAAGACTTATGTATATGTTGGAATTTATTTAATATAATTTATTTCATAGGATATATTTATTAATTATTAAGTGAATTGATGCCCTTTGAGTTATCCATATCTGCATTATTATATAGAACATGTGTGTCATTGGTTATATAAGTAATCCCTATTAACCAATATTTTAGTCACCCAAACCTATGTGTGAATTATAAATACTTGTAATAAATGGAGTATCCCAAGGTGTGTATAGCTGGTTCAAGATGGAACTATAACTATGACAACCCAGGAGATACATAAATTTACAGTTGGTATGCTGAAACTCCTACCAGGACTAACAAAGGGAGTTATTCCCCTATTTTATAGGTTTATTTATTGTCCTCTCAAAAAATAAACTATTTGATAATATCCTGATTGTGTCAAAAAATTTTATTTCTATCTATGCATTATTTAATAAATGGATGAAAGACCACAACCAAATAAAAAATTAACTAATATAAATTGGTGGAATTTAAGTAAATTTATTTTGCATAAATATTTTATTCAAAATGGTTAAATAATGAAGAAAATTCCTATTAGTATTAAAATTTCATGTAAATGATTAAACAAGATAATTTTTTTAATAATAAATACTAATTACGCAACATAATATTAAGTAAGACTAATCCTTTCATAACATTATTGATAATGGAACCATATAATTATGTGATTACATGGCCAATGTATTGACACATACTTTTTTTGGGGAGTTCTAATTAGGGTTTATGTTGACTAAACTGAACTTGTATTTAATTTAATGGTCGTATTCTATCCAATGAAATTTTTAGGTAGTTGTTGAGGAAATATATCTTGGGATTTTAGGGTTGTGGAGTCCATTAAAAAATCAAGGATTTGGAAGCCCATAGTTGGATAGAATCAGTATCTAAATAAATTTTTATGGCTTTTATATCCAATTATTTGCTAATTATGATTTTTAATATGAATCATAACCACAAAAATGTCATATAAATTATAAATAATGAGTTCATCGGTTAGTGATATTGGGACATGATAAAATGGTGATATATTTATTAAAATTAATTAATTTATTATTTCAAAAAAAAATTGTAATCATGCCTTTTACTAATATTTTTTCTGTTTAAATTTTTGAATATAAAAGAATGTTCTTCATCTACATAATCCAAAAAATATATATTGGTGAAAACATTATCTTAAAACTTATAAATACTTCAGAGAGTGGACTTGATGTCATTGAATTGTGTTGCACCTGGAACAGAAAACATATATTCTATAATCCTAACCTCTAGACACTGCTACTAAAGAGGTGAGTGAAGAAGATTTGACTCTTTAGGAAAAAATATGAATTACATGGTCTAAATTAAATGTATCTTTATTTCATATATTTCCTATAAAATCATGAAGTCCTAGGATAACATGGATATATATAGCATGGTTTACCATCTCCATGATATTTAATAGGAGATAGAAATAAAATAACAATTTAATATTTAAAAGGTTATATTTTTGAATAAATGTTAGATGGTGTATCAATTGTGGCTCATGTAGTCAAGGTAATTAGCTTCATTGAGTGACTAGTGGTTCTAGGGTTTAAAATCTGTAAAATAAAACCTCAAAATGATCATTCTAAAATCACTCCCTTAGTGTTCATATTTTTAAAAAAAGTTAACATAAAAAATAAAAAAGAATTATTTTCTAGATATGATCACTATTATTCTTCATGATGATTTGGAAATGAAGTGAAAAAACAATTTTGTCTTACTGGCGAAAAAATATATATGGTGAAATTGATAAGCACTATGACAAAAAAAATTCTCCAAACCCTTCCCAAAAATGATATATCAGGGGGAAATAAAAGGAACCTTATTTTTTTGTATTTAATGTGTCAATAAGGTCTGTTGGAAGAAACAAAATCACCCATCTAAATAAAAAATGGGAATCGTTATGTGAATATATTATCCAATGCAATTTATATATTCATACAAATTGGGTGTGAGATATAGCTTGTGTTACTACCACACCCCATTAACAACTAAAATGATCATGGGTTTTTAAGTTTTTAATAATATGTCATCCATTACCAATAACATTATTTAAATATATAAACTTTATGGAGATGAATTTTTTTCATGTTCGTAAATAACTTTATTTTCTTTTATAAATATCACATTTATTGTGGTAAGGAACTTGTAAATAATGTTCTTAATGTGTTTGATTATACAAACTATGTAATGGAAATCAATAACAAAACAAATTCACATGACTCAAAAAACACATAATTTTAGCATAACTAGTTAGGTTATGTAAACAATAATCATTTGAATAAAAAAATATGTATATTTACATTTTTATTAACTAGAAAAACTCTTTTATGTCACACGTGTTTACAAGGTAAAATTAAAAAATCCCATTTTAGTGGAAAAGTTGAAAGGACATAGATATTTGTGAATTAGTTCATACTAATGTGTTTGGGTCATTTCATATTTAAAAATATAATGCGTAGTCATGATTTATATCTTTTATGGTTAATTTTAATAGATATTAGTATATCAAAATGAAGCAGTATATAGAGGATTCCTTGGAAATATTAATGGAATACAAGTATAAAATTTGCAACTAGATTGGTATGCATTTTATGAAACATCAATCAGACTAGGATGGAAAATATTTTAATAAATACATCATTGATTATTTATGACAGTTTATAATTCTATCTCAACCCATTCCATCGGATATACCTTAGTACAATAGTTTACGTGAATGGATAAAACACCACATATTATAAATTTTGAGATCAATGATGAGTCCTAAGATTCTTACATTACCTTTTGGGGATATATATTAAAAAAAGTATCACACATACAACAATGAGTTCCATCTAAAGTTAAAGATGATATACCATACCAATTATGGAATATAAAGAAATGTGTGTCGTTGTAATTACATGTGCACTATTTTACAGAATTTATTAAGGCCACCTCAGGTAACAATATTTCACATATAGGTAAAAATACTACCTCAATAGGTTGCACTAATGAAAAAATGGGATATTGATTATACATTCCTTTAAAAAAATAGTCAACTGCTGGAAGAAATCCTACATTTTTTGAGAATGATCATATCTATAAATTTTATAGTTTAAGAAAGATATAATTATTTTAAGTGAAATATCAAGATACATAAGAGTTAAAATATGAACAAATTCGATATATCCCTTATTGAAGAAGATGTTGCTATGGATAAAATATTACTACATTGATGTAAAAATGTGGTTATAGAACTAGAATAGTATGGTTTTATAGAAACAAAATATGGTTACTCAATATTAGTCTATATTAATGATCATACCTCATTTAAGGATTTAATTAGTGGAATAGAAATTTCCAAGTGGTAATAATCCATTAATTATGAAATATATTCCATGTACCAAAACCATGTCTGTATTTTAGTATACCCCTAGTAGATGTAATTCCTATTAGTGATAAATGAGTATTCAAGGAGAAAGTGGACATGAAAAGGCATGTTAGTACATATAAGGCTCAAATAGTTGAAAAAAGGTTTTAACAATGTCAATGAATTGACTATAACATAACCTTTTCACCAATTTCAATTTAAAAATCCATCAAAATTCTACTTTCAATTATGGCCATCCATATCTATCTGCTTTTTCAAATGAATATTAAAATACATTCACTAATGATAACCTTTAGGAATATATATATAGGGGGAAACACAAAGGGTATATTACTCTCAATGATTCTAATAATATATGACAATTTTGAAAATAATTTTATCGATTAAATAAATCATCATGGTCATGGAAATTTCGATTTGAGGAATCCATATAATTTTGTTTTCATAAAGAAAAAATCCAAGCCTTGGATTTGTAAACAATTGTGTGGGAGTTTGGTCATTCTATTTATTGTATATTTTAATTACATATTAAATATTATAAAATTAATACAAATATTACATTTAGATATGTAATGGATGAAAAACGGATCCAACATGAAGGAATTAGGTGAGGCAACGTATATTATTCACATTAAGATCCATTGTGGTAGATCTAAGAGGATTCAATGCATAAGTTAAAATATATATATTAAAAATAGTAAAGTGGTTCAGTATGAAATTATCTAAGAGGTTATTATTACTAATGTCACATGGAATTCATATTTCAAGGAAATGCCTCCTCAAACACATGAGTAAAGACAAAGAATGGAACGAATTTAGTGCATGTTGGTGATTGGTTTAAACATGTATATTCTATGTACTGTGATTAGTGTCTCTTATGCCTTATGTGTGGTATTATGTTATCAAGATAATCCAAGTTACCTTTATTAGAGGGAGTACAAGACAATCATTAAGTATATGAGGCATATTGAGGATATATTCCAAGTCTATAGAGGTGGAGAAAAAAACATTTATCAGAAGATATATATACGATAGTTTTGAAATTTATTAATATGATATGAAATGATAAAGGAGATGTATATTCTATTTGAATGGAGGTGATGTGACCTAGAATATTTCAAAGTAGGTAGTGGTTACAAATTCTGTTATATATTATGAATATATTGTAGCATCTAAGGATCATAAATAAGTAATATGGATAAGAAATTTTTTCCAAGAGCTTGATGGGGTTAATAGTAGTAAAAACACATCTCACTCTGTTGTGATGATACTTTAGAAGTGGCACCATCCACGAATCCAAGGTCACATAACATGATGAAGCATATATTTTGGTAATATTATATATTGAGGATTATTTTCCCAGATAGGTAGGTTTACATAGATTAGTATTCCCATGTACAATATCATTATTTACCCCTATTCTAAAACATTGACACATTATAAATTTGAATATCATGTTAGGTGTAGTATACTAAAGGTTGTAGTCTATTGAATCTTGTTAAACTAGAAGTTTAAATGAGTGGGTGACCTAGAAAAAATTACTGGTACCTTTATAATATATATATTCAATGTATTGAATATTAATAAAATATCATATTTTTTTTCATTATTATATATGTATTTAGTGTACTAGTGTGCTGGATTAGCTTTCAGATTGATATGTTCAAATAAGCACCCCTCGATGATGATATCATTGAAGTTCTATGATGATATTATTAAATATATTAATATGGTAGGATAATTATTTTATAATGAGACATATTTAATATTAATCTCTTGTTTGAGTACTCAGAAGTGGTGATGCTTCTTCTCATGATGTATGCACTTTCTAATCTCTAATATGAGAGACTATGATAACAGGCATTCCAATAGGAATTCCTCTTGTTTTGCTGTCATGATTTTTTAATAACTTTGAGCATGTGTATTGGTCCTTGGACTATAATATTATCATTAATTCATTCCTTGACTCACATAAAGATATTTTTTTTGATGAATATTGTAATTCAATATGCTCATAATGAGGAATGACATGTCGGGCATGTCATGATTAACATATTACTAAAGGATAAATTGAAAGAGGATTTGTCCCTTCCATCTTAATGGAAGTTCATATATTATCCCTTTTAATGTAAAAGTAATGTAACATTAAATTCTATTTCCATTGTGTAATGAAAAATTTATTTTGAAGTTTTGATGAAATACTTATAAACATTATAGGTTAGTGACACAAATGTTAAACCTACTTGATTGGATATTGTGATAAAAGGATTAATTTATATAGTGAACATTTGGATGTTGTATTCATAATTGTGATATTGTGTTATTTATATTGGGGCCTTGTCTAGTTGATATATAGTAGTCATGAACATTATGAAATCTTACCTAATTCCGATGATAATGAATCCTTAATGGTCACAAACTAGGTGTTTCCCTTAATTTTGATTAAAGGTTATTTCAATTTAATTAATGAAATAAATACTAATCTCAAGAAAAATGAATAATTTTATTTATGTTTTATAGATCATAAATATTTATTGATAAACAAAATATTTTATCTAAAGATATATTCATGTGTTCAATAAGTTTTAGATGTGTTCAAATAGACCAAGACAAATCCGGGTGAAAAATATTAATTAAAAAGATGGAAAAATAATATTTATTATTGAGAAAGTTAACACACGTTCCATTAAATAATAATTATTGTTATATTACATTTTCATGGTGTTTAATGAGGTTATTTTATTATTTAAGGTAATTTATTTAATTTAATAATATTTTATCATAATCTATAGCCCTATAAATATATCTTTATGTCTATTGTGTAGAGTTAATTGAGCAATAATAAATTGTTCCACAAAACGAATTCTCTCTCAAATTCCATTTTCACTCTCCCACTCAAGAAAAAGATATGCTTGATAGATTACTTCAAGATAAAAAGGTTAGTGATCAACATGAACATTGATGGATTATACACATGGTTCGTTACAAAACAACCAAGGTAATCTGGAAAAGGTTTTTTAAATGATCAATATATACATCATATAAAGGATCCTAAGATATTGTAAATAATTTTTTTCAAATATATATAAATTTAATTATAAATTTAATTTTCAAGATACTCTCTAGGATTTGGGTTTTATTTATTCAATATAAAATAAGAAAACAAATTGGTTATTGCGTTTACATCACTGATATTAGTGTGAGCGATACATCAGATCGAACAAATCCTTTTTGATTTCTCTTCCTACTCGGCGCTTCTGCTACACCAAGAAAATTAAGAATATATTTTTTCAAATCATAAATGATATGTCTATTCAAGTTTTGGGAATAAATAGAGTAATTTCATACTTATAATGTTACTATTTATTGATACTTTTTGACCACTTCTAGTTTAGGATATCTAAAATTGTCCAAACAATATACCTATGGGATTGGGGAATAGGGAGGAGTTCGACAGTCATTTTGGTGGAAAACTACACCCAAGACACACCCCAAAGAACTTGGTATTTATTAATCCAATAATGGGGTTCTATATAGAACCATAAAGTGTCCATTTTGGGTCCCACAATATTTTATTATTTATAGTCCATGTTGGCACAAAGGGGTATCCAACTTATAATTGAACGACCCTAGTCTTATGTCTTGGATTAGGGAAATTAAGTTCTTATGTGGTTAATATAGCCACATAGGATATCACCAAATAAAAAGGATTAGAAGAACCTACTTATTGGAGGGGATAATTACAATGTGATAAATGTTTCCAAATTTGATGTATTATGATCATTGAAATCATATGAATTTTCATGTATTTTATTGTCACAATTTATGAGATGCGGTACATGTGATGTGGTAGATCTTGTATGTCCCAATCAAATGATCAATAAAGAACGAGTGATATCACCATAGTGTGCGTATCGGGAATGTTTCAATTTATTATGTGTCCTAATATGATCCTTTTCACGATCAATTAGATAATTGAATCATCTCTATCACAAATCCTTTCTAAGGGTGACCTCCTTTCCAACCTGTAGTGGGGATTAAGATAGTTTTATAATGAGAGAAGGATACTAAATTCCATTAAAATTTGAAGCTATCTTCATTTCATCCTATAGAACAAAAAAAATACATTCTAGGTTATAATTCAGTCATTAAGCTCTTAAAGTTATGGATTGAAAGGGTCAAATAAGAAAATTTTATCTCTATGATAAATTATAAACTAGTATTAAAATTAATCTCAATATAGTCTCACTATATTCATCTTATTAATATGTACACATGGGTATATATTTATATTAATGATCTTGTAAGAACCCAACTAATGATAACATTTAATTAATTTCATTCCTTATTTATAATCTCTTATTTTATTTTACCCATCTATATTCATTATAATAATATTAAATAATTTTTTTATCAAAAAATACATTTATTCTTACAAAATTTGTTTTTATGCTTGATATGGTTATAAATAAAATATCAATTTTAAAAATATAGAATTTTTATTTATTGAATTAAAAAAATTCTATTTTGGATTCATTTTAAAATTTTACTGGTTATTTTATATTAAATATAATATAGTAAATTGTTTTTGAATCAATGTTACCCATGATTTTGGCATAAATATATTTTTATACCTCAAAAATGAATTTTATAAAAAAAATTGAGTTTTGTTGAGTTGTGTGGGATTATTTCCCATGAAATTTTTTAAAAAATATGAAATTTAATTAGATCAAATAGAATCGATATTTGGAATTAAAATTTAATAATTTGGTAATGTTTACACCTCCATTTTAGGTAATTATTAATAGTATATTTGAAAAAAAATATATTTCAATGGAAAGAGTTAAAAAATGTTAAAACTAAAATTACAAGGGTTAAATGACCTAAAAACTCATCTACGTCCTATTTTATATTAATCTTTGAACCCTATGTTATCTAATAGTTTAATATGTATAATTTAGGATCCATTTTAATTTATTAAGACCTTAATAAATGTTAATCCCAAGAAGGATTCTAAGTGTGTCCTCTCTATCACTTATAAAAGGACACCCCCTTTACTCTCTTATCAACACTGAAATAGAATCTCAGATAAAAACATACCAATAAAATTACCTCAAAAACTTCTCGAAACACTTTCTATAGGTCCTTGTTTGATGATTATAACATCATATAAAGGTATTATATATAAAAGAATAGAATTTGTTCATTAAAGAGGTATCGTTTTAACCCAATTTTTTATTTTTCTTTCTTGTTTTACCTAAAAAAAAAACCAGTTTAACATTTTTTATATAATAAAAATTATTAATACAATATACTAAAATGTTATATAGTTTTCAATATAACCATTTTACATATCCTTTAACATCTTATGAGAAATTGGAAAATTGTATGTGCATATGTGTGGATTACCACCTCCCTGAAGTGATATGTTTTTTTATTCATCACAAAATCATATAGATGATGAAAATATATCATATAAATGAAATAATTATAATTTTAATGATACTAGATAATTAATTTTCATCCCTTAACTTCCATATAAAAATGATACTGTTGTCTTTCTTACGTACGGAATACCAGCTCCATGTAGTGATTTGACTCATACTTAATTGTCACCTTATGAGAATCGTTACAAGGATGGTAATATGGAATAAATTTTAAATTTATAAAATATTAATGATTATTAAAAATTTGAAGTTAATATAATTTATTTCTTTTCCACTTGTCTAAAAAATGAAAACCTCATTTCCCTGTATGTACAAACTACAATCTTTATGAAATAGAGTGGTTCATTTTTCATGACTACCATACATGGTTCGTTTAAAAAGATCATAAAATGTATATATATGATAAATATAACTTTTTAATGATTCATATGATAATGGAAACATAACCTATTTGACCATGATCAACACAACGATGTGGTTTCAATGTTATAAACTGAACAACCCCAAAACATCCAATGTGAACTAACCATTTCAGAAACTAAATAAAACATAATAAAAAATTAAAAAAAGGAAAAATAATAATTAATTGAACATGAATTTTTTTGTCAAGTATAAGAGTAAAATAATTTTATTAATAAGAAGTTAGAGAATATAGAAATTTAATGGGGATTACATTAATGGATTTTCTTTTTAAAATGTTATTAATTCTTTTTGAAACTCATTGTCCTATATTTTTATGTTCTTATAAATATTTTAAGATTATTTTATTTTATTCCTATTTTTTTGAATGTCATGTTTTTTTATATTTTACCTTTTTAAAAAAAAATAAAAATGCAATCTTTTCAATATGTTTCATATGGCCTATTTATTTCTTTTTACCAAATCACCAAGAAGATATTTTTAATCTATACAACTTCTTAGTTTTTCCCACCATTATATACATTATTGTCTTTTGAGATCGCTTGTACTTCTTCATGTTTATTTTGAAGTAAAATATTTTTAACCTCATATTTTTTGAATTTTTAAATTTAAATTTTTTTTATGGAGACAAAAAAATTACCATCTTTATGAGATAACAGAAAGTGTTTTGATTAATGGAATAAATGATTTTTTCAGGGTATTTTTGAGGAAAAGATGAAAGAATAATGTTTTTCTCAGGATATTGTACTATATCTTTATATATGGTTATGGGTGAGCCCGATATGTATTATAAAATGCGTGATAATGATATAACTTATACGATGGTTGAACCCGATATAGATTATACAGCAATTGATACCGATGTAGCTCTATAATGAAATGGGTAATGTTCCATGACTTCAATGTAAATATGGATGAAGATAACTGATAATATTTCTCATATGTATTTAACTAAGATCTATTTAAATTTTACTTCAGTGATCACGATATATGAATATAATTCAAAAAAGTTGTTTCTAGTTTTTCAATTTTATTTCTATAGGTATTAAATGTTTTCATGGAATAAAAGTGTTTTCCCCATGTGATTATGATTTATTTTTTATAATAAAACAAAAAAGTGAAAATATATAAATAATTTATGGTTTTCATTTTTTTCAATATAGTAAAGGATTTCATTCTTTTATATACCTTACAATGATTTTTTTGGTCATTCCAAAATTTCAAGGGATATAAAAAAAGTTTAAGGATGAGCAAGAAAGTAGAATAAATGAAGTTGAATGTTATAATGATTTGTCATGAAATAAAACATGTTTTATTTTTAATGTTTTATATTTTTTGTAAAATATATATTGAGTGAAGGTTTACTCTTTTTAAAAGTGTGTTTTTTTGTAATTTTTATTATATAATTCTCTAAAAAACTAATCCAAAATTGTATTTTAGAATTCATGAAATTAAATTCGTATATAAAAACATAATATTATGTAATGTTTAAAGGTATTGTCCTTATAGTTAGTATCAAAGGGAACGTTTAAATAAATTTAGATATATTTATAATGATTATATATTACTATAGATATATTCTACTTCATTTTTATGTTAAAATCATATAAAATTTGTCAATTACCATGTTTTTTCTTCTAATATATGTTTATTAAAAATAATTTTCTATAGAATAAATATAGAACCTATAATAAAAAATGTATCAAGATGAATGGATCCTTCCAAATAAATAGGGTAGAATGGATTTAACATCCAATGAGAAGTATGTTAGAGTGGTGTCTTAGTCTAAACATTCCATAAATGGCGGTGGAATCCATGTTCTAGAGAAACCAAATTTTCTACATAAGAACTTATCGATAGTTGAGAATTTTATAAAATCAAACTGTATGGATTTAGTGGACCTTTAGATCTACTATTAGTTGATGTTTTGACCAATTATTTAGAATGATATTAAAATTTATGGAAAATTAATAATTTAGAAAGATAACCCTTATTATTTATCACTTTAAGGAGATATTGGTCAGATGTGGTCATTGGTTAATAATAAATGTGAGGGACAAAAGCTTAATTCCATGGAATCCAAAAAAATTAATATTATTTTCCCCGTAAAATATTCTCCTAATGTTTTTTGATTGTGAATATAGAAAAAATTCATGAAATTTATGAAAATGAAGATGATTCAAGGGACACATATGAATTATATTTTAAAATAATAGAAAATAATAAACCAAATTGTATTCAAGACCTCAAAAGTAAAATTAATGTATTTTAACATGGATTCTTAAAAAATTAAAAATATCATTAGCACAGTTATAATATAATTTTTGTGAGAAATTTTTCATTATGATAAGAATGTTAAATTGCGTTTTTAGCACTTATGTGCATTTTCATAGTAAGTGTGAGTAGTGGTCAAGGTGGGAAACAATTGAGAAACAATCAACTAATAAATCTATAAATAAACCCCAACAGGTTAAAAGTGTTGTCAAATAAATTTAAGGTAAAATTATATAGTATATATAATGTGTTATCAATGCAGTAATTTTTTTATATGGCTTTTGATATAAAAAACAATTTCTTAATCAATCCAAGAATGGGATCATAGATATTCACCTGACATTGAGACATTTTAATTACAATAAGTTGGGGGATTTTGATAACATGAATATGAAGTCAGTTTCTCAAAGTTTAAATTATTCAGATCAAAATAAGAAATGTTTTCCTTAAAAAACTCTTCCAGTACAATTAATTTTGGTCTATCTAATGAAGTGGTTACAGGTACATTACTTTTTTTGAATTACGAAAATACACCTTTTACCATGGGTATTCACATTCCTTAATTTTTGATAAATATTAAAGTAAAATGGGAATATAAAATCATTAAAGTAAGAAAAATATTTTACTAAAAACAACTTGTTGAAGTAATAAAGTTAGAAATATATATAGGAATATTCCCATAGTTATCAGTGGGATGAGTTTTCCAAAAAAAGCTTATCAAACTAAAAATAATATACTTTATTGTTATTATTGGTATTTATTGAATATAATTTTATCATTATAAGATATACTAATTAAAAAAATAAATTTATATTCATTGATTTTATATATCTGATAATATATGAAGAAACTGAGAAACTAATTAATTGTGGTAGTGAATGGTACCAAGCTCATATTGGTAAAAATAAATTAACTGTTGAAATTCATTATGTTCCAATAGTGAGTGAATATTTGGATGTATTTCATAATGATTTTCATCGTGTTATTCCCGATGAAGATGTGTATTTTAATATTGAATTTGTTCCAAATGATAATAAAATTTCAACACCCCGTAATCAAATGAACCATGTAAAACGTTTGGAATTTAAAAATAAGTTGCAAGAAATTATTGATGAAAGTTTCATTCATCCTATAACTTAACAGTTGGGTTATCATATTTTTTATTAAAAATAAATATGGATAAATTTTTATTTTCCTTGATTATATATCATTGAAAGATATCACTTTTAAGAAAAGGTTCCCCAAACTTCATATCGATGATTTGTTTGGTCAGCTCTTGGGAGTGTAGTATTTTTCAGTGGTCGATCATAGTGGAATATAACATTAGTTGATGGTGAAGGAGGAATATATTAGGAAGATGTAGTTTCATACTAGATATGGGTATTATGATGTTATGTTTGTCTCATTTGGTTTGTTTAATTCACTAGATATATTCATTGAACTTATGAACATATTTGTGTTTGTCTATTTTGATAAGGTTGTAATTGTGTTCATTAATGAAATTTTGTTATATTATATATTTAAAAAGGATAATGAAAGAAACAAAATTATTATTTTTTAAACCATAAAAGATATTAAATTATATTTAAATTTTAGTAAATGTGAAATTTGATTACAAAATTCAATTCCTTAGTAATATTATTTCTGGATGTGTCATAACCATTGACAGTACTAAAGCTGATGTTTCAAAATAATGTCCAAGACCAAAAAATACAATAGGGATTCACTATTTTCATGAAATATGTTGATAAAATTGATTATTTGTTAAAAAATTGATTGGTTATTTAGATCACTAACTATGTTATTTTGAAAGAGGATAAATTCATCTAGATAAAAGTGTTTATGAATGTTTTATAAAACCAAAAAGATGATTGTTGAATTATAATGTTCTTGACCTTCCCTATAAAAATGGTGATTTTTTATCCACATGGATGCTATCATTAAGGGACTTGGATGTTTGCTAATAAATAATGGTCATGAAATTTTTTATAGTGAATATTAATTCAAAACACATGACCTAAATTTTATCACATTTTATATGGAAAAGGAATATGTTGTATTTTTCTTTAAAAATCACGAGAAATCATTTATATAGAGTAAAATGTAAAATATATACTGATTAAAAAAAATTAAAGTAGAAATTCAATAATAATGAGTTAAACATAAGGAAATAAATATAGTTATAACTAATAAATAATTATTCTTGCATGATTTATTACCATCTAGGAAAATAAACAAGTTTAGTCAATTCATTGATTCAAAAAGATAATGCATCATTAGCTATGATATGTTTAGGACATTATCCTTTGGTAAATTATTTGTTTAATTTTGGTCTAAAAATTTCCCATGTAGGAACACTATATATATTTTTAGGTGTTAGTGTAGATATCATTGTCAGAAATAAGTAAGAAATATCTAAAAGAATATTGTGGTTTGCAAGAAAATCTTTAACAACAAAAAATAAATTTTTTCTAAATTTGACATTAATAAGGAACATGTTTCAAAATTTCTAAATTGGTTATGTGTTCATTCTATCACCTAGTTGAAAAAATTATTATTCATTGATGCTCAGAACTCCAAATTTTCTATTTATCCTGGTAGTACTAATATGTATAGGCAAAGACATGATTATCAATGGGGGTATGAAAAAAAAATATTTTAATGCATTGCATAAATTTATTAACTTATCATCATGTTAATGTTTAATTATAATTTCTAAAATGTATCATTCAAAATTTTATAGTATTGATATGGAAATAGGAATTTAAAAATAAAGACATCATGTTTGGATTTATAAATTCAAATTGAGGTAATAATGCAATATGTATTGTTATTTTTTAATTGACTAAATCTACCAATTTACATACTATTCCAGATTATATGAATTTAGATCATATTTATTGAATTTATCTAAATGATATAGACATATTTCTAGGAGTTACTCTCTTCACTATATATGATAATGATCTCATGTTTACTTATATTTTATGGAAGGTCCATCAAAAGTTGTGAGGTGTTGATTTAGCTTTTTTTACCACTCTTAATTCACAATCTGATGGATTGTTAGAGAAAATGATATAAAAATTGGATGGTATGTTTCAATATGGATCAATATATTACTTGGTAAATTTTGATCCATATCCTTTGTTCAATGAGTTATCTTATTATAACAATTTTTATTTGAATGTATAAATGACACGTTTTGAGGAATTATATGGAAATAGGATTCATAAAGAAAATTTTTTGGCTGATTGAGATGAAAAATTATTTTTGGGACCAGAGATAGTAGGAGAAATATTTGATAAATTAATGTTGATCTAGAATCATATGTTGGAATCTTAGAGCCAACTAAAGTATTATGTAGATATCTGAATGAATAAACATTTATTCAAGGTTGGAGATAATGTTTCACTTAAACAATCTATATGGGAAAATATTATGTGTTTTGGTAGAAAGGAATTTTTAGTTGGTTAGTTCATTGGGATATATTAAATTTTGATAAAATTGGATTAGCTTCTTAATTCATGTCCTTTCCTCTTCGTTTAACCTAAGAACATGATTTGATTTATGTTCCTCAATTAAGAAAATACGAGTCTGATGCATCTCAAATTTTAAACCTTGAAGTAGTATATTTTGAAGATATTTTTTCATGTGAGAAAAAACCTGTTAATATTCTTGATTTTATATTGTAGGTTTTGAAAAATAAATTTATTTATCATGTAATGGTTTTATTAAAAAACCATGTCGTTTAAGAAGTTACACAAGAATAAAAAATGTTCTAAATGACAAATTCTTCCACTTTTTTAAGTAAAAAATAAACTTTTGAGGATGAAATATCCAAAAGTGGTGAATAATGTCAAAACCTAGGTAATGTTAATGGTAAATTAATTTTTTTAACATATTAAAACATGTGAATTATATTTTATAATTTTATATTCATTTTAATAATATTATGTTTATATCCAATCATAAAATAAATAGTTTTATCCAGACTAAATTAATTTACTTGTATTATATGGTTTTATTTAAAATATTAATTTCTAAACATTATAATTTTAATTTGATAAAAATAATAAAATTATTTATATCACAAAGAAAAAATTATCTTGGAGTTAATTTTTGGTATTTTTCTAATTTTATTTTCTGGGTGAATGGTAGAAAATACTAATTTTTAAGGAAATCAACTTTTGTTCCATATAACTACATTGTAAAGCCATATATTGGATTTTTAAAAAAAAATAATTAGTCTTTTTTATGAAATTTAATCCAATAAATATTATTGGAATCAACATTAAACTTGATTTATGTATTAATTTTTTTAATAATTTTTTTTGGAAAACAATTTTTATCATATTTTGTGAGTTTATTATAAAAGTAATTTCCAAAACATATTGAAATTAAATTTTATAAAATCAAATTCATGGTTGGTATAATAGTTTAAATTTTTTCCAAAAATTCTACTTTAATTCTTGGTCACTATAATTGTATCTTTGGAAAAATTTAGTTACCATAATATGTGTTAAAACATGATAAAGCGTTAAAAACAAAATAATATGTGATAAAATGAAAGAAAAAGAGAATAAGTACAATTTTGTTGTCATGTTTCAATGTAATATCATATAATTTTCATACATGAGTCATTGAGAGTTATTTTTCTATAGAGATAAATTTATATATTTTAATATTTAGAAACATTCCTTGTGTGTCAACTCCCACAATTATGAATTGACACCCTCTCTCCTCTCTTCACCACCAATTAAGTGACTATTATCTCTGCAAAACCCTACCAGAATAAATTCTTAGAATTATTCCCCACATCTAAGATGTTATCTTATTTTATCAGAATATTATCCTAAGAATACTATTGGTATAATATGGAATTTGTTAAAGGAAGAGGTATAGTTCATAACTATGTGTTTTTTAAAATATTATTTTACATACATCAATCCTATACTAACCATTTTGATATAATAAAATCATTATCTACCATATAATTAAATTTTAATATGATTATGTTTAAACTATTTTTCATCTCTTATATAATCTTCTAGGATATAGAAATCATCTGTTTTGCATACTTGTGGACTTCTACCTCCACGAATGGGTGAATTTTTCATTACTATCAGATCACATAGATAGTTAAAATGATGTAAAAATTGGATATATATGATATTCAGTACATAATAATAATTCTTGAATGAAAATGTATAATTAATTTTTGTACCTTTCCATACATTGAAAATTATAATATTATTGATGTGTATATATGGAATACCACCTACACAAAGTGATGTGAGTCATTTTTTTTCTTTTAGATTATGACGATAATCATAAAGATGGAAAAAATAAATAAATATGAAATTTATAACATATTAATTATCTTAAAATTTTAAAAAAATTATCTACTTTATTTCTTTTATTCTACTAGGAAAATGAAAATTACACTCATGGGTATGTGCGTACAACCATCTCAATGAAATGATGTGGTTCAAAATTCATGACCTTGTTACATGTTTGGTTTTAAAAGTGTATATAAGGTATAAATGTGATAAATATAACATGTTTAATATTCTATATATAATTGATACATAGCCCATTTTACCATGGTTAACAAACCTATGTGGTTTTTATGTTATAAACTAAACAAACCCAAAACATCCAATGTGTACTTAACCATTTTAGTAACTAAATAAAACCTAGTAATAAATGAAATGAAATAATAATTATAATTAAATTAACATGAAAAAATTAATTATTAATTTATAAAACTAATATAATTTTATTATTTAAGAGTTAGATAATATATGAAGCTAAAGAAGACTTAAGGTTAGAGAAATTATTTTAAAATGTTTTTTAAAAAGCGTAAAAATATTTCTACTCCATATTTATTTTCCCTTTAATGTTTCATGAATATTATTATTTATAACTAAAATTTTTTATCAATCCATTTTTTAAATATTTTGCAGTATTTATATTTTTTTTTAAAAAAATAATCTTATCTATGTTTTATATTTGGTTTGTTTTGTAATTTTTTGAAAAGAGTTATTAGAATTTTTTCAACATATATGACTTGTCTAATTTATCCCTATATTGGAGACATTATTAATTTTCAATGGTTTATTTTACAACTTTCCATGGTTATTTTCTAATAAAATAGTTTTCAAAATTATATTGGATTTTTTATGTTTTAAAGTTCTTCTATTGAAATATAATATTTTTTTGACTTTTTTATAAAAATTGTATGTATTTGTTTTTAGTTTCAAAATATTTTTTCAAGGGATTTATGATAGAGGGTGTATGAGTTTTTTTTTCATTGTGATATGATAATATATATGTAGATATTATGGAGGGTGATCCAAATATCTCTAATGTGACAGGTGATACCGGTACAACATATTCGATGGGTGACCTTGATATAAATCTCTAATATATTGGGTAATGTTCTTTTTCTTAAAAGGGGTGAAGGATAGAGCTAACTAGAATGTTTTATTATATGGATTTAATAAGGATCTAGTTATTGTGACATGAGGGAACATGATATTTGATTCTAATGTTCCAAAATTCTTACATGGGATTCAATTTTCTCTTTATGGGATTGAATTGTATTTCATTGATAATTTTTTTTATACTTGGATATGATTTTTTATAGTTTGAAAAATATAGTGAAAATGAGGTCATTTTTTCGTTATTCATGTTTTTAATAGGGCTAGTGGATTTATTTAATTTATATCCTTTAATAAGCATCATTTTCTTAACAAAAATGTTCAAATTTATTCATATGGATTAATGATGAGTGGGAATGAAGAAGAAATCACATTTAATGTCATGTAAATTTATCATGACAAAATTTGTTTTATTTTAAAAGATTTATATTGTGTGAAAATGATTGTGGGGTTGAATTTTTGGCATTGTATTATATGGTATGTTATTTAATTCAGATGATATAATTATCTAAAACTATAATCCAAAAATTTCTCCCAAAATGAATGAAGGTAAATTATTATATGAAAACATAATATCAAGGATTTTTTTAAGTTTAAACATTTACATATCATTCTTAAATTTTATTAAATATAAAAAAATCTAAAATTGAATTTATTTATTCTCTCTAATATACCTCTATAATTATAGATCCAAAATAAAGAACATGGATCTATTTAAATTGGTGAGAGACATATAATCACAAAAATTAATCTTTTTTGAGAATATTTGTTTTAACACATTAAAATATAGCGAGACACTAGGAGAGTCCAAACATATATATATATATATATATTCATAAATTATATTTCTTTAATTTTAACCAAACTAATTAAATTATTTACATAATTATTTACTAAAATTTCATTTATAAATTCATTAATTTATTCCCTTATTGAGAAATGATATTATTCAATGGGAAAAATTATATAAATTATGATAAATAGTTTAAATTACCATTCATTACCAAGAGACTATCTCTTGATTCTCTATAGTTCACCCTCTAGAAGGCCTCCTTCAATACAGAGAAATACATGATTTTGGTTTATGCAAAAAAAATTCATAAATTGAAAAATATAGGTTATTGAGAGAAGATTATGTTTTCAAATAATAATAATATTATTATTAACCTTCTTCATTAATTAATATAAAAATTAATCCCAATTTCAATTATTCTCAAACAACCACCAAAATTAAAATGTCACATCCTAAATATTTTCATAGAATGTGACAAATTTTCAGATATTTTAATGAATTATTAAAATTAAAATTTACCAAATTTTAAATAATTATTTAATTTAAAAAATGAATTTATGAGATAAATTTTCCAAAAGAGGTAAAGTAAATTGTTTTATATAAATCTTGGCCATTATTCCCTCCTCAACTGAAAACATTTCTGTCGAAAAAAGAAATATGCATAAACTAAAATAATTTTTAGACGCATATATCATGTTCAACAGTGACAGGTACTAATACAGTGTTTTCATTTATACTACCAATATGAGGTGTTGTCTTATAATCTTTTGTACCTTCAATTTACACTGACTAGAGATATCTTCTGACCACATAATACCCAATCTATACGGTCCTCTATCTCCATAAGATTTTTCATAATGGTAGAATCCTCCCCAAGAGTTTATGTAACTAAAATTAATAACATGGGTTGGGTCATGGTGATAATTCTAATGTTGAGATATATAAAATATATTGTTCACATGTACAATGTCACGAACCACCCCCACTAGGAACCCCATCTAGGCCTACAATGAAGATGAGTGTAATGCTCAAATACAAATCCAATAGGCCATAGGTAGGATAATGGACTCATGGTAATAAAATATATATATGATTAATTTACCATATATATATATATATCCATATATGGTCTAAATTAAAACACTAACAAATACCAAAATAAGAAAAAATTATACTATAATCCCAGAATTCCTGATTTTATTAGACAAAATTTAATTCCCAAATAAACTACCAGGAGAACCTTGGGTAATAATTAAATAAAAATACTACAGCACTATGCAATTAATGTTTATATAGATAACCAAAAATATCTCAAAAACCTGAAAAACTATTTATATAGGTGTTAGAAGATCACACATACTCTATTTGATCAAACTCAAGACATTTCAGGAAAATATAAAAAGAGAATATTAATAAATCTATGAAATTGAAACATAAACAAGTAGAACTTATCTGATCAACTCTCACCCATCCTAAACAAGGAACAATCATCAAATATCAAATCCAATTTATTTATATTATATAAAGAAATATGATCAATCAAACCAAGAAATGACTTACCAACTAATCTTTCCCTCTCATACCAAAACATCTAATATATTGTGCTCAATTACTCCTACAAATGATCTAGATCATGTAAAAAATCTACCTCCCAAAACATATCATTAATTTTAGTATACATTTCCAGAATCAGTATGTCCATGACATAAACAAAACTAATCCTCTTTCTTCCACAATATTGACCTTATCATTTGTCATCCACCCATATCATATCCAATATAGTAGGGTATAATGAACATGAAATGTTTCAACATTTTTCAATCCTTCTATAATTCATGAGTCCCACCATATATCATCTCACCATCCATATAACCAAACAATTACACCACATAATTTAGGGAGGGTAATGAATGGGGTGTAGCTAGAAGGATACCCTCCCTAACATGGATGTTGGTGAAACCACCATAAACCTAAAAGAATTTTGTGTTGTTAATGATATCCACCAAAGGTGGGGTCTATAAATAATTTAAAAGAAAATAAATCAGATTTATTTATACCTATGCACAAATATATTCAAAAGGGTTTACATAAAAATAACGTCATCATTATCCACTAATAAAGTTATACTACTCTCACAAAAAATTAACACTAATTCTAATAACTACACCACAACAAATACACTTCCCAAAAGAATACATTAGAAGAATTTACAATAGACAAAATAATCATATTTCTATACTATTCACATATTAATGTTACTAAAAAAATTACATTTATAATTCTTTTTCTTCTATATTTAATTAAACCTTTCTCTTATCCACTTACCCTCTTTCATTTCATTTTTTTCATTTAAAATTTTATTTCAATACTATTGAAAAAATATTGAATGATCCCATGCATTTATAGAATAATAAATTTTCTTATCTATTAATATTATCAAATATAACAATAATTTTAGTTTAAAGGGTAAACTATGCATGAAAATGTACCCGACACGTAAAAATGGGTTTCTCTGAAATGTTCCATTGCACACAACATTGAGTTATACCGAAAAATAATACATCAATTATATTATTATATTAAATGGTAGTTAAAACAGGACTGTTGTGTTGGCAGGAATGAAATTTTTTAAATATATTATGATTTTAAGTCAAATTTAATTGTTTTTACATTAATCCAATGAATTTTAGAGTCTTAAAATGTTAATGAAACCAATTTTAACTATACAATACTCTAATGTTTTTAAAAGATCATATTACAACCTTTTGATGTAAAACCCTATTTCAAAATAGTTTTTTTAACTTCTATATTTTCTATATGATAAAATAAAATTATTCTTCAGAAGAGAGACATCAAAATTTACTTCATTTGAAATTTTGTCATTTTTCTGATAAAATGCATATTTTTGTGTAGAGTGAAAAATACTTCATTTTAATTTAAATCTACATTTTCATTTAATTTATTAATATAGTAAAAAAATTTTTATAATTGGTTTTAACATGTAATTGGTTTATTTTTTTATCATTCAGTCCAATTATTTACATTGAAAGGAATTTTACATTTAAATTTGATATAAAAACATGTTAATCTTTTGATATTTCTTACTTCTTAAAAACCTATTTTCTGGTGCTGACATGAGAAATTAATTTTAAATTAATTTATTATAAATTAGTGTTTTTAATTTTTAAAAAGTGTATTCTATATTTGGAATAATATGGTAAAAATTATATAAATAGGTACCTTTTATTCTTAAATATTTTTAATAGTAAATTCAGTAATTGCTTTTATTTACAGTGGTTAAAGGGTATATTAGGTAAATAAGGGTAAAAATAATTTTATAATAATATAAAATTTCACTAACACACGTCTTAATCTTATTGGATGAGATTTTTCCAACCATGATCACCATTGGGTCGAATTTAGGATGCCATAGAGCCACTTGAGTGTGATAATGTCCTTTAATTACATTAAATCTCTAGAAAAGGGAAATATAACATAAACATGCAACTCTTGAATAAATAACTTTTAATTTGGTTTACATAAATGATATCTTTGACTATAAATAATCACTAGAAATAGAAAAATATTTCTTACATCATTTTGTTTTATTTATAATTTTTAGACATTAAATAAATAAATATATTTATGACACCATGATGATGAAACAATTACATTATTAATGAAATATTCGATTAAATGACATTATAAATATTAAAATAAATGTAATTTCAACATTTTTATGATATAAATGGTTTTTTATGAAATTAACTTGTTAGTTATAATTTAATGCCTTTATTTTGGCGTAATAATGTTTTTACGACTTAAAAAAGTTAATTTCTAAATATTGTCAAAATTGACATAAATGACTTTTTAAAAGAAACACTATTTTATTAAATGATATAGTAGTGCTAAAAATATAATATTTGAAAAATGGACTTATATAATCATAAAAATTTAACTAATGATCCACATTTTTTTCTTTTTTAATTTTATAGTAACTGTAGTAACCATATATTATGAAAATACAATAACACGTGGTAAGAGTTAATGTTTTTAACTAACGGTTAAAGCTAAAAGGCAACGTTAGTTTTTTGAGGTAAACTTCTATAAAACCTATTTTTTTATATTATTTTTAAATATCCTTATATTATCTTAGAAATATGTTACTTTTTAAGTATTGTAATTTGAAAATCAATTTATAATAAAATAATATTTCAAGACATTCCTAAAGTGCCCCACCTCTGTGTTATAAATGGCTACCACCTATACCCACTTACTCACATCTTTCCAGCCCCTTGGATCATCAAACGTCTACAGAAATAATCTCCAAACATCACTACCTTATTCCTAGAAGCCTTAACCTGGATCGAAGGTAATTTATGAATTCCTCCTAGATAACATCAAATGAAGTTACCCGATTTAGAGGGAATGTCTTCTCTCAAGATCATTTCATTTAGTTTCATCATCCATTCCCAAAACATATCTTTATTCCATAATTTTATAAAAAATAATGAGTATCATAAATATACTAGTATGTTTTTATAATAAAGGTTTTTCCTACACATATACACATCTCCATCTAATAGATATAGAACATATTATTTCAATGTATAGAGAACTACTGCCTCATGAAATAATGATTGCTCAATTTTCTCATACCACCTCTCATGGTGGCCATTATAAAGGAAATGTATTTATATATTATATATATTATATTTATATTTCCTCTATTATTTTATAATTTTTATTGACAATAAATATTTTTTCTTTCCGTAGCGTGTGAATATGATAATTTCATTTCAGGATGTGTGAACTACCACCCCCTCAAAGTGATATGAATCGTTCATGCCATACATGGAACATATAAAGGATTGAGTAAATGAACATATGTAACATATATAACAAAGATATTATATTGGTATTATAATATACTTATATGTCATTTATTTTTTATTACATTAATATAACAAAGAAATTAAAGTAGCGTTCATGCATTTGTACGACCTAGAATCTCCATGAACGGTGCATTTAATTTATTATCTCCATATGTTATGGGATATAATAAATACATATATACTATATATATATGATATTTATATCATGAAAAATATTTTTGAGATAATGTACTTATGACCACATAGATAATTATCACCAAAACAAGTTAATTTTTTACTCAAATATTGAACATTAACAAAGCATCTTCTATGAACTCAAATAATAAACTAATTTTTATAACATGGAAATATGTGATATAAAATGAATAATAAAATTTAAAAATGTTCTATATAATGTATAAATTGATCTAAGTTTATTATTCATGAAATTAAAGAACGAATAAAGGAATTTGGACTAATGGTAAGGGACTTCGTCTCAATCTCCTTTCATTGAGGAATTTATTGATAATATGAACCATTTTTCTTTTATAAGGTGTATATACAACCACTATGAAATTTCAAAACCATATATTATCTATACTATTATTATAAATTAAATCATGAATATTAATATTTAAATGTTCACTATTGTATGGGACACCTTGAACATTTAAATATTTAATTATCAGATGTTTTTATTCCTAATATTAAATTAAATATTTATTTATATGGGTATAGTAAGAATATACAATCAATTTTATGTCAATCCTGATTTCATTCAAATTTTTAAAAATAAATCATTTTATGAACCATTTTACTTTCATTACAAAATGATAAAATGAAATTTTTCTTTAACATACAAGCCAACAATGACTTTTCAATCTCCATAACTGTTATTTAATATTTTTCATTCTCAATAAGACTTAATGTATTCTAAAAAGAAAAAAAATACCTTATTACTTTATTTGGGTATCTAATTATTAAAATTTGGTTCGTATATGAATGTGGTATTTTATATGGAAATGTTTTCATATGGGATTAGAATATGCTTTCAAAAAAGGGGTTTTTTGATGAACGCCTTATATTAATGAAATGGTATATGATCATTATATGAAGTGGGTGAGCTCTATATAGCTTATACGATGGGTGGATGCCCATTATAGATCACGAGTGAGCCCGATATAGATTATATGAGGGGTCGATCCCCATTTTAGCTCACGAGAAAACCTGACACAACTTATACGAATGGTTGAGACATATTAAAACTCATGGGTAAACTTGATATATCTTATACAAAGGGTGATCCCCATTACAGATCTCCAATTTGGATGTCAACCATATAGCTACACCAATTGGATTATGTTTAGAAGGGTTTCACATATATGATTATCTAATTAAACTAAAGGAGTTTTAATTTATTTCTATTGTTTTTAGTGCTTTTCATTGATAAAAATGTAAGGGTGTTATTCATCTAATTTTTTTTTGGTTTTATCCACTCAAAGAACATTGAATGGGTTATCAGGTTTTAAATAGACTAATGGTTTTTATTTATTTTTATGTGCCTTCATAATATTTTTTGTTCTCATCCCATGTTTTTAAATGTTTTCACATGATTTAATGGAGAATATTGTCAAGGATAAAATCAAGGAAAAGTTATGATGAAAAAAATAAAAAAAAACTATGTTTTTCTAAAAAATATTTTATTATGGAAGAAACATATACTATTGTAAGTGTCTATTTTATAATTATATGTTTTTGTTATGTAATAGTTATGGCCGTATTCTCTAAATCTCCCAACATGAAAAGATATTCAATGTGAATTCTTGACATAAATCAATATTATCTAACGATTAAGGTTAATTCCATATAGTTGATATCAAAGGTCAGTTTAAATAATGTTAGAGGTTAGAATTTTCATTATTTTTTTCCTTTAATGGAATTCACTTTATTACTATGTTGAAATGATGTAGCATTATAATATTACTTTATCACTTCATCAATGATATGTTTATTTAGAATAATTTTTTATATAGGAAATAGGAATGTTGAAATGGGGAGGCATCGAGAGGAAAACAACCATTGAAATTTAGAAAATGAGGAGTAGAAATTGGAACAAAATAGTATATTTAAATTATGGAGATGTTGAATCATACGATAAATGGTAGTGGTATCCATATACAAGGTCATCCTGATCAATAATAGAAGAAGTAGTAGAAAAGTTTGTGAGGAAATATCCCCCATCATTCAATAGATCATCTGGCCCAGTGGTAGCTGAAGGATAGATCATTACCTTAGAGAACATTTTTGAAGTCATGGGTTGTTCGGAACATCAAAAGGTAAGTCTTCACATTAATAATTTTGAAGGAGAATTTGATCGATGGTGGTCATTAGTTAGGAATACTAGAGAAAAAATGATCTTGATTCCTTGGAATTGAATGGATTTAAGGATATTATTCCTGAGAAGTATTTCCCTATGATTTTTCATCTTAGGATAAAGAAACAATTCCAATAATTAAATATAATGTATGATGATTTAGTTACCTCATATGAAGAGAACTTCAAACAATTATCTAGGTATGTTGCAGCATTTATTTCAGACAATGATAAAAAAAATTATAGATTTTAATCTGGATTAGAAATAGGGGTATGAAGAGGTTTGGTCTTCCAAGAATTTAAAATTTATGAAAAAGTGGTTCGTGGCGCTGAGAAATATGAAATGGAGTTTTCCGAAACTTATCTTCCATGAAATGATAAGAGTAAGAAACGATCAAGTTGGTAGGAAATTGAAAAGCAACAAGCTAATAATTATAGCGGTAAGAAAAAAACTTGTTCAAAGTGTGGTAAAATACATTTTGGGGAATTTATGGCAGTATTTGGAAAGTGTTACCAGTTCTGTAAGTGTGGTCTCATGGTTCATGACAACAAAGAAAAGTGTCTTGAATAGTCCAATAATGAGATAACATATATCCAGTCAATAGTATGATGAATTAGCTGTAATGAGTTGGGACTTTATGAAAATATCTTTCTTAAGATAATTACACAAGGAGGAAATTATTATGATCAAAAACAAAAAGGTTTGGGAAAATATTTTGCAGCTACAACAGTTGAAGTTGAGACATCTTGTGATGTGATGGAAGCTCTTGAGAGACCAATGATTTTTTAAAGATAACCATATGTTCATGGTTTTAGATACACATACTGATTCTCTATGTGATGTGATAATAAGTTATTAAATAACTTTTTAGGGGATTATTTTTGAGGTCATTCTTATGTAAGGAATTTATTTATGTGGGAGTATGCCTCTACTTTTGGAACTCATTTTTATGAAATTAATATCCTTTTGGTTTGTGTGATACTTTATACTTAAGGTTATACGTAGGGATGTACATCATATTCTGATAATATTATGAGGATGAAAATGTGCTCATAAAATCAAAATACATCAAGTAATTTTGTTTCCTTATATTTTTATTATATGAAGTTAATTAATTCCTCAATTATATCAGAAATATCTTAAAACAAAAAATTTATTCATTTAAATTTCTCATAGGTCTTTTGACCCATCACATAATTATGTTTTTATGGTGGATAACCATCTAATTACTATGTTCCCTATCACTATCTATTAGTCTTTGAGAGTTAGTTCTATCATCCATTTCCATTTTTTCCTATAGCGAACCCTAGAATATGATCTCTAATGTTACCATTGTACTTCTCTTTCTATATTTTAAATTGATAGCATTAAGGACTCTTTTTTATGATGTGGTATTTTCAATGATGTTTCTGAGACCAATTTTAAAATTTTGAGGACGAAATTTCCAAAGGGGGGAATGATGTAACATCTCATGTATTTATAGAATAATAAATTTTCATATCTATTAATATTTATAAATTTAATATTAATTTCAGTTTAAACTTAATACTATGTATCATAGCATACCCAACACACAATAATGGGTTTCTCCAAAATCTTACTTTTCACACAACATTGAGTTGTATCGAAAAATAATACAACAACAATATTATTATTTTAAATAGTAGTTAATGCCTAGTTTTTGTTTTATTGGGAAGTAATTGAATTAACTATATTATGATTTTAAATATTTTTTAAATGTTTTTACATTTTTTCAAATAATTTGAGATGCATAAATGGTGAATGAATCCAACTTTAATCATAAAATACTGTAATAGTTTTAAAATTCCGTTTTACTTCCTTTTGAAGGAATCCCTTTTTAAAAATATTTTTTTCACATTAATTTGTTACTTAAAATAATATTTTTATTTAGAAGAATAACATCAAAATTTAATTTGGTTTATGTTTTGGTATTTTTCAGATAAAATCCATATTTTTATGAATAGAGAAAAATACTACATTTAAATTCAAATCTACATTTTCATCAAAATTTTTATATATTCATATTTCACTTTTAATTTATTTAAAGTGTAATTATATTTATTTATCATTTAATCAAATTATGGTCATTAAATGTAATTACACATTTAAATTTCACATTAAAACAAGTCAACCTTTTGATAGTTTTTACTTATTAAAAACATGTTTTCTGGTTTTGAAAACGATAATTAATTTTATATAAATTTATGGTAATTCTCTTTATGTAATTATTAAAATAGGGTTACATAATTTTAATCATATGGGTAAAATTATCTAAATAGGTAGTTTTTTTGGACAATATAAATAGTAACTATGGTAATTTTTTATTCATCATAGTTAAAGGGTAAATTAGGTAAATAAGTGTAAAAATAATATCGTAATAATATAAAACACCCCTAAACCAAGTCCTAATCCTATTTTATGTATTATTTCTGACCATGATCATCATTGGGTCGAATTTAGAATCCCATGGAGCCACATGGGTGTGATAATTACTTTTTCAAATATTTAATTTATTGAAAAGGAAAATATTACATAAACATGTATCTCATGACTAAATAAATTTTAATTTGTTTTATATTAATAATATATGAACTATAAATAGTAATTAAAAATTAAAAAAGATTTTATAAATCATGATTTTTTATATATAGTTCATAGAACTTAAATAAATATATATATTTTTGAGATAATGATGATGCAACAATTACCTTATTAATAAAATATTCAAATAAATTATATTATAAATATTAAAATAAATGTATTTTGAACATCTCTATTTCCATAAATGATTTTTTAGAAATAAATATTCATGTGATGGATGATTTAATGTATTTTTTTCATTGTAATTAAGTTTTTATGACTTTAACAAAAATCAATTTCTAAATAGTCTCAAAGATGACATAAATGAGTTTTGGAAACAAATACTATTTTATTAAAAGATGTAAAAGTCCTAAAAATAAAATATTCATAAAACTAACATATAGAATGTTAAAAATGTCATTAGGGATTCACTTGTGGATCTCTTGTCCATTTATTGTAACTATAGTAACCAGATATTATTAAAATACAAGAAAACAAGATAAGAGTTAATGTTTTTAACTAAGGTTTAAAAGTAAAATATAAGGATACATTTTTTCCCAAAACATGTATAAAACCTATTGGATGAGATAATTTCAACCCATAATCATCATATCCTATAAATTAATTCTTTTGGAACTATTATAATTATAGAATCGGTTGTAATAAAGTAATATTTCAAGATTTCCTAAAGTGCCCCTCCTCCCTCTTATAAAAGGGAACCTCTTCTACCCAATTACTCACAACTCTAAATACTTTTGGATAGTCCAAAATCTACTCGAATATGATCCCAACACCCTTCCATTACTTGTAGAATCCAATCCTTGGGACGAAGAAAATTCAAGATAGCCTTTCATCTAAAATCAAATGGAGTTTCCCGATTTAGAGGTAATGTCTTCTCTCAAGCTACTTTCAATTATTTTACTCATCCAACCAAAAACATAACTTTATTATATTATTTTATAACAAAAAAATTTATACCTAATATACTATTATGATTTTATGCTAAGGGTTCTACCTACACTTACACACACCTCCATCTAATGGATATATAACATATTGTTTCTATGTACCGTGAACCACTACCTCAAAAAACGATGATTTTTCATTTTTCACCTAACACCTATCATTGTGGCCATTAGTATAGAACTATATATGTATATGATATATAATATATTTATATTTTCCCTATGAATCGGTAAATTTTATGTGCAACATTTCTTTATTCTTTCCATAATGTGTAAATATGATAATTTCATTCGAAGAAATGTGGACTACCGCCCCTTCAAAGTGATATGACTCATTCATTCCATACCTGGAAGGTATAAATTATGAATTTAATTAAATTATGTAACATATATAATATAAATATTATACTGGAATTATAATATACCTAGTTATTTCTTAATTTTTTTCTATTAATATAACAACGAAATGAATGTAGCGTTCATGCGTACATACAACCTACTGTCTCCATGAACGGTGCATTTAATTTCATTTCTAAAAATGTTAAGAAATATTATAAATACATATATTCAATATATATATGATATTTGAATCATTAATAATATTCTAATGTTAATGGAATTTTGACCGGATTGATAATTTGCAACTAAACAAGTCCTTTTTTACACAATTACTAAACATCGACAAAACGTCTGATATGAACTCAAATAATTAACTAATTGCTATAAATTGGTAATGACTGATATAAAATGAATAATAAAATTTCCAAAGGATCTAAAAAAAGTACAAATAATCATACATTTGTTATTATGGATATTAAAAAGTGAAGGAGACAAGTTGTTCACAGTGTAAGGCACTTCGTCTCAATCTCTTTTCATTGAGGAATTTCTTGATAATATACACCATTATTATGTTATAAGTTATATATAAAGCCAATATTGCATTTAATAACCACATTTTATTTATCGTAATTTAATTTTTAAAAACTGGAGATTAATATTTAAATGTTCAATGTGGTATGGTACAAGTGGAATATTTAAATATTTAATGATCATATGTTTTTCTTCAAGATATTAAATTATATATTTATTTATTAGTCTATAAAATAAATATTCATGAAATTTTATGTAAATATTGAATTTAAATAAATTTTTTAAAAGTGAATATTTTTATATGAAGAGTTTTACTTTCATTACAAAATGACAAAAGGAATGTTTTTGACATATATGGAGACAATGACTTCTTTTCCACCGTAACCATTATCTGATATTTAAAATCCTCTATAATCCATTATTTATTCTAAAATGAAAATAAATCCCTTATTCTATTATTTGGGTATCTAGGTACTGAAATTGGTTCTTAAATATAAATGTTAATTTTATATGGAAATGTTTTCATATGGGATATGATGAAGCTTTCATAAAATTTATTTTCTGATAAATATGTTTTATTCATGAAATGGTACTGGGGAATTATATGAAACGGGTGGGCCCGATATAGATTATATAAAGGTTTGAGCGCCATTATAGCACACTGGTCATCCCAACACAGATTATATCATGGGTTGGGCCTCATTATGGCTCACGAGTGAGCCCGATATATATTATACGATGGGTGATCCCCATTATGGATATCTAATTTAGATGTCAACTATATGGTTATTCCTGTTGGAATATTTCTGAAATGGTTTTATGTATATCATTCTTTAATTCACTTAATGAAGTTTGAATTTCTTGTTATCATTTTTAGTTTTTCTCATTTAACAAAATGTACGAGTGTTACTCATGGGAAATTTATTTGTTTCATCCACTCAGAGAACATTGAATGTGTTATAAGGTTTTAACTAGAATAATGGGTTTTCTATATTTTTATGTTGTTTATTATGTTTTTTTTCTCATCTCATGTTTTTAAATTTTTTCATTTTATTTATAGGAGAATAGAGTCAAGAATGGAAGCAAGGAAAGTTATAATTATTAAACATGAAAAGAAACCTTGTTTATTTTTTTTAAAAAATATGTTAAGGATAAAATTGATACTATTGGATGTGTCTACATTTTATTTATATATTTTTGTTATGTAATAATTATTGAAAAATTATCTAAAGCTATTAACTTGAAATGATCCTCAATGTGATTTCTGGAATTAACTCAATATTATGTAACACTTAAGGCTGGGGCCGTATAACTACAACAACAAAATGACAAAAAACCCTGAAATAATTATATAATGAACATTACATTACCTTTAAAAAAAATAAGGAAACAATATTCTTGATGTAGAATCCAAAGTAATAAATCTACCATCATTTTCCAAACACTATGAAACTATCCAATATTCAATTTCATGGTAAACATCATGTCTTTATAGCTCATATCCCACTAACCAATTCATCCCTGCTACACAACACAACCTAACTAAATTAACTAAACTAATCGTTATAAAACACCCTATAATACCCCTTGACAAAAACATACAAACATATCAACAATAAATTAAAAAATCATAATAAGAACATCATAAACATGATATAAAACAAAATACCACTATTGAAACTTCCTCTTTAAAAAAATGACATTTCAGTAGTCTACACAATGAAAATAGTTCAATAAACCTATTAAATTGATTTTACTCTAATAAAATGTTAATTTTAGTAAAGAAACAATTCATCAACACATCATTCAAGATGAAGAAAAATAATTTATGTAATATAAGTGATCAGTAACAAAAAAAAGAATAATAACATTGATTCTATTAAAATTCACTATAATATACCTTCCCCATCAATTCTATTTTAGTATGATTCAATAAATTTTTTAGTGAATCTATACTACTTATAAAAAGATAACTAAAAATTTTAAATCATTTAATTTACATATAATTAATGTGTGTTCTCAAATCTCATAACTCAACAACTTATTTCTGAATTAAGGCACAAGATAAAGTAAGGAATTGGTGATCTCATGATCATGATCATGAGAATATGAATTTAAACATCCTATGGAAAAAAATGTGAAATCAAGCACTCACTCCAACTCCTATAACATGACCACCTATCAACGACAAAAGATTCTTATGATGAAGATCAGTGAGGGGGAAATGGAGGAATGATGATAATCTCACCTTGAATAGTTTTTGAGAAATATATGAAACCTAGGAAAAAAAACAATGAGGAGGGGATAAAAGTAATCCTAAAAGAACTCATTTTCCCCCATGGGATAAGAACATGGGTGAAATTTTAATGAGTTTTTCTGGACTTCCAAAATTTAAAATCAATACTTTTTTAAAGGATAGAGTGTTACACTAAGGGAAACACTATAATAAATAATATATTTACCCAAAATTTCATGTGAGACTCAAGAGGATATTATTCACATGCCCTAAATCTAACTATCCTTTAAGAACTATGTTGTTGTCCTTGAGTAGATCCTACAAGACATAGTATACACCATAGTTCAATCTTGTATTATATCATTATAAACTATTCGAGGTTAGGGATGCTAGAATCCACATCCCAATCCTCCACAATACATGATCTATGGCTAGGCTTCTGGAAACATCTCTGAAACCACACCATGTTGTTGTCCAATGGATATACAAAAACACCTCAATATCAACTGAACCACCATACTATACCCATCCACCACTCCATGTCATGGATCAATATGATTAAACATAATGAAAATATTATTATTGTAACCAAAAACCTCATCTTAAGCCTCAACGTTTCAAATCCAAAGACCACACCACAATAAAATCCACAACACCATATCCCAGAGATCCATAATAAAAACATCCATTATAGATAAAATTTAATATCATGTTCACTAACATATCCTTGAAACTCATCTTGGTATATTAGAATCCACAAACTCACATTGTAATGGTAAAAAAATTTATGATCATTGGACATATTCTCAGGTGGTCATTCTAGATGAAACTTCAACTCCTCTACTTAGTCTTGAATCTCGAAAGGCCCCATGAAACATAGAGATTACTTTCCCTTCTTCTTAAACCTCCACTGACTACGGTTCATGGAATGTTTATTGGAGATTCAATCCCCCTATATCACTTAGGGACTCTGATTACGATATACATACCACTACTACTAACACTTTTCAACTCAGATACACTCTTTAAACAACTGAAATAGCCCATACATACTCTTCACCAAATCAGGTCCCAAAATAGTTGCATCTCCCACCATAGTACAACACATGGGTGATCTACATGGTCTCATATACAAGGCCTTTATTCTTTAAAAATTAATATTAGAGTGATATCAATTCTTATATGTCAAATCTATTAATGTATAATCATTTGAACATGAATCATTAAAATCTAATATGCATTCTTTATGCTTGTCCTCTAGAATTTATGTTATCCTCACCATCTTACTTTTAGTCTAATAATTGATTTAAGTGACGGGGAAAAAGAGGATATCAAACTATATCCACATCAGCCACAATTTTTTCTATTTAGAAAATTATTCATAAATAGAATCTATATTAATATGTTGTCCTTGAAACTTTATAAACCAATCAACGTACAACTTCCATTAGAGATTCATTGGGGTCTTCTTCCTAATAGGAAGGAAATGGATAGTCAACACGATTTAATATATAGTGACACATATTGAATAAAACCCTTTATATATCTTTGTAATATAAGTAAATAAGTCAATATATATTTTATTAAAATTCCATTATGGAATACTATGTGGCAGAAGCATACCAACTACTAATCGATGCTCCTAATTTACCCTATGGAAGAAGAGGCATTGAACAAAAAAATCAAATACACATACCTTCATATTTAATCTCTTAAACTGCCAGTTTAGTTCTTGGTACATCTTCCCAATTCCATAGTTAATGAATATTTAAAAATAATTGAACTCTTACAAAGCCTCTTTACTCAATGCTTATGAGAAAAAATCATACTTTCTAAAATAATATGGTGCTCACCTCCTCTATTCAATGAAACAACCTGAAAGAAAATTCACCCCATAATTACATGATATATAGAAAATATTAACTCACTCACATACCAAAGAGCATTTATGTTATCATTTATATATAATTAGGTATATAATTAATATTAAAAAATTCACACATTCATTGTCAAATGGATTTTTTTCACTAAAAAATATTATTAAATGATAAACTATCTTCATTAAAAGGAAAAACTTATAACTAAAACATTAAATAAATAATCCAACATACACATAATTAACACATGTAAAAATAAATTGAATAAAAGTGATGGGAATAAAAATTTCAGAATGGGGTATACAATAAATGGAAAACCTTTAGGATATTAAACTACATTAAATTACATTGAACTATTTTCTATGAAATACTTAAATCCCCTAAAAAAATATTTCCTTCCCAAAAATATAATGGATCCCATATAAAAATGTATTCTAATATGAAAAAAACATTTTTAATTAGAAAGAAGAATACGAAGGATTAATAAGAAACCACAAATATAACAATATGTTCATTAAGATTCCTTTTAAAAACAAAATAACCTGGAAAACCCATTCATGGAAAAAATAATTATATCCTTTAAAATAAAATATAAATTTACTTTTAATGTAATCTCTTAAATAAAAATGATCAAAATAATTAATTTAAGAACAAACCTTTAATATTTAATGATCACGTACACTATTTTATAAAAAAACCCCTCAACTCGGAAAAATCATAAATTTTTCTTCATTTTAAAAAATCAACCCATCATTTATTGAATTATACAATTTCCCTTGAAAATCATAAATTGAAATAGTAAAATCATAAAAAGAATCATGAAAAATTATATTCATAATTATATTCACACATATTCACCAATAATTAAAAAACATTACTAATATTAACAACATTATTTATCTAGAGAATAAATGATATCTCAATGAATTAGGGAGATATATTTTAGGGTCACCCATATTCCATTATAATTTCTAATTACTATAACACGAATAAAACACATAGGATAATTACTTTCTTTATTTTATGAATAAAACTCATAAAAACCTTTTTTAATCCTATAAGAACATGTTTTAAATAAATCTATTAATAAAATTTAACTTTTTAAAATAATATATGTTGTAATGGTAAAAATATAATGATGGGAAAATCATTAAAAAACATGAAATTGAGTGAAGAAAAGTATTTCAAAGAATAATGTTAGATGTTTTGGTAGAACATCCACTTAATTCGACTACCATATAAAAATTGAAACATTCTTATCACTTTGGGGTCAATAAACCTAAAAAATTCATTATTTTTAAGTATTAGGAATGATTATAAATGAAATAATAGGATGAAAATAGAATCATGATGTAAAGATACAAATATTCTTTACTTAAAAATTATAGTGTAAATGCCTTTTTTATAGGAATTAATCAATATTAAATATAATATTATATATTGGAATATGTTAAAAAATTACCAAGATATATATGAGGATGTATTATCAGTCCCTTTTCTACTTTCATCACTTGATTTCCCCTTGATCAAAAAGTAGGCTTCCATTTTAATATGATTATCAAATTTTTATAATAATATATTCCACCCATATCTCATTTTTACCATTATTCATGTAACTCATAATAAATAACAATTCATTGATATTTTTATCTATTTCTAAAAAATGACATTAAAATTATCATAATAAAATATATTTGTTCAGATTATAAAATAATAAACACGATGACAAGTAGTAGGTGTGATTGGTATCTTTAAACCCTTTTCTAATTATATCAGGGATTTATAACCAATCATACTTATTATATGGGATAGGTTTAATACATAAGAGTCAATATGAATTTTGAAGGAACTATTCTTAGAAGTGAAACACATTGAAGATGTCCTAGAAGTTTTTTGGAATATATTCTGTGTGATGTTTTATTATATAAAATGTTACGGATAAATTGTGTAAATTGGTTGTTATATGATTTACAAGAATAAATTATATTGAAAATGCATGACGTCACACCCTAGTTGAAGTTCAAGTAAAAATAACAATGTAATGAAACACCCTGCATTTTAAGGGTAATTTAAGAGTGGGGAATTAGAAAAAAGGAATCACTCAATGATAATTTCTAAAAGTAATTCTACTCAATAAATAAGGTACATACTATGATTACATGATCATAAAATATGGAAAAGGCACAGAAAACATAGTATATATAAAATAAACTATTGTTTAAATAATGAAAATGGAATTTCTGTGGAATATCCTATATATACATAAAGGATACAATAGTAGACTGGGTATGAAATGTGTAAAATTCAATCAATACATATAGGTCACTCTGAGTGGATAGATTGAAAAGTGGAGAATTTATTGACCCTTACTGTGATACAAAATGTTATCTTCCCAATATTCAAAATACACCAGTTTAGAAAATATGAGAATTCATGAAGTTATTGTATATGATATCCTTATACTATAAGGGTACTCTAAGTAGTGAAATTTTGAAATGGGTAGAGTCACTATGATGTATAAGAGTAACATTACATGATATGAAAGGATAACTATGAGTAGAGGATCTAAAAATATAAAAAATGAAAAAAGTAAAGCCGTTTATTCTAATACCTAAGAGTCACTCAAAGTGGTGTGTTTTGAATTTTGAGGAATTCATAAATACAAGGATAAATACATAAAAGTAAATTTGTGTAAATGGTAGAATATACAATTTATAACCTAGATAGAATTTATAAACCTCTAACACAATAATAAATCTACCTTTTTCAACAGTCCAATGATATAAAATATGAGAATCCCAAAATACTAAATAGAAAATAAGAATCATTTTAATATATTAAAAATAAATTGATATTTTTAAAAAATTTCATATATTAATGATATACATTTTATCAAAACTGATCATCAATTTGCAATGATTTATCTCTAAATTAAAAACTACTGAACAAAAAGATCCCTTTTTTCAAATGAATACCCATATTATTTTCAAGCCTTGATAAAATTATTTTGAAGAAATTAAATATAAATTTACACAATATGTAATAATTTATGAACAACATTAATATTTAATATAAGGGAAATACTCTTAATTTTAAAAATCATTATTTCTATAGTAATGTAATATAGTAATTTTAAATATTTAATTACAACAAAATTTCATTATATATTTTTTTATTCACGATATTGGAATATATATTTTAAAATAAATATAAATTAATCTCAATAACATTTGTATAACATATAAGTGATTGAATCAAAATAACTAATCATATATTATCTCTTTTTTCAAGATCTCAAAATGATATCCCTAAACAACTACATTGTTAGATATACAATGACTTCCCATAAAAGTTATACTTTTTCTTATAAATAGACAAAAGTCTCATTCTCTCATTTCAACCTCAAAATTCCTTCTAAACTTACTCTTTTGGTACTTTCAATATATATTTTCCAAGAATAACCTTCGTGATAGATCATGATAAATCATACAAAAAACTTTCATTTATTTTGTAAACATGTTTCTTTTGACCATTTCACATCTTCTCTTCTTATAGAATTTATTTTTTCATTGGTAGTTTTTTTGTATCAATATTCATTCCATTTGTTTTATTTCAGAGTTTTTATTTAATTTTACATAATTCATAATATCAGACATATAATTTTATAAAATCATAGTGCATGATAATGTTTGGGGGTTTACACCCCCCAGAGAATTAAATTGAGTGCTCATAATTTTAAATAAAATCAAATAGATACATAACTTGAAAATTTTATAAATATTCTTCAAGAATAATTATTCTTTTACAATGATTGTGTTTTTTATAGTATGTATTTAACATATTTATGAATATTATTTGTTGAAATCACCTGTTTCTATAATCTCAATTATGTTTTAATATGCTTTGAAAATCCCAAATAATGTTCACTCATATATTAATTACTTTTTCATCCTTCTACTGAATTGATTAGAATATAAAAATGATCTTTGGGATATGTTAATCAATGTTTATCTATTTTTATATGTCCTTTGAAATAATTCTAACTCAATATGCACATGTTTTTCAGAGAACAAACAAGTTGTAAGTCCACTAATAGGCATAAGTTCACCGATATGCTCATAGCTACTGGTATAGACAAACAGATATACATCAACTGATAGAACACAGCCACCGGTATGCAGTTAATCACTGATACAGAACAGAGTTACCGGTATGTACAATGTCTACCGATATAGACAGCCTTCAATATAAAGTCCACCGATAAAGAGTTTACATCTCAATGTCTACTGATAAGTATAGTTACCGATACAGACAGTCACCGATATGGACAACTACTGATATAAGGGGCCACCGGTACAAGAACAAAGAGCTACCGATAGAGACTCACCGCTATACACATAGATTTACCAATACAATGAAATACAGCTACTTATAGAAGTTCACTGATACAATGAGCCATTGACTGATACAAGGAGCTACCGTTACAAGGAATAACAGCTACCGATACAGAAGAGCCACCACTACAAGCTCAATGTTACAAGGAGCTACCGATTGACAACTAGTCATGTTCACTAATCTATATTTCGATTTGTTTATTTAGCAACGGTCATATTTGATGATTTCAATTAAATTAATGTTATTTAATGATAATAGTTGGCATGTCAGGGAACCGTACCTCATACCTATGAAAAGGTAATCATTCCCATTACTGGAGATGAAAGCTATAAAGGAAGAACAAAATTCGAGAAAATGTTGTGGGTGAATAGTCATGCATATACACAAAAAAAATGGTGACATCAAAATAGTTGTGTACTTGAAGAACACTAGACATACATGAGGCCATTCATACAAGTAGAGAATACAAGCTGAATCTTGTTCAAGGAGTGAAGAACTACAACAATCTCTTCATGCACTCAAGCTGATCAAACCGAACCTAAAAATTAAGGAAAAAATGACACTGTTTACAAGACAAAAACCATAGAAGGACTCAGAAGATTTTATCTTCTATAAAAAGGAGTCCAGAGCTGCACTTCAAATCACTAGATCATTTTAAACTCTTATATAATCTCTTAGTGATTCTTTTACTTACCTTTGAGCAGTGTGTATACTCTGTATATTTTATACACACATTGTCTCCTATTCTAAATGGGAGGATTTCTAAATCCTCACACAAACCTTCTATAACTATCTTGTATCCCACTGTGGATAGTGGTAGAGGTCAATAAGGACCTAGACAGTCAGTGTGCTGTTGATTTTTTTCCCACAAAGAACTGTGGTAGAGGTCTTAGTACCTGGACAGTCTCTGTACTATTGTTTACCCCGATCCACGGCGTGGATCAAAATTTTATATAAATTATTTGAGAGGACTAAGTCTTCGCTTAATACTGAACCTCTTGTTTTAAAACAGTTGTGCTGAGATATTTTGGTTTTAAACTATATTGGATATTCCGCTTCTAATTACTTTGAAATATACAATTGATTTAAAGTTACTTTGATAAGTAAATATAGAATGTTTTTATAACTATTGTAAATTAGTAGGTTAGTTTCAAAAGCTAATTTAAGATTTTTATTAAATTAACTGAGACCTAATCAATCTTTTGAGAACCTAATTGAACCTCTACAGTTTTTAAAATTCACTACAGTTTAACTTAGATTTAAAATTTGGGGATTTTATTAGAAATATTTTTAATAGAAATTTTTAATTGGAACTCAATTCACCCCCACCCCTCTTGATTATCCACTCTGACCAAAATTTGGTATCAGAGGGTTGTTTACTTTCAAAGGATTTTTGAAATACTCTGTTTTTTCAACTGTGATTTTAATTGTATCTTAAAGATCTTAAATTTCTATTAGTTCTAAATTTTATCCCTTTAAATATTTTGCTAAAATCTAATTATGGATAATAGACTTGATGATGCTGCTACCAACTGGTCACCCTTATTTAATGATACAAATTATGCCCAGTGGAAACAGAAAATGAATATTCATTTAGAGAGTATGAGATTTTTCATGTGGACAACTATAGGGACTCAATATAAAATTCTAGAAACTGAAAGAACTACTTGGGATGAACCTTCTAAGATTTATTACAATAATAATTGTAAAGAAATGAATGATTTATACTATGATTTGGGTGATGAGGAATTTAATAGAATATCTGCTTGTAAAAATGCTTATGAAATCTGGGACACTTTGGTTATTTCCCATGAACGAACAACCAATGTTAACGAAATGACACTAACCACCTATATTATTAAGTATGTTAATTTTAAAATGATGTATGATAAACCTATTTCTGACATGTATCTCAGATTCAATGAGACTGTCAACACTATGAGCTCACATGGAAAAGTTTTTCCTACAATGGAGTAGATTATGAGAATACTATGATGTCTACAAGAAATATGGAGAGGCACATAAGTTTCAACAAGAGAATCATGTGATATAAGTTCACTTACTATGAAATAATTAATTTGGAAGTTGATGATGTATGAAGAATAATTTAAAGTAAATAATGAAGAAGATGATGAACCTAAGAAGAAGTCAGTGTTTTTCAAGACATCTGCTTCAAAGAGCAAGGAAATGAAGAATATTTTCATACCTAATGAAAGCTCAACATGTGAAGGTTTGGATTTTGACAGTGATGTTGGGATGGCTCAGATATCCAGACTGTTCAAAAAGTTCTACAGGAAGAAGAAATTCGTTAGAAAATCAAATTACAAGGTAAATTATGACAACAAAGGTCATTGGAAGATGGACCGGAAAAATTCTGATAAAATCGATGAAGTTGTCTGCTATGAATGAAAAAGAAAAGGACACATTAAAGCAGACTATCCAAAATTAAAGTTAAAAAAACATGAATACAAGGAAAATAAGTACAATAAAGCTATGAAAGAAACTAGGAGTGATTCAGAAGACAGTTCATGTGATTTTGATTCTACTCAAGATGAAAAATCTCAAAAATCTGACATGTGTTTTATAACAAACACATCTGAGGTAACACTGGATACTCCTGCTTTAAATTCTTATTATTCTGGAGTTGATTTTGATTTTGATTCCCATTCTGATTCTGAGAATATGACTAGTGAAGAGTTATTTGAATATTGTAATATGATATAAGATACCTGTAATGAATTTAAGGACAAGTACAAAACCTTAAATAAATAGCATGCTTTGACTAGCTCTTTTAAATCAACACTTGATATATAAAAGGAAAATAATGCTCAATTACTTAAAGAAAATACTGAACTGAAATTGTCCAATGAGCAATTAAAGAAGGACATAGAGAAATTCAAAAATGGAAGGAATACTCTAACTAAAATGCTTGGAAAACAAGTGGCACTAAAATATACCACTGGTATAGGCTATCAGCCTAGAAAAAGACAAGTTACTACTAATAGATTTATTCCTAAATCTGGATAGAATGCTGCTAGTTCTAGTTTTGGAAACACATAATGTTCAACTAGTTATTCACATAGTTATGGATCAAATAAATTTTATCTTTCAAAATCTATTGATTATGTAAATTATATGAGACCCATAAGACAAGTCTGGGTAGCTAAAGCATTTCTTGATAACCTATTTGGACCCAAGAAAATATAGGTACAAAAATCATTCTCTGTTTAAACATATTTTGTAGGGAACTTGCTTGAAAATTTCCCATAAGAAGGTATGGTACATGGACATGGGATGTTCAAGGAATATGACTTGAGATTACTCATTCTTCAAGAGTTTAATAAATTTCTATGGAGGCCATGTCACCTTTGGTAATAATTCAGTAGGAAAAATAATCTTCCTACGCCAGATTGGTAACACTGATTCAGTTTTAATTTCCAAATTTTTATATGTTTATGGACTTAAGTATAACCTGTTAAGTATTTCCCAGTTGTGTGACGATGGTTTCAATGTAAAATTTGAAAATTATTCTTGTAATGTTTTTAATTATAAACATAATTTAGTATTTTCAACATTAAGAAATTAAAATGTTTATGTTGTTGATTTGAATTACATGGATAAACAAAACCTTACTTGTTTGAATGATTTTTATAAAGATTCTTGGCAATGCCACAGAACATTAGGACACTGAAATGTTCATTCTCTTAGAAAACTGACTAGGAAGAACATAGTTAGAGACCTTCCTAAAATTAAATTTCCAGTTGATAAAGTTTGTAATCCCTGTCAAAAGGGATATCAAAATAAAGTTTCTTTAAATCAAAGAAAGATGTTTCAACTTCTTAACCTCTCTAGTTGGTTCACATGGACTTTTTTGGACCCTCTAAAGTTTCTTGTTTAAATGGGAAGCACTATGCCTATGTCATAGGAGATGACTATTCTAGGCACACTAGGGTATACTTTTTAGCTCACAAAAGTGAACCTTGTTCTTACTTCATTAAATATTCCAAGTCTGTGGAAAACCATAGTGGACTTAAGATTAAAAGTTTGAGAAGTGACCATGGTCGTGAGTTTGGAAATCATGAGTTTGAATCATATTTCTCACACAATGGCTATAATAACAATTTCTCTACCCCTAAAACACCTCTACAAAATGGTGTAGTAGAGAGAAGAAGTAGAACCCTTCAAGAGATTGCAATAACTATTTTCAATGAGTATGGTCTCCCAATTTACATTTGGACTGAAGCTGTAAATATATCTCGTAATATTATTAATAGAGCCTTGATTAGACCTGTACTTAAAAAGACCCCTTATGATTTGTGGAACCATAGGAAACCTAAGGTAAATTAATTTAATGTTTTTGGTTGCAAATTATTTATTCTCAATACTATGGATAATCTTGACAAGTATTCTTCTAAACGCGATGAAGGAATTTTTCTTCATTATTCTTTAACTAGAAAAGCTTATAGAGTCTTTAATAAAAGGACCAAATGTGTGGAAGAATCTGTTCACATCAAGTTTGATGAAACGGATCCACATCAGCCTAAGTATTCTCTTGAAAATCATGAAGAAGATTTGTCTGTTCTGGACCTTAATGATATAATCAATGAACCTGTTGTAAAGACATATAGTTATGGAAACTTTTCAGAACCTCTTTTTGTAGAGTCTGAATCTAGATAAGAACCTGAAATTTCTAGTCCTATCTTTACTAGATCAACTAGGATTATAATGAATCATCCTTTAGATTATATTGTTGGTAATATTGATAGAGGGACACAGACTATAGCTTCTCTAAGAAACCAGGTTGAACATTAATATTTTCTCTCACAGTTAGAACCTAAAAATATCAATGATGCAATCAATGATGAATTTTGGGTAATGGATATGCAAGAAGAATTAAATCAATTTGAAAGAAACAAAGTCTGGGAATTAGTTGACAAATGCAAGGAAACTTTGACCATAGGCACTAAATGGGTTTTTTGAAATAAATTTGATGAGTCTGGAAATATAGTTAGAAACAAAGCTAGGTTAGTTGCACAAGGGTATATTAAATAGGAAGGAGTAGACTATGAAGAAACATTTTCTCCTATATCTATATTAGAAGTTTTTAGGATTTTACTTGCCTATGGTGCTCATCTGAATTTCAAATTATATCAAATGGATGTTAAAAGTTTCTCTCTAAATGGTTTTATAATTGAAGATGTTTTTTAACAACCACCTGGATTTACTAATCCTCATTTTCAAAATTGAGTTTCTAAGCTATATATAGATTTATATGGTTTAAAAAAAGCTCCATGATCTTGGTATGATAGACTTAGAAATTTTCTTATTTCAAAAGGTTTTACAAAAGGCACTGCATATCTAACTCTATTTATCAAAAGAATTTATAAAGATGTTTTGACACTACAAATTTAGGTTGATGATATTATTTTTGGATCTTCTAAAAATACTTTGTGTTTTGATTTTCCAAAGAGTATGAAAAATGAATTTGAAATGAGTTTAATGGGAGAACTCAAATATTTTCTTAGATTTTAAGTTTTTCAAAATGAAAATGGTATTATTTTAAATTAATGTAAATATAGAAAGGATATTTTAAAACGTTTCGGTTTAGATAGTATTAAGGAAAGTGATACACCCACGAGTACTACTTGTAAGTTGGATATTTATGAATCTGGGAAACCAGACGATCAAACCAATTACAATGGTATCATTGGGAGTCTACTATACCTTACTTCTAGTCAACCAAACATTATGTTTAGTGTGTGTTTGTGTGCAAGATTTCAAGCTATTCCAAAAGAATCTCATTTTCTTGCGGTTAAAATAATTTTCAAATATCTTAAACATACTGCAAATTTGGGTTTGTTTTATCCAAAAGGAAAATATTTTGAGTTAATGAGTTATTCAGATGCTGACTTTTCTAGTTGCAAGTTGGATAGAAAAAGCACATCTAGAACATGTCATATTATAGGAAAGTCCCTAGTATCGTGGTGTAGTAAGAAGTAGAATTCCGTTGCATTTTCTACTATTGAAGTAGAGTATATAGATATTGGTAGTTGTTGTGCACAAATTCTATTGATGAAGCACACTCTCTTGGACTATGGATATCAATTTTGACATGTATCAATAAACTGTGATAACACGAGTGCAATTACCATTTCTAAGAATCCCATGTCTCACTCTAGGACCAAACACATTGATGTAAATAACCATTCTTTAATAGATAATTACCAAAAATTTGATATTACTCATGAATTTATAGGCACTGAACATCAATTAGCTTACATTTCCACCAAAACATTATGTTCAGATAGGCTAAGTTACATTAGACATGAGTTATAAATGATAGGTCATTTTTAGAAACCTAACCGGTGTGGACCTCACTGTTATACCTCACCAGTATGGACCTCACTAATATACCTCACCAGTATGGATCTCACCGTTAGTGGACCTCACGGATAGATAAACCTCACTTTTAGGAATTCTCACAGGTACGTATTACCGATGGGTCGCGCTGTTTTCAAATATTTTAATCTTTAGCTGCTAGAATCTATATTTTTTATACTTTACTCATTATATTATTTATTTTACGATTCCTAAATGATAAATCTAAGTCTTAGTTACTTCTCAATCCACTGAACTCTCCTTTCTCAAACCCGACACCTTGAATCCCTGAATCTCACGAAAACCAAAAGTTCATCGAACCAGATATGAAAAAAACCAAACTTCCAACTATTAAATATGACTTTGATGAGCCAAATGCGAAGAATCAGAAGACCAGGACTGAAGCAAGTAGCAGTGTTAGTAGAACAAGGTCTGGGAGGCATCCAGTGAACCCGTATTTACAAAATAGAGATATTGTAATCAAGAAAGAGCTATGTGCGGAATGGCTGATGTCTAGTAAATTGTTATTTCTATAGGTGCTGGAAGATCAGAAATGGGTAGAATGCTTCTCGAATAACAATATCCCCTACTATCCAAAGCTAGTAAAACAATTATATGAGTTTGTATGTCTTGAGAAATTCGATAAAGAAAATAGAATTTTTTCATGGGTAAATGGCAAGGAAATAGCCTTTTCATCTATCGAGTGTGCTGAGTACCTAAGAGTACCACATGAAGGAGTTTTCGGATATTCATCAAAGACAGTAACACCTACAAGTGACATATTTTATTATGAAACTACCATAGAGGAGCTCACTGGTAGTGGCAAGCAGAGAAAAGTGGTATCTACTGAAATGGATGGAGAAAATAGATTGTTTTTCAAATTTGTGCAACTTGTGCTAAGTCCAAGAAGAGGGGACTTTGAAAATTTGAGATATCAAGATATCTATTTGTTACATCTCTTGAGGCATGGTGTGAAGGTGAATCTGTGCAGGCTGCTAATGATTCAAAAGGAGTATATGACCAAACACAAATCAAAGACCAATTCTTTATTCTTTGCTATGTTGATTTTAGTTATGATTAAAGTAAAGGGAGTATCTGAGTATCAAGATGAGACAGTGGTGGTAAGAAACAACTTTTTTATCAAAAGCACAATGTGTAAGTACATTAATATAAGCTGGAACCCATGGAGAAGGGAGTGGGTTACTGATGATAAGAAGATATATGATAAGTTTAATCATGTGGATCAGCCTTGTAGGCCTAAAGATGTGAGGGATCCAGGTCTAAAATCTGATGAGGAGGATCCACAATATAGTGATGATTTATAAGAGGAAGAGTCCTCTGCAGCAGATGGAGGAGATCTGGACTTGCCTCCAAGCCCAACTCTTGAAATTGTATGACAAGAAAAGGGAAGTACTTCATTAAACCTACCTAGTACAGAAACTGTTTTGGGTATAAGCAATGAAGAGGCACCTATATTTGAGGAAGACCAACATAGATCAGATCAAGAAGAGGCTACCCTAGAGAATAAGGAATAAGAAAGAGAATCTGAAACTGAAGCATCTGCTTCTGCCACTTTAAGATTGAGTCCTCTGATTGGAAGTTCTGGGGTGTCTTTAGAGGCTGTTCTGGATGAAGTTGATGGACCTACTCCTGTTCCTGAAGAGCCTCCTGCTGTTGGTGAAATGTAGACAGTGGTGGAAGATTATTCTAAGGAAGTCCAAGAAACTGAATATGCTATTGCTCTACATAAGAATGCACCAATTGAGGGGGAGCATCCAACAAGTTTTGGTAGTGTTTTAGTGGCAGTTGAGATTGATGACTGGGCAAAGGACCTAGGGTTTGTAGTTTCTAGATTAGATTACCCATATTCTGAAAATGAGACATCCCTCATTCAACCAGAAGTTAATTATGATATTCTTCCTGAGATGTTACCTGAAAATATAGTAAGAAAAGCTAATCTGGATTAATTGAAATTTGATCATAAGACATCTTTTGTGGAAGAGATAAGAAAAATGGAAGCATCCTTAGTGTCATACATTCAATCGGTTATGAATGACTCAGTGGCCAGTATTGTGTCTAAAATAACACCTGTTTTTTTTCATACTAATATAGTCACCAGGGATGACTTAGAATCATTGAAGGCTGAGATGACAGAGTTTTGAGTTATTTTGTTGCCGAGTTGAAGAGTCTATTTGTTGAACAGATGAGCAATATGGAAAAGTCTTTTGAAATCTCTCTTGGTTATAATGTGTCAACCTTTGTGGAATAAATAGTGGATGAAATCACAACTTTCCAGAATCAGGCTTCTAGATTGGAAGAGGATTTTGAAGTTATAAATAAACTAGTAGTCTCTCTAGAATCCTATATGAGTTCTAAATCTCAAGCAGACAAGGATTTGGCTTATGTAAAGAGTGTCGTTATCCAAATGGTCTCATTTTTTGTGGAGTTTAAGAATTCCATAACAAATCATGTTAGCACCCAAGATTATGCAGTAAAAAATATTATTAATGGGATAAATAAGAGTTTCAAGGAAACTATGACTTTTTCTACTGGTTCTCTTGCTTCGAGACCTTCAATAGAATTGGATCAGATTAGAGCTTTGATGAAGGAGGAGCTTGGTTCAGTATCAGCCAGTAGCTCTGTGGACTCATCTTCCATGACCTAAGTGGTTTCTACCACTAGAGATATCATGATGATTGTCCATAATTATATAACAGAAACTTCTTATTCTCAGAAAGAAGTGAAAGACATGGTAGATTACTATTTCCAATGGTTCTACACCAAGTATCAGCTCAACAACCATTTCAAGATTATGTTAGAGAACATTAAGCTCCCTCCTGTCAATCAAGCCTTCAGAGAACAAGTCTGCAAGCTCAAAGAGTTTACCCTTGCACTAGAAAAATTCATGGAGAACAAGGATGATTTTATTCTCCTATGGAAAGAGGAGGAGGAATTATATTGGACTTCAGAAAAATCTTATTTCCCTTCTTGCATGTTGATGCTCGAACAGTTATTTCACCTCTAGATTTACATGTATCTGCCTCTACTACCTCTACTGCTCATATGACACCAGTCCAAGTCTTCCGAAGCCTTACTCCTATAATCACTCAGAGAGGTACACAGTATAGACCAGGAACAGTTTTAGTGGCTCAGCCTCCTCTGATCATTTTTGGTGTTCCTAAGCCTTCAACTGCATCCACACAGCCTGAGTCTACCTTGGATCCCAAAGGAAAATCCCACGAGTACATTCCGGAGGTGGATTGAATAGTGGCTAAGACATATGATAAGAATCACCTTTATTCCTTTTATTTCCTTCTTCTATTCCTTTGTATCGTTTTCCACCATGAAATGCAAATGACCTTATTCCCTTTTCACTTATTTTATTTCTCTCTTTGATTGTATCCTTTTCGCTAATCACAAAAGGGTAGAACCGACTTGCTATGACAAAATAGGGGGATAACAGACTCGATATGACAAAATATGGATGGTCAAAGGGAGAAATATGTGATTAATATTTTCCATTGATATTTTACCTCTGATACATTTGTTTTATAATTCTTGTACTTTATTTTGTTTTTATTATATCTGATACAATTGTATTTAATGCTATATCCTCTTATACATTGCAAATTATTTTGGGATTGTTATCTCATATGTTGAGATTATCAAAAGGGGGGAGATTGTTGACCTCACCTATTTTGATAATCTCAATTATGTCTTAATATGATTTTAAAATCCCAAATAATGTTCCCTCATATATTAATTACTTTTTCATCTTTCTATTGAATTGATAAGAATATCAAAATGATCTTTGGAATATGTTAATCAATGTTTATCTATGTTTATATGTCCTTTAAAATAATTATAACTCAATATGCACTTGTTTTTCATAGAATAGTCAAGTGGTATGTCCGCTGATATGCATAAGTTCACCAATATGCTCATAGCTACAGATATAGAAAATAAATATACAGCTACTGATAGAACATAACCATCAGTATGCACTTAATCACTGATACAGAACAAAGCTACCAGTATGCACAAAGTCTACCTATACTGACCACCTTCAATATGAAGTCCACTGATAAAGATCTATCATCAAAAAGTCTATTGATAAGTATAGTTACTGATACAGACAATCATCGATATGGATAGATATTGATATAAGGAGCTACCGCTACAAGAACAAAGAGGTACCGATAGAGACTCACCGCTATACAAAGAGAGTTACCGATATAAAGAAAAACAACTACCGATAGAAGTTCGCTGATAAAATGATCCATTTACTGATACAAGGAGCTACAATTACAATGAATAACAGCTACCAATACAGAAGAGACACCTCTATAAGCTCACTGTTACAAGGAGATACCGATTTAGAACCAGTCACTTTCCCTAATCTATATTTCTATTTGTTTATTTATAAATGGTCATATTTGATGATTTTAATTCAATTAATTTTATTTAATGATATTTTTTGTCATGTTAGGGAATTGTACCTCATACCTATGAAAAGTTTGTAATTCCCATTTCTAGAGCAAAAAGCTATAAAGGAATGAAAAAAGCTGAGCAAAGGATGTGGGTGAATAGTCGTGCATATACACAAAAAAGGGAGACATCAAAAAACATATGTACATGAAGAACACAAGACATACACGAGGCCATTCATACAAGAAGATAACAAAAGCTGAATCTTGGTCAAGGAGTGAAGAACTATAACAATCTCTTCATACACTCATGCTGATCAAACTGAACATGAAAATCATGGAAGAAAATGACACTCTGTTTTTAAGACAAAAACCAGAGAAGGACTCAGAATCTTTTATCATCAATCAATATGATTCCAGATCTGCACATCAAATCACTAGAGCATTCTAAACTCTTATATAATCTCTTAGTGATTCTTTTAATTACCTTTGAGGAGTGTGTGTACTCTGTATATTTTATACACACACACCATGTATCCTATGCTAAAATGGAGGATTTCTAAATCCTATCACAAACCTATTATAACTCTCTTGTATCCCACTGTGGATAGTGGTAGAGGTCAAGTAGGAACTATAAAATCAGTGTGCTGTTGATTTGTTTTCACACGAAGAAGTGTGGTAGAGGTCATAGTACCTGGACAGTCTCTGTACTGTTGTTTACCCCGATCCAGGGTGTGGATCAAAATTATACATAAATTATTTGAGAGGAATAAGTCTTGGATTAAGACTAAACCTCTTGTTTTAAAACAGTTGTGCTTATTTATTTTGGTTTTATACTATATTGGATATTCCACTACTAATTACTTTGAAATTTTAATTTTTTTTTAAATTTAGTTTGATAAGTTAATCTAGCAAGTGTTTGTAACTATTGTAAATCAATATGTTAGTTTCAAAAGTTAAACTAATCTCTTAATTAAATTAAATGAGACCTAATCAATATTTTGAGGACATAATTGAACCTCTGCAGTTTTAAAAATTCATTACAGTTTAAATTAGCTTTTAAATTGGGGGATTTTATTAGAAATATTTTTAACAGAAATTTTTAATTGGAACTCAATTCATGCCCACCTCTTGAGTATCCACTTCGACCAACATTATTCTTCCAACTTTTACCTAATATTAATTTTTATATATAGAAACTCTTGAATGAAAACAATTCAAACTATTACCATAATTAATAATTTTATTAGTTATTTCATTCCTGAAGAGAAATAGTATACTCATTGAAAAAATATTTTATAGAATTTTCAAAATAATAAACTTCCTTCATCTATTTATTTCTTGTATAGTTTGGTATAAATGTGGTTCAACAACAATGGGATTCTATAAAAGTGTTATAGCATGAATATAATTTTAAAATTTCACAGTGAACTTTATTTTTATTATATTATTTGACTTAATCATATATATAATATTAAAAATATATCTTTTACAATATATTATAAGTATTCCAAAATGTTTTTTATTCAAAACTAAATACATATATGGTTCTCGATGATCACATTAATTTGTAACAACTATTATGTCATTAAGTTCTTCATAAATTCATGATAGTATGAAATATTTTTAAATATCAAGAATATATTTTCCATTCCATGAAATAGGATATATTATGGATTTAAAAATTAGCTCATAAATTATCTTTGATATAAAACCTTTCTTGTTATATAGGAGGTATTTGAAACTCTATTTAATAGTTTGTATGTAATTTGTATATTGGAAAAGGTTTCAAAATAATATTATCATTATACCATGTCATTAATTAGAACTAAATAATCAATAAGGGATAATAATGTTGTGTAATATTATCATTCCTTTATCTTGATAAATGGTTTTTTATATTCATCGAAATGTATTTTAATTTATGAACTATATAATCAATTACCTCATAAAATGTGTAGTCAGTATATATATATATATTCAATTATTCTTACTTAGTTATCCCCTTTTCCAAATATCAATTATAACCAATTGACTAATAGGTATAAATATCATAGAAAACCATATGAAACAATCATATAAAAAAGATATAACAGTAAATCTCAATGCAATAAAAACCAATGTTCAACCTATATTACATCATGTTTTATCTAGTAATTCCTCTCCATTAAAACTCAAAAAAAAATCATATAGAATATTTAAATTTTTCCTAATTAAATTAATTACATACAAATTATTAAAACATAGATAACATGTTTTAACACTAAAAATAAACATACCTTTACCCGAAAAATTATCAAACAAATAATAACCCAAAAGAGAATCCTTATTATTTTCCAAACCTAAAATATATTAATTGTAGAAACCTAAATTCTAGTAATATAGATCCAATATCAACTTTAATATATTGGTACAAATATGGTATCTAACCATGTCTGATCTGTCAGTATATTAGTTTTGGGAGACTAAATATATACATGACTTCTATATTACATTAAAATTTCAAAACATATCAGGAAAACCATTCTTCAATCATTTAAAATCATCCAAATATTAATTATTCATATCTTGGAGAAATGAAAAAATATATATATATAATTTCATCTCAATTTTTCAGTAAGGTGTACATACATTGAAATCTATCATGAATCAGTCATGAATAATCAATATGGAAAAGTATATAATCAAATTACACTCCATTTTATCAACAACTATAGTTTATTTATCATCCGTAACTAATATCAACAAACCAATTATATGGATAAATGAAACTAAATTATCATAAATGGAAATTAAAAATTATATATAGTCATGATAATTCTGTCAAGGCCATTACCATGTTATCCATAATCTTACTATCATGTCAGAGTCTAAGACATCATTATTTATATATGGGTTCGTGTAAACTAGGTACCCATATAATATATAATTCATGTTGTTTTTTAAAATGATAAATGTTGATATAGAAAGGGAATATCTATAACCAAGCCCCACATGTAATCAAGAACTTCCCCTGGGGCCCGTTTTGTGACTACCCCAAGCTCGTCTCCCAAATATGGGGGCTGAAGACTAGTGCAGAAGGCATTATCCCACAATCGTGAGGAATTTAACTTATTAACTACACACACACACAAATACCATCCAAATGAACAATAAATTAAAAATACATCGAAACCATGCATGAAATCCCCTATGTAAAGCACAACCAGAGTACAACGAAAAGTAATGTATAGGGTGGAATGTCGGGAAAGTATACAAGCCCACAAAATAAAAAATAGAACGAATGTAAAAATTCAAGTCCCTGAAGCTCATTCTCCCGGAAGCCTCCTTAAATGGTGGGTGAAGGGTATCTACCTAATGCTATAGAAGTTCACCTCTTCTCTCTGATCTCACTGAACACCTCTAGGCTCTGGTCCTCCCTAGACTCCATCAAAGTGTCAGTCTTCTGCACAACACAATACATGTGTGGGAAAAACCCATGCATGGGTAAGTAAAACAATACTCAATAGGGGAACCTAAAACCAAAAAGCTAAAGAACAATATAACCCCAAAAAGGAATGTACAGTCTACTCTACTCAGGTATATGCATGTATATATACCATAAACATCGAGATATGCCTCTTTTAGCCACTAAGAAAACATGGGGTCCCAAACGCACAAATTGCTTCAGCATTATCATTGAAGGATCAAGTCATAACACATAAACCTGGAGATCACAATCCATGAGCTCAGTCATCCTTGATGGCACCCATCCAAGAGATTCACTCAATTAGTCACAATCCTACCATTCTGAATGGTACATCTGAGAGAAGCTGCTCCACCGGTAACATTCTACTAGGTCTCGAGTCTAGTTCCCAACACTAGAGGTTTAGTCGTTACAACCTTTCACTCGAAGCAAGACTAAATAAACCCAAGTGAAGAGGGACTTCCCCACCAGTGCACAAGTTTCAGGGAGCACTACTCCAATATAACCTATGATAACTCAATCACTATTGAAAGAGTTATTCACACCTTAGTCTATCGAGGGAGAACTAACTATTATCTATCTATAAAACACTTCAAGTGGAGAGGCCCGCCCTTTGTGACTATGTTCTATAGTCCAGGGAGATCCCATTTCTATGGAGGACACTCTCTTCGTCGCTACTCGAAGACGAGGTTGTATGACTCTATAAGTGAGTACTTGTTCCCAAGTTCATCCAAAAGAGTACTACTCATGAAGGACACACACAATGAATCTGTAGGATAGTAAAAAATTGTATATTGAGGACCTTCTCCCTACCCGATAGGGGAGTACCACTTAGTGACTTGAGGATGTGCACCCTAGGAATATAAAGGAATACCGACTCTATTTGGTTATTCTCTCTAGAGGTCCAACGTCCATGTACATTAGGGGAGTACTAAACCAATGCTAGAGAACCAACTCTCTAGCATGTTAGTGGAGTCCCAACTCTAACAGTTTGTTCACTACAGTGGACCCACACCCTAGTATGTTAGGGGAGTACCAACCCCAAGATGGGGGACCCTCTCCTTGGAATGCCAGGGGAGTACCGAATCATCAGTAGCACTACGTAAGGAGGAACCTCAACCTAGAATGACAGTGGAGTGCTGACTCATACAATAGAGGACCCGATTTCTACCTGGTAGGGGAGTACTAACTCTATTAGAATTATATATAGAGGACATGCACCCTAATCCAATAGGGGAGTATCGACTCCAAGGATAGAGGGCATGCTTCCTAATACTATAGGAGAGTAGCAAGGTCGAAGGAAACCACTAAATTGAAAATAAATCCACAAGAAAAACATGGGGAGTACCATATCTACCAAAGTAAATGGTTAAGAAGTACCTGCGCCTTGATTCATTAAAGGAGTAACCATCCAAACATCTCATCATAAGAATCACCCTAATTATTATGATGTGATATTTTCTCATACCCGGAGAGCCTACTATTCAAACCAATTAGGTTTTCCTATAACATTATCTAAAAGTAAATTAGGGTATTTCCAATCGACCATATGGTCACAAGGGTCCCAACACCACATACGGCTCATCAAACAGACACTCCTTTTAGATGATATTGGCATTTTCCCAAAAAAGTCGTCAGTTTGGTCCTGGTCCGATCTGACCTAGGCATACCGACATGACTTGGCCCAGGGTCCACCGGATAGATCCGGGTTCACCGACCCAACCGGAACTCATATCAAACCAGGTTTTCCTACCCCACCCTGACTCGGCCTGACCCGGGTTTTCCGAACTGACCTAGACTCGGCCCAACCTAGGTATGGATCATTGGGCAGTCTGTCTGACTCGACCCAATGGGGTGGGTCTGCACCCTTCACGGACGTTCGGTGAATCCGTATGTGTCACCCTATGGCTAGTAATTCTAGATGCCCATTACTGCTCGGACGCGATCGGAGACCATGTTCCACCTTGAGTCGTGGTGCACAGTTACGGGCCGCTCCACCATAGCGGTCGAGGGTCCTCATCCTTCCACTATCCGCTGCCCCAGTCGGTGGCGTCTTTTTCTCCATCTCATTCCTAGTTGTCCCCAATGATCCTCTCAGTGCACTTTCATGGTGCACTACTGGAAACCCATGCCCACCGCCATGTGCCACCAACATTGGGCTCTTTCATGGACCACTGGGCCTGCATCGGTGGTCCATTATTCTCACCGCTAGTGCCTCTAGCCTCTAGAGGGTTTCACCATCCTTATAAAGTACCAAAAGCTTCCTTTCCTCCTATTTAAATGCTAGTATATGAATAACGCACAAGCGGAGGGGCTAGGGACTTGTTCATGTCGGCTCACGCCCTCTATGTTAGAGTTTTCAAAATAGGAGGGGGTTTTGGTTATAGTTCCAACAGAAAATAACCAATACCAATAAAAAACACCAAAAAAAACACCATCCCATAATAAAACACGATCAGTGGATCAACCTGTTCATGGTTTGATTAGCGTTCGTTGTTTTAGAATAACAATGGGGAAAACATAATATAATTAAACCCCTACCACAAAGGTTTATCTCACTGACAAAGAACGTCTCCGTGTTGTCATCATTTACGATCATCGATCTGAATTCTTGGATCTGATCTCCAAAGGGGTCATCATTTCTTCTCAGTTCACTGGAATTAGTCATTTGGGAGAATCCATTCAATGTTCGTTAGAGTAATTCATGCCTAATACTCCAACCTGACATATCATTAAAATAAAACATGTCATAGTGTTTTTTGTTACGCTGAATCATCATGTCGTTACACTGTTTCATAAATGAAATAACGTATCAGTTACACTCAGGTGGAGATCCTCTATGCTCAAACAATTTTGAATTAAAAAAAAGTTTATAATATATTAATTTATTTCAAAAAAAATGCAAAAAGTATATTTTCTAGTCGACCCTCGTTGGTTGAGGTTAAGTCATTTTTTGGAGAATCCCACCGCTCTGAGTTCAATGGTGACCTCAAATTTTAGATCCATGTATCGGTTGAGAATCTATAAAATCCCACTCACATATTTAATTAATAAACCTAAAAAATGTTAAAAAAATCTATTCCAACCACTATGGGTCTCCAAATTGCATTCCGTATCAGATCCTATTTGTCACGACCCGCCCTCGGGGTCCGTGTCGTGACTACCCCAAGCCCGCCTTCCATAGGCCAGGGGCTGGCGACTAGCACCAAGGCGTAAATCCCGGTAAAAAGGGAAGGCATTGCCTTTGCAAAGTAAACAAACACCACAGAGTAAGCAAGAGGAAAGTAAACACTAAGCAAAAGCAGAGTACAACTGAAAGTGCTGAAAAGTAAATGGGCCAGAATACAAACCCAAACTGAAAGTAAAGTACAACTCGAAAGGGAAAACAGTAACTGAAAAGTAAAAGCCGCTACTCCGAGCTGTCCACTGGAAATCCCACCTGAAGGATGGGTACAGATAGCTCCTCTGCTCCACGGGTCCCGCCGTCCGCTCCGAGCACGTCCCGCCCAGTGGTCCACCTCCGGGTACCGTCCCGCTCTGCAAGCCTCAGCTAAGATCAACGCTGTCCGTCGTCTGCAACCAACACAACGTAGTGTGGGCAAAGCCCGTGCAGGGGTGAGTATAAGCTACTCAGTAGGGACCCCGAGACCCCTGAAGGTCTCTCAAATACACAAAGGATAAACCACGAAAAAAGGTACAATCATGAAGTAACAACCTACACTGCTTAGGTATATGCCCATACATATACCTAAGTCATCAAATTCAAATACGCTCCAACCTCCGAGCCCAAGTACAACCCAGTCCACACAGGAAAGTAAACTTATTCCACACAGGAAAGCAAAACGTAATCCACACAGGATAGCACAACACAATCCACACAGGAAAGCAACAGGATTCAGCTCACACAGGTATACTTCTTCAAAGGACGATAAAGATGATCTCAGATCCATCTAAGTCGTCGGACCCACGAAGGATCGATAGGTAACTAACCAAAGGACGATAAAGATGATCTCTGATCCATCTAAGTCGTCGGACCCACGAAGGATCGATAGGTAACTAACCAAAGGATGATAAAGATGATCTCTGATCCATCTAAGTCGTCAGACCCACGAAGGATCGATAGGTAACTAACCCCCGCAAAGACCCACACAGGATCGGGCCCACACAGGACCTGTAGGCGCTGGCTCACACAGAACCGCTGAGCGCGGAACCACACAGGATCGGACCCACACAGGATCGGGCCCACACAGGACCTGTAGCACTGATCCACGTAGGATCGCTGAGTGCTGAAGTCGTCGTCGTCGAATCCACACAGGATCTCTGTACTGTCGTCGTCGCAGTCACAGTAGCAGTAGCAGCAGTAGTAGTCACAGTAACAGTCGCAGCCAGCACTAGGGTTTCCGCACACAACAAGCTCGTTCGGAGGGTCCGCTCCACGAGCCGAGAGGCTGATACATCAACTGTCACGAAGTCCAGAGTTGATGTATCCAAAAGTTCCGTACCGACAACAGGAACTCAACGCAACACACGGCGCGTCGATCGGACGCCCGGTCTGAGAGTTATTGGCATTTTCGTTCCCGGGGCCCGGTTGGTTTTTAAGGAAAAACCAACCCGACCATACTCCACCTGTGTCCAAACCTCGGGCGGAGTATGCCAAAAGATTCGTCTCACTAAGAGGAACACAACACAGCTGGCGGCACGTCAATCGGACGTCCGTAGCTCAAGATATGAGCGTTTCCGCTCCGAAGGCCCGGTTGGTTTCGTGAACGAACCAACCCGGCCGAACTCAAAGTATTCCGAAACCTTGAGTGCGATATACCGAAACTACCATCTCGATCCAAGGATCGCGTTTCCGCAGACGGTTCGTCGATCGGAGGTCCGTGGCTCATGATATGGCCAAAAGACCGAAAATGATTCGAAACGGGGGGTCTGGGTCCGGGGCGACCCGGCCCGACCCCCCCCCCCCCCCCGGGTCGGCCCGAACCGAACCGGGTCGACCCGACCCGGGTCCGACCCGGCCCGACCGGCTGGCGGCGCGGCGACCCGGCGGTGGCGCGGCGGCCCGGCGGTGGCGCGGCGGCCCGGCGGTGGCGCGGCGGCCTGGCGGTGGCGCGGCGGCCCGGCGGTGGCACGGCGGCCTGGCGGCGCGCACGGAGGCGGCATGCGGGGGGCAAAGCCCCCGCTTTCTTGGAGGCGGCGACGCGGCTAATTGTCGCGCCCTTTGCAGAAGAAACGGCCCCCACGTGGGGGCCGGCTTGGAGAAAAACCGGGGGGCTGCTGCACCCCCCCCCCTTTCATGGAAACCGCCCCCCTCTTAAAGAGGGGGGTTTTGTGCGCTGGCCGGGGGGATTAATTCCCCCGGTTTAATGCCATCTGGCCGGCCAGCTGGCCAGCCGGTTTTCTACAACGGGACCGGAAAATCCGGTCCCCTCTTCGGCTTCCGACGCCGGCGGCCCGGCCGCCGGTCTTCTCTTTCCGCCGCGGCCCGGAACCGGCCGCGGTGTTCGTCGTCCGGCGCGGTGCGACGGCACCGCACCCCTCCGCCGTGCCTTGATTTCTTTCAACGCGGCGCGACGGTGTCGCGTTCATGTTGTTTCTTCATGGTGCGCGCGCGACGGTGTTGCATAAAATAAACGCACGATTAACCGCGTGGTGCGACGGCACCACGCCACCTTGCTTCCACCCGCAAGATTAAACAACAAAAACGATGGAGGGGGTTCGGCCGTGTTCATGCGGTCCGGTCCCCCACACGTTAAACAATAACACTTATATAAATTATCCATACGTTAGACAAGTATGAACCACGAACAAGGTTAAATATAAACAAAATACAACAACCCCTACCTCGGGTATAAGGTTCGAAGATTTGACAATGTTCCGCGGAAGATATCGTCGCGGAGGTCGGGCGTCGAGGTCGTCGTTCGTCAAATTCGATGACGAAGAGGTGCGTCCGATGTGATACGTCGTTGGCGAATCATTGTACGCCGATGAAGGTTGTCTGAGGAAGAAGCGGTGTTCTCTCTCGTTGACACGGAAGACGAAGAAGAGCGGAGCGGCGTTCTTCGTCGGAACATGAGCGTTCTTCGTCAAGTCTTGAGGAATGTCAAATAAAAAGAAAACAACGAACTCAAGAACCCCTACCTCGATAGTCGCACGTTGACGTAGTCGTGGAATATCGGTGTCGATTCCTTTGACGTCGGAGGAAGAGTCGTTGTCGATGGCGTTCGTCGCGGAAAACCGTCGCGGAAGAGATGATGCGGAAGAAGAACGTCACGTCGCGGATGGCGTCGCGGAAGAACCGTGTTCTTCGGCGAAGAAGTTCTTCGTTGAAGAACGACGTTCTTCGTGTTCTTCGTCGAGGTTGAAGAAGATGAAGAAACAAGAAGAACCTTCCCAACTCTCTCCAGGAGACAAAACTAAACCCAAAATAAAATAAGACTCTATATTATTTTATTAACACAATAACACACTAGAATTTCAAAAGTTTGAAATTCAAATAAGAGATAACTCCACATTAATTAACAAATTGTCATGTTAATTAAAGAGGGGTTAAGGGAGTTTGAGGGAAGATGTAAAGTTAGGTTTCGTGTGGGCCCCACCACACTTTATCCTCTCAAGGGAGGTTAAGTGGGTGTGGGTCCCACACCTAACTTCCTTTGAGAGAAGTTAACTATTAAGTTTAAATAAAAATTGTGTTTACATATTTTTATTTAACTTATTCTAATCTCCCAAAAACTAACTCTCAACCCGAAACAAACGCAACTCCCGAAAAGGTCTCTCTAAGCGAATATCGGCGCTGCGAGTTCATCGGTGCCCTCAGATTTCAATTCCGAGCACCGGATCAAAAGTTAGAAATTCCCGCTCGTTCGTTCACTGAACGTACCCGAGCCAAACTTCAGAAATTAATTCCGGGCACTCCGGGCCTCGGAATCAGGTGCCGTCTGAAACCGCATTCTTGTAAAATTATAAAGAAAATTAAGAAAAAATTTCCCTAGAATTTTACAGGTCTTTACGTTACTCCCACCTCAGGGCTTTACGTCCCCGTAAAGATACATCAAAAACTAGGGAAACAAATGAGGGTACTGAGCACGCATCTGAGCCTCCTGCTCCCATGTGCTCTCCTGGAGATTCCCGTGCTTCCATCTGATGCGCACAAGAGGAATCGATCGCCCACGCAGGACCCGCTCCTGTCGATCCTCTATCTCCACCGGGACCTCCGTAAAAGTCGCCCCATCGTCAACGTCAAGCTCCCCATCGTCAATGATGTGTGTCGGGTCGTGCACGTATCTCCTCAGCTGAGACACGTGGAAGACGTCGTGCACCCGGTGCAACTGAGGTGGTAGAGCCAGGCGATAAGCCACCACGCTAAACCTGCTGAGGACCTGGAAGGGTCCGATGAAGCGCGAAGATAACTTACCGCCTTGGCCAAATCTCTGAATACCACGTCGAGGTGAGACCCGAAAGAAGACGTGGTCACCACCCTCGAACTCCAGTGGCCTCCGCCTCCTGTCAGCATAAGGTTTCTGCCGGCTCTGAGCTGCACTCATCCGCCCCTGGATGACCTGGACCATCTCAGGTCCCACAAGAGCTGCAAGATTTCTTCTTTGCCGATAAGAGAAATCTGGTCTCATCCCCTGGATGAACCACATTCTTTTCCTAATACAGTCAATCCTAACATTGATGATACTAATCCAAACCAAGGATGATGTCGTAAGGCCTCGACGCTACTACTAAGAGATCCAACCGTTACTCTCGCCTCCAAGGGTTGAGTCACACTGTCGGCATCAGTGTGTGGTAACTGGGTCTCCTCCAGTAGATGTCTCACAAGTGAGGGTCAAGTCAACAGCCAAAACTGGAACCTCTTAGTAACATCACGAAAGAGGATAGGAACGAAATATCACAAAGGTATGCATCTTTTATTATTGCAGCTCATAATACAAGACGCTACACAAAAGCAACAAGGAACCAGAAGTACAAAGGATGTATCCACTAGTTCTGCTCCTGTCCATCGGCTCCCAGAGCTCCATGATCGAAGGCCTCGGCTGCCTGAATCTGAGCTCTCCCCTGCAGTCGGGGTGGACCTCCTGGTGGTGGTGGTGGTAGAGCCTCAAAGCGTCGTCCACCACCTGCTGCTCGGCCAGCTCCTCTGCCTCGTCCGCCTCCTCCCTGCAGACCACCACGGTCGAACCTCTGCCTCTGCCTAGGTGGTTCCTCAACCGTCTGCTGCTCCTCCGCAAGGCGGTTCGGGCAGTCACGAGCCATGTGGCCTTGCCCGCCGCATGCAAAGCACTGTCTTCCACTCAAAAGACTGGCTCCGCGCTGTGTGCCCTGCACTGCTGAGCCAGTGCCCTGAGGTCATCTGCCTAAAGGTCTGGTCTGTCTGGACCCCTGAGTCATCTGTCGGCTACCTGCTACCGAAGACTCCGCTACGTACCGCCCTGCGGTGGGTCTCTGTGCTGGTGTAGACTCAGCAAGGAAGCTCACGATCAGAAGGGCCCGCTCCAGTACTCCTGTCTGAGTCAGTATGCTAAGGGAGATCAGCGATGCCCTGATCTCGTGTCTCAAACCCTACTCGAAGGTCCGGGCCCGAAAGACTGGGTCCCGTACCATGTCGGTCGTGTTGCGCGAGAGATCGGTAAATCTCGCCGAGTACTGAGCGACCGTCATGCTACCCTGCCGCAGCTGTAGAATCTCCTGGATGCGCACCGCACGGAGGGTGGCTGGGACGAACTCCGAGCGGAAGAGGCTCTCAAAGTCCGTCCAAAGTAGAGATGCCTCATCGTGCACCTGGAGCATCAAGCTCCACCATCGTCCTGCTGCTGCGTGTAGTAGGCTCGCAGCGAGGATCACCATGAGGTCTGCTGGTGTCCTCACTAGCCTAAACACTCGTACCACTGCCTCCAGCCAGTCCTCTGCAGCCTGGGGATCCGTCCCCCCGCGAAACCTGGGCGGTCGCTGGCGCTGAAACTCATGCAGTGCGCTGAGGCGACGTGCATCGTCAGCGGCTGCTGCTGGAAGCATCGGGGGCTCGGCGAGTAGAGCTACCGCCGGTGCCACTGCTGACAAAGGGCCCTGCACCGAGGCCTCGTCGCTCGGTGGGCTGTCGTCACGCTCGACTCTCGGAACCCTAGCTGGCTGCCATCGTGGGGCCATCCTGAAAAGGAAACAGGTGCGCCACGGTCAGAACAATATACCTGGTGAGCTGATATAAGTAATCACAAAGAAAACTTGAAACACACACGCAATCAATGTTTTTGTGCATTAAGTCGGAAATCAGAAGTCAGGGTCCTGGTGTACGGATATGTCGGCCGCCGCACCAACACTAGACTCCCTGATCTGATAACCACACTCAATACGATAAACATTATTGCTTCACATAGAAAAGATCAGAGTTCGCGGTAGAACCGAACTCCTCTGATACCAATTTGTCACGACCCGCCCTCGGGGTCCGTGCCGTGACTACCCCAAGCCCGCCTTCCATAGGCCAGGGGCTGGCGACTAGCACCAAGGCGTAAATCCCGGTAAAAAGGGAAGGCATTGTCATTGCAAAGTAAACAAACACCACAGAGTAAGCAAGAGGAAAGTAAACACTAAGCAAAAGCAAAGTACAACTGAAAGTGCGGAAAAGTAAATGGGCCAGAATACAAACCCAAACTGAAAGTAAAGTACAACTCGAAAGGGAAAACAGCAACTGAAAAGTAAAAGCCGCTACTCCGAGCTGTCCACTGGAAATCCCACCTGAAGGATGGGTACAGATAGCTCCTCTACTCCACGGGTCCCGCCGTCCGCTCCGAGCACGTCCCGCCCAGTGGTCCACCTCCGGGTACCGTCCCGCTCTGCAAGCCTCAGCTAAGATCAACGATGTCCGTCGTCTGCAACCAACACAACGTAGTGCGGGCAAAGCCCGTGCAGGGGTGAGTATAAGCTACTCAGTAGGGACCCCGAGACCCCTGAAGGTCTCTCAAATCCACAAAGGATAAACCACGAAGAAAGGTACAATCACGAAGTAACAACCTACACTGCTTAGGTATATGCCCATACATATACCTAAGTCATCAAATTCAAATACGCTCCAACCTCCGAGCCCAAGTACAACTCAGTCCACACAGGAAAGTAAACGTATTCCACACAGGAAAGCAAAACGTAATCCACACAGGATAGCACAACACAATCCACACAGGAAAGCAACAGGATTCAGCTCACACAGGTATACTTCTTCAAAGGACGATAAAGATGATCTTTGATCCATCTAAGTCGTCGGACCCACGAAGGATCGATAGGTAACTAACCAAAGGACGATAAAGATGATCTCTGATCCATCTAAGTCGTCGGACCCACGAAGGATCGATAGGTAACTAACCAAAGGACGATAAAGATGATCTCTGATCCATCTAAGTCGTCGGACCCAAGAAGGATCGATAGATAACTAACCCCCGCAAAGACCCACACAGGATCGGGCCCACACAGGACCTGTAGGCGCTGGCTCACACAGAACTGCTGAGCGCGAAACCACACAGGATCGGACCCACACAGGATCGGGCCCACACAGGACCTGTAGCACTGATCCACGTAGGATCGCTGAGTGCTGAAGTCGTCATCGTCGAATCCACACAGGATCTCTGTACTGTCGTCGTCGCAGTCACAGTAGTAGTAGCAGCAGTAGTAGTCACAGTAACAGTCGCAGCCAGCACTAGGGTTTCCGCACACAGCAAGCTCGTTCGGAGGGTCCGCTCCACGAGCCGAGAGGCTGATACATCAACTGTCACGAAGTCCAGAGTTGATGTATCCAAAAGTTCCGTACCGACAACAGGAACTCAACGCAACAGACGGCACGTCGATCGGACGCCCGGTCTGAGAGTTATTGGCATTTTCGTTCCCGGGGCCCGGTTGGTTTTTAAGGCAAAACCAACCCGACCGTACTCCACCTACGTCCAAACCTCGGGCGGAGTATGCCAAAAGATTCGTCTCACTAAGAAAAACACAACATAGCTGGCGGCACGTCAATCGGACGTCCGTAGCTCAAGATATGAGCTTTTCCGCTCAGAAGGCCCGGTTGGTTTCGTGAACGAACCAACCCGGCCGAACTCAAAGTATTCCGAAACCTTGAGTGCGATATACCGAAACAACCGTCTCGATCCAAGGATCACGTTTCCATAGACGGTTCGTCGATCTGAGGTCCGTGGCTCAAGATATGGCCAAAAGACCGAAAATGATTCGAAACGGGGGGTCCGGGTCCGGGGCGACCCGGCCCGACACCCCCCCCCCCCCCGGGTCGGCCCGAACCGGGTCGACCCGAACCGGGGCGACCCGACCCGGGTCCGACCCGGCCCGACCAGCTGGCGGCGCGGCGGCCCGGCGGTGGCGCGGCGGCCCGGCGGTGGCGCGGCGGCCTGGCGACGCGCACGGAGGCGGCATGCGGGGGGCAAAGCCCCCGCTTTCTTGGAGGTGGCGGCGCGGCTAATTGCCGCGCCCTTTGCAGAAGAAACGGCCCCCACGTGGGGGCCGGCTTGGAGAAAAACCGGGGGGCTGCCCCCCCCCCCCCCCCCTTTCATGGAAACTGCCCCCCTCTTAAAGAGGGGGGTTTTGTGCGCTGGCCGGGGGATTAATTCCCCCGATTTAATGCCATCCGGCCGGCCAGCTGGCCGGCCGGTTTTCTCCAACGGGACCGGAAAATCCGGTCCCCTCTTCGGATTCCGACGCTGGCGGCCCGGCCGCCGGTCTTCTCTTTCCGCCGCGGCCCAGAACCGGCCGCGGTGATCGTCGTCCGGCGCGGTGCCACGGAACCGCGCCCCTCTGTCGTGCCTTGATTTCTTTCAACGCGGCGCGACGACGTCACGTTCAAGATGTTTCTTCATGGTGCGCGCGCGACGGTGCTGCATAAAATAAATGCACGATTAACCGCGTGGTGCGACGGCACCACGCCACCTTGCTTCCACCCGCAAGATTAAACAACAAGAACGATGGAGGGGGTTTGGCCATGTTCATGCGGTCCGGCCCCCCTCACATTAAACAATAAAACTTATATAAATTATCCATACGTCAGACAAGTATGAACCACGAACAAGGTTAAATATAAACAAAATATAACAACCCCTACCTCGGGTATAAGGTTCGAAGATTTGACAATGTTCCGCGGAAGATAACGTCACGGAGGTCGGGCGTCGCGGTCATCGTTCGTCAAATTCGATGACGAAGAGGTGCGTCCGATGTGATACGTCGTTGGCGAATCCTTGTACGCTGATGAAGGTTGTCTGAGGAAGAAGCGGTGTTCTCTCTTGTTGACACGGAAGACGAAGAAGAGCGGACCGGTGTTCTTCGTCGGAACTTGAGCGTTCTTCGTCAAGTCTTGAGGAATGTCAAATAAAAAGAAAACAACGAACTCAAGAACCCCTACCTCGATAGTCACACGTTGACGTAGTCGGGGAATATCGGTGTCGATTCCTTTGACGTCGGAGGAAGAGTCGTTTTCGATGGCGTTCGTCGCGGAAAACCGTCGCGGAAGAGATGATGCGGAAGAAGAACGTCACGTCGCGGATGGAGTCGCGGAAGAACCGTGTTCTTCGGCGAAGAAGTTCTTCGTTGAAGAACGGCGTTCTTCGTGTTCTTCATCGAGGTTGAAGAAGATGAAGAAACAAGAAGAACCTTCCCAACTCTCTCCAAGAGACAAAACTAAACCCAAAATAAAATAAGACTCTATCTTATTTTATTAACACAATAACACACTAGAATTTCAAAAGTTTGAAATTCAAATAAGAGATAACTCCACATTAATTAACAAATTGTCATGTTAATTAAAGAGGGGTTAAGGGAGTTTGAGGGAAGATGTAAAGTTAGGTTTCGTGTGGGCCCCACCACACTTTATCCTCTCAAGGGAGGTTAAGTGGGTGTGGGTCCCACACCTAACTTCCTTTGAGAGAAGTTAACTATTATGTTTAAATAAAAATTGTGTTTACATATTTTTATTTAACTTATTCTAATCTCCCAAAAACTAACTCTCAACCCGAAACAAACGCAACTCCCGAAAAGGTCTATTTAAGCAAATATCGGCGCTGCGAGTTCATCGGTGCCCTCAGATTTCAATTCTGAGCACCGGATCAAAAGTTAGAAATTCCCGCTCGTTCGTTCACTGAACATACCCGAGCCAAACTTCAGAAATTAATTCCGGGCACTCCGGGCCTCGGAATCAGGTGCCGTCTGAAACCGCGCTCTTGTAAAATTATAAAGAAAATTAAGAAAAAATTTCCCTTGAATTTTACGGGTCTTTACACTATTCTCGTAAAAATACCATTTATATTTTGAAAATAAATTAATGGAATTATGTGGAATTAAATTCTCCCTAAATTAAAGATTTTCATCCTCGAAAAAATCCTAAACTCAGTGGATGAAAATTTAGTTCCTTAAGGGTCTATGCACTGCTTAAGAGCACACACTTTGAGGTACCATCAAGATCAACCACTTTCTTGTCTAGATTTCATTTGGTCAACATCGTGAAATTAAGAGAACATGTCTCTTTAGATGAGAAAAGTGGAAAAATCACTAATAACACCTATGAATTTTTAAAATTGGGTCTAGTGGATCAATTCGATGCTTACATGATGTAGATAAGAACAAGAACCCATATTTCACATCCAACCCTATATGAATTGTGCTAATGCCTCCAAAATCATTATGTATTAAAGGTGGACACTAAACACATAGGGGTACTTACGAACAAAATTGGTCTGCCCACAAGTGAACGTTGGCTCTTACTAGTCCCTCTTCATACAACCTCTACCAACCACACAACATTGTAGAAACTAGAACACTTACACACTCACTAGTGGTATCTCAACTAAGTATGGATTGTAAAAAATTATTTCATAAAGCAGAACCACAATGGGGACTGACACTAACACCATGGAACAATCCAAAATAGGTCTCTTTGCGAGAGTCCACCATGTACTGCCTGGGATTACCATTCACAACAAGGGAAAACCATTATTTACCAATATGGAAACACCACATCCTATGCCTAATATTTTCATCAAGGATTGAATGGTAGTATTCTATAACCAAAATGATTTCATAAGGCCTCAATGCCACAAATAAAAGATCCTAAACGCAACTCTCGCCTCCAAGAATGAGATCACACTATCAGTGCCAGTGTGGGATCAATAGGTGTCCTCTAAAAGGAGTATTTAAGCATGAAGATCAAGTCCACGATCAAACTGAAACCACATAGTCTCAAGAAGAACTCACGGAATAAGGAGAACGTCCATCACCTATGTCTATATAAAAACACATAAAAAAAGAAAAGACAATGATCATAGCTAAAATATATCATGGTGATTCTTTACCATAATCCAAGACCACATGAATCTGTCTTCTCCCTCACCCACTAGATCCCTGAGCCTGGCATGGGCCACCTCTGAATGCTCATCTAACACCTCTACCTCTTCCAGTGACCTTCATAACTCATTTTTCCAAGCGTTTTCTCTTCCAAGGAGGCTCGTTTGTTGGATACATCTTAGTGGTATGACGAGTTTGAAAATATCTACTGAGATTCCCCTAGCTTTTGAAAGCATAACACCACCACTCCTATGGCTGATATGATCCATGGTGCTGTTCTCACACCATAGAACAACATATCTGTGTTTAGGCAGGGGTATGTCTCCTACGTCGTGATCTTATCGATTGTTGTCTGGTAGCTCTAGAATGCACCTCTACCTTGTGACCTCGTCTGTTGGTCACATATATCATTACCACCACCAGGTATCATTCAACCACTAAGGCTCACTCCAACGCCCTAGTATACATTGGATTGCTAAGGGGTATCACTGATTGCCTAGTCTCATGATGTAGTTTCAGTCTAATGGTCTAGGTCCTAGTGTAAGGGTCCCACACCATATCTATAGAGTAGTCAAAATGATCTGTGAATCTCTATGATTACTCTACTACTCTTATGCTACCCTTCCATCAGTACGACAGATCTTGTATACACACATAGTGTAAAGTCATAAAAAATAACTCCTCTCTGAAGAGTCACATAACGTTAATCTTGGTAAGGGTCACCTCATCGTTTTTATGGATCATCAAGCTCCACCATCTCCCTACTGATCCCTACAGAAGGAATGCAGGTGAGATCACCATCTAGTCGAGAGGCATCCTCACAAGGTGGATGACTTTTGTAACTACCTCCAGAAAATCCTCATCTATCTGAGGATCTGTCTCTCCTCAAAACCCATGAGGTGTCTACCTCTAGATCTCGGGTAACACAACACACCCATCATGTATTTATCCTCTATAAGTATTTATGGTAACAACTGTTGATCGATCAGTGGTGGCATCCCTGGTGTACCACCTAGATGTAACAGCCCAGAATCAGTTCCCTACTCTAAAGCCTCAAATCTAGGAAGATCATCATTATAATCACGTTGTAGAATCCTATCTGGATATCATCATGGTGTAGTCCTTAAATATATCAAGATGATCAACTGTCAAAGTGTATATATAATGAGCTGACACAAGAAGGAAATGGAAAACAATACCATTCCTACATGATGCATGTACCATTCATTTCTCTGCAACCATTGTTCACATGTACCAAATAAAAACATAGGTGTTTGGAGTCCTAGTGTATGTATACCTCAGCTACCACACAAACACTAGAGTCACTGGAAATAAAGCTGAACTCAAAACACATAACACTGTTTCCCAAAACAAAAAAACCATATAACCTTGGTCTTTGATGTAGAACCGACCACCTATGATACCAATTTGTAACGGTCGGTCCCTCAGAGACCATTCTGTGAATACCCCAATCCCTCCTCCAGAAAGGCCAGGGGCTGGCGACTAGCACCGAAGGAATTATCCCACAAGGGGGAGGCATTTTCTTGAGTACCTATAAACACACACACAACTCCCATCCACTGGTACTAGAAATTAAAATCCAAGGAGACCATGCATGAAATTCATTATCTAAATAATAACTAGAGTAAAAAAAAGTAACGTATAGGGTGGAAACCCGGGAAAGTATTCAATACCACTAAAAGGAAAATAGAACAAAAGTAAAACTCAGAGTCCCTGAAGCTTGTCTTCTGGGAAACATAACTAAATGGTATGTGATGGTTAGCTTCCTGAATCTATAGAAGTGCAGCTTGTCTACCTAATATCAATGAACAACACCAGGCCATGGTCCTCCCGGGACTCCTTCAAAGTGTGGGTCACCTCCACATGACACCACACGTGTGGGAAAAGACAGTGTAAGAGTGAGTAAAATAATAATCGGTAGGGGACCTTGAAATCATAAAGGTAAAGCACAAGTGAAAATCCACAAAGGAATGAACAATCATCTCTTCATGAGTATATGAACATACATATAATATGAACATCCATATACACTCATTTTAGCCACTAAAAAATCATGTGGTCCCAACCACACATATAGATTCAAGATTTTCATCGAAGGCTCAAGTTATAACACACAAACCAAGAGATCACACTTCACAAGCTCATCCATCCATGATGGAACCGGTCCAAGAGATTTACTCCATCAGGTACAATACTACTATTCTTCAGGGAATATTTGAGATAAATCTATCCATTGGGAACATTCTACTAGGTCTGACTCTAGTGCCCATCACTGGTGGTCTAGTCATCACAACCATGATCCCGATTCTAATATAACGAAATCCAAGTGAATAGGCCCACCCCTCACTACTAAACATGTTTGAGGGAGAACTGATCTAGTCCAACTTAAAATAACATAGTCACTTTTGAAATTAGTGGCTCATTCCTCAGTCCATCTAGGGAGCACTAACTCCAATCATGGTATCAAATTCATCAAGTTGACGGGCGTACTCCTCATAAATGTATGCTTCATTTGAGGGAGCTCCAACTCCTAGGGAGGACCTACTCCCCTTCCCTACTCTTATACATGGAAGTAAGACTCCATAAGTGATGACTGGTGACATGGTTCTACCAAGGGAGTACTACTCATGAAGGACCCACACCATGAATCGACATGGGAGTACAACATCATATATTGGGGACCTGCACCCTACCTGGTAGGGGAGTACCACTCAATGACTTGAGGACACACACCAAGGTAATATATGCGAGCACTGACTTTGATAGTCTACTCTCTATGGGGGACTCATACCCTAATACATTAGGGGAGTAATGATCCCAAGCGAGATTACCCAATCCCTAGCACGATAGGGGAGTACATACTTTGATGGTTTTTTCTCAATGGGGGGCCCGTACCCTAGTACATCAGGGGAGTAATTACCCCAGGATAGTGGATCCTCTCCCTAGAATGGTAGGGGAGTATCGACTCTATAATAGCGCTGCGTAAGGAGGACCCACACCCTATAATACTAGGGGAGTACTGTCTTCTATAATAGACGACCCACTCCCTACCCGGTAGGGGAGTACCGACTCTACAAGAATTTGATATGGGGGACGCATGCCCTAGTCCTATTGGGGAGTACATACTCTAAAGATAGAGGACCTACATCCTAATACTACTGGGGAGTAACACTGTCAGACAAAACCATTAAAAGGAAAATGAAACTGCACTCAAATTGTGGAGAGTCCCGTATCTACCAAAGGAGAGGGATAAGGAGTAACCGCACCTTTAGTCATAAAAGGATTAACTATACAAACATCTCATTATAAAAATCAGCTCGATTATGCCCAAATTGTGAACATATCAGGAGATCCTTCTCATCAAAAAAATTGTTTCCCTATAACTTTATCAAAAACAATGTTGGGTTATCTTCAAAGGACCATATGGTCCTAAGAGCCCCAACATCATAGACATATTGTCAAAAAAATTATCCATTTATAATATGTTGGATTTATTCCAAAAAGGGAAAGATTATGTCTGGGTCATGTGTGATCTAGGCAGAATGATCCATCCTGGACAAGGATCTACCGACCCGACCCAGTTCTACCAACTAGACCCAGACTCAGTCCTTCCTAGGTCCGGCTTAGTCCGGCCCACTAGGGGGGTGTGTCCAGGTGTGTCACCATGTGGTCAGCTAAACCTACAACCCATTTCTCCTTGAACATGGTCAGAGACCATGTTCCACCTAGAGACGTGGCTCGCAGTTTCAGGCCTCTCCACCAACATGGTTGAGAGGTCATGTCCTTCCAAAAGCCACCAGCTCGACTGGCTGTATCAAATGTACCACCATGGCCCAAGCTGGTTGCGATGCTCTTCCTATAATACTTTCATGGTGTACTGTCTCCATATCGTAGCCACCACCATGGGCCACCGTTGGTGGTGGATGGCACCAGTGTGCTAGACGGCTCTTTTGAAGACCACTGGGTCGGCACTGGTGGTTCATTCATTGCTTCACCTGTTCCTCTGGCCTCTGTGGGGTGTCACCTTCCCTGTTAAGACCTCGAATTTGATTTTCATCGAATTTGAATGCTCGCCCAGAAAGAACACACAAGCGGAGTGTCTAAGGATTTGTCCATATCTACCCGTTCCCTCTGCGTTAGAGTTTTAAAAGAGAGAGGATGTTATGATTACAGTTCTAACAGATAATAATCAATCTTGGTAAAAACCACCCAGAAAACACTCCTACAAGAACACATGATCCACGGATCAACCTATTTGAGGTTTGATCTATGATCGTTGTTTTAGAATAAAAACATATAATACCTAAAACTATCAAACACCTACCTTAAAATATTCTTTCGCTGCTGAAGAACGCCTCTTCTTTGTTATCATTTTTGATCGTCGATCTTAATTCTGGATTCTGATAGCCAAAGGAGTTGTCGCCACTTCTCGGTCTTCCGGTATTAATCGTTAGAGAGAATCCCTTAAATGTTTGTCAAAGTAATTCTAGCATGATTTTAAAAATTGACATCTCATTAAAAGAAAATGTGTCGCAGCGTTTCTGTTACGTTATGTTGTCGTGTTAGTACGATGTATCAAAAATTTAATTTCATATCAATTATGCTCAAGAGGAAATATATTATGCTACAATTATATTTAATTGAAACAAATATTAAATAAACAAGTTTATTTTATTTTTAATTTTTTCTTAAATGTCTGAAAACTATCTCTTCTGGTCGACTCGTGACTGTCATGGTTAAGTCCTTTCTAGGCGAATCCCATCATTCTGAGTTCTACATGACCCCATATTTTTAATCCATGTTCGGGTTCAAAAGCTATAAATTCTCACTTTCACATTTAATTAAAAAACATTAAAATGTTCAAAAATACATTCTAGCGACTCTAGGTCATGGAATTGCAAGCCATCTAGCCTGGTCTCGTAAAAATCCCATTTAAATATTGAATAAAATTCAATGGAATTCTAGGAAGTTACATTGGTTACTTGTATATCCTATTTATTCCACATATATATTTAATTATCATTACAATTCATTCTCAAATAACATATAATCCAATAATTATCCATATTGAGTAAAAAATAATTAATATCTCTCCAATTAATAAAATAAATTTCTTAATAATAGTTCATCAATTGATAAAACATATAGGTATGGTATACATTTGAGACATCATCAAAATAAGATAAATAACACAAAATTAATTAATGATATTTAAAATATAATAATTTTGTAAAAAATTTATATCTATTTACTAATGAAGAGAGACAATGAGTGTGATCATAAGAATGCGTATTATCTCATAATAAGTCATAATATATTATTAGTAATGCATGATATAAAACCATCGATTCTCGATAAATGAATGTTTTTCTATAAAAACGATCATTCAGAATATTACTTTGATAAAACAAATTAAAAATAAAATCCTTGTAAAGTTGTGCAAGAAAGAAGCTGTGAACTAATTTCTAAAATTCCTTCCATTCCATTAAAAAATAACCCTCTTTTATAATGATGTAATTTTAAACAATAATTTCTAAAATATTGAGAAAAATATTTTATTTTAATGTTACCATGGAAACATGTAAAATAAATTTCATTTTAAATAACGGTCCTAATGGTGGGAAATTCAATTTATGTGTCAAACATTAAAAACATAATTCTTTAAACGTTTGATATAAAGTAAAAAAATCATTTGTAAAAACTAAAATTAGATTAACTTTAAAACATTTTAATACATTTAAAATTATATTGATAATGAAATAAACTAATAACTTGAGTTTAAATAAGAATTTTCATTAAAACATCAAAAATAACTGCAATATGGGAAACAAAGTGTTTTGAAGGAATGTTTATAAATTATTAATTTATTTAAAATAAATTCTCTTATATGTAACTAGTCTAATGATTCATAATCCAAAAAGATAAATAAGGTAACATAAACCCAAAACCTTAACCATAATTATAATAGAATAAAATATATGGGTTTTAAAATATTATAATAAAAAATGTATCCCAAACTAACCCTGAACATAAATAATCCTTAAATAAAATGAATTTTATCATAAATCAATTACAGCTTTAAAAACTTTTGAATCAATACCCATTAAAAGATTAAAAAATTAATGAAAGATAAAATAAAACTATTCATGAATATTTTATGATAAAATATGTCAAAGGGGTCTTATATACACCATCTATTTGAAATTAGGTTCATAATATGAAGATGTCATATTAATGTTGAAATGAAAAAAAACCTCACATATTGTGTGTATCTGCTTAGTCATAGATTTTTAATCCTCTTAAATATTAAATTTAAATTTAATAAATATATTTTTATTTATAATATTTATCTATAATACATTTTTAATGTTATTTTTATTATCAATTAAAATTCATTCATTGAATAGTTATTTTTTATGTCTACTATTTTTAGTTTTTTCAGTCAGTTTATCAAAAATTACTTTGGTATATTATTCATGGTTAAATTAGTTATAAATTGGTTCCATAATATATATAGTCACAATAACTTCTTTAATAATTTTATATCATTTATATATAATTTTAGAATCATCCATTCGTGGTGTAAATTTAAGAATGAATCTTTTTTTTGTGGAGCTAGTAGTCCACACGTATTCAAGAGTAAGATTATAATTTTTAAATGGATAGAATAGTATGAATATAGATTATATACTATATTTCAATAATCATTATAATTTAGTAAATATTATATTTTTTAATTAATCATTCCATTAAAACCATCGAAATAAAGATGTGATGAAAAATTAATTGGATCGCTTTTTTGGAGATGGTATGACGTACATATGCACACATGATTTTTCATTTTCTATAGGATAAAATGTAGGTGGTAAATATTTTTCCAATAATAATAATAATATATGGATATAATTATGATATTGTATTAATAATTTTATGATAGAAAAAATTTATTGAAATAAGAAGAAGAAATAAACGTTGTAAGAGTCAGAAACAATAATTACATCTTCTTTTAGATACCTCAAGTTTCTTAAACTGTAATCCCTCATAGAATAATATTGGGGTTACAGCGGGAGAAATATAATGAATTGAATAAATGAAATAATTTTTTTATAATTTATTTTATGATCTATTGGGATTAATGGTTATCAATAATAGAGGATATGATTTTCACATTTATAAGTGAGAAGTGGGCCACACATGAAATTATTTAAAATATTTTTATAATGTAACTTAAATTTATTATGAAATTAGAACCAAATTATTTTAGATTTTGTAAAGTCCTAGATTTTTCCATGTATTATTTATGAATGTTATATGGATTAATATTGAGAACAGGCACTAACATGATGTGATATTCTGATTCTTGGTGTGCCTGCAATAAATTTTTAAAATATATAGAAATATTTAATTGCACTCACGTAAAGTTTTCCTAAAAAATTGAATTACATATAAATGGGTGACCATATCAAAAATATGAAGGAAACTTTATGTTCAGAGTAGCGACATTACCATAGGTGAGGCCTAACATTGGTCCAACAGTTCGGTTGTGAAAGGTCGCTTTTAGACATTTTAATGAATAAAATAAATTACTGATTTATTTTATTTTATTATGTTTCGATGAAGCAGTGATAGTTTATTTTAAAAAAAACATATAGGTAGGGATCTAGGGTTAAGCTCATAACCCTGGAATTCCTTGGAGGCTCTAGAGAGAAACCCTAAAGAATTCTCATAGTGGTGAATGATGACAGATCCTTGGATTGTATATCAATAAACATCATTCATAACAAATATTGTGAATTGAAACAAATTTGAAAATAATATTATTTAGTGATAGATCCAAATCAATGTTAGGGTGTGTTATTATGATTTCTGTTTGCTAGTTCTTGGATTAAAAGATGAATTCAGCCCATCTAAATAACAGGTTGATATGAAGATCGATCATTGCTGAAGGTAGCTTAAGATTGTCTTAGGTAATTGAAAATTGGATACATTTTAGTAATATATAACATGAAAAAGGATTTTCAGTTCAGGGATCACATGGTTGGTCCAATCATTGTAGGGAGAAGCGGTGCTAGTCATTTGATAACTTGGGATGTCCTGCTCAAGATTTTCTGAACAGTAATGCTCATGATAGGGAAATAGTGGATATACCATTGAGGTAGAGACATTGACATGAGTTGGAAGATCAACAACTTAGGAGAAGTGGCGGAAGAGTTTCAAAAACAGAAGGAGGTTTTTGATCATTTTATATGATACCAATTCTTTTAGTAAATCCATGCCAGGCTTAGAGAGATGGATGGCAGGGTCGGGGAAAACTACATATGGTAATGGAATATGAACCAACGGCTTTGAGTATTATTCTAGGTACAATATGGGTCTTTTCTACTTTATCTTTGGTATTTATAGACACAGGTTCTAGTCATTCCATTCACACCACATATCTTGTCTGAAACCTTGAGATTCTGATTGAACCCTTACCTCAATACTTATGCTTGGAGACACCTACTAGAGAAGTCTCATTGATGACACATCTATGTCGATGGTGTGGCTTGACCCCTAGAGGTTAGTGTTCTGGTTGAATCCTCATAGTGGTAGCATTTAGGTCTTATGACGTCATTCTTTTTATGGATTTATTATCCACAGTCTATGCCTAGATTAATTGTTTTAGTTGAAGGGTTTGGTGTGTCCACAAATATGGAATGTGTTTTTATTTTTTTGGTGAAAAGGAAACCCAGACAGTAGAGGATGGAATCATTCAGAGGAGGGTGTAGACAATTTTTCATCTGTGGGCCAGCCTGACCCTCGGTACTATTGATGTTACGAGTTACCGAATTCCTATAGTAGTGGCAGAGTATAAGAACACCATCCCCAAATATGTTTCAGAATTACCTCTCCACTAGGACATATACTTCTACATTTATTTACTCTCCAATATGGAACTAATATCTACAGTAGAATATCAGATGGATCTCACAAACTATCGCATGTTGAGGGTGAAATTGGAGGACTTGTAGAAGAAGGAATTCATGGATCCATGTGTTTTACCAATGGTGGCCCCAGGTTCATTGGCCAAAAAGGTATACATGAGCTTGAGGTTGTTTATAGACTACTATAACTTGAAACATGCAACTGAAAAGAATAAGTATCCACTACTGAGAATCGATGAACTCATTGATTAGTTGAGAGTTTTATGATTGTTCTCAAAGGTTGAACTTTAATCAAGCTATCATGAGATACGATTATAAGATAATAATATATCATAGAAGAAATTAAAATGTCTTTATGGTCACCATGAGTACATGGTGATGCCCTTTAGCATGATAAACTCCAAATTATAGTCCATGGGACTCATCAACCGAATCATCGATCCTTATTTAGAATGCTTCATGTAGTATTAATCATGATACCATTATGTACTCGACATCTAAGGATGAAAACACAAGACACTTATACATGGTACTCGACATACTCTAAGGGAACCAACATTATGGGAAACTCATGATGTGCCAGTTCTCTATTTATGTGGTCCACTTACTGGGATATGTTATCTTAGTGGAAGGAGTTTTTGTTGACCCGGTCAAGGGTGAATCATTTTTAGCATGGGAAACACCATGGATCATTATATAGGAATATATATTCATTAGGATAGAAATCTATTATTGTTTATTTATACCTAACTCATCCAGGATATCAGCATCGAATAAAACTTTTACTTAAAAGGGGCAGCCTTTTGTGTGGGTAGAGAAGAGCCAGAATACCTTTTAGCAGTTGAGGCAGAATTTGATGATCACTCCGATCATGATATTTCTATAGGTGGGTGTCAAATTTATAGTGTTCTATGATGAATTAGGAATGGGTCTTGGTTTTTTCCAAATGCAAAGACAAGAGGTGATTTTTGATGGATTGCGCCAACTAAGACCACATGAGTATGACTGCATGACCCCTGCTCTTGAGTTATCAGTTTTAGTACTCTCAATGAAGATGTGGTGAAACAACCTTATGGGAGAGAAGTTTATCATCTACTCCAATCAAAATATTATAATGTATATCTTATCTTAGATTGATCTAATCTTGGGAGAGAGGTGATGGCTATAGTTCCTCTAGGACTATGACATTTAAAATTGTTGTACTCCTCTGAAGGGGAACATGGTGGCTAATGCTCTTAGCAGTTGATTTAGATCCCAGTTACTGAATAAGGAATCCGAGCAGTTGGTATTATTGTAGTTATCCTTAGTGGATGGATATGGAGAAGCTTACCTCCAGGCCATGTTTGTTCCCCATCCACTCATACATCATGGTAGGGAGAAACATTTTGAAGATACATTCTATGAGACTCTATATTCTCAGATATACACATGACATTCTTATGATGGATATTCAAATTATGGAGAACATGTCGTAATTTTTTAAGGATGTACTATAGTTTTAGTGGTATTGAAGGAGGAGGTTCTGAGGGTGGTTCATACATCCCCTTTTATAGAACACCCATATGTTTCAATGATATACCAGGACATAAAATGTTCATTTTGGTGGCCAGTAATGAAGAAGGAAGATTCATAGATTATTTCTTGATACCTTACGTGTCAGTAAGTAAAGGCTGAATACCAGGTTCCATTAGTTTTAGATCCACTTCTTAAGGATATAGAAATTAAGTGGGATAGGATATTGATGCACTTTTTATGGTTTTACCATATATGTCTATGGTACGTGATGTCATCTATGTAATCTTTGACTTACTCACCAATTCGGCCCACTTCCTGGAAATTCAAGAGCAGTGTTCAGTGGAGATATTGGGACCCCACTATGTTCAAGAGATATGTCAAGTCCATTGAACTTCATCAATGTTTTTTCAGATCTTTGTGATCATTTTACATCTCAGTTGTGGAAGATGTTACAAGAGGTGTTTGGGACCCAGTTACACTTGAGCACATTGTTTCAACCATAGACAGATGGTCAGATAGAGCGGACCATTCAGGTTCTGGGGGACCTGCTACAAGCTTGCGTGTTAGACATCAGTCATAGTTGGAAGGATACTCTACATATGGTGTAGTTTTCATACAACAATAAATAAAATTAAACAATTTTTATGGAACAATTTTTGGCCTTTTATGGGAAACCATGTTGGTCACCACTTTGCTGGACTAACAGAGGAAAGTTAGTACCCATGGGCCAAGAGTTGGTGTCAGATACTACAGAGAAGTTACATATCATCCAGGATCATGTGAATAATGTAAAAAGATATCATAAATATTATGCTGGTAAGAGGAGTTGTCCCTTGATGTTCAAGAATGGATACCATGTGTTCCTAGGGGTTTCACTATGATGACGATTATAGATATTTGGTCAGGGTGGAATATTTTCTCTAAGGTTCACCGGACCTTTTTAGATAATGTGTATAGCTTTTTAAGTGACATGCCACTTAGTTATACACTTGAAGTTAGATAATATATATGACATGTTCTATGTGTTGCAGTAGAGGAGGTATGTTCATGACACATCGCACATCATCGATTGGGGTGAGATATACAACAAGGATCGAGTGAATTTTATAAAAAAATCAATGTAGATAGAGGATATCTTAGAGAGAATCCTTAGTGTGTAAGATATTCATTTAGTTCATGTATGATGGTGGCATGGGAATCCACAGGAGAGAACATTTGAGCTGGAGGCCTAGATTCATGATTATTACCCTTATATTTTTTATTATATTTTTTTCATTTTTGAGGTTGTAAATCCCCAAGATGGGGAGAATTTAACGTACCGTATTATTATTTGTATTATTTTTTAATATTATATGGACTAATTTTGATTGCATACTCTGAGAAATCTGGAAATTCTGAGGCCTCATGTTTCTAGAATAAAAGTTTGAAATATATTAAAATATAAAATAGCACGTGCAGATAGTTTTCTAGAAAATGTGCAATAAATTATTAAGGGTTATTGGATCATGAATATGAGGGAACTATTTTGTTTAGAGTATTTTATTTACCCTAGGAGAGGCCTAACAACAATTGGAATAGGTAGTATGTGAAAAGTTGTTTTCTGACATTTTAATGAATAATATAAATTGCAGATTTATTTTATAATATTCTATTTTCTTGTTGAAACGGCGAAGCTATATTTTATTTTAAATAAACCTCAGGTTATGGATCCATGGTTATGATCATAGTATAATAATTCCCTAGAGGCTCTAGAGAGATATCCTAGAGAAGTCCCTCATCTGAGAATGACTACTGAACCTAGGATCAAATATCTATGAATGTTGTTCTCAACAGATCTTGCCAATAGTGACGATGAAGAAACCAATCATATTCAGTGAGAGACCACAATCGAAGGTAGGGTGTGTTGTTTTTATTTCTCTTTCCTCATTCTTAGATAGAAAAATATATGTGTACTAAAAAAATAATAGGTTTTTAGGATCAATGGTTCTTTAGGGATGAGATATAATTGCAGCATTTTATTGGGGTTTGATGATTTAGAATTAATTAGTTTTTCTTGAACATTATTTTGGGAATAGATCTAGGTCACAAAGAGAAATGTACAGGGTCTGTTCCTTGGGTATTTCATTATTTTTTCCGTGCTGATATTATTCTGTACGTTCTTCATTCTTAATTCATCATATGTTTGGAAGCATTGAATGTTGTGCCTTTTTTTCTAGGAACAGTGAACCACAATTTATGATATGGAATCGGGGAGACCTAGAAGAGGTGATACAATGATGGATATGGATGAATCCAAAATATTTGGTAAAACCTGTTCTTCGGATGATTTACAGATGGATGAAAAAAATCATATTTCAGAGTGGATTGAAGGCCCGAAACTCACCAATTTTGTGTTGTGATGGTAAGACGACCGTGGATATATAGTTTAGAGGTGAATGAAACATTTGATAAATATTTGGGAGTTCAGCTAAGGTCTGTATAGAATGAATTGATGATTTTGGAAAATCCTAAATGACACGGTATGTGGACCCCACTGAGCATCGGCTGGGGTATAAGTAGTTAGTTAAATTCATCATGGTGTGTGACCCTGTCACATGTAATGTAAGATGTTCCCATAGATTCGGTGTGTATCTCAGAATATACACAGAAATGTGGTGATGTATGCTGGTTGACTATAAAGCATCTAGTACAAGGACTATCCCATATTCCGGTACATGGGCAGTGATAGATGGGTTGACAAAGTGTACTGCAACATAGTTGAAGTACAGGGGTGGACCCCATATAAAAGTACATGAAATTTGACTACTTCTACACACACTGTAACCATCTTCAACATGACACAAATGGAATGTCATAGCCATTGTACACATGTAGTACCTGAGGTCAAGGTACATGGAATATGACCCTACTACATTCCATGTATACCTTTAAACATGGTTTGAATCTGTAGTCCACCCTATTATGGAAAAGGTTCATTATATTTTATTCCATTGATCATTTCTCTGATGGTCGATGCATATCATTTCTAACTCATATGTTTATGATCCCTTCAACAGGACTTCCTGGATAGAGTTATTGGACCTCCCCCTAGAGAGGCCTAGGGAAAGATCCTCTAATCACTATTCTTCCACTAGGTAGAGTCCTTGGTATTTATGTGACAAACATCACTGGGCGTCAATCCTTTACATAGAAAGTTAATAAAGATTGGGTTGTTTGTATCACCCCATGGCTCATGTTATGATCCTAATCTCTGTTGTCATATCTATATCTTAAGATCTATCATCATATCTCTGTCATCAAGGTTCCATAAAAACAATACTTCTCTGATGGAAGTAATCAGTGCTATCAGAATTAGGATATTTTTCTCCCAGATGAGTGCTTTCTGGTTTCGTTGGACTAAATCCCTTGTGTTGGTATGTGTTGGTTATGGATTACCAAAGACTCTGTGGTATGAACTGAGTATATCAATATATTCTTATTATATATTCTGTAGATATATAATTATGTAGAGATGAATGTATCTTTCCTTTGTGTATTAAATTGTGGTTTCAGGGTGTCATACTAAGTAGTTTTATTCTCACTCAAGCATGACATTTTCCCGCACGTGTTGTGTCTTGTGCAGATGAGTGGCTTTTTTGTGGAGTTCTAGGCGGTCAACGACCGAATAGATCATTATCAGTTCAGATACGATATGGTGTGTTTCTACGGATATTGACAGCAGTCTCAATACCCTTTGTTTATTGGTTGGACATTGTTGTTTATAGACTCTTTTTGGTGGGCTATTATTCAATAATGTTTTACTTTACTACACATTACTTTCTGGTCATACCCTGGTAAGGATATAGTTGTAGGGATTCATTTTGTTCTTAGTGATTTTTAAATTATAATATTTTTTGGGATTGGATATGTGTGTGTGCGTATAGGTGCGAAGGCAATGCCTCCCGGGTTTATGATATTCCTACTCAGTCCTAGTCATAAGACCTTTCCTTATTGAATGTGGGCTGGGAGAGTCATGGAACATTCCCTACTAGGATGGGTCCAGGAATGTTAGAATAATTTAATGGAATGTTTTAAATAAAACAAAACAATGTGGTTTCTTTTTTATCATGAATCTGTTTCCCATTACATTCAACCATTTTAACCAATTTTACCCTTAAATGATGTGAAAAATATTTACCATGGTTATTATTCATTATGAACAAAGTTAAAGTTAAATTAATTAACTTTGATTAATTTTGATAATTATAAAATTTTAATCAATTTTAAATGGTTAAAATGATATAATTTTTATAAATTTCTTTTAATATATGTTCACAAAATGTAATAAAATCTATTTTTTGATAAATTTTTGATTTAATCATTACAATGATTTTATAGAATATTAATGTATAATGTTTACTAAAATGAGATTAATTTCATTATGCTAAAAACCACATAGCCTTAATATTCTTTCATACCAAAAAAAATCAATATTTACAATCTAAATACTTTATTCACAGTGAAGAGATAATTTTTTTTAATTTGAATAATTTTTTTTTGATTTATACAATTTTAAGAATATATTTATAGAATTAAATTTATATTTTAATACATAATATATTACTATTGAAATATTCAATTGTTTCTTGAAAATTTGTTTATAATAATTCATGTTATTATTATATCCTCAGATTTTTATAAAAGTGTTACTTTTTTCTAATATGAGTATTTTTTACTATTCTACCAAAAATCAATTATTTATCAAAAATAAAAAAAATTCCATAGAATATTATTAATATTAATTTTAAAAAATGTATCCACTTTTTTAAATTATTTTTATAACTTCAAGACAATAATTACAATTTATACAAATAAAATTAAATAAAACCCATTTTTTAAAGAAAATGTATTTTTGAAGAATAAAATGAAATTATTCTCTTTGCATAACTAATATAAATAATTAAAAGAATATTAATTTAAAAAAATTAATACATAATAAATATATATCATTAATTTAATTTATCAATAATTATTAAATTATTCTATTTAGAGTGAAATATATTTCACACATAAAAATAGTTTTATGAAAAAAATTTATTTTCCTATCAAAATATTTTTTCTTTAATTCCTAATAATTAATATTTTATTTAAAATTGATTAATATTTTATTAATAAAAAAATTCTACATATATTTTCTAATATGGTTATTCAAATTCATACCATCTAACATTATGACTAGGATATGTTGGTCGGAGTAGTTTACTCAAGAGGAGAGGGGAAAATTGAGTGACTATAAAAATTTCTATTAAAAGAATATTATTCTCAAAAGAAATGATTTCCTCAAAAATATATACATCTCAGTTAATCAAGATTATAATATTATAAGAGTTTGACATTTTAAACAACTTCTTAGAAGATTGATTAATTCTTAGTAATCTTAATTTGTATTAATAATATTACTTTTGATGTTATCCTACTAAGACAAATTAGTTATAACTTCTTTCCAAGACTAACTATCAAAGTGAAATTAGTGTTTTTCGGATTATGCAATAAGGTAGTAAATCGGAGGAGACTAAATTTAAACACCACAGTGGATATGAAACAAGTGGTTCAATCTCAAGCTGAGACCTAATCCACTCTACTTGGTGGTCACCTGCCACCAAACAGTTTATATAAATAATCTTTGATCCGCACCCTGGATCAGGGTTAACAATAGTACAAAGAGAGTCCAAGTCACACAGAGACCTCTTCTACAGTTTTTGTGGGTAAACAAAAATAATAACCAGGCCACACATGGACCACTTCTACAATTTACATGGGTAAACAGAAGTATAAAGTGTTTGGTGTAAGGATTTATAAATCCTCCTGTTTAGCATGGGAGACAGTGTGTGTATGGAATATACAGAGTACACACACTGCTCATAAATTAAGTAAAAGAATCACTGAGAGAGAGTAGATATGAGTTTAGAGTGCTCTAGTGATTTGAAGTGTAGGCCTGGACACCTTTGATTAAACTAAAATGCTTTTGAGTCATTCTCTGGTTTTTTTCTTGAAAAATAGAGTCTCACGATTCAGCTTGTGTTCTTCATGAGTTTTTATAATGTGAAGATGTTCTCCAGATTCTAGTGTACTTCGTATGTTCTTCAGTAGAGTCGGATTGCATGCATGAAACAATGATTCCTTTTAAAAATCTTGCAATATGTTCTTCGCGGTCATGCTCGTAGGCTTGTTTTTCGTTCGGTATCGAGCTCTTTCATTCTTGGGCACACTCCTCTCTTTATCTTCGAATGCATGAATTTTTTCTGACAGGTTCCATGTGCTTCATACCTCATAACTCATGTTACGTCTACAAAGAAATATTAATTATTTCAGTGCATTAAAGGCATAAAATATAACCATTAAAAATTAAATTGAAAGACGAAAAAATATATTAAGAAATGGTGTCAAAGTATGTTATGAAAACAGTGTCTCCTTCACATGGTGTCTGAGTGTCACGGTGTCTCGTTCACGGTGCCTTGGTTTACGGTGTCTTGTCTTACGGTGTCTTGTTAATGGTGCCTTACTTCACGGTGCCTGGATTACAGTGTCTGGCTTATGGTATCTGCCATATGGTGTTTGGTTTAGGGTGTCTGGCGTACGATGTATGGCTTATGGTGTCTGGCATACGGTGTCTAGCATACGGTGTCTGGATTACAGTGTCTGGCTTACGGTGTCTGGCTTACGGTATCTGGGATACGGTGTCTAGCTTACGGTGTCTGGAATAGGCAAATAACTTCCATCAGACTTAAACTGTGTTATGCATGAAATGGATTGAGCTTAACCATTATAAAGCATGATAGAACTTGAAACATAAATACACATGATAGGATATAATTTATAGGAATTAACTAGGTTTAATAAGATTTGTGATCATTAATGAGATTTGTGATCATTAATGAGATTTGTTATCATTAAAACATGATTAATACAAGAGGAGTCCAAAAATATACCCTTTTTTATGATAAAAAATCATGTATGGTTAAAGTGTAAATTAGATGAAACTATAGATAAAATAACATATAGAAAATTTATAGAAACTTCTCCCCTTTAGGGATTATCAAAAAGTTTAAAGAAGAAAGGGTAAACAGTGCAAATTCCATTAAGAGTAAACAGAGTTTAGTTCAAAATAAAGAAGAAATACCAAAACAATGGAATCTGAATCAGAAAGGAGTAAGCACTGGTATTCTTCAGGGACTGGACTTCTTGTTCCCATTATCAGCAACAGAATAGGAAGCCATAGGAGCAGTGGTTGATGTAGAAGAAGGCAAAGAAGTGGTAGATAAAGAGGGTAAAGGGATACCTTCAAAGACTAAGGGAGCCCGGGTAAGAGTAGTAGAAGATCTAGGAAGTTTTTGATCAAGAATCAGAGGCTTGATCAGACTGAGAATGTGGCCAACAGACATGGTAGTTGAGGATAAGGAAGAGGTGAGGGTAGGCAGCCCAAGTCTGAGAGGTGCAGCTGCTGGAGAAACAATTGTTGTACTCTAGACATGAATATAGGGTCTCAAGAGTTTGATAAAGTCTGCCATAATCTCTCCACCATACTGCATGCATTTTTCATAGTCATCCTTATTTTCCATAAACTTTACAACAATTGGGTAAATTCAGTTATCTTATGGACTTGGGTTTTGGAGGCTTGAGTCACAGGAGGAATTTGTAGATTCTCTACAAGTTATTTGAAGTGGTTGTTCATATCAGTCTTGGGGAACTTTCGGTTGATATAGAAATCCAATTTCATAGAAATCTCTTACTGGGCATCATTTACAATCTTGGAGTGAATTTATACAAGATAAAGAACTCTATCACTGTTCTTGACAAATTCAGAGAAAGAAGCCACATTAAATCCACTGAAAGTATTCTGTAGCTCTTTTTTGACTATAGATCTGAGGAAAGTACAATCCAAGGAAGGTGTACATGATTGAACAAAGGTATTAGAAGCTTTGATGACTATGGTCATATATTTGAGATGATTTAGTACCTTTTGAAGACAACCAGTGCACTTATCAGTGAGTTTATTAAGGTTCACCACAAGCTCTCTCATTTCCTTAAACATATATTTGAGCCTTTACACAATCTTTTCATAGAAGGATTCCAGATAAGGGTGAATCTAAGACACAACATCTCGAGATATTTGAGAAACAGTGGGTGCTAGAGGCACAACAACAGGCTCTGATCTCGAATGCAGCTCTCTCTACATGTCTTCAACCATTCTTCTCGGGGTTTTGAGTTCATTATGGAGAAACTTATTTTCAACTCATACTTCTTGAATCTCATGGAGCATCTTAGGTTGCATTTCACAAATGATCTTTTCCAATAATAGTGAGGCATCTATCACACTAGGATTTGTCACATGACGAGGTTGGGTGTTCAAAAGTTTCTCAATTCCAGATAGGAGAGTATCTCCAAAATTCTTCAGATCATCCTTACTGAAAAAGCGCAACTGTCCAGATAAGGGTTCAGGTGTAGGAATTTGTATAGGGACTGGTTCAGGTTTAGGTTCCTTCTCAGGTGCAAAGTTTGTGAATGATTTCAACTGAAATAGAGAAGAGATATCAAGCCCGGTTGTAGTAACCTGCTGAGACTCATTCACATCATAGAAACTAGGAAATTTGTACTGAGTGTCCATAGGACTTGACTCAGTTGGATGTGAGGCTTCATTAGGCTCAAGATTTAGGGTTTTCTCCCCCTCAACATGTGCCTACTTCTTACGACTGAGAGGCTCAAGAGATTGGTCTAAATCAATAGTTTCTTTTCTATGTTACTCAATCATTTCATGTCTAGACAGCTAAAATGCTATCTCCATCCACCCTTCAGTAGAGGGTATTATTTTAGGAACAGATTGTTCCACATAATGTTCTTCCAGATTCACCTCTTTCACAACAGGGAGTTCTTCTAGATTCACTTCTTGCGCAACATGGAGTTCATCTACTATAGGGTCTTACATGGATTACTGTTTAAATTCTGTGACAACTGATTCTTTTTAAGCTTCAGGTTGGATTTCTAGATTGACATCATTTTTAGGGGCAATATCTTCTTCTTCAAGGACAACATGAGAAACAATAGTCTGTTCTTCCTCAAAAACAAATGATTCCCTATGTGGTACTTCAGCATCTTCTTTCTCTTCTTCTAAATACTCAACAAGTTCATCTGGTTCCAAAATAGGATCCAAAATGTCTTTAGGCCTTAATGGAGAATCCATAGGATTAAACTTCTCATAAACCATATCATTGTCTTCCACCCATTCCTTTTTCCGAAGATTCCAGTTTATCTTCATTCTCATGATCATGGCTTTAGAGATATAGTATTCACAGTCCATAATCACTTCTTCATTAGGTCCAACCATGCCTTTTGAAACAAGCGTGGCTGATATCAACCAAGAGTAGAACAAAAAAGTGGATGTGGATGTAACCTTGATCAACTCATACATATGGTGAATGATGTACGTTCACAGATTGATCTTGTGTCCATTCTTCCTAAGATGAATAAAAAACACATCTTGATACTTTAACACTACAAAATCACCTTTTCATGGACAAATCATATTTTGAAAAAACTTAAACAGAAGACTTGTTTCTCCATCTAGTTCATAAGCGATGGCCCTTCTCCTAGTTCCATTTCCGGTTAGTGTTTTCCGAGAATCATCAAGAACAAAGAAATCAGTTGAAGGAGGAGGTCCTATCTGATAATCCTCACATATACCTTCATGAGGTATCCTAAGGAATGAATCCCATAACCTCGAAGAGAATGAGTATCTTTGGCCATAAATACTGCTCTTCACAACATAAATTTCACCAGAATAAAAAGAGAACTGCACGTACTGGTAGAACGAAGCTACTAATCTAGGATAGATGGGTCTATTCTCCATTGAGAACCACTCTAAACAGCCTTGTTCTTTTAACACTTTCATGAACAGAGATTTTATAGACAGAAGACATTCGGGGAAAATTTCATTCTAAGGTACAACACTTCGATTTACCAGATTCATATTTAAAGGTCCTTCAGGTGTCTACTTAGGTGAAATCTTCTTCTTCTTTGGGCTATGCTTCCCAGGTGTGGATGATGACAGACGTTACATTCTTGGAATCCACTAAAGGTTCAATAGAGAGAGAGAGAAGGTGTTTCAAGGTTGAAAGGGTTCGAAATGAGAGAAAGTCTGAGTGAAGAAGTGAGTGAAAATTTTTGTTTTATCATTTAGGAATACCAATAATCAAAAATATAAAAATGTGGGAAAGTAAAATAGGTGAAATGATAATTACCACGATACGGGTTTAATGAAAATAAAAAAAATGATCACGGTGAGACCGTGAATGGCTGTTATGGTCAGACAGTGAGGGGTCTTCATGGTGAGATAGTGAAGGGTCATCACGGTGACACAGTAAGTGAACTTTTCAGTGTGCATTACAGTGAGACACTAAATGTCAAATCGTAACTACAAATTGCTAACGGTGAGACCGTAAACATGAGTGACGGTAACTGAGAAACCATAATCATGAAATAGTAATGTAAAATATATTCAAATGTTGAATATTAAGACAAGTAAGATATCTATTTAGGATTTATAATGCCAAGATCATGTATGATGTACTCTATTCTCTCAGAATTTAGTAGTTTAGTGAATATATCAGCAAGTTGATATTGAGTACCAATGAATTCCAAGGTGATATCACCTTTTTGATAATAATCCCTCAAAAAGTGATGTCTTACGTCAATATGTTTTATCCTAGAATGTGAAACAAGATTTTTTGAGATGATAATAATACTTGTGTTTTCACAATTTATTGGTACTTGTCTAAATTGATATCCATAATCTAGTAATGTGTATTTCATCCACAAAATTTGTGCACAACAACTACCAGCAGTTATGTATTCAGCTTCTATAGTAGATAATGCAACAAAATTTTGTTTCATACTACACCATGATACTAGTGACTTTCCTAAAAGGTGACATGTTCCAGAGGATCTCTTTCTATCTAACTTACAGCCACCGAAGTCAGCATCAGAATAACTAACAAGTTTGAATGATTTTCCTTTAGGATAAAACAGTCTTATATTGGGTGTATGCTTGATGTATTTGAAAATTATTTTTACAAAATTTAAATGAGATTCTTTAAGATTTTATTGAAAACAAGCACACATACACACAATAAACCTAATTTCTAGATATCTAGCAGTTAAGTAGAGTAAACTCCCAATCATTCTTCAATAAATGGTTTTATCAACAGATTTTCCATCTTCATCAACATCCAACTTACAGGTGGTACTCATGGGAGTGTCCCCACTTTTAGTGATATCCAATCCAAAACGTTATAGAAGATATCTATTGTATTTACATTGGGTTAAAACAATTCCATCAATATATTGAAAGATTTGAAATCCAAGAAAGAATTTTAGTTCACCCATTAAACTCATTTATAATTAATTTTGCATCATTTTATAAAAATCAATACATAATGAATTTTTTGAAGATCCAAAAATAATATCCTCTACATAGATTTGAACAACTAAAACATCATTAGAAATTCATTTTATAAAGAGGGTTTGATCAGTTATTCCTTTTGTAAAACCTTTGGAAATGAAAAAAGTACTCAATCTGTCATACCAAACGCTTGGAGCTTGCTTTAAACCATATAAAGATTTTGATAGTTTGAAAATATGATTGGGAAAATGTGGATTTATAAATACAAGGGGTCATTCAACAAATACATCCTCAGCTATATACCCATTTAAGAATGCACTCTTAACATCCATTTGATATATTTTGAAATTCAGATGTGCAGCATAGGTAAGTAGGATTATGATGGATTCAAGTCTAGCTACTGGAGAAAAGGCCTCCTCATAGTCAATTCCTTCTTCTTGACTATTTACTTGTGCAACTAATCTATCCTTGTTCCTAACTATATTTCCAGCTTCATCTACCTTATTTCTAAACACCCATTTAGTGCCTATGATGACTGTTTCCATGGGTCTCTCAAAAAGTTTCCAAATTTCTTTCTTTCAAACTGATTAAGTTCTTCTTGCATAACCATTAAACAAAATTCATCACTGATGGCATAATCAATGTTTTTAGGTTCAATTTGTGAAAAGAAGGATTGATGTTCAACCTAATTTCTAAGAGAATCTCTAGTTTGTGTTACTTTCTCTAAGTCTCCTACAACTACATCAAAGGGATGGTTTTTAAGGGTTCTAACCATTCTAGAAATAGAGGGACTAGTGATTTCAAGTTAATCAACAGATTCAGGTTCATTATGACTCGATTGTAGTGAATTTCTAGAATTGGAGGTTTTCACAGATTTTTTTACAGAGGAATTGGAGGATTTTGAGTTGATGTTGAGATTTGATACATCATTCTACAGATTTTCTAGGATGGTTCTAGGCTCATGTGGATCTGTTTCATCAAACTTGATATGAACATATTCTTCCATAGATTTAGTTCTCTTATTGAATACTCTATAAGGTTTACTTAATATTGAGTAACCTAATAAAATTCCTTCATCGCTTTTGGATACAAATTTGTCAAGATTATCCTTAGTGTTTATAATAAATACTTTCCAAACAAAAACTCCAAAGTAATTACCCTTAGGGTTCCTATAGTTTTAGAGTTCATATGGGGTCTTTTTGAGAATTAGTATAATCAAGAATATACTGATTATGTAGCATACTGTATTAACATCTTCATCCCCAAAGTAAATAGTTAAGTCATATTCACTAAGAATTGTTCTAGAAATTTCTTGTAGGGTTATATTTCTTCTTACTACAACACCATTCTATTGTGGTGTTCTAGGGGTAGATAAATTGTGACTATAACCATTTTGTGAGAAAAAGGATACAAAATCTTGATTTTCAAACTCACGGCTGTGATAACTTCTTAAAGATTTAATTTTAAGGCCATGAAGATTTTCTACAGACATGGATTACTTAGTAAAATAAGAGTAGGATTCACTATTGTGAGCCATGAAGAAGGTCCAGGTATATCTAGAAAAATCATCTACCAGACCATAAACATAGTAATTTTCATTTAAACTAGAAAAACTAGATGGTCCAAACAAATCCATGTGAACCAATTTGAGAGGTTGAGAAGTAGAAACTTATTTCATTTTTTTGAAAGATATTTTGTGTTTTTCTCCCTTTTGAAAAGGATTACATACTTTGTCATGTGGAAACTCAAGTTTGGGTAAGTCTTTAACTAGGACTTTTCTAGTTAGATTTCTAAGGGAGTGAACATTACATTGTCCTAGCCTCCTATTCTAGAGCCAAGATTCTTTATGAAATACACTTAAGCAAGAAACATTTTGAGAAGCTATGGAATCTAAATTAATAGAATAAACATTCTCGTTACTCGATGCAGAAAATACTAATTCTACTTTAGAATTAAGGACATTAAATACATCATTTTCAAATTTAACATGATATCCATCATCACATAATTTTGATATACTAAGCAGATTATATTTTAATCCATTGAAAAATAGTACTTTAGAAATTAAAATCGAATCAGAGTTACCAATCTGGCCTAAGAAAATGATATTCCCTTTAGAATTATCATCAAATGTGACATGTCCTCTATCTACTTTTATCAGGTTCATGAAGCATGAGTAGTCTCATTTCATGTTCCTTGAACATCCACTATCTAGGTATAATATATTTTTGCAGGATCTCTTTAATAATAATTCCTATAACATGATTAATTAAAGACATATTTTCATACCCATACTCGTTTGGGTCCATTAACATTATTAATAATTTCTTTAGGAACCCATATTTGACTCATAGGTTTCCTATATAAATTATGTGAAGTATTTGAAAAATAAACTATATTTGGTCCATAAAAACATGAAACTGTAGAATATGTATCATGACATGATCTAGTTGAGTTGTGTCCAGAACTGGGAACAAAACCATTTTTCCTAGACTTTGAAACAAAATTTTTTCTTTCAAGGTTTCTTTTACTAGGTTGATAACCAATGCCAGTATAGTATTAGGGGGAAATTTGTTTTCTTAGCATTCGGGTAAGGGTATTTTTTCCATTAGTAAACTTTTATAAGTCACTTTTTAATTTCTCATTAGATATTTTTAATTCATTGTTTTCTTTGAGCAGTTGAGAATTTTTCTCCTTTTCAGTAGTAATTTCAGATTTAACATTTACAGTGAGCGCATGATGTTTCATCAATGATTTATATTTATCTTTTAATTCATTGCATGTCTCTTCAAGCTTGTTACAATATTCAAACATTTCTTCATTAGCCATATTTTCAGAGTCACTATCCTCTTCAGAATAGTATGAATTATGTACATAAGAGTTCAGTGTCACCTCAGATGTGTTTGTTATAAAGCACATATTGGATTTATTATCATGTTCATCATGTGATGTATCTGAGTCGCTTGAAATATCCTTAGAGGCACTATAGGTTTCTTTAATTTCCTTTGTGTACTTCTTATCCTTTTCCTCATATTTCTTCTTATACTTGAGCTTTGGACAGTTAGACTTTATATTTCCTTTGAGATTACATTCATAGCATACAATTTCATCAGTTTTTTCACTTCTTTTCCAGTCCTATTTCCAGTTTCCTTTTAGATCATACTTGCCCTGGAAGTTAAGCATTCTTCAAAAGTTCTTATTTTTGAAAAATTGTTTGAATATTTTGGCTATTTGAGCCATCTCCTCATTACTATCAGGTGACGATTGTTCAGTGGAGGGACTTTCTACAGAATCTTCCAGTTTCACTTTGTCTTTGTGCTTTGAGAAGGTGGTCTTGAATGATACATATTTCCTCTTTGGTTCATCCTCCTCATCCTTATTGACTTTCATCTCTTCCTCATACATCATCAGTTTCCCAATGAGTTCTTTTATAGGTATCCAACTGATGTCACACGATTCTATAATTGAGACAGAGTTTCCCCTCCATCTATCAGTTAAACATCTAAGGATTTTCAGGATCTGTTCTTTGGCAGTGACTTCTCTTCCTAGAGAAATCATTGCATTGACAGTCTCATTGAACCTAAGATACATGTCAGAAATAGGCTAATCAGGTTTCATTTTAAAATTATCATATTTTATAGTGTAAGTATTAAGTATCATTTCCTTTACACTATATGTTCATTCATGTGAGACAAACAAGGTATCCCAAATTTCATGGGCTGTTTTACAATCCAAAATCCTTTTCAATTCTTCATATCCTAAGGAACAGTACAAAGCATTCATGGATTTTCAATTTTTATTGTAAGCAAGTTTGGTAGGTTCATGCCATGTAATTCTATTAGTCACAGGTAGTTTGTATTCATCTATAATGGATGACCAAATTTCAATTCTAATTCTCTATAGATGCATTTTCATTTTAATTTTCCATTTAGCATAATTAATTCCATTAAAGAATGGTGGTCTGTTGGTTGAAACACCTTCCAATCTATTTTCCATACTGGAGAATTAAATTAAAAGAGCTATAAATTTATAATTAATAGAAATTTATAGATCTTTAAATTACAACTACAATCATAGTTGAGTAAGATTACACAGAGTCCTAATAATGAAAACTCTGATACCAAATGTTGGTAGGAGTAGTTTACTCAACAGGGGAGGGGTGAATTGAGTAACTATAAAAGTTTCAGTTAAAAGAATATTATTTTCAAAAGAAATGATTTCCTAAAAATAGATATAGCCCAGTTAATCAAGGTTATACTGTTATAATAGTTCGAATTTTTAAACAACTTCTTAGAATATTGATTAATTCTCAGTAATATTAATTTGTAATATTAATATTCTGTTGAAGTTATCCTACTAAGAAAAATCTATTATAAATTCATTCCAAGACTAACTATCCAAGTGAAATTAGTGTTTTCTGGATTATGCAATATGGTAGTAAATCAGAGAATACTAAATTTAAATAGCACAGTGGATATGAAACAAGTGGTACAGTCTCATGTTGAGACCTAATCCAATCCACATGGTGATCACCATCCACCAAACAGTTTATATAAATAAAATTTCATCCACACCCTAGATCGGGGTTAAAAATAGAATACAGACTCTCCAGGTCACACAAAGACCTCTTCCACAGTTTTCGTGGGTAAAAAATAATAATAACTTGGCCACATAGGGACCTCTTCCACAGTTTTTATGGGTAAACAAAAGTATAAAGAGTTTGGTGTAAGGATTTAAAAATCCTCTAGTTTAGCACAGTAGTCAGTGTGTGTATGGAATAAACAGAGTACACAAAATGATCAAAAAGTAAGTAAAAGAATCACTGAGGGAGCCTAGATTTGAGTTTAGAATTATCTAGTGATTTGAAGTGTAGCTCTGGACTCCTTTGATTAAACCGAAATAATCTTGAGTCCTTCTCTGGTTTTTGTCTTGAAAAACAGAGTGCCGGGATTCAACTTGTGTTCCTCACGAGTTTTGATTATGTGAAGAAGTTATTTGGATTCCAGTGTACTTCGTATGTTGTTCAGTAGGGTTGGATTGCATGCATGAGACAATGATTCCTTTTTAAAATCTTGCAATATGTTCTTTGTGGTCGTGCTCATAGGCTTTTTTTCATTCAGTATCACGCTCTTTCATTCATGGGCACACTCTTCTCTTTATCTTCAAATGCATGAGTTTTTGCCAATAGGTTCCTTGTGATTCCTACCTCATACCTCATATTATGTCTATAAGGAAACCTTAATTATGTCAGTGCATTAAAGGCATAAAATATGATTATTAAAAATTAAATTTAAAGGCAACAAAATAGTTTAAGAAACGATGTCACAATATGTTATGAAAATGGTCTCTCCTTCACATGGTGTCCCGTTCACGGTGCCTTGATTTTTAGTGTCTTTCTTTATGGTGTCTTATTTACGGTGCATTTCTTCATGGTTTCATGCATACAGTGTCGGGCATACGGTGTATAGCTTACGGTGTCTAGCTTAAGATGTCTGGATTATGGTGTCTGGATTACAATGTCTGGCATACGGTGTCTGGCTTACGGTGTATGGCTTATGGTGTCTGGCTTATAGTGTCTTGCTACGGCAAGCAATTGCATTCAAACTTAAACAATGATATTCCTGAAATGGATTAAGATTAATCATTATAAAGCATGATAGTACTTGAAACATAAATACACAAGATTAGATATAATTTATAGGAATTAACTAGGTTGAATGAGATTTGTGATCATTAATGAGATCTGTGATCATTACAACATGATTAATACACGAGGAGTCCAACAGGATACATGAGTCATGTTTAAATAATATTATTGTCCGGGTTATTTAAGGTTGGTTTTTCATGTGGTGTACGTTATTGAAGGTAGTTTTCCTTAAAAATAAAATAAAATATAATATATTTGGGTTGTACATTCTCCCCTCCTTATATAAATTACATCATCACAATTTTAATTATTAATTATTAAACTAAATATCTCTTAATATATTATACAATTAGATATAATTTTTATCCTAAACATTAATTTCTATGTTATGACCAAGAAGCTTATTATGAATATACAACTATAAGACCCATACTGTCAAGTGATTTTGAAAACATTTATTTTTTAATTTTAGTATTATATTCAACATAAGACTCAGTTAAATTATCTTAACTTTCCATGAATTTGATAAATTATTTTTTCCATTATAATAAAAATAATTTGAAAATTTATATATATATGATTTAGTCCCATTATTTAAGAATGATTCAATCCTTCCATGTTGATCATCATTACTATGATGATTTTTTCTTTCCTAAAACTCTAAAATGAACATTAAGTTGACTACAATATCTATAAAATGATGAAAATTGATTCATTTTATCTAAAACCAAATTGATTATGATAATATAAAATAATAACCAATATGAGTAACCCTTCATAAAAGTTAATCTTCAATATCTTAATAGTAACCCATTTCAACTTATAACTCCTAAAACAATGTAGATTAAATCTAAAACAAAAAATCTGCAGGGATTGATAACTTATTATTCAAAAATATTCTCATCATTTTTTTGTCCTCAAACTACCTTTATCTATAAAATATGTATATTCATTAATAAAATTTCCCAAAATATAAAATTTTCATAATAAACTATAAAAAAATTCATTGAACTTCACCATTTATCACCTAGTCATATCATATAATAACATCATGGGTCATTTTTAAATTATTTAACAAATATCCGAAAAAACATAAATTTTTTATGAAAATAACATTTCTTGGTGATTGATACCATTCATCTTAAGTTTCAAAAATTAAATTTTCTATATTTTCCAAAAAAAAAATTATTATAAAAATATTAGGAAATTTCTACTTAATACTCTTACTAAATGAATATTTATAAATACCACCACATCTTAACAATATATTCCCCAATTTTACCACAATTACCATAAATAAAAATATATAAAGGTTACATTCATCATAAATAGATATTCGTTGACTTAGTTTTTATATATGTAACAATAGATATTCCATCCATGGAGATAATATTTCATTGAAATGAAACTTACATAAAAATTTCTACAGTTAGTATATTTCTCTTATAACTCTTTTCCATTTAAATGATTCAATAAGGATTAACAATTCAGTATCATGTTTTTCAATATCCTTAGTGTATCATAGGATACCATAAATAAATATAATAATACATATATTAGGGTAATCCCTACATCAGACATGTTTTTGGATTTTCTTCCTTCTTCTAGACAACATCCCTAAACAATGTAACTCACTCTGTTAGCTAAAATTCATTATAAATATTTATCCATGTAATAATTTTTTTAAAAAATTTGTTATATAATCTAATGGATTGTAATGTTCTTCATTTTAGCTATGTAAATACAAAAATGGATCCCAAGGGTCCTAGTAATGTTCTTTTGATACCAACCGTAGTTTCCCCAACTCTAGTAACTCATAAATGGTGTCTACTTAATTACATTGTTACAAATAAAAGGGATCACAACTGTAATTTCCTGGGAATTATGTATAATATTTGTAATTATATGGAATTATTTTGAGTCCACGAAATCTGACTATGTGTGATTCTGAGGCCCGAAGTGCCTGTAATGATCCGTCGAAATTTTGTTAAGCTTTAATTAGCACACGTAATCATTTTTCCTAAAATAGTAGAATAACTCTTAAACAGTTACTCTGATCGAGAAATCTAAGGGTACCAGTACACTTAGGATGGCAGTTTTACCTTAGGCGTGACTTATGTTTAGTTAGCATAGGCCTCCTATGAGAAAACCAAAAAATGGTATTATCGTAAATAAAATCACTAAAAAAATTATTTATTTTTCAAAAGCTTATAACTCAGAAATGGTAACTCTGAAAAAAAATCTGATACCACTGTTAAACCCATGAGGGTATTCTTTCATTATGTAGATACTATCATTGGATGGCGTGGGCCACTAGTGAATGTTAGTTTTTGAAATTAAATAAAACAATTATGTGATAATTATTTTATTGTAAAATACATAACTTTTAAATAGTAACTCAGATTGGAAATCAGAGAGTACCGTTGTATTCTTTTCGGCATGTTTCACTTAGGCAGAGCCAATCCTCCTTAGGGATGGGTCAAATGTGACTTTTAATAAATTTCTAATCTTTTTTTCTGGTACATTCAGTAAATGCATGAGCGGAATTTTCTAACTTTTGAACCATTTCTCGGTTTAAAAATATGAGGGAACCATTGAATCCGCAGCGACGAGATTCACATAAGGGAGACTTCACTTAGACCATATTAGGTCTGGAGAAGAAGTTAGTTTTTGGAACTTTTTAATAGAATAAATAAAATAAATTTATGATATTATTTTTATTCTATTACTCCAACGAACGAGCGGTAAGGTGGGACCGACGACGTGTCAATTCAAAAAATGGCTTGACCCTCCAATCAGAGTAATAGAAACATTGGGGAAAATTAGGAAGCTACTTAATTAATGAACCCCATTAACTCCCATCATTTTTACTTACCCTCCCACTCTTCTATAAATACAAATCTTTGGAAGTTGTATTAGAGAGCTTCACCAAGAAATGAATTGATGAATGAATGCCATGACGCCAGACCCTTAGAAGATGAAGCTGACCCAGTGGGAGGTGACAGATGACATCAATCCCCCAATCGGCAACGTGCGAGTGGCGTCTTTGGGAGCCAGTCACGTCAACTAAGAACACAGTCCACCATTAAGCGCAAATGATTCTATGACATTCAAGGTAGGGGTTTAAATCTGGGTGATTATTGTTTCCCATGTTTTTCTCTTCGAAATGAAGAACGTGAATCAACTCACTAACTAGTTGATCATTAGATGTTTTCTTTTAGCACGATTCAGAGTAATTATTACAGGTAGATGTAGGGTTTTTTTAATATGATGGAATTTAACTGATTATTCATATCCAAAAATCCTGATGACGATGGCCAAGAAAACATGGCCATCATCCCACACATAAACCTATTGCCTTTTTCTTTTTATTCTTCACGCGTTCTTCGTGATTTCTTCAACGTCTAAAATTTATTGATGCTGGAAACACGTTGGTTCACTGAGCGCGATTTATGGACACAGAGCCCTCAAACCAAGTATCCTGAATATGTAATCGTTTAATTTTTTGGGCATGGAATGAAGCTTTAGAGACTCGCGGAAGAAGGTAGTGGCTAACACCTGACCGATCGTGAGGGAGGAAGGGAGACGCCTGTCCGCACTGCCGGTTGTGTAGGAGGCCGCGACCCATCGGCCATGGAGGAGATGGGAGGCAGCGTGTATCTGGATGGCCGCATGGAGGAGATGCAGTGCGTTTCCACACCACAAGTGGAGCAGGAGGCCGCAGATGAGGCCGTAGGACGGCCGACACCCAGCCGGTCGTAGGTAGATAGCAGTGTCGTCGTGCCGCTGTAAGGAGAACATGCCGACCGTTCTGGCTGGCCAAGGTGCACCGTGCGGGAATTCTGAGTGGTCTTGCATGCCCACAGTGTGACTAAATGGGTAATGAGATGTTCAGATTATCGGGGGGGGGGGGCTCCCCCTAGGTTATGGCTTGGGCAGACTGCCTGCCCACCGCGGGCCGCACCACGAGCCGCACCGCAGGCCGCACAGCGGGCCGCGCCCTTCGTGGGCCGGGCCAGACCACGACCTAGCGAGAAAGGACCCCTGAGCCCCATGCCCTCTAAGACGAACCCAGACTAGGTTTGGTCGATCCGAACCAGGTCAGGTCGGTCTAGGCCTGGTCGGGTCGGTCTAGGCGAGGTCGGACCGAACCCGGGCCCATCTGAACCCAATTTTGTTTTTTCAGTCATAACATGAGAACCAGGAATCCGTTTGACGAACCGTCTATGGCACCAGAATACTTGGATCAAGGCGGTCTATTGGGTATACTCCAATTAAGTTTTCGATAACGTCATAGTATGAAAGATTTGGATCGAACCCCGAATCCAACCGGGCCCCCAGAGCAGAAACACTTATAACTTATACACCGAGCGTCCAATTAACGCGTTGTCTGTTGTATTTTGTCCCTTTTGACATGACTAACCATTTGGGTAATTTTTACTTGAACTTAGGGAAAGTTGAGATATTACTGATGGATTGGGGAGTGGTTCTACAAATCATGCTATATGTAGAACCTGCTACTGGCTGAGATCTATCGACTGTTAATCATTACGACTGGGAGTGACTTGACATGCCTAGTAGAGAGCGCCTCTGTGTGACGCGGCAGACCCATGGTGGGGAGTGCCTATTCATGTTGTGGTAGTCCCATGATACTATATAATAGGAGTATCTCAACAGCCCACGAGGGGGAGTGCCTCAGTGTGACGCGGCATACCCATGGTGGGCAGTGCCTCTGTGTGATGTGGCAGACCCACGATACTCAATAGGAGGAGTACCTCAGTAGTTCAGGATTCGTGGGAAGCACCTATGTGTGATTCATCAGGCCCACTTTACTCGATAAAGTAGGAGTTTTCCAGCACCCTAGGAGTTCGATGATATGACTGGTGATGTTACTTGTTAGTACCCCTAAAATAAATCCTGGTGTGAGATGTCTTTACTTTGTTCTTGTGATTGAGGTTATGCTATGTGATAATTCACCTTCGTGGTGTTACTTTCATGGTATACTTCCCACATGTATGAGATGTTCATAGCTTGATAACTTATGTATATGAATGGGCATATACCTATGTATACATGGGATCTTGCTTTGTTGTCTTTCCTTTGTGTAACTCTATGAGACCTACGCGGTCTCGGGGTACCTACTGAGTATCGTTGTACTCACCCCTATACGGGTTATGCCTTCACCTTATTGTTTTTGGTGTAGTTGATGGAAAACACTGACTAAGGATGAGAGTATCAGGACTGGAGGTAGCTTGGAGATGGACTTTAGATGAGGAGTACCTTAGAGACGACCATTCAAGAGTTGTACCTACCCTTTAGGTAGGATCTTTAGCGGGTGTTCATAGGATCTGTTTTCACTTTTACTTATAATTAATAGTTTGGCTTATATTCTATCCCCTTTTACTATCTATACACACCATGTTTACTATATATTTTTACTTTGAGCTTGTATCATACTTTCTGCTTAGTTGTGTGAGTTTATAGTTTATAAAGGAAATGCCATCCAGTTTTTTGGGAATACGCCTTTCTGTGCTAGTCGCTATCCCCTAGCCTACAGTAGGCGGGCTTGGCATAGTAATGACATGGGCCCTAAGGGATGGATCATGACAGCACCATGAAGGATCAATCACACCATTTGTATCAAGAGACAAGACACATACATGAATTTTATATTATATTTTAAATTGAAATCATAAAATTAAAAACATTCTTACATCCTTTAAAATAATCTAAATATTATTTATTCATAACATGGGAAGAAAGAAAAGAATAATTGGGGAAATTCATTGGTCAGTAATAGTAAATATGGATGAGTGGATCAAAAACACATTACATTCTATCTTCGACTTTATATCAATTAACATACATAGATAATAATAACATAATAATTTATATGACCAAGGAAACTAAATTCTACAAAAATGAGATGAAAAAAATCCATATATTCATATTCATTATGTCAATGATTCTACAAATTTCTCATAAATATTACTTTAAAGGCATCATACATGATATCATTTTTAATAAATGGGTGGGTGTAAATTAGATACAAATTTAATATGTAATGAATATTGTTTTTTCTCGTGAGACATGTCAATGCATCAAGGGATTATCTATAACTGATCCACACCCTTCACATTAACATCAAATGCATTCGTCATATATAATTAATTATTAATAAACTTTATTCTCAAAATTCAATATAAATAAAAAAATATCAACTCTCAATCAATAATAAAGAATATTTACCCTATCATTGGAATATCAGACTAAATAATTTTTCTTTTACATATACCTTATATAGAAATGATATATGGTTGTGGAATTATCAAATTAGTATAAATTGTAAAAATTCATCTATAATATTAAAAATCGAGACATAAAGGAATAAAATAATGTCTAATGTATAAGATAGGAATATAACATAATATAGGTCTCAAAGAAGTAAAATTGAGAAAAAATTAACTTATTGCTTTGTATCTTTGAAACCATAAACCCTATAAAAGATAGATCCTAAAATGGAATTTCAATTCACCATAAATGGTATAATAATAATCAGAAAAAAATTTTAGGGGAATTATATAAATCAAACACCAAAAATAAACGGTGAGTATGGAATATTTCTCACAAAACTAAATGTGAGATTCGAAAAAATGCTTTCGCCGAGTTCGATTCATCACACTTTTTATTTATCTAAATGAAAGATTAAATTATGTTAATTATTTGATTTCTTGATAACTTTATTTAATTTTATTATTAATTTTATTATACTTATTAAAAAGGTATATATATTTACTTAATAAATTATGTTTATGTATGATGTTTTGACCATATTTCACTAATGTGTCAAACATGAATTTGGTATTGGACTAAGGTGAAAGAGTTCATTAAGTAAACATATCTATAATAATAATTATGAAATTTTTATCATATTTATATATTAAATACACTTTTTAAATAAATCAGGAGTTATGGTTATGAAAAATTACTAACCATTACATCATGGATATGATAGGTCTTATGTACACATTAGCAACATCTCCGTTTTTCAATGATCATTATGGAATTATATATATCATTACTGTGATGTAGTGATGAATAAATTAATCACATAGCTTCAAGGTTACGGTAGTCCACACATCCATAAACAATGATATGATTTTTTCACTGATGGAAAAGATAAAAATTTTATGATATATTATATTTTAAAAATGATAAATATTTCATTAATATCATAAATATTTAATTTAAATAACTAATTTTTATTATATTTAACCTTATTACCTTATACATAACTCGTTAGGGGCAAACAATTCACATCATTTTGCGAGATAGTATTCAATCGTACAGACAAGTGAGGATATCTTATCCCATGTGTTTTAGAATATAAAAAACATATATAGGATATAATTACACCTTAGTTATACTTATTATATGAATATCATATATAAACTTTATATCTATCATCATACCTAACCCTAAGATGTGGTAATGAAAAAATTAATGACATCATTTCGTGTGGCGGTAGTCGGCCATATACACAAATGAAGATTTTATAACCCATTTTATAAAAGTGTGTGTGGTGGTAGGTCATAGAAATAACATAAAAAATATATTAATATGTAAGATACTATGACTTCTATATCATCATTTTTTAATAATAATTTGTAGAGATAGAGAAAAATAATAATATAGGGTGGTTCGTTGAATAATTTTACCTCTTCATCAGCTATCATCAAAGGGTTTGAATTTTTTTAGGATGCATTATACCCAATATACATCCTATAGGATCAGGTTATGGAAGTTTGGATATGATTTGGGATGTTTTGTTTTGAGAAAAATGTCTTGGTAGTCTCGAATATGTGATGGGAGTGAGTTCCTTCTTATAGTTGGGGAGGATAGAAATATTTTGTAAATACCTTAATGTATTCACTATTAGAAGGTTTCCCATAGCTAAAATGGATCGAAAGTTTAATAATAATAGAGCATATGTTGTATATTTTAGATAAAAACTCATCCAAATCTAAAAAACCATAAATTAATCATTTTTTACTATTTTTAAAATTACTCAATTTTACCCTTTTTGTTTTTACCACTTTAACATGTTCTTTTATTTACCTATGTAATTTGACCTTTGATACTACAATTAAAATTATAATTATTAGATAATTTAGAACTAATGATTATAAATTTAAAATCCAATTTAATAATTGAAAACCTATGTTTTCGTAATATTAATTTTAATACACACACATCTAATGCACAAAACATTGTATTATCCTTAATCACAGTAATTAATTTTAATTATTTTTACTCTTTATTTTGGTAAAAAATATATTTTACCTTATTAGATAATATAAATTTATTTTATTATAAATATGTAATTAATTTCAGAAAATTTTATTCATATAAGAATTAAATAGAAATTTAAAATTAATCTCACATATGCAATGAGAAATCGGGCTTTTGAGGGAAAATATTCAAAATTTAACAATTTTTTATACAATAAATCTATATGAAAATTGATAAAATGAGCCAAATTGTGTTAATTTATATAATATTAAACCAATTTTATATTAAAACCCATTGAAAATATAATATAACAGTATGAATTATTTAAAACAAAATTTAGTTTTTAATTAAAAGATTTCAATTTTTACTATTTTATAATAAATGAAACATTTCCAAAAAAACCAATAAATTAACCTAATAAAATATTGGTATTAAGATTTAATAAATTAATTTTTTTTAAAAAAATTATTTTATAATAGTCTCAAAAATTATTTTCTAAGTAATTTCACATTAAAATGCTACAAAACTATTTGTTTAATACATATTTAAGTGTAGAATTGGAGTGATTTTTACATATTTTTGGGAAGACACACAGTTTTAATTATAAACATTATACTTAAAAGATAATATATAAATTAAATAAATTGAATCAAATAAGATTGATTTTTTAATTTGAGTGTTTTAAAAACACTTGTGAGTATTAAAATAGTTTTTCGAAATCAAAGGGGTTCTATTTTAATTTATAAATAGTTTTTTAAAAAATAATTACATATACATGTGTGACCTATATTTTCATAATTAATTTAACCCCTTTTAGACCCATCATTTAAGCAGTTTGGTGATAACTATTATGTTAAATATTATTATTATTATTATTATTAATGTGTTTTGTTTAATCTTAGTGTTACGTGTGATGAAAACTAAGCTTTATGTTGGGTGTAAAGCTTCCCAAAATAACTGTTTCATGTTTCTCACAATATCAAAAATAATTTAATTATTTTAAAAAATATCTTGTGTTACAATATACATGCATAAATTGAAAAAAAACTCTTTTGAAGAAAATATATTTTTGAAGTTGTTCGGTCCTAAATATTTTCCAAGGTGAATTAAAATACTCTCATAAATATGGAAAAGTAAGAAGAATGAACCAGTTGATGATTTGAAGAAGAATATTTAAAAGATATATACTAGTAAATGGAATGGTTGGACCTTTATGGTAAAATGTCTTTTGAAGACTGCCTCTCCAAAGGGTGGTCCACACTATAAATCATCCATGAAAAAAATGGTTTGGGGGATAAAAATGACTGCACGGGTCCCCCACGAATGATTTAATTTGTGAAACAGTGTTAGCAAAACTCACCATGTATACCATTTTCCATGGACTCAAACAGTTTGCTAGAAAGGAAGAGTGAATGGAGTCCTGTGAATAGATTCATTCATGAGAATGAATCAATGATTTGCACATTCCTAAACTAAAACCCCCATAGTCCTCTATTAAAAAAATTATATGTGGGATAGGTGATTATTACATAGGCATCCACAAAAGGTGTTGTTCCACCCACTGAACCAACTCTTCTAGTATTCTATAAAAGGTCTCGAAGGTGGATAGAATGGAGAAGTTCAAAACACATGAATCTTCATGAGAACAGATTTCATAGTTTAAAAGGCATGAAAGAAAAATTAAACCAAAAAATAGGAGACTTTTCATGATTCCCCATAGGCAAACCATGTCGCATACCAAGAATGATGAAAATATTATAAGAATAAATAGACTAGTAACCCAACATCCTTTAGAGATAAATTTCCCGCGAAGCATGAGACAAATTCCCATTCTTCAAATTAGTGCCCTATGTAGAATAATATTATACAGGTGGTACCCTGTAACATGTAGAAAATTTCTACCTAGATGGAACTCATTCATGTGCACCACCATAGTATACAACCATAACTCCTTCCAATGTACCACCATGCTACGCGGTCGGAACTCAGCCCGGCATCGCAAGGTGTTACATGATAGGAACGTGGTTATATATAGTGAAATAATAATCAGACCAAATGTAGTCCCATGTACCAACACGATACGTAGACTAATCCCCTACCTGTATAACAATGTATTATATGGGGGAAGCCCCATACCACATGAGAAAATTTTATGTTGAATAGGTTATTTCCAAGAATTAAAACCTCATGCCCTAATAATTTCCTTCCATTTTTGTCAAATCACCTATAGCCCCTTCAAAAGCTAGAACAATGGAATTAAGAAAAATCCCCTTCCAAAGCCGCCAGACCCGTATGATAGAACCATCAGGCGCATCACCACTCTCTTATGAGAGTAAATAAACTGGGTAAATGGGGTCACATGGGTAATCCACATAATGGTGTGGACTCTCGTAATGTCCCTACATTTACATTCCCATGGTAACCTAGGGTATAAACTTCAGATATCGTTGTGAACCACCATATTTTTTCGATTAAGGGAAATTAGTAGATTTTACCATCCACGAGATCCAATGATAAATGAAGGAAACGATGTTTTCATTTCCTCTTGACAGGGAACAATACTTCTCCTCTTTCCCTGAATCGATATTAAGGAATTCCACTTGGAGTAAGCGCCCTTTGATGGTAAGAGGTTGTGATCTCATCCCTACCTCTTCTATTTTTGTTCTCCCATTTCTATCAATTGAGAATGAATGATTTTTTATTTTTTGAATATTCGACCTCATTTTTTTCTCTCACCGTGAATGACTCAATTGGTATTAGAGGCTAGTGATGATTAAAAAATCTTCGCAATGCATAAATGGGCCTCCTCATAGTTGTACGCTCCAAAAAGTGATCTACGAGAACTCTGATTCCAACCCCAAATAGTATATGTTGGATGTATGTCTATGGACCAACCTCAATGGGTATCTATCTCAACAGTTAACACAAAATCGTGCCCCAACCAGTATATGTATTATTCATATCAAGTGTTAACATCCATCTATAGATAATGTTTTATAGAACTGATGATGGAAAAAATGATATAGAAATGATGAAATATAATGGTTTATGGAATTGATGAGGGATATCTTGGTATGGAACCGATTAACCACTTACATTTTGTAGAATTTTGATGCCTTGTATTATATCTATGGACCCATATATATTTCTTGGGAAATGGAAATCCTCTGATTTTAACATTGGGCTCCAAAAAAGTCATTATCGAGATTAACTAGGTCGAGTTCCTAAAATATAAAGAGGACACCTTGGCTATTGGAATAGGATACCAATCCCATTTAGGTCAAATACTTTTATATATCAATAAAATTTAAAATTTTTGGGTTATACTCCAGTGAAATTAAATATATAGTTTTTCCTCATTTATAGACTACTCTGTCACATCTGGTACATATAGATAATATTCAATCACACATTTATTTATAGTAATCCCTAATTCTTATTTACACTACACACTTTTACTGTTATTTTAATAAGATAGATTTTTTATAGTCATCATTGGTGGTGGTATGCAATGTTTTACTCATATTTTATTTAGGCTACTGATCAATATTCAGACAAGTTTCATATAAGTCATTTGGGATTAAAAAGCACCAAGACATAGATTCATGATCTTATATTAAAGGATGGAGTAAGTGAGAAATAGATTGAGATAATATTGATGATTATATTAGATTTTAGATGTTTATTTTTTTATATTTTTATAACATTTATGTAATCCGTGATAGTTATTTTTTAATACTATCCTGACATCAGATTTTTGTATTTGATAGTGGTTATCATTTATATCGGATTATTATCATTGGGATGTTGTATTCTGTTGTTTCTTATTTTTTATTTTCAGTACATCATTTTTATCAACAATTAAGACTTTGATACTGTCTGAATAAGAGGTTATAGTTTCTCCAAAATAGCCCAGTGAATTTCTCTATTAGTTAGCAATGTCCATCATATGAGGGGGCATGATTGATGTAAGGGTTTTGTTGTCTCGATTTTCTTTCACCTTACCACAAGTATCATATTTCTTCATACGCATTTAAAAATCATTTATAATAACCTTATATTTTTTATAAATTTATTCCATTACCATACTCGTATATATCATACCATATATTAGTTTTTTTATAATATTCTATAACCCATTATTCTAGTTCACCGATGATTCTAGTTCACTAGTCTTGATATTTATACATTAATCATGGTTTCATAATATAAATAATGTTAACCATGATATTAATATAACATATTATATATATATATATATATATCCATCTATAAATGGAATTAAAAAAAATAATTCCACTATTTCATAAGATTGTAGACCGTACATATGCTTGGACAATGGTTTCATTATTTGATTGATGAAAAAAATAAATGTAAATAATATACAAATTTTTTTGAATTATAATAATTTCATAAATAAAATACATAATTATTTATTCCTTAATTATAAAAATACAATTAAATTGGAGATGATAAAAAAATTTTACAACTACTTGGATATGATTTTTTGTACATATGAACGGGCGATGTTTTCACATTCCATAAGATGTAATAATGGTGGATAATGGTTTATACATGATTATAATGATAATTATATATATATATAAGATAATTATTTCATTATTTTATAATAGATACCATATATTTTTATGTGGTTAAAGAAAAAATAAAATAAAAAATTCTTGGTTAAGTGTTATACCACTTCATTGAGAACCCTGTTTTGGGTTACACCTTAAGCCTTGAAGGGGTATTATTTTATAAGGAAAAGAAGATATAGTATTTGTTAAAGGAATTAATTAAGGTATAATGGTAGGGATTGGTTGATATAGAAGGATCAAAAGGTGAGATGAAGAGTGGATATGATGCTCCCTTTTATAAGTCAAGAGAGGGAATGTCTTGGAGTTAAAAAAATATTAAAATATAAATTAGTCATTCTGGATGAAAATGATTTTAAATGTGAAAATATTATAATAAAAAAGTATCTGGTCAAAATATCCTCTCCCAAATAAATTTATTTCAATTTATTTTTATTTTAAATGTTTTCCTTTTGATTAACTCCTTTGTTTTCCAATTTTTACCTTAAGAGAGGTAGTGAAGTATTCAATGTAAAAGTGATGTAATATTAATTATATGGTAAAAATATGATAAAAATAGAAAATGGATAATATTTATGAAAATATATGTCCCTAATTTTACTATTTAAATTATTTAATTTTTTTAAATAATTTGATAAAATATTAATTTTTGAAATATAATTAATGTTGTTTTTGATAGGGTACAATTATCTTTTCTTTAAAACACCAATACAATGACAAAAATATAATAAAATCCAATAATAAATCCATAAAATGAAATATTTATCTCTGAATTTATTTAATTCAATAATTCTCTTAATTTTTATAACATTAAATATATTTTGAATAATGTATTTTATTTTGAAATTTATTTAATAAACACTGAGTTGTAGTTTCATAAACATTTAAGGTAATTATTAATTTAGTAAAAATTGATAATAAATTACTATGATAATATAATTAATTTATATTTAAAAAAGCATTTGAAACCAAACCTATCATAATTTTGTTACTATAGAAAAATTTAGATATATAAATATCAAGAGAGTGACATTTTATATTTATTGTTTTCTTAAATTAATAGAAAGGTCAAAATCAAAGACATATTTGAGAAAGTAACCACATTTTGGAAAATTGGATGAACACAAATAAAATGGATACATTTAAAAAAAATGTACATTATGATTAAAAATTTGGTATAAATCTATTGATATCCAATATCTATATGGGGATAAAATTAATTATAATATACATTCAAAAAATACAATGAAAAACTAATTAAAAAAGTGTTTTAATCATATAAATTTACGAATATCAAAAATGTGATTATTAAAATTTAAATTAGAATAAATCATATTCTTATTAATCAACTGGATCACAAGTAACTCTAAAAAAATCTAAAATCTAATTGAAAATCTAAATTACATTATTTAATTAAACCAAATCATGGTATTTGAACAATCAGTATTTTACACCATTAACCAAAAAATCAATAATTTTAATAGAAATCGAGAAATTTCACCTTATAGTAATTTTGATATAATAATATAGTTTTTTTGTTAAATTTATAAAATATAATATATAATATTTTTATATATTAATTACAATTTCTAAACAAAAATATACTGAACTTTTTTTTTCATGAAAATTCATTTTCATGAAAAAAAGGAAATTATGAATTTTTTTTCTTATAACCTAAGTATTAATCAATGATTTTATTTATTGATTAAAAAAATTATACTTTTATTTTATAATTTTTATACTCATATTAATAAAATAAATTAAACATCTTCCTTATAATAATATTTTTATAATATATCAAAACTTTTTTAAAGTATAGTGTTGAGTGTTATGAGAGATATTCAGAATATTATTATTTTATGTAAACCTTCAATTAATTACATTATACCCCCCAAAACAATTTAACCTATAAATATTTTATCATTATTTAATGGATAAATATTTGAAAATTACATTCTTGAAATCCCAAATCATATAAAAATTACATAAAACTTACTTCGAAAAGGGGAAGTTTGAAACTTATCTGTTACCTAAAATAACTCATAATTTCATTCCCAAATTAGGAAAAAATTAGTGGGATGTTAAATATGTACATGTAGGATAAAAATAACTCCCAATAAATAATAGACAATGATAGTGAACATCGTCATGTGAATGTTAAAACCAAAAAACCATAAATCTATGATGGGTGGAAAGACCATCGATTCATATGTATTGAAGGTAAAAGTGTATCACTATATTTCTAGATATTTTTTTAATATTGAGGTATTATTTACCTATAAAATATATAAAATGATAAAACATAATTTCTTGGTTACATTTCACTTCATAATTACTATTTAATCCTTTGTTTGTGCTTCCATAACTTTTGACACTATATCTTGCTCGATGAAATTAATATTCAAGATGAATTATTAATGTTTAAATCATTAAAATAAAATTATTAATGAATAAAAATATGCATAAAATAATGAAAAGTAATCCCATAAATCTATATATATTTAACAAAACTAAAATTTTCGTCATATGCTATCCATTATGAGAAATCCTACATTAACCTTAAAAAATAATGCCAAAAGGTCAAAATTAACCATTACACAATTAGTTAAACCCTAAAACCCTAAAAAATAAGCTATAGTAAATTGAATATAAAAAAAAATCAAATAATTTAACTGAATTAAAAAAAAATTAATTTGGGAAAATATTTAAATAATCCATAAATATCACACACCAAATATTTCAATACATTGATCATATATTCTTCTAAATTTGGTAATAATAAGAATTAACATAAACATGCATTAAAAACATAAATGGTTATATAGAATCACACTCTCTTGATTTCATAAATATATCATAGATTATAAAATATATTTCATAAATTAAAAAATTCTATAAACACCATTAGTTAAAACATAAATATCTTTATCACCAAATCTATAATTTGTTAAAATGTCATAAATACTATCCAATTTTCTTTATCATTAATTTATTTGTCTCAAAAAAATTATTATTAAATTATCATAAATATATTAAGGGTAATCATTATTTAAATAATGTGTTTTTATGTTAAATATAACCTTGTAATTAAATCACTTTTCTAGGCCATCATTAAGGTTAAACATATTCTTTAAAAATCTTAAATAAAAACTACAAAAAAACAATAAATAAGTGTTTCAGGATTCTTATAACTATAATACTATTGAGAAAAATACATCTACAATGTAATTATAGAATTAAATTATATACACCCCTAAATAATTCCAATTCCCTTTTAAACAACTAACTAGGATTTCTTATCTTATTATTTATTGCCTACTTCTTTTCAAATATCATTCATAGTCTCTTCATCATAAATATTAAAAACATTACTCCTGAAACATTGTTGTGCACATTGTTTTTATATTTTAACCTTTAGATATATATTTTTAAAATTCATATATTTTACACATTTAAAACATTAAAATATTGATTATAATTTTGAGAACCATTATTCTCATTGATTATGTTACCAAAACCGTTCTTTTTTCATTGAAAATTAACAGCTCGAGTTACTCATTATACCCACACTCAAAAATTCTTGTAACACCAATTAGTTTACCCGGGTTATTCTTCTATCATACTTGACATGAAAAAAATTGAATCTTATTCCCTCCATGAAGTTTATTAAACTCTATTTTCTTTTATTTAGTTCTTCTCAATTTTCAGCCAAGTTATGATTATTAGTAATATAATATGATAACAGATTTCGAATAATCAAAAGGTTTCTAATTATAGTTCACATTTCACTAGGTTGATCATAATGAAAATCATTTCATTACCCAACACATTTAGAATGAATGTCATTTCTTAAGGATATATACATTGAAAAAAACCCATAATTATAGTGCAAGCCATAATAATCATAGTAGAGAACCAAATAATCGTGAAAAATAATTTATTGGATGTCTAAATCAGGATGCATTATTTTAAATATATGAATCTTTGCGATTAACAAATGTTATTCAGGGTCATTATTTATTCAAATTATTTATAAAGATTCATAAAAAACATTTAAATTGACCCAAACATATAACCTAGGAGTGAAATAATTGGTGCGTATTAAGTGTAATATCCTTGTGCACCAATATGAGGGTTGATATATACTTGTTAAAATATTTTAAAGGTCACTACCCATAGGTTATAAAGTTCCAAATCCACAACAACTTTTAGTATCCAATCATGGATTTAATTATAGGAAAACCACATAATATATTCCTTATCAAAATATTTTGATGTTATCCTACACATAAACTTATCCCAGGGTTTCCAACAAAATATTTTTATCCTAATATCTAGTGATGCACTAAATTTATCCTATAATAGAAAAAATAATAGTCTCGACTTATATTTAATGTGGTATAATTGATACTCGTCTAATGACTTCACGGGCATTTATACCTCTTAAGTGGTAATCTTACCATTATCTCCAGCAGAAAATATTTTCACATGAATCAATTTGGAAAATAGTCAAGCTTCACCAAATAATCACATTCAAGAGTTACCATGGAATAAATTCCTTCATTTCCCTCTAATACCAACTATTTAAACCAATATATTTCATAAATAGATATTAAATCTTATTAGATGAATATTCATTTCATAACATAACAATCCATTCCACAGTCATATATGTATAAACACTTTGGAAACATGGATACATAAAAATAACGTCTATATAAAATCTACATCATCTCACACAAAATTTAAAAATAGATATTATATAATAGGGAATGGAAACATTATAATGGGTGAGCATAGATACACAATAATGGAAAAAGGGAGGTACCAATGATCACATAACCATGACATGAGCATATGATAACATGAGATTAACATTTTAAAACCATACCTTACAAATAATTAATCATAATCTTATTTCATAGAATAAATTATAAAAGTTAATAAAAATAGATCATAAAGGAATCAGATAACATTTTCCATGATAACATAACATTGTAATAATATATGGATTTGATTCATTCATATAAGCAGAGAAAATAATTTCCATAGTAGTCAAAGATCACTGCCAATAATATCATAGTTGAATGGGTTCACTCCCCATTCTATATTCAAGGTTCAATCCCGAGACTGATATAGTGTATTGGGTTCACTCCCCATTCAATTGTCAAGGTTCACTCCCAACTCGATCATAGTGGAAAGAGTCCTTCACTCAACTGGGTTCACTCACCATTCTTGAAATATTTATCTCATGGGAGATCTATATTTTTGAAATGAATTAGAGTGATATATATATATATATCTTGGCCCACATGTCAAATAATCACAATCCATTAATGTAATGTCCCAACTCAACTCACCACTAAGATGGTGGTTGGACCAGTCACCACATGACCTCAGGCGTGACTTCCCTTATGTGAGAGGCTACCGACTAGTAGCGCGAGTGTAAGGCTATATAGTGAGGAGACTATACCCTCTTATCAGAGTTGTGTGGAAGAACAATATAATGAATAAAAATCAACAACGAAAGTAGTAAATAGCAACAATAAAGCAGTAGAATAGATATGTTATATAATAGACCAAAAGTGGTCATCACAGGTTTATAAAATAGATGAATTCGTGCCATGTCAATGAAACATTACAAAATTAAGTGAATAGTAAAACACTATTTTCAATAAAATACAATATATGAATCAAGTAATGAATGATCTGAAATACCAAAGGAAATCTCCACGACCATCCTGAGCTCCAGGTCAATCCTTTTCTCCAAACTCATGGTTATAATAAAACAACAACAAACAAGGTATAGGTCCCTGCGAACATGAAATGTCTACTCAGGTACCTTAGTGCAATGGAGGACCGAGTAGGGTGTGAGATATAAATCTCAGTATGACAGAACCACTAGTGTCTAACTCAATCTCAAAAGTGTAATATAAATTAAACAGGGTGAAAGAATTAATAAATAAATTAATCCTTATAATGTAACTAAGTACCCACGTACCTGCTTCAGCCCTTGGCTAGTGTATAAACATGTAACCAGATCATTAATTGAGTATTACCATTTATTTACATGTCACATTCATGTAAATCCCCTAACAAGTCCAAAGATTTTCCTCCAAGGTAAAATGCAGATAAGCAATGACCGGGCCCCATGGGCTTTAAGCATGGAACCTACTTATCAATACTAGACACAAGGAATGTATCTAAGGCATCTTATGATAGTATAAGTAGTTAAGGTTCAAATATTTAATAAGGCAACCAGGCAACGATATCCAGTGAGGGAGTTCCATGTTAAAGACAAAGGTAACGTAAACTCACGGAAATCTTACTCTGTAGTATCTGAGTCTATCTAAGGGATAAGGGTAAAATACTATGAGCGTAATCTAAGGCATTCTAAAAAGAGTCTCTGACAACGTCTAAGGTGATAGACCAAGGTAAAACGAGGTTAAGAAAATGCAGGGCTCGATGGGATTTAACCATGGAAAATACTAGTCAATGATAGATCCAAGGAGTGTATCAGAGGTATCCTATATGAAGAAGGAACCCAATGGTAGTATAATAGGAATCCAAGGAATAGACACGAACCATAGTCTAGGTGGGTATCAACCTAAGAAAACGGTATCCTTGAATCGGAATGTTGTTCCAAAGACCCAAGGTATTCTCCTCTCAGAATCCAAGGAAAGCTCGAGTCAGTCCATTCTTATCTGATAAAGTAGTCATGTAATAATTTATCTGGTTCAATTCTTTCCATCTATTAGTGTTGATAGGTCAATTAGAGTTGAAACCATTATTTATTGGTTCAATCCTTGCCTTCCATTACTGTGGGAATGTCAATTAACATTGAAACCATTTATTTATTAGTTCAATCCTGACCTTCCATTAATGTGGAAAGGTCAAGTAACATTGAAACCATTTATTTATTAGTTAAATCGTTTTATTCCCTTAGTTTGTAATGGTAAAGTAGAATTGCAACCATTTAGAAAAAACCATTAAGGAATTTTAGAATGTCGATGTCAAAAACGCTACCATCCCTTAACATAGTATGGTTTTCCACGTACATGGAACCAATCCTTGTATCATAAACCCAGGTCCGTCCATGGAATTGACACATGGGAATCCATGTATCCCCAAAGGTATGATAATGAAAACTCATTGAGTACATCATGGTATTCCCACTTGGGAACCCATATGTCACCTAAGGATTTATTAGTATTCAAAACATTTGAAAACAATTTCAGAAATCCATTTGAGGGTCAATCATTAAGCATTAGCTTTTAAATTAGCTCAACTCATTCCATTTATCAAAATATGTCAATTACATTTAAAGGTCTCCAAGTATCAATACAATGGTAAATTACCTACATGGGTAATTCCAATCCCAAACTGGAGAAAACACATAGATGGTGGTTAGGTCCTTTAATCATTTTAAAAAGGGAAACTCAGTGTTTCTAGTGTCATTGGGGCCATGTGTTAAGAATGTTGTATCTCAATATAACATCAATCGTAAAGATTATAAATATGATAAGTCAAGCAAGAATGGTCTAACAACTAATTTTTAGCTTGAAGTCTGCGTACCTCCGTTGGTGGGGTTTTATTATAAAACCATGATATTGTTTATCAAAAAATCAATTATAATCTTTATCATTTAAAACATGAAAATTCTAAATTCACATTTAAGAGGCTTTGAGCATAATACATCATTTTATTAATTAATTTAAAACAAAAGTGTTGAAATAAACTTTATTAATGCATTTATAAAAATTTATGATATGGAAAGGTACCCTACCTCAAGGTGGAACCAGTCTATCCACATCAGCGATAAACCATAACGAAGACAAAACACCTGGAAAAGCTCAATGCACTATAAGAAACAAGGTGAGGACTCTTAAATACCAAAATCCCAAAATATATACAAGTTGAAAAAGAGAAAACTTACCCCAAAGAAAAGCATAAAAACCGAAACCACCCAAACTACATCACCTTTGGTGGTGGTTGCGGGAACACAAACCCAAGGGTCCCAAGAGACCTTTCGCTAGACCCTAAAATAAGAGAAAAATGAAATCCTGACTACCCCTAAAAATACAGTGTTCGATAGAACCCTATTTGGTGAGAGTTAGGCCAGTTTGAAGCCGAGAAAAGGGTGGAAAGGGAAAAGAGGACTCACTGTGATAGATCAGAGAAGAAAATTGAAATAATTCGGCCAAAAACTGAAAGAAGAGGAGGCTGAGGGAGGTGGTATGTGCATCGAAGGGGAGATCCCCTTGGGATGGTTCATCAAGTATGAGATGGGAGAGGGAATAGTTTAGGTTTTGTGTTTTAATTTTATTTAAATAAATTTAAAAAAATTAAAATTTAAATAAATGGTGTCATGCATGGTTCAGCCTGCACCGTTTCCCAAACCATGTGCAATCTGTGCGGAGTCTTCTACCTTCATGATGAACCTCACATGGGCTAGGCACATTGTTTTGGTAATTTTTCATAGGCCATGTGCAAGCCACTGTCCCCTTTAAAATATGTCCTCATGGTTACATACTGTAGGCCGCACGGTTTAGCAGGCCGTGCACAAACCGTACGCCCTCTTCTGTATTTAAAAACATGACGTTTCTTGGGTCTATCACCCTCTAAACTTCTCGATCCACATGATATACTAATAAGGCCTTCGTCCATTCCTAAAAAATCACTTAGGAGTTATCCAACTCTCTGAATTATGTTCTCAAACTCGGTTTAAAAAATGACAAGTATAGTAAATGAAAAAGTTCAAAAACTTTTGTAATTTTATCTAATTCAAAAAAAACTATTCTAAAATCTACCCACATTAAAACATCTCGCCCCCGTGAAGCCTTCGGGAACAAATTATACATCACCCGACTGACAAGGTTCATGACGTTTCATTCAAACGGCTGCATTGTGTTACCAAAGCCCAATGAACTTTAATAATTTCCATTGTACTTAGCACTTTGACCTTTAAGACCCAAGCCAACACTAAAGGTTCAATATAAACATAGAAACGAAGCTTAAATGAGCCTGTTTAGGTAGATACACATTCACATCAAAGTCTCAGTAACACTCAACCGATGGTGCTTCCCACCATAAGTCGTAACATAAGAAGGGGAAAATTCCAAGCCACGGTACCTCCACAATTGGAATTATTTTTTAAGGATTAAATCATTTTATTCTTACAAAAATCCTAGCATAATTTTGTAAAAAAGAAATTTTCATATTCTGAACGACATAATAAAACTCATCATGCAGGATTTCTCATAAGACATTTCCGGCCATGAGACCACACTTTCCTTCATCGGGCAATATGATTGAAATGACTCCTTATAATCGTAAACATCAAACTGAAATAGAGGGAATGGGTTGAGTGGTGTGGATGATGTATATTGTAGATGTATGGTTTAGGCGGCTAGAGAAATTTTAAAAGAAATGGTTGGTGTCCATGAGTTTGAAAAAAGGCGTTCCTACTTGGGAACCAACGAATCACTCAGGACTTACGAGGCCTCATAGAGAACCATTCTTTAGAATGTGACACTAACAAAGATCATCCAACAAGCTCAATAGATTTTAAAGATTTAGCATGGCATAAGACAGATGATCTCTTAGTTTATTGAGTATGATGTCAATATAGGTGACATGCTAATCTATTTAGAAGACTACACTATAAGTATTTACGACAGGGTTTCCTATCAAACACACCAAAAAACTGAAAGTTAAAATATTCGAACCCAATCAAATATGTGCAGCCAAGAAATCATTGACACAATTTAAGACTTGAATGCCTTAAAGGAATTCAAGAAACCCAACCATTTACCAATGGCCCACTTAGGTGTGTTACTTCTACATCTATGGAAACGTTTATCAGGTTCAACACAACACTACCCACATTAGGAGTGTCCTAGCCAAAAAGGAAGTAAAAATAACTGCTCATACAAACGAGAGACTATAACAACAATACTGTCATGTCAAAACACCATTGACCATCGAAAACCATCCTAGTATTAGAATGGAAATAATTCATTAACTCTCAATCCACTCTACTGGGAGATGATCTGAGACCGTACTCAACAGTACAAGAAGATTTATTTCAGAGTTGTGTTGCCTCATATGACCATTTTCCTAGAAAATTCCATAACTAGTCGTTCATTACTATGAAGGAGAACGGGTAAAATGGCCTAAAAGCTGTCGACCAAGCCCGAGGCATGTATAACCAGCTGAAAAATAGAATTACTCAATGATCAAGCCCATAAAATGGACAAAAAAGGCATGACCACCAATTTTAACAAGGGTGTTACTTTAAAATAGAATTTCATACTTTGGGTAAAGGCAGCCAATATAACCAATGGGTGAGAAGGGTCCCAGCACTGGTAGGAAATTCATCTTCTAAAGCCACTACCTAACATGGGTTATCCACTTATGAAAGAATGGTTTTAACCCTAACATCGGGTCATGTCAAAAAAATGTCACTAGGCTCAAAATCCAATTATAAATCCATTGCTATGGAAAAGAATTCCAACTGAAAGTACTCATGTATCCATTCAAAGGTAACTCAAGAGAATTCTGAACGACCCTTAAATGTGTGTTTTTAAACAGTGGAAACCACTATAGGTTCCATTTCAAAGCCTCTTATATTTAATAACATTTCATCTGTAATCATCAAAAGTTTTAAAAAAACATCAAAGAACTATTTTCAAAATAAATCACAAGGTACTTGATTTTAAACAACTCCCACAGGAAAAATAGGCATGTTTTATAAAACTCCCTTTTATAATTTTTTTACATTAGTTGGGATTCTTTTATTTTCAAGCAACTTATCAAAATAAATTCCTCTTAAGAAGATAAGGAGACCTATGAGGGTCTCATTTTAATCAACATGGGTTCTCTAAAAAGAAACTCAATATTAAACTCACAAATTATTAAAAAAAGTAATAAAACACCCAAATGGGTCATCTCATAAAAACATTCCCCAACTGATCTACTTGGGTCCAATTTTATTTTGAAATATATCCATTTGATTTCAGATCAAAGTCAAAACTATTTTAAATTTATAATCATTTCACAAGGCATCATGTAATCACATTTATATGTGTTGTCATTTCCCAATTCATGAAGTGTTCATACCCTCCATGGATTGAAAATTGGCTCCCATTAATCAATACTAATCTCTATTCAGAATTTATAATTGTCAAACATTACAGTCCAAATTATATGGGTGGACACCTACAAACCTGAAAATCACCCATACACTAAATAGATTAGAATTTGGTTCCATTTAGTCAAAACCAGCTTACTTTAGCAACTAAATTTAGTAGGGTTTTACAATGGTTAAATTACATGGGTTACCTTTTCCCAACTATAAGGCACTCATGAACCTTACAACTGAAAACTATCCCTCATCATAATCACAATTGTTAATTGTAGCCCATGCAACCATTTACATATATCTATGTAAGCTGGCATGTTACTACAAGAAACTAACACAAAGAAATAAGCTAAAATCAAAGAAGCATGGAAATTTAATCAAAGGAGCATGCTATAATGAGCCATAAGAATAGAAGGCATGCTAATGTATTACCTAATCATGTATAAATCTAAGCATGGCATATTGATAATGCATCTAATCATACTTAGCCAAAATCCTATGAATGAAACTACATGGAATGGAATATATACATTTCATGTGAATTTATATGATCTTAATAAGATTCATTTAATGCAAATTCCTTGCCATATCAGGACATGGAATGTTTCCAATGTTCCATAAAACATAAGATTCAGAAAGTAAACCTATCACTCTAGGTGAAATCATATCAATTATAACAACGAACAATATAAATATCAATCCAATCCCAAGCCACTTGGTCATTCCCCCTACGTGGGATGATCAGGCCCAAGCAATAATATTAACCAATCACCAACACTTTCCTAGTCTCATGTATTCCTACCCAAAATAGTAAGACAAAAGGAAACAATCTATGATACCTCTTTTTAACGTCCCAAACTGGATCACCACTAAAACGGTGGCCAAACTGGTCACCCCATGACCTCAGGCGTGCCTTCTCATATGCCAGAGGCTATCGACTAGCTACGATTGTGTAAGGATAGTTAGTGGGGAAATTATAACCTCTTATCATAGTGGTACATGGTATAACATAATGAAAAACAATCAGCAATGAAAGTAGTAAATAAAAATAATAAAGCAGCAGAAGACATATTTTCATATAATTGAACAAATTTGGTCAACGCTCGTTTATACAATGGATGAATGCATGACATGTTATTCATATATTACAGAAAGCAGTAAACAGTACAACATGATTTTCAATACAATACAATATAATACTAAAGTAAAGAATGATCTAAAATCCCAAAGGCAATCTCAACGAGCATCCTGAGTTCGAGCACAGTCCTTTGCTCATAACTCCTAGGTACAAGAAAATAACATAAAACAAGGTCCAAGGCCCTGCAAACATGAAAGGTCTACTTGGGTACCCCAGTGCAATGGCGTCCCAAATAGGGTGTGAGATATAAATCCCAGTAGGCTGGCACCATCGTTTTCTAACCCAATCCAAATAGTTTAATATAAATTAAACAATGTGAAAGCATGCATAAATAAATTAAATAGTACTGTGTAACTAAATACCCAAGTACTTATCCCTCATATGGTGTCTGAACATGTAACCAGTTCATTAATTGAGTATTACCATTTATTTATATGTCACATGCGAGTAAGTCTCCTACCAAGTCCAAGGAGTTTCCATCAGCAAAGGAATGACTGGGCCTAATGGTATTTAACGATGGAACCTAGTAGTCAATTTTGGAACCATGAAGTGTATCCGAGGAATCCTGTGATATTATGAGTAGCGAAGAATCCATGATGTAACAGGGAAGCCTTGAAAAAATAACCAGTGAGGGAGTTCTAGGGTAAATAATAAGGTAACATAAACTCAGGGAAATCTAACTCAGTAGTATCTAAGTCTATCTAAGGGTTAAGAGTGTAATCCAAGGAGTGTAATCCATGTAATTACACAATAGATCGCTTACCGAGTCCAAGGTGATCGACCATGGTAAAATGGGGATAAGAAAAAATAGGGCCCGATGTGATTTAACCATGGAACCTACATGTCAATGATAGATTAAAGGAGTGTGTCTGAGGCATCCTTTATGATGAAGGGACCCAAGGGTAGTATAGTGGGCATCCAAGGAATAGTCAAGAACCAGAGTCTGGATGGATATCAACCTATGAAAACCATATCCTTGAATTGGAATTGGGTCCCCTATACCCAAGGCTTTCTCTTCTTAGAATCCAAGGCGATATTGAGTCTGTCTATTCCTATTTGATAAATAAGTCATGTAATAATTCATCTGGATCATGTACTGCCTTCTATTAGTGTGGATAAGTCAAGTATAGTTGAAACCATTATTTATTGGTTCAATCCATGCCTTCTATTAGTGTGTAAAGGTCATGTAGCATTAAAACCATTAATTTTGTGGTTCAATAATTTCCTTACATTAGAGTGGAAAGTCCAAGTAACATTGCAAAAATTTATTGATTTTTTCAAGAGTTACCTTTCATTAGTGTGGAAGGGTCAATTAGAATTGAAACCATTTAGTAAAAACCATTAAGGCATTTTCAAAGGGAGAGGTCCACACTGCAACCTTCCCTTTGCATGGTATGGGTTTCCACTGATGTGGAATCAATCCTTGTTTCATAAACTCGGGTCTGTCCAGGGAATTCCTACATGGGAATCCATGTATCCCCCAAGTTATGATCACAAAAACCCATTGTGCCATCCATGGTATTCTTACTTTGGAACCCACATGTCACCCAAGGATTTATTAGTATTCAAAACATTTGAAATCAATTTCAGAAATTCCTTTCTGGCTCAATGATTAAGAATTAACCATTAAATTAGCTCAACTCATTCCATTTCTCAAAACATGTCAATTAAATTTAAAGGGCTCCATGTATCCACAGAAAGACCAATTACCTACATGGGTAATTCCAATCCAAAACTGGACCAAACACTTAGATGATGCTTCATTCCATTAATCATTTTAAAAAGGGAAACCCAGTGTTTCTAGTTTCATTAGGCCCAAGTGCTAAGCATGTTATATCTAAACATAACATCAAACATAAATATTGTAAACACGGCAAGTAAAGCAAGAAAGGTCTAACCACTACTTTTTAGATTGAAGTTTGCGCACCTCCGTTAGAGGGGTTTTATTATAAAAACATGATATTGTTTATAAAAAAATCATTTATCATCTTTATCATTTAAATCATGAAACATGCTAAATTCACATTTGAGAGGCGTTGAAAATAATACTTCATTGTATGAACTAATTTATAAAAAAGTTTAGTAAGAATCTTTATTAGTGCATCTATAAATATTTATGACTTGGAAAGGGACCCTACCTCAAGCTGGAACCATGACGTCCACATCAGTGATGAACCAAAATGATGCCAAACCTCACAGAAAAGATCTATGCACTATAAGAAAAAATATGGGGCCTTATAAACACCAAAATCCCCAAATATTAACTAGGTTACAAAGAGAAAACTTACCTCGATGGAAAACTGACGAACCGAAACCACCTGAACTGCATTGCCTTTGGCAGCGGTTGTTGTAACACAAACCCTAGGACCCAAGATAACTTTATCTCAACCATAGATGAAGTGGAAATAGAAATCATGTTTATCCCTAAAAATATAGGGTTCATTCGAACCCCATATGGTAACGTTTCTGCCGATTCAAAGCCAGGGAAAGGGGGGACAAGCGAGAAGAGGACTCACCATGATGGACCAGACATGAAAATTAAAGGAATTCGATCAAAAGTCAAAAAAGAGGAGGCTGATGGAAGAGGTATGTGCGTCGATGGGGAGATCCCCCTAGGATGATGTGTCGCATATGATAGGGGAGAGGGTGTAGCTTAGGTTTTATGTTTTAATTTAATTTAATTTAATTAAAAGAAATTTTAAATTTAAAAACTGGGTGTCGCGCATGGTTAAGCCGGCAAGGTATGCCAAACTGTGGGAAACCCATGCAGAGTCTTATGTCTTCAAGATTAACCATACATAGTCTAGGTGCATAGTTATGGAAATCATGAAAGGCCGTGCGCAAGCCACTTTTCACTTTAAAATTGGTCCACATGGTTTTCTAGAGTGGGCCGCATGGTTTAGTAAGCCATGCACAAAACCTGAGCCCTTTTCTGTATTTGAAAACATGATGTTTTTCAGGTTTGGAACTCTCGAAACTTCTCAAGGCACATGTGATACTTCTAGGGACTTCTTCCATTCCAAAAATACATCACATAGAAGTGATCCAACTCTCAAAATTAAATTCCAAAGCTCAGTTTTAAAAACGATCGGTTTAGTAAAAGAAAAAGTTCAAAAACATCCATATTTTTGACCAGTTCCAAATCACAGGATTATACAATTCATATGTGTTCCTAAATATCATAAATAAATCATCATATATCATCACTCATTCAAAATAAAAGGTTTTTACATACAATTTAAAATTTTAACATAACATACCACAGGGAAAATAAATGAGTTTCATAATCATTTCGTCATCATAATCATAAAACATATATATTAGGAATAATGGTTGTATCCTTATATCATATCCATAGTATAGAATAATCTACACAAAAGGATTTATATAGATTAAAATTTAATTAAAATATCATATTGAATATTTCTAGTAAAAAACAATCTTTTCATATTGAAATATCTTCTTTAAAATAAAAAATTATTCCAAATATTAATGACAAAATATTATGTAAATTTAACCCTGAAAAAATATAATGTAAATAAAAAAATATTTTATTGGTAATGATGGTGGGATATTCCATTAATGACGTATATAATAAAAGAAAACATTCTTTTAATGTATTTGTATCAAATGGTCAAAAAGGAAATTATTTAGAAAAATAAAAGAAGTTTCCTTCTAAAAATTTATTTAAAAAAATTAAATAATGGGTGAAATAATTTTTTTTAATAATATTATATTTTTAAAAACATTCTTCACAACATTTTTTATAAAATTTGGATATAATATGATAATCAATTTAAACTAATGATAAAAAATTTAGCTTTCTTAAAAATGTTATTTTGGTCTCTTGAGTTCATAAAGAGATGAAAATGATTGAAAAACATGTATTATATTTAAATAACCATAGTATTTAAAAATCCTGACATTCTTGAGTGGTGTGTCCTATAATTTCACCATCATAAATATAATCATAATTATTCTTGAAAAACAATGAGATTGTAAATAAATACCTTACATGTTTGGAAACTTGTAAACCATAACCCTTAAGAAAGAATATACTAAAATAAAAATTTATATATCATGAAAATAATGATATTAAGTATGTAAATAGTAAAATGGGAATTATATACACCTCATAAAAGTATATTTAAGAATAACATAACATATGTCCCATAGAAGATAATTTATAGATGATAAAAACTTATAGTTTTGGTAATCTATAAATCCAAAAATCTTGAGAGATAAAAATTTATGGATGTTTAGACACAAATATGCTTCATAAAAATATCACAAAAATAAAATCATGGGAATCATATACATTACAAAAAGGTAACAATGGATGAATATAGCATATTACTAAAAAAATAAAGTTGAGATGAGAAAAACAATAACTCAAGTATTTCCTTACTTCTTATGTGTTAAAAACTACTATAAACTAAATATAGATTTATTATATATATATCCCATAAAAATAATAATATATATCATATAATATATTATTTTAAATTAACAACTTATCACCTGTTTATTAACAATAATTTCTTTATATCACTGTTTTTGGTGATAACTACATCATTTTTCATATTTGTTTCAGTTCAGTGGTATCTATATTTTTTGGTTGATCATGGTTCCAACCTCTCTAGAATCTTACTCAATTAATGTAATAAAATATATATTATTTATTTATATATAGGGGAATTATAAAAGGAATATATTGAAACTTGAATTGCATTATTCATATAGATGGTAAGTCGTATGAAAACATGGATATTGTTTCCATTTATAGATGGATGGAATGAAAGGAAGGTTAATAATAAATTACAATTATAGAATAATAATAATTTCCTAAACAACATATATATTTTTTAAATCTATTTTTATAAAAATCCAAGGAAATTTGTATGAATAAATAATTTAATCACATTGTGGAGACGGTTAGATAAGCGTATATTTGTGTAATGATTTCCATTTTAGTTGAATGGAAATAAAGTGGATAATGGTTTTTATATCATTATAATAATTATGTTTATTTAATATAATAAATAAATTATTTTAGAATGAATATAATGTATTTAGATGAGTTTGAAAATGAAATAAAATTGAAAATGCTCATCTTATAGTTCTTCCACTTTGTCAAGAACCTTGTATTAGAAAAAAGTAAAAGCATAGACCAAAATATATCGATTCATTTGAGATTATTTATTTTATCTAAATGGTTGGTTATTGCATGGTTTCTCACCCAAACCACTCTCATGTTCATAAAATCTTCCATGTATCTCTCCTATGTATGTACAGGTCTGATCCTCAAAATGTATTGAAATTAAATTTCTTACGACTGGAGCCTAAAATACTAATTTAGAAACAACTGGATGAGATAATACATCCTTGAGATAAATCACTATAAGAAAATTTAATTTTTTAAAGTTATTATTTTCTTGTTATTTTAGAGGTTTAAAGTACCATTAAATGTTTCCATGATGGTTTTAAAAAATGTCCCATTAATTTAGTGTCTATATTTAACCCACGACAGTTCCTTCCATTTAGCTATTGTTTATCAAAAGAATCATAAAAAATATATTTAGTGCCATATTTCCTAATTTAATAAGCTGTTTTCTATAAAAATGACAAGGATTTATATTGTTTATAACCACCACTAAATAAAAATATATTTTTACCAAAATACCGATATTTCGTGGAGAGATTCTTAATTTTAGCAGTGGTTTTTTGAAAAAAAAATTGATGATGTAGCGGAGGATAAAATTGTCGTGTAATAAAAAAATGGATATATAACCACAACTAAAATGATGAAAAAAACCACTAAATAATAATATGTAATATTTAGTAGTGGTTTTGACCACCATGAAAAAAAATAATTATATAACAGCAGTTTAAACTACTTTAAATAAAAAAAAGTATGTTTATCAGTAGTTTAACAATAGCTATATGATGGGTTATAAAAAAAGACTGTAGAATATGCACCCCCAAACCCCTAGATAAAAATGAACATTTATTGTCATTATAATACACATAAATCAATAACATAATTCAATAACAAATGTCACAAATCATTCAAACCCATAATCTCCCTTAACCAAAAACATAATACTCCACTACCCATAATCTCCCTTAACCCAAAACATCATTTCCTAGTCCAACTATATAAAATCCCTTATCTCTGTTATTTCTACTACCTAGGTATTATACCATCCATTCATGCTCTACACCCCTTGGAAACATGATTCCATGTAGTACAGTCCATCTTAATGGGAAACATTGTACCTTTTATAGAAATCATACATAAACCACTCTGGTACCTTTTAAAGCCATGAAACCATGTCATAATTAATCTTATTTTAGTGTTGTGGGTCCATGACATATTTCCATAATTTTATCATAATGTGTAATAGTCTATATAAAATGAATTTTAACAACATGTGACATGGACTAGGTGATATGTAGTTTAATTTCATTCAATAAGGAATAATAGGTTCATGGTTTCCAATAATTTTTAGTATTAGTATTACACATGAGTTTCTAATTCTAGTTCATCTTGTACACTAATGATCAGATAAGAAATTATAAGGTTATAATTATTAGGGATATAGACCATTGTTACATAGGAAATAATATGTGATATGGACCATTGGGGAATGGTTTGGAGCTTACACCGAGTTGTGGGGACCATTTGAAAATATATATTTGTTAGGGAAATGGGGATTTAAACATCCCACTCACAATGCTCATTAATAATCAACCCACACTTTTGAGGGAGATTATCATGAATCTTGATCCATATGCTCATCTCAACCATTTTTTCACTTGTCTTAATCCTCGAATACATATCAGACTAACCTCAGTGGAACCATCCTAGGATATCAACATCAAACCTCATATCTAGATACCACTTGGCACCTATTTTCGACTAACACATCATCCTCTATACATAGTTACATGGTCACCGATCAATTCTACTTACCAATCATGGTAAAGACAACTTATTCTGAGCTGAAGAGGCCCAAAACAAACCTATATATTTCTATCTAGTTTTTCTAGACCATATACATCAGGACGGTCCCCAGAAATAAGAATATAAGAGATTAATAACATATAAATAGGTATATTAATTTATATTTTATGGATGACCAACTTCAAAATCGTGATAACCCCTCTCCATGTTTTATTAATCCTTATCTAACCACATGCACAATTTTTAATAGTTATATCAAGCCACATATACTGAATCAACAACCCCAAACAATCCTAGAATAAAATAAACAAACAAAGAATAGAAAAATACAGCATATAATTATTTCCAAAAACACAATATAATTGGTTTCATCCTCTTAAAACATAAGAAATCCTGAAAATATAATATGAAAATTGTATACCATATCCAACCACATAAACAAATCCCACTTCCCATATTGGTCCAAGATATCAAAGAGACCACTAATTACTACAATATGATAAACTATGCTCTTGAACCTCCCTATATCCATCTCTAGTTCCTCTTAATGTCACCTATAAGACAATTATATTTAAAATAAATTAGTGTTTTATATTTATATTTAAACATAAAACATTTTAAATTTTATGAACTGAATGATTTTGAAGAATTTTTATTTATCTGATCACCACCATTCATCGATGTAATATCATTGGAGATAGATCTATTTATCTTTTGATATAAATCAACCAATGCTTTCTGCTAAGTGGATATATGAGCCCCATGTTCCCAACTTTTTCTTTGTAGAGAAACAAAACATCTCTAATAATCACGGTGAATGGAGTTACTACAACTATGAGTAGATGTAGCTGCAATAATTGAAGTCCTACTAAAGACCTCACATAGTAATGGTCCCAAACTCATCCCACAAAATATACCAGGATGATCCTTCCAAATGACTTTACCAACTATGTCATCCTGGGGGACTGAGAGGTACTGTGCAATATTGACATCCCATAGGACATTAATATTTCACTATAAATCAAATGTCAATCATATTTTAAGCAATATATATTAACATAGATAAAACTAAAAAATTTTATTCTAATGAAAAATGATTTCATACCCCCAACATCTTTGGCATGCTCATTAGCATAACACCCATTTATATTTTTATGAACATCTATGCACTCGTCTATTCAGGAGACTTTTTCCCCTAAATTTGTTAATATCATTAAAAAATTATAAATAAACAATTTAATATATGAAATAGATGATATTATCATAAAATTATTTAAAAAAATGAAAATATTAACCGATTCTATCATCTTCTGGAAAACACTTTGACCCGACAATGTGAGGGATTCATTTCTTATATAGACTTGATGAATTTTTCCTTGAAACATCCTAAAATAAATATCATTCAATTTAATAGTAATTTATGAATTTTCATGTCCTCTTCATATGAATTTGTAAATGTAAAATGTGATTAATATAATAATTCATATATAGATACCATATCCTTATCATAATGATGGGTATCAAAAAAAACCATGATTTAAATGTTGGGGTTGAAGCCTCATTTTATTGTTAATGAAAATGAAAGGCATCCTTTAACATTGTATGGGGGAACCATTACATAGCATGAAGGCCCAGTGGGCATGTATCCCATTACAAGGCCCGTAATCCCAAATTGCTTTGGCTCAAGGCCCATTCTGTGAATAGTACTACTATAGTGCCCACCTTCTATAGTACCGCATAGTACCCTCCATTGCAATAGAGCCCTACCCCTGCTACATGGTACTCCCCAGCTACAGTGCCCACTATTTCTACAATGTTTCTGTTGATACAGTACTACTACAGTGCTACTACATTACCTGTGACCAATGGGTTTTGAACCCCCATTTTTCATGTAGGATTACAGGGAGCTTACCACTAAGCCAAAAAACCTTTAATTGCTCTTTAGGTCCCATATTAGGCACCTTATCATATAGTTGTTGGTTTCTCAATTATGTATCATTGAATTTATCCAATAATCTCCATTTAAAATCCTTCCATTTTATACCCAATTTTTTCAATGTCCTCTTTTGTGCTATAAGATCAGCAACATGATAGTGGAAATACATACGTACAAAAAGATTATTTTTAAAAATATTTTAATTTAATGACATAATGACATTATGTAACACCAAAATGTATCAAAAATACATTTATCTATGAATAAAAACGATTATTTTTCAAGATAAAGGCATATGACTCTAATCATCATACGCAATCAGAAATGTAACTGGCTCCACCACCAACAGGTCTAGAATCTGGCCAAATAATCCAATGGCATCATCTTTAGGGACCACGTATAAGTCAAATGTCACAATAATATTCAGTTTAATTAGATTCCATACATCTGAATATTTCATATTTTTTTTGCATAGTGACATTATTTTTATATTTTATAAAAAAATAGTTAGTAGTATAAAAACTAAATAACATTATTCATATTAAAACATGAACCCATAATAGTAACACTCTAATATCCCCCTAAATAAGAAATAGTGGAGACCTTCTCCTTGGAAGGTGTGTCTTTTGAATGTGGAGGAATTGGCCAATCTATTGATGGGATGCTGATGGAGGGTGGGAGAGATTGTGCAGGGTGGAATGCATATGGTGTCTCAAATGTTGTACCGAGGGAGACTTATAGATCACTATCTGTCTATATAATCGAGGGAAGATTGACTAAGAGTTTACTAGAATTAGTATAACACTTCCTCCTTTACATTCCTATAATTTTAACAAGTAAAATTTACTTCATAAAATATATTTCAAAAAAATTATGCAGAAAAAAATAAATGACAATAGATGCATAATGTTGACAAACAAAATATACAATAATATGATAATGAATGACTACATAAATAACATAAGTGGATGATAAATGAATGGATAACTACACGTAAAATTATTTTCCCCTCCAATGAATTTTTTTCCTACTCCATCATTACTTCATCTACCCTTGCGAGAATAATATTTTCAATATCATGATGTAAAAATAAGTTCGCGTATTACTATTGATAAGATTCAATGTTAGAGGTAAGATCTTCCACTTTATTTCTCATATAATATACGTATCTTAATTTTATGTGAGTTCCTGCACTGCACCATTTATCCATGTCATATTCCACATAATATACCATTTTCGTGTATGATGATATGATATACGGATCATGTAAGTCATGCTCAATAAAACCCATCAAGAGAGATATGATTACAAATGTAAATTGCATGTAATCTCTTAGAACACCCCTGATGATATCAACCCAATTAAATTTGAATAAAACAACTAAAAAATTTATATTTTAGTTTAACTCTATAATATGTGTTGAATTTTCATAGTATACCACTTCATAAAACATAAATATATAACTATTCTATGTTTTTAAACCCTCTTCCCAATCAAATGTACTAAATTTAAAGTCATTCACATTGTAAGCATCAAATGTTCTATCTTGTTTTTGAATACCTCGGGAAAGAATCTTAAAATATTATGATAACTCATCTTGAGTGTAAGTATTGATGATCTAATAAAATTAATATACATTATTAGATTTAAAATATATATTTTTCAACCTAATATCTGAATGGATCGAAATATTTATGAACATACACATCATTCAAATCATTTTAAAAGATCTTTAATTAACAAATATTGTTATATATTTCTTATTTTGTGTTTGGCATCTCATTCATCTCTTTGTTTTTATCCTCAACTCTTCAATAAATGCATATGAAATTTCACTATTCAGCAGCACATATCTATGAACTATAATAATATTATTTCTGTTAGTGTAACATTTGAGCTCCTCCCAACTGATCGTCCTATAGAATAATATATTTTTTATTTCCCAAGTAGTTTATATTGAGTCTATGTTTCATAAACATGTCCAACCTATTTTAATATTCTCTCAATATAATCCATATATCTCGAAAAAAATTCAAGAAACTCTTTTTCCAAATAGCCTTTCAAAATAGAGACTTCATGTTTATCATTATTCTTCACATTTGAGGTCAAATTTCCAATATATCTATGGGAGAAATGAAAACATAATTGTGTATTTAATGAAGTGACATGAATTATTTACATAAATAAAAAACATTTAAATAAATCACCTCTCAATTTTTTACATCCAACAATAATGTACGTGTCCTCTTAATTTAGCTTACTCTACCAAATGCATAGTTAAATACATCACGACCTTAAAAATGTTGGAAGAAAGATAATATCTATTTTATAAAGTGTCAATAAAAATCCCACCTAAAGGATTTCGATAAAAAATAGTTTTACATTTTTCTTACATAGTTGTCTAATGAAATTGAAAAATTAGAGCAGAATAGGATTAACCCATTCAATTAATAATGTACGCAATGCCAATTGTAGAAACTGCTGTAATAAAATATGTGACTACAAACTTTTCAATCCATGTAACCTATGATGCTTTAAGTCGAAAATCCTTGAGATGTTACTTGAATACCCTTAAAATATTTTCACATTTTTTATCAATTGAAGGAATGTATATTTATCCCAATTTTTTCATTACAAAAACATATTTATCATTCTTTCCATTCTCATGTAGATAGAGATCACTCTTTATGTTCATTGTTTGTATGTATTTCTGAGCATTGAGATGGAACTTTCATTTTCAATGCCCATTATGCAATGTAATGATCAAATTTTCATAAATAGTCTTCCCAGTATGCATGACAACAATATTATGTCACAAAAAATTAAATTCCTTACATGTATGTTTAAAAAATTTAACTTTTTTCATCCATTTTTTATTACTGTTTCACTTAATGATGCACTTCAAACTCATTTACAACAATCATTCAAATGATACACCATCCATTTTTTTTCAATATTTATACATTGTACCAATATTTTAGAATCTATCAAAAACATTTGTGGTGGTATATGATCAATATAACCATTGAATTTTGACTTCTTCAACCGAAATATTGGATATACATCAATAAATATTCGATGACATAAGAAGAACCATTTTTTATTGTGAGGTTGTCATTCATCCACAAATTAAATGTTAAAAAATACAATCCAAACCAATTTATGTGTTCCATCTTGCTGAATTCCCATGTTTATGGAAGTCACTAATGGTCCACATTAAATACACTTGCATTTTTATCATTATTCTAGAAGATGTATCAAATGTATCAACACCATTTCTCCATAACTCTTGTAATTATTCAATTATAAGTTTCAATTATACATCATTATAACTTCCAAGAATGTGTTTTATAGGAATAATCATCTAAATCATAATAGAATATTGTCACATACACATCTAAGGAGGCTATTTGTAAGAGATCACAACAACCATCCTAATGATAACACTAGTTCTCAAAGTCCCAAATGTGTTGAATCCAATAGTTTCCAATCCCAATAGATCATTCCTTTGATTAGATGATATATTTGGAGGTAATTAATCAAATGTAATTCACTTTTGTGAATTTCACGGATATCATATTAAAAAAATATTGTTATTATCTATATAATTCCACTTTATTTGCACATTTGTTTTCGATGACATGAATAATCATTGCAGTCAAGGATTTAATGGAAAGTAAGGGAAAACCATTGTAGAAGTATTACTTTACTTATTATTCATTGTAGTATATTGATTCAGCCATCAAAAGTCACTCATTTATTTAAATCTAGAAGAATTACATTTCTTAATCCTATCTACTTGAATCCTCTCCTCAATAAATCATACAATCACTGGGACATACATTCATTTTTCTATAATTCAAACTAATATTGTTAAAACATTTTTTCATATCATATAAAGAGTGATGGATCTTTGATTTAAGAAATGAATGACACAACAATTATAATATATTGAACATCACCTTATTTTGAATTTCACATAGCCATTTAATATAGTACAAGTTTAGTAGAAAAGAAATTTTTGATTATTTCAAAAACTCACTATAAAACTATTGATTTCCAACATCATCATAACCATGAAACTCATATATCTATTTAATGAAGTCTTCTTTTACATTAGTCTCTATATAATCAATAGGATGATCCAATTATATGTTATAATCGTTATATGATTGACTTATTGTCTCAAAACACAACTTTTCATATTTCTATTTGCAAGACCATCAACTGGATGTTCCGATATGTTTTGATGTTGATGTTGGTGTCTGGAAATGTTGAATGCATCATTTTTACGGTTTTTCATTTCATTATCCATTGCCGACAAAGTTGATATCTCATTATTTCAGTTGATGTTAGTGATCAATGTTTCTGTAATGTTTGATTCTTCATGTCCAATCCATTTCCAGTATTGGGTAGGTAATTGCTTCAATATCGACTCTTCCTAAACCCCATATCTCTTTAAAAATCTTCTAAATTTATATTTAGGACATGGAAATCCCATTCTCCCATCAAAAAATCAATTAAAAAATGATAAATCTAACAACATTCCCCCAAAAACATTGCATATTAAGGTGTGTTACAGGGTAATGTAATCCATCCTTTATCCATATATATCACAATGTTCCTACACATTATTGAATAAATAAAAACACATTACTATTACAAAAGAGAGAATCAAATAAATTACAGTGAAAAAACCACAACCCAAGTAGTTATAATGATAAGTCATATAAGTACTAGAGGCAATTCATATAATGAGTCACTAACCTTTCTAGTGTTGGAGGACCTCATGAATAAAACACTTAACATTCCAATTTTAACAACTTACTTTGTGTTAGTCATCATTAAATATCCTTTAGATGTAACTAGATAATCTACTAAGTTTGTATTATAAAATAATGATTTTTCATATTATGATAACTTAATACTTATTAAATTATTCTTTGATTATATTCCATATTATAAAATTTAGCCCTATCAATATAACAAGTCCATGATCGTTAATATAGGTTGAATTATTCAACTGAAATATGTATATAAATGTCTTCAAGAAATTAATTCCCAAACTGATATGTTTTCTAAATCTCTTTAATTAAAATCTCAAATAAGATTAAGAAGACCTAAAATTTACAAGATACCTAGAAATTAACCAAATATTTACATAACATCTATAATATGTCCACTATCAAAACAAAAAAAAACAGATAAAAAAAATTCTAAAACATCAACTTTAGTTGAATATACCCACCTATAAAACAAAAAAAAGTTATTTTTTTAAACCACAATCTATCCAACCGTGAAACTATATCAATATAGAATAAATATATCTTCTCATATTTCATTATAATCCCATATCTCTAATAAATTATATCATTGTTTAAAAATATCTATTTATATAACATCTTAGTTAATAATGATCCATGTAACATTATTAAAAGTGATAAATCCAAGTGGTAATGAATAAAATATAATGAAAATATTTTTATACCATGAAAAAATAATAAATTTTAGTTTTAACTCAAGTACTATAGAAAGTAACATAATATACTCATATCCCTTATCCCATTAAACAAGCTCATAACATCTGAAGAGGAAAAAAATATCAATACTATTTGAGAGAAAATAATGTTATACCCGGATACGTGGATAATATAAAGAATTAAAACTCTAATAGTGAATTATTAATACAAGTATTATCACTCGTATACTAAATTAAATTCATATAATGTATGGATATGAAATTTCTCATGCTCTGGTCATTAGATGTCATCTTTATCCCCTTTAAAATCAATTATAGGTACCCTGATTTTCACAAAAATGATAAACCACATCTCTTAAATTACCATATATGTTTCCTCATGAGAATATAATAAATGAAATAATAAAGTAACATTTTCAAATTTATAATAATATCGTTGATTGTTTTTGAATACATCAATTAGTTATTCTTGTCCTTATCATAAGTGTACATGTATAAAAATCATGTACTTGCTACTATATGATATATACACATATAAATATTCACTATGTGACAAATTATTTAACTAATCATGTAGGTTAATCAAATATAAGGTTTTGGCATAATAATAAATCTTTAAATATAGCCAATTTGTGTTTTATTACTCAATACATAGAACTAAAATACATCAAATATTATTTCTAAACCCAAAACCATATATTAAATAAAAATCATCTATAATTAATCAACGTGATCAAATATATTTACTAAACACTACACAAAAAATAACGATTTTTGTTTGTCACAAAAAATATGAATTTTTCTAATTTTTATAGGAATGTACCAAGTAAATATAGATTTATTAACAAGTTAAATATTACATGGAAATAAAATAATTGTATATATGTAATAAAAAATAATTAAACATGGAAAATGAATCATATCAAGAATCAAGGAACCCAATAAATTTTTTATCATGGAATATGGAAATTATTTTCAAATATAAAAAATTATTTACCATTGATGAAAAATCTTATTAACAACACATAATAATATGAGTAAAAATATGCGAAAATAAGTGACTATCCAAAATTCAAAAAATCCTTTAAGAAAACAATTTTTCAAATTACCGAAATATCAATGAAAAATATTCCCTTACCAATTCTAAAATAAAATTTGAAAAATAGTTAAATTGTTAGAAACCATTTGGAAAATACATTATTAGAATAAATTTATTATAATGATCATGATGGATGAGACAACTTATCTATTAAACCATTTATTTGATCATCCTTATCCTGGAACCACTAGAAAGTTTCTTATAATCCATAAAAAAATATTTGTAACAAAACAAACTTAAAAACCCAACTTCTATAAAAAGAGTAAAAAATACCTGATGGAACTCATAAAGACAACTCAAAGATAAATCTAGACAATATAAATAGAAAAAACCACTAAATTTTGTAACATAAAGGTCCATAATTTGAACCCAAATATTTGGAAACATGTTGGTATTCCCTTAAAAAACCTCACCAATGGAGGAATGGGCGGCACCGATGAGAAATGTTTAGAGACGAAGGGGACCAGTAGGCGGACTATGACCAGGGGGAGCAGTGGCAGTGACAGTTTTGGGGAGAGAGGAAAAGGTGGATCAGTATTAGGAATGGGGGGCTCAGCGTTGGGGATGAGGTGGTGTTAGCGACTAGGGATGGATAAGGGGGTGTTGGTGGGGGATGGGGGTGTTGGTGGATATGGATTGAGGCTAGGGGCTAGGGGCTAGGGCTTAAGGGAAAAGGGGTTCGGGGGGGGGGGGGTGTTGGGTTTGAGGGGTGAGGGGATATCGAGACGAACTTTCACATTTTATAAAAGTAAACGTTTTAGTTATAGTTTCTTAACCCTTCGCTAATTTATTATTTTGGTGTATGGAATCTAAATGAGACAAGACATCTCACATGGACATGATCTTTTTGTGAAACCATAAATTTGAGAATGCGGTGTGGAAACTTGAAATGTGACGTTATTGATGAATCCTTATTTTTTGTATCGAATGAATAGAATTTTGGGGGGAAATTATTTTACTGGAGAAAATGTAACACCATGAGATTTTTTTGAAATGTTTCACATAAATAACATTAATTTGATCTATATCAAATTTTATATGCAAGACTGAGTTCGAAAGAACTATGAAATTCATTTGAAATATAATTATTAAATAAATTTTCAATAACATTTCTATTGGATTTATGTTTATGAATGAGAGTTACTAAATTATTAAAGTATCTAATTTTTTAATTAATTAATTATTATTAATTATTTTGAAATAATTAATATATTTTAAATGTAAATAATAATATGATTTTGTTTTTAAATATAAATTTTCCAACTGTTGTATTTTTATACATATTATGTGTAATGATCACTATTAAAATACTGTTTTGATGACATATATACGAATTGAAGGTGAAAAAATTAACTATCATTCATAAAGATATTTTCAAATTGTTATAAATGACATTGAAATCATTTTAAGGGAAAAAAGATATATTTTAGGAATGATTTTTTATTATGTGGAATGTATTTTAAATAAATAATTTGAGTTACTCAGTATTGATGAATTATTTTAATGAAAATTGAATAAAATATTTTGAATGAAATATATTAAAATTAATCTACCTATTTCTGATAGGATTATAATAATAATAAATTCTTTTTTAGTCTGAAAAATGCACTTTACAAAAAAGGATTCCATTGTGATTTTCACACTTATTTTTAAATAAATTTATGAAACATATAAGAACTGAATATCATAAAATTTATTCCACCTTATGAATAATAATAAATAATAGCTTTTTATAATTTGAACTTAATTTTGGTTTATAATATATTGTAATCATAGTAAAAATGTTGTTACTATGGTAGTGGTTAAAAGTGTTAAAAGAGGGAAAATCTAGAGATATGTTTTTTAAATATCACAAAAAAACTTATTTAATTTGATTTATGGATTAAATTTCAACATTATCATTATTATATGAATGGGTTTTTATTTTTAGTGGATTTATAGTGAGAGTAAAATTATTACATTTTAATATTCATCCTAATTATAAGTGTCTCACTCCCCTCACTTAAAAATGACAACCTCATCTCTTATATTTTCCACACAAAATGATCCTTTTATCTTGAAAAATATATACAAAATTACCCTCCCAAAATACTTCTTTCACTTCCTTCATTTCATGTCTTCTCAAAAGACCCAATCTGTGTGCTTTATGAATCTTTTCAAAGAAGGATACCTTAAAAAGAGTAATTTATTCTTACTAATATTTATTCAATTTAATTTTTATCAAACAGAAGAGAAATATTATATAACCATATTAACATGATAATATATGTATATATACTATAATCATATTTTTATTTTAATTTAATATCAATTTTTTATCCTTCATATTCATTGAAAAATATGAGGACCCTCAGGTGTATGTGTGAACTTACAACTATATAAAGATAAATTATTCTTTCTCAGTTAATATTTAAATGGATGGTTATAAGATTATATTTAATGAATTTATATGATATTTTTTATATATTTATTATTAGATATCATAAATTATCATGTACCTTTCTACTTTTATATTAGTCAAAACATGAAAACATCACTTGTGCGTATGTACGAACTACTATCTCCCTGATGTGATTTAATTCGATTTTCATCCTAACATTATAAAAATTGTTTTAAAATTTTATATAATGAAAAATATGTTAATAATGATATTATATTTATTCTGAAGATATTGAAACATTGAAAAAGTTAAAAGGACTATAAAATTTTAACTAAAACATTCCGTGAAAATGGAACGATTTTCACCTGAATAATGATTTTAATAAATAATTGTTAAAAATGGGTAATTGGAGATTATGAGGGAATGATATATATATATGAATAATATTATATTATAAATTTATAATATATATATTGTAGGTTCGAACATGTATGAAGCTATATGGGACATAAGGTAAGAGGTTTTGTTACAATCTCATTTCATTTTAGGATTATCTGTGTTAAATTTAAATTGAGGCAAATTATATAAATCGTATACATTAAAAACTATATATATTATTTTAAACATATTATTTCCATAATTATCATTTATTAGTTCGATTTTTTATTTGGTTCTTAAAATTACTGATAATATTTTTTAAGAAAAGAATAACTTATTTCTTTATTTTTTGCTGGGAATATTTCACCTCAATAGCCATGTTCTTAAAAATGTTTAAAGGATGTTTTATATATTATAATATTTTTTAGAACGAATTTTTAATACCTTTTACATTAATTTTGTATTATAACACTTAATATGTTCGATATTTTTTACGTACGAGTTAATTTTGACGTTTTACAAAAGTTTCAATAGAATGTTCTCTTTTAATGTATATATAATGAAAACAAATTTCTCTCCATCACAGACTATCTTTCCCAAGGTAGTAAATGAATGAGTATTTCATCTTCCTATTAAAATAAAATCTACAGTGTATATGATAGTTATAAAACCATTGGCCACCTTTTCTCCCATTTGATCATTGATATCATCCTATATCATTGAATATATTTTGACATAATTTTATTGACCTATTTCCCACCTTCCTCACCCAACACCTCCCTAAACTTTGGTCTACCTCTTTCATGATATTTTCCACTTGGAGGGAGAGATGGATGAGGGGATACATATGATTAACTTTATCCTCTTACATATAAATCCTAGATTTGTGTACCCCTTATTATATCTAGGGTCATATTTCATGTTCTATACTATTATAAGGGCCTCTTGGACCCATTCACCATCACACTACATCAACACCCAATGCACATAGTGTATCATCCCGAGTATTTATAGAATAATATATTTTCATGTCTATAATATTTTTCAATTTAATATTTATTTTAGTTAAAAGGGGAAAATATATAATATAACATACACAACATGAAACAATGAGTTTATCTGAAATTTTATGTTGTACACAACACTATGTTTTACCGAAAAACAATAAAACAACAATATTATTATTTTAAATAGCAGTGAACGCCTTGACATTGTAATGAAGGGAATCAAAATAATTTACAATTTTATTATTTAACATAATTTTTAAAATGTTTTTACATTTATCTAATGAAATTTTATTGACTTAAAATGAAAATGAATCCAATTTTAAGAATAAAATTCGTTAATATTCTCAAAAGGATATTTCACCACCTTTTAATGGTGAACCATTTAATTTTTTTTCACTTTTATATGTTATATTTGATAAAATAAACATCTTCCATAAAATCTGGGAATAAAAATTTACTTCATTTGAAATTTTAGTATTTTTTAGATAAAATCTATATATTTATGAATAGTGAAAGAATGTTTCATTTTAACACAAACTACCCATTTCATATAATTTATTTATATAGTTAGATTTACATTTTAATTATTTTTTAAGTGTAATTAGATTATGTTTTTATCATTTAATACAATTATTTTTGTTGTCTGTAATTTCACATTTAAATTGGACAAAAAAACTTGTCAATCTTTTCAATGTTTTTACTTCATAAAATCCTGCATTCTGGTTTCGAAAACAACAACTAATTTTAAATTAATTATTGAAATGTCTATGTTTTTAATTTTTAAAAATATATTCCATATTTTTAATAATAAGGTACAAATTGTGTAAATATTTATGTTTGGATACTTTTAATAGTATCATTAGTAATTATTATTAATTAACACAGTTAAGGGTAAATCGGGTAATTAAGGGTACAAATAAAATTATAAAATTACCATAACACATGTAATAATTTTATTGGATGATCTAGTTTAATTATTCTCATAGAATATTTATTAATTAAATTCTTAAATGTTCCCATGTAATTATGTATAAATATTATTTTAGAAGCTTGTTTAATTAAATGTATAAAGCTACCCATGCAACCTATTATAATGATTCTCATAGAAGCTTGTTAAATTAAAAGAACAAAGATTCCCATGGAATCCATTTACAAGATTATCATAGAATCATATTAAATTAAATGTACAAAACATCCCATGGAAGCCACATTAATGCTTCTTAGGGAAGTTTATTTAATTAAAAGGACAATGTTTTCCAAGGAAGCTAGTTTAAAGCTTCTCTTACAGTCATGTTTTTTATAAGTATTACATTTTTTATTATGAATTTATATAAGTTATATCTTTGACTATACATAGTAATTATAAAGATGAAAATATTTCCTATATTATGGTATTTTATTCATAATATTTATATAGTAAATAAAATATATATATTTGGGACACAATGATGATGTAGTGATTATTTTATTAATAAAATATTCAAATAAATGATATTATAAATATTAAAATCAATAAAATATGAAAATATTGAGGTTATCCACCGATTTTATGTATAATTATAAAATTTTATATTTTATTTAATGAATTTGGTTCAAAAGAATGCGGTTTTTTTGGTATTAAAAAAATATTCATGTTATTAATAGTGTCAAAATTAATCAAAGCTAAAATTTTAGAAGTTTTCTTAGAAGATTTATTTTTTTAGTATTTAATGAATAATATTTGATGAATAGTGTTTTTATTAATATTATTTTATGAATTATTCTTTTTTTAGGAATATTAAAAAATATTTTATTAATATTTTTTTTTCTGTGAAATGGTTTTCAAAAATCAGACATACAAGGTTGTAATCAGTGTGAAAATTTTGGTTCAAAAAGATAAAAACTATTTTGTTTATGAAATAGTAACCTTAACTTTAGAGTGGTAATTTTACCATTATGACCATTAATTTGACAAATGAAATAGTAACTTCGTCTACGGAAGTATATATATGTTTTATTCATCTTAAGTGGTAGTGTGATATAATTATATCACAATATAAGTAAATTAAATTTCGAGAAATTATTTTTTTAAGTATTAGTATTTTATTTATTTAATTGAAAATAAAATAAAATATTATAAAATAGACTTCACTTTTTTATTTTACATGTCAAAAAATGATTGGGGTGAATTTTTTTGATTTTTCTAAAATAGTAAAATTTTGGATGAGTAGTAAAAATATAGTGTCTGGTTTTCGGTATGTTTAATAACATCATTACTACTTAATAATGATGTAATTATTAAGATGCATTGCTGGTAGACTATTATGGATAAAAATATGATATGAGGTGTCCCATGTGTCCAATACCAAGTGAAAATATAATGGCAAAGCCCATGGTTTTTCAAAAACCACTAATGAGGTGTCTTTTGAAATTAATAAAACATTCCATCACTTTTGCTATAATTACCCACCCATTCCATCATTTTAATTGATTACAAAATCATTTTCCATGGAATTATGAAATAAATACCTCATAATGAGTCCTCCAAATATTTCCTCAAGCCCCTAAGGTTCTGATATAGGAGTATCATAAGTTATGCTTCATGGTAACAGAACCTTTCACCCTCCTATTTTAGTCAAATCCCTACATTAATTTTATGGATTTTAATTTCAATTTTATTTTTCTAGGGTATCATATTATATATACATATTTCTTTCAATTTTATGTCCAAATTATGATATCCCCTTTTCACTTTGATCTTCTCATTTTTTTTCATTTTAATTGACATTGTTAGGCTGCCGAATTTTTGTAAGGGAATCTAACACCCTTATCTTTTCAAGTACTACTTTAATATTATGCCTTCTTAATTTTTTTTTTATTTTGTTGGGATATTTCATTTAACATACCCCTTACTATTAATATTGTGTAGAAATTATGGGAGACCCCGTTTTCTCTCAATTAACTCATTTTATGAATTTCTAGTGGCACCATTAGGCTACTGAAATTTTGTAAGGGAATTCTCCAATTCTCATTTCCATTAAAGTTATCTTTTATGTTGTACATCTTTCAGATTTCTAGACCATTTTCTTATTTAAATTATTTTAATTACCTATAATTATGATTCATTTAATGATGGGAGACCCATGTCCCATCCCATTATTATGTTTTCTAAAACCATGTTTCATAGTCGTTACACTGTATGATTTTCATCTCAAAATATCTCAATTTTCCTAGATAAATTATTTTATTTTATTTATGTGAATTACCAATCATATTTCATTTTCAAGGGTATTCATCATGTCATTAAATTTTTTTATTTTATTCAGGAATCAACACACATAAAACCACCATTCCCTTTCACTGGGTTATAAATGACATAATGATCATATTATTAAGAACTTTTTAAAATTAAATGATATTGATATGAAAACCATTTATTTTATTCTATGTGGGTTATTAATGATAATTTTTATTATGATATATTTGGATCACATGAAAATAATTACATATTAATAGTGTGCCCTAATATTTCTTTAATGCATTGGGTAATGAAATTAACCACTTGAGATGGAATGTTTTATGACAACTTGGTGAATAGCCATTTAAATGTTTACATTACCTTGGTGATTAACCTTGGTAATTTTTATGATACCTTGCTGAATATCCTTGGTAATTTATATGATACATTGTTGAATAACCTTGTTAGTTTTTATCACACCTTGCGGATGGACCTTGGTGATATGACACCCTTGGGATGGATCTTGGTGATATAAAACAATGGGGATTAACCTTGGTGATATAATTATTAATGTCTAAATTACATTTTCTAGCCACATTTTCATGTGATGATCCAAGTTATTATTGGTATGTTATTCCTTTTTCTCATTCCTTTATGAAATTACTCATGTTCTTATTTATATCTCTCATGATGACATGTAAATTGTTTCTCTTGTTTTCCTTTCCTAAGTTTTTTGTGATCATCCCATGTTTTTAAATGTTTTTAACAAGTATAAATATTTTTAAGGACAATAAATATTAAATTATGAGTGTATTTAAATATTTGTCTTGAAAAGAAACCATTTTTCATTTTAATATTTATTATTCTATGAAAAAATCGATGTTGTGTGGACTTATCTACTTTTTAATATTGAATATTTATGTAATTGTTTTCATATTTCTCTAAAACTCTAGACCTAAATGTTCATTTGGAATGACTAAAAATAAATTCAAGTAAATATTATAACTTATTATTATGCCAGAGTCCTTATACATGTTGTGAAAACCATATTTTATGTTATTCATATTGATTTAATGACTAATTTTTCCCATTATTTTGGATATAATATTACACTATATAAGAAAAATTAATTTGAATTTTTATTCAATATTTTTGTATTAGGAAAGTGGATTTATGGTATATAATATCAATTTACATATTAGTATTTTAAAAAATGAGTTAGTATGAACAATTTTTATTGAATAAATTCCACATATTCAAGATACTTATAATAGTACTAAATTAACTCATCAACAGATGAATAAAGATGTTGATTTCATTGGTTGATAGTGACGTTTTAGCTGATGTATTTAAAAACGACTCTGATATTTTATAAATTCTTTCACTAAAGCTTATTACAACACATCCTATAAATATTTTTTCACTCCAGGAATCAGATTTTAGGATAGTTGTAGATAGGTCAAGAAATAAAACAATCACTTGATGTTTTAAATTATTTTATTTACAAGTATACATCAATTTTTTTTCATTTTAGTGCTTACTAATTTCTACATCTGATAAGGATTTATTATAAATTTAATTGTTTTTTTCCTTTAATTATTATTTTAATGATCATTTATATTCTTGGAATTACAAGGATATGAAGATAAAGGATTTATTAATCATTCTTGATTGAGTGCTTATGTGTCTTGGAAGATAAAGTGTTCAATGCTAGAACATAATTACTATTGACTAGTTTGGTCAAGGTATTACATGGATAATGATATAGGATACCATATAATTGGTTGACAATTTCAGATACTTAATATTAAGTTTAAAAACCGTATTTTTTTACTATGGTTAAAGCTTTCAGTTTTAAAAAAGCTTTTTATGAAGTATTTGGTGTAAAACCATTAATCAGTTCATTGTTCTAAACTTTCACTATATGTATTTCATGAATTAGTATGGGATTAAATATTATATTTCCAATTCATAGACTATTATTATTATCATATTTTCATAATCATCTAAAAAAATATTTTTTCCATGCTAAATGTGTTTCATAAATTTCATATATCCATTGCATGTATTATTTTAACTTTAATATTTGAATTGATCAGTAATTCATAAATTGTATCAACATAAAACATTTGGGTTAGAAAGTTTTATATTTAAAATAATTAAATATAAATTTAATCCCTTTTATCTATCAACAACATTTATCCTTATAACACCATTTTGTATCATTTATCGACTCCACTACAATTTGAGATTTTGTTTATATTTAACTAATACAATAATTTATATCGAACTAATCTAATTTTTTTTTAAATATCTATATTTTCATTGGATTTTCATCTTAGTTTGGTTCCACTATCTTTGTATATAAATAAAATGTTTCTTTTTGATTATGTGATTTTTTTAGGAACACTTGAAAATTTAAATCAGACTACACCACTAATTTTTGTTATAGATGAATATGATTATTAATATGAATGTATGAATTCTTCGGTCATTTACATTGGATTTGAAGTCTTTATTATGATTAATGGGAGTTCTAAAGTACTTGATGATGAATTTTTTATTAAATGTGAGCAAAATTTTAAATATTAGATAAATAATAATTTTTTAACACTTTTCTATGTTTTGTGACCAACAATGTCTACAATGTTAAATAGAATTTTGAAATGAGTAATAAAATTTTCAAAAATTGATTAAGCACTTATTTTATAATTTTAATGGTTCTGAAAAAACATAGAGCTTTATTGAGAGTGGATTATAAATACTATGATTTTCTTCCTGGTGAAACGTTGATAGAAATGCATCAACATTTTAATACTATTATTGTAACACCCCAAGATTTCATAGTGTGTTATTTCTTCAAAATAATTCAATAACTTGCACTACACGCAACACTGAGTTCAATCACACCATGAATTACCAAACAAGCTGTTCAAAAGAGGTTATGAATAGTGTTAACTAAATTTTAAACTTTATATAATCCTTATAATTTTAGAATCCATATTAAGAGTTTCTTAGACATAATGTAAGAACAAATTCATTTTCAGTATTTCACTTTTACCAAATTTTAATAGTGAACCCTTTTTAGATACTATATTTTAAAATTTTTGACTAAATGGGGACATCAAAAATTTAAAATGAAATATCCCAAGCTTCCACGGTACGCTAGCGTGTGTTGTACGCAACACCAAGTTCTAACACACCGTAACCAATCAAACTAGCCGTTATGAATAGTAATACCTACTTTTTGAAATTATATATATTTTATATTTTAAAATGGACTTCATTTTTGGATTCGGAATATCGAATTTAGCCTAAGGTGAAATTTTGGTACATTTCGGATAACTTTCATATTTTGATGAATAGTGAAAATTACTAAATTTTAATTAAAAACAACTTTTTTAATCAAATTAATTACTAGTGATAAATTATGAATTTGAGTGGTTTTAAAGTATATTTAGAATATATTTTTACCATTTAATATAATTTTGGTCATTGGACATAATTTTACAATTAAACCGAACATAAACAAGTGTCAATCTTTTGATAGTTATTATCCCTTAAAAACACGCTTTTTGTTTTGACAGCGGGAATTAATTTTAAATTAATTTCTGCCACTTCTGTGTTTTGAATTTAGAAAAATGGATTCCATATTTGGAATCAGGATGTTCAAATTGTGTAAATAGGTAACTTTTATTTTTAGACATTTTGAATAGTTACTGTGGTAAATATTTTATTTACCATGGTTAAAGGGTAAATCCGGTAAATAAGGGTTAACAAAATAATATTATAATAATACGAAATTACCCTAAAACGTGTCCTAACCTTATTGGTGGACACATACCCGACCATGGGCATCCTTGGGTCAATTTGGGGACCCCTTGGAGCCACTTGTATGTGGTAGGGACACATTATATTAATAAAGTTAAAATAAAAATAAAAATGGCATAAGCTTACATCTTTTAGAAGAACAATTTTTACATAGGGTTATACATGTTGGATTTTCGATTATAAATATTCATTAGAAAGCTAAAAAGATTTCCTACATGATGATATTTTATTTATAATTTTTAGACATCAAATAAGTTAAATTATTAATGACACAATAATGATGCAATGTTTACCTCATTAATAAATCATTGAAATAAATAATATTATAATGATTAAAATATTATCTAAAACCTGTCCAATTCTTATTGGTTGATGTTATATAGAATATGAGTCATCTTATCTTCTACCCCAATGATTTTTGGACCATTATAAACCGAATATAATTATATTATAAAGTAGTACTTTCACTCTTTCCTAAAGAGCCCCTCCTCTCCCTTATAAAAGGAGACCACTTATACTCAATCCTCACACCTCTCAAGCCACTTGGCTCGTCCAAACTCTGCCCAACTAAGCTCCCCACATCCCTCTACTCCTCCTTGAAGCTTCCCCTTAGGCAGAAAGAATTTCAACAAGTCCTTTGGTTCCAACCAAAGTGAGTTACCTAAATTAAAGGTAACGTTTTCTCTTAAATTATTTTCATTTATTTTGCTTCTTCAACCCCCAAACTCTTTTTATTTCCTTTCTTTTGTAACAACACCAGTATCCTAAATATACTAGGATGTTGTTATAAGAATGATTCAAACTACACATACACACAACTCCATCTAATGGATGATGAACATAATGTTTCTGTGGATGGCAAACTAACGCCTCACGAAACGATGATTGTTCAAATACATCTTACCGCCTCTCATGGTGGCCATTATGATGGCACTGTAATTAAATATGATATTAATGATATATATTTTATATATAAGCTTCTGTAATTCCATTTTATTTCATACCATTATTCGTTTCATGTTGTATATACATACGATAATTTCATTTGAGGAAGTGCGGACTACCGCCCCCTTAAAATGATATGACTCGTTCATACCACACATGGAACGTATAAAGGATGGTGTTAATGAACTTAAGTAACATATATAAAATATTATATTATACTGGAATAGTAATCTACCTATGTATCATTTGGATTCGATTCTTTTAAAATAAAAATTAAATGGAAGTAGCGTTCGTGCGTACGTACGGACTACCGTCTCCACGAACGCGATGAGATTCATTCTCCATCGTATCCATTCAAGTATAATTAGAATTTAATGATTTAAAAATGATGTTTAAGGACTTGATATCATTCTGGATATGAATAAGATACAACAAACATGACTTATGTAACAAAACATATAAAGAAAATGAGTAAGTTAACACCCGAAACGGCGATAATACTAAGATATTATTATCAAATCAATATTAAAAGATCATATATGATATCATATTAATGTATATGATTCTTGTATAATTTAGTAACAATTATTTCACTATTATACATGAGGTTAACCTACCCCAACCAAGGAAAAGTACAAGGTAAGGGATTTTTCTTATCTCACATTCAATTCTGTGAGATTTCCATTGTTCGCTACTAAATTATTGAAAGTGGTGTATTGTGTACTTCCATTTGATATATATTATCATGATTCACTTTATATTCATGTTATTCTGTAAATAATTTGGTGGTTATTAACTTTTGGCCACGCGACTCAGTTGATTAACGTGGTAAGGGGTTTTCATCTCACTCCTTATTCCCGTGAGATTCATGCCATATTGCCACCATTACCTTTTGTGTGGTGTATGTACTGCCCATAATTATATTATTTGTGTAATACACTCTAATTTATGTGTACTTACATATTCATTGTATGATACCTCTTTCATGGGTTGTATGTTTCATAAGTTACCAAACTGGTAAGGGTTATTTCACAATCTCTTTATTATCCGAGGTTGTATTATACGTAATAATCTACTGGGATCTTTTTATCATCCACATCCATGTTTCTTCGAAATGTATTTCAAAACATTTTTACTATTTACAATAATATGGGTTAAAGTCATTTATACCCTTGTTTGACTTTTTATAAGAGGTTTATAAAGGAATCTTTTCGTCGTTTTCAAAACAAGGTCCTTTTTAACCTTTTCGACAGAATTGAGGTAAGAATGTTTTTTTTAACTTATACGGCGGGTGCGGTTATTTTCCACCGTTATAAAATCATCGAAGCTTTCCATACAAGCTTATAAGAATATTTTCAAAGAAAATGTTTTATTTTATATGGATCTTAAATGATTTCAAAATAAAAGGAGATACTTCTTTAAAAAGAATTTTGATTTCATCTATGTCAACATTCTTTGATGGATTTTAAGATTATTTGAAGTTGATTTATTATGATACAAAACTTCTATATTGTATTGAAGGTTTTGTGATATGTTTGACTGTGGATGTGCTATTTTTATACCATTCATAGTTTATGGTGAAATTATTGACATTTCGTATGCTAGTTTTAATACGAATGTTTATGTTATGTTTAAACCTTTTCATATGGGAATGCATTGGACTTAATAAGTGACGGGTGGAGCCCGCTATAGCTCCTCGATGCATCGGTAGGTCTCATGAGACAAACTAGTGTCTTGTCACAAGGCCTTGACAAAATCTTATTTGTAGTCTTGGCACGAGGCCTTGGCTATGTGGTTATGATAGTCTGGCATTATGCATTCCAACATTATGAAAGTGGTTATTGACATTGCATGTGATTATTCGATTAGTAGAATATCCATGTGAATAAGTAAATGGCATTATTTCATTTTACTTTTGCCATACTATGTTGAAGTTCAATTTTAAAAGGCTTTTGTTTTAGTAATTCATTGCCTTAAATGTTTATGCTTATTTTGAATGTTCCGCTATATTGTTATCCTTACTGGGCATTTGAGCTCACCCCTTTTCTATGTTTTATTTTTCCCAGGTAGTGAAGAAGTAAATTATGAATGACCTGCAGGGATATTATGTGGGGATATGAGTGTGGATTATGGAGACAATATGTTGTTTTAGTAGTTTTTCGTTTAATGATGTAATGTAAACCTTATGAATATATCTAGTGTTTCCAAGGCTACTAAACCAATCGGTCTTTCGAGATTTGATCTTTCTTGTGATCATGCCAATGTTACGAAGTAATGAACCAACTCTGGGCAGCTGGGGTCGGGGCTTTACAGTTGGTATCAGAGGAAGTTTAGTACAAACCTTGGAAGCTAGATTTAGATAAACTCTGATTAGAGCACGTAGACCTAAGATGAACTTTGAGGATTAGTATAGAAGAACTTCCTAGAATTTTGGTATTGTAGAGATTTTGTGAGTTTTCCGAGCAATACATCCCTGTCTGGATACGAGCAGGTAGAGGCGGCTCTGGCACAGATGTACCTAGGGGTAAAACCTGAAAACACCGCTTTGAGCTAGACTCGAACGGGAACTGGTGCACGACAACGGGCCTTGCTGCACTCTTGGTTACGACACTCCCGGGGGATATGCTTAGGATAACTCTCATTTTCTTTACAAATCATTATGAAGGGTTTATGAGTATATACTTCCTCAAAGAAAACATTTTTATGATTATAGATTATATCCATAAATAGTTCAATTTATGTTAAGTGTTTTATAAGTATGGGATTATGTATTTTGATTCATAAACTGATCTAGTTTATGCCATTATTTAGAAATGTCTCCCAGTAGAAGGAATGAGAACTCCAGAAATGCACATGATCCAAAGAGAAGGAAGGATCATATCTTTCATGGTTTTAAGCTAGAATTGATAAGAGAAATAGTCTCCCATGTATTATCATCATATGAAGAAATAATATCATGTGTTGATTAGATAAGTAAAGAGTTTACTGAGTCCTATGTCTTTGAAGGGAAGCAAGAGAAGAAAAGGATGGATGAGAGAAAGATGGATAAAGGGAAGAGGGAAAAGAAGAATTTTCTCATATGTGGTAACTGTGGAAAGAAACACCCAGGAACTTGCCTGAAAGGAATGAGAGTTTGTTATAAGTGTGGAGGAAAAGGGCACAAAGTACGTGACTGCAAGGGTAAGAAAATGGTTTTAAATGTACAATGCTTCATTTGCAAAGAGTTTGGACACTACGCGAACCTATGTCCCAGTCATCAGACTATGCCGCAAATGATGTTATTGGATAATAACCAAGTTATGATACTACCACAGATGAAGAGGAATGATTAGAGTTCTTATGTTGATTATGTCAATTGAGTGTTGTATCAACAATGTACTTCTTATAATAATTATGGAGTATATAAGGATTGTACTGCAGTACTATTTCATTAAGGACTTGAGATTATGTGGAACAAAGAAAAGTGACTCAATAGCAGGATAAATTTTTGGAAAATATATGGTTGAGAGAATGATAAATCATAATATAGTTCTGATACTGAGGTAGTGATTTTGGAATAATATGTGATTGTTTTGGATAAATTATATTGGATATTATTGACTACCTTGGAACTGATTAATGATTTGTATATTCCATCATTGTTGGGGTTTAAAACATTTTTGGATTAATGAAGTATATCCAGCATTCTATATGGAATAAGGGAGCATGAATGTAATCAATAAGGAATATGGTAATACATGATGAAGGTATTCATATGCTATTACGGGGTAAAAAGGATCTATATTATGTTTACCTTCCTTATGAATGTTGGACTGTGAGTTTGGACAGAAGTATTTTGGATAGTTCTAGATTGGATTATTTTGGATTGCCATAAAAGGACAACCCGGAGGTCAGGCGGCAACCCGTCGCGTCCGGCAAGGCTGCGAGACTTGAACCCGCAACCAAAGGGCGACAAGGGTGTATCACCTACCACTATCCCACGAGATGTCCTGGATTAAATAAAGTAGTTTTTTAAAAGATCTGGTAGATGAATTATAAATTTGTTTATTTTGGAACCCTCTATGAATAGTATAAATAGATTTTTTTTTACGAGTGAATGATGAGTTTTGGTAGAAATTTATTAATGGATAAAACTCTAATTATAAACTATGTATATCTTCTTATGATCTTAGCCAATCTCATAAATAAATTCCTCATCATTAATAAAAGGAACTTATATCAAAAATGTTGTCCTAGATGGTACCTTAAATCATCACTAATTTATAGCTTTGGGATTGTTGGCCTTTTCATAGCCATGTTCTCTACCACTCTCCATCAGATAATTGATGGCTAGATTTTTCTTCCATATCCATATTTTCTTACATGGAACCCTAGTATGTGTTATTTTCGGTAATCTTCATACTTTCCACTCTTTATTTTAAATAGAGGCCTCATTAATTCATTTTTCGATGTGGTATTTCAACTAAGATATTTTGAAACGTCAAGAATGTGTTATCCTAATACCCTATGTTTTGTTGAACCGATGGTATTTCAAATCATCATAGATTGATGAATTTAAGGACCTCAATTATACACTTGTTTGTGATTGATGACCTCAATCACTACCTATAAATATTTACGTTTTTCCTCCGATTATATGTCTCTAATTTCCACCAATGTTCTCCTAATCGAGATCATAATTTGGTGGTGACCCTTTGATTTCTCTTTTCCTCATATTAAGACTAAATTTTAGTAACCCAATTTCCGATGTGGGTTTTCCCACAAATATATTTTCTACTTTCAACCTTTTATTTTTGAAGAACAATTTCAAATTGCGAGGACGCAATTTATTGAAGGAGGGGAGAATGTAACACCCCAAGATTTCATAGTGTGTTATTTCTTCAAAATAATTCAATAACTTGCACTACACGCAACACTGAGTTCAATCACACCATGAATTACCAAACAAGCTGTTCAAAAGAGGTTATGAATAGTGTTAACTAAATTTTAAACTTTATATAATCCTTATAATTTTAGAATCCATATTAAGAGTTTCTTAGACATAATGTAAGAACAAATTCATTTTCAGTATTTCACTTTTACCAAATTTTAATAGTGAACCCTTTTTAGATACTATATTTTAAAATTTTTGACTAAATGGGGACATCAAAAATTTAAAATGAAATATCCCAAGCTTCCACGGTACGCTAGCGTGTGTTGTACGCAACACCAAGTTCTAACACACCGTAACCAATCAAACTAGCCGTTATGAATAGTAATACCTACTTTTTGAAATTATATATATTTTATATTTTAAAATGGACTTCATTTTTGGATTCGGAATATCGAATTTAGCCTCAGGTGAAATTTTGGTACATTTCGGATAACTTTCATATTTTGATGAATAGTGAAAATTACTAAATTTTAATTAAAAACAACTTTTTTAATCAAATTAATTACTAGTGATAAATTATGAATTTGAGTGGTTTTAAAGTATATTTAGAATATATTTTTACCATTTAATATAATTTTGGTCATTGGACATAATTTTACAATTAAACCGAACATAAACAAGTGTCAATCTTTTGATAGTTATTATCTCTTAAAAACACGCTTTTTGTTTTGACAGCGGGAATTAATTTTAAATTAATTTCTGCCACTTCTGTGTTTTGAATTTAGAAAAATGGATTCCATATTTGGAATCAGGATGTTCAAATTGTGTAAATAGGTAACTTTTATTTTTAGACATTTTGAATAGTTACTGTGGTAAATATTTTATTTACCATGGTTAAAGGGTAAATCCGGTAAATAAGGGTTAACAAAATAATATTATAATAATACAAAATTACCCTAAAACGTGTCCTAACCTTATTGGTGGACACATACCCGACCATGGGCATCCTTGGGTCAATTTGGGGACCCCTTGGAGCCACTTGTATGTGGTAGGGACACATTATATTAATAAAGTTAAAATAAAAATAAAAATGGCATAAGCTTACATCTTTTAGAAGAACAATTTTTACATAGGGTTATACATGTTGGATTTTCGATTATAAATATTCATTAGAAAGCTAAAAAGATTTCCTACATGATGATATTTTATTTATAATTTTTAGACATCAAATAAGTTAAATTATTAATGACACAATAATGATGCAATGTTTACCTCATTAATAAATCATTGAAATAAATAATATTATAATGATTAAAATATTATCTAAAACCTGTCCAATTCTTATTGGTTGATGTTATATAGAATATGAGTCATCTTATCTTCTACCCCAATGATTTTTGGACCATTATAAACCGAATATAATTATATTATAAAGTAGTACTTTCACTCTTTCCTAAAGAGCCCCTCCTCTCCCTTATAAAAGGAGACCACTTATACTCAATCCTCACACCTCTCAAGCCACTTGGCTCGTCCAAACTCTTCCCAACTAAGCTCCCCACATCCCTCTCCTCCTCCTTGAAGCTTCCCCTTAGGCAGAAAGAATTTCAACAAGTCCTTTGGTTCCAACCAAAGTGAGTTACCTAAATTAAAGGTAACGTTTTCTCTTAAATTATTTTCATTTATTTTGCTTCTTCAACCCCCAAACTCTTTTTATTTCCTTTCTTTTGTAACAACACCAGTATCCTAAATATACTAGTATGTTGTTATAAGAAGGATTCAAACTACAAATACACACAACTCCATCTAATGGATGATGAACATAATGTTTCTGTGGATGGCAAACTAACGCCTCACGAAACGATGATTGTTCAAATACATCTTACCGCCTCTCATGGTGGCCATTATGATGGCACTGTAATTAAATATGATATTAATGATATATATTTTATATATAAGCTTCTGTAATTCCATTTTATTTCATACCATTATTCGTTTCATGTTGTATATACATACGATAATTTCATTTGAGGAAGTGCGGACTACCGCCCCCTTAAAATGATATGACTCGTTCATACCACACATGGAACGTATAAAGGATGGTGTTAATGAACTTAAGTAACATATATAAAATATTATATTATACTGGAATAGTAATATACCTATGTATCATTTGGATTCGATTCATTTAAAATAAAAATCAAATGGAAGTAGCGTTCGTGCGTACGTACGGACTACCGTCTCCACGAACGCGATGAGATTCATTCTCCATCGTATCCATTCAAGTATAATTAGCATTTAATGATTTAAAAATGATTTTTAAGGACTTGATATCATTCTGGATATGAATAAGATACAACAAACATGACTTATGTAACAAAACATATAAAGAAAATGAGTAAGTTAACACCCGAAACGGCGATAATACTAAGATATTATTATCAAATCAATATTAAAAGATCATATATGATATCATATTAATGTATATGATTCTTGTATAATTTAGTAACAATTATTTCACTATTATACAGGAGGTTAACCTACCCCAACCAAGGAAAAGTACAAGGTAAGGGATTTTTCTTATCTCACATTCAATTCTGTGAGATTTCCATTGTTCGCTACTAAATTATTGAAAGTGGTGTATTGTGTACTTCCATTTGATATATATTATCATGATTCACTTTATATTCATGTTATTCTGTAAATAATTTGGTGGTTATTAACTTTTGGCCATGCGACTCAGTTGATTAACGTGGTAAGGGGTTTTCATCTCACTCCTTATTCCCGTGAGATTCATGCCATATTGCCACCATTACCTTTTGTGTGGTGTATGTACTGCCCATAATTATATTATTTGTGTAATACACTCTAATTTATGTGTACTTACATATTCATTGTATGATACCTCTTTCATGGGTTGTATGTTTCATAATTTACCAAACTGGTAAGGGTTATTTCACAATCTCTTCATTATCCGAGGTTGTATTATACGTAATAATCTACTGGGATCTTTTTATCATCCACATCCATGTTTCTTCGAAATGTATTTCAAAACATTTTTACTATTTACAATAATATGGGTTAAAGTCATTTATACCCTTTTTTGACTTTTTATAAGAGGTTTATAAAGGAATCTTTCCGTCGTTTTCAAAACAAGGTCCTTTTTAACCTTTTCGACAGAATTGAGGTAAGAATGTTTTTTTAACTTATACGGCGGGTGCGGTTATTTTACACCGTTATAAAATCATCGAAGCTTTCCATACAAGCTTATAAGAATATTTTCAAAGAAAATGTTTTATTTTATATGGATCTTAAATGATTTCAAAATAAAAGGAGATACTTCTTTAAAAAGAATTTTGATTTCATCTATGTCAACATTCTTTGATGGATTTTAAGATTATTTGAAGTTGATTTATTATGATACAAAACTTCTATATTGTATTGAAGGTTTTGTGATATGTTTGACTGTGGATGTGCTATTTTTATACCATTCATAGTTTATGGTGAAATTATTGACATTTCGTATGCTAGTTTTAATACGAATGTTTATGTTATGTTTAAACCTTTTCGTATGGGAATGCATTGGACTTAATAAGTGACGGGTGGAGCCCGCTATAGCTCCTCGATGCATCGGTAGGTCTCATGAGACAAACTAGTGTCTTGGCACAAGGCCTTGACAAAATCTTATTTGTAGTCTTGGCACGAGGCCTTGGCTATGTGGTTATGATAGTCTGGCATTATGCATTCCAACATTATGAAAGTGGTTATTGACATTGCATGTGATTATTCGATTAGTAGAATATCCATGTGAATAAGTAAATGGAATTATTTCATTTTACTTTTTCCATACTATGTTGAAGTTCAATTTTAAAAGGCTTTTGTTTTAGTAATTCATTGCCTTAAATGTTTATGCTTATTTTGAATGTTCCGCTATATTGTTATCCTTACTGGGCATTTGAGCTCACCCCTTTTCTATGTTTTATTTTTCCCAGGTAGTGAAGAAGTAAATTATGAATGACCTGCAGGGATATTATGTGGGGATATGAGTGTGGATTATGGAGACAATATGTTGTTGTAGTAGTTTTTCGTTTAATGATGTAATGTAAACCTTATGAATATATCTAGTGTTTCCAAGGCTACTAAACCAATCGGTCTTTCGAGATTTGATATTTCTTGTGATCATGCCAATGTTACGAAGTAATGCACCGACTCTGGGTAGCTGGGGTCGGGGCTTTACAATTATGGATAGTTTATACTCCTTGGGAAAAAATATTTTTTGAGAGGGAATCATATAGAAAATATTAAAAATATAATTTCCAAATTTTTGGAATCAATGAGAATATAAAAATATGGAACTAAACATTTGATAACGTTAAGTCTATTTTATTAAACTAATATAAAATTTCAATTTAAATGTTGACTAAAGAGAGATGTTGTGAATGAGAAATAAAATAATGAAGTAGTGTTTAATTCTACATTTTTTAAGGATACATCCCAAAAATTTTGTGATATTATATTATATTCTCATGTTTTAGGGAATACATTCTTTAATTATGATTGAAACTATTCAGATGATAGTGAGAATTAACTTGTGTAGCTTTATAAGAGAATGAATTTTTTTCAGGATTCAAGATAGCCTGTGTGGTTGTTCGAATTATAGTAGTTGTGTATAAGATAAGAACGAGTCATTATATATATTATGTTAATAATGTAAGAAGTAATATCATGTAAAAAATTATTTTCCTAATTTTAAGAGGAATAATAAAATTCAATTATATATTCAAAAAGTAAAGGAATTACTTCTTAAAAGTCTTGTACATGGTAGGGTCTTGAAAAATCTGCAAAGGAGAATGAAAATCTCCATGAATCCATGGGATATTCTATCCAATTACCCCCAAATAATTAGTGTAAAGTATGGAAAGTATGAAAAAACCCAAAGGATGCACAAGCTGAACCGGTCCATTGACCGGTCCCATGAAAAATGTTATGCGGCCGGTTCCACAAAGAACCCCCTCCGCGGACCACTGTCGTTCACGGAATGGAGGCGTAGATCCTCCGCGGGCGCGAAGCAGGAAATGCCCTGACCCGATACACCATCACAATCTGCCCCAGCCATGAACAGTGTCCACCGAACCCAGGCCACAATCGCTGTCTTTCGCGGAATGGAGGTGGAACACTGCGCGTCTGCAAAGCACTCCCTGAACTTATTCGGTTCGTGGGGGAGATACGTTCAATGCCCCCCGCGAGTGGTGGTTTGACCAAGTCATCCTTGAATCATGTTTTTGGTCATTGGCCTCTACATAAGGTGCCTCTTGACCATAGATACATCTATTTCCCCACTCCATAAAAGGGGATCGAGGGGGGAGAGCCAGAGTGGGAAAAAAGGGAGGATTATGAGAGATCGACCAGACTCGGGTGGATGGTTTTCGAAGGGAGGAGCTTAGGATTTCGAAAATAGTGATGTTCCAGTTCGCGAACCAGAGCAGGTATGAAGCTGGAATCGAATTAATAAGGAACCAAAAATGCATAATAACTTGGTGAACTGTGAACTTAAAATTAATAAGAAAAGAAAATTGTGAACCATGGCCCCTCCACGGATGCACTCCCCGTAGACCAGGGAGGTTATGCTTGTTTTATGATCTGTCGCACCACGTAGCACCCTCCTACGTGGGAGAAGCCCCGAATGATGGACCCCCGACTGGAGCCACCCTCGTCCGCCGCTGCTCGTGTGGACTCCTCCACGAACCACCCTGGTACGCGGGCCGAACCCGAAGTTGGGAACCACTTCGGTTCGCGGGATACCCACCAGCCCGCGAACCACCCTAGTTCGCAGAGAGCTCATCAGTCCCCGAACCACCCTGGTTCCCCGATGACCTCTCCAACTATGTTGCACCTCCCTACGCGAAGGGTGCCACTCCTTATATAACCTTGTGGCCCACCAAATCCTTCAGAGGTCCCATTCCCTGATCCATATAAAATCCTTCCAATCCGGCCTGATCCTCCAGAGTTCCCTCATTGGCCCATTCATCGGCCCCGAGCCGAGGCCTCCACCAGAGCCACCAGACCCATGTGATGTATCCTTCAGGCGCATCAGCATGCCGTCTTGAGTTCACATACCCACAGTAAGCAGGGGAGAAGGGTTTTCTCCAACACTTGGGTGGATTCCTGAAGCATTCATGTGTTCACATTCACATGGTAATGCAGAATCTGAGCCCGGGATCCCCTTTTCTACCCCTCCACTTGTCTAGACTGGGGCACTTCTCCCCTCTCCAGGGTGTGGCGGGATACCTATCAGAAGGAAGCCCCCATGCACCCCCGTACTTCCCCATGGCCATGCCCAAGGAAGGCCATAGTGGAGAAGGGTGTTGCTCTGTCCTTTTTTGGGGTCAAGTCCCTCTCCCTCTGCACTTTGTCACCTTGGGCATCCATCTCGGAGTAAGGCCCAACCTTCTAGGCTGCCTCTATGCATAATCCCCACTCCACTTCCCATGAACGCACCTTTTGTGACGTGATCGTCTGGTCCCTGCTGCCTCATGTTTCTCATACCGAGCATGACTCACGTGGGATTAGAGTAAAAGCATCGACCATGACATCGTCTTATGGGCCTCCTCAGAGTGTGAGCCCCAATCCATTACTCTGGGATTCCTCAGAGTGCAAGACCCATGACCAATGATAACTATGAGGACTTTGATTCCCTACCACAAGGATACGTAGGAAGCCTCCATGAGGTTCAAGCTCGATCACCATCGGACCCCCAGGTCCACATTCACGTTAGCTCTCTGACACTCTTCTCCGAACTACGTGGACTTTGATCCCTGTCTCCTAGGCAGGGTTTGTAGGAATCCTCCATGAGGTTCAAGCCCAAAAACCATATGATCCGACTATCTTCACATCGGTTCACCGCACCACTCCTAGTACCTCCTCAATGAGTCCAGACTCCGCGGGGTCATTAATCCAATGAGGGATGGTAATCCTCAGCCATAAATGATTCCGAACCCCTGTGTCCCTCTAACCATTTCCCACCAGGAGAAGTCCATGGATACTATACTTGGGTATAAACCAATGATTCACGAACATATGAATACGTCTTAAATCTATTAGAGACTCCTGGAATAGGAAATAATTCTCCCCAAATGGGGCGATGAGCCCGACTTCCCATCCTCTTGACCAATGTGAGTTCTTAAGCGTCGCTAGCCAAATTGCCCAGCGAGCACCTGCCTTTGGAAAGCATGTCTTCATGCCGTCGGATACGGAACTGTTGGGAATTTTGAGACCGACCTGAAAAAAAAATTGGTGAACCCAGCGTGAATCTTTAACCAAGCATGACAGATTTAACCTAATCCCACCCTGCGCCCCCTTTATGATCACAATGAGGGCCAATAAAGGTCATTAATTACGCATGGGATCATGAGATGCTGCTTTGACGAGTTTGTTGTTTGTAACTTGTTAAATTTTTTTATAGGTACCACACAGAAATCCCTTCGATCCAATGGCATCTTGAAGGAACTCACAGGCGCATGCTTCCAATTACGCAATGACCGGACTTCCTCACCAATGGAGGACCCCATCACCTACCCAAAGTCTTCAACACTGGGTCTCGGATGTATTGATCCGAGATTACCAAGTGAATGGTACTCTCCTGACGGTGGAGGTGTCCATTCACACCCTCCAATCCGCCAGGACTCGTCGGTCGCCTGCCCAACAGCAGCCATAGAAGCAGATCTAAACGGCTCCTATTGTCATCTCCAACCGTTTCGGGAGACTATCCATGGAACGAGACAATGCGTACCTCCCTTATCTTAGGGAGGCAGATGAGGTTGACGTTGAAGACTTCCTCCCCACCAAATGGGGTTCCACTTCAAGGCCCCTGCTGGAAGACATCATCGCGGTCACGCTGCGACTCAACATCCTCACGCTCAGGAGGATGTAGCCCCGAGGATCCAGGCCCATGCACCCTGAGCTCCAGCCCCTTAGACCACCCGATGAGGCCGCCAAACTTACAACCGGGGATCGGTTATTAACCTTGTCCCTGAGGAGGAGCTCCGCTACCTAGTCATGGAGACGCATTATGAATAGTCACATACACCTGTTTATTCCTCCAAGGCCCTCCATTCAAACATGGAAGCCTCATACGAGCAGGCACGCATCCCCTCTGAGCTCCATCAAGCCCATCGATGACACATGAAGGCACTTACTGGGCATGTACCTCTTCCTGCCCAGGGTCGTGAATCCCACCAACCAGACGTGGTGGAAACCCATCAATTCCAGGACTAGCTCCTAGGAGATGATTCTGACGCCTACCATCATGATGTGGTGGCGATCAAAAAAGCCCGCCATCCAGATATGGCGGCAACTCATAGGCGAGCACGTATCCCCACCAAATAAAGGCCACTGACTTGATATGGTGGGAAACCAACATATGCAGGGCCAGCTCCCTGTGGATGCAAGTAAAGTCCGCCATCCCGATGTGGCGTAAAATGGAGAGATAAACCGGTATATCCCGAACTAGGTGCAGATTCATTCACCTGCCCCGACACATGAGAATTGTCAGCACCCTCTGACCACTAGAGGACTGGAGTAGGATATTCCTACTCCGATACTAGAATGGGGCTTCATACCCATTCCAGCCAAAGATGTCTGTCTGCATATCCTGGCAATAATGGAGGTGTTGGTATCGATCCCAGATCATATCTTGCAGACTTTCCAGATTGTAATTGCAATGGAGGAAATAGCAAGGACTCGGGACCTTGAGCCCATCTCCCCAATTGAAGTGACTCATCTTAGAGATGAGATATTCTCCTTGAAGTAGACTGCATCCCTGCTTCCGCCCAGGATGGTCGCTGGCTATATTCTGCGACATAAGGGAAACCCGATCGAGTAGCTTCACTCGTTCCAACTGGGGGAAACATGTCCATCACGGTGGATGCTCCAGAGTAGGAATATATACCTTCTAAAAGTCAATATGTTCATCGGAATATCCTGGCAACATCACGGGACCCAATTAGATAGGGACCCAAAGGTGAAGGCCGTTGTCAATAGCAGACGCTCCCCACTTCCCGCAAGAAAGCTCCCCGAATTCGCCAAAGGAATTCGGAAAATAAAGAGAGGGTTCATTACTCCGCTTTGGTGGAAGGTGGGGTTCCTAATGCCACTAAACATATATCGAAGGCTCAGAACCCTTCCCAGCCATTACAATATTATGGGAGCGGTAGTATCAGTTGTGAAGGTCCTCCCCTTAATTTTGCAACCAGCATCTCTAAAGGTCCTCCCCAGAGCACCTATGGGGGCCTCCCCCACGGGCATATAACGATCAATCCTGAGATCTCCTCTTTTGATTCAAGTCACGGAAACCATCCTCGTGACCAGAAGATCGAGCATCAAGAATGTCATCCACTTTCTACGGTCCACCCTGAAGCCCCTCCCCAGGTTATATGCTTCAAACACTCTCCATGCAGTGGGACCACAGATTACGATAGTAGTCCTCACTATCATAGTCAAAACTATGGAGGCCCTCCCCACAGTGACATCTCATCCCTATAAGAAGGCCCTCCCCTTGTTATGGCCTACCCTGAAGGTCTTCCCCAGGGGTTACGTTGCAATGATACTCTGCGCAGCCAGACATCAAATCACGATGGTAGTCCTCGCCACCCTGATAATGGAGGTCCTCCTCGTAGAGACGCCAAGCAATGAGAAGGGCCTCCCCTCATTGCAGTACATTCTGATGTCCCTCCCCAGGGTGTACCCCACAGATATTCTCTCTGTGGCGGCTGTAATGGTATTCATCGCCATTACAACAGCTGTGATGGTATTCCTCTCCACCACGGCCGCCATTGCGAAGGTCATCCCCGCAGTGGCCCCAAGAAACAAGAATTTCCTCCCCTCGCCGCAGTGTTTCTTGAAGGTCCTCCCTAGGATACACATCGAACGTCAAACCATGATGGTCATCTTCACCATGATGGTAGTTTTTGCGAAGGCCCTCATTGTAACAATGCTACGCTGCCAGAAGGTCCTCCCCTTGCTGCGACATAACATGGAGGCCCTCCCCAAGGTATGCACTGCAAAAGTCTTCTATGCAGTGAAGCTTCATGCAGTAACGGTAGTCCTCACCATTACGGCCGTCATTGCGAAGGTCCTCCCCACAATGACATATCATATCAATAGGAAGGTCCTCCCTCTACCAAATCAAGTACAGAAAAACCCTTGTATGCTGAGGCACTCAGAAGGACAGTATCGAGCATGTCAGATTCATCGTTCATCGCTAATGACACCCTTCTTCAATAAGAAGACGTTTCGGGGCCACGTTCATCATCTGGACCACCTCGGAATTGCCCACGTGGCAACTCAACACCTACCTTTCCCCTTGCCTCTGACAACACTATCAGCGAGCGTCTCATTTTGGCTGACCAGGTAGAAGAATCATTATTGGAATAGTATACCGACATGTTGCACCTGAGGAAACGACTTGCTAGGGATGATATAGCAGTTATATTTTTTCCCATGTCCACCTCTCAGTTTGACATACCTAGAGAGTTGTTGGAAGAATGCGTGCACGGAATCCACCATAATATATGGACAACCCTCCGCCGACTAAAATCAAGATTCTAACCCTATTATGGGTATGTAGACCATGTCATGACAATAGGTGACCTCCTGCGTCACATTGACCTGGAGGCTCTTCCTTAGGCCTAAAAACAGCGACTCGAGAGGCATAAAGGAATCATGGAGATATCCTGCCTCTGTGCGCTAGACCAGTTGCGCCTCCTCATTAGTGAAGCCCCGATAGGAGTCCATATCAGGGGTTGGGGAGAACATGGAGCTCTGCATTTCACTCCACTCCCCACCCAGAATAACCAGTTCAACATGTTGTCTTGCAACGTCATCACGTCAAGACAACAATCGAGTGGTCTTCATGATTGTGAAAGGAAACACACCCAACTGAGTCTGGCCTTGAGTAAGTCCCAGAAGCACCAGGCCCGACGGGAACAATCCATTCATGATATTTTGAATCAGGCCACAGAGAGCATACAATAGGCCTCTTTTCTAATAAAGGATAATAAGCGGTCATTTCCTACCTCCCCAGAAGGGATTGATTCACAGAAGAACTCGGCACCAAATCTAGTTCACCGCTGAATGGGGGCATGCTAGATCAGGTAGGTAGCGATAACAGCAGTCACCACTGCAATCCAGGGTCAAACCTAGCCTTCAGGGCTGGGGGAATTTTTAACAACAAATTCTACTGCAAGACCAATAGAAATGGGAAGAGACTCAACGTCCAAGGAATGGAGCAAACCCCAGCCCTCAGGGCTGGGGGAAATTTTACCTCCTCAACAACACCCCCACCCCACCCCCATCAAAATCATTATTCTATTGTCTAGGGAGGACAGTCATAATAGGGGGTTCCAACCCTATCCCATCGTTAGAATCATCATCCCCTCCAAGAGGAAGGTGTACCGTAAGGGCGCATCAAAGAACTCATCGTGTCACCCTTCGTCAGGAAGTCCAAAGGCCATCTCGGGACATGAAAAGGAAGTCCAGTAAGAGACGCGGGAGATCCTATTCCTATTTTTAAGATGACATCTTTTCTACCCCATGATATGCATTCATTAACTACATAGAGTCTAACCCCATGGGTAACGCCGAAGATGATGAAAATCCAGAGGGATCGGGGGATGATGGTTCCAGTCAGGCTGCAACCTACAATGAACCACCAGGTGTGCACACCCAAAACCAGAGGGCCGCTCTAAACATGGCCTCCCCTTCAGCCAACCTTCTTATGCTCACCCTGAGATCTTCTTACAAGGATAAGAACAAAGGAATGGTTACCATTAACCAGACTCCTTATCTCGATAATGACGAGCCACTTACGCTCGAAGAGAGGTTTGCTCGACAGGATGAAGAGATGAAATAATTGAGGTGGCTTAACGTCAAGATATTCTAGAGGAACCTTCTTAATGAAAATGTGTCCCGAGAGGATCCAAATCATGAACTCCCAGTAAGTGCCCCTCAAAGACCAACGTTTTCCCTGACAAATGAAGCACGGTCAGGGTTCCCATCCAACGACACACCCGGCCCGTCCAACTACATAATTATGGATCCAGATGAATATCAAGACTTACCTTTACTCAGGAAGCAGCCGGAATGAGTACATATTAACCCTACGATGGTGTCACAAATGGCACATGAACCCCTGGTTCCAACTGAGTTGGATCCTCAAGGAAGCCTCAGGCTACACCTACCCAGGGCCGGGTCCAACAGGATATAAACCAGGGTCTCACCAACACCATCGATCCACTAACAACTCGATTGGAAGCAATGGATGGTCAGCGCGCTCTAATACAGCAAGAGCGGAAGCCCTACCCGGATTGGGTGAGAAAAACGCCACCTCCACCCAATTTTGGGAGCCCTGTATTCCCTATCTTCAATGGATCAGGTGATTCGGAACAACATTTGATGCACAATGTGTCCTATTGCGACCTGATGATGGGATCTCCGGAATAGTAAGAAGTAGTGAAACTCAGATGCTTCGTACGAACCATGCACGGACCTGCCTTAGTCTGGTATATGAGCCTTCCAGCCCAGTCAATAAAAATTGGGAAGACCTTCGGCAGCAGTTTCTCTTTCACTTCAGCTCGATGTTGCCTAAAACAACGGTCAACGACCTCATGAATTGCAAGCAGAGGGAGAACGAGAGGGTCTTAGATTTCATCACCAGATGGAAAGGTCTAACCTACTCTATTAATAGGCCAATGCCTAAAGATGAGTTTCATGCCATATGTATCGACAATATTCGAGATGATTTGAGAACTCCTCTCATACCAGTGGAGTGCACCACTGGCTTCCGCCATATCTTGGTCATTGCCCAGAGAATCGAGGACTCCCTGCAGCGGACCAATTTGATGTCCCAAATAGCCTCACAGGCTCCTGCAAAGAGAGTAGCCAGAGCTGAAGTGTCCTCTGTCACTCTCAAGTTATCCCCTGTGCCTGCTCCACTGCTCAGGCCTCCACCAAATTGTCAAGGGCCCCCTGCATATCAGCGGCCACCTCCGCCCAGGTGGGATGATCAGAAAGGGGAAAAGCTGAGCTAGTTTGAGAAATGAAGACATAAAGTATATTCGTTCTGAGAGGACCAAGTCTACGGCTACTTCATCGCCACCATGAATTGTAAATTTCTCCACCTCCCGGAGCCGAGGAAACCCAAAGAAGTTAGCCGCGATGACAAGCCAGATTACTGTCCCTACCATCGAATGTTTGGGCACAATATTCGGGAATTAATCGTTTCCAAGGACCTCCTACAAAGGATGGTAAACTCCAGGCAAGTCAAGCTCGGACCACCCCTAGCACATGTGACATATATTTCTACCACCGGTTCCGACAAAGGGGAGGGGTGGAAGGAAGTCATCAGAAAGAAGGGGCAGAGATTCAATAACTGGATGACTTGGAAGACTATCAATCGAGCCCATGGAATACTCCGAGCTCAACTACAGCAACTGGTGTTGCCTCCAATAGCCCCTGACACCGCACAACCGACAACATTGGCCTCACAACCCTCTACGAGCCAGTCGTATAGGCATAATCAAAGGAGGAGACAAGTGTAAGAAGATCAGTCTGCGATAAGGCCAAAATTAGTCCTGACACTATCAGATTTCATACCCTCGAATTTGGCTCCATAGGAATAGACCCACCAAATAGCACCATCAGGGACGACCGACCAAGTTGACCTCTCAGGGGATGAGGATCCGATATTTGATTCCATCAACATCATCCATCTTATGGAATCATTACCTAATGAAGGGTATTGTTATAAACCCTAGTTCTCATAATGAGGAGCCGGGATGAGGAATCGCAGAAGCAGGGGATACTAGGGGAGGTGTAGTCATGGCTGAAACGAACCTTACAGTTGGAACTCGGCCCAGACCATTAATATCACGGAAACCCATGGGAGAGACCTTCAACAAACTGAGTATAAGAAAGAATATCCATCCACCTTCACATATAGACACTCTACGCCCATCATTTGGCGGTACCCATCAGAGGAGGAACAAGCACCTAGCCGCTTAGTGCGCACAAACAAACTGGCCGGGCTGAGTCCCTAGAACATGGGGACATCATCAGCATCTAAACCTGCAGCTAATCCCTCCTCATCACATATTCCAACTCCCAAGTTACCACTAAAACACTCCCACCAATGGAGAAGCGTTGGCTGCTTGAACAGAAATACGACATCCATAAGTAGATGACGTCGGTACCATGAAAACTATCGATGTTGGATGCCTCGAGTTTGTCATCTGATATCAGGGAGGCTCTTATAGAAGCCTTGCCCAGCCCCCAGGAGTTTCAAGTCGAGGTAACTGCTGCCGAGATTAACTGGATGGAGACTGGCTTGGCTGAATGCAATGCCGTGATTTCCTTCACCGATTTAGATGAAGATTCCATCATGCAGGGTCACATCATACCACTATATGTGTCTGGCACACTAGATGATGTTGATATCCACAAAGTCATTATTGACAATGACTCTAGAGTTAACCTCTTTCCCCTACGGACAATCCATAAGTTGGGATTTAGTGAGGGTGATTTAATACCCATGACCATGACTCTACTAGGTTACGACAAGAGAGAGAAGAAGCCAATGGGAAAATTAAGCTAAAGACCCATTTTGGTGACCTCGTGGCCTACTCGGTATTCTTGGTGGTCCAACAGATCACAACATTCAATGCCTTGCTGGGATGGCCATGGGTCCATAAGCACATGGTTGTTCCTTCATCCTACCACTAGTATATTAAGTACTGCATCAGTGGGCTATGTGGGAAATTGCATGCTTACAAGGCCTCTTTAGAGCTCTCTGAGTCACACTACATTGACAATGGATTTTATAAGAAAAAGAGGAAGAAACTTTTGACCGATGGTATCGACTGGATCCCCACTCCAAATGGCCTTGAAATGATTCATGATGACCCCCTCAGACATCTTGACAGAGACTACATACTTCCCATCAACCACATTGGGAGTAGGGATTCAAGTTCAGACACACACTCAGCTATCTTCATGACTTCATCCATAACAACCGAGTGTGACAATGCAGGAATGTTCTCAAACACTTAATTTGGGGGGAAAAACTCGAGTGGGGATGGCCACGATGCCTCTCTCTCAGACCCCTGAGTGACAGGGTCAAAAACTCTCCCCAAGTCAGATCAAGAAGATGAGGATTTGGGAGAAGAAGATGAGGAAGATCTTAGGGATGCACCTCCCACATTTGAAGAAGGTATCTCCACCACCATGGACGAGCTCCGGGAAATAAACCTGGGTACCGAGGAAGATATGAGGCCTACTATCATTAGTACAACAATGTCCCCCGAGGAGCATGGGGTATATACCTCATTCATGAGGCAACATCAGGATGTATTTTCCTGGAATTACACGGAAATTCCAGGACTCAATCCCGAAGTGGCAACACACCGCCAAGGTCTGCCAGAAGACCACTCGGGATATAAAAAAGCTTCCAGAAGGAAACACCCCTCATATGCTGCCAAAATATAGGCGACAGTCGATAAGCATATTAATTCAGGCTCCATTCAGGAGGTCCAATACCCCATCTGGTTGGCCAACATCGTCCCTGTCAAGAAAAATAATGGGCAAATTTGCGTCTGCATTGACTTCAGAGATATCAATCGGCCCTGCCCAAAATATGATTTCATGGTCCCGATCACTGAGTTATTAATCGATGCAACGGCCGTGTATGAGGCTCTATCCTTCATGGACTATTCTAGGTATAATCAAATCAGGATAGCCTGAGAAGAAGAAGAAGCAACTGCCTTCAGATCCCCTTACGGAATATTCTGCTACAGGATAACGCCCTTTGGTCTCAAGAACATGGGCGCCACATATCAACACGCCATGCATCGTATCATTAAGCCATTCATGGAGAAATTTGTTGAATGTTACGTAGATGAATTGGTGGTCAAATAAAGAGATTGATCAGATCACCTGTCAGATCTTGATACCATCTTCAACAAACTCTGATACCATATACTGAAGACGAACCCCTTGAAGTGCACCTTTGGGGTTACCTTAGGGAAATTCCTTGGCTTCTTCGTACGCCATCGAGGCATTGAAGTCGACCTTGAAAAGACAAAGGCTATCCTTGACCTGCCACCTCCCTGTAATATCACTGAGTTGAAAGGATTCCAAAGACACCTAGCCTATATCAGGCGGTTCATAGACAACCTAGCAGGAAAATGTTTTCCCTTCACCAGGTTAATGAAAAAGGGAGTCACGTTCTAATGGACAGGTGACTGCCAAAAGTATTTTGATAGCCTAAAGAGGTACCTTTTAACCCTATCAGTACCCATGCCTCCAGTTGAAGGAAGACCTCTCATCCTATATGTGACGGCCCTAGAGCGGTCACTGGGTGCCTTCCTCACATAGATGAATTACTCCGGCAGTGAATACAGTCTCTATTTCCTCAGCCTAACCATGATTGACACTTAGACTCGATACTCAAACATTGAGAAGAGTTGTTTGGCCTTGGTATTTACAGTTAAAAAGTTGCGACATTATCTGCAACATCATGAAGTCCATTTGGTATCACGCAATAACCCGACGAAGACATCTTCACAGTTCAAGAGGAACTCCCAACATGGGAAATGTACTTCGACGGTGCATCCCAGAGCCTGACCAGGAAGAGGATGGAAGACCCCAAATTTAAAAAGGTGGGTCTGGGTATAATACTCATGTACCTGGAAAAGGTGGTCTTGCCAGATTCCTTTCTCCTGTTAGAAGGATGTATGAACAATGAAGCAGAGTATCAAGACCTCATTGCAGGACTGGAACTCGAACTCCAAGCACATGTACAACACCTTAAGGTAAAAGGTGACTTGGTACTGGTCATCAAGAAAGTCAATGGTGAATATACTATAAAAAAGGAGGATCTGGTTCCCCTTTTTGACCATGTTCGAGAGAAAATGTCGGAATTCTCCACATAACCAACATTAACTTATATTCCCCGGTCTCAGAATGCCCATGCCGATGCATTAGTCAATGCAGCAACATCCCTGGCTGACCCAGACCAGGATGAAAAAGTTATCAGCATTGATCACCGTTGAATGGTCTTGCCATTTGTTCAGAGCAAGAAGGAAGAAATCAACTATGTCACTCCTGTCCCTGAGCCATATGCTCCTGCTACCCGTTGGATGACCTCCATTGCAAACTACAATCAACGGGGATAACTTCCATCAGACAGGGATGAATGAGAGAAAATACATAGAAGGGAAATTAACTTTGTCCTATATGGCGGCACAGGTCAGCAAGAGGTCCTATACAAAAGAGGCCTCAATGGAGTCCTCCTCAGATGCATCGATGAAGAGGAAACTGCTACCATCATGACAAAAGTACATGCCGAATTATGTGGGTCACACCATCCAGGGTCCAAGCATTCCCATCAGGTTCGAAGACTTGGATACTATTGGCCCACAATGGCACGAGATTGTGAGTGCTTTACCGCAAAATTCCACTCTTTCCAAATTCTTTCCAACTTCATACACCAACCGCCAGAGTTACTTCATCAGGCCAAGTACTCCTGGCCATTTGTCGTCTGGGGAATGGATGTCGTGGGACCATATCCTCCCACCACAGCCAAACAACTGAAGTATATCCTCATGGTAACCGAATTCTTTTTCAAATGGTCAGAAGTTGTACCCCTTAAAGAAGTCGGGGTAAGAAGTGTTGTCTGCTTTGTGAAAACCAATATCATCACCAGATTTTCTGTCCCTTATACCATATTGACGGATAACGACACCAAATTCTGCTATACTGAATTGGAGAAACTATACCATGAATACGGTATCAAGGCTAACCACTCATCCCGCTACCACGCAGCGGCCAATATACAGATATAGGCTTTCAATAAGACCATGTCACACATTCTCCATAAAATGGTAGACAAATACAAGAAGTCCTGGCCGGATAAACTCATCCCTGAATTTTGGGCGTACTGAACCACAATTTTTACCGCTACTCGGGCTACTCCGTACTCATTAGTATACGGAACAGAAGCGGTCCTTCCCATTGAGCTCCAATTACCCGCACTTCGTGTTTCCATTTGTGATCAGCTATCCAGCGAAGAGAGATCAGAAAAGTAGTAAGGTTAATTGGAGCAGCTGGATGAGAAGCGGTTTCACACTTTGCACCATCTGGAAGTATACTAGAATCGGATTTCATGAGCCTTCAATAAAAAGGTCTGTCTTCGGTCCTTCTTGAAATGAAAATTGGGTTTGGTCCTCCGGACCCCGATGATACCCAGGAATAAACCTCCAAAGATGGAGCCCATGTGGGAGGGACCATATGATATACACAAGGTATACTCCAACAGAGCATATGTCCTGATCTCCATAGACAGGCAGTCCACCACCACTCCTACAAATTTGAGATTTCTGAAGAGGTATTTCGCATAACTAAAAAAACATTCTTTGTCCGAGATGCATGACATTAAACTGCCAAGCACTCAATGGTACAAAATCTATGACCCTAAACTAAGAGAAGTCCATCCTCACAGGCATAACTAAAAATGCATTCTTCGTCCGAGCTACATGACGTTAAACGGTCAAGCACTCAACAGTCCAAACTCTATGATCCTAAACTAAGAGCATTCCGTCCTCACATGCATAACTATATTTTTTTTTCTGAGCTGCTTGACCTTAAACTGCCAAGAACCAAACGGTCCAAACTCTATGAACCTAAACTGAGAGTATTTCATCCTCACTGCACTCCGTTAAACTGCATGGATTTTAGAGGTCTACGTACGGCTTGATTCCTACCCTTACAAGATACGTAGAGATGTTAGGACCCCCTATCCTGGCCCAACCACCACCTAAAAAAATAAAAATAATAAAAATGCTCCCTCCCCCATGTATGGACCAGACATGCACGGGGAGTATTGTCTTTAAGAGAACTACGTACGGCTTGATTCCTGCCTTCGCAGGATACGTACTGACGCCGAGATCCCCTACCCTGGCCTAGCCACACCCAAATGAAATAAAATTAAAAAAAATGTGTGTCCCCTTCCCCCTTGTATGGACCAGCCCTTCACGGGGTGTACTCCATTCAGATAACTATGTATGGCTTGATTCCTACCCTCGCAGGATACGTAGTGATGCCCGAGTTCCACACCCTGGCCCAGCCACCTCAAATGAAGCCAAAAATACCCCTTCCCCCATACGGACCAGACCCGCACAGGGTGTATTCAACAAAAAACAACATGTGGCTTTATTCCCACCCTCACGGGATATATAACGATTCCAGGGTTCCCCACCCCGGCTCAGTCGTCCCCAAATGAAAGTTAAAAATCCCCCCCCCCCTCGTGTATGGATCAGACTGGCATGGGGTGTACTCCTCATCCTTACCACACAATGTTAAACTGCCCAGATAAAATGTTAAAAAATTGCTCCTTTCCCCCGTGTATGGACCAGACCTGCACGGGGTGTATCTTGCATCCTGACTACATGACATTAAACTGCACGGACCGTGTCCTCACCGCACGATGTTAAACTGCATGGATTTAATCACAAACCACCTAAGATATATGGTGAAACGAGGTGTAAATACTCTTTGCACATTTGGATGCATCCAATACATACATCATAATATACGACCCATATAATTATGGTTCTTAATAACCATTCATGGCCATCAGAAGTGGAAAGTTATCGACCTGAGGAAACCTTTGCATAACTATGAATATCATACCCTCAGCAGATATTCATATTGATATCCCTTGGCCCGTCTACCAAAGGAAATATTTCTTTAGGAGATAATATTCCTAGCTCCGTACGCTTACCAGACTCAGAGCCCCCATATCATATATCACGATCCAGAAGTGTATGGCACATTGGTTTACAAGTTTGTCCCCCTTTCCACATCCAAACATTTCCAGGGTATCCCTACCCAGTTAGCCTATGTATCCACCCATAGTTCACATGACGACTTGCATCAATGAACATCAAGCCAGAGCTAGGCTGCTTTGTCTCAGTGGACAACCCCCAGTGAAAATGTTTCTTGTATGCTCGGACACCATTACCCCCACATGCCGAACTCTATACTGTGAGAAATCTCGGGTTTTCATAATCATTCATGTCCATCAGAAGTGGAAATTTATCGACCTAGGGACACCTTTGCCTGACTATGCATACCATGACCTTAACGGCTCTGCATATTGATAGCCACTGGCTTGTCTACCAAAGGTAATATTTCCTCGGGCATCACTCTTCCTAGCTCCGTACGCTTACTGGCCTTAGAGTCCCCACACCACATCTACTGATCTGATAAACCTCATAGTTTTTGTTTACAACATTCATCTTCCACCATGTTCAGAGTATATTAGAGCATGATAACTCAGTTATCCTTTGAGTAATTGCAGCAATAGTTTCCCAACAGTCCGAGCTCTACGACTGATAATCTAGGAGTACCTTGTCCTTACTACATGACGTTAAACTGCTTGGAGTGAAGGTGCACCCCCGCGTGCAAGATAAATTAGCGCAGGGAGCTCTCTAAGCCTAAACAGCAACCATGGCCGAATATGCCCGACATGTCAAGATATTTTCTTACGAGATAACAGACTTCGTGGCCCGGACAATTGCGGATCCTCATAACCATTCACGACCATCAGAACTGGAAAGTTATCGACCTAGGGAAACCTTTGCATGACTATTCTTACCATTCCCTCAGAGGATCTACATATTGATAGCCCCTGGCTCATCTACCAAGGCAGAGATTTCCATGGGAGACACTCTTCCTAGTTTTGTACGCTTACCAGCCTCAGGGCCCCCATACCATTTCTCTATATCCAAGAAACCCCGGAACCACGATTTACACCAATCAACCCGTCTACACGTTTTGGGCATGACGAGATGTTCAAGCCCAGTTACATTATGATGAAGAGCGACCTTTGAAACTACGTCCTTACCACATGACGTTAAACTGCACGGAACATCTTAGCCGCCTGGCATAAAGCTGCAAAGACCAATCATTAAATATTCAGGGAAATTCTTTCAATTAAAAGCATTTTCACTGGTTTAAAAATGCCCCATGTCCCCACTGCATGACATTAAACTACACATCATCCTTTAATAATGCTCTTTGTATTTATTGCATGATGTTAAACTGCATTGTCAAACATATCATTGGTTCAGTAAGGAATACAAGATTCTCTCTGTCCCTTAGTGCACGGGTCAAACTGACACGAACCACCGTCTCACACCAGCGTAAGAAGTGATGTCCTCACCCATTCTCAGGAAATTTATCTGAGATGTTTCTCCCATATCCAGGAACCCTCTCCTCATTAACCATACTCTGTACTCAGAAAGAGACTGACCCTCGAAAACCACCCCTGGTGGTCCCAAATTTCAACTTCCTTGAAGTTGCTCGGCTATCAGGAGAATGCAATCATTGACATAAGGACACCTTTGCATGACTATGAATACCATGCCCTCAGCGGCTCTGCATATTGATAGCCCCTGGCCCATCTACCAAAGGTAATATTTCCTTAGGCAATGCTTCTCTCCGTACGCCTCTTGACCCCTGAGCCGTCATGTCCATCCCGGGATTCAGAAACCCCCTGAGATGCATTCTACCAGCCTCTTTCATGACCTTGCCTAAATATAGTGGAATGTCTCTGGTGAGATTACCAATAACTAGGACAAGTCCTTCCATTCTAAAAAATGTACTAGCTGTATGACTTTAAACTACGCCAAGATCCAACCATCCTATACGATAGATAAATGCGTAGGATAGGGACCCTGAGTCCACACTCCTTATTAACACAAATGTACTCAAAACTTTTTCAGACATTACATTCCCTTTCCGAGCCACCCCCGGTGGTTTTCATAATTCCCCAAGCCACCCATCGTTCTTTTCATAAGCCGGACTTCCATGAAGTCCTTAGGCCATCATAAATGGATAGTCATTGACTTAAGGACACCTTTGCATGATTATGAATACCATGCTTTTAGCATCTATGCATATTGGTCACCCCTGGCCCATCTACCAATGGAAAAATTTCCTTAAGCAATGATATTCCTACATCGGTACGCCGATACGGCTCCCATGCCTGGAGACATGCCATGCATGACACTCAAATCTAAATGTATTTCCCCCACATGCATCTGAAGGGTATCGAGACATATTTTGATCAACCAAAGATCATTGGTGTCGTCGCCCCACCATATCTGGTCAATGATGCTTGACCTAAAAATCAGTAATGATAGTCTTGACGGTGGGAATTTAAACTGCTAAAAAAAGAAGTTCAAAGCCTATTAGGCTGAAAACCCAAAAAGGGCGACCTAAGAAAACGTCGGGCCATACCCGATGGGTCCACATTAAATGGGCCTAGGAAAAATTAGGTTATTAAGAGAAAAGACAATTTTTTGGGGGGTTTTCTACAAAACCCTAGAAATAGTAAAACTATGCTCGTTGGATCCCATGTTGCAGGAAAAAGTTAGAGTTTTTTTAGTCTATAATTTGTCTCAAACTCTGGTTATTCCATGTTCGGTGAGTTAACATATACAGTAATTATGCCAGATAATACCTCTCACAGGACAAGACAGCCAGAGCACTATGTAAAAAATTTCTATGTTCCATTACAAGGTTGGTAAGAAGGGAATCCACAATACGGATCCTCCTCACGCATGAAAGGTCATTACAAGAAGTTTTCAGTGGATTCACAAATTTGTATTAGGAACTGATGAGAATCCTCGATTTTTTGATGGAGATTCCACAGTAAGGCTGTCTCAGCTTCTGCACCAGCCCGCAACGCTTCCGCCTCTTGGGCCCCCTTTGAGCTCACCCTCATCTCCTCCTCCATCTGTCGCTTCCCTTCTTCAATTATGGTGGCGAAGTTAGCCTCTTCCTATTTCAGCCGCTATATCTCATTCCTCAGCACCCCCAAGAAAGAACGCTGCTCAGTGACTTCTCCCTGGAGTCTCGAAACTACCCTGACATGGTCATGAGCCTCTGTTAGGCAAAGATGTTGGGTTGTGGAAAGGTAGGCTTCAGATTGAGAAGTAGAAAGGTGAGATTCGAACCCACCCAGTCTTTCTCGAACAGCAACCACCTGCTTGACTATGTCATAAATATTCTGGTAGTCAAAGCAATCAAATTCCAGAAGCATGAACATATTGTGCAGCTTCAGTAATTTGATCAGCATCTCAGCCAAGGGCGTCTAAGAAATCAGCTTCCAAATTTTCTCTCAATCCCTTTGCCGAGCAGGTCGGACACTCGAGAGGAATTCTTGATCAGGTCTGGAGTTGCTCCCGGATGAAGATATGTAATCAAGTATAAAATTCACCGGGGAGGGACCCGATGCGACTTCACATGAAAACTCTAGCGCCGCGAAGACTTCGCCCCTCTCATTTGTGGTCACAATCACGACCAGATCCGACGACACAATTTCCAATGCCAATGGTCGTGGTCCTAAAGCCAAAGGTTCAAACATCCCTAATCAGAAAATGGTAAGAGGAAATAGTTAGTGGAAAGAGATTGAGGGACTAATCCCCGATCATCAAAGCATCGGTATCCTCAAGCCCTGCGCCTCCACAACTACTCGAGGAGGACACTACGTCTTTGAAAGGCATGGGAGTCCTGGGAACCCATAGAGGTGTCCCGGACCTAAGGCCAAACCCAAGGCTAGAAAATCCCAGAGCTGTCCCCAAGCGACCGACTACTGAGATCAAGCTCAGGGAAATCACTCTCCTAGTAAACAAAATAATAGCCCACTCTGGGTTCCCAACAACTAGCCTGATGGAAGGTTCTTCCTCCATCGCTGAGGGATCCGTCGGATCTGAGGCAGCCGACCCTGTCAGATTTGGGGCTTCTTCGGTAATCACGGACATCCTGTCCTTCCCCAAAATTATAAGGGCTGTATGATTAGAGGGAGTCTCAGCTTCCAGTTGTCCCTCTTCGGACATATCTATGGTTCATGAAGGAAAAATAGAAACATCCATGTCACTTTACCCACTAGCAGGGCCCGCAATCTCAGCACGCTCAAGTGTGGCTGTAAGAGATCCATCAGATGATAAAGGGATAGAAGGTACGGCCGCTCGGGTAGCCATAGCCAGGTCTTCGAATGGACCTACACCATAGTGGAAAAACAGTTAACAACTGAAATAATTGGAATATATGAGTCACTAATCAAGGAAACATGAAGTCATGATTACCTGACGTCCCCTTCCTGAGCTGTTCCGATAAATGGGATGTCTGCTGGTGTCTCTAGATCTTCCCCGGGGATAATTCCTTGCTTGGAATGATGAGAGGGGATGGAGAAGGAAAGACCCTAGCTGGGTCTGCAATGGTCGCTTCCATGAGCTCACCTGCACCAGGAGAACCCTCCTCGATGACCCCCGTAGCTGAAAGTAGGTTTTCTCCTACTGAAATACCATAGTGAATATACTCCAGGGAAGGAACTACCCCTGGGACTCCTTGACACCCTTCATAAAGGGAAGAAACTTTAGAACCTTCATGGTAAAGGAGGAGGAAAATCCGGAATGGATGAACATGATGACCTCTTAATCAGGATCAGACGATTTAGGATGTGTTATCATCATGGACACCCAGGTAGACCCATAAAGCCAGTTCCGTAATGAATGAACTTAGGCATCCATCTCCTTTAGTGAGGCGACTATTTCATCCAATTCCTCTTCTAGCAGCAAGTGGGGTGGAGCAAAGATCGTCTAGATACCTAAGAGCTCAAGAGGGACTATTTGGAGTAATGCCCAAACCTCTTCATCTGAGCCACTGGCAATTAGGTCATCCCAAATTCTTCATGCACCTGGAAATGCAGCCGTAACAGGAAGAACTAGCCGAGGAGGATCAACCTGAGAGGGACGGGCAACGGCAGGGGCTGGCGGGGGCGCCAATGGATGTGTTTGTTTCCGGGATCTCACCATCACCCTGGAACATTCCGGAGCTACCTGCGGGTGGGACCTCATGGGTAAGGGGGAGAATTCCCTTGCCTCAGCCGCAGAGGGGGAGCCACCAAGATAACCATCCCCTGAGGAGTGATCGCTCTCTTCCTCCTCCTCGTCAGTGGCCGCCTGCATCATGTCCAGGACTCGATGAGTCAACACTACATAACCCCGGTGTGCCTCAATGTAGGCCTAGAGGTCCCAGAGATACTGATCAACCCTCTTCGTGTCCGCATCATAAATAATGCCAATGGGAGCAGATATGTAACCCGGCCTTTCAAAATCCACCTCCGATTCCTGAAGATACTGCCACAGAGAATGGGGGTACTCGCTGCGAAAGGCTGACCAGCCCTTGAATTCATCCCATTGGCCCCATGCCGTCGGGAAGGAAGCATCAACACAGATAACCAAACCTCTTCTAGTGGCTTCGAGAGCATGAGAGGATACACCTCTGTCCGTTAAAATCTTCCCAAGAAGCACGAGACCGGTAGGGTTGTGAGGAACCTTGCCCGGCCAGGTGGAAGCGCTATACCCCTTTTGCTTCCTCCTGCTCTTCGATAGCTTGGGACTTGCGATAGTGGGCACCCACATCCCTAGCTGGCCATTCGGGTACGACTGCACCCAGGAGTCGGTATAGCCCTTGGACAATAAAGGCATGGAGTCTTAAATAACAGGAGTTATAACCTCACAACCGGTATCTTCCCCGGTAAACATTAACCATAGTTTCTTGTCCACCATTAAATGGAGGTTATCATGGGAGCCATTGAGTGCGGGAGGACAGAGTGTCTGGGTGCAACCGAATTGACGTCTGAATCAGCAAGGCGCGTACCCCTCACAGATCAGCTCCCCACTGATACAGCCCACCAAAATGCCCTCTCGAAGGGAAAATAGGTAGCCCTATTTTCTAAACTCTTTTGATATGGTATTCCTAATTGCACCAGTGGGTGATGGATGTGGTTAGAAATTGAAATGCTCAACGCTCAAAATCCGACTCGTCGGCAGACGCATATTCTGAACCGTCTATTGTCCATCATTCTCTTGGTTCACCCAATTTTCAGGCATGACCCCGCTAGTCACTTCAAAAATGACCGAAATGTGGTGCCTGGAATTTGAAGAGGGTTGATGAATGTGTTTCAGTTCTTGATATGCACTCCCAACCATCCCCAGAGAATTTGAAATGGGTCGGCTACCCGGTTTGGCTGACTACCATCAGTAATATTTCTAAGCAACCGATAAATCATGGCCAGTACTGGAATGGCCAAGTTGATGACATTTCCTGTAGCCAGCTGTGCTGCCATAACGATAGTAGAGACCCGCATGCCACTGGTCTCGCGTACGGGCAATAGCCATCCACTCAGGAACATGACCACGAACACCGCCAGACTAAGAAACCGATCGACGTCCAATACAAGCCCCCAACCCTAGTCGTTGAACTGGCCTTCTTTCAGGATCATCAAGTAGCTTCCCCTTTGCTTCTGAGACTCCATCATCGGGCAGGTTGTGGGCCTACGTAGGAGAGCCACAGACTTGTTCTCTCTAGAAAAAGCCTTTACTCATTCACGATATGGGACAAGATGTTTCAAAGATGTATCATTTGAATGCTTCTGGGCCTGGTCAATGAGCTGATTTTCCAGGGGGAGTCCTCTCTTTGTTGTCCCACACAAAAGAAGGAGCCAGGAATTTGTCACACATACCCCAAATGATGAGGACCACTGAAATCTAAAGGAAATCCCAAAGACTAATACCCACCTCACCATGGACCAGGTGAAATGTGTTGGTGTATGGACTCCAACGGCTCATAAGTTTCATGGAAAGGCCTTTAGGCCGATGGTTATAGGTTTGGGACATCTAGGAAGCTTCGTATAATCCTACGGCTCACAACACTACGTCAAAATCTGCACAGCTCTGGAGAACCCAGAAGGGCCACCCCCAATCCAATAACATAAATGCCCACCCGGGCCTAAGGTCCCGGACTGCTGACCAACCATGCTGATTGTTTACCATCACATTATGGGAAATGCTTTGGTAACAATGAATTGTCTTGTCCATTTGGCGTTGTTCCTCTATCGGGGACATAGGAAGATGATTCAACACATACCCGACAGCTTTATCCTTTACGGAAGGCCACCCTCTGACGGATATCACAGATTGAGGGATTCTGCTAATAAATACCCATGCGGAAGGATTGTAGTCATGAGATGGTACCAAAATTGTTGTATCAGATAGTAAACCAAACCCGTATACAGGAAGGATATTGGAAAAGGGGTACTCCCACTATGACTCAGAGAGCAGATCAGCAAGGAAGGAGCACAATGGGGGGTGGTGGACTCCATCCTTAACAGAGCCAAACACATCCTTCAGGTGTTGATCACTACTCGGGAGAGGCTCGGTGACAGGCCTGGGTGTAGGGTGAGGGGGAACCATGTTTTCTCCTTGTATTATGAAGAACAACAAAAGGTTTGTCATGAAAAATAAAATCTGGACAAATAAATCAAGAAGCCTTCGTGAGGAGGCCTCACAAGGTGGTTCGCGATGACTACGTCCCGCGAACCAGCCCTGTGCGAAAGTTGTCCGTGATATTCTGGCCCACTGGGCATTGGCCATAAAACCATGAACCAAGTTTCTCCACGGAGCCCTAATCCCGGATTTAAATAATTAAGATTCGAAAAAATTAGGAAGTTTTCAAAGTCTGGAAGATTTCAGTCTGTAGACCATCGAAACCGCAAAGAGAATTCCTCCACAGCCCTTTGTGACTTACTTTTTAATTAATTAAAAGTATTGGTTCACAGTTGGGAAATTGGTCCGCAGATGAAGGCGACCGCAAAGGAAGAATGGTCCGCGGAAAGTGGCAGCTGGTTCGCGAATGAGGCATTTCTCGATGGAACGAGTGCACAGAGACAAAAAAAGAGAGAGAGGGATATAGTTTCGCGATGAATCCAGTAACAGACAAAGGAAGGGCCCCTATATTTATAGGTGTGGTCCCCTACCATGTCCACTCCTCTTCCACAAACCATCCATGTTTCAGGACCACTCTGCATCAGAATTGCCTCCTCTTTTTTCCAATCGGACCCCATTCTGATGGGGGGCATTTGTAGGGTCCTAAAAAATCCGCATAGGAGAACAGAATTCCCCTTGAATCCAAGGGAGATCCTATCCAATTCCCCCCAAATAATTGGGGGAATGTATTTAATGTATGAAAAAACTAAAAGGATGCACAAGACGAACTGGTCCGCATACCGGTCCCATGAAAAATGCTACGCGGCAGGTTCCACGGAGCACCCCCTATGCGGACGGCTGCCATTCGCGGAATGGAGGCAGATATCCTCCGTGGGTGCAATGTAGGACATGCACCGACCCAATCCACCATCAAAAACTCTCCCAGCCGCGAGCCACATCGACCCGCCCCAGGTCACAACCCTTGTCGTTCGCGGAATGGAGGTGGAACCTTGCATGGCCGCGAAGCACTCCCCGAGTTCGTTTGGTTCGTGGGGGAGATACGTTCAATGCCCCCCAAGTGGCTGGTTGACTAAGTCATCCTTGAATTGGGTTTTTGGTCAGGGGCCTCTGCAAAAGGAAGATACATATCTTTCCCTGCTTTATAAAATTGGATCGAGGGGGAAGAGCCAGAGAAGGAAAAAAAGGGAGGATTCAGAGAGATCGACAAGACTCAGGTGGAAGGATTTCGAAGGGAGGAGCTTATGATTTCGCAAACAGTGAAGTTCCAATTCGTGAACCAGAGCAGGTATGAAGCTATAATTGAATTAATAAGGAACTGGAAATGCATAATAACTTGGTGAACCACGAACTTAAAATAACCAAGAAAATAAAACCATGACCCATGGCCCCTCTGCGGATGCACTCCCCACGGACAAGGGAGGTTATTCCCCTTTTTCGATCCGTCATTCAGTGTAGCACCCTCCTACACAGGTAAAGCCCCGACCGAAAAACCCTTGACCGACACCATCCTCATCCACCGATTCTCGCGTGGACTCCTCCACGAACAACCCTAGTACACGGGCCGAACCCTAAGTTGCGAACCACCTTGTTTCTTGGGATACCCACCAGCCCGCGAACCACCCTGGTTCACAGAGTTCTCATCAGTTCGCAAACCACCCTGGTTCATGGACGACCTATCCAGCTACGTAGAACCTCCCTATGCGATGGGTGCCACTCCTCATATACCCATTTGGCCTACCAAATCCTTCGTAGATCCCATTCCCCAAGACATATAAAATCATTCCAATCTGGGCTGATCCTTCAGAGTTCCCTCATTGGCCCATTCATCGGCCCTGAGCCGAGGCCTCCACCGGAGCCACCAGACCCGTGTGGTGTAACCTTCAGGTGCATCAACACACCGCCTTGAGTTCACATACCCATGTTAAGCAGGGGTGAAGGGGTGGCTCCGACCCTTGGGAGGATTCCTAAAGCATTCCTGGGTTCACATTCCCATGTTAATGTAGAATCCGAGTCCGAGAGCCCCTTTTCTGCCCCTCCACTTTTCTGGGCTAGGGCACTTCTCCCCTCTCTGGGGAGTGGTGGGATACCCATCAGAAGGAAGCCCCCCCTGCAACCCTGTACTTTCCCACTACCGGGCCCAAGGAAGGGCGTTTTGGAAAAGGGTGTTTCTCCGTCCTTCTTTGCGGTCAAGTCCCTCTCCCGCTGCACTTTGTCGCCCTTGGTATCCATATCGAAGTAAGCCCCAACCTTCTAGGCTGCATCTACGAGAAATCCCCACTCCACTTCCCAAGGATTCACCTTTCGCGACGTGATCATCTGGTCTCTACTGCCTCTTGTTTCTCACACCGAGCATGACTCACGTGGGCTTAGAGTAAAAGCATCGACCCTAACATCCTCTTATGGGCCTCCTCAAAGTGTAAGCCCCAATCCATTACTCTGGGCTTCCTCAGAGCGTAATCCACAAGACCAATGCGAACTAAGAGGAATTTGATTCCCTACCGTAGGAATACGTAGGAAGCCTCGATGAGGTTCAAGCCCGATCACCATAGGACCCCTGGGTCCACATTCACATCGGCTCTCCGACACTCCTCTCTGAACTAGGCAGGGTATGTAGGAAGCCTCCACGAGGTTCAAGCCCAATAACCGGCTGATCCGACTATCTTCACATCGGTTCAATGTGCCACTCCTAGTACCACCTCAATGAGTCCAGACTCCTCGAGGTCATTAATCCAATGAGGGATGGTAAACCTTGGGCATAAATGATTCCAAACCCGTGTGTCCTGCTGACCATTTCCCACCATAAGAAGACCATGGATACTATGCTTTGGTATAAACCAAAGATTCGTGAACATATGAATACATCTTAAATCTATAAGAGAGTCCTGGAACAGGCAATAATTACTCCCAAAAGGGTGTGACGAGCCCGACTTCCCATCCTCTTGACCAATGTGAGTTCTTTAGTGTCGCTGGCCAAATTGCCCAGCGAGCGCCTGCCTTTGGAAAGTAGGTACGCGTACCATCAGATACAGAACCATTGGGAATTTCGAGACCGACTCGAAACATACATTATGAGTGAAACTAGGGGTGATAAATCTTCTGATAGTTCATTGGAAGATAGTGTAAATATTTTTTTAAAATTATTGGTCTCATAAAAAAATTAATTGGGTTGAGAATTTTTCTTGGCTAAGGTATCATCTAAATATTTGAAATAATTATATCACAATAAAATACATAATTATACTTATAATTATGATTTTTCAACATGAATGAGTGATGAAAATGATAGTCAATCAGAATTTGAGAATGTAAATTCAATGGAATATGTGGAAAAAGATATAATGTATTCATCATGTATACTAATGTTAAACTTCATAAATTTTCTATTATGGATTATGAAGGAATATGTTTGGGTTTTTCTATAACCAAAACTGATTATAGATTTTTCAGTAAAAAAACTAACATTACTGAATAAATAGTTCTTGTAATGTTTAATTAATATAAAACTTTTATTTTTGTAATACCTCTAAAAGTAGAAACTCTAGATGATGTTTTCTAAAGTACTCCTTTATGTTTACAAGATGTTTATTTGAAACTATTGATAAAAAATCCTCTATAAGTAAGATCATTTAATTTTTTAAATCCAAAAATCTAATCAATGAATGATATATGTCTAATAGTCAATGATAAAATAAATACTTCTCCTAAAATAATTTGATAATAACGAATAATCCAAAAAATATTATTGGTGATGTATGTAAACCAGTTAAACCTAGAAATTATTTGACAAATAAATATAATAATGATGAATTAATATTATAATTAATTAATAAAACATTTGATAATTCCTTGTGTGATGACAGTTAGATTAGGTCTATGTAAGAAGAGCTCAATTTTTTTAAAAATAATCCAGTTTAGAAAATATTTTAAAAAATAAAATATCAATATAAAATTAGACTAAAATGGTTATTTAGAAATAAATGGGCTGAAAATGGGACTATTTTCTGAAATAATGGAATACTAGTACCTAAACGTTTTTAAATAAGAATGAATATATTATGGTGAAATGTTTGAACTGATAAGAAGATTTGAATCTATCAAAAAAATTCCATATAAGGACCCAGCCTTAAAACATTACATAATCATTAATTTAAATGAATAATTCACATTGAGGATCTTTTCAAGTTTATATTTTTTGAGAATTAGGCCATGACTATTACATAACAACTTGAAAATTACAAGTAGTCAATTCTACCCAATATCTATTTTTTTCAATAAAATAAAATCTCTTGAAAAAAAGATTCATGTCTAGTTCCAGGTTTTAGACAGTATGTCTTTTGCCTGATCCCATCCTTGACCCTATTCATCTTTAAGTCCTGTGAAAACATTTCAAAACGTGGGATGATCTTAAAAAGTTATGTAAGGGTTATAAAACAAAGGATGAAAACATTAGACCATCAATAAATACAAATCAATGAGACTATACTTTCGAATCATAACATACCTTATGAGATCATAAGATTTATGAATAACACACACAAGTCATAAATCATAAAGGATACTTATGGAATCCATATCAAAAAATGCATTGTATCTATCACATATACATAGGGAGTTACACTTGGAATTCCCATCACATTATATTCCCTAAATCTCTTAGGAGAAATATCACGTTTACCTCCGTCACGTTACCCAATGCATTGGAGAGCTATCTTGGGATCACCCGCCATAGGTCTATCACGGAACCACCCATATATGTAAACAATTCCCAATAACCATAACATAATCATAAAATATAACACATGTATAAAGGAAAGATAATATTTCCACATTATAGTATATCAAATCATGATATTGAAATGAACAATGTTTGATCAAATCATTTTTAAAACCATTTAAAAAGTGATTTTTGAATCAATGTGTCCCATACCACTTTGAAGCTTTTAAATGAACTATCATTTGAAAAAATCAATGTCCATATAAATAAGTCCTAAATCCCATTTTGAAAACATGGACATTCATGAGAAATATTTAGAATAATAAACCCATAAAACATTTCAAACGATATTTTAGTTAAAGATTTTTTTTAACAAAAAGAGAGACGCTTGAATACAAATAATTGAGGAATAACATTTAATCAGAAATTTATAATTTCATGAAAATAAAGGGATTAATGATATAATATGTCAAAGGATAGTATATTCACCATATAAGAGTGAACTGGTTCATAACTACAATGAAGTCTTAGTGGAAATGTAAATTGAGATCAAATCCAGTATAATGATGGTATATTTAAATTAAGGATAAATCAATCACATAATTATGTGTGAAAAATATAAATACACTCAACATGAGTGGATATTATGTGTAAAACAATAAGATGTCATTAAAATATATTCATAGGATGATATATTCATGAAGTACAAGTTGAGCCGAAAGAATTGAAATTGGTTTAAGAAGTTCCCTTGTAAAAATTCGACATCATAACAGCGACACTTTAAAATTCAGAAAATGAGTTGATGAGATAAAAAGGGTATCTCATTACTTGGAAATAACGTTTACATTAGTAAGGATATATAAGAACATATCCTAACCTAATAATATGTAAATTAAAATACATAACAAAAAGAAGTCTTTTAAAAAGAGGAGGGTGAAATGTTCCTTTACCGATTTGGTAACTTACAAAACATACGCCACATGAAAAAAGAATCATACAATGAAGATTTAAATAATCATAAATGAAATTATATTACACAAAATGTACAATCATGGGAAGTAAATGCACCACAAAAATGAAATAGTGGAAAATATAGCATGAATCTCACGGGAATAAAAAGTGAGATGAAACCCTTAACAACGTTGTAATCAACTGAGTCGTATGACCAAAAGTTAATAACCACAAAATGAATCAATGAATACCCTGAATATAAAGATAATCATTTTAATATATATCAATGGAAGTACACATTACACCACATTTAATAAATAAGTGGCGAACAATGGAAATCTCATGGAATTAAAAGTGAGATAAGAAATCCCTTCCCTTGTGTTCGACATGACCCGTTCGTTTTTTAATCTCATGAATAGTAAACAAAAGTTAATTTATACTTTAATAATAACATTTTAATGTTTATTATTCTTTTTATATCACTTATTACCATGTTATAAACACTATGTAATCATTTAATTTAATAATGTTCATTTTGTCGATATTTGGTACTTGAGTAAAAAATGAACACCTTATATTTACAAGTTGTTCATGTGGTCAATAGTCCATTATATCCAGAATTAAATTCATTATTTAGATATCATATATATCATATATATCCAATATATATATATATATTTAAAATAGTACATAACATTTAGAGGTAAGAAATGAAATGTACTATTCATGGAGATGGTAAGCCGTACGTACGCATGAACGCTACTTCCATTTATATTTTTTATTTTAATGGAATGAAAAACATAATGGTACATAGTTATATTATAATTACTGTATAATATCATATAAAATATTATTAACTATATCCTTTATACGTCCCACATAAGGCATTAACGAGTCATATCACTTTGAGGGGGTGATAGTCCGCACTTCCTCTAATGAGATTATCATATTTACCCACTATTGAAACCATAATGTATTTTTTAAATGAAAAAATAAAGAAGCATAAAGAAACAATAAACATAATATATATAATATATAATCACATTTCCATCATAATGGCCACCATGAGAGGGAGTTGGAGATATTTGAACAATCATCATTTTGTGAAGCATTAGTTTTCCATCCACAGAAACATTATTTTATTCACCCATTAGATGGAGGTGTGTGTTAGTGTATTTACAATAATTCTCATAAAAACATACTAATATATTTAGGTTACTTGTGTTGTTACAAAATAAAGGAATAAAAAGAGTTTAGGGGTTCGAGAAGTAAAAGAAAAGAAAACAATTTAAGAGAAACAGGTACCTTTAATTTGGGTAACTCCCTTCGGTTTGAACCAAAGGACTTCTTGAAGTGCAATAGACATAAGGTATGGCTTACAAGAGGAGGATAGGGATGTAGGGAGCTTAATTGGGCAGAGTTTTAACGATACCAAAGGCTTTAGAGGTGTGAGAAATGGGTTAGAAATGGTCTTCTTTAATAAGGGAGAGGAGGAGCTCTTTAGGAACATGTGAAAACATTATTTTATAATAATCTTATCTTTGGTTTCAAAAGGTCAAAACACATTAAATTAAAATATAAGATTACTTATATTCAAAATAAAATCATTAAATAGAATTTGGACTAGTTTTGGATATTATTTCAGTCTTTATAATCTTATTTTTTAAATCATTTATTAATGGGGTAAACACTACATCATTATTGTGTCATAAATAATTTAATTTATTTATTGTCTAAAAATAATAATAAAACAATAATTTAGGAAATCATTTTATCCTTAAAATGAATATTTATAGTCAAAATCATAACATATATAACACCATGTAAAAATGAATTTACAATGAGATATTTGTTTATGTCATTTTTCCTTTACTTTAAATTAATTAATCGAAAGTGTCAATATAACTTTCAAGTGGCTCCATGGGGTCCCAAAATCGAAACAAGGATTTCCATGGTCATACATGACTCATAAAATAGGATTAGAACATGTTTAAGGGTAATATATATTATAATAATATTATTTTATACCCTTATTTACCTAATTTACCCTTTAACCACGATAAATAAAATATTTACTTAAGTAAATATTTACAATGTATAAAAATAAAAGTTACCGATTTAAATAATTTGGACCTATTGATTCCAAATAAGGAATATATATTTATAAATTGAAAACACATAAGTGGCATAAATTAATTTAAAATTAATTCCCACTATCAAAACAAAAAGGGTGTTTGTAAGAATTAATAAATATCAAAAGATGGACAATTTATTAAGTCCAATTTCAAAGTAAAATTTATTCCAATGAACAAAATTGGATTAAGGGGTAAAAATATATTCTAATTAAACATTAAAACCAATTAAAAATATAATATATCCATATAAATAAATTACATTAAAATGCACTTTTGAAATAAAATACATTATTTTTCACTATTCATTTGCAATTGAACTTTATCAGAAAAATTCAAAAAATTTACACAAAGTAAATTTTGATGTCTCAATTTTAAAGAAGGATTTTAATTGGTCAAATAGAATGTATTAAAGTGAGCAAAATTACTTTAAAATAGGGTTTTCCATTAAAAGGCGGTAAATCGGCCTTTTAATGTAAATTATGCTTAAAATTAGATTCATTCATATTTTAAGCCTCCAACATTTGTTGGATAAGAGTAAATACATTAAACAAACATGTATAATCAAATATTATTTTGTTTTGTTCATTTCCTCTAATAAAATGGCAATGAGTTAACTACCATTTAAAATAATAATAATATATTATTTGTGTGCAACGTAAGATTTCAAAAAACTCGTTGTTGCATATCGGGTATGCTATCGAACATAGAAACCCCATTAAAGAAAAATTAATATTTAATTTGAAAATATTAATAAATATGAAAATTTAATATTCTTTATTTATCTAGGATGTTACATCCTTCCCCCCTTTTGGGAATTGCATCCTCACAATTTTAAAATTGGGCTCTGAAACTTCATTAAAAGCCCCACATCGGAAAAAGAGTCAATAAAACTATCACTTTAAAATAAAGGAAGAGAAGTACAATGGATAACCAAGACAACAGATGTTATGATTCCATGAAAACATGGAGATATAGAGAATAAAACAAACCATCAAGTTATGAGGGAGAGTGATAGAAAACATGTCTATGAGAATGCTAACAACCAGAAAATCACAAACATGTGATGGGTTAAATAATCATTGACTCCCTAGTAGGAAAAGTTAACAGACAAGGTTTTTGTTTTAACTTACTTTTCATTGAGGAATTTATTTATGAGCTTAACTAAAAACATAAGGAAACAAACTTACTTGTCATGCAAAACATCTTCTTTTACTAGATTTCTAACACAAACTCATATTTTCTCCAAACAATAGGTATTCCGGTTGACTTTTTTCACATTAAGAGCGATATAATCAACTTCGAGAGAATCACATAATCCAAAAAAGATAAACTATATATTTCACATGTATTTAGACCTTATCAAAAACCAAAATTGTTAGCACTAGATCAGATAATCCCCATAAAGGATAATCTTTTACAAAAAAACAAGTCTCAATCTCTAAAATTTAACAAACACAATTCAATGTTCATCAAATACCATTAAATAAACAACTGTCCATAAAATTATTCAAAATTCATCCAAACTAAGATTGAAAACCAAATATCATAAGGATTTAATTACACAGTCTTCCAAGATATCATTTATCTACAAATAACAATAGTTACTCATATAGTCTCATATTGAAAAATAATTAACCAAATCACATGGTCTCTATGATAGGTTAATCATGTTCATAAATAAACCAAATCATCATATGTCCACAAAAAAAAACATAGATTCTTTCAAACTAAATTTTCATCCATTATTCCACAATTTAAATCCATAGTATTATATCTTCCATAGGCATATAATGTTTCCTCAAAAGAGAGAATTTCTTCCACAACAACCTTTATCACTTAATCACTAAATCATTTTTCTATACTATGTATACCCATTTGATAAAACATAACTTCATAAAATAAACTTATTCTTGTTCCATAAAAACATTTTACTAAAATAATAGGTCATACTAACTAGGGAATTAAAGTAGTCTAGTGTTAGGTGATGCACCCTTATCTCCCTTCAGTTGTGGGTTCGATTCCTGCAGCCTTGCTGAATACGACCGGTTGTCACCGATCCTACGGGTTGTCCTTTTTATAAAACTCAAAAATAACCAAAACATGTTTTAGCCTCAATTGTTTCCTCATACCTTTAATTTTCATCCAAATTCATTATTATCTCAACATTTTAATTCTTGAAGTCATATTTCACCTCCATATGATAACAAAATGACCCCCAAAATAAAGAACATCATACCTTGATCATGGTGTCCATTTGGTTTCACCGTCATCCGGTTCACATAGGTAGAAGGTCCATGCATTGCAAAATTGATTTAGAGATCCTTAAAAATAATTTGCTTCATCCATCCAAATACATCTTGTAAAACATGGGTCAGATGGGTGTTCACAGAAAACTATTTTTGGAAAATAATCATGTATGACATATAATTTCAAAACATCAGATAAAACATGATTTCTATAAAATAGTTGGCCCAAATTTGTGTTGAAACTTTCAATTAATGGTCCTTTTAAAATAACATATGTATGTGCTAAGAGACTATATTGTAAAAGAAAATATTAATATCTTGACCAAGGGTCTCCTTCTTGAGAACCTTTCTTAAAATCCTAATATGCTTCAAAATCTTGTGATAAGGTAAAATATTTGAAAATGCCATGATAATATTTTACTTTCTTGAAAATATGAAAAAATTGTGAAAATAGAATTTGTCTAAATATAACCCATTATCAACGATGATAACAAGGTACAGTGGAGGTGTTTGATATCTAAAAAATCTTCTTGCAAGTAATTTGTATGCTAGAAAAAGATTCAAAATCATCTAAACATGACTTTGCAATAATTATTGCAAGAATGTCATAAGGAAGAGATATGAATTTTGTTTGAGATCCTATTACTTCCATTTGTAACCGAATTTACATGATCTAAATAATTTATAAAACAAGGATTTAACTGAAATAATAGATATAGGGACTAAGCATGTGTCTAACAAAAACACATAATCCCTACTATTGTCAAAAATGATCTTTGATACAAAAAATAAGGACTCGACCTTAAAACATTACATAATCATGAATTTAAATGAATAATTCAAATTGAGGATATTTTCAGGTTTATATTTTTTGAGAATTAGGACATAACTATTAATTTTTAAATTGAAAATTACAAGTAGAAAATTCTTCCTAGTATCCATTTTTTTCTATAAAATAAAAACTTTTGAAGAAAAGGGTCATGTCTAGTTCCAGGTTTTAGACAACATGAATTTTCCATGATCCCATCCTTGACCATATTCATCATTAAGTCTTGTGAAAACATTTCAACAATTGAGATGAGCATAAAAAATCTCAGTAAGGGTTATAAAACAAAGTATGAAAACATTATCCCATCAATAAATACAAATAAAAAAAACTATACTTTTCAATCATAACATACCTTATGAAATCATACGATTTATGAATAACAAACACAAATCATAAATCATAAAGGTTACTTATGGAATCCATATCAAACATACATTGTAGCTATCACAGGTACATAGGGAGTTCCACTTGGAATACCCATAATAGTATATTCCCAAAATCTATTAGGAGAAACATCACGTTTACCTCTGTCATGTTACCCAATGCATTGGAGAGCTATCTCGGGCTCACCCGCCCTAGGTTTCTCACGGAACCAACCATATACGTAAAAATTCAAAATAACCATATCGTAAGAATAAAATATAACACATGTATAAAGTAACGATAACATTTCCACATTCCAATATTTCAAATCAATATATTGAAATAAACAATGTTTTATCAAATCATTTTCAAAACCATTTAAAAAGAGATTTTTCAATCAAAGTGTCCCATACCACTTTGAAGCTTTTAAATGAATTATCATTTGAAAAAATTAATTAATATATATATAAATACTAAAAACCTATTTTTAAAACATGGAAATTAATGATAAATATTTAGAAGAATAAATCTTTAAAACATTTAAATTGATATTTTAGTTAAAGAGTTTTTTAAAAAAAATAGAGATGTTTGAAAACAAATAATTGAGGAAAAAAAATTAATAAGAACATTATAATATCATGATATAAAGGGATTCATGATATATTATGTCAAAGGATAGTATATAAACAATATAAGAGTGAATTGGTGCATAACAACAATGAAGTCTTAGTGGAAATGTAAATTGAGATCAAATCCATTATAAAGATGGTATAATAAAATTAAGGAGAAATCAATCACATAATTATGTGTGGAAAATATAAATAACCCCAATATAACTGTATATTTTGTTTAAAACAATAATATTTCATTCACACATATTCATTGGATGACATATTCATGAAGTACAAGTTGAACCCAAATAATTGAAATTGGGTTAAGAAGTTCCCTTGTAAAATTTGACAGCCTAATGGCGTCACTTTTAAATTCAGAAAATGAGTTGATGAGATAAAAAGGGTATCTCATCACATGGACATAAATTTTACATAAATAAGGATATAGAAGATCATATCCCAACATAATAAAATGTAAATTAAAAGACACAACAAAAACAATTCTTTTAAAAAGAAGAGGGTGAATAGTTCCCTTTCCGATTTGGTAACTTACAAAACATATGACACATGAAATAAGGATAATTAAATGAAGATGTAAATACTCATAAATGATAATATATTACACAAAAATTACAATCATGGGTAGTACATGCGCCACACAAAAGGAAATAGTGGAAAATATTGCATGAATCTCAATGGAATAAAAAGTGATATGAAACACTTTACTACATTGCAATCAACTGAGTCGTATGACAAAAAGTTAATAAACACAAAATTAAACACATAATACCATGAATATAAATATAATCATGATAATATATATCAATGGTAGTACAAATTACACCACATGCAATAAATAAGTTGTGAACAGTGGAAATCTCATGGAATTACAAGTTAGATAAGAAATCCCTTACCTTGTGTCCGACTTGACCTGTTCGCTATTTAATCTACTGAATAATAAACTAAATCTAATTTATACTTGATTAAGAACATTTTTTAAGTTTATTATTCCTTTTATATCACTTATTACCATGTTATAAACATTATGTAATCATTTATGTAATAATGTTCATTTTGTCAATATTTAGTACTTGATTAAAAAATGAACACCTGATATTTACAAGTTTTCCATGTGGTAAATAGTCCATTATATCCAGAATTAAATTATTTATTTATATATCATATATATCATATATATCCATTATATATGTATTTATAATTTTACATAAAATTTAGAGGTAAGAAATGAAATGCACCGTTCATGGAGACAATAAGTCATACGTAACCATGAACGCTGCTTCCATTTCTATATCTTCTTTTAATAAAATTAAAAATATAATTATACATAGTTATATTTTAATTCCAGTATAATATCATATTAAATATTATTAACTCCATCTTTTATACGTCCCACATAAGGCATTAACAAGTCATATCACTTTGAGGGGGCAGAAGTCTGCACTTCCTCTAATGAGATTATCGTATTTAACCACTATGGAAACCATAAAGTATTTCAATAAATGAAAAAATACAGAAGAATAAAGAAACAATAAACATAATATATATCATATATAAATAAAATTCCATCATAATGGCCACCATGAGAGGCGGTTGGAGATATTTGAACAATCATAGTTTTGTTAGGCGTTAGTTTTTCATCCACAGAAACATTATGTTCATCACCTATTAGATAGAGGTGTGTGTAAGTGTAGTTCAAATAAATATAATAACAACATCCTAGTATATTTAAGATATTGTTGATTTTAGAAAAAAAAGGAATAAAAAGAGTTTAGGGGTTGGATAAGTAAAATAAAAGAAAACAATTTAAGAGAAACTATTACCTTTAATTTGGGTAACTCCCTCTGATTTGAACCAAAGGACTTCTTGATGTGCCTTATACGTAAGGTAAGGCTTATAAGAGGAGTAGAGGGATGTATGGAGACTAATTGGGAAGATTTTGGATGATCCAAAATGTTTGACAGGTGTGGGGAATTGGTTAGAAGTGGTCTCCTTTTATAAGGGAGAGGAGGGGCTATTTAGGAAAGTGTGAAATCATTATTTTATTATAAACATATCTTTGGTTTAAAAAGGTCAAAAACACATTATAGTCGAATATAAGGTTCCTTATATTCCAAATAAAATCATCCAATATGAATTGGACAGGTTTTTGATATTATTTTAGTCTTTATAATTTTATTTATTTAAATAATTTATTAATGAGGTAAACACTACATCATTATTGTGTCATAAATAATTTAATTTTTATATCAAAAATTTATAAAAAAATAATATGATGTATAAAATTGTTTTATATTTCCAATGAATATTTATAGTCGAAAAATTAACATATATAACATCATGTAAAAATTAATTTACCAAGAGATATTTGTTTATGTCATTTTTTCCTTTAAATTAATTAATCTAAAGTGTCAATATCACTCCCAAGTGGCTCTATGGGGTTCCAAAATCGACCCAAGGACGCCCATGGTCGGCCATGACTCATCCAATAGGATTAGGACACGTTTAAGGGTAATTTTATATTATTATAATATTATTTTTTTACCCTTATTTACCTAATTTTATCCTTTAACCACGGTAAAGAAAATATTTACTGAAGTAAATTTTTAAAATGTCTAAAAATAAAAGTTAATTATTTACACAATTTGGACCTCTTGATTACAAATATGGAATCCATTTTTCCATGTTCAAAACAAATAAGTGGAAAAAATTAATTTAAAATTAATTCCCGCTGTGAAAACAAAAAGTGTGTTTTTAAGAATTAATAACTTTCAAAAGATGGATAGTTGATTAAGTCCAATATCAATGTTAAATTGATTCCAATGACCAAAATTGGATTAAATGGTAAAAATATATTCTAATTACACATTAAAACCAATTAAAAAGATAATATAACATTATAAAAAAATTAGATTAAAATAATCTTTTGAAATAAAATACAGTATTTTTCACTATTCATTAGAAAATGAACTTTATCAAAAAAAATCCAATAATTTACACAAAGTAAATTTTGGTGTCACCATTCTAAATATGTATTTTAATTGTTCAAATAGAATGTATTAATGTGACCAAATTTATATTTAAAGAGAGTTCGCTATTAAAAGGCGGTAAATGAGCCTTTTAATGTAAATTATGCTTAAAATTAGATTCCTTCATATTTTAAGCCTCTTACTTTTATTGGATAAATGTAAATACATTTAACAAACATGTATAATCATATTGTATATAGTTTTTTACCTTCCCTCCAATAAAATTTCTAGGATTTAACTACAATTTAAAATAATAATAATATATTATTAGTGTGCAACGTAAGATTTCAAAGAAACCTGTTGTTCCATATGGAGTACGCTATCGAATATAGCAACCCCCCTAAAGTAAAATTAATATTTAATTAAAAAATATTAATTAATATGAAAATTTCATATTCTTTATTTATCTGGGATGTTACATTCCAACCTTTTTAGTATATAAGAAGTTTTCATTTTTTTCAAATGTATATTAAATAATAATTTTTTAATGGATATGTTAAAGAGTAAGTTTATGTTATATATCGTTATAGTTTTAAAAGTTAAATTTTTTTTGTAATATATATAAACTTTTTAAATAAAACCATATAATTAAACAATCACTAAGAGCATGGTATGATAGACTTATCAGATATTCAATCCAAAATATTATGGTTATATTTTTTATCCAAAACTTATTATAAATGAATTGTTTATAGAAACAAATAATTATAAAATTTAAATCGATGATTTTATTTTTCATTCAACTCAATTTTTTTTTGAGATATTATAATCATTAAAAAAAGAATTTGGAAATGTATATGATTTTTAATCCCAATTTTTTCATAATTTTAAAATTTACCTAAAACAAAAAAGAAGTATCTTAACTATACAAGAATGTATCAAATATTTACTAAATATTTACGGCTTTTTAGTAAAAAAATATAATTACTCTAGTATGATCTTCAATCAAACTATATCATGATGAATATGGTATATCAATCGATAAAAAACATTATATGAATGTGTTCATAAGAAGAATATATACTACAGAAATTCAACTAAATTTTATATTTTTATTATGGTTATGTGTGAGATTTTTCAAAAACATGAAGGAATATCATTGAATTTGGGAATGATTATTTTCTATTACATGTATGGATCTTTGGGAAATTATTTTATAATTCAATGATATCATGTAATCAACTTTAGAAAAACTAGGTGTGATAGAAGAATAAATTAGAGAACAGGTTATGTTATAAGATAATATCTAATTTTAATATGTAAAAAGAATATATATTCTATATAAATCCCCACTACTAATGTAGAATATAATATAGTTGGATGTTTTTGTTCTCTGGTATTATATATGTAACAGGAACTCATGGATTTTGGTTTTTGTTTCACATGAATAAAATTAATTTTTAATAATAATAATAATACCATCTATTTATATTGTAAATCACCACATCAATCATGAGAAAATCATATTGATTCCCGAAATATTTTTTAGTAATCACACATAAAAATGGAGATATAATTCGAAACATTATCATATCTAAAAATATTTTTGTTGATATTTTTCCATAACATTTAAACATTGATAGACTTGTATACATTAAATTAATGTAGGTAATGATCAACCTAAAGTGATCTTCAATTGAATTCTTTTTCAATTGATATCCTAACATAGAGAAAAGTGAGACATGGGATGGTTTCCCAACCCAAATCCTTGAAGAATTTATTAAAAAGTAAGGAGTTACATGAAATCTCGAGGTGTAATGATGTTAAACCATTGACAAAGAAAGCAGTAACACATATATAAAAGAAAAAACACATAACGATTAAAAATAGTGGAACTGTTAGTCTTTAATAAAATCCATATTTCATCCTTTTGAAATCTATAATCTGTAAGCTCTTCATATGAAGTAAAGATCATCATAGTAGGAAGGAACAATGTGAAGCAACGATTATTAAAGGGAAATATCTGTTTAGAAATCCATAATTTCCAGCCCAAGTGACATGTCAACATCAGGTCAGGAAGAGCATTCATGAACCTCACCAGTGCATTGACTCTTCTTGGATTCTACCTGCTGATCCAAACCAGCAATATGTCTTGTATAAAAATAATTGAGGTTTAACTCCCAACAGTCAATAAAAATAGCCATGACGAGTTTATAACACCACAAACTAATTCTTCTCGAAGTATACTAGGAAAAGGGGGAAGATCCATAATCCTTACTAGTTTAGAGCCCAAACAAACCAAATAATCACTAAGTTAGCCCGAGCTTCAAATATCCTTCCCATATGAGGAACCTATTCCATATAATTTTTTAATGGAGAATCATTGAGTCTTGAATTGTCACACTAAGGGTAAGGAGAACTTCGAGAAGACATTTCCAAAGTATTTCCTTGAAATTGAAGTCCGGATATTTGTTAAATTCTATCACTACTTCAATGAACATTATTTTTCTGAGCTGAGCTCTTTCGAGAAGTCCAATTTTTCCTCAAGTTGATAAGTATCCCTCACTATAGGGTCATCATCATATTTACAACTGATGTCCTCTGAATTAGTTTCATGAGAAGATGTAAACAACTGTTCAGAAACCACAGGTTGTGAAGGGGTGAGGATTTTAACATTCCTAGAGGGTCAATATCCATACATGGAATATAGACTCTGGATTAGTTGGATGTTAGTTTCACTTCATTAGTTTTTAATTATTACTTCAATAATTTTTTTTATTTTTACATCATTAGATTCAATTTTTATTATATTATTAGTTTTCCATATATATATATATTCATCATGTTTATAATTTTTACATTTTTTATGTCAATATTATAGAAGAATCATTTTTAATTTCTAAAAAAAATACTAGATTGGAAATTGGACTTTTCCTTGAACCATCCAAAAAATGAGGAACATCATCCAAATATTATTGTAAGAAATCTTATAGGTTGTTTAACTTCTAAACTATATGTTTTTTTTTCTAAATCCCATACTATCATTGTTTATAAAGTGGGATCTCTTTAAAATTATTTAACGAAATATCAATTTTGTTTTGATTCATTTTAAAGGAATGAAATTTTTTGAGGTGGTGTTTATCTTAAACGTTATTTTTTATTAAAATTATAATAGTATGTAAGAAATAATTTAAAATATTCAAATTTTAAAATTAATTCTAAAATATAATTTGAATCACAAATTTTTTTCAATACATTTTAATGGGAAATATTCGGGACTACTTGTTAAATAAATGATAAATATTTTTGGATAGTATCAATTCCAAATTCTTATATAAGGACCTCAATATCATGGATTTTGTCTTGATAAATTTAATATCATCTTACTACTCAATTATATTATAAAATGTTTTAATATAAGAGTATATCTTTCATAAATTATCAGAAGAATCCAAAAAGTCTATCCATGATGCTCAATGTCCCATTATCCAAAATATTCAGACCATCACATTCAACTAATGTAATATCATGGATTATTTTTGAATAATTTTAAGTTAAATGTTAGATAATAAAGAAATATATTTTCTATTATAAGTAAATTATTGATAAGAGCCAAAATACTAGTGGAGTTGATAAAGTTGAATATATAAAATTATCATTAGAATATATTTTCATATATTATGGAATAGTTGAAGTATAATTGATATTGATTAATTTTATTACATAAACCATATTAAAATGAAAAATTAATGATGTGAAGATTTGTAAAATTGTTAAAAGAAACTGAACTATAAAATTGAAATTTCATTTAGAGAACTAAACTATTACATTTTATTTTTTTTTTTTTTTCCTTCCAATGTTTTTTTCCTTTCTATACTTTTAGATCTTTATTTTTTTATTTTTTTTATTTCTTTTGAAAAATAAAAAATAGGATATAAATTTATTAAAATTTTAAAATGATGATCAAGGCAGATAAATTTTTGAATGTTTGATGTTAGATAAAAAAAATTATATATCATATTTAGAACTAGTATATTTATTTTTATTTTTTTGTTAAATGAAAGGATAAATTCATTTTACAAGAATTTTCAAAAATTAAACAACAAAATAAAGTAGATTCTTATAAAATTAAATTGAATATTTCAATTATTCTTTTCTCTTTTTTGATTTCTAAAAGGGGATATAGTTTATTCAATGACTTACCCATTCTCTTTGTTTTGGAAATCACAATACACATTATATGAACTTGATTTAATGTTAATTTTGTTATAATTATTTTTTAGGTGTAGAATAAATTTTCAGTAACTCAATTACAAGAGAAATTATTATTTTTTGGGAAAATCTGATAGTTTGAACCATACTATTAGATTCTGTTAACCAGAATCAATTGAAACATTTAAGTGATAAATTAATGCATTAGTTGTTGAGTAATAATATTGAGCATAAAGGGAGGTGATGTATTTATTATCAATACAGTTACAAATGACTTTTTTTTGAAATTCATCAAGGATTTGTTTTAAAAACCATATATAAATAGATATGCACATGATGTTTTAAAAGTATGCAATAATTTTTTGAAATCATGTAAAATTAAAATATCTTTAAATCATCAACATCTTGTCCACTAAGTGAAATTATGATTGTTTAATTTATTATTGTTTTCTATGATCTACATCTAATGATGTTTTATTATAAATATATTAATATTTATTTTATAATATTTCATTGAAAAATAATTCATGATCGAGTTGTTGTAGGGATAGAATGATAGAGGATTTAGAAATTCTTCATGATCAAAGTATTATGTGGATTGGAATAGATAGTGTATTCCGATTGAAAATTAAATCAATCTACCTTTTAAGTTTAGTGTTTCCTTGGACTGAAAGATATGATATATTTGAATAGGTTGAAAATCAGAGATACCAAATGTAATAGTTATAGACATTATTATAATTAAGGATAAAATATTTGGTTCAAATAATATCATTTTAAAAATAATTTTATTTTCATAACAATACTTCATTAGTTGTTTTAAATTTCTACTATATTCATTCCAAAATTACAACTAGATTAATTTTTATATTTCCACAGATTAGATTAATATTTTCATATTTTCATAAACTCTTGCAAATCATTTTTTTGGTGACAACTATATTTCAATGATTTTATACTTTTTCCAAAATTATTTTAACTCTAACATTTGAATTGATCATTATATCATAAATTAGGTTAACTTAAAACCTTATGGTTTGAAATTTATAGGTTTATTTTTTAAAAAACTATAATTCCCCACCATATATTACATTGATTTATCCATGAGAAAAAAACCCTCCTTTTAATGTTAATAATATCATTATACTCACTCTTTTCATCTATATGTTATGAGGAACACCTATTACTAATACATTTGATAGATAAGGATTGGGTCGGGAATTTAATTGTATACCATGACAACCCCAAATATAGGCTTGTCCGAATAAATTATGCCTAATGCAATATTAAGAAATATCTTCGTCTTTCCAACTAAAATGTGCATTCGGACACCAACCATTAATTCCTTTAGTCCTTTTAATTAGCTTATCATCTACCACCAAAATCTCTATTACCTCAGATAGGAAAAGAAGAAAAACCCATTATGACACTAAATCTTTGTTCTAAGAGATATATAAAAAATAAATCACCCATAATTCACTATTCACTGTCACGTTGGGCGAATATTGAATGAAAATAACATTCAAAAGGGAAAATCATGAACTAGAGAATCTTTTTTACAAACATCCAAAATATCTACCTATTGATCAGATTATAATTCAATTGATAAAAACTTTCATCAGAAGGTTGTACATAAATCCTTCAACACATAAGTATAGTCATCCTAACCATTATTTATATGATTTAACCACTAAAAAGAAGTTTTTTTAAAGAAATCGAGTTTCTAGAATCACATGATACTGTGGTGTGGAATTCATCAATACAATAATGATATCCAAATACATTAACCAATATGAATAACCTAACGAATTGTATAGGATTTCTTTATTATTAATAATCATATTAAATTGTCTTTTTGTATTAGGTGATTGAGGAAGAGCCTAATTATGTTTATTGAGACAGTACACAAGAATTAATGGGAAAATGAAATATTAATGTTTTTCTAAAAGGACGTAGATATCACAATTCATGATAGAAGCGTAAACCTCAAGTGATTATTGAGCTTGTTTTTAATGCTTTACGAAAAGTGATCATGGAAAATGAAACTCAACATCTAAAAAAAATTATAATAAATTGGAGAGGTTGGTTTTTTTAATCAACATGAATGACTATGATTATAAGAGAGTAAAAATTATAGCTAAAGTGAAAATAAATAATCCTTAGAGTTTTGGGCATGAATGGTGATGAAATACATAATGAATATCCTTTTAAATATGGTTCATAGAATCCCCTAATCATCATCATCAATGTTAAATTTTTATTAAGAAGAAAAGGAACAAAAAGAACATGGGGAAACTGGAATAGGGGGGGTCAAAAGTAGTGGAGACCAAGGGAATCCCCTTGAATCAGATTCAATCCCTCCGGCTTGAGGGAAGAAATATTATACAGGCGTGTGACGTTGGAGCCGTGATCAGGCAGAGAGGCCATGTGGTCAGATATGTTGCTCCCTTCGTGTCAAGTGTGAGTGATCTCAACATTTACATTAAGAATCAGCTTGAATTTCATGATGATGTATGAAATGGACCAAGGCACAAAACCTTTATCATGTAAAGAGTCAAAAATGATCTTGGAGTCGGTTTCAACACGGGAAAGATGTATGCTTTCTGGATTGCAAAGGATGAGACCAGTAAGAATAGCTTAAGCCTCTTCCAGAATGGAGGTTCCATTTCCATAATACACTGTGAAGGCCAACCACACACTACCCATGAAATCCCGCACAACTCCTCCACTTCGCATTATCATAGAGCTATAAGAACCATCAGTGTTCATCTTGAGGAAAGAAATAGGGGGAGACCACCGCACCTAATGCCCCTAAAGCTTGGGGACAGGAGGATGAGCAAAGTGGAAAGAGGTCTACAACACCCTAAGGGAGGGAGCTTCCTGCCAGTTTGGAATCAGAGACACCATGTCCACCAGGAGATACCCCACCCTCGCAATGATCGACCTCCATGAAGCAGGACATCCCTCGTACCTAGCCCTGTTGTGGGCCTTCCATAAACACCAGCACCCAATGATGAGAATCGTGGTTCTCGCTATGATCTCCAGGCCCGCATCCCCTGAACCGTTATACAAGTGCTCTAGGAATGGATCATTGCACAGATCGCTTGAAGAGTAAGCAGTCAGCTCACCCAAGGCTCTCCAAACATCCTACGACTAATCCCCTTAAAAAAATGTGGTTCGTTGTCTCCTCCTTCTCGTTCTTACAATAGTGGAAACAAGAAACAAGGCTGATCCCCATCCTATTAATGTTGTCATATGATGGTAGAGCTTGGTTCATGATCGACCAAATGAGAAAATTATACTTTCTTAGTATTTTGTTGAACCAAACATGATAGTTCCATTGGTCGCGCTGAAGCACAGTATTGGAAGACTATTGGATGTCTTTTGAGTTTATCCTTCCAGAATTGGAAGGGGTCAAGACACATCTGTCAGGATCCGTGTTGATGGAAATGAGATCGATCACCTCCTTTTGCTTCGAGTCTAGAAAAGACCTGAAAAAGGATGGATGAAGGCACGCCTCCGTGAACGAGATGTTGGGGGCATGGCATCCTGGGTAGCCAACAATATTTCCTACCTATTTATGCTTCTATAAGAGGAACCTTACCTACCCTATAATCCAATGAGAGCTCTTCTTGAGAGGTCTAAGGAGGGAAACAAGCTCGGACGAGAGGTGAGAGCTAGGGATAGAGGAGTCCTCATTGCCACCCCAAACGCAGAACATGGTTTTCCCCCACAGCATTCGACCCTCGATGATATCCCACGCGTGTTTTGCATGCATGCTGTGAATAGTCTCAGCAAGGTTATTGATGTTGATCTCTCCTTCGATAACGGGGCTTTCCATTTTCCCCCAGGAGACCCAATGTTTCTTCCCCTCTGAAAGTGAATACCATATGAAGCCTGCTAAGACTCTGTCAATGGCTTTGATCAAAAATTTTGGGACCAAGGTGGAGGCCAGTGCATGAATCAGCATGGCTACGAGGACGATGTTCACAAAATAAATACTATCCACAAAATAAAGTAAATTTACTATTTAATTCCTAGAATACTTAAGAATTTATTTGACATAGGTAGCAGGTACTACATAAAACCAAAGAAAGAACACACACCTATAGAGCCCCAATGCGTCAAGCCTCATCCCGCCCCACAAGGAATGATAAAAATTAAATTGAAATATTTTATTATATATGATGGGATGGATTCAAATCGACCTAAAGGCCATAACATAGACACTAAAATATTGAAAAATTATGGATTTCAAGAGAGTTATACAGAGGTAGAATTTTAGAAAATTCATTAGGACTCCTTGAGGCTTTTATATTTCATAAATCTCACAGGTATGGGTCATCTATGTGAAAATATGAAAAAGGGATGAGAATAATAGATAATTTTAAGAGTCATCTCTGATTTTATAAGTCCCATTTCACAATTTTTAGGAGTTATATAAATTCCATGAGGTTCATTGACATTTAATAATGATCATCATAAACCACCGACATGAAAAATGGAAAAGGAATGAAAAAATGAGAGTTTTTTCAAAAATAATTGCGAATCAAATGTATTCCATGTAAGATTCATTGAGAAAATTTTAGTGGTTTATCGACATTCATAAGAGTCATGTTATAATCCTAGGTGACATTTTACACTTACAATATAAAAAATGATGAGGAAAATCAGTGAAGTCATGAAACTACATGGATTTCATTAGATTCATATAGTCTGATGAAAAATATCTTGATGTTTTAAATTTTTACTAAGGAATTGGAGGACACTATAAAATTTAATAGTGACTATAATATTCTATATGATCTACCTTATTAAAAAATTTACTGAAATATTTGATTTTTCAACAGAATTAAATATCTTAAAATTCTAAAATAAATAATCCAAGAAAACCTAAATCATTTGATCCATGAAATAAAATATCATTAGTTTAAATGTCACAAATTAAATTTTCATTGAATAAAATTGAATGATAATTTCATTTTCAGACTATAGATAATAATATCATTTAAAGTTGAAATTTTACGAAGTTAAAAAATTATAAATGAAAAAATTCTAGAATATAGATTATACAAAAAATCCGTAAACTATTATAAAGAGACTTAAATATTAAAAATGGGTATGTGTATCATTTTGAGAAATAATATTATCAGTTCGTGATAAATACTGGGAATTAAAAATTGAGATGATTATAAAATTTATTTTCAATCATGATCATTATTAAAAGTGTCATGCAATGTTTTTTTGTTTTTTCTATACAGATGGGGAGATTTTTAATTTGTGGTTTTTATAGAATTATTTTGTGAATAAGATATATATTATTCTTAAAAAATAAAATAATTTTTATCTAAATGTTTCCAAAATAGAGAAAATGTTATTTATATAATATAAAAAGAGAAAATAAGTTGAGTAAAAATAAATATTCTATGATATTGGGGAAAAAACCACATGAAGGAATTTATGAAAATGGGAAGAGATCTTAACACTAATATTAAAATATATTTTTAAAATATAATATATAGAATAAATAGTTTATGATTTGAGAAATATGAAATTATAGATGAATAACAAAAATTTATAATGTGAATATAACTTGATTTATATGTTTTAAATTGGGAATAATATTCTATGCATAAAAATTAGAAGAATCCTGTAATATTTCGATGAATTTATTCCAGTGATTTGATGTTTATTGATGAATAAAAAGAAGCTGATGGTATTCTGAAATGATCACATGATACTCATAATTAATGAAACTGAATATAAAAAAGATGATTTTGAAGATAGTTCGACAAAAAGGAATCTTGTTTTACAATTGTGTCAATGATTTCATATTGATGATATTTTGGGGTTTGAATATCAGAGTCGGGTTATGTGTTGATATATTTTGGAAAACATGATTCTAAAACCGATATGGTAATATGTATTTTTTTGAAAAACAAATTTCTTATTATTAGAAGATTAGCTTTAGGGAGTAAAAGACTCTATTAAAAAAGTGGATGGATTATTAGAAGCAAAGAAAACCGAAAACAATAATTGTGATCTTATTTATAATGAGATTAATGTAGGGCCATTGAATACTGGTGATTCTAGAATAAACTATGACGTGCTTCGATTTCAGAGTCTGGAAAATTTCTGAAGGAAGAATAATGTACCAAACTGTGTTGAGGATGACAACTACCCAAACCACTATAGTATAAGTGGACACTTTACGTTTAGGTTGATACCTTCCCTGCTATAACTTTTTCCATAATAGGGAAGATATGTTCCTTAAGATAATGACTAGAAACATTAATGAGTGTATTTTCCCCATTCGGTGTAAACCTTGGAACACTATAATTTTCTATTATTTACTTTATATTCTTTATTACATGTAGTTATTCAATGTTGGATAAAGAATAAAAAAATATACTTTTTATAACCCATTATAGAGTTTCAAATCTAAAAGGTGATAAATTTTTATGAGAGTAAATTAAATTTTTTAATACAAGATCACACCTAATTCATCGACCCTATCATGTACCTTCACTCACTCTTAGGGAAATTCACAACCCCTAGATTCTCTATCAGAGTCACTTCCCTAAATCCTTAGTAATTTCTATATTTAAAGGAAGTAGAGTTAAAAAACCCATAAACCACCATCATTAACCATTATCATATCCCCTCCACAAATTCAGGATCAAGTACCTTTGTTTCCCAATACTTCCCCTCTAACCATAGGGCCACAAGTTCATAGGGTGTATCATCTCCTTAAGCAACAAATACTATCGAGGTATGGTGAATGGAGTCAGACATCTCAGGCTCAGTCCTGAATCATTATAGTGGAATTATGGTGGCTAATATTTCTCTAAAGTAATTTTTAATGATAATAATAACCCTTACCGTGGTATATAATACTGAATTTAACAGTATTTTTTAAAATCATAATAAGGATAAGGAAACATACTAGGATTCTATATAATGAATTAATTTTTCCTACACATATATGAAGCATTTTATGAGATAAATATGTTCTATTAATAATCTCCATTATGGGTACACTCAATAGTATAACATTCTCCATAACCATTTCTATGTTTCCCACTATTATTGGATGAACTGATGTCCATTTGGTGTAATTTATTTATGTTACATAGATAATGATCTAGAATAGAAACCCTAGTACTCTAATAGCTAGTCCAAAACTTGAATGACCCAAAGGGATTTTCTGATCCCCATGTATTAGATACTAGCACATAGAATCATACAATATAAAATAAGGAACGAATTTTCTAGAAAACAGAGGAAGATAAAAGATCCAATTTTATATGCTGAACACTTTAAAGGGAGAAAGTGACATCAAGAAAACAGATATAACAAAACAAAAAATAGTACAACATAAAAGTTATTAGTAGAAATAAAAAACCCAATGTAAACATCATTCCAAGCCCAAAGTATCATGAACACCCACCACCTCCAACTACTTTTTCACTTTTGTAAGACCAAGAAAAATGAAATCTACAAATACCTTATGGAAAATGTAGGGAATGATCTATAATGCCTATAAGGGTCTCATCAAGTGCTTCATAATAGATTCTATAATAAAAAAACAAATAAAGGTTTCAGTTAAAATGATACAGGTTTTGTAAATAAATTTTCATATTAAATAAATTATTTTATTTAAATTTAATGGAAAATAATTTCAAACATGGATTACATAAACGTCATATACAGAAATTTTTTTTTTATATAAATCAACTGACAGAAAGAAAAAAATTCTATAAAAATGGAATATGTAATCAAAACAATCATAACAAGAACCATGGTCATATTCAATGAATTATGATAGTGTGTGGTTATTGGATCCTCAAAAAGCTCATATGAGAGATCATGGAAAGAATGTATACACACACCCTTCTGTCTCATGCATAATATGGCTCATCTTGTGAATATTGGACCCCAAGATTCTGGATTAAGTATAAAAAATGATGTCTATTTTTTATAAAAGACAACTAAAAAAATAAACAGAACAGTTCACATACCATGACCTTTACCGTTCTAGGTTTTGACTAATCAGACAATTAAATTTCAATAAATCAGAGTTATACAAAGATATGTTTCAATTTCTTTTATGATAATTGCCTCTATTTGTGAAATAAACACAAATAAAATTATAACAAACCATTGAAAAATAATATAAAACATACGGTCAACAATAAATTTCTTAATAAGGGGTTTTAGGAATCATTTGGAAATGACTTTATTTAAAAGAAAATATATTTGGAAACATTAATCAAATAAATAATTTTATAAGATCATTACAGATAAAATATTTTTTGAACATTTTCTTAATATCCTTAATAAGTTTTGATTATATTGAAAAAATATAAATAATAATTATTTTGAAATAATTCATTGTATTTATTGAATTGAAAAATTATATATTATATGGATTATTTTTGATACATTGTAGTCCATAAGATAACCATAAGTCCACATAGCCATATCACATGTAGGAAAATGTCTCCCTAAGGTTTGGGATTTACTCCCCATACCTCAACATATCATTTAATATTATAGTTCTAATTTCAAGAAAACATATTATTAGGTCTCACATTATCAATCTTAAAAGAAAAATCATTTCAAAATGAAACATAAATTATTTTCATTGATTAAAATAATAGTAGAAAATTATTTATATGTAAAATCTATATTTTTAATGGGTTATAAAAATAATTATGTGAAATCCATTTTTATATATAATTTCTCTTATTTAAAATAGATAAGTTTAAATGCTATATAAATTACATGAATGATTGAATTAAAGTTAATGTAATTTCAATAATCTCATAGATGATGTCTACATCTAGTGTTATGAATGAAATTCATGAACATGTAAACCAAATTCACACGTAAAATGATAAATTTTATTATGGAGATTGATTTGTCAAAGAAAAATTGTAAAGATAAGAAAAATAATGTTTTGTTTTTATTTTGAAATATATTATTTAAAATAAAGTAATAATTCATTATAAAATTAATTATCTACATGATTATAATATAAATATATAGTTCTCTTGAAAATAAATAAAGCATTAGATTTTTTTGAATGACTATAAATCAAATCAATGATTAAAAATAAAATAGAGACATTTTTTTTCATATAATAAATATGATATAATGACTAAAAACCTTAATTTATAGAATATTGAAAATAAAAATATATATATATATATATATACACTGGTTAATCAAATAAATCCCTTTCCATAATTGAGGCTACCTACCATTGCATGGACACACCAGAAGTAAAGATGAAATGGTGCAGAAGATAGTTCCCTCACACGTAGGTTGTGCAGCGCGCAATAATGGGTACAAGACATAACAAGGGTGAGAAGAACATACAAAAATAGAAAAATTGAGAGGAGGAATGAAACTATTATTTATAATATCAAATTTACAATTTTTATAATATTTATATTAGATCCAATTATTTCATTCTTCATTATTGATGAGGGAAGACAAATTAAATTTCTCATTTTCTTTGAATTACATGTCACACAAACATATTATAAGTATATTATATATATTATTATCTTGAAATTTTAGGACTGACAATAATTTAATAAATGGGGTACAAAATTTCTTTTATATGTGAGTCACAATTTTTTTGTTATGTTTTTTTTATTTTAGCAGTTTTCGCCTTTCATCTTTCTCCCTTTTTAATTTTTTTATTTATTTTAACATTTTATTAAACCATAAATATCATATTTTTTAGAACAATAATTATGATCATTAATAAAAATATAAAACAATTTAAAATCATGATAACAAAATACTCATATCATAACATAAAATAATCATAAAACATTATATGTTTTATAAAAGTTGAAATTTATTTTAATGCTCAAAATTTTATATATTTATAATTTTATATTACCTTTAATTAGAATTATCATTTTTATATTTTATTTAATATTCATAATTAAACATTTGAAAACAAATTATGATTATAAAAAAATATTTTGAACATTATTTAAGTCAAGTAATGATAAATGTTTAATTAGTATCATAAATTTCCAATTAAATTTATAAATATAATTTATCATATTTATATTTAATGTCATATTATTTTACATTACTAATTAGATTAATTTTTATTTGAAATAAATAATTTTATAAAAAATAATTATGTAAGTTAATACCACATTTATAAAAAAACGTTTTTCTTTATAATTATAAATACAAATAATTTTTTGGAAAAATAATAATATATACAAACATTCAACATTAAAACATAATTTTTAATTGAGAATATAATTTATCTTATTTTAATTAAAATAAATTTATTTAAAAAACACACACATTCTTGATAAGTGTTATTTCATAATTTTAATCAAATATTATTTTAACAATATAGAACATCTTATTTTTATAATTTTATTAAAATTATTCTTAATTGGTATTAAATTATTAGCAAAATATTTAATAAATATATATTTTAACTAAAAATACTATTTAAAATTTTTGAGATGTCACATCATACTCCCATTAAAATAGTCGGTTCCTCACAATTCGTTTTTCATACTAAAAAAATCTAGACATTTAATCTTAAAAATTCTAAAAAAAGAATAACAAATCTTTTATACACTACCACATAGGAAATATCTAATCTCCAAAGATATTTGGACCCTCTCTCTAATACCAACTGTGAAGACCTAAACCTGTTCTTCCTGAGTCATTACATATAAATGTTGCGTATTTTTTTATGTTCATTTTATAATTACACATATCATTTCTCAAACCATTAAAATTACCAATTAAAGGTTTCAGTGAACTATATAATTGCAATACAATACATCTGGGTTGTAAAAACTTTATTCAATTTCCACTCTGATTACTGCCTCTATATGTGGAAAAAATATCAAATGAAATTCTATGAAACCTATGAAAGATAATTTAAATCATATGGCGAGCACTAAATTTCCTAGTAAGGGGACTTAAAAATTATATGTAAATACCTTTATCATAAAATAAGAAATCTTTTTGGGATCATTTATCAAATAAATCGTTGAAAAATTAATTAATTAGAAAATATTTTATGAAAAATAAATGTACCCTTTACAAGTTTATATTATATTGAATATCATAAATAATAATTATTTTGAAATACATCTTCAAATTTCACTTATTTTAAAATAATAAATTTTAAAAATTAATTATGATACTTAGCTGGCCATAAGAACATCATCAAGCCAAATATCCATAATATATGTAGGTAAATTTCCCCTTGAGATCATGGGTTTACCCCTGTACAATAAGATTTTCTTTTGATACACTACTGAAGATTTCAAGAAAAAAAATAATGTCTCTACCTTTCTTAGTCATAACCCATAATTCATTTTAAAACTAATCATTAATTATTTTTAGAAGAAAATAATTTTACTAGCTTATTTACAAGGAACAACCCTATTTTAATGGATTTTTAAAAACAATTTTGAGAAATCAATATATATAAATAATTGATGTTATTTAAAATACATAAGTATAAATGATATATAAAATAAATTTATACTTAAATTATAGTGAATTAAATGTCAACAATATCTTTGATGATGACCACATTTTATGTTATGAATGACTTGTAGTGAGAGCTCACACAGAAATAATCACAAAAAAATGATAACTCTTATTATTTAAAACATGCCATAAAATTATGGCCTATATAGAATACCTTAAACAGTAATTTTTATAACAGAAATTGACATGAAAAAGAAACAATTAAAATAAAACAATAACAAAAAATGTTTTTATTGTTTTAAAATAACTTATTTAAAATCATTGAATAAATATTTATAACATTATCTTTCAACAAATTGTTAATATATATTGATAGTGTCCTTTATAAAATAAACAAATGATATTTTTTCTTTTAATGTTTGTAATTCCAATCAATGTTTGAAAAAATGATACTTCTTCTTGAAAATCATAAACTTGATAGAAATACTAACATCCTTATTTTATAGAATTTTTAAAGTTTAAATGAATAGAAATATAGAAATACATATTTATAAATAAAATTCATCCCTTACCTTAAATTCAAAGATAGAACCATAGATTGGACACACCATATGAAAAAACGAAATGGTGCAGAAAACAGTGCACTCCTACACAGATTGTGCAGTGCTCAAGTGGGCATGCATAACATAAGAAAAGTTTGAAGAATATTAAATAGAAATAGATAAACTGAGAGGCATAATTAAAAAATTCATTATAATATCAAATTTACTATTTATATAATATTTGTATAAGTATCTAATTATTTCCTTCTTCCATGTTAAGGATGAAGAAAAATTTAATCTCTTTATTTTGTGTGTTACATGTCACACACATATATTATAAGTGTGTGTGTGTGTGTGTGTATTATCCATACATTGTAGGTGTTCTAAGACAACAATAAAGGGGGGTCCCACTTTTGTTTATACATGAGTACCCATTTTTTGGTGTCATTTTTTATTTTTAGCATTCTCTATCTTTCATGTTTTCACCATTTTTGGATTTTGTATTCTTTTCAAAAAAAAACATAAACAATATATATATATATATTTTCATAATAATAATTATCATTATATCAAAATTTATGAATCAATTTACAATTAACATAAAATTAATACTTATATAATGATATAATATATTCATAAAACAATATAAGTTTTATAAAACATAATTTTTTCAAAATGTTAGAAATTTTATTTATTTATAATATTATTATACCTTTAATTATTATTATTATCAATCTAATAATTTCATAAATATTCATAATTAAAATTTAAAAAAACAGATTATAAGAAATTAAAATAAACATTATTTTTTTAAAATAATGATAAAACCGTAATTAATACCCTAAATTTATAATTAAATTTAGAAAAATAATTTATCAATATTTTAATATAATGTCACATTAATTTCCATTCAAAATTAGAGTAATTTTTTATTCAAATCATTATTTTTATAAAAAAAAATAACAAGAAAATGAATTAATTCCAAAATTATAAATATAATATTTTATATAATTTTAAATAAAAATAGTTTACTTTAAAAAAATATATTAAAAATATTCAATATTAAAAACTAGTTTTAAATAATGAATAAAATTTAACTTATCTTAAAAAAATAATATTTTTAATAAAAATACGATTTCTTGAAAAGGGATATTTTATAATTTGAATCAAATCTGAATTTGATTTTAAAAAATATCTTTGTTTCATTAATTATTTAATTAAACCTCTCTAGGTTGGTTTTAAATATTAAAACATTTTTTAAATAAATATGTAATTAGAATAATATTATTATTGAAACGTTCGGTGTTGTAACACATCAACATACCGTTAGGGATAAGATATACCTATCTTTGTTTTATAGTTTTCATCATTAAACCATTTCTAGGGAATCATCATCCTATGATGCTTGTCATAAATAGTCCACTAACTACATATGTTTTTAGGTGACCAGTCAATCAATAAAAAATATAAAATTATCTCCTTTTAAATTAAATCACCGTCCACAATTCAATTTTCCAATTTTCAATATCAATATGATAATTAAATTTCAAAACCAGAATATAGGTTATTCCCAATTTAAAAATATTTCAACACAAAACCATTAATAGGTTTTTATCATTTTAATTAATGACACTTTCCTAAAAACAATTATCATATCAATTCATCAATTCTGTCAATTTTAAAATATTACTCAAAATCCAAATTGAATAGAACTAAGGGGGTTCAATAAACCATACCATAATAAGTTCCAATTTAAATTCATATAGAATTTTTTTTTCATAAATAAATTTAAATATAATTCATAAAAGACATGAAAATAACTTTGTCATTATATGCCAAACCATAAGTATAACCCACTTCCATTAATCTAGGAATCACAACACAAAACGCCTATAATGGGGAATTCCAATAGTTAAATAAGGCTATTTTGTTCAAGAAACCAAACACAAGATCAAGATTAAATTCAATCAAGTTTAGATCCATCTACAAGACGATTATTTGACAATCTCTTATGGGAGAAGTAGATAATGGAAGAAGACACACAAGAAGAAATTCAATAACTGGAGTGGGATCAAACAATAAATTCCATGCTTTTATCTTTTATGTAAAGGGTTATGATGATCCAAAATGGGATCTTGGGAGCCTCCAAGGAATTGGGAATTGATTTATGTCAATTTAGGTTTGAGTGAGGGAATAAATAGGGGGTTCCAAACAATTTGTAACAAATATTTGGAACAAAAATATCTTGTGCACATGGTCAGTATGGAAGGGGTGCACTGTTTGATAAATTGAGCACTCTAACTTTGCACCACTATACTAGGGGATATGGTTTCTACAAGGTGGGAGAATGATTATTAAAACTATGTTCCAACTGACAAACCCCCACTATCTAGTTTTTAATAGTTGGTATTTGGTGAGCACAGAGTTTGGAAAAAAGTACAACAACTGTGTACAACCCATAAACATCAAAACAAATTACACATTTTATACTAATAACTACCAAAATAATAACCAAAAAATGTTCAAACGAAATGATGAGGATTCCCAAAAAAAATGTAATTGGATGTTACAATTTCCCCACAATAGAAACTTTCTATCATAAGAACCCATGTCAAGAAGTTCAATATCAAATAGAAGATGCCATTTCTCTATCATCAGTGATTTCTGTTCCCATGTATCATGTGAATCAAAACTATACTTCCATATGACAAGGGCTAAAGGTATCAACCTCCAAAAAAAAACTTGGTCTCAAAATCCACTATCATGACTAGATACATTTTCACACACAATTCCACCTCAATATCAAGATCCTCCCAGCTCAACACATGAGAAGAATCATAAAAATACTTTCAAAACTATGATATATGAAACATATTATGTATCATCACAAACTATGGATGAATTGTTTAATCGTAAGAGACTTTCCCAACCATCTCAACAACCTCAAAAATTCCAACAAAATTAGGTGCAAGTTTCATTATCCTCCCAAGATGATGATGACCCAAACTGGGTGAAATGATCAAGAACTCATGATCACCAAACGAAAACTCCTATGTCCCTTTATGATGATCTCAATAATATTTATACCACCTTTGTGCCATCAATATTCTATGATGAATCAATTGAACTTTTATTGATTTCGCCTTAACCAAGATCGGTCCTACTGAAGAACTTTCACCGATCTCCAACGAATAAAATTGGGATTTACAAAGACAAATATAAAATTACTCAAATAGAGACAATATTATTATAGAATAATGAATATCATTATAAAGAAATCACTTCCAGTTCCAAATCATTATCCGATGATCTACTAATATTTGTAATGATGGTATGAATCATAGACTTAATAATCTATATAGATATCTATTTCTGGAAATTGATCTACAGATTGTATTCTAATCTCAAATAATCTTTGTATCCCATCACCTCTTGAAGGCCTTGATAAAAAATTGAAGTAAATATGGATCTTTATCAGATACTATAGTATATATAACTCCATAAAAATGAACAGTCTATGTCACATAGAGAATCCCCAACTCCTCAATATTGGTTATACCATGAATGGGTATAAAGTGTGCCAATTTAGTTAACCTATTGATAGCAACCCATATTGCATTCTCCTTTATAGGTGTACATATAAACTAAAGCAATGTCCATTGAAATTTTTCCGACATCCAAATCATCACTCGATGTGGATGAAGTAAATCCAAAGGTCTATGATGCTCATCTCTGACATATTGGATTGTTTAATTAAAAAAAAATTCAATGTCCCACATCATACATAAACAACCTAATTTTCTCCATATATCATATATAATAGTTCTTTCTCCTGGGTTCATATCCCACTAGGAATTATGATACATCCGATAACAATTATCCATAAATACAAAGGTACAATAAATATTTTCAAAAAACATAGAATACCCTCTATAGATAATGACCACTCTACAATGGTCTCCCCACCATAATGAGGGTCTCTAATGCTATAGAATTGATCATCATGTTGCCGGTCCTTAAAAATCATCTCATGAAGCAAAAAGGTCAACTTGATACTTTCCAAGAAAACCACATCCCCAATTTCCAAGACTCCTATATGAAACTACAGAAAAATATATATCAAAATACACTCTTCAAACAATTCCTTCATGGATTAGTTTAGAAGTTTTCATCTCAAAGCATCATGAACAACATTAAATTTCCCTAGGGTATCAGTGATGTCAAAATCAAAAACTGGTTTTAATCCTACCAACACCTATGGAAGAGACTAATATAATTTTTTCTAGAAGATATAAATTAATCTCTTTTTGTTGGAATACATGGTAAAAAATTCTATATAAGTTAATAGTTGATAAATATTATGTTTTTGCATCACGGATGTGAGTTCAGGGTTATGGGTCTGATAATTCTTCTCATGTAGCATATGTGTCCAAGATACATAGACAACAACATGATCAACCAGTATAATAAGAAAATAAAACAAGAACCTGATGCGTCATATAATAACACATATACCTACCTGGACACTGGAATAGAAATCATTGGGGAATTATTCAAAAGATAAACTAGTTAAGAAAATGAATTTTGGAATTTTTCATCCAAATAAAACTTCACAAATTTTGAGTTAGGGAAGTTAGCAGAGAAACCAACATTGAGAAATAATTTAAAAATTTGTTATTATACTGATCTACACCCAATAATTTTTTATTCCTGAAAACATTACGCACTTAACCATTTTCATAACAACTTACACCATCTTAGGATCAACTGAGACACCATGTCCCAAAATCTAGTTTCCCATGAAATTCACACCACAAATCCTAAAATCTCGTTTTGATTACATAGAATTAATTTAGTGATTTTTCTATAATTTTATAACTACTCTCTAGTGAAACACATGATCCTCCTCTAACTAATAGTAAACTAGGATGTCATCCAAAAATACCATGATGAATGTGTCAAGATACTCATTGAATATTGTTTTCATTAATGTGTTCCTTCAAATTTGTTAGTAGATAGAACATGCACCACCCAATCTGACACACACATGTGTATAAATCCTTTCCCTAAGAGATTATCCAATTAATTCCTCAATTATTTCGTTTTATCTAGATCCATACATTAATAAGGAATAGATATTTTATGAGTAATGGGGACTAAATCAATATAATAAACTACCTCTTTTTCCATAGGAAAACATGAAAATAAAAAAGAATCAAATGTCATGAAACATGATGAAAATTTGATGGAGAACAACACTAAATGATTCCAACTAATGAATTAAATTTTAAAGTAAGTTTACGTTCCCAAAAATTTGGTAAGAAGGTTTCTCTCTACTCATCCTCGAGTCTCATTACCCCTGAATGATATGGAACACCCTATTGAGTGTAGTAAATGAGTCCCATCGAAGATAGAAGTCAATTCATTTTCTATTAGCAATGAACCAATCCAACCTCAAAATTACATCAAGGAATTTAATGTTGGGAAACCACATATTCATAGTAAGATCAATATAAAATATAGAGATAATACAAGGAACACCATAGATCCTTAGTTATTTCTTCTTTCCAATGGTCATAATCGAATCCATCACATCAGATAATGATTCATATGAAGATTTCCCATATTCACAATATGAGTCGACATGAATGAATGAGATGTACTAGATTCAAATAAAATAGTCACTAGAGATGAATCTATAGATATTGTACATATCAATGTCATCGGAATTGTATCTACTTTCTTTGTAGACTCTTCCATTGTGTGGATAAGCTTTATTATTCGTTATTGTGGATGAAACCCCTTCGATCTTGAGTAATATTATTTCACCATAGTTTGCTATAGTTATAATTATTCTACGACATTGCATGGGGTAGAAATGATACAAAATAATTTTTATAGGTGTCCGAAATGTTCATATCATCTATACATCTTGGGTTACTCAGTGAAAATCCATTTTTAATGTCCTAGATTTCCACACTGAAGAATGTAAAAAAGAAATCTTACTGGAATAGTAAGAGGTCTGGTAGAACCCTTCTTTTGAGAACCACCAAAAGTCTAATAATTAAATCTCTTCCCATTATGGAAATTCATAGGGCTACCAATGGGTGGAAATGAATTCCCATCCAACCTGACATACCATCCAATTATAGTACAACCATCAACTCCCTTTCCATAATATCAACATAAGAGGAATTATTTAGCTTGAAAACCTAATATTTAAAATAAAATCAAAGGACCATATTAAACCATTGATTCTTCATCATATTATTTGATATAATATCATAATTTAACTTTACATGATCTATAAATAAATTCACATACTTTATCTTGGTCTTATCAACCTTGTCTATTTTGAAAAACTCTATATCCTTATTCATCACCATAGACTCTGGATAGAACTAATCCATGAAATTAACATTGAAGTATGTCTACTTTAAAAACTACTTCATCTTCACCATCTCCCTCGAGTCCCACAATATTCTACTAGGGCCCTCTATCTAAGAAGTGGAACATTTAACATTGATTGAATAATCATTATCTAATAATGAAATAATGTTGTATCTTTATCAACCAATCCCTTTCCATATGAGGATTACTAGAGCATTGAAAATAGGTGGATTATGGTGATGGGAATAATGATCCTGATACTAGGATTCATCCCACTATGGTTCCACAACTAAATCCCTAATAGAAATGGGTATATGTGTGTATCCCAGAGATTGAATGAAATACATAAAAGTATCCCTGATATTCTATTCTAAGGGATTATTTATTTATTGTGGTACATCAGTAGATTCATCTTGGAGCTTATTCCCACAAATTCATGGAGGAATGATTCTACACAACATCATCAAGCTACATTAATGTCCTTATAAAGTTACCCAAATCTACACCGAAACAAGATAAATAGTTAGATTAATCCCCCCACATAAGATATAAATTTTTGGAATTAACATATCCAAATCAAATTCATAGAAAATACATGAATTAGATCAGGGGAATTATAATCACACACATCCCCCAGGATCATGTCGAATATGAGTCATCAACATCCCATCAAGAATAATATCTGCCTAAATAGATATTTTTATAGTTTTCATCATCAATCCTTTAATGGGGAATCATCATAATAGGATTATTGTCCCAAATAAACCACTAACTACCTAGGTCCTCATGTTCCTAACCAATCATTAGAAAACTATAAAATCAACTTATTTCAAGTGAAACCATCATATAAAATTCAATTTCCAAATTTTTAGTTTCAATATACCAACCCAAAACCAAAATGAAAACATGGGTTTTTTAACATGGAATTTATTTTCAATGGAAATCCAATCATATGTTCTTATCATTTCAATTTAATACATTTTTCTCAAAATAGATCTCAAATAAATTCATGACTTTCATAAATTTCAAAACATGCCACAAATTACAATTACACTAGAATTGGAGGTTTTTTCTAAAATATATAACATATAAAATTCAATTTAATAATTACATAAATTTAGGCTTTCATAAATAAATTAAAATTAAATTCAAACATAACAACAAAAGCATAGTTTAATTATATGGAAAATATCAAATAGAATAATCTATTCTTTATCAAATAATAACAACAAAAAATTCCCTCATAGGGTAATTCCAATGATGAACAATGGTGATGGAAATAAATAATCAAAACCTATAATAAAGACTATATTCATCAAAAAGTAGATGATGGATGTCACTAGTTAGTGGAATATGATTCAGTGGTGAGATGAAAGCATCCTCTTGATACAAAAAGATGACCTCTCTTCATATTGATTCGCCCAAAATTTATAGATTCATTTCATTCAGAGTAGGAGAGGTACATAAATGATGGAAATAAATAATCATATAATTTAATTAATCATATCGAGGAAAATATAATTTTTAGGGTTCCTCATCATCAACATCAACTATTAAAGGAATTACCCCCATAGAAGGTCTCTATGGATCAGATGCTGACACATGTGAACTTCCAATGCATTATTCTTTCATGAAATTTGATGATGATGGCCACTTTGTTTTTAAGGACCCAGACGTACTCCAACAAGGACATCGTTTATGAAAATTCTATATCCTCATGGATATTTTTTACTCAAAAGGAGATAAACCATGTCCATATGATGATTTTAAATTATAGATTTTACAATGTCGTGGAAGCTTTGAGTAAAGGTTGATCCTAATTGGTAGGGGATTATTACACATCCTTTTGTAGATAAAATATTACCATGAGACTTTCTAGAATATTTTTTATGTCCATATAAAGACAAATATATTGATAGTTTTTGAGTGGGACCTTAATTTCATTTATTTCAATGAAAATATTTCAACAACCTAGAATTGTGTTAGATTTCATGTATTGAAATAGGTTTATGGAATCCCAATATCATTAATGATCTGGTATCATAGATCAATACCCCTTAAAGGATTGAACATATCAATATAAATATATATATGAGGATGAATTCTAGAGCCGTTTTGAATATGATCTTGATATAAAGCCTCTGGATACTATATGTTCCTTTTCTAATGATATTAAGATCAAAGTAAATATATATATAGAATTTTATTCACCCATTATGTGATTATTTTAGAATATTTGGGTACAAAATCTCTAAATATATAAAAATTAAAAACTAGATGAATTCCACAACACAACTAGATGACTAGAAATATGTTAGAAAAAGAAATAATGGTAAGGGAACTTCCCTTGACATAATTGAGCCTTGAGGAAAAAACAAGCCTGGAAAAAGGATTATAAAGTATAAAAATATATTTTATGTGAATCATATCGATTGATCAAGTTAGAAAATCTTTTTTATGAAAGAAAAAAAGGATTATGAAGCTATTAATTTTATTAATTTTTAATATCCCATTAGTAGTTTGGATCTTGATAAGATCACACAAGGGAAGATTGTGAAATTTCATTTGATATCATTCATGATATTTTTTGAATTGTCAATGAAATGCAGCCTACCTTACCATTATCTAATAATGTTACTCAACCAGATTTAAATTCATCACATGTTGTTCCTCAGGTTCCCATGACAGGAGATTAAAATAAGTTCACATCCAATGGGGGTTATTTTATAGATGATCTAAATATATCTTTATGTCAAATAAGAAATCATCTGACTGATCAGCCTAGTCATCTAGAGAGTAAATAAACCTACAATAAATTATTACTACAGAGTGAAAATCTAATGATGTCAATCTAATCCCTTAACCTTATAAATACATAATTAAATCTATGAAGGATGATCTAATATCGTAGAAGGAAACATTATTTTTTCATCATCCCTTAATTGCAGCGAGAGCATAAAAAATTCATTCATGGAAACAACTCAAGAGGTAGTTTTCATTACTCTTCTAGATCATAAAATGATGATATTTAGGATAGGTTCAATAGAACCTTAAACATTTACTGATAGTTCTTATAATATTTACACTATAGTGGAATTTTCATGTCTATATAATCATGTTTTAGTAGAGTCTTACGACTCTAATAAGGTTAGAAAATGATCATATATCTAGTCAATTAACAATAACCCACACTTATATTGATAGATCCTCTAATTTGGACACCATAGTGGACTTCTCAAGTCTAGATAATCAAGTAAAAAACTGAGTCTAATGAATTTATTAAGGATGGAAAATATCATCATATAATTAGGTAATATGAAGCACCTAACAATGATTATGATAAGTAATCTTATATAGAAACCATAGTGGACTTCTCAATTCCAGATAATCATGATTCAATAGAGGCTTATTACAGTAGTACGAATGGAAAAAACATCATGAAATTTAATAGTCAATTAGAAAAAAATTGTTGGTGTAAAAATAAAAGGGGTATTTTTCACCAAACCATGGATTAAATGAAGACCATGTTTTGTAACTATCAATGGATCTCCAATAAAATGAAAATTTGGGCCCTAAAATTCATTTTAAAAAGGCATAAACTGAATTTTTTTGGACTTTTAGAACTTAAATGAACCATCTCAGAGAGTATTTTATCTTTTGATAAACTACAATATCAACTAAATGAAATAAATTTGTCTAATAATGACACTAAGTGATTTTGGGTCCTCACCCACTATATCCTAGTATGAATTTATTTTATTATCTACCATGTGAATATGGTCACTTTAAATTACCATTGTGAATGAATTTATAAATGTTTATCAATATTTTATACCTATAATGGTTATCAGTAATGAACGTGTATCTGAAAAAAATTTCAGACATTTGTAGAATTATAAATTTCCCATAGACTCTCATGGGTGATTTTAATGTTATTCTTAATACAGATGAGAGATGTGGTATTGGTAATTCTTCCACCTAAACCAGATATTTCATAGAATGTATTGAATATAGTCATCCTAATGAAACTAATATCATTGTAGAAAAATATACTTAGTATATAAATCACTTTTATTAATTTGTTGCATCAAATTAGATAGATCATTTTTTAATGATGCATCCCTCAATATATGGTACTCTTTCACATACTCTACCTTTTCTAAATAAAACTCTAATCTCTAACCCATTTTTGTGATTTTTATTTAAAATGTGGGAAACCCAGCCATTCTATTCAGATTTAACAATGGTTAGACTACACGCCCCAGTTTTTGAACCTTTTTCCAAGAAACCTATATCTCTGTTGAATTCAAGGATTATTCCTTTTCTTGTGTTTTAATGGTAAAAATCCTTATGAAAAAGAAAAATAAATTCGAATAAAAATCACTTCAGTCATATTGATGAAAATATATAATATATTAAATTTTTACTCCTTTTAATTCAATAGTGTGAAAATAAGAGTGTTTTTTCTACTACACATGAGATGGAAAATAATCTGACACATGATCTAAATGTTCTTCTTAATCTTAAGGGAAGAATGAAGAGGGAAACCTTCAAAATAAAGCAAGTTAATGGTGGGGACAGGAACACAATGTTCTTAAATTATATAAAAAGGGTAAGAATAATTAATAGACCACTTGATATTATCAATGGTAATGGAAACATATTTGATAAAAGGTAATACTAGGAATCACAAGTTTTCTACTATTAAAAGAGGCTCTTTGATGGGCCCATAACACCAATAGAATCAATGGATGATTTCATCCTATATATTTTCACTCAAAGGAAAATTATAACCTCTATGTTATTCTTCTTTCCTTTGAGATCTGAGAGGTAGTCGTTGGTATCAACTCTTGGATTTCTCATAGTTTATATAGTTTTACGAACTCCTAATTTCAAACTTATTAGAAAATTATACAAAATTAAAATTTTAGATTGGTTAATCATTTTTTCAATGGTAGCCATCTTAATTATGTAATAAATTCTCAAATCCTTGCGTGTATCTCTAATGTGGAGAATTCAAATGAGATACATATCTTCAGTTCTGTTTCTATTTTTAGTACCATTTCTATAATTAAAAAGAAAATTTTAGCAAAAAGAATGGTTTGAATTTCCAATAGTATTGTATATGAAAATAAAATTGGTTTTATCAAAGGCGGGGTCAAACATTATTGTATGGTAAAGGATTCTATATTTGTTAATGTCTTCCAGAAACTCACTAGAGGAAGGAGTATTTCGATTAAATTATATTTCAAAAAAGACATGGAAAATATTGAATGTGGATACATCTATGCGGTATTAATCAGGTTTTGATTCAAGGAACTATTTTTTAATAGTGTTAAAATCGTCCTGAGCATAGCCTGTATATTATTGCTAATAAATGTATCTCATGAGGGATATTTCTCATGCTAAAGAGGTTTCAAAAAATGCAACCACATTTCAGCTATTATTTTTTATATTACTGAAGAAAAATTGAGTTTCCTACTTCTCATATAAGATTTGGAGAAAAATATTACCCCCATCAGTGCTAGTTGAGGTCTTCTTTACCCAACCATCTCTTAAATTCTGTTGAAATCATTCTTTTCATCTAGGTAAAAAAGAGATATTAAGATCTTTAGAAATGTTCATCCTCACTATGAAAAGTATATGGACAAGAAATTAGTAGGAATAAATCTTTTATATATATTGGAAAATGAATACCTACCACTAGAAAGGTGATAATCGCAACTAGGTTATGGATTAAAGAACGAAATATTCAATTAGTTTATCTTTATGTGAATAATTTTAGTGAAAAAACTCATGCCTTCCTCTTCTCCAATATTTTTAGTCAAATCAAGAGTTAACTCTCTTCTTGGAAATTAAAAACGTGTTCAGTGGTAGGAGACATTTTTCTTTTTAAATCCATAATAATTTCTAAATTTTTATACACTTTTATGTTTTATAATGGTCATATGCACTCTTAAAAAGATTCAAAAATTCTATAAAAAATTATTTGGAGTGGACATATTCTTAAAAGTAAAATTCCTACTACTACCTGAAAACAATGTTGTAAATAAATCAATTATGGGGTGAATATAATAAATAATCTAAATATGTTTAGTAATGATTTAATATCGTGTTTTGTGTGGAGACTAATAAGTGGTAAATCAGATTTCCATCCCTTTATCAGACCAAGATTCCTCGGAAAAATCAAGTCAAGTAATGTCAATTATCAGGAATACTGCACATCAACTTCTTTGAAGAAGTCATATTCTATAATCATGATGGAATCCCATTGAATTTATAGCACTAATATTTAATCTATCAATATCTAGAATTAAAATTGGACTTTTAGTCCTCTTATAAAACATCATGTCTCACAAGACATTTCTTTTGACCCAATGTCTTAATTAATGTGAAACTAGTGGTTCCTCTTGATACCATTCCAACTGGTATTATAGAAACTATTTTAAATTAAAAATTCATTGGTGGTTATGAAATTATTATTTGGAATAATGTTGTGAACGGAATTCCATCCCCAAATTAACTCAACCAAAAAGATACACTTCAACCCATAAGCAATTGGAAAAAATCATCAACAATACTTTGATTATACCAGCCATGATTACTCATTCCTTTAGAGTGTTTCAATAAAAAATTCCTACTGATGATTTCCTTTATTTTTTTGATTATTCCCTACAGAAAATGTAAATTATGTAATCATCATAGGGATGGAATTGACATTATTTTATTAGTTGTGTTAAAACTACATCTTTACGGATTCAAATTTAGGATTTATTCTAGTTTTGTCTTTCACGCTATACTTCACTCATAAATCTCCTAGTTTCTTTTATGCATGTAGAGTTCTCAGTTTAAATATAAAATCTAATGCAAAAAGGATTCCAAGATTTTCTTTATGTAAAATGGACCAGCTATATTCACCAGATTCATGATATCATATCATTACTATGACATTCCTCTCTTGCATTTGTAATTAGAGTTGTTAAATGGGTAAAATCCATTCAAAATGGTCATTCTGAAAACTCTTTACAAGATTTTTTCCCTTTACAATTTTGGAATTATAGGTTATTATGATATTCCTTGTAGAACCATGGATGTATTATGGAACCCTTAATTTCTTGGCTGGACCAAATATGACATAGATGGTTCTTGAAGTGATAATCTAGTTTCGATAGGTTATGTTTCTAATTTAAGAGTCCATAATGGTAGTGTAGGACATTGTATCTATGGCCCTTGTAGAATTACCACATCCCCATAAAATAAAATTCCCAAGATTATCAATGTATTTGATGCACCACAATGATAATCATTTTCCAATTGATGAGATGAATGTGTTATATCACGACGGTGAAAGCGATTAGAAATTGTATAATCCATCTGTCTAGAAAACTCACCGCTATATGGATTATCATATTTGAATCACTCTAATTCATGAATTACATTATTAAACATTCCTATCATGATGAAAATACTATATAATATGGCTTCAAAAACAAAGGGGTCAAGATCATAAAATTCACATGGAAAAATAATGTTCATAAAGATCTCTTTTATTTTTAGAAAAACAACATTTGTAATAAGAAATATTTCAGACCTCTATATCATTGATTTTTTAATAAAAGAGGATTTCCCACTTAATAAGGTCCTCATTTTACCAAAAAAAAGGACTCAATTTAGTAGATTTTAAATCCAAGAACCACATGATGATCTATCACTCTCTAAGCATGTGATAAAGAGAGAGTAGGAGATGACCCATGGGAGGAGACTAACTTATCTAGGAGGGAATGAATGGGATCATACACACATTTATCCACTAATTAGATCATTTTAAGGATCCAAAATGGTTTTTTAAGATCCTCTAAGACTTATGAAATTGATTTATTTTAAGGTAGGGTCAAGAATGGGCTTAAACATGTGTTTGTTTGATTTTTTAATAAATATTTGGAACTAAAATATAATGTGTGCAAGGTTAGATATGAAAGGATGAAAAATTATATAAAATGTGAACCATAACATAATCCCCTATTATGGGGTTCTTGGTTTATACTAGGTAGGTGCGTGGTTGGCTAAATAATGTGATATCCATGTAAAAACCCCCATTGTCCAAGGTTTCACAGTTTTCACTGTGTGGCAGAACACTTTGGGATAACCCTATGCCAATTGTTTATAATAAAGGAACTTCCAAAAAAATCACTCAGAGCATCTGTAAAGAAGATCTGAAAAAATAATTATAAAATTATGGGTTGTGGAGTACGTTAAAACAAGAAACATGATGTAACAACCCCAACTAATCAACACCATTTACATATTCCTATCCCTAGCGTATTCCCTCATATAAAATTTTCACATCCTCAATTATCAATCTGTGAAAACCCCAATCCAAACGCTACTACATTATGATCCAGTAGCTAATATTGAGTTATCCACACTAATATTCATTTCATATCCTCTAAAAGACATAACAACTCATCCTATAAGTAAAATTGCTTAGAAATACATATTATAAAGTCATATAGCTATATAATGTTGGAATCCTAAACCATACAATCCATATAATTCTTACTTAATACCAATTAGTGAAGACACCATCCCAATGATATAAGGTAATGTAAAATAAAAATATTCAAGATGGAAATAATATATTCAAGTTAGTACATTTATTTTATCTTACTAATGCTTTTAATATCCCTCATAGTGCTCACATGAATCTTCCTAGACACAAGAAAAAGAGAATAAGTGGTCATGAAGGGGGGGTGAAATGATAATTTTTTTGGTAATAATAATCAAGGGATGAACACATAATAATATTACATTATATGTGAAATTATAATTTATACTATTTATGATAGAATAGGTTTAATAAAATCATCTTGGAAAACATAATACAATAATGGAATTCATAGAACTAACCACATGTCCCCTTTCTACACTGATCAAATAATGTTTTATGAAACAAAAAAAATATCTCACATATTTATGAAGTTATATGTGTTCAAAACATCCGCATAAATTACATAAGATATATTCTAGTAGTAATAAAATTTTCTTACAATCCATGGAATTTTACTAGAAATACTCATATCAATCACTATGATGATTTGTCTAGACAACGGATGAAATATAAATCTCTATGGGTATATTAATTTATCTAAAAAATCAAGGGAATAATATTCTTTAGGGTTGTGTCAAAATAACACCCCCTATTAATCATAGGGTTAATAGTTAAATATAATGACAATCAGTGCATCGTTTTCCACCTCCATCCACAATGGCATAAGATAAGGGTGAGGAGTTAGTAATATCAATTTGACAATAAGATACCAATAAAAGTAACTATTATCCTGGTCATCACTAATTCTTCCTAGATTATTGTGTGACAAAGAGTACTATTTTTTACATCATCAATAGAATTCATATCACTACATGGTTAAGTAATGATTTTTCATTACTGATTATAGTCATTGAATTAATTCGGTCATATACATCCAATATAAAAGGATATTTTACTTATCGATGGATCCATATTATGAACTAAAATAACAAGTCATAACATGATAAATCATGATTCCATTAATTCCATAATCCATCTTTACTCAACACACTATTCAATTACCGTAACTTTGGTCTTTTCATGATGAACCATTACCTTGAAGATGAATGTGTTTATTTGACTTATCAATTACATTAAATTAAATAATAATCACATTGTTTTTTATTAATATCCAAGAAAAATATATAACTTTTGATTTCTATTAGTGAATCCATCTAATGAACACTTTATAAGTGTCAATATCATCAAAGAATTGTCTCCCCATTATTTTGATGTAAAGAGAAAAATTTCAAACATAAAAAAATATAATTTATTGAACATTTCAAAAATTAAACATTTTAAAATTATTAATGATTTTAAACTATTAAATAATGGTTTCATTGAACATAAATGAGACCAATAGTGTTTTCTGAGTGAAACCTACCAAAGTATGTACCCCCGCATTCCATGCAAGTCTCTAACTAGTAAAGGGTATTGGAACCAAGGATGTTCTTTGATGTAAATGAAGTATGGTTTTTGTTTGTTGTCAATCCTAATATGTAACATAATGTAGTTTATAAAGAAATGGATATTATATTTCAATAATACAACAATATTGATGGTGGATAAGTTTCCTAGAATTTGGAAAGTTTTTGGTGTCCATAATCATGAGGATGACCTTTAATGTGAAAATTGTTTTTCCATGAAGTCCATATAAAAATATGGAAAAGATTTGGATTTTACAAAGCCTATAATATTTTCACAAATATGAGGAGAATCACAAACAGATATGATGCTTCTTCTTGATTACGAGAACCCGATCATTATGACTGTGTGATGGTTTGACGGAAGGCTCTGTGACTACGATGATTATTGAAAACAGTGAATTTCATTGGAGCATCGTGGAGGGAGGATCACCATGAAAGTGTTTTTGAAATATTGGTAAATAAAAATGGAGGTGTTGTATCTTCTCAAACTACTAAGCCTACAAATAAGAGGCTACCCCTTTCATTAAAAATTAAAGAATTCTAAAAAAGTCTAGAATCTCTCTGATTTTGTGAAGCTAGGGGAGCTCTGCAAAATTGGGATCCTATAAGAGTTTGAGCATCACGAAAATACTATCTTATTAATAAATGATTCTATTTTTGTATGTATATAGTTTTTTTTGAATATGGGATGCCTCATGTTGTATTAGTGAGCTTTGTGAATGAGATTTTTCCCTAATGGTAAGGCTGCTTCACAAAGGGATGAGCATTGCGATGGAGCTTCACAAAAGAATGTTCTGAACAATAGTTTTTAAATGATTAGTTATTTTACAGTTCATTAACTCATGATTTAGGTGGAATCATGTTCCCATGCTATTTCAGGTAAAAAGGCTATAATTCCAATCCATCGAAGTGACCTTCATATTGATAAACTGAGAAAGACTTCACCCAATGTAGTGAGCATGAGTGGGGGGGGGGGGTCAATAGAGGGACACAATGGGAATTATAAAAAATAGTTATAAGGGTAGTGTGCCTGGAATATAGAAAATAATTCTAAATAATTTCACTCCACAACTAGTGAGGATTTTTAAACTTTGGTATGACTGAAAACCTTTCGGGTGTGTGCTCCTTGGACTATCCATTTGTGATGAACCAATTTTTTTGCATTCTATTTTCATGCGATTGTGTGGAATGTTTATCAGCTTCCTACTAATATGGGAAAAATATTTGTGTCTTTAATAAGAAAAATGTGACACCCTGTTTCACCCATCCCCACTCAAGGTGTTATGGGGTCATATAATGGGGTTCTATGAGGCACCCCCACATGCTTGTTTTGGGGTTTCATAACATAATGACTCATTAGAAATTATTCCTCATATGGGTTTTCGGATAATTAATTATATAGAGATTATTTAATGGAATTGATCATGTTGATATAGCTCCTACATGGCTAAAGTCACAATTTGCGATGTTGTTCGATCAAGAGGATCAAACAACCAAACTCAATAAATTCAACTATATATATTATGTGGCCATGAATGATTCTATATATTCATTTTGATCAATTGGATTCCCCTACCCCCTTCCATTAATCCATATGGGACATGGTAAAAGTGACATGGATAAGCCCATTTTATCAGATTAAATTATCGAACAACTATGAGTGGTCATGATGTCACACACAATGGGATTTCATATTGCTTGAACCTATGGATTAAGCATCCTGATCTAGGTTATATGATTATATTACTAACCTGTGAATATGTTCCACTATGCATACTTTTTCTCATGAACCTCTCACTATACATCACTTTCCATAGTGGTTTTCTAGAGGATAAGGATTACAATTTTCCACTATTAATTCTTTGTGGATTCATATCATGTCTTAGATAAAAAAACACAATTATTTTCTTATGAACCATAGTTAGATGACATAAAATTATATATAGAATAGGAAATCAATAAATCTTATCCCTAAGATAGATATAATATTTTTTATCCTATTAATCTAAAAATTGCCTTTTATATTTGAACTAATAATGACTAAAAATGGGTTTATGGTTTTCCTACTAATCCATCAAAGATTTTAGTAAATTTAAAAAAATAAAAAAATAAAAATTTATTCTCTATAATATACCTCTAAAATTAAATATGTAAATTTAAAAACTTTTAGTGATTAAAAGCATCAACCGACATAGAAATATATTCATGAAACATTTATTTAGAATATATTCTTGGAGACATCAAAAAATAGAAAGAAATTATTAGAGTTAAAATATCTCATTATATTTGGTCTAAATACATTCATTTAATTTACAATAAACCAAAAACAATATTTAGATATGGATATCTAGTTTAATATAATAACATTTATTATTTAAATTATTTTATTTACACAATGAATTAGAAGAGAGAGGTTCCATAATAGAAAATTATATAGACTACTATAAACAAGTCCATTGAAGTATATTATGCTTAGTGGTGAACTCTTTATTCTCTATCAATCTCCCATAGGCAAGGTTCTATCACTCTAGATAAATAGGATATTAGAATTTTTTGTAATGAACATTTCATCATAAGAAATATGCTGGTCATTAAGAGAAATTTTTTATTTTAATGAATTAATATAATATTTCTATTCATCCTTATTAATTCTTTGAAAAAATATGACTTCATTAGAAAATCCTAAAACTCCAAACATAATAAATAAACACATTCTAAAACAAATCATAGAGTTAGATTAATTTTCTAACATTATTATGAATGTATACTGTTACAATTTTAAAATTTTTAATTATATATTAATTTGTAAAAGTTTATTTATTAGAGGAACCAAATCCGTTCAAGAGAAACCCCTATTAAATTACATTAATACTAAGTGTGTCTATATTGATGGTTTTGGGGTAGTTTATGTATTTATAACCTTATATTATTTTTTTAAATATATATAAAAAATAAAATAAGTTGAAATTAAATAATAATTGGTAAGTAATTTAAAAATATATTTCATATAATTAATAATTAATTTTTATGGATTAAAAATTAAATTACATTTTATGATTACTAAAATATTATAATTAATTACCATTGGAACCTTTGGTCTTTTTCATTGAGTGTGGTCATATATATACTTACATAGTGATGAAATGTTGTAGTAAGTCTATAACAACAATCATAGACCATGTTTATAGATTTATAATTCATTAGTGATGGTGAGATACTGGCTATGGAACTGTTTTCAAGGAATACTCCTCAATTAGAAACCAAATCTTGGTATTAGCCTATATCCATTACCAAGGGGCATGTTACTAGGGTTTTGGCCCATTAAAATATGACCATTTTTTAGAAATCAAATTTAATAATGTTTATAATTCCTTTAACATAAATTTTCATGGTTTTAATCATTCATCAATGTACATGATTGAATGATTTATATTTTTTGTACATTTCTTTCTATTTTTATTAATATCCTATAATTTATGGTATTTGAGAACATTAAACAACATTAAATGGTTTATTGGAAACAATATGTAGAAATCAAAAGATATGATAAACTATGACATTAATATATGATAATATATAATGATGAATGATGTGTCCCATATGGTTCATGATAGAGATATTGAGGCCCATTGATATAGTGACCAACTTTAAGTATAAATCATTGATCCCCATGTATCATGGGACCCTACAACACACTAATCGAAGATGCCACATGTTACTTGATAGTATAAAACACCAATGATTAATGAAAAAAATAACATTGATTAATGGGATAACCAATGCAATGGGAATCTATTACCACTAGAAAAATAAAATATTTAATATAGAAGACACAATAACCAATCTTTTACATGGACTACCACCACCACAATTTATAATAAAATTGACCATCCACCATTGCACACTTTATTGAAGATTACTCACCCTATTAATATCTTTATTGTATAAAACACTAGTGATTAAGGAAACAAATATCACCATATCCAATGATATAAAACATATAAATATCCATTGAAAAGTCATACAACACCACATGTCACTATAAAAAATAAATATATAGTATTCAGGGACAATTATCCAAGAAAAAACTACAATAGTGAGGGATATAATGCGATACATATAGGGAAAATAAAAGTACATCATGGAAATAACATAGAGAAATATAAAATTTAATCCATTAGAGATATGAAAAAATATCCACAATAAAACTCCTCCACTGTAAGAAACATTTTCATATGTATAAGAGAACAAAAATAAAATAGTACAAAACCACTAAACATTAAATAGAAATGTTGTAGAAAAACTAAAGATAAAAATACAGTAATAAACCCAAGTTATCCCATACGTTTAAGAAATTAAATCCACCTCCTGTATTTCTGATCACACCACCACCACCATCACTAATTGATCCATTCCTCAAATAATACAATAGAGTAAAAATGAACACAATGTGTCAAAGAAAAAAAATTATAAATGAGAAATAAATTTCAAAAGATAGATAAAATCCAAGGATCATAAAATAAAAAGTAATGGGAAAACCTCTATGAAATGATTTATCTAGATATTAAATGTATTATAATGAATCCAAAAAATGAAGAAACATAAGGCCTTAAGAACAACAATTTACATGTTGAAATCAGAAACAAAATGAGAAACCCCCCATAAAAGGTGAAAAAATTGTGGAAACCATAAAATTGATTCCAAAAGATTCCACCCAATGAAACTATAAAAATGGTAATCATGGGACAAAGAATCTCTTTATAGTGCCTAATTAACATCAATTCATGTTATATTGATAATGAAATTAAATTAAAAAATCAATTAATATGATTATATATACTAATATCCAAAATAACGAAAACATTTTTTATATTGATTATATAGTTCTCAGGAGGCCCCTAAGTGAGAACTTCCCGAGGAGAATCCAAACTGATTATGATCCCACATCACCTGATAGTAATATATCATTTCTGTACAATCTTATTGATATATTGAAGACATATGACATATTTTTAATATTATAATCATATTAGTGGTAAGATTTCATTATAGTTGGGAACTAAAATATACTTTTGAGGGAATATATAATCTAAAAAGATTAACATATATAGTAAATGAATAAAGTATCTAACTTCCATGGGAAGTATAATTAATACATATATCAAATTGAATTCATGACATTTTAATCAAATAGTATAAGAAAAAAATGGGTCTAGGGGACCAACTCTGAACACACTACAATTTTTACTAGATCCAACTACTTATTTTTCATAACTTTTTTTCCATCACAATAAAACCAAGATTGTATATATTTATAGCATTAGACATGTGATCTCCAATTTTTTTCTTATATCTATGATTCTAATGATTAATTCACCATTATTTCTACAATTCTCTAAGGGATGATATCTCCACATTAAATAACTTTTTCCATCTTTTATAACATATACTTGTTGGTCATTAAAATAATTTTAATTTTATTAAAATATAAATTTTGGTAACATTATACATTCATGGTTTGATTCCATGATATGGGATAAATCATTATTTTTATACTTCTTCTTTCGATACATTTTAAGATATAACATTGTAAAATTTTATAGAATTTGATAACACTAGATATAAGGATTTTCTCTTATATCTTTCATTAGCATAACTATGATAATAGATCATATTAATCTATTTAAAGGTTAGTTCTATATCCTCTTCAATAACTAGACCTTATTAATCTTTAATTAGAAAAAACATATCCCCTTTGACATTCTCATGTACTATTGGATTATTTGTAATGCTTCCATGTGTAGTACTTCTATATTTATTATATATTTTCATACCATATTGTTTTTATTAGAAATATATGATCTAGTACATGACATGGAACATATGATAGATCCTATCACTATAGCTTATGGATTTTTACTCATGATATTTATATCCTCATATTTTTTAAATGAATAATGATGGAGAGATTTATTACATAATACATAACATAAAATAGTATCTCGAATATTAATATATTTTACTTTTCAATAATTTTTCTATTTACGTGCATCAAATTCATACAACCAGTTTTACAGATCAACATCATTATAATTTTTTCCCTATAACATTGGTATATACTCTAATACATTCATGGATAAAAATATTTTAACTAAATTTCAAATAATAATAAGACTTATAAATATTTTCTATATGTTATTAAAATATCTAACTTATAAAACAATGGTTATCTCAATAAACAAATATTCACACAAAGATAACTAACCATTCAATGATTTTTTCCATGTTTTAATCCATAAATAGATCTTTTGATATTTTATATAATCATGGTGTGTTATTTTGAACCTGATATTTCATATAGAATATAAAATTCCTATTGGAGAATTTTTTTTATTCAAATTGGCATCTTGAAATATATTTAAACTTTTAAAAATAATCTTGTCTTATAGGTATTATTTTATAAATTAAATTTGAGCTCTATTTTGAATACACATTTGAAAAAATTAGGGTATTAATTGATTGGTAATACAACCAGAATTTATACATACTTTTGAAAAATGAAATTTATTTCTTAATTAACATATATTATTTTCAATTTATTTCTTATTTATTGGATAATTATTTCTTATTATAAATAAATAATATACCTCACCTAGACTATTTCTTTTTTTAATATCTCTCTTCGGTTGTCAAATTACCTATAGAATATGTGTCTATGGAGCTTTATTCTCTACAAATTATTATTGAACTCATTCCTATTACAAACATCTTTAGAATATATTAGGAATTAAATTATTAAATAATTTCATGATCACACAATATTGAATCAATATTTTCTCTATATTATGGAAATATAGTCTATTACATGAAAATCACTTTCAATCATTGATATTATTATATTATACTTTGTATCTTTAGTATACTTCACATATATTTAGTTTGTGTTTCTTTAATCATGATTATTACTTGAATTGTCTTAAAAAGAGTCATCATACACTATGACATAAAATCATAACAAAATAGATTACATTAATATTATAACTCTTTTAAAATATCATTTTTATTTTATTTGGAATAAGGTTTTGTGTTAGTGTCATAATTTTCAAATCATGTCCCAAAAGGGGTAATCAATAAATTAAAAGACTCATCATTGATTTCACCCATGACACTTTAGGTTTAATCCCCCACTTTTACCCAAATAATAATTTTATATGTGTAAAGAATTTTTATTTTAGGAATAATCGATATTCGATATTTAATGATTTTTGAATTCTTGGTTACAATATTTTCTAGATCACCTAAACCATAACACACTTTATCATCTTGAAAATACTATTATCTACCTAAAATTTTATTTTATTTTAAAACATTATTAAATATAATTTTTTATTTATATAAAATATGTACAACAATAATACCTATAGTATTCAAAAAAACATCTAATAAAAGAGGTTATTCATTATATTTGTTGATAATAGATGAGAAGGTTGTGTTCTAGATTAGTGGATGTTAATAACAAATTAGTAATTGGAAAATTTTCATTAATGATTAGAAGAATAATTAAACATGGATAAAATTATGGGAATACATATCTTCCACTATATTCCTCTGTCAAGGTCATGGTCATGGTCTTGAGATTGGTGAAGTATAAATTAAATAGTTTTAGTTTGAGGTGGAGTTAAAGGTGTTTGGGTATAACATAATAACACATTCTATGTAAGAAGTGGAAATACAGAATTTGTGACTAGTTGGTTATCACTATAGTTTTATGCATGTTTTGGTAAATATTGTTAATCCATAATGATCTCACAAATATCTTATGTGATGATTATGTGGGAATTTTAAATGTCATTAAAAATAGGGTGTATTTCAATGAGAAAATTATAGACTACCCCTGAAATGGTTATGGTTGTTGGGTTTCTCATGCATGATGTAGAAAAGTGGAATGGGTCCCTATATAATTAAGATGACTAGGAAACCTGAAAAATGGACATGGTTAAAAAATCCGTGAACATGTTAGAAGAATTATCTTCATACATAATATTCTTTTGTATATGCACGAACATCATGATAGAATTCATAATAATTTTTTACAATGTTGAGAATTGAAAATTCCTAGTATCATTGAATATTTATAAAAAATGGATATATATATTATCATTTTCATATATCTATATTTAAGGAAACTTATTGGATCATTTGTGAAATATACTTGTAATTCCTCATTATATTTTTAGTGATTTTATCAATTATTCATGGTATTAATTATGTATACTGTGGTTATGTTTTAAAATGTTTGTAATGTTTTGAGTAAATTAAGAGTTTTTTAGGCCATGGTAGGGAATTTTTGAAATTTTATAATGTTCATACCACAATTAATATGGTCACAGTCTGATTGGATCTAGACTAGGTGAAAGACAAGGAACCTTGGATTAAGATCTAGACCCCATGGTGTTGTAACATGAAGAAATATATACAAATGACTAAGATAAAAGCTATCATATATTCTCACTTTGATTCAATGATTACATCATATCCTTATAAATTGATAAGTCATGTTATATAAATACAGATAATTACAAGTATGTGTAAGTGTAATATTATCATTAGACAAGTGCTTCATATAATGACTGTACCATCATAGAATGTATTAACAAATAAGATGATAAAAAGGAATAAATTTCTCAATACAACACCAATAAGATAAGACATAATGATTTAAAATTCCACTTAATTATAAGAACTGGAAAGGGTGTAATAATGGATGGGGATCGGTGTATAATTAGTTCATGAGGAGACACTGGTGAGAGATGAGAATCACTTTTGTGGGGTAGAACAATTACCCATCGACACTTGGAGGTGACTAAGGGATTTATCAATTAGTGTATTCCATGTTCCAAATTATAATGGAGATATTTTTAGAGAGAAATTTTGATATGGTATATGGGAAAGTTCTCATTAAGTCATGAGAAAATATATCACACCGTTATATGAGAAATGAATTATTATATTCATTATATTGTTGTTCATAGTAAAATTGGGTCTTTTTCACCATGATACATTTTTTAAGATCTAAATGATGAAATTTAATTAATTATTTGGAGTATTCATGTCATAATTTGTTGGGAAATTCATGTTCCAATTGTGAAAACTGTGTGTCACACTAAGAATACTTTTTATATAGTATGAATTGTTCCAGGGGAAATGTGTAGAAAATGGATCCTACATCTTGGTATAATTAAACCTCAATTCACTTCATGAATAGATCATTTGTGTATATAGAATATCCTACTGAGAGTTTGGAATGACATCTTGTTCATTATATATTTTCTTTTATTTTTTACATTTTACTTTATTTAGTTAATTGCATTCAAATCTTATGTTTAGTTTGAATGTGTTTAATAATTTACGTAAGTTTAATTCTTTCTCCCACTGTTGTTGTGATTTATATTAATTCAATTTTATTCTATTCATTATTTAAGGTGTATTATTCAAATATAATAATGTTTTCTACTGTTATCTGAGGCTAATTGGTTATGGGGTGGGATATTAGTATAAAATTGAGTGTGTTGATGAATCATTAAGCTCAATTTTGGTATAGTGATTTTTTAGGAATTATTTTTGGTAATTAACTTAAAATGAATTCCATTACATGAATATAACCAAGTGGAGTGTGACATTATGAAGTTCAAATCAATTGAGTGAATCAAGTTATGATAAATAGATTATATACATCCTCCATGTAAATAGTTAAGTTATACGTATATAGGATATTGAATTTCTCAAGATCAAGGTAACTTCATTAACTTATGTGGAGTTAAATGGTTTGTACATAAGTGGTTAATTATTCTTAAATAATGTTTTGGAAAATAATTCAACCAAATCCAAATATAGAGATGTGTTGTTTTTAAAAATTATCTTTGAAATAGATTCCATGACCCTTTTTTATTAATTGGTTTTCATCAACATGAATTTGATTTTTTTTATTCAAGCATGATCCGAAAGATATTGGTTGAGTAAAAATCTGAACTAACCAACTCCAAAATCTCACAAATCAATAACTTTAGGGAATATATCATTATTTCATTATCAAGGTTATTGTAGTTAATATAATATTTTTCATTCATATGAATTTATAGCCTATTTTCAGTCTATATAAATTCACAATGAATGTGATCTTGTCAAAATTATCACACCATTTATAGAGATACATGGTGACCTTAGAGTAAATAGGTTTTATAGATTGACTCATTATACCATATTTTAATTTCTTTTTCTAAATTATATTTTTTATGTGCTACTGTGTTCATTTTTTATTTTGAAGAACTATTAGGGCATGATCCTGATTCCAGAAACACATTCATAGAGCTTGGATGTTCAGTAGAAACTGAATTTTGATCCTAATATTAAGAAAGATTTATTTAAAATAATATGAATATCCATTAATGGGAGACACAACCATTCTTTACATGATGGTTTAGATGATGAATTCAAACGGCACGAGTAGTAGGTAAGAGGATAGACAATTCCATAGAATCATTCTATCTTAGAATACGATCTACCCTCCATTTATATTGTTTCCCAAATAATTATTCACCCTATGATATAGGAATAAACTTTTGATATATATATTTTCCTCTTTCAAATGATACAAAATATAAATAAATTTATTGGGTTACTAAGTGAGGATTCGTATGGGAACCGTTAATACTTTTTAGAGATTTAGGGAGCCTTTATATATGAAGGGGTGTCATCAAATGAAACCATGATGATAATATTACTATTTTCATTATGGGAACTCGTAAATATATTATGAAGATCCAAACATGTGGATTAATCACAAAATGGGATGATATAATTATGTTTTTTTAGATTAATATTTCTTACCTGAATAGATATGTAAATAAAGGAGTGACATTAAACCCATTTCTAAAATAAATAGGGAATATATTTGGGGGAGAATGGGACCAATTTTTGGAACAATTGTGGATTTTCTCACACAATTTACATGATAAATAGTTTTTAATGTAGAAATTCTATTCTGTATTACAACATGAATATAGATTGATGGTTGATGCCTCAATAGATGAAGGATTTTTTATAAAGACACCAAATTTTGGTACTAAACTTCAGAATGGAATTCCCCACAATTCTATCATATGGTAGAGAGATCGAGGTCCTCTATAAAGAGAAATTCATCAGGTTTATGTAAATAATTATATAACTACTGATATATATATCCTCACAAATAAGATTGACACATTACAATTTCTATTACAACAACCACCATCACCGGTATCAGTAGTGGATGTCCAATATTATTATATGTGTGGAGGTCTCCAAAGCATATCTAGAATACTGAAAAATATATGAGGATAAATAACCCCTTAATTTTAAATATATCAGCTATAATCAAGAATAACAAAAAATTCTAGAAAACTATAACAGTCCAACACCTGTCTAACCCCAGCAAATGAAAAAAGTTTGTTTGAATTAATGGAAAAATAACCAAACTATCAAATAAAACAAGGAGAACATGGGTATTCATCTCACAAATACATTGTATGACCATTTAAATCCATAATAGGCTTAATCTTTTAGAAACATCCACACAAACTACATTTCCAATAGTAATTTCAACAAGATAACAGCCCTCAGAAGAAATTCAAAAATATAATTATTTGATTCAGATTTCTATAACACCTGAGAGTCTTCTGTAGTAGGTAAATATCATATCAGGATCTACTGCACAAATACATTCTTTTAAGAGCCATTATTGATGAATTTATTTAAATGTTAATTTTTTTATTTGAAATTTAACAAACTATTTCCTTTTATAAAGTCTTCATATGGAAATTAGTTTAGTTTTATATTTTTATTATTTTCTTAAAATTTAATTTATAGCCAATAATTACTTTTTTCGAGAAACATGTAATTTGAATGACTTAAAATTTATACAACAATTACCTGGAACTTCCAAAACCATTTCATGTAATAAAATATTAAAGATAACAATAAAATTCTATATTTTTCAGAATTCATAGAACGTAGAAAACCAATGGAAAACATTTTGAGAACTGTTTAAAATATTTTAATAACATAAAAATGGTTTGAGTCTTTTCATTGAATCATTATTTTTCCAATGATATTGAGTGATTTAATAACTTCAAATTCCCAAATATATTTTACTTCATTTATTATAAATTTATTTATTTCTTTATAATTAGTATCAATATTCATTTTACATGACATATAGATATATATATATATCTATCTAAATATGTGATAATGTTTTCCTCTAAACATAATTTTAAGAAGGTACAACATATTTTTTTTAATTATTACATTTCATATAAATATAAATTATATTTTATTAAATTATTTTCCAATGTGAATTTTTATGTCTAAATTTTTTGTAAAATTTTGAAACATAATGTTTTTTATTATGATTAAATACTATGATTATAAAATAATTACCAATGTAAAACTAAATGAGGTAAATTTATTTTAACCTACTATAAAAGTCTAAAAACTTTAATAAATGTTCCTATAATTTAATTATTGACAATAATTATGAATAAATAATTCCTTTAAAACAAAATTTACCATTTTTTATATATTAGGCATTGAATATTTCTTAAAAATTATTGAAAAAATTTAATGTGTTACCAAAACATCCCTTCCCATGGCTTATAAAATAGGAACATATTCACCACTTTAAGGAACATAATAAAATAAAATAACTTCAATAAAATATGAAATTTTTATACCCCTACAACATTACCTAAATAACATATGTTGATGGTCAATCATTGTTGCATTATATATTCATATCTATAGAGACTTCCCTAGATAAATCAAGTCATCGTCGTTAGTATTATCAACTACTCAGTTTTATTATTTATTATCTTGTTTAAGATTTATTATATCCACAATAATATACAGATATTACTTTAATATATATATTTTAATGTTAATATTTAATGGGTATTATCATTATTTATTCATATACTCCATCAAATATGAAAAAAAATGTGTTCTTGTGTTGTTCGTATTATAGGCTCCACGGCGTAAAGTGAATCATTTTCCTTAATCACATTGAAAATTTGTATATAAAGATGGTATTAAAAGATAAATATGATTTTCATTATATAATTAATCATATGGTGTAAAACAATTAAAAACTTTTTAATGATATTCACAATAAACAGTCACCAATATTCTATTAATTTAAAATAAGAATATAGAGAAGATAATATTTTATTAAAATTGTGTAATGTTTTAGTATCCAATAAATATATTCATAAATATTTAAAAATATAATATATCCCAATAATTAACACTAAATAATATAACTATCTATCTAAAATAATCAAATTCCAATACAATAACTTCTTAGTCATTAATTAAAAAGAGGTATGTTCATGTTCGTTATGGTTTAACCTCCTACTTCAATAATACATTCAATTTATACAATGAATGATTATGACAACCTATTTAATATTATAATATGATATAAATTTGTAATTGTTTTTTTTGAGATAATATATCTACATTTTATTAATCAATAAAGGAAACACACTTCTATTTTAAAAAATCACCCAAGCATGCTTATTATAATCTTTATCATCAAGGATAAGGTCTAAAAAACTCTAGAAAGTAATTTGAAACATCATTAATTATTATTAATATTAAATAAAAGGATATTTTATAATATAAAAATACTTTAATTTTTAATAATAATGAATACATACTCTGATATTTCAAAACTAGTACAAACAATCAAAACTATAAACACTGATGTCGATAATCTAAAGAATTCATATAGAGAATTAAATGTTATGATGATTATGGATAAAAATTAATATGAGTAAGTTTATTAATGAATTTATTTTGATTTTTAACATTCTTATAATGTAAGGTAATGTATGTTCATGTAATTTAGCATGATAGGTAAGAGGATTTATATCTCAAATTCAACTCCATGCGACACAATTTGTGTTATGTACCTTATTTACTTTATTTAGTGTATATACTACCTATTTGATATTTTGTATAATTAAATGACTATTAAAAGAATTTTAAGATCTATTTTATGAATTATTTTTCATGAGGTTATGATTGACTTTCAACCCACTAAATAAGTGGGGGTTTTCTATCTCAATTTTAGTTATTTATGACATATGTTATAATCACAACATATTTTATTTTTGTGTGGTATATGAATTTAAATGAAATAATTGTTTACTTGTTACTCATGAAATTTAATATATTTGAAATTATATATTTTTATCTCTCTCCCTTATTATTTTTAGTCATTAGTTACCTTTTACATGGTGGGAACATCATCCTACATTTTGGTAGAGTAAAAGTTTGTATTATTTTCTAGATTATACATTCTTATATGGATGATGGAAAATATATATGGATATAAAAAAGATGAACCTAGAGGTAATTAATTTAAAACTGGTTGATTAATCATAATCCAATTTCATCCAGAGTGACTATCAAAATGAACACTTGGTGAGACTCTCCTCGTAGATATGCTTTGGAATATTCACACACTCTTAATAAAACATGATGTAAAATTTTTCTTACCATTTCATTGTTCTCATACCAAAACAGTATATTGAATATAATTAATATAAACCATCAAAATCCTAGAAGATTTTAATTACCATTACCACTATATTTATTTGATATGATACTTTATATTACATTTATGATATCCCATAGATTCCATGTTTATTAAAGAATGTTCACCAATACATCCACACTATTCAATTGAATAGGGAAATATTTTTTTAATGTGTCTCATTTTATATAAATCAATTTTTTTTACTAAGAGGTTCCTCAAGTAATAATATGATACTTTTTGCTGATTCTTATGATGAATGCAGTATAATTAATCAATCTATAGGTGGGGCCCAACATTATATATCCCATCAATATATTGAGTGTTTTCATTAAGGAAAATAGGGGTTTTTGTGTATTCCTCTTCTAATAATAGGATAATGTTTTTAATATGATCCTGAGGACAACAAAATTACCTTGGAACATGTCCTAGAAAATAATTTATTTATATTTGGTATTATAGATTCGATCTGTAAGAAATAAATGACTATTTTTATCTAAGGTTTCATTTATTATGATCAATATAGTATAAACCTAGTCACATAATATTTTGGACTCATTATTGTTATTTATTATTTCCATATAAATTATGTCATTTTTATGTTATTTAATCATTTATTGTAGGCTACTCTAAACATAACATCTGAACCCACCCTTATTTTTTTCCTTTCCCTAGGAAACTGAGGGGAGAACTATGTGTAATTATTAAGGATATGATTGAATATATATTCATATAAACTCAATAATTTCATGTTTTATCTTATTTATTTAATTTTTATTGTATATATTTATTTTTTATTCCAATAATAATATATTATTTGATACTTTAGGAACTCTTATATATTGTACCAATAATGTAATTTAACTACCAGATCTGTTTTTCTAGAAAACATGATATTACAATTGGAATCAAATGAACATTGTTAGAGACCTATGTTATATTATTTAGATAAAAAAAGTATGATGACCCATTTAATATTAAAATACCTCAAGATATATGGTGAACAATCAAGAAAATAAATTAAAAAATGTATTTTACAATATTTATGAGCTAATTATGTGTCTATCATTATATAATAATGGTGTCTAATGGTTATAACTGAAACTTTATCATGGAAATTGTCAATATATATAGTCCCAATAATAACTTAATAAATCTACTGTTGCGATTAATCAGTTCATAAACAGATTGGGGTAGTTGACTAAGGTTATTAAAAAAAATCTCACTCACATAGGTTTCTTGCGGATCCACAACATGGTGTAGATATGATGGATTGATTCATGTTACAAATATCCCTAATACTTAGTGTAAATACTAATCCAATGGCAGTTAAGGATTTATCATGTTCATATATTTGATCCTTTTTAGTTTGGGAAGTATTAAAATGGAAAAAATCATCATGGAAGTCTATCATATAATGGGATATGCGACCTAGCGCAAGTCTCTAATTCCAAATACTAAATATTAATATGAGATCAATTTCATGAAATTTGGAATTTCTGATGATGTATTTTATAAACAATACATCCCTTGGGATTAAATAGAAAAAAAATGAAATTATGGTTCCTCAACATTAGACAAAATTAGGAGGAAAATGTTGCAAAAAATGTGGTTAACATTACAATTATAACTAGGCATGTTGCAGACTATATACATAAACTAGATAAAAAAAATTTATTGCTTCATTGATGGGTTAATGATGAATATTCAAATGGAATTATCCTCTCATAACATTTCGTCATATGAGGATATAGTTTCATGTTTCATCAGGATAAAAAATGGACTTCTCTATGATGTATGTTTTCATAGGAAATTAGGATAATAATATGTCCACTTATAGTGAAATGAAAAATATGGCTATGGATAATAAAAGAATAATGTGATTTTATTCATGTATTAATTGTTGGAATGAATACACAAGGTATTAATGGAAAGGAATGGGAGTTTGTTAGTAGTGTGTAGAAAAATTCCATAAAGATCACCGATTTAAGGGAAATGTAGTGTTATTAATGTTTGATAATTTCACTGTAGTGAAAAGGGCCATTATGTGAACAAATTCCCCAATTGAAAAGGGAATTTTCATCAAAATAGTATTTGAGAGAAAAACCAATCTTATTCAATTTCTACTAATTAATTTATGGTTTCAAATAATGTGATGGAAGACGCATAGATCGTTTTATCAAAGTTATATAATATTTTAATTGGTTTTGGATCATTAAAAACTTTTATATCTTCCATTTTTTCCAACTAAATTATATATTTTCCTAGAACACTATAAAGATATTTATCAATTCACAATCAATGTGGGATCCTTATGGTAATACATATATTTCATGAAGCTCCAATTCAAATTTATGGAAATAACTTGTTTTAAAATTTTCTTATTATAACCATGGTTGAATTTTTCATGATCCTTACCATGGATTGGTTGTCAAAGTATATTAAAAAACATATTTCCAAGGGAATAATATTGTTATTTTTGAATGTGTAGTGGAATATATTATCTTTATTGGGGATACATAATCATTTGAATCATGTTTAAATCCACCCATATTAGCTCTCCCTAATAAAATTATATGAAAAGAGGAAGATCAAGTGGGATATATGGATAATGAATGAATCCACGGAATAGATGATGTTCATATGTTATAAAATTTAATTTATGATTTCCTAGATGATTTTCCAAATGATCCATCAGATTGTGATGTTCATTTCTCCATTGAAATCATTCATAATGCAATACCCACATGTAAAACTCCTTACTTGATATCACTTGTGGAGTTGGTGGATTTAATTTAAGTAGTTATCGGAGTTAGGTGATAAAATGTTTATATTCTCTAGTGTATCACTATAGGGATTTGTTGTTTTATTCAAGAAAGGACGTATGGGTCTATGAAATCATGAATCTATTATAGAGAGATCAATATCTTCACTAGAATAAATAAATATCTTGTACCACATAAAGATAACTTATTCGATCGAGTTAAAAGATCCCAATACTTTTCAGAGATCAATCATCACTCTGGTTATCCTTAGTTATGGTTAAAGAAGGGTTATAAAACAAATATAACATTCCAAAGAAGGTATGGACATTATGATTTTACAGTAATTAATTTTAAATTTAGTAATGAACCTCATATATTTAAGGATCTAGTTAATAGATTGTTTTCAGAGTATCTTGGTAAATATGTGGTGGTATGTGTTGATGATATCTTGATACACTCTAAAAGTAATAAAGAACATTATATTTTTCTGTACACAATTTTTTATACCCTCATAAAAAAGTAATTATTCAATATGTATAATAAATATGAATTTTGGATTAATGATGTTTAGTAAATTGGCCATATTGTCTCTAAAGATAGAGTATCTTTTTACCCCACCAAATAAAATGATAGTCAAGGAATGACCTACAACAATGAATTTAACTACGATTCAAATTTCTATTGGGTTTGTATGTTACAATTGGTTTTTTGTTCAAGACTATGATTAGTTGGCCAACCCATTAAAAATGTTAACACAAATGTGTTAAATACACATTTTCAAGGGAATATATGGAATGTTTTTATGAGATCTAGATGAGTTAGATTAATGAACCTTTCTAATTCTACCATAGGGTTAGGAATGATTTATAATTTATATTTACTTATTGAATAAATGGATAGGTTGCGTCCAAATAAATAACAAGAGAGTGATTCCCAATGAATTAATCAAAATCCAAATCAAGGAATTGAACATTATAAAACCTGAGATTGATCTAGAATCTACAATATTTTCATTGAAAATATAGATACACTCTATATATTTTAAAATATATGATTCTTATATGCAGTATAAAAGTTTTAAGTATATCTTCTCTCAGAAGGAGAAAGTCATTAATCAAAGAAGATAGTTTGAACTACTCAAGGGATATGACTACTAGATACACTTCCAACCATGGAAGCCAAACAAGGTGGTTTAAATATTTAATAAGAAGGGCCTTGTAGTTCTAACCTTGATGTAGATTAACAAATATCCCAAATAAATATATATATATATATATAGTAAATATGGATACAGTGATTTGAAGCAATGTCAATCCATCATTATTTTTACATGAAATTGGAAAAACATATGTACTAGAATGTATAGAGAAGGCATAGAAAGAAGATGGTAACTTATAAATTTAGATAAAAGCAGTGAGTAGTGGGAAATTGAAATATTTCCACTATAGATAGAGAGTATAGAAGTTTGAAGATATTTTATATATTTCATCCATACCATAAATGAAAAGTGAACATCTATATAACAAATGTGGAACAATTTCTATTAACACCCTCACATAATATAGTTTATTGGTTTTTAAGAGAATATTTATATTTTGATGGTTTAATGAGGGATATTACAGATTATGTTTCCAGATTCATAGTATCCCATAATGAGAATTACTAAAGAAAACATTCTAAGGGAGTCATAAAATCACTTCATATACCAATATGGAAGTGGTAAAACCTTATACTGGACTTTTTCATTGGACTCCCAAAGACTCTAAGGAATAATGATTATATATGGGTCATCGAAAATCTTATTATAATGTGTTATCATTTCATAGTAATAATAGAATATCTACCCATTAAATGAGATTCTCTAGTATATATAAATTAAATTTTAAGGATTCTTGGAAAACCTTAATCTATTATAAATGATCATGACCCAAAATTCATATCAAAATTCTAGAAGAGTCGTCAAATGTCTCTCAACAAAACAGTGCATTTAAACACCAACTATCATCCCAAAATTGAGGGGTGGGCTGAATGTTCTATCCAATCCTTAGATGACATGATTAGATCCTTATACATTTAATTCCAAGGTATGTGGGATCAATATATTCCTTTTTTGAATTTTTAAAAAATAATAATTTCCATTTAATAATCTTGATGGAACTATACGAAGCATTTCCTGGGAAAAGGATTCAATCAAAATCCTGTTAGGAATAAGCTAAAGAGAGAAATCTAGTTGGCCTAGTGATTGCTTCAGAGAAAGCTGTTAAAGTGTGAAATATTTATTATCACTTTAAATAAGAGAAAATCATACAGAATAGGTATATGGATAATAAAATGAATGAAATGGAATTTCATGTACGAGATCATGTATTTTGGAAGGTTACGTGATGCACGAGAGTCAAATGTTATTGTAAAACGGAGAGTTAATCCATAGGAACATTGGGATATTTTAAATATAACATACAATTGGGGTTATAGCTTATCAATTTTCAATTCCACCCAATGTTTCTAAAAAAAATATTTAATATTTCATTACAAAGGAAATATATTATTTTCCCAATGTATATGCTCACACCCAAGGGAATAGAGTTATGACTTTTATTTTTATATAATAAAGAGCATTTTCGTATTATTTACATGGAAGAACACATATTACAGAATCAGAAAACTGATTCTGTGAAAATCCTTTAATGAAATCACTAACTAGAAGAGGAATACATGGATCAAAAAGAAGCAATAAGGATGGAGTATTAACATTTATCAGTAACTAATATATTCCCCATTTTAATGGATAAAATTATTAAATGGGGGCAATAATAACACATATGACTCAACTATAGTAGGTAAATACCATATCATGACTTATTGATCAATTGACCCCATTAAAGATCCTTTATTGTAGAATTTATTTAAAATATAAATTTTAGGATTTCATATTGACTATTATAATTCCATTTTTGAGTTCAAAAAATCAATATTAGATTAGTATTAATTTTTTATCATTTTGGAAAATTTATTCTTTAGTAAATAATTGGGGTTTCCATGAAACATATAATTTTTATGAATTTTTCACTACAAAATAATGACCATGAAATTTATAAAATACTTGAAGTAATCTAAAATAAATTCTATGAATAACATTATGCATTTTATAATATTTCCCAATATTTAAATCCCATGGAAAACATTTTTCTAACTATATAATATTTTAATTTAATATTAAAATTACTTTCATAATTTTCATTTAATAGATCATTTTCAAGGGCGATTTGAGGTTTTATTTCCATAAAATCTTCATATTGTTTAATTATTTTATAACAAAAAAAATTATTTCATTAAAATCAATATAAAAAATTATTTTACATTATTTATATATCCATATCCTAAAATATTTATTTCTCTAATAAAATTTTAACGAATAAGTGTATTAGTTTTAAAAATAAGATTTCTCACCTTTAGAAAATTTAATTGTTAAAATTATTTTCAAATCTAAAAGTATTTGAATGATATTAGGTAACACGGATAATATTAATATTATTCATTAGCTGTAATTACTGTGATTAAAAAATAATTAAAAAGGTAAACGTAAAAGATTTAAATTGAGTTTAACCTATTGTAAATGCCCTATTTTTTAATAACATTCCTATAATTTAATGTTTGATACTTTTCTTAACCAATACATGTTTGACTTGTAATTTTTTTTCATTATTATACACTAACCCTTGAAAGTTACCAGAGAATTATTGATAAATGTAATGAGGGAAAATTTTCACCATTTTCAAACACACCTCCCATTAAAATTTATCCTTGAATGTATTCTTATTTTATCCCATATAACCCTCTAATAAGAAGATAATCCTTTGGTAACTCATAACTATCCTAATACCTTAAAATTCTAGGATACTTTTAAGGGAAAATCTATTTCCTAGTGAAAGTATAATAAACAACTTACTTTTATTTAATTATATTATTTCATATTGATTTAGTCTATACTAATATGTGGAAATTATTATCATGTATCTAAATAAACTTTACTATATTAAAAGTATTATCATTATTTATTCTTATAAAACATCCATAGAAAACATTATTCATGCATTTTGTTGACTACAGTCACTACGATGTAACATATTAATTTTCCTTCACAACCTTAAACAGTTGGATAAAAGGATGGAATTTAACAATAAATATGATTTTTATGATATTATTAAGGTTATTGGGTGATAAATTTGAGAACATATTAATAATATTACCAACAAACAATCATCATTAATTTTATTATCTAAAATAAGCATACAAAGAGGATAATCTTTTATTCAATATGTGTAATTTTTTCATATCAAATAATTCTTCTAATACATACTTATAATTATGATATTTATACCTAATATACTATAAATAATCTAATTATGATTCTTTTTTATAGATATTACCACAAAACCAGCTCATAATCATTCATTAAATCAACGTTTGTTATTGTTTGAGTCGGTTTAATAACCTATATCAATAATATTGTAAATTTATACCATAGATGTGTATGAGAAATTATTTATTGATTTAATATGACATAAATTTGTAAAAAAATATTATTGTTTCTATAGATATTATTTCATTATCTAAATTATTAGTAAACGAATCGCCCTATGTTTGTCAAAATTCACCAAAACAATTTTATTATTGAATTTATCTTTCAGGATAGGGTCTGAAATACTTTTTAAAGAAATTTAAAACATCATAAATTATTATAAATCATCCCCAAAATAATATTTATGTAAATAGTAAAAACTTTCATTTTCATAATAATGAATATAAACACATTTATTATGAAACTAGTAATAAAAATAAGAACTATAAGCACTGATGTAGAAAATAGTAATAATTCATGAATAAAATGACCATTTATAGAAAGCATGAATGGGAATGAATATGAAAAAGGATATAAATTATATTATTAAGATATCTATTTTTATGATGTAAGTGTTTAAATGGTATTCATGTAATTCTGTAAAATAGGTAAAGGCTTTTCAATCTCGAGTTCTTCCCCTTGAAACATAACTTCTATTATGCACCTAATATTATTTTATATGGTCTATATAATATGTATTTACAATATTATATAATGAAATGAATTTAGTAATTGTATTTTAATATAAAAATTTATATTAATATTAAAATAGTTTATGATTGATCTTATACACATTCCATAAGTGGGGATATTCTAACTCAACTTTCAATCTTAGGGACTTAGGTTTTAATTACCAGCAATTTTCATTTATGTCACGCATGAATTTTCATGGAATAATTTTATCCAAGTATCTTAGGATATTTAAGGGATTTAAACTTATATATATTAATCTATCTATCATAATATTTTCATTCATTAGATTCCATTTCCATGGTGAAAAAAATCATCCTATATTTTGTTAAAGTAAAAGTGTCTATAATTACTATGAAAATACATACCTATCACGATACTGGAAAGTTGATATAAATACTGTATATATTCACCAAGGGGTAATAACTCCAATAATGGTTAGTTTTTCAATGAATCAATAAACACAATGATACAAAATTATTTTTCCAAACTCTACACACTTGGAAAGATACTCACATGTGACATGCTTTGGAATATTTACATGCTCTTAATGAAGTATGATGAAGGGTGTTTTGCACCATTTCCTTATTCTCCTAAAAATGAATGATATTAAATACAACAACTATATTGAATTGATATTCTATAAAATTTTAATCACCCTCACCATTATATTTCTTTGAGAAGGTTACTTCATGTTAATTTTATGATACCACATTGATTTCATGTTTATTAATGAATGTTCTCCAAGACATCAACATTTTTATAATGAATGGGTAAGTTTATGATATATATATTCATAATAATATGTATAGACATGTTGTTTTCAGAAATAGGTTTCTCATTTAAAGGTATAAATGGTCTTTACAGCACTTATGGTGAATATAGTGGACATAATCATGTGATGGGTGGATCATGACATTATCTTTCTCATTGATACAATGATATTTATCAGGAGAAAAAATGGTTGGATTTTAGTTTATACCTTTTATAATAATTAGATAATGTCTTGAATGTGTTGTAAAATGTGTGTAAAGTGTCTTGGAATAGGTCCTTGGAAACATGATTTTCATTTCATAAAATATTCATTATCTTACTATAAGGTCAATGATTTTTGTTACTATCCATGTTTTAATTTATTATCACAGATATAATAAATAATTTTTTTAGTTTTTTATAGATTCATTATTTTCATTTATTCATTCCATGTCAGAAATTTAATTCTTATATTATGTGAGGTTTTGTTTTATGATACTTTTTACTGAGCATATAAACACAAAATTGTTATTTTTCCTTTCCCAAAGAATCCTTCAGAATAACTATGATTAATTTTAAGGGATATGATAGATGGAAACTTTATTTTATCTAAATATGTTCAATTGGTGTATTATGTTTTCAATGTGTAATATTTACTTGTATCCATAATTGAATGAATGAAAAAAATTCAACCTTTGGGAACTGTTTTACAATGAACCAATAATATAATATAACAAACAGTTCTAAATTTTGGAAGAATGGGATCTTACAATTTCCACATTTAATAAGAAGTTGTATTAGTACATTACCACTCTATAATAAAAAAAATACAAAACTAAATATTTATTATTTAAAAATTAATAACACCATAAGAATATATTTCCCAAAAAAACTCGAACAACTATATTGTATATTTTTTGGCAATATAGAGACCTAAGAATGGGAGGAGGATAGAGTTGCGAATTTAAGGCTTAGATAATAGTTGTAATCATGTATGACATGAAAGGCTGAGAATGAGGTAAATTGGACACAATAATAAGTTGAAAAGGTTGAGCGGGTAAATCATCAAGAGAAGGAATGTGGAACTAGAATCAAATTTTAAGGGCAATAAAGGAATGTATAAGATAAATCCTATTATAAAGAAGAATATGGTATTCCTAATTATGTCTATGAAGCCAAAAATTAGTAATAATACATCACATTGACACTATAATAACCCATATCCCATTCCTGGTAAGTATGAGGCATGGTATGATTAAATCCCATTATTAAAAGTTCTTTTATATGTCTAAAATGTTCCACATAAATATCCTTTTCATGTAAGATACCTCTAAAATTTTATCCTATATGAAATTTTTTTCCTCTTTTAATAAAATTAATATAGTGGATTTGGGAGTTATTTTTCCAACTCTGGAGTGTTACATGGTTGTTTAACAAATAATCCCACTAAAAATGATTTAACCTAGTTGTTTTCCATTATATAAAATATAATTCCATTTCATTTGGGAAGGTATTTTTTGATATGGTAATAAGAATTAAGGTATTTATATTTAGTGTATTTAGGATGATGATAATAGAAAATTTAGATCCAACATGAGTAGAATTGTAGATTGGAATCGAATAAGTAATGTAACCAATATCCTTTGGGAGGAATTTATCATAATTGATGGATGATATTTTTCCCAGCTGATTTTCAAAAGCTTGACATAACAGAAGATTAAGAGGTTATTATCATTCTCAGGAGTCCCTTAATCATAATTGGGAAGGCAAATATTTATATAAAAAAATAAAAACCATCTTTAGAGGTTGTGAAAAAAATTATTATTTTATTTGGTGAAAGAGACAAATAAATGAAAAAAATTGATAGAAAATCCAGATATATTGATCATTGAAGAAGAATACACCCCATAAGAAAAATAATTGAATTATATACAAGAATAAGAGAAAGTAGAGATGATTTTTTTCATTGATTAGATGGTAGCAGGCTAAGAAGAACAGTTTTAAGTGGAAGAAGTGGATGGAACCTATATTGAAGAGGTTCAGTGGATAGAAAAACTTGTAAGGGAATCATAACCATCTATTATAATTTAAATAATCAATCCAACAATGATAGATCTAAATCCACTTAAATTTACATTGAGGTACTAATTTTTTTACTATAATGAAATAATACCCATTATTTTCAAATCAGTATTCATAGGGGAGAAATGGATAAAACTACTTTCGGTTTTTGGAAGATGAAAAAACTATATTTCATGGAGAATATTAAATATTAAATTATTAATCCATACAGTGTCCACCCACTTATTTTAAGTTAAATAAGAACTAAATCCGTGCTACTAACATCATATAATACTCACCCAACCACCAAAAGTATTCATCAAAAAGTGATAAAATTACTAGATGTTGGAATCAAATTTACCAATTTAGAGAGTGAGTGGGTGATTCTTCTTTAAGTGCTGGTAAATAAGGAAGGTATAATAGTGATACAAAATGAATAGATTGAGTTTATCTAGTTAAGAACTGTTACTACTTTGTGAATATGTGTTGATTATAATAACTAAAAAAATCCATATGAGAAGATCACTTCCCATTATGAGTCCTAGATCAAATATATTGAAATTTTATTTGAGAATGAATTTCATTATTTTATTATGTGATACTCTGGTTATAATCAAATTATTTGGACCAATATCATTAATTAAATGCAATATTCACTTTTCCATCTGTAAAATCAGGTTACGTTGTGATATAATTTTGGAATGTGTATAGCACCACCTACATTCTAAGATTAAATGGGAATCATTTTTTATAATAAGAAGGAGGAGTTTTTGTAAATATTTATGGATGTTTTATATCTACTATATTGAATTTATTTATTTCATTATTTCCCATTATTCGAATTTGATTACATGTGTGGATAAGTGCATGGTTGTAGGGTTTTGAGAAGTTCTATTTAAACGTATGAGGAAGAATTATTCTTGGAAATAGAATTTTAAAATAAGGAATAAACGTTTAACTTGGAGAGATAAAATTCATAAAGAAGTTATGGAAACATACAATATATAAGGGGTTAAAAAAATAATTATCTCATGGTTTTCCAAAAAATATTTGTTTAATATCTTTAGATTATTTATCATCCTCTTTTATATGTTTTAGAAAATTACATACCACTAGATTTTGGTGATTCCTTTTAAGAATCCTTTTTAGTTTTTGAATGGGAAATTGGTGGAATCCATGAAAATTGTACCATTAAATAAAGAAATGGGTTCAAAATTATGTGTGATGAAAGTAATTTTACTATGGATTATTTCTTATGATAATGGATCAATAACATATTTCTATGCATATATTATTATAGCCACACTCTAAATAATCTTCATATCATCTACTCAACCCAAAATAATAAATTAATTGTTTTTTTGTTTAAATTTGAAAAAATAAGGTCATATCTTATTCTTAGTAAATTTATTTTTTTATTGACTATTTAACTATGAGATAAGTTCGGAATAAAAAGGATTACAAGATGTTGATATACTAATAGAACGTGTTAATGAAATAGTTTCATATCATTATAAATGATTGGAAGGATATAGTTAATTTAGTGCTCAACTATTTTTTATGGATATAACTTGAAAATATTATGGAAATAGATGATCTAGAAATTTTGGATGAGTTCCTAGATAAGGAACTACTCTCTATTGATATATAATATAGGATTATATCTTCTTATATAGAAAACTATTTGTCCACTGAGATGTTATACTTTCATTTTTTATATAAAAAATAATTTCCTTTCCAATGTTAGGAATTACATAAGGATAGTGTAATTTTTTTAAATAATGTAAATATGTTTTGATTAGATCGTGTTTACGCAAGGAGTAAGTACCAAGTGTCTTTTTATATTTCCATTCATAACCCATTAGGGGCCACCATTGGCCTAATCATATTATGTAAAAGATAAATTATTGGGGAATCATTTAGAAAACACTCCATTGAGACAAAATATTGTTTTATGAAATTTTTTATCATTATCAAAGATTTAGAAATATTAGGAAATGTAATGGGATCATATATAAACTTATTCTAGGAGTTGTGATTTTTTTCTTATATATAGAATATATTTATAATTCCCTTACCAAACTCTTTTATAAATTCATAAATTTTAGTATTTTTGGACTATGTTTCAAAATTGGTAGTGAAAAGAACCCTTATTCTATATACTATTATAATTGGGGAATTTTTTTAAAGAGAAATATTTTCCCTTTTTTTGGAATTACATTACTACTCATATGTTGTTGATAAAATAATTTAAATAACCATAAGATGATTAGTCCTCTTGAAAAATATGGAGTTCGATGCAGCACAAGAACTTTTTATCAACAACAAAATAATGGATAGGTGGAATTTTAAATTTAAGAGATCAGTAATATTTTAAAAAAGATGGTGAACTTTAGATAAAAAAATTGAATTATAAATTTACATGATGAAAAATGTTTGTATAAGATAGTTTATGAAAGAAAAATTTTTATAAACCCATTCATACTTTTCTTTGTAAAATGTTATCATCTACCAATACATCTTAAAGAGTACTCATATTGGGATTTGAAGAGAATAAATTTGAATATGCAACTAGAAGGATAAATGAAATTATTAAAATATGTTGATTTATCTGCCTTTAGAAAATATTACAATAATAATACCCTGATCGATAAGAAAAAATAATATTTGAATTGACGATGAATCTCCCAAAGTAATTTTCACTTATGGTTAAGTAAATTTTTTTTAACTCTTACTTGAAACTATTTCCAAGTAACATTAAGTCACGATAGATGGGAGAATTTTGGGTGATCAAAGTATTTTATATGTATAGGTTGGTATAATAAGGGATAATAAATATCCATTCAAATTAAAATGTTAATGTTTTAAGTATATATGAAAATAAATCTCAGAATTTGTTTTTCACTAATGTTTGGATGAATGAGCTAATAAAACCACTTACTCTCGATGATAAATGAAGTGTCAACCACAATGAAACAATGTTATGTTTTCTAGTTACCTTTTCTTTATTTTAGAATAGGATATGGGCTTCTTAGATTTTAGACTTTTGAAATCCATTCCAGGATCTATTATTCTCCCCTCAAAATAATAACCTTTTGTCATAGAAAAAGCATAACAAAAAATTTAGTTCACTTTATGACAGTGGTGATTCCTATCTTGACACCTCACGTGGGGGGGGGGGGGGAAGGGTCACTACACCCAACCCTTCATGTAATTAAGTAAAATCCCCATGAAATGTTAATTATTATATAAAAACTTAATTTTTTTTATTTTTTATTCATTTTTCGTGGTGTGGAGGATGAAATTCACCCTGTTGTGAATGTGATTGATTTAAATAATTTTCTGTTACCCTGAACCATGTTACACACCCTTATAATTTCCCTTAACAATTTATTTTTCTCTCATATAACTGATGAATTTACAACTACAATACATTACCGTCATTGTCTAGGTAACCACCCACCTTGAAAATTATCTTCTGTTGGACTCATACAATTGTTATTTCCTCCAAAAAATCACACTTCTTTATATATATTTTCTCAACCCTCCATTTTGATATTTATAAACCATCTACATACTTCCTTATTTCCATTCAATGAGTAAACCGCCCACATACCTTACTTTATTTCCTTCAACCTCCCATTCAGTGGCCTATTCCATGAAATTCATGAAAAACCCACCATCCAAAATCCCACCAACTAATCATCATTTAAAATCCAACCATATATCCTATATAAAAAAGAAAAATTTGATCATATTCCCCTATCCTAAACTCTATTCCAAGTATTTATATTTTTTCCACCATTTAACCCATTATTCTTTAGCAGATAACACCTCGGAATAGATCACCCGCTCTTTCAATTAGTTTAATGAGTATAAAACCAAGGAATTCCTTTCTAATATGAAAAAGAGACCATTGAAGTCCAAAAAACTATATATTATAAGGTTATACACCAAATTCAAATAGAGGATGTCTTTATTAATGATATAAAAACTATATACTTGGAAAATATTATCTACAGTTGGTAAAATATATTTCAAGATATATTTATAGATTTTAATTTCAATTATAAGGTAACCATGATCCGCATCAATTTTTTGGGGTCTAAACTTGTAGTAGTTTTCGTTGAAATTGTTTGGAGTTGTACATAATATTTATAGTTTAGATTTTTTAAGATTATTTCAAACAAGAACATATTTATTGATCAAAATAATGGATAATTATTGAAATTTTTGGATGAGATAGCAGTGGGTCCAACATGTACTCCTGGACAAAAATCTTTAAAAGTATGCAGATGTGTAATCTTTTTAAATTAAATTATCCATAGGTCTATGTGGCATTCCTAGTTATCATTGGGATATTACCAGGGTGTGGTGATTTATGTTAAGTCATTTCTCATATCTATAACGATTTATGACCTAGACATTCACACAACACACCATTTTTTTCTTTATTATTATAGAAAATTAAGGAAGGACCAAGGCATGATAATGTGAGGTTACATAATTATTCATTTGTCAAAATTATTAATGTTAATGGGGCCTCCCTTCCCCTTTTAACTTTAACATAAATTCAAATTAGTTACTTGAATTTTCATTATAATATTTATTTTTGAAGATTTTTTGAATGAAATATGAGTGGGAAAATGAGTAAAAATTTATAAATTGTATGTTTTATCTGATGAAAACTTTTAATTATAAGAATACTCCTGAATAGTACATGATAGGGGAAACTATGGAATAAAAATAACTATCTCCACCCACATCCACTTTAAATGTCGGGTTTCACTACCTTAGGGACCTTGGCCATTTCATTATAGAGAATATTCAGCTTCTGTTTTCATAGATAATTGTTACATTCACTGATATTATAATACATCAATTTTTTCTTCCATAGATATCATCCAACCTAAATCCTTATCTTTTTAGGATTTTTACCATTCCACCTTCACCACCTCCTTCTCCTATTTCAACTAATATCACTGACCAAGAACACTAAGAATTTATTCACATTCTATAGGATATTATATAATAGGATTCCTAATTGGAATTTATATATCTACACCACCGGAAGACCAAGGTTACATCTTATGAACATTATAACAAACTCCATTTGGTGAACCCACATGCTAGATCCATGAAATTCATTAGATTCGAGGGCCCTTAATGAGGATTAAATGAGACATACTATATAGTCATTAAAGTGAAAACCAAAAGCTTTAGTCTGGCCCCCTTCTGATGATCGATTATTCAAGGACATAGCTTTACTGCCTCCAAATCATATCATAGTTTAGGTTATTGATATAACTATCCAATTATAGAATCTCACTCTTGATTAGGAAACCAGTTTGAGTTTAATTATTCTCAGCCATAGTCTAAGGATTTTCCCCTTTCAATTTTTTTATATGGAACTAATTTATTTCATTCCCCACATATTATGAATATTTGGATCATTATGTAATATTGATATTGTATTCATTACCTAAATATATGGAAAATAATTTGTGACCTGACTATTTTCTTTTCACCTTTATTGAATTATCTTTTATCACTCAAACTTCGAAATAAATAAGTTTTATTTTCATTATCACTCACTTTTAAAAGGGAATTAATGGTTATTAGAACCACTAAAATTACATCTGGAATTCCTAAATTTCCTCAAAATAATTTTTTTCATCTATTTTTATTTTTATGTTATCCTCCCTAAGTTATTTTCCATGGATATCCATTAAATTAAGTATCTATTAATTCCACTTTCTGATTTTAGGAGTGGGGGGAAATTTTTTAGCTTACCTATTTCCCCACTTGATGTGTTATTTGTATTTACTGGTATACGAGACATATCAATTTGTATGTGTGATATTAAATAGATAAAATTGGAAAAACCATGGAAAATTAAGTGAAATATTTAGGTGGAGATCATTGATAATCATTTCATTATTTCCAATTAGGTAGAATTTTATATAATTACTCAATTATATTTTTGCCTATAGTTTTAATTATTGAAGTTATTGTTGATTGAAAAATTAATTGAGTGTCTTTTCCTATTTGATTTTCCAAATTTTTGTGTTATCATTACTAAGAACTCTTTCAAGAAAAAATATTTCATAATATTTCATATTCACTGTTTATTAAGATAACTTGACATATATCGCTACTAAAAAATTATTTCTAATATTACTAAATCATGATGTATCTGAACCACATTTAAATGATGGAGGCCATCATTATTTTTTATTGATCCCATATGACCTTGACAGCTGCCTAAAATTAAATATATTGGGAAACATGTAAATACCATTAAATACCTTATAGAAATACCCATTACAGACTGAATAATCCTTCCTACCATTCATCAAGATATAACTCTAAGATTTTTACTCTAAATCCCTAATGAACTGGGTGTTGTGTTTCATAGGAATATTATTATAAGTATATATTGAATAATTAAAGTGTATATATTTCTTGGTATCTTAGGAGTCATATTTTACTAATGAGATCAAGTAGAATTGCGCCTTCTACATTTAAAAAAAATAAAATTATAAAAAAGTTAAAAGATAGAGACTTTAAATGAAATTATAGATATAACTAAAAACCCTATTCTTATACTAAATATTTAAATTAGATTGAGTATGATATTGATGGTGAGTAGTGAGATGTTGGTCTGGTCTGACATATATGGTTGGCTGGATTTTCCCATACATGTTATAACAAATAATTTAGGGAAAAAGAAGTAAAAAATGAAAGAAATATATGCATAATTTATTTATACATTGAATATTTTAGATGTTCCATACTTATATTTGAGAATGAGAGTTTTTTAATATGAATTTTAGATAATTTAATTAGTGGAAACAAATTTTTCTTCTGATTTATTTTGGATGTCAACCATTTTTATTTTTTTCCTTTTCCCCCTTTATAGCCTCTAAGTAGATTCTTCACAATGCGATCAATATACCATAAAACTCTATGTCACTATAGCTCAAATTATATTTCATATTAATATGTTTGGTTTGATATCTAAGTGGAGTAATATATTTCACTCAATACTATGGGTAAGGTTCTTCCAGTTGAGATTTTGAATAAATGTAGATTCATATGATCTTCAGTATTGAGTGATAATAATTTGAAAAAGAAAATCATGACATGGAAATCAATATATACATAAAGGTGGAGAATAAATGATAGATGATAATATTAATTTTAATGGAAGTATAACACTTAATCATTATTAGTTTCTTTCAAGGAATATATTATAGCGATTTAATTATTTTTTAGTCAATACATGTTTCTATAGACATTTTTGGATTTTATTTTTATCTTATAAATGAATTTAGTCCTCTATAATATTTAATGAAAAACTGTTTGATACTGGACAAGAAAATTTTCAATTTTTCATAAAATTTATACTTATAAATAAAGATTACATTTTAAGTTCATATGTCAACGCTTCATGAGACTAATTAGGTATAATATAGTGATGTGTTGACAATTTTGAGATTCTTTGAGGTTATTAAGATTTATTTATGTTCATCTAGATAATTTATGAAATTTTAAAAAACAAATATGATGAGAATCCTCAAGTCATGGTGTTACTGGTTTCTAACTAATTTAAAGCTAATGAACCCCCAAATTAAATCCACAACCCTAGGCCACCATGATAATACATAGGATAAAAAATATGACCCAAAAACATTTGATTTCAACCATGACACATGGTTTCTGGTGCCCCAAATGTTTTTTATTGAAAATAGATAATTCATTTTATTTATGTAAAAATGATACCATGATTTTGTAAGGTTCATAAAATAATTTTTTTAGTTCTTCATGACTTGAAAATACCTTCACAAAATGACATAAGAAATCAACAAAAAAAAATTGGAGTCCATACCTTGATCAAACATTAATAGGTAAACCATCCATTGTGAGGTAGCTGATTACTCAACCATATGAGCCGATATGGGTGGATTCAAGGAAGAATAGTACGGTATAGGTTAACCGTGGGAGAGAATAGGAGAGATAGGAGAAGCACTGATTCTAATAAAATAGTCACTCGTGGGAATAAGTAGGTTCACACAAGAATTAACAAAGAGTGGATGTTGTGTTTTAACATATTTTGGAGATATTGTTAGATAATATGAGAGGTAGGGGATCACCCTCATCATATAATGATATAATTTATTTTTCTAGAATGGAGTAATAAATATTGTGAAGTAGTTTTTTATTTATTCCACAAACTGGGTTTTCACATCTTGATTTGTTTTATTTAGATTTAATGGAAATATTCTTCATTAATTTTTTAGAGAGTTTTTGTCGTGGCATATGGAGAGATTCATGTTTGAATTTAAGGAACTATGTGTCACATTGTGAATACTTTTTTCATCAATTTATAATTTCATGGGAAGAATTAATGAAAACGTATATATTGAATCTTAATGTTATGAAGCCACCATTCACAATATGACTAGAGAATTAGAACATATTGAAGCACCTACTTAGTCTTTGAGAAGTCATATTTTTAATTATATTTTTTTCAATTATTTTTATATTTTTCTTACCTTTTAATTATATTAAAATATAATTTATAATCTAAAGGATATTAATATTTTACGAAATTTTTAATATGCCTACAATTATTCGTGAACATTTTTTTATTCTATTTTCATGATCCATTATCATTTTTAATTATTTTATTTTTTGTTATCATTTATGGTAAATTTAATAAAGTGTTATTGGTTAAGAGTATAAATATGAGTTAATTAAGGAATCATTTATCTCAATCATGGTAAAGTCTCTATTATTTTGTAATTGTGTTCCGATATTATTCTAAATCATATTACCTTAATAGAATATGACCCATAGGATAGTGATGGGTGGTAATATAAATCAATTGATTGAATTGAGTTATGATTTTTTTTGAATTCACCTTCCACATTAATAATTGAACATAATGTATTTAGGATATATAATTTTTTGATACTAAGATATTTTAATTATATTATATATAATTAAATGATTTTAAAAATGGATTTTTATAACTCTTGAATGACTTTTTGGTATAAAATTTAAACAACTCACGAGTGAGTGAGATGATTTCATTTTTTATATAATTCCTTTGAAATTGATTTAACTATCCTATATTCATTTATCATTTTTAATTAATTTATTTTAGTTTTTATTTGTTAAATATTGATCCAAATTAATAGATATTATATCAATTAATAAACTAACAAACACTAAAGGCTCAAAACTCAACTCTTCCTAGGATGATATCTGGATTTCATTATCTACACTCTTTCGATTAATAGATGTTTGATCATTCTAATACATTTATATATAAATTTAATGCCATAGTAATCATTAATACATATGGATAGATCAGTGAGATAATATTTATCTTTTTTAAAGCATTAAGGATTGATATACATTATGTGTTTAAGGTTTTCTAATCATCATTTTAGAAGAAAACCCAAATGATGTTTATATCTTGCATGGATGATTTAAATAGTACAAATTTATTTTTAAAATTCAGTTAATGTTTTTGGAAAAATAATATTCACCTTTTTCCTTAAGAAAATAGTCAACACAATGGTACATATAAATAAATTTTATTTCAAGTACATGGTTTTAGATGGAGAAATAAGAAGATAAAGACGCTCTGGCCATAGAAAAAGTAGTTGTGAATTTCAAATAGTGGTTATTTTGGTTTAACATCATAGAGGAATCTATATTGTAATTCCAATTTACCTTTATAAAATATGGAACAATTACCCATGATTTATTTAAAGTTGAGGATTTATTTAATAATTTTTTAAGAGGGTTGCTTGAAAAGTACCACATTTTAGAGGAGATTATTTTAAAATTAATATTTCTAAAGTAGTGGAGGAAATGGGAATATGGATGTGGAGACAACCATTTCAAATGGTGTTTCATAAGGAATTATACTACGCCATTGTCACCACCACACCATACCACGGTCAGTATTAGTTTTTTCAAGTTCATGATTTAAAATGACATTAAGAATTTGGATATGAGATGAAATATGTTTTGTAGGTTGAAGCTCGTCGATGACCTAGGATCCTAAATAAGAATTTTAAGTTCCTCCTTGTCATGGTGGAATGAAACTCGGAAAAATAATTTAAAAATTTTAAAGGTAAATTCAAGAATCATGGAACCTTATCTGGAACATTAATTTTAATTGAAAAAGATAATGTTTCCACACTAAAATCATTTGGGATACTTTGTGTAAATATGAACCATGGAGGATATATGGTGTAATTCACACTATTGATAGTTATGAGTCAAATCATAGGATCCTATTTGAATTTTTGAAGATATTATGGAGAAAATTATGATTGAATCATATTTTTATAAACATCGTTTAGAGAATAAAAAGATAATGACTTAGTATATTGACATATCAAAATTTTTAGAGGAAAAAGAAAAGAAAATAAATTTTTTGTATCTAGATTATTTTGAGTGTGAAACCTAGTGGTGGGTTACACCACCATATCTGGTTGATAAAGAAGGGCATAAACTAGATATTTCCTTTTTTTTGAATTATCTGCATATGAAAGAAGGATTTGTTATTGTTTTACTTATTAGAAAGAAATATATTCAACTAATAAATTGACATGTTCATCTCGTTAGGAATTAGTGACAGGGAGAGCTGATATGTTAAGATAAAAGAAGTATCCATTTAGAATATGATAAAAGTGAAGTCCCACATGGAATTGATATTGAAAAACATATCATTAATCTATGTAATAAGAAGTAAAATTCTATAAAACAATTAGGTCATCTCTCTAATTGGTGTATAAAGAACAAGAATAAGGAGTTCCCCTAGTTCTATAGTTCACCTGTCCAAAACAATTTATAACACGTACAAAGTATAGTTATTTATTATTGTATTTCAGCACAGCATCAGTGTATTCTCATTTGATTATCCCTTATTCTTGATCCATCTAAACTCATTTTCTGCTTTTTTTTCTTTTCATTATGAATTTATTTTATAATTTAATGTGATTGGTTGAGAGTAATAATGAAATATTAAATATATTAATGATAGAATCTAAACAATATCTATGTAGATAAAATTATCAATGAAAATAGGGAAATTATTAATAGGTGTTCATGATGACTCACCCCCCCACATATCAGGGTGCCTTAGGTCAATCTAGACCCTAAAATTAGTATCATAACTAGTAGTATTTGACATGTAGATCAATTTCTATGTTTTTTAATTTAACCAAATGTAATTACTAATAATTTCTCTAATTCACATAACAACTTATTTTGATCACTGTAATAAATAAGTATTCATATCCATATCAGTTTGTTGAAAGGAGGTGCTAAAATACATTCATAAATATATTTATTTTACCTAGCCTAGTGAGAGATATTTCGATTCATTAAAAATAATATCCGGATTATATATCTTCCTAATGATGTTGACTATAAAATTAGACATTATGAATCCTCATTTGAGATGTGTAGTACTATAGATTTAATATTATGGAAGTTTATGTATGAAACAGAGGTTTTGGTTTATATTTCATGATAATATTTTATATTTAGTGATAAAAAACCCACTGAATGAATATGGGGAATGTGGAATTATTTCCAAATGTATGAAAAAGAGAAATATTAAGAATAATACTAGGAATAACCCACCCACTGAGGTAAGGGTGATTTATATATATGATAAATTATTTATAAATTTTTTTATATTATAATTTCATAAATGTAAATTCATATCCATCTTTAGATATGTAAATAAATGATTAGTATATGGAAGAAGTTTGAATGGAATATTTCCTCCAATCAAAATATTGATCATGTAATATCCAAAATGATATCCACTCCCTACATGAAATGTTGGTTCATTGGGATATCATTCAAGATGTAAACCTTGAAATCATTATATATCTACACAAACAGAATAATAGTCTGGAGAAAATAAAAGATTAAATTAATTATAAATATAATAATATGAGTGAAAAAATGAATGATTAAATTTATTTACTTGAGGAGAATGAGAAAGATACAGGAAAGAATATTTATATTGAGAAGGGGAGTAAATACATGATTTTACCTCCCAAAATAGAACATGAATAGAGAAAGAAATGTAAAAATGTTGTTGTATAAAGGATGGAGGATATTATTTCCAAGATTAATGAGAAAGTTGTGAATATCAAGGAGATTTAATCAAATCATAGATATTTATAAGAAAAATATATTGTGGAGATCATCATCATCAGAATTTCAATAGGTTGATTGAAAGGATGTATAAATCATGAATATATATATAGAAAATATTCCATCCAAATATTGAAACAATTTATCATATATTAACGTATAAATAGGGTGATAATACAGTGGAAGGAATTGAAACACCCTGATTCTGTGTCTGTTGAGTCAATAAGGTTTCGTTATGGCTTTTAATTCCTCTATGTTTTGAAAATCACAAGCAGATTATATTAATGAAATTAAATTTTCTCTAAGGGTTGTTTTCATACAGAAAATTTCCCTTCTATAAGGAAATTTTTATCCTTATCTTTTTTTTCATTGTTCAATTCATAATCTCTATAAATCTAACTCATTTTATTCCTAAGACTAAAAAATGACTTTCATTCTAAAATCATATAATCTAATAAATCATTTGATATAGAGTATTTTGTTTTCATGTTCTAAATTTTCTGAAATTCAAACATTTAATTCTCTAAAATTTAGATTCCAAATTATATGAAATTCAGATTCCGAATTCTATAATATTAAAACTCTGAATTCTAAAAAGTTATGATTCCAAATTCTGTGAAATTAATATTTCAAATTCTATGAAATTCAGACTTAGAATTATATGAAATTTATACATTAAATTCCTTGAAATTCACAATCTGAATTCTCATAATTCACACTCTGAATTCCTCATAATTCGGACTCAAAATTCCTTCAAATTCTGACTATGAATTCCTCAGAATTTGTATTCTGAATTCATCAGAACTCAGATTCTGAATTCCATAAAATCCAGACTCTTAATTCCTTAGAATTCATATTCTGAATTCCTCAAAATTCAAACTCCAAATTACTCAAAATTTAGACTTTGAATTCCACCGAATTAAGACTCTGGATTCCTCAATATTCAAACTCCAAATTCTTAATAATTCAATCTCTGAATTTTCCAGAATTCAGATTCTAATTTCTATGCAATTTAGACTTCAAAATACATAGAATTAATATTCTGACTTCATTGTAAAACACAGTCCAAAAATTCAAGAATTATGGACACTGAATTTTTATTTAGATAGAATCCGAATTTAATTTTTTCATATACTCTGAAAAATAGATTTGGATAAGCAAGATAATTTTCCTTAAACTTGTTTTGAAACGATGTCATATAATCAGTTTCTAACTAACCGTTTTTTGAGTGACACATCTATAGGTACCATTGATATTCATGGAGAAATACGACCATTAGAGAAGGGATCCAACCATTGGATAAGTGCCTATATATATGAGATCATTTGAAAGTGCTCCATATCTTTTGATCACTATAGAGATTGAATTATATGAAGTGATTTCTAGAGATATAGACTCTCATGCATTATGATTACTGAATATCTGGTCCATCTTTCTTTGTGTGACTCTGATTGTTTCTATGTACAGTAGAGGGCTTCCAAGAATAGAAACATAGAGGTGTCGACTACCTTAATGTTTGAGGACTTCTAAGGATAGGAAGACAGAGGTGCAGAAGTCTTTAATGATCAAGTTCTAGCTGAGTTAGTAAGACAGATTCCTATATTCCTATCAAGGCATAACATGGTGTGGGTAAGACAGAAATTTTTTAATGTATAAATCAAGGGAACTTAATCCAAGTTTGTTTGATACCCTTCTATTTGTGTTAAAATATTTCATACTTGTTTCTTATTTTGTTTCATGTTTATTTCCACTGCATTTTGATAAAGGAAGAATGTATAACATTATTTTACTTTCTTGTAAATTTTTATACTCTGATAAGTATGATTATATATTCTTTAAGGTTGAATATTTTCCTTGTAATCTTTCCTTGAGTTTTCTTTCTGTAACCATATTTCCAGAACACAGCATGTTTGTTCAATAGAACTAAAAGAGGTCTTGTGAATTTATCTTGTTTATCTTTGATTAAAATAATTTTCCTTAATATTATAAATAAATTTTTTAAATGTTAAACTCACCCACAACCTCTGTTAATTGAGCATCTACATTCATATTTTGACCCTATAGTGTCCAGAAGACTAAGGGCTCAAAAAAAGAAAGGATTTTTTGTGTATATATTTCTCAACTAAGAAATGATCACCTGATGCATTTATTTCATTAGATATAATTGATTGGACCAATATTTGGGAATATGGATATAAAATTTAATATAAAGGGAATTAAATAATTTATATGGAAATCACTCATTCTTATGATATATAAGGAGAGAATTTTAAAGGAAGAAAACCTGATCTTGAAAATATATTAAATATTTTCTTGGAAAATCATATTTGATGTTATTTAAATATAAATAGAATATAAATATCATGAATCATGAGTTATTGGTTTACTAAATTGTAATACTAAAAAGAGATAATGTTTGGTAAAAGAGCACTTCTATGGTGGAGAAAGCATATGAAATGATACATTATATTTTCATTAGAAAGTGAAAAGTACACTAGTGGAATTAATTTGAAAATATATATGCAAATCATGTGATGGAAGATGAAGAATCCCAGAGAGAGAACCTGAATAGAAGGTTTACCCATGGTATTCTATAGATAAATACGTGAAATGTTTTTGAGAAGAGTTAAATAAAATTGTTAGTCGACTGTCAATAACCAAATTCCACTACCTTAGGATATTGGTTGTTCCCTCTCATTGAGGTGTATTATTTTTAATATTGATGTAGGATTATAGGTGAGATAAAATCTCTAAATAATAATCACTATGTGTCTAATGAAAGAAGATAATATCTAGATGGAATAATATAAATATTTTCACACAACTGGATTCAATAGAAATAAATTATTTTTATCTTTGAACTATATGTTAGTTGAGAGATTTATTTAAGAATATTTTTATCTTTGGAGATGTGCTTAGTGATAAAGAAATTACAGTGACACTGAAGTCAAACAGGGTATATAATTGGTTTACATGGTGACACTATATCATTACAATGATCCATAAATGTTTATTATGGTTATACATATATTGATATTGATTTATTGACGGTATAGAGATTTATTTAGAGTGAAACATGTGTCATGTCCCACTAAAGAAGAGAAAATATATTCGTAACACCCCGCACCTACCTCATTGGCTTGAGGTGGCAGTGAGGGATTACTTGAACTTAAGCGACGGTCCCAAGGCGCCAAAGGCTGTAAATAAATGCCGAGGGCTTCAAGAACAAATTGGGGAATGAGTTTCCCTTAAGACATAACCAACCAAACCATCACTACAACCACTATATTATTCATGTTAATAAAACATTACAGTATGTATTCCAAAAGGACAACGATGTTGTTCTACAATACAATCTAAAACTGAAATAATCCAACAGAATATCAAAGAACTAAGTGGAAGACTAAATAACAAAACATCATGAGTCATGACACCACCACATATCCATGCCATGATCCAAGCTCTAAAATCCACCAAAAGATCACAGGCATCACCACAAACCACTAGAAATGAGATTCCATACCTTTACCTGTACCAGGGTATATGGCATCTGCAAGGACACCACAGTGCCAAAGTAGGGGGTGAGTACAAATACTTAGTAGGTTTTACCCAAATGACTTCCCTACACACATCACTTGGATAAAACCTTTAGCAAATTTATATAAAATAGTTTATATAGAATAATCAAAAGTGCATCCATTACCATAAGTCAACACACCCTTACCCAGCCATATTTCCCAAACTAAGTAAACACAAGGAAAGTCAAACAATCATGCTGTTGGCTAAACATGCTACAAAAGGAATCCACATCAACAATGCGATTCAAGGAAGCCAATTAAACTGTTTCACCTTTCCACAACAAATTCCATCTATGTAAGGAAACACATAACAAAGAAACCATAACTGTGGGACTTCCTGTCCAACTCATTCACCCCATATTTTGCTAGCAGGACTTCCCTCCCTCTGCCTAACATCCCAAAATGGTAAAGGTGGGACTTCCCACCCAACCCATAAAAGTGAGACTTTCCACCCAACTCAATCACCTTTTATATTGGGACTTCACGACCACTTCAACACAACATTTAAATCAATCCAAACCAAGCATAAACTCACCAAAATTAAAAAAACATGCAATCAACCAATTCCATTGCATACCATTCCACTTCAATAAATAATCCATTTATTGAAAACCATTTTCCATGCCAAACAACCTTTCAATAAAACAACATCTTTATTGAAATCCATTTCCATCATTCATTTTGACAAACAAATATCAATAACCCATTTTAAAATCTCCATTTTAAAATCTACAACAATAGCATTTCAAGACAAAACCCCGTTTTCCCCAGAAATTCCCAAATGGATTTGCAAGAAATTTCACATAACAAATCACAATTAATTTTCATCATATGAATTAATTAAAATAAAGAACCACTAGTTCAAACCAAGTGGAGTTGAGAGAGAAGTCACCTACCTTTAGGGTTCCCAAGAAATCGACCCATAAGCAAACACACCTCAAATCTGATGAACACACCACTGAAACATTTAAAGATCCCCTTCCCTAACATTCACAAGCCTTAAAATAATCATTCAAGGAAACCCCAACCCTATATCGACACATAAAAAGTGTAGATCTAGAAAACCAAGAAAGAGGGAAGAGCAGATCTAGAGGAAAACACAAGGAAAACATGAGAGAGAATTTACCCAGGAGAAATCACCTTCAAAACACCAGGAAACCTCTTCAAAAATCCTCCAAAGTGAGTGGGGAAGATCCTCCACCCCCTGGGAACCGAAGAACCTGAGTGAGACCTGAGTGGGAGGATGTTTGGAGTGAAATAGGTTATGCCTAAGGGAGCCCGGAAATTATAACCCTATTTTTAAGTGGTCACACGATTAGACCACATGGTTTGGAAAACTGTGCGCTAACCGTGCGCCGGAAACTGCATTGGGAGAAAGGGTACGCACATTTTCCTCGCATGGTTTGGAAAAGCATGCACAGGCCATGCGAAGCCTATTATCTCCCTCTACACGGTTTCTTGGAGTATCCGCACGGTTTCCCTTAGCCGTGCTCAAACCATGCACCCATAGAGCGGCCTCCAAACTCATCCAAAACCATTCTAAACTCTCCCAACCACTTCCAAACTCATCCCATGCACTTTAAACACATATAAAGTCATAAAAAAAGGAAACATACCTCAAACCGGGCGTGATACGTTCTCCCCACCATTGGACATTCCGTCCTCGGAAAGTAGTGAACTCGCCCTTCACGGAAAGTGATCGGGCCACTACTCGACCATTTCTTCCTCCCACTCCCATGTATTCTCTTAAATCTGACTATATTGCCACAAAACACAAACTAACCTGATACTTTTACTATGCAAGACTTTCTATTTCCTATCCACAACCTTCACTGGCAGGTGCACCAACGAAGCATCCAGTTCTAGCTCAACATGATCCCAAAGAATCACATGGTCACGATCCGACTAATAATTTTTCAACTGCGACACATGAAACAGATTGTGCGCCACACTAAACCTCGGTGGAAAGTCCAAATGATAAGAAACCTCAACAACCCACTCAAGAATCTCAAAAGGCCCAATATACCTCGGAGATAACATTCCCCGCTTCCCAAACCGACGATGTCCCAACCTAGGAGAGATCCTTAAGAAAACATGATCACTCACATCGAATGACAATGACCGTCGACGAGGGTCTTCATACAATTTCTGATGACTCTAAGACATCTCCATTCTCTTTTTGATCAGCTTGATCTTCTCCATAGTCTCATGGACAAGGCTTGGTCCATCCATCGAGGACTCACCTATTTCCACCCAACCTAGTGTAGATCGACACAACCGCCCATACAATGCTTCAAACGAATCCATACGTATGGATGCCTGATAAATGTTATTGTACGAATACTCAAACAATGACAAGTGCTCGTCCCACGAGCCACAAAAATCCATGACAAAAGCTCCCAACATATCCTATAGAGTTTTCATCATCCTCTCGGATTTACCATCCATATGAGGGTGATACGCAGTACTCATCGTCAACTGTGTCCCAAGGGCTTGCTGTAAGGATTTCTGAAAACGAGATGTAAACCTTGTATTATTATCTGATACAATCAAAACTGGAACACCATGCCTCCTTACCACATCCCATATATAGATTTTGGATAGATCCTCCACCGTATGAGTTTCACGAATTGAAATGAAGTGGGCCAACATCATTAGTTGATCCACTATCAGCCAATTGGCATCATGATTTCAGACTATTCTTGGGAGACCTGTGATAAAATCCATCTCTATTTGTTCCCACTTCCAAACCCGGATTGGTAAAGACTGCAACAATCCCGTTGGCCTATGATGCTCTGCCATGACCTGCTGACAAGTCATGCATCTCGAAACAAACTTAGCCACTCTCCTTTTCATACCAGCCCACCAAAACCACGCTTTCAACGCTTTATAGATTTTCTGAATTCTAGGATGAACAGACCACCTAGAATAATGATATGCCCTGAGAAGTTCCTCCAGACAATCAACTAGTACAAGTATCGGATTCCAAAAACAAAAAACTGAATCTCCATTTAGTTTCCAACCCTCAATGGTATCCCCACCATTGGGCCTCAACCCCATGGTCACACACTCATAATTATATATCTGTGCCTCTTTAACCAGGCCAACGAAGTCAGGAATAAACAAAACCAGAAATAAGACCGCTCTATCACCCTGGTCCTCATATTCCTACTGCATGTCGGCTATAACCGACATCAAATGCTGCTTTTCCAAAGCCTATTTCACCACCTGAGCATATGATTTTGTACTTAATTCATCTACCACAAAATTTCCCTTACCGAGTGTGTAAATCAAGTCAAAATCAAATATCTAGATTTATTCCATCTATCTCATTTTCCTCAAGTTAAAACTCCTTTATGAGAAAATGTGCTTCAAGATCTTATGATCCGTATATTCCATGAATTTCTCACCGAAGAGATAATGACGCTATACTTTGAAAGCATGGACCATTGATGCCAACTCCAAATCATGAGTTGGGTAGTTCTTCTCATGCACCCTCAAATGCTGTGAGCCATACACAACCACATGATTCCATTGCATGAGAATTCACCCCAACCCTGATCCCGATGCATCACAATACACCACATACACTTTTCCTGGTTCTGGAAAAACCAAGATTGGTGCTTATGTAAGAGAACCCTTTAGCTCTTTGAAACACTTCTTACACTGTTCATTACACTAGAATGAAACATTATTTCCTGTCAAAGCTATCATTAGTGAATCCAAACATGAAAAATCAAGAACAAAACACCGATAATACCCAGCTAGACCAAGAAAACTCTGTATCTCAAACACATTCTTTGGCGACTGCCACGAGATAACAACCTCTATCTTTTCCTGATCCACTGAAACAGCTCTTTCAGAAATCACATGGCCATGAAAACAAACTTCTTGTATCTAAAAGTCACACTTTGAAAATTTGGCATACAACCGATGATCCCTCAAGATCCCTAGCATTGTATCCAAGTGCTACTCATGATTCACCCTTGTCTTCGAATACAGCAGAATGTGCTCTACAAAATCCCCCACAAATGAATCCAGAGATCTCTAAAATACCTGATTCATCAATTCCCTGAACACTGCTGGTGCATTTATTAGACCAAAGGGAATAACCACATATTTATAATGGCCATATCTACTTCTGGAAGCTGTTTTATAAATATCATCCTTCCTCACCCGCAATTGATAATATCCCAACCATAGGTCGATCTTGGAGAACCACTCAACTCCCCTCAACTGGTCGAATAAATAATCAACTCATGGAAGTAGATATCTGTTCTTTATCATAACTTGGTTGAGTCTATAATAATCAACACATAGCCTCAATGTTTCATCCGCCTTTTTCAAAAACAACACTGGCACTGCCCACAAAGATGTGCTAGGCCAGAAAAACCCTTTGTTCTATACTCATCCAACTGGAATTCCAATTCCCACAACTTAGTAGGTGCCATCTGGTAATATGGAAGTTAGATAGGATTGGTCCCCGGAAAGAGATCATTCATAAAATTCACTTCTCTTATGGGAGGTAACCCGAATAATTATTCAGTAAAAACATCCATGAAATGATCCACCAATGCTGGAATAACACTCTTCAATTCACCCTCTACCGATTCCAATGACAACACCACCAACCGATACGATAATGTACCCACTACTGGTGCCAAGAAACCCGTTTCACCCTCCTTTAAAGAATCTCTTTTCTAAAGTGATGTCTAACGCCATCATGTGTCGTAAAAGCCACTGTATGCACATTACAGTCGATGTGGCTCTTAAACGCCACCAGCCAATCCATTCCCAGGATTATATCATACCCATCCTTCTCAAGCACTATGAAATTCCAAATTAGCTCAACCTTACCCACAACGATACAACATGCTCTACACATGAAGGCTCAACACTACCTTTGACCCAGAAGAGTTTGAACATTCAAAAATGAAGGCATCATATCCAAAATTAAACCTAATAAAATAATAGCATGAGAACCAAGAAAAGAATGAGAATCATACGTATCAAAAAAAGCTTACATCAAAATGGAATTTAAAAGAACTATACCTTGCACCGTGGATGGTCCTGTTTGATCATACACTACAACTTTCTCAGCTCCAAACATATGTATGCTTTCGATGTTCTCCTCATTATTATCTATCTGAAACATCAATTATGGAGGAGCGTCACGAACACTCGACCTTAGAGCATTACGGAAATACCACTAAAGATGCCCCATCCGCTTACAGTTATGAAATTATCGAGGTTGTACCTTACTATCCCATTTCAGGTGGCCTACAGAACCACACTGAAAGCATCCTGGCTTACACATGGATCTTGAAAAATGTTTTAACATTCTAGTGGTCTGATTTTGATGTACAGTAAGTTGTTAAGAAAATGTTTATTTATTATTATTTCTATCAGTGTTGGGGTTCACACCTCCTCTCGTGAGGACAACCATTCTTCAATTACATGGATTTATGAACATGATAGATATCGTAACAGGGGTATCTAGTTTTAGTCCTGACTAAACTATTTGAAAATCCTAAACAATGCTTTGGGCCAACTTCTGGGTCACCTAGGGTTCAGGTGAAACCACATTTTCGGTAGCCTCCTCTTATTAGTCCTGATTATTTCTACCCAGTTCCATTTCTATAAACAAAAAACAAACAACCATGACTCTCATTTCTATAGAAATAAAGAATTCCTATTCCAAATTGCATTACACAACACTATCACAATGAGGCTTTCCACTTTTCCATATTTTCCATGTTTTACCATTTTTGAAAACTAAACCATTTTAAAAATCTAAATTTATTTACATTACAATTTCACACATTTGAAAACCCTTTTCTCAGTTCAGAGCATAAATCATTATGCGCAATGAAATATGCATCCTAGAGAGAATTCATTTCTACTTTTCATGACATGATCATCTCATTGGATACACCGATGAAAATGAGATATCCAATGCCTATAAGTGTCTCCAAAGCACTTATGTACCCAACTCCCTGGTAACATGAAGTTCAGCATAAAAGGGTTAGCTATGTCTTGTTATATTATACATGTCATCTTCCGACATTCCTACACCTTGTTACCATCCCGACTCAAGGAATATACCACAATGAATGTCAACTCCAAATCCGAGAATCAACTCCAAAGGAAAATACAAGCTGATACCACTTGTAACGCCATGCCCCTACCTCATTGGCTTTAGGAGGTTGTGAGGGATTACACGGCCTTAAGTGATGTTCCCAATGCGCCAAAGGCTGGAAATAAATGCTAAGGGATTCCAGAATAAATTGGGGAATGATTTTCCCTTAGAAAAAATCTACCAAACCATCACTACAACCACTATATGATGCATGTTAATAAAATATTCCAACATGTATTCCCAAAGGAAAACCATGTTGTTCTACCATACAACCCATAAATGAAATAACCTAACACAATATCAGAGTATTAAGCAGAAGTCTAAACAAAAAAATCCCATGAGCCATGACACCACCACAGCTCCATGCCAGGATCCTAGCTCCAAAATCCACCAACACATCACAAGAAACACCACGGACCACTAGAAATCAGATGCCTTATCTCTACCTGTACCCTAGTATATGACATCTTCAAGGACACCACAGTTCAGAAGAAGGGGGTGAGTACAACTACTCCGTAGGTTTTCTCCAAATGACTTCTCTACACATGCCACTAGGATAAAACCGTTAGCACATTTATATAAAATAGTTTATATAAACTAATCACAAGTGAATCCATTACCATAAGACAACACACCCTTACCTAGCCATCTTTCCCAAACCAAGTAAACCCAGGGAAAGACAAACAATCATGCTGTGGGACAAACATGCCACACAAGGAATCCAAATCAACCATGCTACAAAAGGAAGCCAATTCAACCATTTCACCATTCCACAACAAATTCCATCTATGAAAAGCAACATATAACAATGAAACCATAAAAGTGGGACTTCCCACCCAACTCATTAACCCCATATTCAACTAGATGGACTTCCCGCCCACTACCTGACAAACCAAATGGTAACGGTGGGACTTCCCACCCAACTCATAAAATTGGGACTTCCTGCCCAACTCGATCACCTTTTATAGTGACACTTCCCGCCCACTTCCACACAATATTTCAATCAATCCAAACCAAGCATAAACTCACCAAGGTCACAACAACATGCAATCAACGAATTCAATCGCATACCGTTCCACTTCAATAAATCATCTTTTTATTGAAAACCATTTTCCATGCCAAACAACCTTTCAATAAAACATCATCTTTATTGAAATCCATTTCCATCAATCATCTTCACAAACCAATCTCAAAAACACATTTTTAAATTTCCATTTAAAAATCCACAAAAAAACATTTCACCACAAAACCCCATTTTTCCAAACAAAAATCATATGGATTATCAAGAAATTTTTACATAAAAAATCACAATTAATTTTCCACACAATAATAAATTGTAGCAAATAACCAATAGTCCTAACCAAGTGGAGTCGATAGAGAAGCCACCTACCTTTACGGTTCTCGAGAAATCGACCCATAAGGAAACACACCTCAAATCCGAAGAATGCACCACAAATACCTCTCTAGATCCCCTTCCATTAAATTCAAAATCCTTCAAATCATCATCCAAGGAAACCACAAATCTAGATCTACACACAAAAAGTGTATATCTAGAAAACCAAGAATGTGGGAAGAGAAGATCTAGAGGAAAACACAAAGAAAACATGAGAGAAGACTTACCCAGGAGAGATCACCTTCAAAACAGCAAAAAACCTCTTCAAAAAGCATCCAAAGTGAGTTGGAAAGCTCCTCCCCCCCTTGAGAACTGAAGAACCTGAGTAAGCCATGTGTGGGAGGATGTTTGGAGTGAAATATGTTAAGCTTGATGAATCCCAGAACTTATATCACTATTTTTATGTGGCTGTAGGGTTAGCCCGCACGGTTTGGAAAACTATGCACTAACCATGCGCATGCTATTGCATCGATAGCAAGGGTCGACACGGGTTCCTCTCACGGTTTGGAAAACCGTGCGTAGGTCGTGCGAAGCCTACTGTCTCCCTCTGCACGGTTTCCTGGAGCATCCTGACGGTTTCCCTTAGTAGTGCTCAAACCATGCACCCATAGAGAATCCTCTAAACTCATCCAAAAACATTATCAAATATCCCAACCTCTTCCCAACCCATCCCATGGACTTTAAACACATAAAAAGGAATAAAAATGGTCACATACATCAAACTGAGGGTGATACAATATTATTAAAGAATATGTATCATTTATGATTTAATATATATTAGCCAATGTTTTAAAGAGATATATTCTCGAACTATTTTCACTATACTAATAATGTTACCAAAGAAAAATTACATTACTAAAAATTGGTTCCCATGTTGATAATTTTATAATGATATGATTTCAATCATGGAAGGTATTTTGTATTAGTTGGTGACGAGAATTCAAATAATATTTATACATATATTAGAATGAATAATCTATTAGAATAAATTATAATAGATATTTTATTATCACAAATTATTGGTATTAATTAATTTATAATGTGTTATGTCTAACAAAAATATGATTTACTTATTAATACTAATGGTTTCATTGTAGTTGGATTAAGTTCATGAGACAATTTTTTGAAATAAGATGAATCTCAAACTGTATTTGCTTCAAGAAGTAGGTGAGAGACCCTGAAAACATTGAGATAACTCAGTTATTCTCATATTTCTTAAAATTGGTAACAATATGTTAGTATTAGAGGATTTTTTATGACTCAAATTCCAAGTGGTTATTTCAATCACATAAAATAATCGAGTAAAAATTGAATTGTAAAGGAGAATGTAACTGAAATATTCAAAATAAAAAATATGGAATTTTTTTAAAATAAGTGGTGTAAATGATAAAATAAAATACCAAGATGTTTGTTTATTAAATAAATGGATAAAATATCCAAAAGGTTGATCGAAAAGTGTCAAAGAAAAAATAAGTAAATGAGGAAGATAGAGCCAAATACATATGTGAAAAACCAGACTTGGAAGTGGTTGAGATAACCTACTCTATTTTGAGATAAATATTAAACTGTTAGAAAATGATAAGTGTATTTCATGTGTTAATTTTTAATTTATATGTTTTTATAAGTTTATGGACAATGTTTTCCTATAATAAATATAGTGGGGACAATTGAAAATTTTGATATTGGGGGAATTGAGTTAAAAATGAACCATTATTGTTCTTAGGGAAATAGTAACAGTATACTTCAAGAAAAATCTAGATGGTAAAACCCTTTGTGTGTTAAAAAGGAATAAGATTAAGTTGAATAGAATATAAATCTTGTTGGAGAAATATTTATGGTATTATTTTCAATAAAATATAAAGGGGGAATATTGAAACCAAAGAGGGTCTGTGTAACATTTTCTTATAATAGCTAATGTGGTTGTGCTCTAGAGTATGGGAATTCAATGAAATTTTAGTGAAGTGTGAATGTTCATTGAAATTTTTTGGAATTTGTTCATATGGATATAAATTTGTATAAATACAAATATGTGAGACTATAATATTTTTAACAATACTATAAGAAGGGGGTGAATTATAGTTTATAAAAATTTAAACATACAATCTTTCCAAAATATTTAATATAGTATATCAGGAAGAAAATTAAATCAATATACTTTATAATCAAAGTAGGAAATATTTTTAACCAAAAGACTGAAAATAATTCTCAAAGAAGAACACCAAAATTATTTAACTTGTAAAAACAAGAAATTAAAAAAATTATTAAGAATATAATAAAATCTTATAGAACCTTTACAAAGAAAGGTATTCAATTTACCCTGAAGTGATGAGGAAGTATATAAACATGAAAATATTTATTGGTGATGTGACATATTTAATGGTCTATCCTCCATTCATATAAAACCCATGATCATAAAAAATTAAAAAAAAATTGTACCTATATCCCCATGAACCCTCATTTATGCTGATCTAAAAAAAACATTTCTTATATCGCTAAGATTCAATGATCTACCATATTTAATAGACTTTTCCTCTCTATCCCATAGAGACATTCATCCACCTGATAATAGGAAACATTACTTATGAAAAATATTAAGGGATTTACAATGAGAAACATACAAACTATTCAGTATGTAAAAAACTATAAAAACATTACTAATAAATCATCATTAGTAAAAAAATTCAACACATCAATTAGAAACTTCAGATAATATATATTTAATCAAGTTTTTACTAGAGTATTTGGTCTTTTTTTATCACATACCAATTAACAGGTCTATCAATTCTCAATATCAGTTTCAATGACATCAGATTTTTTTCTTCTTGATGAGTTCATCTCATTATCAATCTATCTGGTAATCATTAGATGAATAACCATTCTAATGAATTAAATATTATATCTTTGAGTAATAATAGGTTTTGATATATTAAAATTGAATGTCTTTATCTAATAGGTTTAGTAAATATTCATCTTGTAGAATTTTTAAGTCTTCATCCAATGTAGTCTTTCTGATAGTATTTTTAAAACATTGTCTAGGAGACTTTATAAGCCTTCTAACTGATATAATTTGTATACATGGGTCTAATGTAATTTGTGAATTTATGACTAATTTACTTGGTACTAAATAATTCAATATAATTTGTAAAATTACATTCGATCGAACATAAATTCCCTATATGGTAAAACTAAATACCTTCCAACTAAACAATTTAAAACACGAAAACTCTAGGGATTATAAATATGAAAACATTTAATTTGTGGATTTTTAATTTTGAATGTAATTTTAGGAAGAAGTATATTATATCATCGAAAAATAAACAATAATATGTTTATTTATAAATATCATTGTCTTGAAAATGGTGATACTAAAATGAAATTTATGAAGTTATAATAGTAGCTGATGAATATTTAGTATATGTAGATAGTTTTTGTCTAGAAAATAGCATTAACAGTGTGTCTTTAAAGATATTGTGGTCACTAATCCATTCCCCCCACACTTTGGTGAATGTAGTTAATCATTAATGGGTTATAAAATACATATTGTGAGGATGTTATTCTATTTTGGATGCCATTATAATCTGGTTTTATTTCAATGAGAAATGGTCCGACCACCTATCTTATTGTCGGGTCCAAGGTTATTATCATGCATGATTTGTAAAAATAGTAATGATACATGTATTTGTAAGATAATTTAGAAAACTATAAAATAAAAAAAATTAAAAAATATTGAATATATATAAGGATTTGACTTTATATGTAAAAGTCTATGTATATATAGTGAAATCAATATAGAATGAGTAAAATGATATAGGGGAATGGAAAATATAAATGTACCAGTGTTTCCATGAATACATAATATTATTGGGGATAAGTAACAAAAATGTTTGATATACATATGGATGTTTTTGAGATGTTGTGTTAAATTATATTTTCAACACATTAATAGTTAATCAAAGATAAATTTTAGGGGACTAATGTTCTTCAGAATTTCATTGTAGAAGTTAAAAAAGATTTGGAAAATTTTGTGTGTGAATTATTTCAAAATTAGAAAGATATTTTCTAAGATGAGAAAATTATTTTGAAGAAGAAGAGAGGGTTTTTCCAAGAAGAATGTGTCGCATTCCATAATACATATCACATAATTTGATTACATGTATAGACATAAATATGGGGAAATGGTAAGATGAAGATCTCTACACCATAGAGTTGGATGTGATGAATTTGAAATATGGTGTATTGGCGTGTTATACCATAGAGGACAAGGTTTAATAATTCCAATTTATGAAAATAAAATAATTAATAATAAATAATCCCTTTTGGTAACCATGGATGACTTATTAAATATTTTCAAAAGTGTGATCTTATAAGAAGACCACTTCATTTTCGAGCTCATTTTCATTATTGGGATATTATATATTGAAGAGTAAATGGGTAGTTGGACATGGATCTAGCCATTCTAATGGGTTTTTGGGTAGAATTGTACTATGTATTGGTTATCACTAAACCATATCATGTATTTTTTAGGTTTTGGTCGGTTTTGTGATCTAAATTGATAACAAGACTCAGGATATGTGGAGTAATATATTTTTGGATTTCAGATCACATCAGTGATATAGAGCCCTAACTGATCATTTTTTGTTTCACAATGTCATGGTGGATTAGAACATGGAAAAATAAAATGAATCATTCTTAATTTTAATTTGGTGATCATTATGAAATATATAGAGTATTTATTTGATTTCCATATCATTGTTTGATGATGTTAATATTTTTTGGGATTCATGTGGTAATCGTAAAACCTATAGTAATAAGACATGATATAAACTATTGATGGTAATGTTTAGGATGGAGAGTTTCTTATTTTACAACATGTGGTTGATTTGGATAGAACTATTATTGGATAAAATTGATATATACAGGTTATATAGAAGAAAGATAAGAAAATAAAAATTAAATATTTTGATATACCTATATTATAATAAGGAGGATGATAATTACATTTATATATATTAACTAGTTCTTTATTGATTGATCGAGGAGGAATACACCTCCATATCTGATTTATACTGAATGAAAAATCCATTATTTCATTATGGCGTTGATCTCATCAGAAATTAAATATAGATAATATAAAATATTGAAGATCAATGGATCATATCCTTATGATCTATGATGAAATATGATTATAATACTAATTATATAATAACTAACATTTCCATAAACAACTTAATAATACATTCATGTCTATCAGTTGTTATAGCCTTGTCTCTATATAGGTCATGAAAATAAACAAGTGGGAGTAACCTTATATTGATAGTGTGACTTTTTTAAACTATATATAGTATATAAAATATATATTGTTGTATTTTTTGACACATCATTGGTAGATGATCCATATATTTTCCCTTAGTTGTGAACCAAGTGAAATTTTTGTGTCCAGTGTGTGTTACTTTCTACATCTATTTTCTAATTAGGCATGAAAAATGGTTATAAGAACAACATATTTAATTTTTTTTCAATTAACAAGAAAAAATGATCTATAATATTGAGAGTACCATTGAAATCTAGAAATGTTTTAACTATTGTGAAACCTCATTCATCCCCTCATTCACTATCATGGCGCCTTAGACAAAACTTTCCATAATAGAAAGTATAATAATTTTTATATTGTGCATTAAATTGTTTATAAAAATCATCGAGAACTAGTTTCTAGAGGCTTTGTGGATTTTTTTTAACACTAAAATGTGAATTCTCCATTATACCATACAATAACACAAATAATTTACCTAGAATATTTTTCTCAAAAGATTAAAAAGACCTTTCATATCATATCATTAACATTTTCTTATAGACTTCATGGAAAATTTATTTTCTAAATGTTTTGGTATAACCTATGTTTTATTTGTTATATTCATTATTTAATTTTTATATAGGATATCATCATTTAATTTGTAATTTAGTAACCATTTATGTTTGTTATACACTAATAATATTATTTCCAAACGTGAAATAAAATCCCATTATTCATAAAATCGACATTGAGATTATGTTTTTAGTAACACAAAATATAAAATAATAATTTTCAAATATAATAACATTTTATCTTGGCAATTTCAATAGGTGATCTATATGTAGATTTCAAGATCCTTCAATAACTTGAAAATGTACATTAAATATTGAAATCGTTATAAAATTTATATTTTCTTGCATTTGGATTAAAATATTTGAGTCAAAAATTATATTTAATTTCTAATTAGTAAAACTGAAATATTACAAAAAAATCAAATATGGGATGTAGAAACATTTTATAGATTTTTATTTAATTCATTCCAATTTCTCTTCTAAAGTGGTTTCATTCCACATAAGAATAAAATAGAATAATCCTATTAATATTTGTTTTAATTAAGGAAACTATAATGGGGTCTTTCCCCAGTTTTTTCGCTTATAATTTTCATACTCTTTTATTTTGTCTTACATAAGGACAAAAAATATTTCTCACCATATATTCTTATTATAATTGTTTCCTTTATCTAATTGAATTGAATTTTCTTTGATTTTTGTTCAATAATTCTCAAATAATTTAAATAAACTATTTGATAAGGATTCAAGTATGGGATATATGGATATATTATTTTTAAATATAAATATTAAATCTTTTAATATATCACTATACTCAATCATCTTGAAAAAAATTACTAGAATAGATTCCATATTCTATCTTACACATAATAGTGTATTAATAATATCCTTATTTTCATGCATCTCTTTCTAAGCATCATATCACTAGATTTGTGAGAATAATTTGTAACTATTCATATCCATGTGATTTAGTTTGAATTAAATAAAAATATATTGTTTCATTATTATGTTTACATCAGACTCTTCATCGACATGTCTCTTGTAAACATCATTCCAGACATATCTTTATAACAAGGTGGATCATTTTATATTGGGAACTCTAGTATGTAAAATATCATTTCAAGGAAAAATATTATGCATAAGTTTTTATTCCACTCTAATGAATTTGGGTTGTGGGGAAATGTTCATTTTCTACGATTGATTATATTGACTATATAGAATTACTTTTCATTTTATAGAAAATAATTTTTTTTCAATTTTTTAATTTTAAATTGATTAACTATTATTTAGACATTATGGGTTTATTATTCTTTAATATATACCACTATTTTATCCAATCACAAAAAAAAACACATCCATTTGATATTATATATTTTGTTTCATGAATATTATATGTGGAAAAGTTCAATATAATATCTCTTAATAGTCTAACAAATATATATTCAACTAATTACAAAGTTTTATGTTGGGATTTTTTCTTATCAGTTATATTAAATCACAACACATTGATCTATTGAGTAGAGTCCCACCATATAAAAATTCTAATATTACATTTTCTATTCATTTTACAATAATATTTCACCATGTTTTCTATATATTATTCTTTGACTCCAACATTTGTTAAGTCAACTAACCACATTAAATATAACTCTGCAATAAAAGGAGAAATTTTTACCTGTGATTGAAAGGGACATTAAATTATGGATTCATTCTAACAACAGTAATTTATTTTTTTTATCACTTAATGTAGAAAGGAAATTTATATTTATTTAAATAATGTATAAAATTATATTCAGTTCTTTAAACTAGTTAATTAAAGTATGTAAACACTTTCACAACAGTAACCATGCATAAAATGAAAAAAATATCAATCTTTTAATATTTTTTTATATTTTTTTGCTTGTTAACTATCATATTTGAATGAATATATGCTATGGATTCACATAATAAATAATTAACAATGCATGATAATATAATGTAATAATGTTATAATTATGAGTTTATTATTACTAGTTGATCCATCTAGCTAATTATGGATCTACTGATACACTAGGGGAACAACATAAGTCATATAATTACTCATGTTTTGACCCCCATATTACTCACATGTATTTTATTTTTTTGGATTTAAGTAAACTCTCATCTTGAATGAATCCATTGAAAGTGAATCTATTATTCGCAATATATACTCATGGACATGTGATGGGGAACTCAGAATGTGATATCATATTTTTAGAATTAAATATTAAAACATATACTCTTATAAAATTAAATGGGAGAATGATTCAAAAATCATATAAAAAATATTTAAAAAATATTTATTATAATTATGGAATTTTCCAATAATTAATATTAAATAAATATTTAAACAATTATTAATATTTAAATTGTATCTTATGATCAATAAATATGCATTAAAAATTCATAAAAATAAATAAATAAGAAAAATTTCTATATGAGGGATTTTTAAATAAATTAAAATGACATGAATTTTTTCAATTCCTTTATGATATGTACCAAAACACATAATAAAAATGTTGATAAATTATTTGTATTTAAAATAATATTTAATTATTATTTATATTTTCACGTGATTTTTCAGTATTAAAAATTCCCTTGGCTGGTTGATAAGACTATGGGTAGTTTTGACTATCATGGTGGGTCATGATGATCCATGTAAAATCAGGTTAGGTGGTGTAGGTGGAGACTGCACAATGACATAATTATATAAAATAATAATAATAATATTTTGTACCACACCATATGGGTGTTGATTGCAACGTCTGATCAATAGAATCAATATATGTGGAAATGACTAGAATCTCCCTCCACCAACCCTTTTGTTTTAAATAATAATAATTTATTTATTTCTAAAAACATTATCTATGCATTATATCTCCCACCCTTAACACATGTGCACATGAATCCCCTCCTTCATGGATCTCTTGAGGACCGCCCAAAATTTGGATAGAAATATCTTAGATATCTAGAAAAAAATTGATTATTTTCCTTGGTATTGGTAGTATATAAAAGAACTATACTTTAATTAATATATATTTAATAAAAAATATCAACATAAATTATGTACAACTACTCTGATTCCAACTAAAGGAACTGAGGTTCAGTTTTAGAATTTTATGTGGGTATTTTCAAAAAAAATCCAACATATCTATAACTTTAAATTATATTAGACATATTAGTACTTATATTCTCTTATAATTGTTTTCACAGTGAAATTGAATAATATAAGAATTAATCAAAACAATAAAATGTTACATTTCGAGTAATGGGAGATCCTATTGTGATTCACTTATCATCACATCATCTTATGATAAGGTAACCCACATAAGAACTATTTATTCTATCCACTATTGTACCAAATATTTTATTTCATCAATATTATAATCATTAGTTCCAGGATGAGTAATCTATGTTACATATGATGAATACATGATCATATGAAGAACATTGACTCAATTAATGAATGTGGAATTCAACAGATCTCAATCTTCACTCTTATTTCGAACTCTAAACCTTAAAATAATAAATTTTATAAACCTTATGAAATTATATGATCTCTCATAAAATTAATAGGTCTATGATTTGTTTTTAATGTTATGATGAACTCTATTTAATTATAATTTGGTCCATTACAATGATTTTACCTTAAAACTAATCCAATGATTCACTAATGACTAAGTTAAGACATCCTAAGATTCATTAATATTTTATCCCACAAATGTAAAATTCTCATATGTCTCACAATATATTATTCACAATTAATTTTCCTTATTACTCTCAAATATGTTTAATAATCCTTGAATAAATAATATTCAATTGATAAATATTTCCAATAATTTTTTTAGAATTAAATAAAATATTAATTCCTTCAGAAATAAATTTAATTAGCATCATTATGAACCTGAATAAGATAATATTTTATTTATTTATTCATTTAATTATTATTTTTCACACTCATTTGTTCTTTATCCCATGATCAAGGGGCTAACATTTCCCAAAAAAAAAATTATCAGAATTAGTGATACATTTTAATACATTTAGTGTTTTTCTATTTGAGTTTTTACATCGATAAAAGTGAGTTATTCTAAAAAAATAGAGGTATCTTGTATTACATCATGGTATATAAAGAGTTAAATATATGACATCATCATGAAAGCCTCCTAATAAAACATATTGTGTAATGTAATCTCATTTTCTGTGGATGTCCTATAATGTAGGATGCATGATTTGGGTCCCCATTATTTATGATTTCTTTATATTTGTCTAACTATATTGTATATATTGTTTTTTATCTACCAAGACCATTGATTTATTCAAGGCACTTCCACATGGAAAAAGGTTTAGTTATATTTTATTCTAATATTTATAAGTGAAAAATAAAATCTTGATCATTCTGTAAATGTCATGCAAGTAATGATTTACATGACATAGCCTACATCTATATAAAAATAAACCATTAGGGTTTTCAAAATACATAACATTATTGTATTGAATGATACTCATTGATAATGATCTCATGTAAAAATACTAATACACAATCTCTTATATAAGATTATCGAATTACACACAAAACCATTAGTGTTAATGTTAATTGTTCATTTCCTATTAAATCCAATAAAAGAGATTAAAAAGTGTGAAATGTATGATAAAAATTCACCATGTTTATGATCCCCTAAAATATTATAGTTATAAATTATATATTTCTCATTATATTTAGGTTTATTGACCATAAATTGTTTTATGATTCTATAATAGTTTAATGAGGTTCTCATTATAGATGGAACAGCTATAACAATTGGATTTGATATAAAATCATATGAAATTTCCATATATAGTATACTTATGAGTAATTACTATATCCTTATAAGTGTAATTAATTCATATATCATAATTTATGCATGGTGTGGTAAATACTATATCTTTATTAAGTCCCTCATCATTACATGGTGTTCACTCTCTCTACCTATCACCCAAATAAAAACCTATATAAATAACATTATATAACAATAATCATAATATATCACCAATATTAAACAACCATTGATCAAATACCTCTAATGGTTTCATATATCATTAAAATTGCTGATCAGAATTCAGCTTCAAAACCTCCTTTCTAAAAATTCTAAATTACCACAATTCATGCTCTCATGATAATGTTATATAAATTTCATTATCTATACAAATATTTCAAGTCATATACTACTATAATTCTTTTAAATTTTTGTTTAGATTATCCATTGAATACTTATACTATGGACCAGATTTCACCAAAATTAGTTTAGATAACTAATCAATCAATCATTCCCAACAACTGATCAGTGAAATACAAAAATTATCCTAACCCAAATACCTCATACCATATCCATAATATAATTTAAAACATCAGAAAAAAAACTTTGAATCAATTTTAGAAATTGGTTCTTATATTGCTAATTACACTTTTACATATCAGTTTTCTTCCCAAAAAAAACATTGAAGAGGATATCACCTTCAAAACATAATCATTAACAACCATATAACTCATCATGTATCATATAAATCCTATAATCATTCTTCTATCAAACATAATAAATAGTTCTTAAGAAAAGAATATTAGGTTCTTATAATAGTAAAACTAATAACATAATAGGAAAAATGATCATCATCCATGATCTACCCCTTAACTGTAAAACTTTCTCCTCAAAAAATAATTATCATCACTTGAAAATCATTGTTATTTTATATATTCCATATATTATTTGTTTCATAAAAAATGAAACCTATAAATATAATGGAAATCTTTATAAAAATAATAATTTTAAAAGTGATGAATTTTATAGTGATCCAAAATATTATTATGAAAAACATAATCCATAAACTAGTACATAAAATGATTTGTAATAAAAAATATCTTAAATGAAAGTCCTTGAAAAAATTAATTGATCATAATATAAAATTTTACTATATTAATAGAGAATCCATACATGGATTAATGTCCCAAATGAACACAATCCTTTGAGGATACATTGAAATAAGTCCCAAGATAGAACAAAGGATTATATAAAATCCTAATGAACCATGCTAAAACAGACCATTTTAATAATTCTAATTATCATATCTAGAAGTTATCCAACCTTCATGTCTATATTTTATCATATGATTACTATTACTATGACATTTAAGGATGATCTATGAGGTAGATCATTTAAAATCAACTGCTATAATGGATAACCTATCGGCTTCTATCTGACACAATTAGTGACTATCTTTCCCACTGTCTTGTATCCCACCAATGATAAGTGTCTCCACTGTAGGACAAAAGATTGAGTATGACCATGATACCACGTTTCCCAATGTTTATGGATGAGTTAGAGGGCATAATGGAATAAAGTCCTAGATAAATGACCCAAATCTAATTTTGGATGAATAATACTACTACCACAACATAGTTCTTCGATAAAACTATAGTAGTACTATAATTCCCCCTACTTGAGTTTGTATTTGATTTTTTTTCATTTTTTATTATTGGGTGTTTACCACTAATAAAGATGAAAAGGGAATATATAAAATCTTAAATAGAAACTAAAATTTCATAATATCACACATTTCATTCATAATGGACCAAAATTTTTATTACTAATATATCACTAGGAAAAGAAAATTTGGAATATAATTATACCCCTAAAAATGAGTAATATCAATTAATAAAACTCATATAGAATATAAAAAACACTAGATATACCAATATTCATTGTGATCATAGTCTGCATGATAAAATCCTTGAATGAGTTTCTTATCCACCTAAAAATCTACCCAAGGTGAAAAATTGACCAGTGCATTCCAAGATGTTTCAACTTAGAAACTCACATATATGTCCCAAACCAATATCATATAATTTTCTCTAATAATTAAAAATTAAAAATGATTATAATTTCCAAATTTGATGACATAAAATAATTTTAGATTATATCTACAAAATTTTCAAGACAATCCATAGCAGAATAATTCTATTATCATATGAAAATATAGAGACAAATCATATCTTGAATAATGTATGGTATATGTACAAGCCTAGTTATATGATACAATAAATTATCTTTGTACTCATGTTAGTAAATATTTGATCTAATTCCTTCTATTTTAATGTTTCAACCATTACACAAGTTTCTACCTCAGTACTCCAACCTAATACTATAACAATATTATTAATGGATTTTTCATAACATCACATAGGAAACCATATTTATGTGTCATGTATATCATCAAAGAATTAACATAAAAATGTATAGCATAAAATTTTCATTTTATCATCCAATATTTTTAATCTTAGTAGAATATTATTAATAATATTCATTAATCAAGAAAACTCATATTCTTTCCTCCAAAGGTAATATACCAACCACAATAATCAATATACACTTTTAATGGTCCCCTCAATCCATAAATTAGTTGTTGGAACCCTCTCTTCATTCATAAATAATGATTAGGGGATGATATATGAGTTCATGATAAAATATTTAAACTAATTTAAATGAAAAGGATATCATATTTTGTATAGAATCACATTAATAGATGAAGGATCTCATACACAACCTCTATTACATGGAAACCTCCATTAATTTCTCGTAAAATATATTGATTTTTATATTAATGATTTTTTAATATTTCAAATATTATATAAAATTTATAAATTGATAAGTAAATATTCTCATTGGCTTATAAAAATTGATACATCATTTTTGAAATGTGGAATGAAATTTATTATTATATATCAAATATCGCAGCTCTATCACATACCATGATATAGGAATAACATTCCCATTATACGTTCTAATTAGTATGATATCACTTCTTAAGATATGAAAAACATTATATAAATAGTTGTGATATAGATTAATTATGTAATACAATTCATCTAATTTTAGTTCATAACTATCAACCTCCGACATTCAATATAAACTAATAAGGTATTTATGAAAAACACCATTACCCATTCTGATTCCATCCAAACACTTTTAGATGTGGTCTATCAAACTCACTTATTTTTTAAAAAACTCTTTGTTTAAAAGTTCATAATTATAATAAACCAACATTTTGTAACCTGAACATTCATTGTATTGTTAATATAAAATATGAATTCTCAAATTCACATATGTATGATAAAAGTGTCCTTTAGTTACATTTAATTTCATGTCAAATTGTAAATGGTTCTATCTTGATCATGATCACACATACTCATGTATCAATATAAACATTTATATTATAATATATATTTGGTAAAATGTTTGTATAATTATATAATATAATTTTCTATGATGTGATACCCCCACCCAGATAACCTGAATGGTACCTGAGTTGGTGGCATCAAAAATCCCCATCAATGAAACCACATATAACAGAGGCTATGGACTAGAGAAGGGATTATATAACCATTTATAGAGAGAATAATATATATGTATAATAATAAAATGTAATAAATTAATATCAAATTCACCATATTATAATAGAGTAATCATAAAAAATTATAGTTAATTTCTATTCATGAACAGTATATAAATATCGAAAAGTCTTCCCAAAATAGACACTTGCTGATCATATTCATATACATATGGAGAAAACCCCTAGTATGATAAGAAAAATAAAAAAAATAAAAAAATACATGTTGATACATATCCAAAAAAACATTATCCCATCCTTAATCTTATGTTCCAAACAACTATTCAGCTAATCTAGCAAGATTCCATATAGAACATTCTAACTAAAAGTCAAATAGTTCACCAATTTTCTCATGTGGTGTGTGAATATAAAACATAGTAGAACACCATGAGAATGATTACATATCTATAGTACAATTAAAAATGAATCTATATAATAATAAATATAAATGATTATAAAATAGAATATAAAAATCACATTGGGTTATTATGTCTGAGCGAGGATACCATGATACCTGGACCTACATACTTCAGCCGAATCTGGAAATATATTTTTCATGATTGAATAGATGTACCATGGAGTTGAAATGATTCTAAAAAATTACAAGTCTTACCTAGATATAAAATTTAAATCACATAAGGAATGGGATGAATCCCATCTAGTCCCACATAACTAACTAATTAGAGAACCTATCACTGTATTTTGGTCATATCTTCACTTGATATGATCAATCACTATAGTTGTGTGACACTAAACCCTAATACCTAGAAACCAAAGTCACCCAAATCATTAATTCCATAACATGAATATATTTACATATGTGAAAATAATTTTAGTAAGGCATAACACATAGAAACACTCATAACATAGTGAAACTAGTGATTATCTTACTCTAAAATAATTTCTATAGAACACAGGAAGAATGAGAATCAGAGTTAAGTGTTATGAAAACTTGATCCCTATGTCTCTGGTCCACAACCACATGTGTAGCTATACAAAAATGATTAGGAAAAAAAATACATGGAAACTATAGCCTATATGTTATCACATAACAATAAATTCTTCCATACCATATGCTAAGATAGAGGATATTATAAATAAAACCGAATCACAACCCAATTCAATACATATCAGTATAAATTGTAATCACCACATAGATTATAACAAACAAAATAATATAATTTACCTAAACCCTTCATGTCTTACCCAATATGATATTCACAAGACACAATATACCTTTTTATATATTTATATAATGACCCTTTTAGAAAAAAATATCATTACAAGATCTCAAGGGCACTCAAATTATCCATTAACCACATCACTAATACACAAACAATAGCCTATGGTTCAATAATATTTCTCTAGATCCTTTGACACATTCCTATGAAATGAGTCTACACATGGGAAAAATAATTCCTTTCTATAGTTTTCCTAATAGTATTACACATCAATGAATAGATTATCCTATGAATGATTTGTAACATCCCCAGAAAATCAGCATGTGAAATCACTAAATGTCAATAATAATCTCAAAAAAGTTGAATCATTATTTTATAGAGCCTACCAGATTGAAACACTATAGTTAAGTGTGCATATATTGGAGTAGTGTCAGGATGGGTGACATCCTTGGATGTTTTTTGAGGTGTGTGTGGATGATGAAAAAGTGCACTGAGAGAACATGTTTTTTCGTATAGTGTTAGTAATTATTATAATTAGTTTCCCAAGTGGGTAATGTAATTTGGTTGTAATGCCCCGACCCTCGTTACCCAGAGTCAGTGCTTTATTACAAAATATTGGGATGATCAGAGGGAAATCAGGTCCTGAAAGACCGATCAGTTTAGTATTATTGGAAACAAGATTCATACACAAGTTCAATATTAAAACTTGAAAAGAAATACAACATGAATTTATTCTATTAATAAAATTGAAAACTCCTAGATTATTCCTACAAGTCACTCATAACTAACTTCTTCATATTCTGGGAAAATGAAACATAAGAAAGGCGTGAGCTCAAATGCCCAGTAAGGGTATGAAATACATCAGAAGACAACATAAATATTAATCAAGGTGAATACTTGAAACCACATGCCTTTACCAATAATAAAAATGAATAATTTTATGGATGGAATATGAACTGAGTAAGTAAGGCCATAATAAAAAATAAGCATGGGTATTCTACTAGTCGAATGACCACATGAACCATAAATTTTTTTTCATAATGAGGAAATGTATAATGCCAGACATTTTGAAACATTTTTTCAAGGACTCGGCCAAGACGTCTAAAAATGATTAAGGCCTCGGCTGAAACCCCATATCAAATTGGGAAAGGGATTCATCCAATTCCACGTCTAGTTGTCTCATGAGACCTGCCGATGCATCGAGGAGCTGTAGCGGGCTCTACCTGTCACTTACTAAGTCCAGTACATTCCTCATATGAAAAGGTTTAAACATGTTATAAACATTAATTTTAAAACTAGAATAAGAAATTTCAAAGCCTTAACCATAAACGATGAATGGTATAAAAATAGCACATCTAATGTCAAACATATCACAAAACCTTCAATACAATATGGGAGTTTTATATCATAATATATCAACTTCAAATAAAATTAATATTCATAAATGGATGTTGATATAGATGAAATCAAAACCCTTTTTAGAGAAATACATCATTATATTTTGAAATCACTTAAGAGACATATAATTATAAAGAAAAAATTTATTTTTAAAATATTCTTATAAGCTTGTAATGGATGCTTTGACGATGTTATAATGGCAGAAAATAAATGTACCCGCCGTATAAGATAAAAAACATTCTTACCTTAAATTTGTCGAAAAGGTCAAACTGTACCTTGTTTGGAAATTGACTAAATGATTCATTTCAAAACACATAAGGGAATAAATTACATTGAACCATTGTCTATAAAATAGTATATTTTTTTTGAAAATCATTTTATGAATCATGGATGTGGATGATAAAGAGGTACCAGTAGATAATTACATAAAAACAACCTCGGATAATAATGAGACTGTGAAATTAACCCTTACCATGTAATTTTCCTTGGTTGAGGGTAGGTTAACCTCCTTTATAATGATAAAATAATTGTTATTAAATTATAAAATAATCATATACATATATATGATATCATATATGATCTGTTAACATTGTTCTGTTAATATTATCTTAGTATTATCGTCCTTTTAGGTGTTAACAGATTCATTTTACTTTATATTAATTGATATGTGAGTTATAGGTTTTATTTATTGGATGTATATTATTCATATCCATAAAGATATCATGTATTTATACATTATTTTCAATCATCAAAGGAAAATTATTCTTGAATGGATACGATGGGGGATGAATCTCATCGCGTTCGAGGAGACGGTAGTCCGTACGTACGCACGAGCGACAATACCATTCTTTTGATATTAAAATAATATAATTGGATGGTATATCATATATACAGAATAATTATCATGTTTTTTTATTATTTACGTGAATTACACATCATTATAATACCCATACAAATAAAAATGTTTTGAATAACAATTACACCACGACGTGGAGACGTTATGCTGTACGTACGCACGTATGGTGACATTTCATTCAAAGGATGGATAGAAAACTAAATATGGTTTTACAATATTTATAATAACATCACCGTATATAGAAGATACTGTAGTTAGTATTTTAGAATGGAAATAACAAAGAAAGAAGATGTGGAAGATGAAAGGAACATGAAAGAGGGTGGTGAAAACATTACATTTTCTTCAGGTTGTTCCTTTTGATTTGATCAAAAGGGCTATTTAGGTTTCCTTTATGATCAAAATAATGACCATAGGTTGAAGTTAGGGAAGTAGAGAGGATATTTGTGCAGGGTTTGTCTGATCCAAAAGGTTTTGAAGGTATGAAGAATTGGTTAGAAGTGGTGTTCTTTTAAAAGGGGGGGGGGAGGGGCTCTTTAGAAAAAACATAATGTATTATTTTATAATAAATTCATATTCAGTTTATAATGGCTCCAAACTGAATTATTTAAAGTCTATGGTGGGTATGGGTCGAAAAATACTCAACCAATAGATTTTAGACAGGTTTGGGTCACTATATTAACCTTATCTTTTAGATTGAACTCTTAGTTAATTAGTTTGACATTTACAATGTCTCTTTGTATTGTTTTATTATTTGGTTAATAAACATACTATAAATTTCCAATAGAACCCCAAGTGGTTCATTAATGATATAGCTATCATAATATAAGTCCTTTGGAAGAACCTTATATTTTTAGGAATATTATATCAATTTATAATATAATATTTGTTTTAAAAACTAGTTTATGTCAATTTTGACACTATTTAATAATTTATTTTTGTGAAAGTCTTAATAACTTTATTAATTATAAAACAATTATTTTAAGCAATCCTAGCATGTCATATTAACATATAAAATTAGTTAAATTCATAAAAGTCTCAAATTTCATTTATTTGGATATTTATTATGTCAATTATTTTAATATTTCATTAATTAGGTAATTACTGCATCACAATTATGTCATAATGAAATTAAAATATTTTATGTATAAATATTATAAATAAAATACCATTATGCGTGAAATATTTTTATATTTCTAATTTTTATTTATAATTGAATTTATCTTTTGTATAACCCTATATTAAATTTTTTTGGTTATTAAACATTGATTTTAACTCTTTTAACTCTTCTTTGAATTAAATAATAATAAATGTCCTAATCTAATCCATGTGGACCAAAGAGGTTCATATTTTATTCCTAAGGTGGTGTTTGGTCTAATTATACTTATCCAATATAATTAGGTCATGTGTTAGGGTAATAATAATATCATTTTTACCCTAAATTACCCTATTTACTTTTGACCGTGGTAAATAAAAGTAAAAATATACTATTCAACAAAAAAAATTTATCTTATTGAACCACATATTACTCCTTTAAATTAACTTTTACTCTTAGATTTTTGAAATTACACTCATAGAAGCGGTAAAATTATGTTTTATGTCTATTTGCAAATTCTCATAGGAGGTGGGTAAAAGACGGTGAAAAGTTCTATAAAATTTTTATATATCTAAAATTAATATAAATTGACTCCAATGAAATACATTGAACTTATATAGGTATTATATATCTATTTTGACTGAAAAAAATTTAAATAAATAAAATAATTATTTAAATAAAAAGTCGGTTTTAACTAATAACCCAGTGTTTTTCACTATTCATCAAAAATTGAAAGTTTTCAGCAAAAAAACCAAAAATTCACCCTAGGATAATATTGATATTCCGAATCCAAAAATGAAGACCATTTTGAAAATTAATATTTATAAAATTTCAAAAGGTGGGTATTACTATTCATAACGGCTAATTTGATTGGTCGTGGTGTGTTAGAACTCGATGTTGCGTACAACACACGCTACTCTATAATTCAAAGAGAAGCGTATCGTGGAAGCTTGGGGTTATACATTCTCCCCTCCTTCAAATAATTTGATCCTCGAAATTTATAGAATACTACTACATATAAAGACTCATGTGGTTCTTCATCATAAGTTTCTCGGGTTCCCATGTTGCCTCTTCCATCTTATGGTTTCTCCATAGAACTTTTACCAGACGAGTCGTCTGGTTTTTTTAGCACTTGTTCTCTGGTATCAAGAATCCTAATAGGATATTCACAATAAGACAGATCGGGTTACAGTGATACTTATTCATAGGTGAGTACATGTGTTGAGTCAGGCATTATTTTCTCAATAGTGATACGTGGAACACATCATGAACTTTGGAGAGACTTGGCGGCATTGCCAAACGGTAAGCTACAACCGCAATTCGTTCGAGATTTTCGAAAGGTCCTATGTACCTGGGAGTCAATTTACATTTCTTACTGAAACGTATAACTCCCTTATATAGAGATACCTTCAAGAAAACATGATCTCCTACCTGAAGTTCCAAATCCTTCCTTCGGTTGTCAGCATAGCTCTTCTACCTACTTTGAGCTGCTTTGATGTGGCTTTGGATTACCTTCACCTTTTCCATCGTTTCCTCCACCAGTTCTAGGCCTACGAGTTCTCTTTCACCAACATCATCCCAACGGGTTGGTGTGAGACCCATATTCTTGTGTAACGCTTCATATGGTGCCATCCGAATACTTGAATGGAAGATATTGTTATAGGAAAATTCTACCAGAGGTAAATATTGATCCCACATACCCTGAAAGTCAAGTGATCAAGATATCAACATGTCTTCTAAGGTTTGAATAGTCCGTTATGATTGTCTATCTGTTTGAGGGTGGTAGGCAGTGCTCAAATGAAGTTCAGTATCCAAGGCCTTCTAAAGACTCTTCCAGAATATTGAAGAAAAAAAGGGATCACGATTAGAAACAATCGGTAGGGGTACTCCATGAAGTCTCATGTAAGAACCTGGTTCTTATTTTAGAGGTATGGGCTTCTTCTTTCATTTTCCTTATGTGTTTTTGAGAAAATATGAAAAATGGGGAAAAATCCAAAATTTCGAAACTACACGCCGTGTACTTTATCCACACGTCGTGTACTTTTGGCCGTGTTGGGATGAGTACACGGGGCGTGTAGCCATGCCGACGATGAAGGGTGTAGGAACCATTACATGTCGTGTAGTGGTGCCTAACACACCGTGTAGTCAATAGGCAGGCTTAAATAGTAAGGCGGTGGCGTCGCCACCAGCTGGACGACAGTACACGCCGTTTACTCGAGAGTACATGTCATGTACTCATGTCGACAGATGAACAGTGTTGTGGTGCCGGCAAATGAATATTTAAATGAAAGAAGTACACACCGTGTACATTATTTTTTCGGCTTAAAACAGGAAGTATCCTCCTCATTTGGCAGAGGAGGCACTTGAGCCATTTTGGAGCCAAAGGAGGAGGCTGGATCTTCAAAGATCCACCGGGCATTCGTCTGGAATCCGATTCAGCTTCAGACAATTTCATTGGAACCACACGGGTAAGATCTCTCTTCTCTTGGTACTGTTCTTACCAATTCTTCTCCTAACGTATGTTATTTATGCTTTTTTGGTTTTTGTTCTTCGTTAGATCTACGCCGTTCTTCGGCATTTTAGGAGTCGGCGTTCGGGTATAACGCTCGTTGATGTATAAGGTAGGTGGCTTTGTGTTTAGTTTTCCAACTTTTGTGTGTTTTGTGCATTTTTGTGCCATGAACCCATGCTGGGGTGTCGTGTGGCTGAGGCAGTTGCTATATTTAATACCTAGAATTGATTAGGTATTTAATTGTGATAATAAAATGCTGGTTGGGATCGTTGCTTGGATCCGGAACAACCCCCGGGGTGTGTTTCTCTATTTAGCCGTTTGGACAGGATACCCGAGGGTATGCCTTTAATGTAGTAATTGTAGAATTTCCTTGAGAGGAATTTGCTTGTTACTACTTGTTTACCTGTTTGGCATGCCCCGGTTACCTATTTAGACTGAGGGCGTTTTTGTATTTATGTTGAGGGCATTGTTGTGATTAGCCTGAGGGAACTAAACTATTTAGCGCGAGTGATGTAGTTATTTTCTCCTGAGGGCAACCTTTCGTGCTTGAGGGCTGGACTTCTATGCCTGAGGGAGACACTTCCTATGCCTGAGGGAAATTTCTGTTAGGCCTGAGGGCTATACATGCGGGTTGGATTCTGCTTACCTGAGGGTAAGGTTTTGTTTGTCTGAGGACGTGGACTGTTTACTAGAAATGCACTGTGGTGGTTTCTAATATTTAAATGGATTAAATGGATAATGAAATTGAAATATAACTGGTAATTAGTTACTTTTGAGTACTGCTTACTTTATTGCATTTTACTATTGCACACTATTGTTGCATGCTTACACGCAGTTGGGCACGGGCCTTTGGTGGGTGCCTACCGAGATATATTTCTCACACCCTATTTGGGTCATGCTTTTCGGCCCAAACAGATTACATTGCTTCAGGTGTATATAGGGGAAAGAGTCCCTATACAGGTACTTGATTGTTGCTGAGGAGTAGGAGGGCATGGGACCGAGCCTAGGCTCAGGATGCCGCTGCCAGCTGTTTTGCTTGTTTTCCTGTAATCTGTTTTCTACTGTACGTATTGATGTATAACATGTTCTGGCTATTTTCTTAGAACATGAAACATGTAGCATAATCACTTATATACTGTTGGTTATATCCACTACTTTAGTTATTTCAGTTTTATATGTTTACTGCTTCCGCTGTTTGTTGTATGTTTATTTTGGTATTCCACTGTGCTACACTTTAACAAATGAGGGCATAGTTTCCCCATTATCACACCTGGGACCTCACTGCTAGTCGGCAACCTCTGGCGTTTGGGGAGATGTGCTTGAGTTCATGTGGGGAACCGGGCTCGGGGCACCCGTTGCATGGCACCCGGGTCTGGGACGTTACAAAGTGGTATCAGAGGTGTTTCTTTTCTTTGACATACTATTTGTAGCCATAGTCAGGGATAGGACATAATGGTAGTTGGTAATAAGTTGTGCTCGGGCGTAGCTAACCCGTGTACATGGATAATCCATTCTACCTCGTATTTTTCATTATTTTGATTTTGCAATTTTACGGTTGATATGTTTTCACCGTTGGGTGACGCACTTGGATTGTGTTGTTTATATTTTAGTTGTGGCTGCTATCTAGTTGCAACCTGATGAGATGAGGGTATGTTGTCTCATGCATCATATAAGCACATGCTAGAAATCACATGCCATGCATAGTTTCCATGCCAGGTAGGTGCATTATAATTTTCATGTTGTTGTGATAGTTGATTTGCTAAGAAAGCATGCTGTTGTGATAGCTGCTTGATAAATACCTTCATGTTTGGTTGAGCTTGTTTATAGGATGGACTCCAAACTTTGGTTTTTGGGGAGTATGGGCCCCCATTGACCTGAATTTGGTGGATCATTGACTGTTATTGGTTATAACACAAATAAGATGTAAAACTTTGATTTCTGGGGTGTATGGGGCCCACAGGCCGGAATTTGACACTTAGGTGTTGTTTTTCAGAATTTTCTGGGATCTGGGGAAGTTTCTGAGGAATACTGTCCAGAAAACCCAGAATACATGCTGTGTAGGACCTCATACATGTCGTGTGTGTTCTTCTGTTCGGAAAGAAAAATGAACTTCTTGAGTACACGCCATGTACCCCGAGTACACGCCGTGTAGTCTCTCCCCATGTCACAAACCGTGTGGGCAGTGACACAGGGTAGGGAAGTGCTTGGGTAAAACACGCCGTGTAGTTTTTGTGCACGTCGTGTAGTGTGACCCGGAGTCCGGTCGTGTAACTAACAACAAGTGGTGGTGAAATCCTTGACAGAACACGTCGTGTCAGTTATAGACATTCCGTGTAGTGTGACCTGGGGACTCATCCGTGTAACTAACAACACGGGCCAGTGTCACCTCTCATGGAACACGCAGTGTACCTTTGGGACACGCCATGTAGTCTTGTTCGAGGACAGACCATGTGGAGTTAGCCATGTGGCTGGCAAACGGGGTGCTGTACACACTGTGTATGGGTGTAACACACTGTGTGAGGTAAAGATGAGTAGTTGGCCGTGTCACAGACGACACAGGCAGTTGGAAAATAACATAGTACACACCGTGTAGATATTATACACGCCGTGTAGTTTTGTTGAACGGAAGACGTGTGTCTTAGCCGTGTAGAAGGACCCAGGCAGGGGAAGGGAAGTCAAGGACACGCCGTGTAGTCATTGTACACGCCGTGTAGTCTTGTTTTGCCAATTTTGAACCCCTTCTTCCTCTTGTTCCTATTGTGGTTCCTTCGCTTTCAGTCTTAATAATCTTGAATCTGAGGCGTGCTTTTGACCTTGTAGAGTCATGCCGCCTAGACGACTGAGAGTTGTTCTCCAGGAGAGCGGCGACAATTATACTCTAGAGATGGTGGGCCATGGGCTACAAGTTGATCCACCAGCAGAGCCAGATGCGGCACCAGATGATATACCAGACACAGGCGCGGAGTCGCAGTTCCGTGAAGTCTTATTGCGGTTCATGCAGACCTTTCAGGGGGCACCTCAGGCTGCCACATCTATGGCCGAGCTGACACATATCTTACAGCAGTAGCATCCGCCTATGTTTTCAGCGGATGGCGGACCGCAGGCTGCAGAGTCTTGGCTAGGATCGATGCAGTCTATTTTCAAGAATCTAGAGACGCCTCCAGGGCGGAGGGTCAAGCTCGCGACTTACATGCTGCATAATTCCTCCACGAGGTGGTGGGATGTTACCACCCAGTCAGAGCATCACAGGGACATGGTGTGGGATGATTTTCAGGCAGTATTCTATGACTTCTTCTTTCCGGAGACGGTGAGGGCAGATAGAGCTCCAGAGTTCATGAATCTGCAGCAGGGCGCTATGTCGGTGATGGACCACTCTGCTCATTTTACAGAGCTTTAGCATTTTGCACCCATGCTGGTGGGTGATGAGACGGTGAGAGCTAGACATTTTGAGGATGGTCTTTGGTATGACATCAGAGCGCTGTTCAATGTTTTCAGGTTGCCTACTATACACGAGATTGTGAACCATGCGTTAATTACAGAGAGGAACCTGCGGGAATCATGTGGTGTGGTCCAAGGCAGTTTAGCACCAGTTACTGGTACTATTTCTGCTGGAAAGAGGAAGAGACAGATGGAATTCTCTCAGGGCAGCAGTACCAGCCAGGCAGCTTCTTCAGGTGGACCGGTCAGGTGCTACCAGTGTGGCAGAGAGGGGCACAAGAGGCTGCAGTGTCCACGAGACCCAGTGGAGTTCATAGCTTGCGGCAAGATGGGTCATCTGTAGGACATTTGCAGGGCGTTTCTACAAGTTGCTAGTGAGAGGGGTTCAGTGCAGACTCCACGTGCGGGAGCAGGACCAGTGGCTTCTTACCAGTCAGGGAACTGGAATATGTCAGGGCATGCAGGCAGAGACAGTGGTCGTGGCCGTGGTAGCCAGACACCAGGATCGTAGAGGCAGCAGGGCGGGACAGCTCGGGGTAGCCAGGCTGTGTCGTAGGGCCACGGCACTGGGCAGGCATTTGCGGTGCAACAGACCTAGCAGGAGCAGGATCCCAGACCTTCTACAGTCAGAGGAACTATTCTAGTAGCTTATGTATTGTCTTCGGTACTTTTTGATATGAGTGCTACACATAGTTCTATATTTGTACCCGTTGTGGAGAGCCTTGGGATCGGTGTTTCTACTACTTCTGATATCATGACGCTAGACACTCCGTTGGGGACTATGAAGGTTGGTGTGCGTCAGTGCAAGGAGTTCCCCCTTAAGGTTGGTGGGTGTCACTTCCTTTGGGACCTCTATGTCCTAGAGATGACGAGCTATGACGTCGTTCTCGGGATGGACTGGTTGGATCACTTTCGAGCCTTCGCAGACTACTACTATCACAGGGTGCGTTTCACATCACCAGAGGGTGGGGAGTTTCTATACAAGGGCGAGTGGGATGTTCAGGCGAGTCGAGCTGGACCAGAGCATCATGGGAGAGGTGGTGTCACAGCCCAGATTGCGAGCTTATATCTGGATGACTAGGGGACTTTTCAGACGGATTTCCATCCAGTTGTTGATCATTTCAGGGATGTCTTACCAGATGACTTTTTAGGCCTACCTCCGGTGCGCAAGGTGGATTTCTCTATCGAGCTACTGCTAGGAGAAGCACCGGTGTCCATTCCTCCTTATTGGATGGCCACGCCTGAGTTGTAGGAGCTTAAGAGGAAGTTAGTGGAGTTATAGGAAAAGGGTTTTATCTTACCCAGTACATCTCCTTGGGGTTCTCCGGTCCTTTTTGTGAAGAAGGCGGATGGTACCCTCAGACTTCGTGTGGATTATCGGAAGCTGAACTAGTTGACGGTTAAGAACCGATATCCCTTGCCGAGGATAGATGATCTATTTGATCAGCTTCGTGGAGCACGAGTGTTATCGAATATTTACTTGAGATCCGGATATCATCAACTGCGCGTTATACCATCAGATATACCGCTTACATCTTTTTGGAGTAGGTATGGTCTATATGAGTATATGGTTATGTCGTTCAGACTCACGAACGTGCCAGCAGTTTTTATGGATTTGATGAATCATGTGTTTTATCCTTATCTTGATTCATTTGTGGTAATATTCATGGATGACATCTTGGTGTACTCTCACACTCGACACGACCATGCCACCCATCTTGAGATCGTATTGAGTACACTGAGAGAGCATCGCCTATATGCTAAGCTCTCGAAGTGCCACTTTCGGATGGACAAGATTCACTTCCTGGGTCGTATCATCTTAGAGGCAGGAGTTGCAGTAGAACCAGAGAAGGTGAGAGAAGTAGTTTCCTTGGAGCAGCCCATGAACTTGTTTGAGATATAGAGTTTCTTAGGGCTGGATGGTTACTACAGACGCTTCATAGAGGACTTGTCCCGCTTAGCAGCACCGTTGACAGGTCTGACTAAGAAGGTTGTGAAGTTCATTTGGTTAGAAGCTTGCGAGACAGCTTTTCAGGACCTGAAGGAAAGGCTGACATAAGCACCGATCCTGATACTCCCAGAGCAGGGGAAGAGTTATACAGTTTACTTTGATGCATCAGAGATTGGGATGGGATTCGTTTTGATACAGGGCAACTGAGTTGTGGTATAGGGGTCTCGGCAGTTGAGGCCACATGAGAGGAATTACCCGACGCATGATCTCGAGTTGGCTGCAGTTGTGCATGCGTTGCGCTGTTGGAGACATTATCTGTTGGGAGATCATTTTGTGGTTTTCACTGATCACAAAACCCTCAAGTATATCTTTACTCAGTATGAACTGAATGTGAGGCAGAGAAGGTGGGTCGAGTACCTACTGTCCTTCGATTTTGATCTTGCCTATACACATGTTAAAGCTAATGTAGTAGCTGATGCACTGAGTAGGAGGAATCAGATACAGGCCGTGCAGGAGGCCAGTGGTGAGTGGCAGCTTATGTCTTTGTTCTCTAAGATGCATCTGAAGGTGCATGACAGTCAGGGGTAGACTTATCTTTCCTCGTTAGCTGTGACTTCTACCTTCTTGAACAGAGTGAGGATGAGGCAGCTATCAGATTCAAAAGGTCTAGTTCTATGGGAGTCGGTGGCAAGTGAGGACCCTCCTCATTGTTGGATGATAGGCGATGATGAGGTTTTTCATTTCCATGGATGTGTAGGGGTTCCAGGGGATATACACGAGGAACTGATGCGGGACTTTCATGCTTCCGCTTGGGCAGTTCATCCCGGGGTTACCAAGATGTACCGTGACTTGAGGCGTCAATACTGGTGGCCGGGTATGAAGAGAGTGATAGCTGGTTTTGTTACGAGGTGTTCCACCTATCAGTAGGTGAAGGCAGAGCATCAGAGACCAGCTGGGCTGTTACAGCAGTTTCCCATTCCAGAGTGGAAATGGGATGATGTCGCGATGGATTTCATGACGGGATTGCCATGGTCACCTCAAGGCAATGACGCCGTGTGGGTTGTTGTGGACAGACTCACGAAGGTAGCTCAGTTCTTGCCTACCAAGGAGACCATCGGTGTGGACCAGCTTGGAAGGATGTATATCCGAGAGATCGTACGTCTTCATGGGGTCCCTCGCTCTATCATTTCAGATAGGGTTTCCCACTTTACTTCTCATTTCTGGCAGAGTTTGCAGAGGGAACTGGGTAAATAGGTGCTTCTGAGCACAACATACCACCATCTGACAGATGGCCAGTCAGAGCGGATGATACAGGTCCTAGAGGACATGCTGCATGCATGCGTCCTTGACTTTGGGGGCCCTTGCGAGAATCATGTACCCTTAGTCGAGTTTTCCTATAATAATAGTTTTCAGGAGACTATTGAGATGGCACCATAACATGCTTTATATGGTAGGCCATTCCGGTCACCTTTGTGCTGGTTAGAGGCAGGTGAGGCAACTTTACTGGGGCCACAGCTCCTGCAGGAGACATCTGAGTAGGTCCAGTTGATTCGAAGGCGGATGGCTACCGTGCAGTCTTGTCAGAAGTCTTATGCTGATCGCCGCAGACAACCTTTGGCGTTCGTGGTTGGGGATCAGGTTTTCTTGCGTGTTTCGCCGACGATGGGACACAAATGGATCAAGAGATAGGATAAGATTTCTCCAAGGTATGTGGGACCATTTGAGATTCTGGAGAGAGTCGGACTGGTTTCCTATCAGTTGCAATTACCGCAGCGGTACCGAGCCATTCACAACGTCTTCCACGTGTCTCAGTTGCGTCGCTACCATTCATACCTGTCTCACACCTTTCAGCCAGAGGAGGTTGAGCTTCAGAATGATGCGTCCTTTGAGGAGAATCTGATCCATATCATTGACAAGAGCATGAAGGTTCTCCGAGGCCGGTCAGTTCCTCTCGTACGGGTGCTATGGCAGCATGGCCGAGTGCAGGACGAGACCTGGGAGCGGGAGGCCAACGTACGTGCTCAGTGGCCAGAGCTGTTCTAAGATTATTCTTCACCACCCTTGGAAAGGCAATTCGGGGATGAATTGATATAATGGGGAAAGTTTGTAAGAACCCAGTTCTTATTTTAGAGGTACAAGATTCTTCTTTCCTTTTCCTTAATTGGTTTTGAGATAATATGGAAAATGGGGAAAATCCTAAATTTCAAAACTACACGCTGTGTACTTTATCCACATGTCGTGTACTTTTGGCCGTGTTGGGATGAGTACACGGGGCGTGTAGCCATGACGGCAACGAAGGGTGTACGAACCAATATACGCCGTGTAGTGGTGCCTTACACAACATGTAGTCAGTCGGCAGGCTTAAACAGTAAGTCGGTGGCGTCACCGCCAGCTGGGCGACAGTACACGTCGTGTACACAAGAGTGCACGCCATGTACTCATGTCGACGGATGAACAGTGTGGCGGTGCCACCAAATGAACAGTTAAATGAAAGAAGTACACGCTGTGTAATCAGAAGTGCACGTCGTGTACTTTGTTTTTTCGGTTTAAAAGAGGAAGTAGCCTCCTCATTTTCCAGAGAAGGCACTTGAGCCATTTTGGAGCCAAAGGAGGAGGTCGGATCTTTGAAGATCCACTGGGCGTTCATCTGGAATCTGATTCGGCTTTGGGTGATTTCGTTGGAACCGCACGGGGTAGCCCTCTCCTCACCTGGTACCGTTCTTACCAATTCTTCTCCTAACGTAAGTTATTTATGTTTTTTTTGGTTTTTGTTCTTCGTTAGATCTATGCCTTTCTTTGGCATTTCAGAAGTCGGCATTCGGGTATAACGCTCGTTGACATATAAGGTATGTGTCTTTGTGTGTAGTTTTCTAACTGCTGTGTGTTTTGTGCGTTTTGTGCGTTTTTGTGCCACGAACCCATGTTGGGGTGTCGTGTGGCTAAGGCCATTGCTATATTTAATACCTAGAATTGATTAGGTATTTAATTGTGATAATAAAATGCTGGTTGGGATCATTGCTTGGATCTGGAACCACCCCCAGGGTGTGTTTCACTATTTAGCCGTTTGGCTTGGATACCCGAGGGTATGCCTTCAAATTAGTAATTGTAGAATTTCCTTGAGAGGAATTTCTTTTTACTGCTTGTTTACCTGTTGGGAATGGCCCAATTACCTGTTTAGCCTGAGGGAGTTTTTTTATTTAGCTTGAGGGCATTGTTGTGGTTAGCCTGAGGGCACTGCATAATTTAGCATGAGGGATGTAGTTATTTTCGCTTGAGGGAAACCTTTCCTGCTTGAGGGATTCACTTCTGTTCCTGAGGGCGACACTTCCTACGGCTGAGGGTAATTTCTGTTACGCCTGAGGGCTATACCTGCAGGTTGGATTCTAATTACCTGAGGGTAAGGTTTTGTTTGTTTGAGGACGTGGACTGTTTACTAGAAATGCACTGTGGTGGTTTCTAAAATTTAAATGGATTAAATGGATAATGAAATGGAAATATAACAGGTAATTAGTTACTTTTGCGTTCTGCTTACTTTATTTCATTTTACTACTGCACACTGTTGTTGCATGCTTACACACAGTTGGGAACGGGCCTTTGGTGGGTGCCTACTGAGATATATTTCTCACACCCTGTTTGGGTCATGATTTTTAACCCAAACATATTACATTGCTGCAGGTGTAGATAGGGGAAAGCGTCCCTATACAGGTACTTGACTGTTGTTGAGGAGTATGAGGGAATGGGACCGATCCTAGGCTTGGGATGCCGCTGCCAACTGTTTTGCTTGTTTTGGTGTACTCTGTTTTCTGTTGTACTGTATTGATGTATAACATGTTCTGGCTGTTTTCTTAGAACTTGAAACATGTAGCATCATCACTTATATACTGTTGGTTATATCCACTACTGTAGTTATTTCATTTGTGTATGCTTACTTCTTCTGCTGTTTGTTGTATGTTTATTTTGGTATTCCGCTGCGCTACACTTTGAAAAATGAGGGCATAGTTTCCCCACTATCAGACCTGGGTCCTCGCTACTAGTCGGAAGCCTCTAGTGTTTGGGGAAATTTTCTTGAGGTCACGTGGCGAACCGGGTTCGGGGCACCCGTTGCATGGCACCCGGGTCTGGGACGTTACATCTTACAACTTGATTAATATATAGTCTTGCTAAACGTCCAAGTGGTAAATCGTCCCTTATACCAAGAAAATGTGCTGACTAGGTAAGAATATCAACAATGACCTATATTGCATCATTAATTCTAGGAGTCATTGTTAGTCCCATGAAAAAGTCAATCGTGACATTATCCCATTTCCACTCAGGTATGGGATGTGGTTGCATGACTCCCCCATGTTGTTGCCTTCCAGCATTCACTTGTTGACAAACCATACATCATGACAAAAAATCAGCAATCTCCCTCTTCATGTTGTCCCTCCAAAAATGTTCCTAGAAAATTTTTATACATTTTGGTTCTCCCATGGTGTATAGAGAAATTGGAACTATGAGAATCGTCCAAAAATTCTCCTTTTAGATCAGGTATATCTGGAACACAAAGTCTCTTCCCAAATTTCAAAATTTATTCTTCACACACAATGTCACTCAATATCTCATAATTCACATCTTTAATATTATTTTGAAATTCTTTATCATCGGTCTGAGAACTATTTATCTTTTCTAGTAAAGATGGTTTGGAAACCATTTGAAAAAGTATCGAAGTTTCACCTTCCATGGTTATTCCCCTATCCAAATTTACTAGATCCATGAAAATTGGATCCCTTTCAACTCTAATTTTGTTCAAAACTCCATGATCCTTTCTGCTCAAAGAATTTTCCACCTTATTTTCCTTCCATGGGTGGTAGTGTATCATGCAATCATAATCCATGAGTAGTTCAAGCCATCTCCTTTTCTTAATGTTGAGTTCTTTCTATGAGAAAATATAATTAAAACTCTTGTGATCGGTATATATCTCACATTTTTCACCATAGAGATAATTTCTTCATATCTTCAAAGAAAAGATTACAATAGCTAACTCAAGATCATGAGTAGGATAGATTTTTTCATGAATTTTCAGCTGTCGTGATGCATTGGCAATAACCCTATCATTCTGCATAAAGACACAACCAAGTCCTTTCTTTGAAGCATCACTATAAATTACAAACCCCTAATTCCCCGATGGTAATGTAAATATAGGATCATTGGATAATTTGATCTTCAGTTCTTCAAAACATTCTTCACACTCTTTGGTCCAAATAAATTTAACCCCTTTACGTGTGAGTTTTGTTAATGGGTTATCTAAACGGGCAAAATTCTGGACGAAATGATGATAATAACCTGGTAAACCAATAAAACTGCATACCTCAATTATACTCTTTGGTGCTGGAAATTATTGGATTGCCTTTTTCTTAGAAGGATCAATAGAAATTCCATTCGTAGAGACAATATAGCCATGAAAAGAAATCTTCTGAAGCCAGAATTTACACTTTCTAATCTTCCCAAATAATTCGTGTCTTCTAAGAGTCTTCAGGATAATGTGCAAGTGATTTTCATGATCTTCGTAGATTTTGAAGTATACCAAGATATCATAAATAAATACCACTACAAAATCATCGAGATATTCCTTGAAAAATCTATTCATTAGATCTATAAAGAAAGTGGGTGAATTAGTCAATCCAAAAGGCATTTCTGTAAATTCGTAATGCCCATACCTTGTTCGAAATGTTGCCTTCCGAATGTCTTCCTTATTCAAACACAACTGATGGTATCCAGGTTGAAGGTCAATCTTTGAAAAGTATTGAGCTCCATGTAGTTGGTCAAATAAGTCATCAATGAGAGGTAGGGAATACTTGTTCATTATTGTTATAGCATTGATCTCCCTGTAGTCGATACATAACCTCATAGACCCATCTTTCTTCTTAACAAAAAGGACAGGGGATCCCCATGGAGAAACACTAGGGCGAATAAATCCCGTAATACTAAATTTTTCTAGTTGTTTCTTTAGTTCCACTAATTCCACAGTGTCCATTCTATAAGGGGTCTTCAAAATGGGCCTTGAACTAGGAATTAGGTCAATGGAAAACACAATTTCTCATTCTAGGGGATGTTCAGGTAAATCCTCTGGAAAATCATCGACATATTCTTTCACAATAGGTACATCCTCTATTTGAACATTCCTTTCCTTACCCAGGGTTACTTCATTCTCTTCCTCCCCAATAATTCAATTTAGATGAGCTACTAGGGGTGGATCTAGATAAGATTTAGGTGGTGATGATTCTGCTCTAAAGATAAGGTGTTCCTTATCATCATTATCAAAAATAGAAACCTCCTTCTTCTTACAATAAATTTTCGCATCATAGTCCAAAAGACAATCCATACCAAGGATTATATCAAATTCAATCATAGGTATGACGATGAGATCAGTAGATAAAGAACAATTATATGATCTAATGGGGACTAATTCAAAAACCCTTGTTGCAATGATACTTCCCTTAGGAGGTTTGACTAAAAATCCCATGTTAAATAAAATTAGAAGTATTTAATTTTCTCAGAAAAGTGGGAAGATATGAAACAATGAAATGATCCAGAATCAAATAATGCATTTTCTAAACTCGAGGAAGCAATTAAATTACCTGTCACCATGTCTTTCGGAGCTTCTTACTCAACAGTAGTGATAGAAAAACCTTGGCCTTGACCCCCTGGTCTTTTTTGAGGTAATTTCCCTGATGCTTAGGACATTCATTTGCATAATATCCCATTTCCCTTCAATTTTATCATTGAACATTGGCAGTGTCTTTCTATCCCTTACAACCACCAGTAAGATGGTCTTTCTGTCCACATTTGTAGAATAATCTTTTTCCATTTAGACAGGCACCAGGGTGCTTCCTTCTACAATTATCACATGGTGGAAATTCAACTCTTCCCATTTCCCTATTTCTTTATTTCCTTTCCCAGATTGTTCAGTAGATCTCTTCTTCTCTTTCTTTTCTTTAAAGTCATAAGTCTTAGATAATTCCATTTCTGTCTTGATAGCACATTATACAATATCTTCGTATGATGATAAGGATTGTGATACTAAAGCTCAATGTAGAAATTGTTTTAACCCATCAAATAAACGATCAATCTCCCTTATTGGGTTATGTATATAATCTGAAGCATGCCTTACTATCCTTGTAAAGTTATTCTCATACTTTGCAACATTCTCATCATCCTTTTGTCTCAGACTCAGAAATTTCCTTTCCATATATTGTCGATGGTCATGAGGAAATTATTTCTCTAAGAAACGCTCATTAAACTCCAACTATTCCATATTTGATATTCCATAATCTTCATTTGTGTTTTTAATCAATGACCACAATTGATCAGCATCTCCAGTGAGGCAATAAACTATAATGAAAACCTTTTCCCTTTCACTACTCCATAGAGCCGGAAATATTTTCTCCATGGAACTTTTCCATTGCTCAGCTACCAATGGACTCGTATTCCCATTGAATATCAGTGGTTGTTGCCTAATGAATTGATCTAACATTGATCCTCCATGATGTGGATCAGGGTGCTCCATACGGGTAAGGTTATTATTCATAACTCGACTAAGTTGTCCCAGTATGGTGATTAGCTGATCAGCACCAGTTGAATCACTAGTTCCACAATAATTATTTTGAGCATGAGGTAAATCCCTACATGGAGTGCATGAATTGATACGGTTTCCATTCCTTCCACTAGGCATCATTTTTAAACAATGGAATATACTAGATTGGTTTATAAATCTCAATACATAAATACAAACTTGTAAAACACTGAACATAAATTGAACAGTTTAGGGATATAATACATAATTGTAAAAATGTTTTCTTTGAAGAATTATATACTCATAAACCCTTCATAATGGTTTGTAATGAAAATGAGAAATATCCTAAGTATATCCCCCGAGAATGTTGTAACCAAGAGTGCAGCAAGGCCCGTTGTTGTGAACCAGTTCCCATATGAGTCTAGCTCAAAGTGGTGTTTTCGGATTTTACCCCTAGGTACATATATGCCAGAGCCGCCTCTAACTGCTCGTATCTAGACAGGGATGTATTTCTCAGAAAACTCACAAAATCTATACAATACAAAAATTCTATGATGTTCTTCTATACTAATCCACAATGTCCATATTAGGTCTATGTGCTCTAATCAGAGATTATCTAAATCTAGCTTCCAAGGTTTGTACTAAACTTCCTATGATACCAACTGTAATGCCCTTACCCTAGTTACCCAGAGTCTGTGCTTTATTACATAACATTGGAATGATCAAAAGTAAATAATATCTCGAAATACCGATCAGTTTAATATTATTGGAAACAAGATTCATACATAAGTTCAACTTTACAACTTGAAAAGAAACACAATACAAATTTATTCTATTAGGAACATCCAAGCCTCCAGGATTATGCCTTCAATTCACTCATAAATAATTTCTTCATATCCTGGTAAAATGAAACATATGAAAGGGGTGAGCTCAAACACTCATTAAGGGTAAGAAGTATAGTAGAAGATAACATAAATATTAATCAAGGTGAATAATTGAAACCGCATGCCTTTACCAATAATAAACATGAATAATTTTATGGGTGAAATATGAAATGAGTAAATAATTCCATAATAAAACATAATCATGGGTATTCTACTAGTCGAATAACCACATGAACGATCAATATTTTTTTTTCATAATGAGGAAATGTATAATGTCAGACATTCTGAAACATTTTGTCAAGGCCTCGGCCAAGATGCCTAAAAATTATTATGGCATCAGCCAAAACCACTTATCAAATTGGGAAAGGGCCCCAGACAATTGCACATCTAGTTGTCTCATGATACCTACCGATGCATCGAGGAGCTATAGCAAGCTCCACCCGTCACTTACTAAGTCCAATACATTTCACATATGAAAAGGTTTAAACATATCATAAACATTCATATTAAAACTATAATATGAAATTTCAATACCTTAACCATAAACCATGAATGGTGTAAAAACAGCACACCCTGTCACATCCATTTTTTTTAGCCATTGTAATTTTTTTTTTCTTTTCCACTTGGCGTCGGGTGTTTTTTCTTAAGTGCGGGTGAGTCCCGGTTTAAATTTTTAATGTTGGGATGGGTTTATGGTTTGGGTTAGTGCGCGAACACCGTACGCTTAAGGCGCGCAGTTCGCTTGGGCACGTGCTATCCGCTTGGGTACGTGCAACCCGCTTGCAGTCCGCTTGGATACAGTACGGCGTGCGAATACCACACAGTCATCCCATTTTAATGTTGTGTGTGTATATATATGCATATGTATGTTTGTTTGTTTATATATGTACATATATATGTGTATCTACATTTGAATATGTTTATGTTTTGACGTTGTGTGTATATATATATATAAGGTTTGTGCATATATGTTTATAGGAGTATATATATACACATATGTTTATAAATAACTATGTTTTAAGTTATATTCTTATGTGTATTTTTGTTTATATATAGGTTTATATATGTTTATATTGTTTATATATGTTATATATATGTTTATAAATATATATGTATATATGTATTTATGTTTATATATGTTTATATATATATTTTTATATGTGTAGATAGGTTTAGAAAAAAAATGATTTATTATTATTGTTTTTAATTGATTATTATTATTATTATTATTTGTTATTTGGGTATGATTATTATTATTAAAGTTAAATAATTATTAATATTAATTATATTAAAATTATTATAAAAAAAGGAAAAAAAATTAAAACCCTATCTACCCCGCGTCACCCCCTCCCCCATTCTTCCCCTTCTCCCTCGCGCTGCGGCGCACATCGTCGCGACTCCCCCCTCCCTTCGCGATGCGGCCTCACCGCCGCCGCTGGGTGCTGCCGCCTCACCGTCCAGCCCCGCCGCCTCGCCATCCGGCCGACCTCGCCGCCCTCCAGCAGCCTCCAATCGCAGTCCGGCCGACCTCGCCACCCTCCAGCAGCCTCCAATCGCAGTCTGGCCTACCTCGCCTCCCTCCAACATCCTCCGACCGTCGTCCGGCCACCGTCTGACCCCCTGCCCGTGCCACCTTTGCTCGCGCCGCCCCTGTCGGCACTTCCCTAGCCGGCGTCGCCCCTGCCGTCACAATTTTCATGTTCCCCCGCACCATTCCGGCGTCTTTCCAACGAGTGCGCACCCTCTCGGTGTTGTTCCGGCCAACCCGCAGCCCTCTCCGGCGTCTCCGCTGGCCGTTCCCCCTTCCGTGTAGCTCGTCCGGTTGGGCCCTTCTCCGCGCCGAGGTGAGGGTTACGCTATTTAGTTGTTTTAGTTACTTTATTTATTTTTTTATTTATTTTTATCATTGTTTATTTGTTTCGGGTGTAGTTCTATGACTTGTTTATACGTTCAAGGTTGTGCGGGTGATGTGTCGGGACGCACCGGTCCACTCTGACAAACACGTTTGAGCACGATTATGTTTTATCGCTGATTTCTGGGTAAGAATATATTTATACGTTTTCATATATATTTACGCCACGTTAAAAATATGAAATTGAGTTGCGGACCCTTGAGGTCTTTATCTGGTCCAGAGTCATCTTTACCCGAATTTGTATTTATTTATTTATGTATTTATTTTAGCAATGTCTCGCTTTTCCGCTGTTGTTTCTGGTATGAGTTTATACCAGTTGATTTGTTTTGCACTGCTTGATTTAGTTGTTTTTGAGTCCCTGGTTCTCTGCTGGTTGTGTGTTGGTCTACGACGCTCTAACTTTGGATGTCAACTATGTTGTTAAGGTGTGGCGATGATTTTTCTGGTGCATGTGCTTTTTTTGGGGTGCATGTACGTGAGTAGTTGGCAGTGCGTTTTCGAAAGCGTCGACTCGGCCAAATTATTTGAGGTAGGTGTTTCCAATCATTTCCCTTTTAGATTCAAACCTTGAGCACTTGAATATTTTCAATTAATCTTCTTATATCATTTGCATATCTAAAATATTTATGAAAAGCATCTGGCTTAGTTATGTTGCTGTTTTAAATTACTGAAAGTGGCTTTTGATGTTTGGTTATATGAAATGCATAGGTTCTTGGTAAAGAAGAAAAATTGCTTTGTGACATGTTTGGTTGCAGTTGTTAGTGAGTGTGTTTTGGAAATGAAAAATAAAGATTACTTTGGTGTGTTTTCTTAACAAAAAGATGTACCAGTAGTTGATTTAGGAAAGTCTTGGAAATAGTGGTTGGTTTGAAAGATGCTTTTGTTTTTATAAAGTGTTGTGAAGGAATTTGAATTTGGTTTCAATGCTAAAATGTTTTATGAAAGATGGGTTTTGAGGCGTTTCTTAAAAAAAACTAAATGTGCCATTGGATGTTGGCACATCCATGGGAGCACTAGGTGCTCACATGGATGTGCCTCCAAATGAAAATGACACATTCAAACTATATTTTTCTGAAAACTAGGTTTTGATGGATGGTTGGAGGCGTGGTTGGCCCGGTTGGCTTTTTGTGTGAGTGGAATGGTTGTTTGGTGTAAAGGTCCGTTTGAAATTTTAAAATGTAAAGGGATGATTGTGTTAGATTTTGAGAAAGGTGGATTGTGCCCGATTGGCAACCCAACCCATTTGTGAAATTTTTTAAGGTTCTAATGTTGTGAAGGCCCGGTTGGCACCTTACTGAATGTGAAAGAACTTTTTATGTGTGCATGCTTGCGGGGCACCTCTACAGGGGGACTTCCCTTGAGGGTTGTCGTGTAGCGGTGTCCGTGTAAGGGGTTGGCAAGTGCGGTGAGATGAGTCACGCGTGCGAGGGCCTCCCACTTACACAGTATTACAAAAACCACCATGGGTTCCTGGGCGTCTTTTAGAGAATCGAGTGGCGATTGCTGGATAACCCCGATTAGACGGGTTAGTCCCCCCTTGGTAGGTAAGGCCTTGTGGGGCGTGGCACTGGTTGGCTGTTAGGGCGGCCAGTTGGTTATTGACTGTGGAGTACCATGCCGGCGGGTAGTCTGAACCCGAGTACGTCCAGGGGTTTTCTAGGGATGTTTAGGATCACCCATGGTTATTGCTTACTTCTGCTTGTTTACTTTTACTTTCACTTGGTTTCCAGCTTTTACTTATCACATGTTTGTCCTTTGCATAATGTGATAAACATAGATTTGAAATCCAGTTGTTTAGAAATTCATTATTTTGTGAAAAACTTGTTGTGGCGTGTGTTGGTTTTGAAATGGTAAATTGGGATCATTTTTCCTTCAAAAAGTGAAAAATCTATTTTATATCTTTGTATGTGCAAACTAGTGTTTTGGGATTGTTTCTGGAAAGTGGTCTTGGTTGGATCCTGTGGTTACTTTGGCATCCCTACTGAGCATTTTTAATGCTCACGCCTATATTATATTTTCCGTTGCAGGTTTCCCTTGCTCAGGTTTTCATGGCCGAGTTTCTCGTCATGGGAGCAAGGTTGGCCTTAGTTGGGAGGTGACCAATGGGTCACATGGAGGTACGTCTGCTGTTCGGTTTCTTTTATTTCCACTCCTAGAGTTTAGTACTTTTGTTCTGTTTATTCGTATTTACTTTTTTACCTTTTTGGGCCAAATCGTTCCCAATGTTATAACTTTGATTCTCAACACTAGTTGTCATCCCGGGGGGATCGGGAACGCCCCTCGGGACTTGCCGCGAGCCGGCTTGGGTGACCGGTTTAGGGTCGACCCGGGCTGGTTCGTGACAAAATGGTATCAAAGGAGGTTCTTGATATTTGGGAGATCTGGTAGAAGGAGATTAGGACTGTCGGGGCTCAGGAGGTAGGTTACGGGTCGGTTCCTGATCACCACCGATCGTGACGAGACCTGAGTTACCAGGGTTAGTCCGGGATTTGAGTCTTTTGTCTTTGGTTATTTTGGATTGAGGGATGAAAATGGGAGCAAATCGGTTCGCGTTGCGGCCTCACACGGGGTGGTGACCCATGTGGAGTCCAAGTGCCCGGTTTAATGTCCTCCTATTGTTATGTCTTACTTGGGGCATGGCTCACCACCATGTCACCGAGTTAAGTGCAGACACTAGTCCCTCATTCTGATGGTTTATAGTTGGTTGTATTTTGTTTTAAACTCGATCTGTGTGTGTGTGTGTTGAAAATGAAAGTGATTTGGAAATGAAAAAAGGGGGTTTCTTCCAAATTGTTTTTGAAATTAGTAAGGTGGGTTTTTAAAGAAAAAGTGTTTTGGTTTGGAACAGTATGTTATGTGTTTGGATTTGGAAAGGAATGAAATTTTTGAACCTTGGCACTCCTTATGGAGGGTCACATGTGCGTGGGTATGTACGGAGAGTGCGTAGGGGGGGCACTTGTTTTCAGATTATGTGAGTGAGATTTAATGAACGCACATGTGACGGTTCATAAGGTGCCATAGGTGAGTTGTAATGTTTTAAAGAAATGATGGTTTTGGAAAGTGATTTATTCTTGTGTTTGTATATGTTTGGATTATGGGCCTTTTGACTTCGAGTTGTGTTGTTTCCTTGATTGAGTTTTTGCTTGATGCCAGTTTTGACGATGTTTCTCGTGTTGTCATGAGTATGCCGCCCAGAAAGGTCGTTAAGGTTGGTAATGAGTCATGCCCAGTTTCCAGTTCTTTCTGCATGTTGCCTATCGATCAAAGTAATCAATGTCCATGAGGGGTTGTTGTTTGGTTGTGGAATTTGAGTGGGTCTTCAGGTTGTTGGGAACTCCCAGGGTTGTTGGGGTGCGTGTTGTCCCAGGTTTATTTGAGGGTCCAGTTTTGGACTAGTAAAGATGAGATGTATCATCGTCGTTGGAGTTTTTGGTGTTATTAACAATGGTCGGCTTCCGCGAAGGTTCCCCACATGGCAAGGAGTGTGGGCCAGTGGAACCTGTCTCCAAGAAACCATCCTCGTCGGTACCGGCTCATAGTTCGTCGGACCACTCTCTTGTGTTCCACCAGTATGGCCTATCCAGACATTCTAAGTCGCCTTGCCGCATCCCTTCAAAGTCTTGCTACCATGTGGCTGTTCGGGCCACCGGTGAGAGTTCTGGATGAAGTGTCGTCCGGGAGGAAGGAGCTAGGGACCAGAGGATGAAAATGCCTGACTGTGAGGCAGGAGATGCTTCAGCCATCAGGGCCCCAACCACAGGTCTCGGGGTGAAGCTCGCGCACAGTCAGGAGTTGCTGAGGGTGCGTAAAACCTCGCTTCGGATTATGTTTTCAGCTTTCTAAAGAGAAATATCCAAAGTTCCTTGTTCTGTTCTTGTCACTGTTGGAAGCTCATCATAGTTGTGGTGATGTGATGAACTTATTCTACCGCAGTCTAAGCGGTCTTATCTATTCTCAGTGTGTTTAGAAATCGTTCGGTTCTCCTTGAAGGGTGATGGACCCGCGAATGAATGGGTCAATCTAATTTTTAGGGTGGTCTCAATTGTGTGCGTTAGGGGGGATGTGTGGTCTTATGAAATTAACAGGCATTGTTTCAAGGTCCTTTGTGAGTTCGGACTAGAAATTCCCTAGAATCTGGTTGCGATGAGGTTTTTCTTTGGTCGGTGTGTGAGGGGTTGAGTTAATTCCTTATCCAAGAGCTATTGGGTCTTTTTGTAGAAAGCTTCCTGTTTAAAACTCTGATTGTTGTTCGGTCTGTGTGGAGAAAGTACCTGGGTTCGTTTGGGAGTCCCCGTGTTGCCCCCCCTCCGGGGTGGTGTGTTCGAGTTTCAAGGTCTCCATGTTAGTAGATTTCTATGGTGGGGAGAACCCTCCCGTGTTCTCCCCTCAATCTCGGACAATGTTTGTACTTTAGTTGGTCGGGTGTGACTTGTGTTGGTAATGGTCACCCCGAGCCTCTCAGTTTGTTCTGGTTTTTCCTGGGCATAGACTCGAGTTAAGATAACTGTTGGCTTGGTGACTTTCTGGGGGCAGAAAGTGTTTGTGGTGGGGAGAATTGTCACATCCGTTTTTTTAGTCATTGTAATTTTTTTTTCTTTTCCACTTGGACTTGGGTGTTTTTGCATAAGTGCGGGTGAGTCCCGGTTTAAATTTTTAATGTTGGGATGGGTTTATGGTTTGGGTTAGTGAGCGAACACCGTACGCTTAAGGCGCGCAGTTCGCTTGGGCACGTGCTATCCGCTTGGGTACGTGCAACCCGCTTGCAGTCCGCTTGGATACCGTACGGCGTGCGAATACCACACGGTCATCCCATTTTAATGTTTTGTATGTATATATATGCATATGTATGTTTGTTTGTTTATATATGTACATATATATGTGTATCTGCGTTTGAATATGTTTATGTTTTGACGTTGTGTGTATATATATATAAGGTTTGTGCATATATGTTCATAGGAGTATATATATACACATATGTTTATAAATAACTATGTTTTAAGTTATATTCTTATGTGTAAATTTGTTTATATATCAGTTTATATATGTTTATATTGTTTATATATGTTATATATATGTTTATAAATATATATTTATATATGTATTTATGTTTATATATGTTTATATATATATTTTTATATGTGTAGATAGGTTTAGAAAAAAAATGATTTATTATTATTGTTTTTAATTGATTATTATTATTATTATTATTTGTTATTTGGGTATAATTATTATTATTAAAGTTAAATTTTTATTAATATTAATTATATTATAATTATTATAAAAAAAAGGAAAAAAAATTAAAACCCTATCTACCCCGCGTCACCCCCTCCCCCGTTCTTCCCCTTCTCCCTCGCGCTGCGGCGCACATCGCAACGGCTCCCCCCTCCCTTCGTGATGCGGCCTCGCCGCCACCGCTGGGTGCCGCCCCCTCACCGCCTCACCGTCCAGCCCCACCGCCTCGCCATCCGGTCGACCTTGCCGCCCTCCAGCAGCCTCCAATCGCAGTCCGGCCGACCTCGCCGCCCTCCAACAGCCTCCGACCGTCGTCTGGCCGCCGTCCGACCCCCTGCCCGTGCCACCTTTGCCCGCGCCGCCCCTATCGGCACTGCCCTTGCCGGTGTCGCCCCTTCCGTCACAATTTTTGTGTTCCCCCGCACCCTGCTGGCGCCTTTCCGGCGAGCGCGCACCCTCTCAGTGTTGTTCCGGCCAATCCGCACCCCTCTCCGGCGTCTCCGCTGGCCGTTCCCCCTTCCGCGTAGCTCGTCCGGTTGGGCGCTTCTCCGCGCCGAGGTGAGGGTTACGCTGTTTAGTTGTTTTAGTTACTTTATTTATTTGTTTATTTATTTTTATCATTGTTTATTTGTTTCGGGTGTAGTGCGATGACTTATTTATACGTTCAAGGTTGTGCGGGTGATGTGTCGTGACGCGCCGGTCCACTCTGAAAAACGCGTTTGAGCGCGATTATGTCTTATCACTGATTTCTGGGTAAGAATATATTTATACGTTTTCATATATATTTACGCCACGTTAAAAATATGAAATTGAGTCGCGGACCCTTGAGGTCTTTATCTGGTCCAGAGTCATCTTTACCTGAATTTTTATTTATTTATTTATGTATTTATTTTAGCAATGTCTCGCTTTGCCGCTGTTGTTTCTGGTATGAGTTTATACCAGTTGATTTGTTTTTCACTGCTTGATTTAGTTGTTTTTGAGTCCCTGGTTCTCTGTTGGTTGTGTGTTGGTCTGCGCCACTCTAACTTTGGATGTCAACTGTGTTGTTAAGGTGTGGCGATGATTTTTCTGGTGCGTGTGATTTTTTTTGGGGTGCATGTATGTGAGTAGTTGGCAATGCGTTTTCAAAAGCGTCGGCTCGGCCAAATTCATTGAGGTAGGTGTTTCCAATCATTTCCCTTTTAGATTCAAACCTTGAGCACTTGAATATTTTCAATTAATCTTTTTATATCATTTGCATTTCTACCGTATTTATGAAAAGCATCTGGCTTAGTTATGTTGCTGTTTTAAATTTCTGAAAGTGGCTTTTGATGTTTGGTTATATGAAATGCATAGGTTCTTGGTAAAGTAGAGAAATTGCTTTGTGACATGTTTGGTTGCAGTTGTTAGTGAGTGTGTTTTGGAAATGAAAAAGAAAGATTACTATGGTGTGTTTACTTAACAAAAAGATGTACCAGTAGTTGTTTTAGGAATGTCTTGGAAAGAGTGGTTGGTTTGAAAGATGCTTTTGTTTTTATAAAGTGTTGTGAAGGAATTTGAATTTGGTTTCAATGCTAAAGTGTTTTATGAAAGATGGGTTTTCAGGCGTTTCTTCAAAAAAAAAAACTAAATGTGCCATTGGATGTTGGCACATCCATGGATGCAGTAGGTGCTCACATGGATGTGCCTCCAAATGAAAATGACACATTCAAACTATATTTTTCTGAAAACTAGGTTTTGATGGATGGTTGGAGGCGTGGTTGGCCCGGTTGGCTTTTTGTGTGAGTGGAATGGTTGTTTGGTGTAAAGGTCCGTTTGAAATTTTAAAATGTAAAGGGATGATTATGTTAGATTTTGAGAAAGGTGGATTGTGCCCGATTGGAAACCCAACCCATTTGTGAAATGTTTTAAGGTTCTAATGTTGTGAAGGCCTGGTTGGCACCTTACTGAATGTGAAAGAACTTTTGATGTGTGCATGCTTGCGGGGCACCTCTACAGGGGGACTTCCCTTGAGGTTTGTCATGTAGCGGTGTCTGTGTAAGGGGTAGGCAAGTGCGGTGAGATGAGTCACGCGTGCGAGGGCCTCCCACTTACACAGTATTACAAAAAACACCATGGCTTCCTGGGCGTCTTTTAGAGAATTGAGTGACGGTTGCTGGCTAACCCCGATTAGACGGGTTAGTCCCCCCTTGGTAGGTAAGGCCTTGTGGGGCGTGCCACTGGTTGGCTGTTAGGGCGGCCATTTGGTTATTGACTGTGGAGTAACATGCCGGCGGGTAACCCGAGTACGTCCAGGGGTTTTCTAGGGATGTTTAGGATCGCCCATGGTTATTGCTTACTTCTGCTTGTTTACTTTTACTTTCACTTGGTTTCCAGCATTTACTTATCACATGTTTGTCCTTTGAATAATGTGATAAACATAGATTTGAAATCCAGTTGTTTAGAAATTCATTATTTTGTGAAAAATTTGTTGTGGCCTGTGTTGGTTTTGAAATGGTAAATTGGGATCATTTTTCCTTTAAAAAGTGAAAAACCTATTTTCTATCTTTGTATGTGAAAAATAGAGTTTTGGGATTGTTTCTGGAAAGTGGTCTTGGTTGGATCCTGTGGTTACTTTGGCATCGCTACTGAGCATTTTTAATGCTCACGCCTATATTATCATTTCAGTTGCAGGTTTCCCTTGCTCAAGTTTTCATGGCCGAGTTTCTCGTCATGGGAGAAAGGTTGGCCTTAGTTGGGAGGTGACCAATGGGTCACATGGCAGTACGTCTACTGTTCGGTTTCTTTTCTTTCCACTACTAGAGTTTAGTACTTTTGTTCTGTTTATTCGTATTTACTTGTTTACCTTTTTGGGCCAAATCGTTCCCAATGTTATAACTTTGATGCCCGACACTAGTTGTCATCCCGGGGGGATCGGGAATGCCCCTCGGGACATGCCGCGAGCCGGCTCGGGTGACCGGTTTAGGGTCGACCCGGGCTAGTTCGTGACACACCCTCTATAAAAAATATCACAAATCTTTCAATACAATATGGAAGTTTTGTATCATAATAATTCAACTTCAATTAAACTTAAGATTCATAAAATCATGTTGACATAGATGAAATCAAAACCATTTTTAGAGAAATACCTCTTTCTATTTTGAAATAATTTAAGAGACATATAATTATAAAGAAAACATTTATTTTGAAAATATTCTTATAAGCTTGTAAGGGAAGCTTTTATGATGTTATAACGGTGGAAAATAACTGCACCCGTCGTATAAGTTAAAAAAAATCATACCTTAAATTTGTCAAAATGGTCAAAAAGTACCTTGTTTGGAAAATGATGGAAATTTTCATTTCAAAACACATAAGGGTATAAAATACTTTAACCCATTGTCTAGTGAATTTTAAAAATGTTTTGAAATTCATTTTTAAGAAACATGGATGTGGATGATAAAGAGGTCCCAATAGATACTTACGTAAAAAAACCTCGGATAATAAAAAGATTGTAAAATTAACCATTAACTTTTAATTTTTATAGGGTGAGGATAGGTTAACATCATGTATAATGGTTAAATAATTGTTATTAAATTATAAAATAATCACATACATTAATATGATATCATATATGATCTTTTAACATTGGTCTGTTAATAATATCTTAGTACTATCGTCATTTCGGGTGTTAATGGATTCATTTTCCTTTATATTCATTGTTATGTGAGTCATATTTGTTATGTATGAGATTTATCTTATTCATATCCAGAATGATATCAAGTATTTAAACATTATTTTTAATCATCAAATGAAAATTATTCTTGAATGGATACGATGGGGAATGAATCTCCTTGCATTCGTGGAGATGGTAGTCCGTACGTATGCATGAGCGACAATATAATTCTTTTGATATTAAAATAATATATAATTGGATGGTATGTCATATATAGAGAATTATTATAATGTTATATTTATTATTTAAATCAATTACACATCATTATCATACCCATCCTAATAATAATGTTTTGAATAATAATTACACCACGACGTGGAGATGGTAAGTTGTACGTACGCACGTATAGTGACATGTCGTTCAAAAGATGGATAGAATACTGAATATGGTTGTACCAAATTTATAATAACATCAAAGTATATATAAGATATTGGAGTTATTATTTTTGAATGGAAATAACAAAGAAATAAGAAGTGGAATAATAAAGGACTTGAAAGATGGTGGTGAAAACATGACCTCTTCTTCGGGTTCTTCCTTTTGATTTGATCAAAAGGCCTCTTTAGGTTGAATTTCTAATCAAACTAAGGCCTCTAGGATTTAGTGATGGAAGTTGAAAGGATATTTGGGCATGGGTTGGCCGATCAAAAAGGATTTTAAGGTATTAATAATTGGATAGAAGTCGTGTCCTTTTATAAGGTGGAGGAGGGGCTCTTTAGAAAAAACTTAAAGTATTATTTTATAATAAATTCATATGCGGTTTCTAATGGCTCCACACTGGATTATTTAAAGAATAATGTGCGGATGGGTCGAAAACCACTCAACCAATAGATTTTATACAGGTTTGGGTCACTATATTGACCTTATCTTTTAGATTTAACTCTTAGTTAATTAGTTTGACATTTACCATGTATCATTGTATTTTTTTATTATTTGGTTAATAAACATACTATAAACTTCCATGAGAACCTCAAGTGGTTAATTAATAAAATTATCATCATCATATATGTCCTTTGGTCGATCCTTATATTTTTTTAAATTTTAAATCAATTAATAATATAATATTTTTTTAAAAACTCCTTTATGTCAATTTTGACACTATTTAATAATTTATTTTTGTTAAAGTCATAATAACTTTATTAATTATAAAAAAAATCATTTAAGTAATTCTAAAATGTCATATTATCCTAGAAATTTAGTGAAATTCATAAAAAGTCTCAAATTACATTTATTTAGATATTTATAATATGAATTATTTTAATATTTCATTGATTAGGTAATTACTGCATCATCATTGTGTCATAAATAAATTAAATTATTTAATGCCTAAAAGTTATTAATAAAATACCAATATGTAGGAAACCTTTTTATCATTCTAATGAATATTTATAAACTAATTTATCTTATGTAGAAACCTATAATAAATTTTTTTTTAATTATTAAACATTGATTTTAACTCTTTTAACTCTTTTTTAAATAAAATAATAATAAATGTCCTAATCTAATCCAAGTAGACCAAAGTGGTTCATATTTTATTCCTATGTTTTTTTCGTCTAATTATACTTATCCAATAGAATTACGACATGTGTTAGGGTAATAATAATATCATTTTTACCTTAAATTACCATATTCACTTTTAACCGTGGTAAATAAGAGTAAAATGTTACTATTCACCAAAAAAATATTTCTATCTTATTGAACCACATTTCACTCCTTGATATTAACTGTGTCACTTGGATTTTTGAAGCTTCACTCACAGATGCGGTAAAATTATGATTTATGTGAATTTAAAAATTCTCCTAGGAGGTGGGTAAAAGATGGTGAAACGTTCAATAAAATTTTTATATATCTAAAATTAATATAAATTGACTCCAATTAATTACATTGAACTTATATAGGTATTATGTATCTATTTTTAACTAAAATAAATTTAAATAAAATAAATAATTATTTAAATAAAATTTCGGTTTTAACTAATAACTGAGTGGTTTTCACTATTCATCAAAAATTGAATGTTTTCACAAAAGTACTAAAAATTCACCCAATCATAATTTTGATATTTCAAATCCAAAAATGAATCCCATTTTAAAAAAAATAATATTTATAAAATTTCCAAAATTGGGTATTACTATTCATAACAGCTAGTTTGATTGGTTGTGGTGTGTTAGAACTTGAAGTTGCGTACAACACACACTACTATATTATTAAAAGATAAGCATATCGTGGAAGCTTTGGGTGTTACATTGGTGGATTAGGATGAAAAAAGGAGTTATATTATAATCATGGTGTTAGATTAATATGTCTGTAGTCTAGGGAGATCGTGTCATAGATCATTTATGAGGGCCAATTTCTAGCTAGAATTGTAGTGGAACTTCCTGTGTTGAAGAGTAGGGATAGTAAGGAGTTCCTTGTTATGTAACTGGGTTGAGAGTGAAACATACTTAGAAACGAGAGACATAAAAAATATTGAATGAATAAATCTGTTCAATGAGGTTCACCATTCATTTTCAGAGTCTTCAAAATTAGAAATCTAAATATAAGAATACTTGTCATGGAGTAGTGTCATGATGTTAGTCCACATAGAATGGTTCTTGATATTTTTATGAGTGAGGAAATAGATAAATATGAGAAAATGTTTTGGTCAATGGGGATACTCATTAATCTAATTAGTGACCCTAGTGGTTAATAACATGTGGTGTGCATAAAAGGAATCTGAGGTTTCATAGGATACCCATAGGGTTAGATGATATGGTTCATGGCCTAGGGAGGTTGATTCATGAAAAGATATCATTAAAATCTAGGAATCCATTAGAAACCCTATACACTCTGATATCATTCCCCTATAGGTATCAAATTTCATTATCATATCCTTGCCTTATGAGGTTCATCTTAGTTCCACAGAGAACACCCAAGTGTAATTATTTTACTCTTTGAAATTTATCATCAACCCAACCTCAATTGTTCTCTAATATTAATGACTAATCATGTTTTACAAGTAAATTACCCATTATTTAAATCCTTCATATCTCAATAGGATTTTTAAGGTTTAAATACAACTCATAAACATTATTGCCTAATTTTAATGTATGGACACTAATTTTTTTTGTCATCATAGGTGCAACCCCCTAGAATCTAATTAACCCTTCCACTAGTCGTAAATCTATACAACAATGAACCAAATAATCATGGATGTTTAAATTCAAAATAATTTTGAATTTTTATTTCATATCAGGATATATTTGACAAATTTATAGAATTATTTCTATAAATAGATCATTATTCAATGATAGAGAAGGACCACATAGTATCTAATGATGATCTAGGGATAATTTCCCAGGCTAGGAATAACCATGTATTAGAGTTATCTAGTCACGTCATCACTACTGGATTTCACAACATGGTGATTTTATGTTGGTATTTTTTACTAAGTCAATAACCTTAATTGTAGTGACACATATGTGAGGAGTGTCAATCCATTATGGGGAAAACCTGTAAGTATTTATGAAATATTATGTATTGACATTATTATTTTCGAAGAAGGTGTCTCATCATGCCCTAATCAAAGTGGTCATCCTGTACTAAAATCCATGGTTCACTGTAGTGAAGATGATATCTCTTAGGAATTTTTTTCGAAAGTGTCATAGTGTAATGGTATGGTTTATGATGTGGTGTGTGAAATCTATATTATGAACGATTTATGCATTTTTTTTCGAGGTTAAAGACTCTAATTATTTGTTCATGTATGTGGTATATTCCCCTTTGTTACTAGTGGGGTCAAATAGTAAGGGTAGGGTGCACTGTCTTATTTTGATTGTAGGAGGTTTCTCTATCTGTAACCCAATGAGCCATGTCATAAATTGAACATAGAAAATGATGTCACATAATTATTCCAGAGGGTCATAAAATGACATTACACTTTTATAATTTTTATAATTAGGGGTAGAACCTTCATTTATGGGTCAATTCCCCATCTATTTTGGTATATGGGATATTCATGGGATGACCATTTTAGCTAAATCTACCACATCGCGTCCTTATGCTTGATCACCCTTTGTGAGTAGAGATTATTTGATGATTACATGATTTATTTATGATATAATTTTTCTCATATATCATCGATTATACTTTCCTTATAATAGTTTCCAATTTAGATATCATTGAGTTATATTTTTCAAGATTATTTCATAGGATTATGGTGAAACAATCCTGATATGATAGGGATTTTTCCTAGATTAGATAAATGTTGTCTAAAAATGATTACAACACTAGTTTTTGTGTTGTTTTGTGGTTTTACGTTGAATATTAATATTCTATTTCAATAATACTAGTTTAATTATGTTAAATATATTTTTTATAATTTTTTATTTTTGATATTATGGCATGATATCAATTCACATGTGATGGTATGAACATGAAAATTTCTGGGAAAATCTTGATTTATATCATGTGGAGAATAGACATAATAGTAACAATTATATTGAGATAGGTGGCCCTTATTTAAAAACATATTTTTTAATATGTGTTTATACATATAAAAATGAAAGGGATGGGGTAATGGGATAGAGGGTGAGAAAATAATAGACAAAAAGAATTGATGAGATTGGTCCTCCTAAGATTGGTGAAAGTTCACTCTTGTAAATTGTTTATTTTGGAAGTACCTATGAACAATATATTCAAGGGTAAATGATGTACTTCTAAATTTTTAAGTACCCTGAGCTGAACATTTCTATTTGAATGATTTTTGGAAAGACTAGGATGGTTCACAAGGGTTATTTGGGAAATATTGAAAGGATTTTTCATAGTGGTGACTGGTGATATGGTCATATGTCTGATGTATGATGGGTAACACCCTCTTGATGGAGGATTGGAGACCTATAATGAGACATATGTAAGAGATGTCCCAAAATAATATATGTGGTGTTTCATAGAGGGATTCCTACAGATGATGGGTTTGACAGATCTCCTAGGGTATATGAAAGCTGATACCTAATTAGGGGTTTAGGTAATTGTTCAATAGCTTTGAATAGAGTTTAAAGGGTTCTTAATGTGATTTTTTAGATAGTCCATGGTTTTTGGGACTGAGTTTTTATGTCGAATTAAAATATTATTTGAATTTTAAATTGAGTCTTGTTTTAGGATTGTCATATGGGTTGTGATATTACTACAAAGTGATAGGTTCTAATTAGTTCCAATTAAGATAATATTATTTGGGAATAAAAAACCCTATTGGATACCCTTATGGGTGATATAATAATTTCAACATGTTCTCCTTATTTTATATGAATTACTGAGTCAATCTTGAGGTGATCAGTCAGAGAGGTATGATTGATAATGCAGAGATATTTTCTATTATAAGAAAATTCTTCAAAAAATAACACGTTGTTGATGAGTTTGTGTGGCCGTGGATTGGTATTTTTTCCATGTTTTCTAAATGTCATTATTTCTCTATTTTTTATATGAAATAATGGGACTAGACAGATGGCTTCAACTTCAGTGAGAAGGAACTGGAAGGACCCTAACATGAGTTAGAATGTTGTAGTCATCTTATGGATGTGTGTGCAACATTGAATGAGAAGGTGTGATCAACCATGGATTCTGAGGGATGAGAGTGGATTTTTATAATACATTATTTGATCATTGATGTATGTACTCACCATGAGTGATAAGGTGTTCGGAAGGACTACCTTGAGTGGGAAGGTATGGTGCAGGTGGATAATGTGAGGTGATGGTCATCCCTACCATGAATTAGAAGTTAATATAAGGACTAACGTGAGTGATAAGGTATGGTCTAGGATTTTTTATATGATCCCACCAAAGAAAAAGAGGGTTTTCTATATGATATAGATCTATACATGAATTCTGAAAGCAACTTGAGTGATAAACAATTGGGGAACAACCCTTAGTTAGATGGTTAGGTCTGGGACTGGTATTGTGCCCATACATGAGTGAGAGGGTAATAGTAAAGGCTCAATTCAGGGTTGAAAATGATTATAATAGACCATAACATTAGATATAGGTTTGTGGTTGTGGAATTTTGGACATCTGATCCTGAAACATTGGGTATTTTTTAGTAATTTGTGGACACCATACTCAGAATCATTAGGAGTTGATTAGGAAATTATTAAAACTCTAACCAACATCGTAGAGAATGGGCTCAATTTGTTATGATTATTTACTAGTATCCTTTGAGTATATGATGGAGTTTTTGTTTTCATAGAGTGATGTGTATTCCACATTAATGATGGTAGAACAACTAAGGTCTGGTATTGTAGTGGCATGGTTACTACACTATAGACTAAAATACATACTTCTGTGGTTGATGTTAAATTATTTCTGTTATTTAGGAATACACATGGTATATGATGATATATATTAATGTATCATTGTGACACACTATTGATTTGTTTACTCACACCATTTTTGGAAACCCCAGTGCATGTAGAGACATTAGGTGTACTTTACAAGTCATAGAATATGACGTGCAGGGGATCGGGCTTTTGAAATATCGTATGATTTTGGAGATAGGATAGAGGTGAGGCTCAGGGATGGAAGTAGAGCCTTTTGTATATATTTTTATTTTTTTTATTTTTTATATGCGATCAACTTAATATGATATTATATGTTATCCATGTATAAACCATTTAATTTCTTATAGAAGGGATGTGTTATTTAGTCTTCATTCGTGGATGATTTGTATGATGTTTTTCATTTATTGATTATTAATGGTTATAATATCAAGTATATAGTATCTATAACATATGATTTAGTCCCCCATCACTATTAAGAAACCATTAGTATATGGGGTGGGATGCCTAAGGGTAGGCATTTCACAATTCATGACACTTCGGAGTTGTCTCAAGGTGGGGAATTTCAAAAATTGTAATTGAGGAAAATTTTCTATATTTTTTAATTTTGGATATGGGATACTGAGAATAATAGTGTGTCAGAGCTAATTATATACATCATACTAGTGAGTCCTGAACACATTTCTTGTTAGAAATCTAGGTTACCAATGTTACAAGATTTTGTTTCTTGGATTTTATTATAATAGTTAAAATTATTATTCATGTATGATTTGTGTATTTGATACCACTTTTTTTGTTTTATGATCATGGGTCAAAGTTTAATGTTTCAATGATATATTAATAATTTTTTTAATTTAGTATTCCCCTGTTATTTATAAGATTACATGTGATTTATTTCACTAATGGTGGGGGTATATTTTATGATGTTTAAAAAATAAAGTATATAGTATTTTCCTATATAACACGTTGGTGGAGTTTTTGTTATCAAAGTCACTATGTTTTCTGATGATAAATTATGTGAATACTACAGATTATTATTCTTTAGTGACAATTCAATAGTCACTGATTACAATATATTTAGGTTAACCCTTGGATGGTAAGTTTATGAATTGATGATCCAAGGATGAGAACCATATTCATTGAGATTTGGATACTAATGAGAGGTTAAAGGGAAGTCATATTTAATTCATAGGATTTTAATATTTAAATTACTCATTGTGTCATGTCCTTTATTATTGAGTTCATGGTATGGATGGGAGGATTGGTTGGATTAATATAACTATATGGTTGTGATCCTACCTTGTCAAATCTGGGGTTGGTAATGTATTGGTAGATGATTTATGACTTTGAATAATGCTTGGTTATCAGTTGATCATGTTATTAGACTTGGAATGAGTGATGTTACTCAGGATTTTAGGAAGGGAAGTAATGATGATAATTGTAGCTAGATGATCCTACATACATTGGGTACAATGTTGGTTGTTTAGGAATTCTGGTAATGGTTTGAGGGGAAGTAGATCATTAGATCCTGAGATGGTTTGTACTATTTTATTTACATGAATTTACATAGGTTGGGTTTATACATTATTGAGTTGGATAGTGGGTAAAAAACTTATGAGGGTTCTTTAGAGGTTCACACTTCCCAGAAAGAGGAGAGTGACTTATTTAATGGATTTTCTAATGAATCATTATTATGCAAGGGAAATAGATCACTGGTTATTAGAAGTTATTATTAGGTTATGGATGTATGATGAATCATTCATAGATCTTGTATTTATGGGTTTTAAAATGAGTTAGTGGGAATAAAGTTCTAGGACCCTGAATTGAGTAGGTGGTCTCTCTCTATGGAAATATGAGACCTAAAAATGGGTTGGAGTACCATGGAATGGTAAATCTAATCTTGATCCATTATATAATTTTTCAAGTATGGGAAGAGAATAAATTATGAATAGTATAATATATGTCATATTAGGACCAATTAAGGTTAGTTCTGTTGGAATGGTGAAAGGGTGTCTATTTTTTGGGGAGGACACCCTTGGTTGTTAAAGGGTGTGACCCTTGTAGTGGGTGGATTTAGCAGATGTCGATGATGATAATCCTAGGTTGGATAGCAAAGAATCTACTAGAGGAGTAAAAACCATAGGTCGGATGGTTTTTCGATATAGTGAGTATGGTAATGGATAGTCAACATGACACCAGGATATCATTGACCATGATGATCTATTTATCTGGTTCCTTGGTGGATGCTAGATTTTAGATTCTGATGTAGTGTTGAATTTGGTCTTTGAGAACACATCAGACAGAGAATAGAATTTTGTGTGATGAAATAGTAAGTCTAATTGAATATGTATTAGGGATTATAGTGATAATTTCAGGACTAATGTTAGTTGTTGAGGAACCAACTATAGAATTGGACCAGGTTTTTGATTCATACTTCAGTGTGGGTATTTGACTGATTTTGCGATACCTCCAGTAATTAAGGTATTATGAATAGGTAATGGGATAAATAGTTGATGGGTGAGGATCATATTTTATGGGAGTGGTAATCAAGAATAGTAATGAACTCGTGTTTCCCTAAAATCGGGTCTATTGAGGAGTAAATTACATCAAATGTGTTGATGGACAACTGTACGGAAATCTTTAGTAGGTGATTACCATAGTTGGGAGAATTGTGATCCAGAATCATCCCTAATGGGTTAATCTTTATAGTTGGGAGAAAAATAATCCTAGATATCATTCAATTAATGGTGAAGTGGTTTCTTATTATTTATAGGTGTGGTTGAACACATTTAATGTGCTACTGGTAGTTAGGAGGGGTAACTCAGTTTTCAATAATGAAATAACTTTGTATTTGGAGGTACACAATAGAAGCATGTTTAACATTCTATGATAGAAATCAATGACATGATAGTGAATTAATTACCATTGTATGATAGAAATTAGGGTTTAGAAACATTGTGGCCTCTTATGGATGAGAAGTGTTATAGTGTTGTGTTTATAATGACCCATGTCATTATAGCTTGTAAAATTTTCAAAAAATTTGATTTTTTTATCAATGTGCTGTTGAGATGACAACATTTTTGAAATTTTACTATAGATATCTTTTTATTCGATAATAGGGAAGTTCCATAATGTGATATGAGAATATTTATGGATCATGATATAGTCTTAAAAGGAACATGGAATTGAGGCAATGGGATACCCTGTAAACAGTGGGTGTCATAGTGTGTTGATTTTCTCTGGGGTATTTTCTATGACAACAACAATATATATTGTCACACTATAGGGATGTGTTTAATTACATGGTGGTGACCATTACATAAGGATTTGGAAAATATTATGTATTTTAATTGTAATTTTCTACATAGGAGGATCTCATTGCAATGATATATGGGGTTACACTATGATGTGATTCATGGTGTGCCTCATGGAAGAGGGGACACTATAGGGATGATCATGGGGAGTTCCAAGAAATTGTGTATTTGGGTTATACATTAATGTTTTAAGTACACACCATAAAGGAGGGATGGAATACAGTAGAGGAAAAGGCCTCATATATCTTATTTTTCCCATAGGGGATATGCCACACCATGACTAGAGTGGTCATGCCCTGAGGGATTGGGTGTTGATCCAGTTTTTGGTTGGTGCCAGAGTTTTATATCATGGTCCATTAGGGTACACTACATATGGTTCCTAGTTTAGTGTGTAGAAACATTAAGTCTAATGGTTACATTGTCGTACCACATCTCCAATTTCTATAATGAGGGGTGGACCTATTTTTTCTGGGTTACCCCATTTCAATTTATGTAGATTATGGAATTGGGAGAAGGATATTTTTTCTAGCTATCCATATACTATTCCTCGCATTCCTTCCCCCATGGATGTGGTATATTCTTGGATTACTGATTCATATATTTAAGGTACTATATTCTTATAATAACCACAATTATTCCACAACTCTGATAGCCAATTATTTTTATATCTTTGGGATAGAGATTTGAAGATGGTTTTGTTAGGGTGGTCTTCAAGGCCAAAAAGAGTTATAAATATCCTAGGTATGTACTTAAGATCTATTTGGGCTGGGATATGAATCATAACCCTAGTAGTGACAAGTGAGACTATTATACATCTCACATAGGATAGGAAAACCCTCTTGAGAGTCTATTAGAGACATGGTGTGTTATATCAGTGAGATATGTCCATCGGAAAAAGATGTGGTGTATTATAGGGGGTAACCCCAATAGTGGGTTTTAGTGATCTGTTATGGTAGATGTCAGATGCTACCCGAGTGAGGATCAAGAGAACTATATGATATATTGGCATAGGGATTATAATATACTCACTACATATTTCCTCATATGGTCCCTAGTAAGAGGGACCAATTTGGGATTCATAAGTGAAATGGGATTGGACCACTCCATTGAAGAAAAATTCAGAATTGTTCTATGAGATATAAGATCATTATGGGGTTATTGAAACCATCAGATTTTAATGATCAACTTCCATGTTGGTTCTAAAGTATATTTTTTGATACTATTATAGTTAATATGATAATATGGATAGGTTATTCTTGTTGTGAACAAAAGATAGAGATAGTATCTAGATGATATTAATGTGAGGAATGATTATTGCTCATATTTTCTTCCTGATAAGGGGAAAAGTATCAAGCAACTAGAACCTTGATGATGAGATCAAAATATTCTGTAATGTGTTGTGTGAATTATTTTTTATTATTTTGGTGCACATGGTGTGTGTATATTAGATAATAAGACATTATGGATAGCCCCACCACTATTAAAATGGTGATAGAATGGATCTACATTTAGTGAAAGGGTATCATCCATGTTATGGATATGCGACCAACCATTACTGAGTAGGCGTGTTTGATGATGTATTTTGTGAGAGGAGAGTTTTTTATTTGATGATGTTATGTGATCATGGATTTATATCTCCACCTTGAGGGAGGAGATGCTCGAATTGGAATCTTTTACAGAGAATATATATTCTAGCCTGATGATGTGATGTGATACTTAGGTTAACCATAGGTGAGAAGGGTTTTAAGGAACTCATTGAGAGAGAAGGTATGGTCCATTGTGTGTAATATGACCCACCCTGATTGAGAGAGGAGTTTTTAATGTTATGTGGATATGGATGTGAATTCAACACTTCACCATGAGTGAGAAGATTTTGCAGGAGTTCCTTAAAAGAGTGAGTTAGCTCTGAGACATAGTATGTGACACTACCACGAGTGATAGGGTAATGTTTAAGGCCTGATACATTACATAAGCAGTTAATCATAGACCCTAACTATAGAAACATGGTAGTGGTGGATACATTTTATACTCCCAAATTTACATATATGGGTATGTCTTAGAATTTCACTAGAAGAAATACTTTTTATAATGAATCATTTATTACATTGATTAATTGTTAATAAAGTAATTAATGTATTTGTTATATAATTTATTAAAAAACCATTTTAAAAAAGTATGACCTTAAATTTTTTATATGTATTTATAAATTGAAAAAAATAATAAACAATTCTTAGAGTTCATTTTTATAAAAAATGATGTAAAAATAAATTTACTTCATCGGTTATTTTATTACCAATGTAGAATGTATTAAAAAAATACTCAAATATTAACAATAACATTTTTTATTTTAATATTTTTTTACATAATCCTTCATCACAAACTCTAACATGTATTTCATGATACTCATGTACTATGATATCCTCTAACTATCACAGTCATTTCCATCAACATTCGTGTCATCCTCCTCCACCATCATCAGCCTCTCTCAACCTCCTCATACATCATTTTTAATACATTTAAGAACTCTCCAGTATATTTTCAATTATTTTTAATCATTTAATTGACTATTTTTTTCCTAGTTCCTGATAGATTATACTCTGGATTTATAATAATTTACAAAACTTATATTTATGATTTTTTTCTTTGTGTTATCTTATGAAAATATCATATATGATGATATTATTAATCTTATTTCAACTAACATTTCATTCATCATTGAAAATCTCCATTATAATCTACAATAACATTCTTGTAGATCAAACCATTACTAATATGTATTTATCATAATGTACAAACTCTCATTCTACTTGATTTTTACTATATAAAATTATCAAGGTTAATTTACTAATTTTTTACCATAAGGAATAATATATGAGTGGAAACTGTTAACTCAACCCCAAAAAACAATGTTTTCGAGATTTTTTCTGATGTTGCGATAACTTTCAAGGATATTTAAATTATCAGAATTGATATAATAATTTTCTAAATGGTAATTTATATCCATTGGATATTTTCGATATTTTAGATGAGAAGAATAATGAATTAATGTGAATAATTCTTATCGTTCATTGTCTTAAAGGATAGTTTTTTCTATTATTTTAGTTTTAAATGGTTTTAAAAAGAATTTGTAGTGTTTTAGTTTTTTTTCATGTGAATTATTTTTTTTGTTTATTTGTGAAATATTTTTTTGTAATTTTATTTCACTTTTTTGTTAATTTTTATACTAATTTATTTGTAAATTTATTTTTATGTATGATTATTTACTAAAGATAATTTAAATATAAAATTTCAAATAAAATAATTAATATTCAGTACCGAAATTATTTTCAGTGATAATGAATCATAGTTTGATTACTATATGTTAAAGAATTGGCGAATATGATAATGTAGTTGACATATTTTTGGATTTTCCATATAAATTATTTCTAACAATGGTTGATTTTCTATAAATCAATGAAATGATAAAAATTAATGATCTTTTAAATTTTATAAATTAATGATCATATGAATATTAGTGGTTTTAATACATGTTTCAATCCATGCATTTGACATGGTGAAATTGATAATAATTCAATATTTTATATTGATAGAGATTTTATAAAAAAAATTATGATCAAATTGATGTGATGATTAAAGATATTAATGTATACAAATTTAGTAAAACACCATTGATTGATGGCATATATAATTATCCTAAAAGACCAAAATACCCTAGTAGTTTAGAATTTTTTGTTTTATCAATTATATTAGGAGTAGTTAACAAGAAATCCTAGAATGGGTGGAGTGATAAGGGGTTTACATTGTCACTAAATCTATAAAAAGTCATACTTCCTAAAGACAATGGTCTTCGAGATTCACAATATAATGTTAATAGAAATAGTAATCTCGATGGGTTTGGGATAAATGAAAATTAATGCTTTCCCTAATTATTATGTATTATAAAGGAGAGAATATGAAGGTCTATCAATGTTTTATAAATTTTGTATATCATGGTATAAGTTAAAATAAAAATAATAGGTTGATTTAAATTTTTTAAAAAGTACCAAGACTCTTACTAAGATAATTTTGGAATCATCCATTAATTAATCATTTGGAAGTTTATTTAAAAAATTACCAATGTTCCAAAATGGTTAAGATGGCATTAAAAAGATAGAATATATAGTGGAAAATTACAGCATCCATAAAAATGTATTTAATAAAAAAATGTTTCAATATATTCATATATTTAGAAATAAAGATATAAATCTCAATCATAGACTAATAAAAAATATAATGAGTCTATACAAGTACCTTAGTGGTAAAAATAGTTTATGACTTATTTTATTGATAATTTACAATTAAACTCTTGATTTTTGTATAATGTGGAAATATATCGTGCTGATTTTAATGATTTATGAACCAAAAAACCAGAGAAATGGTATTGATGTATACCTTTAAAAATTAATTGATTATTTGAAACTTTTATTTAGGGGAGGAATCATAATTTACAACTCATTTTAAGATGAATATTTTTAACTGGATGTAATGATTTTCTTACCTATAAAATAATTCAATGCATATGAGAATCTGTTTTGATACAGTGATAAGGGGTATAAATCTTATCAAATTTTTAATAAAGGGACATCATATTATTGGTTAAAATATAGTATAAAAACAGAAAACATTATAGGTAAAAGGTTTTGTATATAAATCATTCTTATTTATGGTTAGAAAAATAATTCAATAGATCATAGGAATTTAATATTGATAAAAATACTTTGGAAATTGATCCATGTTACATGAGTGTGAAAACAATTTATGGAATGTGAAATAAATATATGCAAGATATTTTGAATATTTTTTTATCATCAATATTAGAGATATAATGACGATAAATTTGACATTGATGTAATTCATGTTGAAAGGAATATATGTGTTTTTCATTTGAGTATTGTTATATATTAAAGGAAATACAATAGATCGTTTGATTGTAAGGATGGACTAATGTTTAGTGGGAATACATTTTGAGTTATCTCCCTCACCTAATGTAAAATTAACATACTTTCACATGTCTTGTAATATGTTATCTGATATGGAGAAAATTAGTGTTTTGCAATGCATCAGTAGAGTCAAAATTTCTATGGATTATAATTAAAATGTAAGAATAATTATGTCACTAAAATAATAGAAGTTAATATGAATGGAATATAATTACGGTCATGTTATCATAAAACAACTCCTTCCAATTTAATTATATAAAAAACTACTCATGTTTTTTAGATTTAGTATCATCACATTCTATTATTCTCTAAATATCATTTCCAAAAAATTGATGGAACATAATTTATTGAACATTTTTTGGACCCATGTTGTTGATATAATTTTTCAATAGAAAATATATTTTTCACCTTTTGATTTGACATCATTTAATATTTAATGATTAATTTTGGTGAGATAAGATAGATTTTTTGTCCTTTTATATTTACATAATATGTATCCTTTTGAAATATAAATAAAAATATTGAAGGGGTGTGTTAAGGTTCCATATTAACTATAATTAACATTTATTGAAAATTATATTTCTATAGAAGTGGAATAGCACTGTAATGAAAACTTATATGTTGTGAATCATGTTTTTATTCCAATATCTCACCATGAATGTCTCAGTTATTAGGAAAATGGGATCTGTGGAATGAAATTGAATTCATAGATATGTGGGAAAATAAGGCGTGGACATGTGTAAATATTTAATAACATAGATAATTCTCAACCATATTAAAAATCACCTATTAGTGAGTTAAAAAAATGTTATGCAAAGAATAAAGACACGTATGACATTAATGGATATACATTTTATAGAAAATACTATCACGATATAAGTGCAGTTCATAATAATAGTGTAATGGTGTCACTAAAGCACACATTTTTTATTTTTTCAAAATAAAAACACCTTATATCCACATCAGTCACATAATACATATTCATTCAATAAATATGAGAGATTTATTAAATCAAATTTTATGTTCATGTGTTGAACTATAAATGGGTTTCCAGAAACAATAGTGTTAGACATGATGAATTTAACCTAAAACATATTTATTTAAAAAGATTAAAAAATATAGACAAACCATTTTTCATGCATACATATGAGAAATAAATTTTCTATGTTTTTGATCAATCAGATGTGAAGTGGTCAATTATTTTTCAACAAAAAACAGTAATTTAGAGATGAAAACGTTGATATAGATTATGAATTATGTGAAATCCCTACTTTAATGGAAATATTATCATAGGATATTGATAACTACATGGTATACATAGTATGTACCATATATAATGATCGTAAAAAAGGATTATGAGAAAAAACATTACAAATCCTCTAATACTATATGAACCATGTATTCATTTCATGTTTAGCATTTCAAATTTTGAAAATATTAGATATATTACTTCTAATTATATTTTAATTATTTAAGTCATATATTTTAAAAAATATGATAATTTTCTTTGTAGTACTCCAAACAAATTACCTGTAAAAATTAAAATTTTATGATATTTTTATGATATTATATGTTACATAAGTATTGATTTATATGTTTATATTATTTATTGTGTCATAAATATTTTAAATATATTTTGACAACTTTGGTAAACTATATTAAAATATATGATAAAAAAGTGTGTTTAGTTTTGTTTTTTATTTATATTATTTTCCAATTATTCAATTTTATATATAAAAATTGGTTTTTTTAAAACATTTACATATGTTTTATTTTATTCATACTATATAATTTCATATCTTCATAAATATTGTAAATATTCTTATCATTATATTTTACCACTAAAATAAATATGATAAATGGTTTTTTTGGTTTTTTGTTTATATCTTTATCAAAAAAATTCAATTTATATGTAATAATATTATTTTTATACTCTATTACTTATTTTTTTCAATTATCTATATCATTTCGTATATCATAAATGTGGTCAGTATTTTTCCTATTATAACTATGTTCTATAAGGAATATTATAGACAATTTGTTTATTTTAGTTTGGTTTATTTGTATCATTTACCAATGGTTATTCAATAATATTTGTAGTAGTTAGACAATTTAAAATATTTACTTAATTTTTTATACTATATATAACATTTCATGTCTCATAAATATTGTCAGTATTTTTATAGAATTTTATTTTACAACTCAAATGAATATTATAGTTTTTTTGTCCCATTTTCTAATTTTTATTTATTTTTGTGATCATTGGATTTGTATAATCATTTATTTAAATTTTCATTTTCATCATCTATATCGTTTCATGTATCATAATTTTTTATTAGAAATGTTTTTTATCTTTTTTGTTATGTAATCTAAATAATGTCATAAATATTTTTTTTATTTTTGTTTTGTTTTTTTCATGTAATTTTCTAATTGTTATTTAAATTTATATTTAATCATTGGAATTGTTAAAAATTTTAATAGTTTTTGTATTATTTTTATATGCAAGATAGTGTGAGATAAAATAGTTGAGTCACTATGAACTTCTAAAGAGGAAACTCTACAGAGTTTTGGTGGGGATAGTCTTTATTTATTTTTATAGTCCCTCTCTACATCTATATAGAAATATAAGGTTTCTAGTGTGTGTAAACATGGTTGAAAATATTTACCTAAATTATAACTCATTATTAGAAATTATTTTAAGATATATGTCAATTTTAATAGTAATGGTAGTATAATACCTCCAAATTCAAAATAATTTATGAATTGTTTTTTCTATAAAAGCTCAATAAAAAATTAAGCATTTTGATTTCTAATTAGATAAGTATTGACTAGAAGGAACTTGATCGTCTATGGGATTCCAATTTAGTAATCCAATTTATTATTATTTTATTTATCACAAAATATTTTTAGTAATATATATTATTTTTCATAATCAATATATGACATATAATTTTCATCACACTAAAGATGCTAAAAGGATATGCATACCTTTTTTTACTAAGATATGAAGGGATTTCTAATCAAAACATTAGATTTTTTTTAACAAAAATAAAAATATATATTATATATATAGTTTTATGGATGAAAATACAAGGTAGAATTTTACTAAAAGTATTTAAAATAATAATTTTTTGTAAGTACATTTTTATATTTATCAAGTGTTTTTTGTATAATCACTTAAATGATCATATTAAAGATTTTTTTTCTTTATTATTACGAGATTATGAAGTATTATCATGATATCAAATCCAAAAAAATATTCCATCATTATTTATAATTTGTAGGGTTTCTATTTTTTGAAGAACAAATGATGATGACAATTTTGAAAAAAAACTAAAGGAGATCCTTCACAAAATATAGAGATTGACCTCCCTTTACCCCTGTTAGACATAGAAAATAGAAAGGGCTCTATATTAAAAAAGGAAACCATATCATAAAAATTTTGGTAACACTCTAGATGAAGATATTGAATAATTCATTTATGTTATTTTTAAAATAATTATATTTTTTTATTCACTAATAAATTTTATAATTACTCTATTGAAGATTCAATTTTAGAGGAGATCTTATAAGGGACCCACATACCCAAGGATGTGGAAGATATTTTTTATACTACATTAGAAAATTAACAACACTCAATATACATATGAGGAGGGTGTATTAGATAAAAAAATTTCTCATCCTAGAACATCATTGAGGGAGAATGTATATAAAAGAAAAATAGACACGTTAGAAGGTAATTTTTAGTATACGAGATATATAATGGATGGTAGGAATATATCATTAGAATATTCAATTTTTTTAGAAATGTAGAGATAGTTTTAAGCTATATATCTGAATACTATAACTATGTTTTCAAATCCCACTCTACCTCTCCCTGTATATCCCACTTATCCATTTTATCCTCTATAACATTCCATATACATTGAGTTTGATGTTATGTATCCAAAAAATAATTTTATTACATATGGAATCTTACATTATATTTGAGATACCTTACATCATTTGTATGTATAGGTTTATCATCATACCATAATGGTATAGGATTTTATTAAAACATTAGCTAGAGTATAATTCCCTAATAATTATATCTATATACTTGGACAATGGGTTGGACAATTTGACATTGTCCATTTAGACATTTCTGGAAGCTTACCACTGAGTTATACATAGAATATATCATTTACTTTATATTGGTGAAAAAAAAGTAAAATATTTTCATATATATAATTCATAGTACATTAATAGTTTATACATGTTGTATACAAATAAAAATCATGTTGAGGCTCCATAGACATTGCATACTACATTATCTAAGGACATTATACATTATACTCCCATTCATTAATCTTAGTATACTTTTATAAGATTCCAATGAGTGTTAATGTTTTCCATAATGGTAATATAGTGATGATTATTATGGAAAATATCTTAAAGTATGAATATAAAAATATGATTTTTTTCACAGTGACAGATGTATTTTCCATGTAAACTCGTTATCACATTTCTTTAAATTATATAATTTTTATCTGAATTAATACATATGTTTTTAATTGGTATATTCATATAATTTTTATATTATATGATATGATATAATTATATAGATTCATGGACCCACAATTTACTTTTTTGATTATGAATAAAATGATCGATAAGCGAATATCATATATATTTTTAAAAGATTTAAGATTAATATAACTCAGATTTGGCTTCCTCCTTATCCTAAAAAGTATATAAAATAGTGCATAAACTATAATTTTTTATAATCTAATATCCAGTAACATTATATTTTATTATATATTTTCCCATTACATTTTGTGTGTTTTTATAAGGAAATAACAAATACTAGTTCAGAAGTAAACATAGTGATGAGTGGGAAAACATTAAAGAGTTATTTGAAACATAAAATTTAATAATTTAATACTTATATATTATAATTACATTTTATTTTATTCCATAATAATAATTTTTAAAAAGGGAAAGGAATTTTTATAATCGATTTGTAGGAATGAGGACAAAAAAATCAATTATATTCATCAAAAGGTAATTTCATTTATAAGTAAAATAATTTAATTATAGATAAAATATGATTTAGAATTAGAAAAAAAAATTGAATTAAAAATTTCATGACTAAAGTGTAACATAATACTATTTTTATAATTTGATATTTACGTCTAATATAATTACTTGTACAATAGTTATAGAATTGGAAAAATACTATTTTGTATTTTATCATTTCATTTTATATATTATATAACTAAATTAAGAATATAGGTTGAATAGATAATTTTTAATTTATAACTTTTTAATGACTCTTACCTTTATAATGAAAATCAACTAAATCATTTATGGGGAGAGTGGGTGATTATTTTCCAAATTTGATGTGTTTTAAGTTAAACTCTTAATTTTCTAATATATATTTTTAAATTTATATTTGAAGATATAACGTTCTTTCAATTTTAAAAAATTTGTAAAATAAATTGTTACTAAATTATATTATTGGATTTCACTTCTATTAATTTTTTTAATGTTTGATACATTTTTTCTATATTTCATTTATTTGTAGTGTATTTTTTAAAATATTTCTACAAAATAAAATTTAAACATTGGTTATATAAATAAATGACATAAAAAATATTTTTTCACATTGGTTATATTATATAATAAACATAGAAAATTGATTCCATATCTTTTATTTTATAATTGATGTTATTGTCCTTCTTTTTGATATATATTTTTTGGAATATTCCATAATTTCCATTCAGTAATAGATAAGGAATATAGTATTTTACATTCATTATTTAATATAATAGATATGAAAACACCAATTTGACGTTATTTATTGAATAAGTAACATGAAATTTTTATCAATTGTTTATTTTTGGTTAGTTTTTAAGATCAGTTAATATTTTAACTAACATGAAAGTTTTTCTTAATCACTTAAAATAACTGATTCCAAATAATTATTATAAATCCATTTACAAAGGTATAACGTATTAATTGATGTTAAAAAATATGATGTGAAAAAACACTTTTTTCTACTAATCTATATTGATTAACTACCACAAAAATTCATCTATGATTTTTTATTTATTTATTATTCTACCCAACTATATTGATAATGGATGTGTTAGATCCCCTTTTTTTAGTTGCCAAATAGGTTGAATTTGGTGTCCTAGTGTCTTTATTTTTAATGATGACCATACAAATATCATTTTTTGTTTTATTTTTTGTTATTTATTTCATATTATATAACATGGTATTTAATTGTCTATATTGGGGCTAGTTGGTGAGACCTTACTAAGTAATGTGGTCACACCCAACACAAGAATTCCAATGAAAATTTATATTTTATATCTAAATTATATATCAGGTCATAAGATATGGGGTGGATCAGGATTGTGTAACTCGATGGGGTATTGGGGATGAGATGTAGGTGAGGTATGCAGATGGAATTATATCCTATTCTATATTTTATTTATCTTTTTTTATATTACTAACTCATTCGACGATCAGTTTTGATGAATTTCAATATGAAACATTTCATTTTTCATACCATAGATTATATATTTTTTGTGTGTAGTATTGAGATATTCTGGTTTATAGTTTTTTATTGATTGTTACGATATTGATGTCATAGACTCACCAGAAAAGGATTTAGTCCCTCACCTCAGGTCGGTAGCCTCCTACATATGGGGATTCATGCCTTGGGTCATGTATCATAATTGTTATAAAACAAATGTGTAGTCTAAGGTTAGTGTGTCATATAATAACTTAATAATTTATTCATTAATTTAGATCACTTTGTGTCAATAAAACATAAATAAAGTCTACTCCTTATGGTATAATAACCACCAGGTGTCTTTCAATTCTCCAAACCATGTGATAAATTCACACTTTATACCTAGAATGTTATACCAAGTCCTATTATTTAATTCAAAACTTATTCAGTCCTTGTACAAAAATATCGAACCCATTCCCTAATATAGGAACATATATACTCACAACATATCATGAAATTTAAATTTTACCACTAAAATAGAGGTCAAAAGAGTTAATTCATCAGATATCATAACATGATAATGATATATTAAGATATAATTTATTAGTCATACAAATATTCTCTAAAGGGGGATTTAAAATTAAAAATTAGGGAGAGAATTAAAAGTAATAGGAAACCCTGGCCTTACGTTAGCCTCAACAAGGGAATATATATACTTAAAATGAAAAATTAATAACGTATGAGACAGTGATATGCGATTCATTGTATGTGGGGGTGAAAGGGATAATGAGAGAGATAAAGGGGAGTGGGTCTCATTCAAGAGGATAATGAGGTGAAAGTTATTTATAAAATTTGAAAAATATTAATTAAAATAAAATATAAAAAAAATCCTTGAAGCAAATTTGGTACCAAATAGATAGAAATCGGACATGGTTACCACTTAAGGGTTACCTATACCCTAATTTCCCTACTAGGTACCCATTTTAGTTTGTTGTATAATGATATTATACTCCACCGCTTTGGCATTCTACAACACTTCATAATATAATTTAAAAATCAAAAATTATTTTAAAATTTGTTATATATATGTAAGGACAACTGAATAATCAATTTAAATAAAAATTCTCAAAAGTAACGTGCATAGGATTAAAGAATGTTGGAATTTCATTTCACTATAGGTGATCTATATTGACACAGGTCATTAAAAACTCCCCAACATAGGTATTCCTTTCCCAGAGTTTTATGCATGATGATCCATTAACTCTACATCAATCCATTATAATTTGAATCTAGTACTAATCTATTATTTTGATATATATATGAATTTATTATGTATAAGATCGATCTAAACAAATTGATTATTTTATATAACTATTGATTCAGAACTCAATAGACATCAACTATTATTAAAACAAATTAATACTAAAACCACATTACCAAACATAATTATACATGAAATTTTCCATTACGATCTCTTAAACACTAAATTCATCAAACTAAAATTATTCCACTATGATATCCACCACTAACAGGAAACATAATACCTTTACCAAAATTAATTCTTGAAACACATTAGATCCATTCATCCTTTTCACCAAAATATATTCCCCATTAACAATGAAAATCACTAATCACACAAATAATTCAATAAAAATATTCTAATGTGGTGTTCCTTAGGAAAAAATATCGATCGTCTTTCTTATATCATTGAAGGGGTATTGAAACTCACCTACCCACTTGTTATTCATGATATTTCCAATAATTAATTAATTAACCACCAACCCCTTGATAATAGTTTGAACCACCAAATTGCTTATAGGGTAATTATTACAATAAGATTATCTATTAGATCATTTAGTTAAGACTAACATACATGATCCTTTATGTTGTATAAGGATCATTATTTTAGATCCTATCCCAAAGAATTCAGTAGAATAGATTACCATGAAAACCAAAACATCTCTATGCACACATTATAAAACCTTCAGTTCATTATTCACAGATCATATATAAAATAAGGATTATATTTTTGGGATTTAAACAAGGAATATAACAACATCACAACATTATTTTATAATTTATATATCAAAATGATGATAAATATATCCTTATAACATATTTTTATTTTTTTTCAAGGAAAATGTCTGTAGATTCCTCATCATTCCACACATGTAACATTCCATAATACTATTCTTATTTAGTTATGGTGTTTATTTAATAATATTATGGATGAATATATTTTTCATTATTTAAATATCACAACAAAATAGGATTCATAACTAGATGTTATCTTTTTTCCTTGCAGTTTCTTGATGAAAAAAATATTTACTTTAACTACTACAATTTGTTTAATATCATTTCTATTAGTTTCCAAACAGAAGGAATCTAGTTAAATCTATAATGGGTACTAATGACAATTTTTAAATTATCCAAACCTTATAAAAACATTTCCATTCAAGTATTTCATTAAATGGAATCACATTTCAAATTACGAATAATACTCTTTTGATAACATCCCATGCTACTATTACTCTTTCAATTCTTAAAACCCACCCAAACGCCACATCCCTAAGAAAAATCTCTCTTCTAAGAGGGGGAAGACTCAATATAAGAAAAATAATAATTCCTTGTATTATTATTAATGTAATTATTTTATTCACATTCTTCACCTATGAATTGAGAAACCTAAAATGACACTAACATTTCTTTTAGGGAACAATGGAGATCAAATAATAATTGAATGCTTTCTATCAAATACCCCAAATTATGGGACACCAAGTTGCCACTAAAAACTAGATACCAGTTCTTTATAACTCATAGATGGCTTGGTAATCCATCACGTCACCCTTTATAAAGCACTAGTAAAATAAGTCATTTACATCAATGATATATGTTGTCAATTATTTATCCAACCAGACACCATCTCTAATAAGATACACATTAATTTTTTTGTTGATTCTCAATGAAATAATATCAATATGGATTCATCCTATAATACCTTGGTCACTAATTAACATTCATTTAAATCTTTTTCTATCCATGAAAACCTTGAAAAAATAATTTCCTTTATTATTTACTCTACTAGAAAATATTAAAACCTAATAAAACACCTCACAAGGGTTTCTCATTGTGAGATAAGGACTATTATCATATAAATTTAGTGCAAATATCATCACCCTCTAATTGTATAACTATGGACCAATAACATTACAGTCAAAACACTATCTTTCTTCACTATTAAATCATCTCATACTATATTAACTCATACCTCATTATCCAAAGGGAAATCACATACTATATCACCCACTAAATATTTTATATCTAACTAAACCATCTGGTATAAATAATACCCATATCCCTAGAAACCATCTCTCACTCAATTCCATAACAAATCTAACACCATGATCAACCCAAAATATGTTCATATTCAATCATGAACATTGTCAAGAGGTCATAATATAACCATAATTAAACACAAAATATCCAAAACATTTCTAATTAATTTATTCTCTATTAAAATGTTATTCTGGAAAACATTAAATAACTTATTCCAAATGTACAAATTTGAAAAAACTAATTTAATAAAACATTAAATCAAAAACATTATTTATTGAAAATCATTTTCCCTTTAAAAAGAAATGTTTCACCCAGAATCAGTTAGTCAAATGCTAGTTATCCATGCATTCATGGTATGATGAGTGGGCTCATGCACTGTCTATATTGTATGATAAGAGTAAAATAATAAGTAATAACATAAAATGAACACATCATTCTTGAACATACATATCATTAGAAATAAGGAAAATTATAATAAAAATATTACACTCTATGTAACATGGCCTTGAATTATACTGGTGTATGAAAAATAGAAGATCGGTATACATATTACATTCTAACCAATAATATCTACATATATCAAGTCTAAATTCATATATTAACCAGAATGGTTCTTTAATACCATTTTATAATTTCCTGAACTGAATCACATGAATGGATCCCAAATATCTCCTAATATAATAAAACTAGTGTTCCAACTCATTGAGGTATGATATTTTCCTCAGTAAGATAAAAAGAAAATTTCAAAAGAGACCCATGATTATCATACATACATATATATTATCAATTTTTTTTATAAGTATGGTCGTGTGAAGAATTAAAAAATACATGTTGATTCATCGATATAAAAATATATTACCTCCAGAGAGTTATCTCCCAAATGTCTATCTTGATACAATATCACAGTTAGATATATAATATACAATATAAAATTAATATATACATATATATTTGAAAATCAATGTTCTCATATAGGTTGTGAGCATAAAACATTGTAGTGAACCACCATTTGGGGTCCTTATATATGTCATGTTATTAATCATAGGTTTTTACTAAAAAATATAGTGTATAAAATGATATAAAAGAAATAGTTTAAAGTCATCAAGTGAACCTCTAAGACTATAATTGATCTATTATTATCAAGAGACTAGTCAACGAAGATATATCATCTTACTACCCCCCCATTGAGAACTATATGTCCTCATAAGGACTGAAGGGAACACACATTTTCATTTACTCATGTTGAAAATAATTGAACAATATATAAACTTTCATTATAAGTTCACATTCCACTTAGATATATTCCCATTCACATGATCTACATGTGGACTAATGGATTCCCCACTTTTCTACACCAATTGATATCACACTCCAGGTACTATCCATTCTTGGAAATGATCTAACTATACACTAGTAATCTTGGGGAAAACCAAAACACACATGTATAAATCTACATATAGGTATTACTTTTCATTATACTAGCCAATAATAATGTATATTCCTATTAAAGTTTCATAGTTAACAAGTTTTAATTCCACTCTTAAATAGTTCTTGATGCTATAGAGAACCCTTTCTCTCTCTTTACCTTCACTTAGTTCCACTATGAACATCTAAGATAACTGATTATATTATATAAACTATCTATGAAACTATCCTTCAAGTAAAATCTAAGAATAATATGAACTCATGGTTCACTAGTTCCTTTCACATCATTATACTCTTCTCTATTAAGTAATTTCATTATTTTATTACTATTATATAATCCTTTCCCACAAAATTATAAATGTAATACTATAATAATAACTGTATTCTTTAAATATACCCATGTGAGCACATCCTAATCCATTAAAAAAAATTTCATGATAGTAGATTGCATTAAGCTCTACCATGAATTACTAGAGGTCTCCCTCTTGGTAAATTTGATACTAATAATTAATAAAAACTAAAAACTACAGATTTAATTATTTTTATGTTGAACATATGGAATTTTTACTTCCCTAATATTGACTGGATATTTTGAAATTTAATGTTCTTGAAATCTAACACTAACAACTAAAGAGATGAATAGAGGAGTTTTATGTTCAATCCCATAAAAATATGGAATCCTAATAATGGCTCTAAACTATTTTTTCGGGCTTCATTCATTGATATGGGAATCATAAAAAATATAATGAAATATAATGATTAATGTAATGTTATAAATAAAATCAATCAAAAAGAAGATAAAAAACTTCAATGAGTGGGGAATCAATTTTTTGGGATCATTGGGTTTTAAAAAAAGAATATAAATCCATTGGATAAATTTAAAAATTATTTTTATACATTACTATAAATACATTTCAAAATATTGTATTAAAGTATTACCAACATTATTTTTGTATCTTTTACCTCATGTTCTAACATGTCAGAATAACTAAAGTGTGTTAAAATGATTGTAAATGTAGGAGGATAATCCAATCATATCTGTAAGAATTGATCACTAATATTGCATTGGAATTCATTCACTTTTAAATTCATATAATCAATGATTTTATAATGAATAAAATTGAATGTTTAATCATATAATTATTTCATTATACTAGGTAATCCTATGTCTGAAGAATGTATCAAAACACGCAAACATACCATTTTCATCTAGAACCTCTATTCAATATCGATTTAGTGAATAATTATAATTTAATATTATCAAAATGAATTAAATACACCATATAAAATATATTTTAGAGTGTATGAGACTAATATATAATTAAATAACACTAGAAAACATTTTTTATAACAAAAATGACAAATCCAAAAGGTTATAAAACAAAAAGGAAATTATTTATACTTTGAAATTAATTAAGATGAAACCAAATAATTTCATTTCATAGTGGTCAAATGATCCCTCTTCAAGGTATTTGAATCATTATTTAAAATACTATAAATTAATGGATGAAATATATTGGCTAAAAAAGAATTGTTTCCCCTTAAAATCATAGAGTTTCTTATCTTTTTCAATTATCTTTCACAATTTTCATAAGCTGATAGACCAGTCATGGTATAAATCACTATTAATATTGAAACACTTTTTAGAGGAAAAAATGACCAAAACTGTAATGTTAATGACTCTTCTCCCATTAAAAACATAATTTATTGTCTTCATAAATGTAGTCTAGAAAACAAACCATCATGGTATGAATAATAAAACTATCGTAGCTCTTTCCATACAAAATATTACTATGATAAATCCATTACTTATGAAACTAATTATTCTTAACATGTTTTAGAAAAAAAATATCCTTTAATGCACTTATTATAACCTTATGAACTCAATATTGACATCATGAGAAGATACCTATTATTGGAGTGTGAATATATCTAATGAGACACCTCAATATCTTATAAATAAACTCACATACGTCACACAACTATCTCACTAAACATGGAACAATATGCTCCTCTCACCACTAAATTCACTACCTCATTCATCATTTTTACATGAATACATCGTGGAACATATGCTTCATGGATTATATGTATCCCATGCATTAGCTTCATGTTCAAGGTGTTGTGACATCCATAGGAATAATTTGATTATTTATTTATGATTTATCTTCCCCAAGACAATGCAACTCCACCTATAATGTGAAGGTTTAAATCATAGAACAAATCTATTTTATTCAAGAAGACCCCCATTCACCTGACACAGTGGACATGTTGTGGTGTAGAGAACCATAGTGTAAACCATCCATATTATTTCAATAGAACTCCCAAATCAAGATCTTCATGGAATAAAATCCCCAATATGAGAAGAAAATTTCATTTATCGCAAGAAATATATTTTTTATCAAGGATGTTTTTAGTGAAATTGTGGATGGATTGGCATTTGAATCCCAAAACCACGGTGGTGTAGGAGCGATAGGCTAAATGATGTTATGTTGAATCTAGTGTTTATGTTTTGTGAGATTAAATTGTTACCCTCTTTTAAAAATTCCCACATTGAAATTTTATTTATGCTACCTTATAAATATCACCCATGGAAACTAATTTTGTTTTTTTCCTCCCAATGGTGTTTCCTCTCACTAAATACGCCATTATTTATGTCTCCCACCATTTATTCGATTCCTCACCCATCTCCACCCCACATTATATTTTTTACTCCCTCAATTCCCTTATGCATCACCACATTTGAGCTTAGTTGACAACCTATCAGTGGTTGGCTACTTGGGTGGTGCTGGAGTTGGAAACAACAACTATTTTTATACATGATCATGCATTTTATTTCAAAATGTTCCCCATGCTCACCCAGTCCTACAAACTCTGTGAGTTACCCATTTTTTTATCTTCAAATAAAATTCTTATCGGATGTTGAAACATAGTTGTTTCCAAATTATTTATATGTAAGTGAATTCCTATTAATCATACATATTTATTTGTGGAGTAATTCAAACGTTTCTAAATAGTTCATGTATATTGTTTCTAGCTCGAGGTATCCTTTGACAATCCTCCTATATATTGTTCCTTTTTCATTAATTCCCTTCGCTTCCACTTCATTCGTCTTTCAACCCAATGCTTTGAACCCCCTAACACCAGCCATTACAGTGGGCTAATCCAAATATATTTTGGTTCAAAATTCTGGTTTCTAGTAGGTTCTTCCCTATCACATCAGCCTCGCACATCATGTATCATGCTATTTAACTTCTCAAGAACCTAAAATATTTCTTTTACAATATTCATTCATTAGTATGTTCTATAATTACTCATGGTTCCTATTATGTTGTCTGCTCTACCATGTTATGTTTGAAACATGCACAATAAAAAACATGATCATTAACCCAACTCCTTTATTCCTTTCGCAGCCACTTCATTCGTCTTTATATCCAACGCTTCAAACCCCATATTTCCTACCATTACACTGGACTGATCTAGATATATTTTGGTTTGAAATTTCAGGTTCCAGTAGGTTCTTCCCTACTGCATCAGCTTCACACATTAGATATGATTCTATTTACCTTAGCATGAACCTAAATTATTTATTCTACAATAGTCCTTTATTTTATCTTCTATAATTAATCATGGTTCATATTATTTTGTCTGCTCTATCATTTTATGTTTGAAACAATTATCAAATTTTGTTTTATAATTTTCTGGAATGATATTAATTACAAATTTGATGTTTGTTGTAGATATTTTCCTGTCAATTTACTTATTGTGTTTTGAATTTAATTTTTCAGTGGGGTCTTTCCTACCACATCATCTTCAAACTTCAGGTATGACAATAATTACCTGGTCATTAACCCAACTCCATGCTTCTGCATTAGTCATATCATTTCACTTATATATAACATTGGGTTCAAATAAAGGTGTCTGATAAGCCATGTTATTTTTAAAAGTAACATCCATATATTCTAGTTAGTTTTATGCTGTGAATTGAAAGTTAATTTAGTTTATTTTTGATTTTGTGAGTTGGTATCTAACTGTTCTTTGTGATCACCCATTACAAACTCTAATAGTTTCCAACTAGTTCACCTCAACTATCCTCGATGTTCCCTCTCCCGCTCATTTTCGGGAATCAGATCTTCGCAACCTGGCAATCTCGAAAACTCCCGACGTCGGCGTCATCCTCTTCCTAGTTTCCCTGTAGTCTATCATTCTAGTACTCCTCTTCCTCTTTACCCTAGTTTCACCTTACCTATTCATCATGTTCATTCTCACACTCACAATTTCATTCATAGGTTCTCTTGCTCGCGACTCCCACTTGAAATTTCACAATTTCATTCATAGGTTCTTCGACTTCATCCTCATCCATCTATCAATTTCATGATCCTTCTTCATCATGTTCATTCTCCCTTCAGAACCGATCGTAAATTCAGATGGCTATTCATGGGACTTTTGGGTTTGGAATTTCAACAGACATCACCTTCCCTTCTCGGCTCACTTCTAGCAGATCCTATTTTATCCTGCATCATCTTCGCACTTAAGGTATTATAAATTTTTTTTATTGAAATACCTAAATCCATGGAACTGCAGTTCTGGTATCATTTCAGTTCTATATGGGTTAATCATTGTTCCTTACGTCAAATGTGTCTGCTAATTTCGTTCATTTATTATTTCTAATATGCAAAATAGTGGATTAAAGTGTAGGGGATGGTTATCATTATTAATCCTTGTGTTGATATTTATAAAGACTGATGTTTTTAATGTGATAATTACGTATTTTGAGTCTTTAGTGGCCATAGGAGTAGGCGAGAGTATGTTCTGTAATGTTTTAACAAAATATATGTTTCAATATCCATTATGATAAAATCTGAATCTAAGGAGTTTCTACTAAACATTTCATCGATGGGTGAGTGAGGAAGTAACACCCCTGGCTTAAGGCATTTCACTGTTTTATTATGTATTTTTTTATTATAATATTGTTAAAAGTTTCATATTTTATCTTCTAATTTGTTCAAATATTTTTCCAAATAGGCCAATCATTTATCCCATATAGATACGTAGATTCTATTCATGATGATTGTCATATTTATCACATTGATGAGTATGTATGAAGTTATTGGAGTCAATGAATATTTCTGGTTTGCTGTGCATATGTGTTTTACATCATTTTCGCTCTATGAAACTTCCTTTCCAATCCATTAATATAGAACATTACTTTGTCTAGCAGGAATATTGAATCAATGAGAGGTTCTAACAACCCTGGATTATGTTATTTCACTGTTTTATTACGTATTTTTGAATTATAAGAGGGTTAACAAGTACATATTTTTTTTTCTAATTTGTTCTTTATTTTTTCAAGTAGGTCCAACTTTTATTATATACAGGTACGCAGATTCAATTCCTGATTACTAGGCGATTTCCCACATTGATGAGTATGTACGGAGTTACTAGATTCAATGAAGATTCATTTTTTTTGTACATACATGTTTCGCATCATTTTACGTCTTTGATAGTTCCTTTCCATGCCCTGAATGTAAAAGATTTCTGCGGCTGGCTGGAACAGGGAATCAATGAGAGTCTCCATGTATTTATATTGATTTTATCACTTTAAAAATTCTTTCTACATCTTTACATATTTTTGAATTAATCTCCCACATAATGAAATAATATGTGATGATTTTAAATATTTGGTTTCCATACAAACTACTTATTTTTTAGGTGGTGGTAATGTTTTTAATTTATCACCAAAGAAGTTTGTTTCGAAGGTGTGCGGGGGAGATTTAGGTATGTGTTTCCATACATTCTTTTTCATTTATGATATGAGTGTTTTACATTCATGTTGTTTTACATTCACTGTCTTTTATACTATTTTAAAAAAATATATCTTTTAATATTCATTATGTTAATATATGAATCTATGGATTTGGTACTAAATATTTCATCAACAGGTGAGAGGACATGTAACACCCATGGATTAATGTAATTCACTATTTTATTTTGTATTTTTTTTATTATAAGAGGGTTAAAATGTTCATATTTATTTCTAATTTTTTCACAATATTTTTTTTCAAACAAGACCATCTTTTATTCCATACAGGTACGTAGATTCTGTTAATGATTACTATCATGAGTATATACAAAGTCAATAGAGCCAATAAAGATTTCTGCTTTTCTGTGCGTATGTGTTTCACATCATCTCCCCTCATTGAAACTTCCCTTCCAAGCCCTGAATGTAGAACATTAATGCACCGAAAAAGGGAATCAATGATAAGATGTAAGACCCTTGGATTAAGTTATTTTGATTGTTTTGTTATTTACGTGGATACTATTCATTTAGAGACGCCTGTCATTGCTTAGGATTACTTCAAGATTAAATTTATTTTACTAAAGCTATAAAATTAGTATTTTTTGGGATACATGGCATTCATTGCACATGTTATTTTATCATATGTTGCGTAGGTTGTTTTCTCATATGGTGTTGTCATTCATTGAACATGTTGTAGGGAATGAAACATGACATCTTTTTTCAGAAGATGTGTTGTATGTACAATGAATAAGGTTATTAATAGAAGGTTCATGTATGTTTACCACTTATATATGCATGTATGACAACAATATATGCCCTCTTTATTTGTATTTTTTTAACATTGCTGATTTTTTTGGAATATATTCATTCAGTGTACATCACTAATAACGTTTCCTTTTCCCAATTTTGTGCTATGTAATTTTTAAAACAAATAATTATGTCTAATAATACAACCTTGAAATGGTTCTATTGTATGTCTTACTTTATATTCGATTATAAATTTTTTCAATAAAAACCATTACAAATTTATATTCTATTATTACTCTTTGACACAGTTGATTTACAAAAAAGTATAGACATTTTTAACTGAATGTTTTTATGGGTTATTCCACACATTTTAGTTCCATACATATTTTAATCTTTACAATTATCATTTAATGTTACATATATAAGCCTTGGATGCAGCAGTATTGGCTGTAAATTTCCGACCGTGAGAACATGGTGGTTTACTGAGGAAGAAGAGTAGTGTACTAAAGAAGAAGAGTATGATTGGGAACATATGAGCCCGGAGTAGTCCAGGAATGACTTCAGGGTCTAGAGTCATTCCTTATCTGAGTTTGAAGATCCAATCACTTGAAAGACTAGTAATTTATTAAAAATACAGTTGGACCTATGGAGCATTCATCAGTCTACTCAGTCTCGGCTACCTTTTGATGAAGATCAGTTTTTTTGTTTTGGGTTAATTAGGAGTTGAAATTGACACATCCCATATGTTTACCCATGTAAATGCAATAGGTCAAAATCATTATCTATGCATGTATTTTTATTATACTATTTATATGGGTTATTCCAAACATTTTACTTCCACACGTATTTTTATCTAAAAAAATATCATTTAATGTTACTTATAGAACCCTTGGATGCAAGCAGTGTAGGCTGTAAAGTGGCAGGCCATGAGAACATGGTAGTGTACTGAAGAAAAAGAGTATGTTTGGGAAGGTGTGAGCCCAAAGCAGTACAGGAATGACATCGATATTTTTTTTAGGTTCTGCATTTTATTTTCTTCATTTTTCCTGCATTTTTTCTGCATCTTTTGTGGTTCTATATAAAGTTTCATTTCTTTTGAGTTTTAAATTTTCATAACTAACAATTCATGTTTTCATTATTTTTCTCAATATTATAGAAGTTGGTAGAGATGTATACGTTGATTCATTACTAATAATTCACTGCTTGCAAACTGTCCACCCATTTTCTTTTTTTAATGATTTCTAAAAAAAGAAACACATTTTTTATTCTACAAGACAGTTTAGCAGTTGACCATGCATACACGGATTCAATCATATAATTTCACTTTCCAATAACCATTATTCTCTTTAATCCTTTATTTGTCTCTACATGTACTCGCTATTTCCTATATTTGTTTCTCTATGAGTTGGAATGTTTTATCATTTGTGATTAGTACAATTTTTCTGCATTAAGGTTACTCCAACACAACTATTCATCTATTGTATTACAGATTTTTTGTATGTTATATATGATAAATCCCATGATAGTGGAATTGTTATGAAGTAAACATGGGACTATATTTAAGAAGAAACATTCATGTATTTGTTGTCTATTTTTTTAAGATCATGTGCAGTTTTATTGTAGGCTATGTTCTGGTTTTCAATTTCTAGGCTATGTATAGATGCAGTGATCGACAAAACATCAAGCATCATCAAGAAATGTGTTCCATGAAGTTGGTTAAACATTATAGTTGTCTGAATGGGAGTCCATTCCACTTTATTGGAGACCAATGGAGTGTCGGTGTTGCAGTCTTTATGTTGGGATCAAGGCATTTCATTCAAGGTGTTTGGCTGATGGTCAAGGTAATGTTAGGATCTTCACCTCTATTTACATTAGCCTCACCCAATCCACCTATCCAACCCTTTTATTTCTTTATTTTTAGTTTCATATATTTTATTCCAACTTTATATATTACAATGACTAATTTGAATCATTTTTTCATTCATGTAATTGATTTCTCCATCATGAATGCGCAATATAATTTTTTATTCCATATTAATTAAACTAAATATTTTTTACCCTGTTTTTGATTTCTTAAATATTTCGCTAACTTCGATTCCATTATTATGTACTACTCATTTGCATTTAAGATATACTTTTATAGGTGGTTTGGTTAGAGATGATAAAAATTGAATTGTTGTTACTTGTAATAATATTGAGTTTGGTTATACCAATGTTGTTCTTCTAAAAGTGGGACATCCTTCATCCTTTGTTGTGGAATTTTTTTTCAAGAATATACAGTTTCCTTATGAATTATTATGAGAATTGATATCACTGCTCCATCCATTTACATGATGCATTAAAATTTTTAATATCCTTATCAACACTTGATCCTATAACAATATTAATAAAAATTACTAATATTAGAGAATTATTATTTATTTTGAACAATTTTCTAAATACTGGTTTCTCTGAATTTTTTTGATGAGTTGACTTGATAATATAGTTCTTGGAAAAATCATCACTAAACCAATGATAGAATTTCTCTTCCAGTTATAGTTATACCTTCTTTATCATGATGAATCAAAACCATTTTCAACCATAGTATGTAAATTCCACTAAATGATTTCAGGAAATGCATGAACTGGTCTTAATTGATTCAATAAAAATGGTCCTTTATATCTATTGAATTTTTTAAGAAATGCCTGAATTGGTCTTAATTGTTTCAATAAAAATGGTCCTTTATATCTATTGTATTTTATATTGAAGCCATCAACATCACATATGTTCACATATGTTCACATATGTTCTGTATGAGATGTTTTATAGAGATGTTCACATATGTTCTATTGAAATTTTCTAATATATGTTCTGTTAAATTTGGATTAGTTTCCAATATATGGAGAACATTTTACTTTGATCAACATAGGTACAGTTTTGATTTCTTTGACTCTTTCTATTTTATTTTATGATATAAAAAATTCCTATTTTTTTATTTCTTCTCAACTTATATCAATGGAGGGGTTGGGCATGAATTTTTTTCCTAGGGTTGATGGTGCCTAATACATATCATTTTAAATGGTTGGATTTTTTTCATAGCTTTCCATATAAAACCATAGTGGTTCCACATTTTTCATCTGTGTTATTGCAACCCCAATTTTTGTTTTTCATTGTCTTTATTTTCCTATGTCCCAACACACAATACTGTTTTCATAACTATTTTCGTGAATGCAGTTGAATTTGAAATCAAATATCCATCCACAAAAATTAGAAATTCCTTTAGATTAAATTTTACATTATTTTCAACTACTTAAATGGTGTCTCCATATTTTATCCTCTCTTATTCTATTGTCATTCACCATTAAATTCTAATTACAATTTCTTTAACATTATTGATGCTTCTAAACTTTTATAAATACTAACATCTTATTAAAATAAAATCCAGTAATCGAATGTACCATGCAATAGCACATGTGAGTACTACTAAAATATATTTTAGAGAGTATGAGACTAAAATAGAATTAAATAACAGTAGAAAACATTTTTTATTAAAAAAAATTATATTCCAAAAGGTTATAAAAAAGGAAATTATTTATACTTTAAAATTCATTAAGATGAAACCATATAATTTCATTTAATAGTGGTCAAATGACCCCCCATCAAGTTATTTGAATCCTTATTTAAAATACTACAAATTAATCGATGAAATCTACTGGTTATACAAGATTTATTTCTCCTTAAAATCAAAGAGTGTATTATCATTTTAAAACATCATTCACAATTTTTATAATCTGATGGACCAATCATAGTTTAAATCACTATAAATATTGAAATCCTTTTTAGAGGAAAATATGACCAAAATTATAATTTTAAAGACTATTATCCTATTAAAGACATAATTTATGGTTTTCATTAATGTAGTCTAGAAAACAAACAATAATGGTATGAATAATAAAACTATCATAGCTCTTTCCATACAAAAAAGTACGGTGTTAAATAATTTCCTTTTGAAACTAATTATTCTTAAGATGTTTTTGAAAAAAAATATCCTTTAAAGCACTTCTTATAACCTTATGAACTCACTATTGACATCACGAGAAGATACCTATGGTTGGAGTGTGAATCTATCTAATGAGACACATCAATATCTTATAAATAAACTCATATAAGTCACAAAACTATATCACTAATAATGGAACAATATGCTCCTCTAACCACTAAATTCACTACCTCATTCATCGTTTTTACATGAATACATCGTGGAACATATACTTCAGGGAGTATATGTATCCCATGCATTAGCTTCATGTTCATTGTGTTGTGACGTCCGTAAGAACAATATGAATATTTCTTTATGCTTTATCTTCCCTAAGACAAGGAAACTCCGTCTATAATGTGAAGGTTTAAATCATAGAACAAAACTATTTTATAAAAGAAGACCCCCATTCACCGGACATGGTGGAAATGTTGTGGTGTAGAGAACCATAGTGTAAACCATCCATAATATATAAATAGAACACCCAAATCAAGTTCATCAGGGCATAAAATACTCAACATGAGAAGAAAATTTCATTTATCGCAAGAAATGGATTTTTGATCATGGATGTTTTTAGTGCAATTGTGGGAGGAATGGCATGTGAATCCCAAAATCCCAGTGGTGCAGGAGAGATAGGCGAAATGATATGATGTTGAATCTAGTGTTCATGTTTTGTGAGATTAAATTGATACCCTATTTTAAAAAGTCCCACATTGAAATTTTATTTACGCTACCTTTTGGATATCCCCCATGGAAACTAATTTTGTTTTTCCCTCTCTATAGTGTTTCCTCTCACTAAATACATCATTATTTATGTCACCCATTGTTTGTTACTTTCCTCACCCATCTCCACCCCCACATTAGATTTTTTACTCCCTCAATAACCTTATGCATCACCACCTTTGAACTCATTTGACAACCTATCAGTGGTTGAATACTTGGGTGGTGCTGGAGTTGTGAACAATAACTTTTTTTATGAATTCCATCTATTTTTCACCCTCTATATCTATAACTTCCCAAATTTCCTACAAACATGTAAATTAGAAAAATAAGAAAAAATATTCTATTTTATAATAAAAAATTATCTATATATATTATTAAAGGAATAAATATATATTTTAATAATAGAGATACCATTTCTCCACTTGTAAAATATTTTTCCCTAACCTTTTACATAATTCATATCTCACTTTATCACTATGTTGAATATGTGAAAAATTTCCCAATTAATGTGAATCAACAACAAATAAATGAAAAACATTATGAAATATAAAATAGGCCACCAACCTCAATATTTTAGAACTTAACTCATCTGATATTGAAAATTTATTCGACACAATAAACAAGAAATCAATAAATATGAAAAAAAACTCTTAAAGATTTATTTACACATGAGTAGTGGATATATTAAAAAATAATAACTAGATACCAATGTAATAATTTTTTGACACTAAAGGAAGAATAACAATTTTGAATTTATATTGATTTAGTAGGATATTTTGATTTCTAATTCCATATATATGTATAGGGACAAGGGGTAACAATACATATAAGGAGGTAGGGGATTGAGTTGAGATACTAATGAGTTGAGGATTATTTTTTAGTTTTATGAAAAAAACCAAGTGGGCCTTGATATTTGGTTTCACCTAGGGGTTTTCTTGACCATTATTCTACAATAACTATCGATAAAGCTATATCAGGTACTCAATTTAGTTTTCTTCTTAAATGTAGGAAATTGTACCACCCCACCAATCCTTTCCTAAAAATCTCAAATATCACAAAAATATCTATTATTATGTAAAAAAATTATATATATCATTCCCCTAGAATGTCTATCTGAATATGAATTCTCAAAACACCCCTACCATATATTCTATAAACATAAAATTTTTCCAAACCTCGCTATTCTATAATGACATGGGCCATTGAAGAAAGATATTAATTGACCACTAGACAAGGTTCATTTATATCAAGTATATTCATACTCATATTCATGATCCTCTAAATAATCTGTAATTTTTGAATGAATACATCACATATCATTCATCCATTTTTTAGCACATCACATGCCACTCAACTATGAATGGATGTGAATTTTGTCAGTCTTGTTCAATTATTAGCCGAAATTTATTTAATTATCACAAAAGTGTATAAATCCTATAGAATTTAAATGCAAAAAATGACATGTTAAAAATAATACCCAAAGGACTTATAATTTGATTTTCCATAATTCTAGTGAAATAAGGGGATCAAGATATACAGGATCTCCTGAAAATTATATTCTCAACTATAGGTAATAGTGATTTATATTAATCATACACCCCTAATAACATCAATTACCGTATGATATTAAATTTGATATATTTTAATGGTTAATTTAAAATATTAATATAAATTAATTATCTCATGAATATACTATATATCATATATAATGTTTAAAACTATGATAATCCAAATATATCATCATAAACCATAATACTTCATGATGAAATTCGAATTAGGAAAACTAAAATTCATAATTTTAATGGGTTTATCAATCTTATATTAATTTATAATATATGAAATATATATTAATAAATGATAAATATATATTTCCTTTATCATAAAACAATGATACATTATATATACATTACATCAAATCTCACTTTTTTCTAATACATAGTGATTCAATATAACCATCATGTTTTTTGGTAATTCTTTTGTTAATGGATTTACTAAATTTTTATCTATATCCAGAAATAATATATTATATCACCACACTAAATAATTTATAGAATGATATAGTATTTTCGAAGGATGTATTTGGTCCTCTAGTGAGATTGGGGTTCCTTGTCTTGGGAAATGTATCCATTGTTATCCAAGTAAATATTCATTTCTATTTTGAATAAAGAACACATACGATGGTCCGTAATGAAATTATAGATTAAAAAAACATCCTCTATAGAATATAATGTAGATATGTACATAACCTATATTATTGATTCTATTATGGTATCATGTTTAGAACTCTTCATTCTAAAATCTCCAATATTTATGAAACCCCCAAAAATATATTGATATCTCAAATAATCTTTTTTTATTTGGAGAATATAATTATAGATATCCTTAAAATGTGTTCTTCGTATGCTTAAAATAATAAAACTATATGCTTTCATCTTTGTAGGAATTAAGGATGTTATTTATAGAAATCCATTAAATCTAACTATGATTAGATTGGAATCAGCTTATTGTGCTCAATTAAAAATCTATACATGGTCAATAACGTAACAAGGAAAGCATGATAAACCCTATGATGGAAACATAATTCATATTATACATACATTATATCATGTTATAAGAATCTTGTATCATATAAATATTCAAACCATTTAATACTAGAAATGAACCCTTCTTATATTACTTTATGATAATCCATTTATCACTTTTCTAGTATATTTGTTTTCACTCGGTCTAAAAGATATCATTAATTATTTTTTCTGTATATATTTATACATATTAGGTTGGATGATTCACCAATTTTTTCATTAAGAAGATATTTTCTGATGACATCATTACCTAATGTTATGTTTGGATTTCAGTTTGTATAATAAGTATTTAATCCACATAAACTAATATAATTATCACAACAATACAACTAACTATGCTTTAAAGAATAGAATCATATATACTCATGACAAACTAAAAAAGTTTGATTTCATTATAAAATTGGACGTTCTAATGCCAAGAACAGTTTTTAGTATATTATAATCAAAATGGGGATTCTATAAAAGGTTGTATTTGAATATAATATATCATTATAACTAGAGAAAATTTATATTCATAGTATATTGAATGAATTTGTTTGTATATTATTTCCACTAAGTGAGGTGTATAGGTTGACACTCTACCATCAATTTCAGTTTTCATTAAAAAAATCATTTTTACACTATTGAACTAATCCCTTCACGTACATATTCCGTATTCAAAATAATATCAGTGTAAAAATGGTCTATATCGGAGTTTACATCCTTTAAACAATTCTTCAAATAAGAAATCTCAATGGCCTATCAGCAGGTAATAGGTTCATCATCTATAAACATTAATACATCATCATGTATGACATGATATTTATATCTCTAGAACACTTGATAAATCCTAAAAGACCATTGAGGTCCATGTATAACCAGATTACATTTATTTTCGAGATCAACTTATAGAATATATTTTCAATCGTATAAAATATTTCTGTTTATTAATATTAAACTTCACTATCTTCAATTTTCCTCCCATTAACACCTCAATTTATATATTACTTATAAAAACTATCATATCATTTTGAAATTTATTTTTCCTTTAGAATGACTATAAAAACAAAATCCCTTAGTTTTCTATGGATATAGAATAAATTATAATGTTTTTAATTTTGGGATATGTTTATTATAATCCATATGTTATATGTGTGCTTTCAAACTCAAAATATCAATAAATTACTAATATATATTTAATATGGTATCTTTATAACATCATTAGATATAATTTTCTCAAGTATAAATAGAAAATATTTTAGATAATATCCCTATAATTATTTATGAAGTTCATATAAAAACATCATTAATCAATCCATGTCCAACAAGGCAATATTCCATATCCTTCATATATCATTCCATTATAATGTTCTTAGAGTGAGTTATAAAAAAATTCCATAGTATCTCTAATGATCATAGAATTTCAAGATTAATTATTCACTAAAATGATCTGATTAGTGAGTCTTAATATTATTTCAAAGTCAAATCTGAATTTCAGTTTTGGACACCTTAAAATTAAAATCATTATTTTCATATTTAATAGATAACCTTACTATCTAAAATCATTAATAAAAGGCTAAAATGTAAATATTCTCACTACTCGCATGAGTACTCATTAGTCTACTTACATCACTATATATAATATCTAATAATCCATATTACAACTCACCATTAAAATTAAATAAATATTTGATTATTTTTTTCAAATACATAAGATTTTTTAATTTGAAAAAGATGTATAACTGAATGAGTTCAACAAAAAATCACTCTTTATTATTTTTGTAACATCCCATTACCAATATTCATGGTACATATTTAACCTTGTGGTGGGTTTCCTTTTTCATTGTCGGAATATAACCAAGAAGAATATGGGAGGATATATATAATTGTGAAGTCAATGATTTTATAGATTCTCATCTTTAGCTGATCATTTTTGTTGTATTTTAGAGATTTAAATGTTACGTATTATGGTTAAATATTGTGTAAATTATTAAATGAAAATAATCAATTTATGAAAAAGGTGATAGGTTTTTTTCTAGATATTAATTTTTTCAATTACATGACATGTAAGTGGGTAAGAAGTCATGTAAAACCCTAGGAATTGTTTTTAAATAGGTATCCCAGCTAATAAAAATATTCCACATCCCCAAAAATTATTTCTCTCGACCCTGGAGTATTTACCCGATATCTTTGGAGATATAGAATTCTTCATGGTATTTTTGTTCAATATTTAGTTGTTATAGATAAAGAGTAACTTACCAGGTAAGCATTATCTATGTCTCTATATCACATTCTCTTTTTCTACTTGGGGTTTGATATATCATCATAGAATCAAGAGATCTAAACATAGTGTTGTAAAATTTGTGTTTTATGTGGACTTCCAAGATCTTCATCACCTTTTCTTGTTGGCGGGTACGTCACAAGATTGTTTTTTCTATTAGAAAAATGTATGTAGTTCCACATTGATTCCAATATTATATTAATCTAAAATTTCATATTTAGTTTAATTTTTTTGAGTTAAATGAAATTTTTTGATGTTGTTTTCAAAGGATTTCAATATGTTTTTTGGATAAAAATTGATCCCTTTTTATTGTTGTTTTGAAATGGGTTTTTTCACATGAAATTGAAAAACCTCCATTTCTAGTGAATTGGAGCGTGGTTATGGAAATTAGAAAAGATTACTTATTTTAATTGAAATAGTGAAATGAATTTTTTCGAAAACCATGAAAAAAACCCCAATTCCAATTATGTGGGCATTTATTAAAAAATTGATTAAATTTTATTAAAAATAAAATATATTAATTTAGTAGTAAGATTGGATTTTGGAATTTCATGAATTGGTTTGATATCTTTATTTACAAAAAATAGATTAAAAATGTTTTGATATAATCCTTAGGGTTTTATATTATAGAAAATAAAATTTTTATTATAAAATTCATTATGTATTTTAAATGGAAAATTGACATATTTAAAATAGAAAATGGCATTAATTGTATTTTAAGATGTCCTGAAATAAATTTTGATTCATTTTTTTTACTTTAGAACATGAAATACATATGAAGTTAGTGAGTTATCTATATTTCACTTTATAAATTACAACATTCTAAAACATCATATCATCAAATCACATCCCATGTGATATGGTGATGAGTCCTCCTTTCCCTGAGTTGTAATGGGTGTATGTGCATATTTGTTGTTCCCTATGATTGTGGAATCCTTATATAAGGGATCTGTCATACCTTTTTAGGAACATGAATAAGTTTCTAACTTGTTTTTTAATTCAAAAATATATATTTGATTATTTTAAACTGTTTTTCATGACTTGATAATTTATATAAATTGTTATCTATAAAAAATTAATATATTTTTATGAAAGGTCCCTTTTTTGTAATGCTCCCTTTGGTTAAAAAATCCATATTTTCAAATTTACTTCCATCATTTGAAATGTGATGCATGAATTTATAAAGTATTTACATCCTTTAAATCAAATATCATGATTTTTTATACACTCCCTTAATATTCCAAACATGTTTAGTTTAAAACTAATAGAATATTCATGGTTATTTCAATATTAGAAGCTTATTATGAAATATTTTAGTGAAATCATATTAGGATTGGGCTCATTCCCTAATTGTTCATTCAGTTGTTTGTAGATTACCTCCTTCCAGGTTTGAAAAAGGGAAAAGGATCTCTTAGAGATGGATCATATTGTTGAACCTTAGACTCGGTGAGTTGCGTTGGAGATGGGACTTGGATTTTTGTTTCCTATTTTGGATCATTGGTTATAGTACATTGTGATTTAATTCCAGTTTGACTTCTATTACATTACTCTCAGTGAATTTTCTTTGGATATGCCTAATTGTTTGTTTCTTTTACTTCCACAATGTATCTAAAAAAACAATATCTTCTTTTTTTATGATTCCAAGATCTAGTAATTTCTCTATGGGGATATGGAATTACCTTCAGGATATATTAGTTCTAGATCCGTTATCTGGTTACCATGGTACACATGTTGGTTTGTGAAAAAGTGTTATCAGATCTCTTGGTTGTGTTTTTGTTTTAAAGTCATTATGCATTTTTGAAATCATGTGATGACTTAAGAGTTAATTGATATTGTAACTAGGAATATCTCACTGTAATAAACATTATGCCTTTGGGGGTGGTTAGGGAAATAAAACATCTCTATTAATTCTAGTCTTTTCTCTGCTTGGATTTGGATATAGTGAAATCTAAATCTTGTTTATTCTATCTATTGGGATAAATATCACTTGTTTATTTATTCTAGTTCATACTTATATTTTCTGGTTGTCTATTGATGTTGTGTAGCATCATTCCTCTGACAAGACATGTGAATTGGACCCAAGAAGAGGCTGTTACTAATCCATAGTAAAAAATTCCAATAGTTGATCCTATTCTAGTTGATGTGATTGTGTAAACAATACATACTCTAGGATAAGGAAATCCTCTTGTTTTTTATTGGACATTATATATTTAACCTCAATGGTATGTTCAAAATATAGGTTCCTAGACGTTCCTTAACCAGAAACCAACATAGTTCAATGTCTTGAATGATCTTTGAGAGGCTGATGAATGGTTGATCCTGATGGAGAAATTGTTTGGGTTGTTGGACACACTTGATGAAATCAATGTGAACTGTGCCACCATTATCCTGGAATAACCAAGAAGGAGATGGTGAGACACTATAGTAACACTAAAGAAGTATGAGGGATTATAATTTAAAGACATCAAGGTTATTTTTGTATAAATTTTCTATCTAGAGTCCTTGTTGTTAGCCAAGGCATTCGAGTTTTTCAAGCTTGAGTAGGATGACATGACCATGAAAGAGTATGATAACATTTTTACTAAACTCATGAATTTCTCACCTAATATTGTATATAATGAGAATATGAAGGCTCAAAAGTTCAATGTGGGACTTAATAGAGATATTTATTATAGTTTTCCTCGCTTAAATTTCCTTCTTATGTGTTTTTACTGGATAGATAACTAATGGTTGAGATGGACCAGGCCGACAGGATAGGGATATTAAGAGTTTCTTTCTATCATAGTGGTAGCATGAGTTCCTTCATAGGAAGTGGAAGCATATTGATTCTAGAGGTAGTTTTCACCATCAGGGTCATTCTATACCTTGTAATTATCCATGAGGACGTTTTTTTATTTTCTACCAGTATAGAAATCTGGGAAATTCTAAATGGGCTTTCACTATAGAACCCAATAACTGTGGTTCTACGGATATTTGGGTCACTTATAGAGATTATTCCATATCTATTCCACAACATGTAGTGGAACAAGATCATCATATTGTATTAAAACATCAGGGAAATAATATGCTTCATGTATAAATGTGTTACAACCATTGACATCTTGAATGGAGATGCATCACACAGTGGAAGAGTCTACAAAAGAAGAAGAATAGGGTCCACAGATTATGGTAGGTACAATTACAATTTCATTCATTTATTTAAACATATATTGTTAAATATCTAAATCTTACTATTGAGATTTATTTTATGAAATGGATATTATTACACCCCTTGGTTTGAAGTGATAGTAAGGTCTTCGTAATCCTGCTTCTATCTTCTCTCTATCAAATGTCGAGCTGGATCAATGTTTTATAGTTCTTAACATGGAACCTATTAACATAATTTTTAAGACGCATTAAATCATTTAATATAAATAATGATTTTAATTTTATCTTAGAAGGGTATAAATTTCTATACTCAAGGGTGTCTCTCTTATCTTCTAAGGATAATGGGACCCATGATCGAGTAGGGTCAGATGTTCTTATCTAGATTAATGGAATTTAATATCAAGGTTTTCTTTTAAATATATAGTGGGAATATTTTACTGGTGATCTCACTCTATTATGCATCATGTTTCAGGATGTTTTTCTTTTTGGGTACACTGGTTTTCTGTTAATAACGAAGGATGGTTTTACTATTGACATAATGGCTGTTACTCAAACAATTTCAATTCCCTATTACTACATTGAACTAGATGACATGAAAGGGATAAACTCCTAGTTGGACAGATTTCTATAGAAAGGATTTATATTCATGAGTATGTCACTTTGGGTGGGGATTGTTCTCATTTATAAGGAAGATTATGGTTCACTTCTCCAATATATTTATAAATGAAAGAAAAATCGAGTTACAATGAAAATATATGTATGTGTTTCTAAGGAATGATGATCTATTTGATCTAATTAAATGGGAAAGGTGTTTCTGAAATATTGATCATTACTATGGTTACCATCAGTTAGGAATAAAAGAATATGTCATTGAGAAAACCTACTTTTAGAGAAGGTACATTCATTATGTGTACCTTGATATCTCATTTTGTTTAAAAAATTCTCTTGTAGTATTTATGGAATTAATGAACTACATTTTCCATGAGTATTTGAATACCTTTTTTGTAATCTTCATTAATAACGTCCTTGTTTTCTCTAAATTCGATAAGGATCATGTGCATCATTAGAGTCCAATTCTTGAGTATTCAGATAAAACACTATATTTATGCTAATATTTCAAATAAGAACTTATGGATTCAATAGGTGAAATTATTTGGACACACGGTGTCAAAATATGGAATTTAATTTAATTCTGAAAAGGAAAACAATTATGAAATGGGAAAACCCATGGAACGTTTTTAAAAATCTGAGATTATTTTGTCTAATTGTTTGTTATCACTAGTTCATTAAAGACATATTAAATTTGGATTATCCAATGAGTACACTATCTCAAAATGGAATACTTTTTTTGGAATTAAATAACTCATAATACTTTTATTGAGATGAAACATATTTTTACCACAACCCCAGTGTTGACTCTTTCGGTGGCCAAGTAGGGAAATGTGGTCTTCTATGTTTCATCAGGATCAGGATTGGGTTGTGTTCTTAAGAAAGGTAATCAGTGGATTGATGATGAGTTGTGTATCACTTGATAATATTTTTATAGATACGATACAATTTCACAGTGGTTGTTCCAAAAATAGGGTATTCTATGATATCATATTCTATTTTTTGTGTCATTTGTAGTAAGGAATCAAATATGGGTGTTTTAAATAAATCCCAATGGTTAGTTCACCAAAGAACAACTAAAATTTTATAAGGTATGAATTGGATGTTCTAGTGTATAGGTATCAGAGGAGACATTGCTGAGTTTGTCTCACATTTCTATAGAAGCCTTCAGGTGAATTTTAATCACCAAAAACATTTAGGTTTGCTTCAACCACATCCAGGGCCAATGTAATTTTTAATTGGTTTGTTTAATACCTTTCAAAATAACAATGAGATATGGTTTGTGACCAATAGGATGAACAAGTCCTCTCTCTTTATACACATTTAAGATAAAACCAAAGATGAGGAGTTGGAAAATCTCTCTGTGAAATTGATTTTTCAGTTGTACAATGTTCTATCTGATATAGTCATTAAAAGAGATCCTTAGTTGACTTCTTATTTCAGAGGAGGCCTTTTGGAGGAACTAGGATATGACATTCATTTGATTATGGCAGACTATCTACACTCAAATAGCCATACAGAAGGAGATACAAAAATTCATGATGATATCCTACACACTAGTGTTCTCGAATTTAGTGGGGCATGAGATAACCATTTGGTATGTGTTGAGTTTTTTATTAAAAATATTTACCAGTCTATGAATAAATTTTTTCTTTATGATGATTTTTATGTCTATCCTTTCATATCATCATTGTGTTAGGCAGAGGTTGTGAAGGTTAATTAGTTGGACAAAGCATTGTGCAAGATATGATGATAATGATTCAGTTGATTTGTCATAGTATGTTAATGGTACAAATTTGATATAAATTTTATGTTAATCATCACCGTAGACGATTAGAATTCTCAGTTTGTGACAGGGTGATATTCAAATTATCACCCTGGTTGGTTCATCGACATCTTAAGAAGAAAGGAAATCATTATCCTCATTTTATGGAATTTTTGGTGGTTTTTGAGAAGGTAGGGAAGGTTGCTTATCATTTATCACTTACACCATAGATGACTTTGATACATAACTTGGTCCATGTATCTCAACTACGTAAGTATATTTCTTGTAAATCCATCATTTTTATCTTGAGTAATTTGGATATTGAACATGATTTATCATTGAATGAATATCCAGTCAAGATAGTTTACTCTAAAATCAATGTAGTTTGTGGGATGATGATTCTGTTGGATCGAGTGTTATGGTAGCACTGTTCAGATTATCATGAGACATGGAAAATCAAGGCACTGATGAGAAATATTTGGCCTCATATTTTTTTCATAGAAGATTCTCTATAGGATTTATAGAGAAAAAACGGTTTTATGGTTGGGAGGTTGTAACATCCCATTACCGATCTATTAGATATGTCTTTAACCTTTTCTAGGTTTTTTTCATTGTTTAAATAGGTCCCAGAATGAAATAAGAGGATACCTATAATGGTGATGTAATATATTTATTGTATTTGTAACTATATCATATAATAAATACAACCTACTAGAGATTTACACATTGTGTAAATTCTAAAATGAATATAATTCATTTTAAGAAAAACATGATAAGTTTTTTGTTGGATATGAAATTTTTCTATTACACAATGTGTAACTGGGTTACACATCATATTAATCCTAGAGATTTTATTTTAAATAGGATTCCCATATAAAAATTTTGTCCATCCTCTCAAAAATATCGTCCTCTCAAACTTGGAGGCTTTCCCAGGGAACATTAGAGTCCTTATACCCTTCTAGGAGTTTTTTTTCAATTATCATTCATTATTGCGGTTGAGGAGTAACATTCCAATTAAGAATTATATCCATATCTTTGTATCTCTCTCTTTTAAACTATGTGGTTTTTATAGATCATCTTAGAATTTCTGGATTTATAGTCTATGTTGTCAAATCTTGTTTCTAGGTGGAGTTCCTATAACTTTTATATATTTGATTTTGTGGGTGGGTACATTGTGGTAATTCTCTTTCCTAGAGAAAAATTTATGTGGTTTCATGGTGACAGTCAATTTATATTAAACTAAAATTTCATTTTAAATTTCAATTTTTTGAGTTAAATGAAATTGTTCAATTTTGTTTAAAATGGATTTCAATTGTTTTTTTGGAGAAACAATTCTCTTTGAATAAGGGTTTTGATATGGGTTTTTATCATGAAATTGTAAAAACTACAACTCTAGTCAATCAAGGTGTGGTTATGGAAATTAGAAAAAACTAAATTGTTTAATTTAAATTTTTAAATAAATTTTATGTAAAATTATGAAAAAAACCAATTCCATTAATTTGGGATGTGTTATAAATTTTATCGAATTTATTAGACAATTAAATTGATTTATTTAATTGTAAGGATGGATTGTGGATTTGAATGAATTAGATTCATATCCTTATTTATAAAAAATGGAATAAAAACGTTTTCATATGAACGTCAGGTTTTTATCTTGGTGAAATGAAATGTTTTTTATTAAATGGTTGTTTTGGGTTTTAAAGGGAAAATTTTCATATTATAAATTGTGAATGGGACTAATTGTATTTTATGTAGTCTTGATATAAATTGTCCATCGATTTTTTCACTTGATCACCTGAAAGCATTAAGTAGTTAGTTTGTTATTTGGATGGAACATTAAGACATAAAACATTCTAAAACATCATATTAGCCCATCCCATCCCTTAAGTGATGGTGATAAGTCATCTTTGGCCTATGTTCAATCGGTTTTATGTATATATTTTCCATTCACTATGAGTGTGGGATACTTATAACCTAGAACATTCATACCTTATTAGGCTCATGACCATGTTTCTTTCTTGTGTGTATTTAAAATGTATATATGGAATTGTTGCATACTATTTCACATGCCTCGTGAATTTATATAAAATGCTTAAAATAAAAGAGTTTATTTAAGAATTTTTTTGTGAAATGTAAGATTTGTGTAAATAACCCTTTAGTTAAACTAAAATTCCATATTTTGAAATTTATTTCAATTATTTTAAATTTCAATCATTAATTGATAAATTATTTACATATTTGAAATCATATATCATGATTAGCTTAAATATATTATTTATGTAAAAAACATTTTTTTAAACTGAAATCACATTGATAGTTAATTTTATATTGGAATATTGTTAGGGAATATTTATGTGAAATTCAACTCAGATTTGGATCACACCCTACTTGTGCCTTTTTTAATTCAAATATTATATCCATTTATGTTCGAGAAAGAGTAAATGATATATTTTGGGTAGATCATCCTGTTGAACCTTGGACATGGTGAGTTTTTTTTTGAGTTTCCACTTGGTATGTTTTCTATATATTCAAATATTCATTTTAGTACATTGGTATTAAATACCTATTTGAGTTATGATATATTACTCCATATAGAGTTTCATTGGATATGCATATTTTCTTGTTTATTTTATTTATGAAATGTTTGTGGGAATAATATTCCCACTTTTGGTTTATATGATTCAAGGATCTAGTTTCAGTCTCGTGGGAATCGGGAATGATCTTCGGGCTATTCCAGTGTCGGCTTGGTTAACGAGTTACCAGGGTACCCATATTGGTTTGTGAACCTTTTTATTTATTTATCTTTTTTATTCACATGGTGATTAATTCAAATAAAAGTGTTTTTAAAATCACTCATTACCATTTAATCTAACATTTTATAAAAATGATTATTTAAACCATTTAGTATACTCCCAATTCCAAAAAAAAAACATTTCATTTGAATATATATAAAAACTCTTAGTTTGAACAATTAATGAAAACAATTTTTCATAAAAAATAGATTAATTAATTAAACTTCCATTTATAGATAAAACATAGTAATTGTTCATTAAAATTATAGAACTAATACATTAGGTATACTTAGATCATATCTACCAACATAAAATGAAACAACTTTTCCCCATTAAAAATATATAGATTTAATTCTAATTTCATAAATTCTATATCATTTTTGAATTTTTTATTGGTATAAATATTTAATTCACACCTTTTATTAGAAACCTGTTTATTCAAATTATAGATATTTAATTTTTTGAAATTCAAATCTATATTCTTGAATTTATTCTCCTAGATAATACTTCTCAACCTTATATGCAAATAAAAAAAATTATAAGTACAACCTATAAGAATTTTCCAAATCATAAGACTTATATATAACATATTCTAAAACAAAGTCTTATATATGGTTTCTTTTTATGTTTCTTATTTTTTTATCAAGGAATTTTAATTAATGTACACCTAATAAAATAATGACCTCAAACATAATTACTTATATTAGGTTAAGATCAATATTTTATTAGGTGTTATGTATATTTTGAAATTAATCATAATTTTTAACTATTTAGGTAATCCATCATTCCAATCGTATAACATATGACAGTTTAATTGTTTTGTAGACAAATCATTCCCAAATTCAACATATGAATTATCATAACACAATTATTATGGGAGCCTAATCCTATTGTGGTGAACAATATAAGTGTTAGAAGAATTTTATAATTAAATATAGAAACTTAATCATACTAAGGATACCATATACATCATGTATTGTATAAGATAAACCATTGGCACCTAAATTTTTCTTGACCTACTCTGTTCGATGATTGAGGTTTTTGACAAGTTCTTAATTTGGAAATAATTCCCAAAAATAGAATTTGAGGGGTTTTCATGGCCACCCAATTTTAATATTCATTATATATATGTATATATATTAAATTAATAACAATTTTCTATCATTAAATCATGGTTATCTCTTGTTTTAATGTTATATACATATATATTTATAATGATTAGGTTTTTTTATCCCTATTAGATCCAATAAATTAATATTCTCTACTATATTAATGTGTAAATTATTAAATAACTCTTAGTTGAAGTTACAAAATGAAGAATAAAATTCAAATATACCTATAAATATCCAAATGCATCAAAAGTATATGGTAAATTAGTTTTTTTAAAATAATAAATTACATATAATTAATGATTCAAACAAGAGTAAGCATGGAGAGATAGGTAGATAACCCAAGATTTCCATGGAAAGAGAATAATATCATAGGAAACTGAATTTTCTTTCCAAAATATCCACTACACATGGTTTAATTACTCAATAGGGACCTCAATTATATTATAATTATAATTAATAATATCTATAAACTATGGTGATCCTCAAAATTCAAGTTTATAAAAGAATTTCAAACTAAATCAATGTAAAGAAAAACTAAATCTTATGTCTTTATACATATAATGTAATGTATCGAATGTACTTTTTTTTAATAAAAAAATATTATAAATTATAGATTAGATAATACTCACAATATAAAACTAATTTGTATATATAAATATTTAAATTATTATAAATTAAATTATGTAACATATCACTTGTTTACTAAATGTGATAATTTAATTAAAAAAATCATATTTAATTTATTTATATAAATATTCAATTTTAATCATAGAAATATATTTTATATAAAAAATTATAAATTAATAGTTATTTACATAAAATAATAAAATAATTTTTATTTTATATCATATTTTAAAATATATCCTAATCATATGTTATGATCTAAATCAATTTATATGATTGGATTTATCACTAGTGTTTAGTCATACCATATGATAAAATTATAAAATAATAAAATTCAACAATTGAGCTATACCATAATTAAATGTATCCTATATATCACACAAAATCCATGCCACTATATTTTTTGAGCACTATGAAATGTAACATATCCTATGATAATAATTATCATAGAATGAAATAATTTTTTAATCTATCGACTTTTATGAATCATATGTTATGTCTGATTCTCTCATGCATAAAAAAATTGAAAAGTTTTGGATCATGCCTTGTGATATTATATACTTTATTTAAAGACATGAAAATAAATCAGCTAGCATTTATCCATGCATTATCATAGCTTTTGACCCGATAAACTAATTCTTATGAAATACATAAACTTTTTAAAATTAATAATAAAAAATGTCGATTCCATGGTAAGGATGGATTGGATATTGCTAATGGGATCTGTTAGCATGCCATGGTTTTTCAAAAAAAGTCGAATAAATTTATTTATGTGTCAGGTCTATCATTAATGAATAGACATGAAATATGAATAAAATAAAATTAACTTTTATACCCCAATCCCATTGTATTCAATTTATATTGAATGTTATTAATAAGTACCACTATTAAAAAACTTATAATATTACCTCCTAATGTAGTACACTAACTACTAGAATCCATTCATGATTTTTATAGACCCCTCAATGACCAAAATTTTTGATATAATCCTATCCATTAATACAAATGAATAAAAAAGAAAAGTAAATCATTAGTAATTCTTGAAAAAATAACTATGGAAATCTATAAGGACCTATTTTTTTATATCATCATTTCAATCAATTAAGGAGATCAATATCCACTAAAAATTCTTGGTTTCCCATACATTACATGTAATATATAGCTATTTTGTGGAATGTTTTATTACATTCCATGTAAATATAGAATAAGACACTTTCACATATATTAATATTTATGAATAAAATATAAATTTAAATTTTAGGGTATTATTTATCTGATAGCGTACTCAACACGCAACAATGGGTTTTTACAAAATCTTACGTAGCACACAATACATAAATATACCGAAAAATTATATTATTAATATTATTATTTTAAATGGTATTTATCACCTAGACATTGTATTATAAATAATGAATAGAAAAAACTATACTATGTTTACATGTATGAATTAAATATTTTTATTTTATTCTAATAAATTTTAGAGGCTAAAAATGAGAATAAGTCCAATTTTAAGCATAAATACAAAAATATTTTTTAAAAAAATATTTCCATAACCTTTCAATAGAGAACCCTTTTTAAATATATTTTTATCACATTTATATGTTCTATTTTAAAAAAACTTCTTCTATAAAATAGGAACATAAAATTTTACTCCTAGTGAATTTTCGTATTTTTTTATATAATTTATTTTTTAATAAATAATGAAAAATACTTTATTTTAATTAAAATTGGACTTTCTTATATTTTTATACTGTTAGATTTACCTTTTATTTGGTATTAATGTGTAATTGGATTATTGTTTAAGATTTATTCCAATTTTGGTCATTAGAGGTAATTTCACATAGAAATTCTATAAAAACACATGCCAATATTTTGATTGTTTTTACATTTAGAAAACCAATTTTTTCTTTTTCATAATGGGAATTAATTTAAAATAAATTACTTAACATTATTTGTTTTAAATTTAGAAATATAGATTCCATATTTGGAATCATATGGTCCAATTTATGAAAATAGGCCCCTCTTATTTTTTTACATCATGAATAGTAACTTCAGTAAATATTTTTATTTAACACAGTTAATGGGTTAATTAGGTAAATAAGGGTAAGAAATATTATAAAAATATAAACTACTATATCACTTATACTATTAATATTTGATGAGATATATCCAACCAAGAAAACCCTTGGGATAATTTTTTCCTTTGGATGCCTCATAGTTGTGATTAGAAAACATTTATATTTTAATTTAAAGTAAACGAAAATATGACAAACATATATCTTGTAACTTAAAAATTAATGTGGTTTTATATAAGTGATATCATTGAATATAAATAGTAATTACAAAAATGAAAATATTTCATACATTGTGATATTTTTTTATAAATTTATATATTAAAAAAATAAATTTAATTATGAACAATGATGATGTAGTGGATACTTTATTAATGAAGGAATCATATAAATGATATTATAAATAATAAAATAAATATACTTGACATAATTTATTTCTTCAAAAAAAATTATATGTGAATATTACATGTTATAATCCAAGCAGATTATTTTTTTGATCCTATCTATCTGTTTTTATTTTATTTAAATTCAATAAAATAAACAGTGTTAAAAATAACATAATGATTTTTTTATAAAAACAATAATTTATTAAAATATTTTATAATCAAAAAATATTTTCAAATCACCAAGTGACTATAGTAAGGTTGAGTTGTTAATTCAGTGTCCAATTATGTGAAACTTACCCCATATAAGTAAAATTATAATCCTCTTAATAATAAATTGTTATTACCACAATTAAAATTAAAAGATAATAATTAAGGGTAAATCGAAAATATGTGGTTTAAACAAAAATAAATACATTTTTAAAAATTATTATTTTAGGGTATTTAGAAGTATCATCATCTTATCTTTGTCATATCTCAATTTAGAGCCTTTTGAATAAAAAATAAATTTATATTAATTTAATAATTTAAGAGTTTCCAAGGGTGCCCCTTCTCTCTCCTATAAAAGGATACCCTCTTTTCTCTCATAATCACACATCTGTAACCATTTGTTTGGGAAAGGACCTTTCGAAACACTTCATATAATCCCTCCCCTCATCATAGAATCCTCTTTTAGGTAATAGAGCCTCCCAAGGAATCCTTTTCGTAAAATCAAAAAGTAGTTACCTGATTAAGAGGAAAATAACAAATGTACAAGGAAAGTTAGACAAATGGTAAGGCAATTAATATCAAAATAATTTAATATAATCATATTTGATGTTATACACCACATTCTTATATATAGTGTATAATAAACCCATTTTACTTATAATTTCCTTCAATTTTTTTTAAAAATGAATCTTTTTTATATGAAGTTTTCTACTAAACTACATAAAAAATTATTTTAATGTATGCGGTGATAATGACTTCTCCACTTCTATAACCTTTATTTTTATTTTACTACTTACATGGTTTAGTGATTTTATAAAATAAAAAAAACCTCTTCTTCTCTTTTTGGGAGTTTTTGTATAGAAATATTCTTGATGGTGGAATTACTATTTCAACATCTTGAAATTATTTCTTGTGATTGAAAATGAAATTATAAAGTGAAATTTTAATAATTCTAATATCTATGTGTTGTTATTATAAAATAGTACAAGGAAATTTATGGGTGGTTACGTGATAAACCAACTATGGGTTTTTATGTGATATACCAAAGATGTGTGGTTCTATAATAAACCAAGGATGGGTGGTTACATTATATCCTCTGATACATTTTATATGGACATTATATGTATGGCTATTTCATTTAGTGATATATGTATATGTTGACCGTATGGTTATTCCATTTAAGTATGTTTATGTCTGAAGATTCCTTTATAGGTTTTATGTTACTTTCTATGGGTTTTAAGGTAATATTTTCATTAAAAAATGGGTAAGCAATGAGGTTATATTAAATAAAGTGTAATTTCTACTTCTTAAAGGTGAAAATTATTACATTACGATAAAGTATTCATTGTTTACATGTTTTACCAAGACTAATAGTTTTACTTTTTTGTGTATCCATTACTATGATTTTTATTTTCATCCCATGTTTTAAAATGTTTTCACAAGGATTAAAGGAGAATATAGTCATGGATTTGATCATGGAAAAGTTATGGTGTTAAAAAATTAAATAAAACAATGTGTCTTTTTTTAATGTTTTTATTATATGAAAAAATATATACTATATAGAAGTGTCTACTATGTAATAAATAAGTTGGTATGTATCATTTATGGAAAAATTATCTAAATATCTAAACTGGAAAATATCCTCGATGAGAATAAATTTCAAATTATTGACTTCACTCAAGATTATGTAATGTTTAAGGCCAGGGCCTTATAGATAGTTTCAGAGGTCAGTTTAGATAACATTAGGTGTTAGGATATTTTTAATGGATTATCCATAAATGATTTTTACTTTATGGTAAAATTGAAATGATATATCATTTTAATATTACCATTATTATTCATCTAAGATATATATGTTAAAAAAAATTTCCATAGAGGAAATATAGAAGATGTAATGGGAAGGTATACAAAAAAGAAGAACCTTCTAAATCAGTATCCTGATATGGATAGAATTGGAATTGAATATTATTTTTTAGTGATGACTCATTTGACTCAGCCAATAAATGGTGGTGGTGTCTATCCTAAAGATCAACCAGATCAACCACAGATGAATACATTGGTAGTGGATTATTTAATGAGGGAACATCCCCCATCATTCAGAGGATCATCTGACACTATGAAAGCTGAGTGGTGGATTAACGAACAACATAAATTTTTTGATATAATGGGGTGTTTAGGAAATAAAAATCATAGTCTTTATATATATTGTTTTGAAGGTGAATCATATTAATGGTGTTAAATTGTTAAAAATATCAAAGGAAGTGAAAAGATTGATGCCATGGAATTAGATGAATTTAAGGATATCTTCCATGAGAAACTTTTTCCCTATGGTTATTAGAAAAATGATGAAAAATAAATTCTTGAAATTGATTCAAAATATTGAGGATTATAAGGCTTTATATGAATAAAATTTCTCTAATTTCTCAAGGTATGTACCAAATTTTATCCAATATATTAATATTATGATAAGTTGGTTTTACTCAGAACTGAAGCCAAAATATCGAAGGGCATTAGCAAATCATGAGTTCAAAATTGATGAGAAGCTTATAAAATGTGCTGAGAATGTAGAGATGGAGTTTTATGATGATCATGTGATATAAAAGAGGAACTAAAAGAAGTGATACAGTAGAAAAGCAATTGGAAATAATTCATTAAATAAGTCTAGAGGTAAGAAAACAAAATTTACAACATGTGTTATGTGTGGTAAAAAATCATATAGAATGGATCTCAATGTCTAATAAGTTATTCTGATGTGGTAAGATTGGTCATATTTCTCAAAACTAGAAGTAATATTATCATCTATGAAATTAAAAACCATGGGTAATAGGTTTTAGTTTCAATTAGTTAGGGAAGTATTCCAATGTGTGTCCAAAGTTGATTACCCTGGGTGGGAACTAGCAAAATTGAAACTAGAAGGGAATGGAAAAAATATTTTGATACTAATAGGATTGATGTAGGACCATCAAATGAAGTGGTGATAGCTCCAGGGATCCCAGTATTTTTTTATGGTTGATCTGTGGTCTGGGTGCCATCAGGTGAAGTTAAAAGCTGATAACATTCCAAATTTAGTGTCCAAAATGGGATATGAGCATTATGAATATGTAGTAAATCCATTATCATTATCAAATGAACTTTCATTAATAATTAATGTCAGTAAGGGAGTCTTTCATCAGTTTTGGGATTAGTTTGTGGTTGTATTTATATAAGATATTTTCATATATTTAAAAATCCATAAGGATCATGAAAGTCACTTAAGGATAGTTTTGAAAAACTACTAAGAAAAGAAACATTATGTAATGTTTAGTAAGAGAGAATTTTGGTTCAAAAAAATCATTTCTTGTACATAATTTTCTAAATATTTCATAACAATATACCCTTTTTAATGAAATGTTATTGGAGAGTGTAAATGACCTACCAATATCATAGTGATTTGTAGTTTTCTTGGATTAGCAGGTTATTACCAATGTTGTTTTAAAAACTTTTCTCGATTATCTAGACCACCAACTATGCTAACATATAATTGTGTTAATTTCATCTGGGAAAAATAATGCGATGAATTTTTTCATGAACTAAAAAGAATATTTTTATATGATCCAGTTTGGGCCAGTCCTTCTAGGAATGGTGAATTTGTTTTCTATATTGATTCTTCATTGAAATGGATGGGTTGTGTCCTAATGTATAATGAATAGTTAATTGATTATGATTCACATAAATTTTAAATTCATGGTTTAAATTACCCTATACATGATTTGGAATTAGTTTATTTTTTTCATTAATATTTTGGAGACTTTATTTGTATGGTGTGAAGTGTAAAATATATACTCATCACAGAAGTTGGAAGTATATATTCACTCAGAAATAATTGAACATGATTCATAGCAGATGGATTGCATTAATCAAGGGTTATGATTACATGATTCATTCCCATCTTGTATAAAGAAAATATATTGGTAATTCATTGATTCAAAATAGTAATAATACATTAACCATGATATATTTGGAACAAGATCCTTTTTTTCAATTATTTGATGAATTTTTGATATAAAGTTATTGGTGCAAGAAATTCCTCTATTTTATTCATGTGTTGGGGAAATAATCATTATCAGAAAGAAAAAATAAGGTGTAGAAAGAAGATATTGAGTTCTATAAAAAAGATGAATTGGTTCAGAATGGTAATTCACCTAAATTTTTCATTTATAAAGGATACGTATTGAGGTTTGGGAAGAGATTATGTGTGACATGGGATTCGTAGTTGAAGAAAGAGTTGTTATGTGAAACTTATAGTTCTCAATTTTTAGTTCATCCTGGCTATACTATGATCTACAATGTTCTTCGGAAGTATTACTGGTAGGATGAAATGAAAAGAGATATTAATGACTTTTCTATGAAATGTTTGACATATCAATAAGTCAATGAATAGTGGTATTTATATAAGGGGTTTCTAAAGCCTTTTCTAGTACCAAATTGGAAGTAAGAAAATATATCCCTAGACTTCATAGTGGGATTACCAAATATATCTTGAGGAAATAATTCATTCGGGTTTATCATTGAATTACTGACTAAATCTGATCATTTTCTCCCATTTCAAGATAATATATATCTACATCAACTTCCTCAATTGTATATTAAAGAGATAGTCATGTTACATGGAATATCCCTATCCATTGAATTTAATCATGATCACATGTTCACTTATAACTTTTGGAATGGCCTTTATAATTCATTGGGTACTGAATTAAATTTTAGTATAGAATTTTACCCTCAATCAGATGGGCAGTCAGAAAAAAATTTAGAAGTTGGAGGATGTGCTACGTGTATGTTCAATGGATTACCAGGGATGTTGGGATCAACATAATTCATTAGATGACTCTTTTTATTACAACAGTTTTCATTCTAGTATATATATGGAACCATTAGTGGCATTATATGGAAATTAGTTTCAAATACTCTCTTATTGGGATGAATTAGGTGAGAGGCTGTTGATGGGACTGAAACCAGAAGAATAGATGGACAAAAAAGATCTGTTGATTTAGAAGCGTATAATGAAATCTCAAAGTAGGAAAACAAATTATGTTGAAAACTGGAATACGGATATTTTTTTTAGGTAGGTGATCATGTATTTCTAAAACATTCACCATGTTAAATTGTAATGTTTTTTTGGTAAGAAAGGGATGTTAAGTCTTAGTTTCATTGGACCCCATGAAATCCTAATGAAAGATGGATCAATTTCATATAGAGTTGATTTATCTCTAATTTTATCCCAAGGAATCAATTTTTTTTCATGATTCAATGTTAAGAATGTATTTAATAAATTCATTTCATGTTTTGAGTCCAGAAATAGTTCACATGGAAGAGAATATTTATTTCGAGGAACAACAAGTGTAGATTCTTGAGCGCATAGAGCAAGTGATGCAGAATAAGGTTATTTTTTAGTTTATGCTTTTTTTGAAAAAAAATAAGGTTGAATATTAAACATTTAATTCTTATCATTTTTTGAACTAGAAATACCCCCCAATTATTTGACATGTAAAAACAATTACGAGGAAAAAATTTCCAAAAGTGGGGAAGGATGTAACATCCAAGGTAATTATAATAAATTCTCATATCTATTAATATTAATGAATAAGATACTAATTTTACATTAAATGAGGTGATTTATCTGATATCATACTCAACAAGCAACAATAGGTTTCTTCAAAATCTTACACTACACACAAGACTGAGTTATACTAAAAAACAATACATTACTAATATTTTTATTTTAAATGGTACTTATTTCCTAGCCATTGTATTTGTGGGAATAAAACGAACTATATTATGTTTGAAAATTTTTATTAAATGTTTTTTCATTATTCTACTAAATTTTAGAGGTCTGAAATTATAATAAATCCAATTTTAAACATAAATACTGTAATATTTTTTTAGAGTTAGTATTACCACCTTTTGATGGAAAACCCTATGTAAATATAGTTTTTTTAACTTTTATATGTTCTATCTCACAAAATAAACTGCTTATATTTAACCGGGACATCGAAATTAACTTTGGTTGAATTTTGGTATTTTTCTGATAAAATTCATTTTTTAATAAAGACATTAAAATACTACATTTTAATTCAAAACTGTATTTTCATCTATTTTATCAATATAGTTTGATTTTGATTTATAAGTTATTTAAAAGATTATTTGGGTCATTTTTTATCATTTAAAACAATTATTTTTCATTTTAGGTAATTTAAAATTGAAATTTTATATAAGCACATGACAATCTTTTGATGGTTTTTATTTTTAAAAAACGTATTTTCTCATTTTGACAATAATAATTAATTTGATATTAATTACTACAAATTATATTTTTTAAATATGAAAAAATTTATTCTATATTTGAATTATGGGGATCAAAATTATGTAAATAGATTTCTTTTAATTTTTTACATGATGAATAATAACTTTAATAATTCGTTTTATTTACAATGTTTAAAGGATAAATCTGGTAAATAAGGGTAAATAAAATATTATAATAATATAAAACTACCCTAAAACTTGTCCTAGTCTTATTTTATGAGATATATCTGACCAAGACAACTCTTTAGAAGAAAATTTTGGCCTTTGGAATCCACATGGGTTTTATTAACTTTCAATTTAAATAAATGGAAAATATGTTAAACATATATCTTCTTACTAAAACAATTTTAATATGGGTTTATATAATTGATCTATTCAATTGTAAATATTAATTAGAAATATAAAAATATTATCTATATCATGTATTTTATTTATAAATTTTAGACATTAAATAATTAAATTTTATTCTGACATAGTAATGATGATGTGATTTCATTATTAATAAAAGAATCAAATAAACGATATTATAAATATTAAAATAAATATTATTTGACCTAATTTATGACATACAAAATTTTTAGGTGAATTAAACATGTTATAAAACTATTAAATGCTTTGGTAAGAAGTCATTTATTTTTTTACTTTTATTTAAATTCAATCAAATGAATATTGTAAAAATAGACATAATTGATGTTTTAAGAAAGTAGTAATTTATTAAATTATTTAAAAATTATAAAAATTATTTAAATTCAAAAAGTGACTATTAAAATGTATAAATGTGTATTACGTGTCTAGTTATGGTTAATTTACTCTTTATAAGTTAAATCAATAGCCTCTTAATAATTAAAATGTTGTTTCCAAAGTTACAATTAAAAGACACTAAATTATGGAAAATTGAAAAGATAAGGTTTAAAATAAAATCAATAAATGTCTAAAAATAATTGGATGAGATGATTTAGAACTAAGAACAACATATCATTTAAATATCTAATGTTTTATCCATTTGAATTATAAAATATATTTATATTAATTTAATAATTTAATAGATTCCAAGGGTGACCCTTCCCCTAATTATAAAAAGGAACCCTCTCTTCTATAATAATAACATTTCAACAACCCTTTGGTTCTGCCATGTCCTACCCAAATTCTTCATAGAATCTATCCATTCATCCTATAATCATCTATTAGAGAATAAAGCCTCCCAATGATTCTGTTTGTTATTAACCAAAACAATTTACTCGATCAAGAGGAAAATAAGAATATACGAGACATGTTTTACTCAAGGTAATGGACTTTGTCTGAACCTCCTTTCACTGAGGCATATATTGATTTTATACACAATGTTATTTTATATGGTGTATAATCAACCCCTTTGACTTATAATTTCATTCAATTTATTTCAAAATAAATACATTTTTATAGAAAGTGTTTTACTAAACTAATAAAGGAATGTTTATAATTTAGTTGGTGATAATGACTTCTATACCACCATGAACATTATTTTATATTTATATTACTTATTAAGATTTAATGTTTTTGAATAGAAAATAAATCCCATATCCCATTTTTAGGTGATTTCATATTTTAAATTGTTTTAAAAGGTGACTTTCTATTTCAATATCATGAAATGATTTTTTTTTATTCCAATGAAATTATAATATTAGAATACTGATAATTGGAAAATTTATTTGTTAGGATTATATAATTGTACTTGGAAACATAATGGGGTTTTAAGTGAGAAATTAGATATGAGTGGTTACGTGATATACCAATGATGGGTGGTTCCTTTATAAACTAAGGACATGGGGTAGAGTTATAACCTCAAATGCATTGGGAATGGATGTTGTCCATTTGGCTATTCAATTTAGTGATATGTGTGGTAGTCGACCATATAGATTTTCCATTTATGTATTTTTATGTCTTATGTTACCTTTATATGTTATATGTTACTTTCTATTGATTTTACATTAATATTTGTATTACAAAAAGGGTAAGTAATGATATTATATTCATTGAATTGTAATTACTACTTATTAAAGGTCAAAAGTATTAATCTTTTATAACGTATTCATAGTTTACAATTTTTCCCAAGAATATCATTTTTCCTTCTTTGTGTATTCCTTACTGATCTTATTATGGTCATCCCATTTTTTGAAATGTTTATCATAGGACTTAATAGATAATATAGTAAAGGATGGGATCAAGGTGAAGTTATGAGTTTTAAATAACAAAGCCATGTATCGTTTTGTAGGTTTTTATGATAAAATGGATTGTAAGTAGAAGTGTCTACTTTTTAATACATAAGTTTATATTTTTGAGTTATGGTCTTATTCTCTAAATATCTAAATATAAAAAAATCCCTAAGGTGAATGAATGTAAAATTATTGACTTAACAAAAGATTATGTAATGAATAAGGTTGGGTACTTATAGTTAAGGTGGTTCATGAGTGGTAAACCCCATAATACTATATCCAAAAAATACTATGGATGGAATCCAAACAATCCCCTTGGGGTATATATGATGAAGGTATTGATATAGGGTACAGTGATGCAGACACGATGTTGGAAGGCTGTGATTAACGAATATTGTAGGCAAGTGGGGAATACCCATGTATTTTTTTATGTAATAAGGGACATTATTCCTACAAATTAAGGGAATTTTATGCCATACCATACTTATCCTGTGGTCCATGAACAACATAAAAAGGTCTTGATGGTTAGGTCATCTGTTATGGGGGAATGACTTTCATTTGCTGCCTGTGTGTATGTTGTTTTTGTGTGGTTAGTTGTAATTATACCCACCATGAACCTAATATATATAAATATTTTATTGTTTATGATCATTTAATATTTCAAAAAATATATAAAATTTATTAATCCAATGTAAAATATTATTATCAACTCAAAATGAAGATAAACCTTCTGGGAAATGTCGTATGTTGTGTTTTATAATATATCTTATTTCAAATCACTTTATTATGATTTCATAGAGTCATATCAGGACTATATCATCATGTGATTTAGCACCATGCCAATATTTTTTATATGCATCATTTTCATATATCCAGCTATGATATAGAGGAATCATATAGAATAATGTATCCTTTATATGAATAACTATAAATTATTTTATCTTACAATCTTCTAGTTAGTTATATTTATAATCATTTCACATTTATACAATATTTAAATAAGTATACATTTTATTTGAAAACTATAAAATGAATATATATTGAGTTAATAATTGGTTTTTATAATTTAATTTAATTTAATTTTTTATAAAACTTCCCATGAAACAAAAACATTAACTATATAATATTGAATACAAATGTCAATTATAATAGAAACATGTTATCCTAGTTTTATGTAAATTTCTATTTCACAATCTAATATTATATTTTTGATACCATAGACGTACACATAATAATTCCAAAATCCTAGTATTAATATTTATTTTCTATGATTCACATTATACATCATTAGACCATAAAGAAACAAAACTAATTAAATGTGGATGAGACGAATCCAAAGACATCATGTATTAGATGGTATGAATTTATGACATAAATTTATATAAGATTGAAATTAAATGAAATTATAAATTATATATAGTTTTTCAAGAAATTAAATAGTTCTGTATTTAATAATTTATATTATTAAAAATTACATTGATATGAAGATGTTATTATATTTTGATAGTGATTTATTGTTCCAAATTTTAATTTTAAACCATGGATTGTAGTGGATGAAAATATTTGGGTGGTGGTGTGAAAAAAAAACTAAACTACCAAATATTTGATTATATAGCATAATGAGAGACATTTATCCCACTTTAAGAGATTTTAGTTCAATATGACATGTCCCACCACAAATAGTGCGAGGCTACAAAATCCACATGACTAGATAACTAGGTGGAAGCAACTATCCTCATCCAATCATTGAGAATGTTTTTCATTTTATCCCATGATCTCATTGATTAAACAGTAATGAGGAAGTATTTAATCTCATGTGGGGTTTAAATAGAATATTTGTGATGATTTTGTGTGTAACCCCATATATGGTCAATATATATAGGCACAAACTCTAAATTTGACTCTAACAGTTTTATTGCACTTATTTTAACCTCTAAGACCTATTCAAGAATTTTTGGAAACAGTTTGATGATGTTCATTTTTTTGAAATTAACTTGTTTTTATAAAGGAATTTTATCTAAATTTTTATAAATTAGAATATGAAATATATTTTTAATAATACTCATGGTTATGTTTTAGAAGTATAATAATGATGCTCTATACTACTTCTGATAATGATATAGACTTTAGGATGTGACATTATATACTTTTTATGAAGTTTCTTTATATTTTTTATATGGGTTACATATAATTTTTATGGTGGTAATAGAGACACATTATGGTGGTGACTTGGAATTGATATCATTTTTATAGGATTACAATATTAGTGATGTAATGTTAATCATAATATATGTTTTGATATGGATTTAGAAGGATAATTGTCTATTTATGTGAGTATTCAATGTGATTAACTTCAAAGGCTCGTTTATGCAGAAATGAATTTACAAACATGATGTTCATTAAATTTGTTATTTTATATGGTTTTATTGAATGATTTGATATATCCTAAGATATTTTTTAGGTAGTATATTATTCACTGATTCTATGATGAACTAATTTTTTGGTGTTTGTGATAATTAGAATCCATGAGGGGACTATTTTAATGATTATATTATCTCTATATCATTCTCACCCACTACCCTCAGATCAAGGTAGACCAATTATATATGTGTTTCTCCATCAAAAAACAATTTATTTTATTTTTAGTATCATCTAAAAATTATGGGAATTGTGAAATTGGATTTCTATGTTTAAAATATTATTTCTCATTATTTATGATTTCATACATAGTGTTGGTACTATTTTTGTAGATTTTGATAATGTAGACCAGTTAATATATGTTATATTATTTGAAAACAATTAATATAGGTAGTGGTTGAGTTTATAAATTTTCTAAGGGTGGTGTGGTTTCATAAATATGTGAATGGATTCAGTGTTATGATTGTTACACATATTCGAGTAACCAAACCATAGATTAATCCATTTGTATTATTTTATGGTAATTGGTGAACTCTAAAAGGATGTAATATGTGAGGAAATTTATGATGATTAATATTAGGTTTCTACTATAAAATTATATATATTTTAGTGAGTGTGGATGTGGTTAACTATTATATTTAAGTTGAAATGTACTGAAAAGTAGGATGTTGACACTGATGGAAATATATTATTAGTTTGATTTAGTTTTTTTATATTATATTTAATAAATTTTTACATGGGGTATAGTGAATTACCAGGGATAATCATACTAAATATTATTGATCACCCTTATAAGTGAACATGGACATTTTACTCATATGTTCATGAATATCAATAGTTATACCTAAAATAATCTTTGAGTTGATAGTGGCTTCTTCGTTTCATGGTGGAGGGTTTTATCATAGTTAATATCACATGTGTTGAGTTTTGATTAATTTTTTTTATTTGGGATAATATGTTTTATATTTATGAATTTTTAATGTATTTAATATTACATTTATAATTTTCAATCTGTATGACATTCATTTATGTTTTTATAAAATGAATTTAATGGTATACTTGTTATTTTTTCGATATATTTTTCTTTTTAGATTGTAATAGTATTTATATAGAGGTAATTTATAACATTTTAAGTGTTGGTACAATAATTAATGTTTTTATCCCAGAATATAGAGGAAGAGGTCTTGGGTATTTCACTTTATAGTGGGTCAGGATATGACACCTATGGACTAATAATGATGACCATGAAATTCATGTTCATCCTATAATAAAAAATAGAATTTATTGTAAGAATAATAATGATACAGGTTGTAATTTCAATTTCTTTTATTATGTTCCATTGAGATCAATAAATGTTCATCATTAATGATATAATGTACATATCAAAAAATAGTACTATATCCTCAAGAAGAACCTCCAAATATATATATATATCTCCTTGTATTATGTATATTGAAAAATAAATTGATAAATTATTTCCATATTAATATAATATATTATCGAATTAACCTCAACCTAATTTTGTATTTCTAATACTCTAAATTAACCCTTTAACATTCCTCGTTAATCATGAGTTCATAGAATACCCTCACTACATATCTGGGAAAATCAATGTCCATCATGACTTTTAAATCATATAATGATCTGATCTCTTGCAATAGTTATTGTCATTAATCCTCTATTTTTTTGAAAACATAACATCAAATGGTTCTATAGAATATTTACCCTAATTTAATGCTAAAATATTAATAATCATATACTTCAGATTTTTTTTGGAAGAAAATATTCATAACTCTTTAGAAACATTGGGACGTATGATTCATTGAGTCACTATCTGAATTAGGGTCCTATCAATGGCCACAACTCATAGGTGTATCTTTATATTCAAAACATCAGTTAAACATTAATATGAATGTAAAAAAACATGGAACCACATTAATATAAAAATTATTGAAAATAAATTTCTTATCATCTTGTTAACACATATTATGTTCCTTGATTATGAAGACTTCTCTATAGTGAGTAGTTATGTGAATGATAACATAATTTAGAAACAATACCACCCAGGTTAACGACCTAAACCTTCTCAACTCATTAATATATATCTTTTGGGATGCTTGTGTTGAAAATATGAGATTGGATGAAGAGAGAATGGTGTTTTTGGAGAAAGAATTTCATATGGGGAAATAGGTCAGAGGATTATGCTTGGCGTAACTACATAAAATTAAAATTATATGAATGAGAAATGATACAGTTTTATTTTTCATCATAGTCCTGTTTCATGGTGAGGATAATTCTTAAAATATATCTTAATGGTTTGGTGGATTTTGTTGGGGAATGACAGATTATTGGAGGTGGATCATTTCATAAAATGTAAAAAACTTATTATTTTACCATGAAATCATATTTAATTTTATTTTTTATATTATTTTGTCCCAATTTTTTAGTATTATTTTTAAATTTATTTCATTTTGTGAGTTTTTAGTATTTTCAATTAATAGGATTCATTGCACAGTCATGTGTGTCACAGTATGGGGTTTTTTGTTGATGTTTGAGTAGCCTATCCTTGTTTTAAGTCACACAATGAAGACTATCATCATGATGTGATTATTCTTTAGTCATATGAAATTGGGAATTTTATTAAGTCATGAATGGGGGATATATGAGTTTATTTGATCGATTATTTTTAGAGGGATGGTGTAATAAACACAACATTTTGTGATGTGGGTCCATCACACTATAAGGCCTTGTTTTTTCATCCTTGTTATAAATTCACTATCATATATGATTTTACTCAAATAACATTAATTTATATAAAACTAAAAACTATAAATGGTTTGTATATTGATAATCATAATCCCCCTTTATCATATTTATGTCATTGGATTTATGAGATCATGTATTATTTCATCTAATTTGAGTTATTAAACCCTTATTGTTGTTTCCATCTAAATAATTTTCAGGTATAATGTTTTCTAGTGATTCTGAGGTGGTTTTAATGGACTTTGATCTTGGCTTCAATGGGGATAAATATGTTATAGTTATTTTGGGGTCCCTTTCTTGATTTAGTTCCTGATATAATCTCTTCCTTGTGTATTTCTAAAACAGCGGTCATTGAATCTTCAATTGAGGTAGGTAATTAGAAAAATCTCTAATATATTCTATATAATGTGGAATTATGATGCCTTTGGTTTCATTATTTTGATATTAAGAACTATCTTAAAATGGATAATGAACTATAATTAATGGAAACCGATTGGAAAGTGTTTATTTTTATATGATTTACTTGATAATTATTATGGATTATTGCTTGATGGATTGTTGTTGATGTTGTTAATAAATTTCATTTGATGTTGTGATATATGTGTCAATTTCAGAAATTATATTTTTTGATCAACCATTTATAATAGTATAAATACATATGATGATTAAAATTAAATATTTTGGAATTAGAAACTATTATATAAGCACTCAGGTGTGGGATATTAAATTACTAAGAGAGAATGTTCTACATTGGAAATTTTCATAGTGGATAATATTTGAATTGAAAATTTTATATTTATTATGTTAATTATTTGGTTACTATATTTTAGTAACTATTTTGGGGGGAATTTGGTGGTGACATTATATGATTATTAGTATTGGCATGTGTTGGGAAGTGTGGATCAGATTTTTTTGCATTGGATGTGATGGTTTTTGATGTGGGGAGATTAGGATGTTCTATTAGTTTTTAGATTGAGTTGCATGAGTATTGATGTAGTGATTAGATGTATGGTGTGGTGATGATATTATTTTTTCTTGGTGTCTATAAAATGGAAATCAAAAATGGAAATCTCATAATGGGTCTGAAAAAATAATAATATTTCGTGGTTGTAATTGAAATTTAAATAAAAAAACGAATAGATAAAAAATTGTCAAAAAATATAGATAATACATTATTATCGGTTTTCATTAAATATGTAATTGAATAGAATAAGAAACAAGAACTTGTTTTATAATGGTAAATATGTAATTAGTTTATTGTATGAGTAAAATGGTAACATTTAATTACTTTTTGGTGCTATGTTTCATGGGAAATGGGTCTATTTAGTGGTTTAGTATTTGGAAATGATGGTTGACCTGAGTAAATAGTGTTGTGATTTCTATAAAGGGTAGTACATCATTTATGATAAACCCATATAAGTTGGGATTATGAGTGATTATAAGACCATGTTTTCTCTAGTGATTTCATATGAACCCATCCAAAGATGGATATTCTAATTGATTCCTATGTGTTTTGGGTTTTAGTCATTTTCCCCAAATGTATTGGTCAGTTAGGGAATTGTTCTATAACTACTCTATATTCCCTATTCTCTCTTATAGGTGAAGCACATTGTGGTACTCGTGCATAGTGGTGGTCATATATTGGAGGAGTAGGGAACATAGTTTATTTCATCCATATTTATGACACAATACTATTATGAATATGGATAAAAGGTTGTATATAGAATTATAATCACTGAATACTTCCAACATAGGATGTTATAATTTTGGGTGGTTGGGATAGGTAGGGATATGGTCTGAACTACATCGGTTGTGACATGAGTATTTGAATAATTACAACACGAGATGTTGGATCTTGTAGGAGGTTGGTGTATGTAGGGATGTGACCAGAACCACATCAATGGTCAATATATATATATATATATATATGGTATTTGATGTGTGGATATAGAATTTATTGGACAAGATCACTTTTCTTGTTGGGGTGTCATGTTAAAAAACCAGTGGGGAAGTTGTCTCTAGGGATTCTTTTCATATATTTATTAGAAAATTTTTAACTACATTTTTATTCATTCCTTATTGAGTGATCCTTTGTGAGGATGGGTGTTAGTAAAACCTATGTATGTTCTTTTTTGTTTCATGGTTCATTCATTGAAGCATTGGATTGATACTACTAGATTTTCAAAATATTTCATGGTTATGATCGAATAGAGTATGATTATTATTATCATCCCTATATATAATGTGTTTACAAGTGTCAAAGAGGTATTTAGTGACTAATATATATATTTCTATCTAACATATTAGGTTTATTATAAGAGATAATACCTTAGATTTTTATTTCTGCATGTTATTATGGAACAATATATTTGAATTACATTTCATTCATTATGGTTATCATGGTATATTATTTTTATTTTCATCATTATATTCATTTTTGGAATTATATATATATATATATATAACTTCCAATTATTTATGTGTGTAATTCCACCCATTTATATAATTTATACTTTTTTTGCAGTTTCTAACGTGATGCCAATTAAAGTTGGTTCAAAAGGGTCACTCTTGCTATCACTGTTGTCCATGTGGTTCCCAGTGGTGGTGGGTTGTGAAAAAGTATTATGAGAACCATTGGTTGAGTGTTAGGAAAGAGATTATAATCAGATGATAGAGAGGAATATCATGGGTTTGTAGAGAAAAAATGTTGGTTGATCTTATAATGTGATGTTAGTATGGGAAAATTGTTACAACATGTGATTTTAGTGGACCTGATGGTCTGATGCAAGGAATATAATCCTTTAAATTTCCTAGGAAATTATATACTTCATACATGGAGTATTCTTGTGAGAGGTATATATACCATATTTATTTAAATTATCATTGAATGGGGTTGTTTTAGAAAATAAATGAGCTAACATAAAAATAATAAAAAAACTCAATGACAATAAGTAAAGAAGGGTCATTTTATACTTATAGATATGGATCAGGATTATTGATCACACATGGTTCAGTGGGGTGAGGTGTGGAATATAGACCTAGTTGGAAGTCGAAGGGTTTATCTAGCTATGTAGGATTAGTATTATAGGAGGATGTTGTGAGTGTTTCAGTGTTAGATCTTGGTGATGTAAGAGGGCCGAATTTGTGGTCTAGGAATAGAATGGGTTTTAGAGGATATAGGCTTTCATTTTATATTGATTCATTCAACATTGAGTAATAGGTTATGCTGAAAATTAATAAGATAAGGATATATTTTCATTTTTGGTTATATCATGGAGAGTCAAAGGAGGTATATATTTCATATTGTGATTTATATATTGAGTTTTATATATCCTTTTTCTTCAATAATGAGGTAACTGATGTGGTAAGAGTTTCTCTCCATTCATTGAGCTTGTTTTTAGGAGCTTGAGATAAAATTCTAATATCCTCAATAGTTTTTGCAAGATATTTTTTCTAATGTGGAGTTCATATATTGATTCTTTATCAAATATTTTCATCTATATATTAGATATGTAGTAACACCATTTATGTTTACTATGTATATGGATGTATAGAATAATGTTTAGGTGGTATATAAGATTCATGGGTAGGTTTGATCATCCAATGAGGTGAGTTAATAATATTTTTAGAGGATATGATCAATAGATGGATGATCTTGCATATCATGGAAGTTGAGGTTTTATCTAGCAGAGAGAATTTTCAATTTGGATCTTGCTTTTATAGGAACAATATATCATGATCATATAATGCATTCTCTATAATGGTATGCTTCATTTTTAGTGGATCTGGTCATCATCTATATCAATTCAATAGCATCCTTGGAGGCCGGTATAGTGGAAGTGGTATAATTCAATATCAACATGAGTATATGCCTCATGTGAGGCCATATCATATATAGGGGAAACTTTTTTATGTTCATATTAGGTGATATGGATCATGGATCAGATAGAAATATGATGTCCCACATCCTTGGGGGCATGTGGTGATGTATGGATGTATAATTGGTTAATATCAGTGAGGTATGGGAGATGGGTGTGGTCTATTACACACCACATAGGCTCCAAATCCAAAAGGAATATAGATTCTTTAAGGAAAACTCTACTTTTCAAATACATTATATTTTTTATAATTATTTTTTGGAACACATCACACCTTTTTGTAACCATATTATTACATTATATGGAACTGAATGTGGTGAGAAATTTAGTTATCCTTTTTTGACTATTAAAATTATGGTTCAAAATTTTTTACTTGATTTGTATTGGGGTTGTAAGATAATTATGGGACAATATCAGTTTGTGGAAGATTTATTTATAGTAAAAATAAAACTATATGATTTCATCCTTGGAATAGAATAGTTGTATTACGTGCATTAAATATTAGCTTTATTAAAAAAGTATATTCATATTTTGTGATGTGTACTATCATTTTTCTAGTGTTCATTAAAGGAAATGATAATTGGGTTTGGAATTGACTTCTATTACCAATTATATCCCAATTTGAAGAGTTATCATTAGCATTATTTGAGACACGAGGGTTGGATATCCATTGGTTTATTGACAATTCATTAGCTGTTTTCTTATTTGAAGTAATGATGATACCCCTTTGTTGAGATATCATGTTTAAGAATGATTTAGAGGAAGGTTAGTTTCTATATTTCATGAATCATTTTTAGATAATACCTTCTGGGTAGTGGTAAGAGAGGATTTAGGTTGATTATTTTGAAGAAAAAGGATTTATCATACCTTGTATATTATCCTTCGGTGATCCGGCGTTGTTGAATAACAATGTGGATGTTGTGATAAGTTTATGTATATACTACTAGAGGATTAATCATCTGACAATAATGAACTATGATACCATCCCAATAATAGACAACATGTTTCACTAGTTGAAGGGATTTGAAATAATTTTAATGAATGGTTTTCTGCTGGGAAATCACTAATTGCGAGTAAAATAAGAGGATACACTAAAGACCATATTTCAATGTAGATATAAAATTTTTTAGTGTTTAGTTATTCTATAAGGTTTCATGTATTCCCCATTTATTTCTATGGTACTAATGAATTCTATTTTCCATGAGTTCTTATACTAGTTCATGGTATTGTTCATCAATAACATCATTTTGTAATCAATTTTAGAAGAGGTTCATGTTGTGGAACTTAAATCAATTTTATAGTTTTTCTAAAAACAATATATTTATATTAATTTTTCCATGTACATGTTCATAATTTGAGAGGTGATATTTCATTGACATTTTATGTCTCAGTGGGGACTAGAGGTGGATCATTCCAATATATAATTATTTATTATTAGCTAGAACCCAAGAATCTGGTAGAGAACCATTGGTTCCACATTCTCAACGGATATTACCACTGGTCTATGTTTGAATTATCTTAAAAGGAAACCCTATTTTTAAAACTAACCATGATGGACAATGGCTTCATCTATAATGATAAGTGTAAGGTAGCATTTTTATACCAAAATGTGACTTTGATAAATATTCTCATTCATTGGTTTCCGGATAATGAAGTGATGTTTGGGGGTTTCAATAGTGATTCTTGTCATGGTTTTGTTTTCATCTTGATTCAGTATAAAGTATTGATCAATTATTGGTCTAGGTAGTTACATCCATATGCATAAAATTATGCCACCCATGATAATGATTTAGAATAAATATTTTTTCCCTAAAATTATGACAGTATTAACTTATCAATTATTTTTTCACGGTCTTAAAATTTCATAAGAGTTTTAGGTATTTTTATTTCAGTGGTATTTTAATTTCTGATAGTGGATTTGGATATAGTTCCTATAGTATTATAAAGAAGTGGATTTTTTCATGGAAATTGAATTTTTTGGTTGAATAACTTAGTAGGTAGTCATGTGGTGTTGCTTCTATGCAGTTTAATGATTCTTTTAGAGTAATGGGGGACTTGTCAGCATTGCATCTCGGTATATAATTGTATAAAATTATAAGTTCGTTAAATGATATCATAATTAAATATTCATTATTATAATGGATTCAGGAGTCTTAGTGGTGAGTCTCAAAGGTAAAGGTGATGCATGATCATGTTCTTTATGGTTATACTCCTATGTTATGGTTAGAGGACACTCAAAATCAGATGATGTTCCATGGGATTCATTGTTCAATTCTCCATGTGTGAAGTGGTCCTCCACATGTTCTGTACCTTACACATAGCGGTGGATCCTAGTGTATTTATGATGTACCATGGATTGGGGGTTATTTTTGTTGGACTTGGATGAAATGGTCTGTATTAAAGTTTATGGAATGGATTTGGGTTTTCTAATTGATGAAGGAAGGTAATAATGTTCCTAAAGTTTTATTGTAGTTGATGGATTCCTCGAAGAAGAAATAGAAGGACTTCTAAATGGATATCATCATTAGGTTCCCTATGGTTTAGGGAGGATTTTTTGTTGTTTGGGTGATTGTGGGCTGGGTAAATAAGATAACTCACATCCCAGTGAATAGGGATTCATGTTCCATGGATTCACTCTCCAGGAGTTATATATATAAATGATATTTTGTGGTTCCATAGAGTGTTTAAGGTTATCGTTTCTAATCCGGGCACTTATATTACGTTGGGAGTTTAGAAAGGATTTGAAGATTCTTTTACCCATCAGTTACACCTTATCCCTACTATCAATCCATATATGGATCGAAACACTGTGAGGACCACCCAATCATCAGAAGATATATTGCTGGATTAAATTATGGATTTTCATGTATCATGGGTGAATAATTCATAGCTGTTTCGGATTTCAAATAAAAATAGCTATATTTTTTTGGGGGGATCACTGTATTTGAGTACTTGTTTATATGACTATCTATATTTACATTATTCTCTATTTAGTTTAGGGTATAAGAAGTATTTAGACCCGATGTGGTCTAGAGAACCATTGATACGATCTAGAAGGATAATGAATGAAAGGGAGTGTTGTGCAAATATCAGAATGCTTATGATTACCAGAAGATGAGGATTCTAAATTATCATGTTAGGTAACATCTATTATTTTGTGTTTCCCCCAATTAGGGGAAATAATGTTTTAACCGTGGGAGTATTATATTTCTCCAAATTTCCCTTCTTTTCAACGTGTTAGGGTGAATTTGTGTGGTAGTGAATAAGTTGATTCTTCCTCCATGATTAGGATTAGATCAATGATATCATTTTTGTTTGGTAGCATCACTTATATCTTCATTATATCTCATATGTAATTAATTATTGATAGTTGGATTTTAATGATGAAATAGTATTTTTTGAGTGGTCGATAGACATTTATGATCATCAGGTGAAGCCATTATGTTTGAATGTTATTACTTTAATTAATATCATGTAAATTCATGGTGGTTTAATGGATATAGTTTGAGAATATGATTAAAATTTGTGTGATCAGCATCTGGAGTTTCTTATCTATTGATATATTTTGATGATGTGATGTTTGGATAGGTGTTGACTTATTATAATTTATTTGTTATTTTTTAATCAACTTTGGTTACTAGACTCATCTTGATTGAGATCTATTTCGTGAGGAGTGTTAGAGCAGAAGTATAAAAATTATTTTGTGGTTTCCTTATAGATTCACAAGGATTAGAATGATTTAATTGGTATCTAATGTAATGGATCAGACCATCCCAAAAAATTAATATATACATTTTAGAATGTTAGAGGGGTCAAGAAGAGATCTGAGACAGGGAATTGTGTTATTGGAGATATAATTATAGAAGGAGATATGGGTCATGAATTGATGTTTATGGTTGCATTATAGATGTATTCTATCAGTAATGGTTAATTCTACAATTTTATTGGCCATAACAATATGGAATGTGTCACAACATTAATTATTCCTAGGATGTTTTTTCATTATGTGGTATAAATTTTCATGGAATAAATGTTTTTTGAAGATGGTTCATTTTGTAAAGGGTGGTAACCATATGAGGTTACCCAGAATTTTTATAATGCTTAATTTCCTAGATAATTTAGTCTTAGAATGTTTTTTCATGGGTTACATCAACTTTTTATGTTCATAGGGTCATGAATGAAGGGATATATGTGGATTCATGGCATTATTTCTTGAGGTTTAGAGGAACAAACCAATAATTTTGTGGAAAGGGTCTTTGATGTCATGAAACCCAATAATCTATCCGGGGTTTAAATTTGAAATCCCCTAAATTTGTTCAAAAATACATTAAATGCATCTTAAACAACTAAAAATTAACGTTTTATATTTTTTAACACCTGATACACATTTCAAAAAAATTGACCATTGCCTTCATGAGATCAATGATTCATCTATATTGGGAGAGTTTCCCCTCCATTATTATTTTTTTCTCTTTTTTCCTTCACCTAGTGAAGGTTGTGGTAGTTGGATAACAATTTTTTTTGTGACCTTGGGATGTAATTTTTATGGGTATTGACTTTTTCTAGGTATTTGAGGTTCCCATCAATGATTTGACCCTTAAGGTTATCTCATATTCTTATTATTTTTATATTGCATTCGGGGATGCATCAATTATGGTTTATGAATCCAAAACAATCATTTAATTTTTATAATATAGAAGTAAAATTAAATTTGTTTCAATATTTGGATAATATAAACTAATTTAATGTGGATTATAAACTAGACATAAAGAAAACTGAAGGATAAAGTGATGTTTCACATATACTCTTTATGATCAGGTTTATTACTTATTTGTAATGTGATTGTTTTTTTGAGAAATTTTGTTTTTTCATTGTTATATGTGTCTATTTCTATAATTAAATATCATTAATCCCCCTTTTAAAATTTATAAATAGTTAAAATAGTAAGAAACAAATGGTTAGATATCTAGAACCATTCTATAGTCACTCTTGTGAGGGATGTTAAATTTATAAGAAATCATTTTCTAAATTAGAAATAGTGGTAATGGTTGATGTTGGAATTTGTTATTATATTAAACTATTTTTATTTATAAGGTTTTTTAGCTATTATGGAGGATATTATAGGATTATTATTCAATTGCTTATATTTATTCTCATGTGTTCGATATTTGGGCTGAAATCTATTAGTGAGAATGGAAATGGTTGTGGATGTCTGGAGGTAGGACCATCATGGTTTGGTTTTTTCCTGATATGTTTAGGTTATGATATAGTGGAAATATTTATGATGTGGGGATGGTATTATAGTTTTCTAGTAGATATGGAATGAAAATGTTAAATAGAAATCTAGTTATGTGTGTGTCTGAAAAATGAATAATCCAATGTTCTAATTGAAATTTAAATTATTAAAATGAATGGGTAAATGGTTGAGAATAAATATGGAATTTAATGCATAATTAATGTAAAATAGTTGATGATTGGTAAATCCAAAATTAGATGTTTTTATGAGTAAAATGGGAACTTATGAATACTTTTTAGGGATTTATTTCCATGGAAATAGGGTATTTGGGGGGTTTAGTATTCATTATTGGTGGTTATTGTGGGAAAATATAGGTGTGATAGTTGTGATGGGTATAAATTTTTTTATGTGAACCCCTAATAGGTTAGACATATGAGTTCTTATACTGACATAGATTTTACTTTTACTTCACACTCACCACACTCGATTTGAGTATTATTATTGATTCCCAAAATTCTTTGGCTTCTGTGTGATTAGCTCAAACATTTGGGTTAGAAAATGAATATATATATATATAACTACTAAGTCTTCAATACTCTCTATTCAAGGTTAATTTATATGACACAAACCATAAATGCATATATTTTAAAATTAATTTATTATTTGAACATTACAAATCACAACAACTCATAAAACCCAAGAACCGAATGTTTTACAGTCATTGAAGATTAACTGTATATCGATTTTAATTCACATAATTTCTTCATCATCCCTTAAAATATTTCTTTGTAAGATCTCATACACAAAATCATGCATATGATTTCCTTCAGGAAAAGGAAATCAATGATTGGGTGGGATCAAATTCTTTTTAATAGAAAATTTATTAATGATTCATAAAAGGGTTATATCATAAAAATATTAGAAAACATTATAATAGAATAATTTTATGATTGAAATTAAAAAAGAAAATAAAATTTATCCACAAGTCAAGATATAAGTACATTTAATTTTAAATGACTAGACATAAACCATGGAATTATAATATGAAAATAGGTGATAACAAATGTGATCCATGGAATATAATCATAGTCATATGATAATAAAATATGGAATTTCATGGAAACATAACATAAAAATAAACTTTGACATAAAAATAATCATATTAAATCATTATATAAAAAGAAAAACAATTCATGACCACTCTTTATTTTGTGAGTAAATCTATCCATTCCAAACTATTAAGATGTGAAAAACACCAAATCTTCTCCACAACCCGTTATCTCATGAGATTAACCAGTACATTGGAGGGTGATATAGAACCGCACCCATTTATATTCACATATATTTCTGTAATATGAAATCAATAATATATCATATCATTAAAACCACATTGAATGAAAATATTTTTTTAAATATTTATAAATAGTATCACAAAAAATATCCTCAATAATTATTTTAGTTTATATTAAAAAAAAATTAAATCACCCAAATGGTGTATTTCATTATAGAATTTAAAGTGTTTTTCACAAAACATAATATCATAAGAGTTAAATAATTTAGATATAGAGGGGAAAATGGATGTGAAATCATAAAAATTTATTTTAGTAATCTATTCTAAACTTGTTGAAAAAAATAAGTTGTTACAAGTCACTTTCATAAATCATTTTTCAGAAGGTAACATGAAATCAATTTTAAAATAAAGCATTAAAATAAATCACAATGATAGATCATTATAATGAAATAATTGTTATATTAAAAAATTTGGAGTGGAAGATAAAACATATTATCCTGAATATGAATTCATTTTTATTATTTTAAATTTTATTTATTTAAATATGCATAATAAAAAGGATAAAAAACCATCTTTTAGATAATGGTCTAAGAGAAATATGAACACCACATGAGATAATACAACTTATGGTTTCATAATAAGAATAATATTTTTGAATGAAGGAATATAGACATATAAGAGAGGATAATTATTGGATATTATGGTAATTTTTATTGTAAAAATTTTTATATTAAAAAAATATATACCTCAGAGAATAATATTGTGTTGTTAATTTGTAAATTACCTATAGAGACATAAAATGTGACTCCATGATATTTTAATATGTATTCTCATTTGAATAAACCATTTAGAATGATTGCTTGAGATATGTTCAACAAATAACATAAGTGAATAATTTCATAATATAAAAAAATAAACTACCATATATTAAAATGAAATTGATAATATATTTTAAAATAAATGGATTAATATTCATGAAAAAGAAATACTATTGATTATATTGAACTTATTTGAAACTATTTTGAAAAATTATGAATTTTTTTGGATTTTATATTTATTAAGAAATATATAAATTAATAAAAATTAAAATTAATTAATATCATCCATGAAATAATTATGTATGATTAAGTTATACAAAAAACATATTTTTTTCTTCATCAATAAATGTTTTGTTTAAAACATTATCTTTTTTATATTACATGTTATTTTTTTAGAGATAGATTTATCTTATTTATAATATAAGATTTATTGAAAACAATTTTTTATAGATTAAAAAACTTTTAAAATATTCCATGCATTGATTAACAATTGTTTATAAATGAAGATAAAATAATTTGATTGAAAAATGGATATTTTTCATAAAATTGTTTCAGAGTGTGTAATGTATTTTTATAAAAAAATAAACTAATAACTAATTATAAAATATTTTTATGAAATATTTTGATAAAAAAATAAAAAAATAATATAATATTCATCTAATGTTTTTTATAATCCAATAAATTTTAATAAATTCATCATATGTATAAAAATAAATATTTTATAAAAATGTTATTTCGTGTTTTGTATGCAGATGTTAGAATTAATTTTTCACTATGTAATCAATTTTATTTGGTGAAATTGTTTCAATATTTATAATAGAAATATTCCAATTTTTTATATGGATAATATCATTTTTTTTTCATAAAATTTATGTTATAGAGGTATTAGTTAGTCACTAATATAATGGATAAAATATGCTAAATTGTCCAACAAAGTGTAATGTTGTTAATTCACAAAAAAATATTTAAAAATGGGTATATGATATTAAAATCTTACTCCCTTAGTTTTATCATCTCAATAATTTAATTTTGGAAACAATTTATTTTGATAATAACCTATATTTTATTTTAGGGTAATTTTTTTTAAAAGATGTCACTATCTCACTTCATATTTTTAATATGTTCTTTGGATAATGATAATGACATAAATACATTATAAAAAAATATATATGAATATAATTATGCGTATCAATTTTTTTAGTGATTTTTAATAAAATTAAAAAATAATATAATTTTATAAAATGCTCATGCAGCGTCGACACGATTCATGTGCAAGTAGTAGAAAACTCAATGTAAATAGTTTTAGATAAAAAAAAGTAATGATATTTGGAGGAACTGATGTGTTGAATTAAATAATTTTATAAACATGATAGTTAATAGGTAATTCTTTTAATTAATACCAATACCATGGTCATATAAACACTATTGAATAAAAATTATTTAAATAGTCCATAAAATGACTTCAAAGGGTATTTAATATTAGAAAATATTTAGTTAATTGTTTCAAAAGTAAAAAATATATAATCATGATTCATGTGGATTATGAATAGTATAGAATACCATACATGGTCTACTTATGATTCACATGTAAATTTTAAAATTACATTATTTACCTTTAAAGATTGAATATTTTTTAAAACCAATTTTATCTTTCCTTATAAAATGAAGCATTATCTATAAATTAAAAAGACACATATGGAATCCATTTTCACCGAATATTCTTCCCAAATACCATTTTATATTAATAATACCACATTTTTAGGCCCCTTGTGTGACTATAAACCCCACTTCTAAGGGCATTAAGTTTTATCAAAATTTGGATATCAATGTAAGAGGTAACCATCCTAACCGAGTCCATTCAAGTTAATTTATTCTATAAACTCCACTAGATAATAGATTACTATATTAACATAAAAAGGTCATTATAATTCATCGACATAAATTTTATTATATTTATTAAGTAACCCTTATATAGATCATTTTCAACTATTGGAAAATGAAAATGTTAATCAAGATTACATGTGGTCTATCATCTCTATGAATGATATATTTCACTTTTTACCACATCTTAAAAGGGATGGCTATAATGGGGTATTTAATTTATAAATATGATATATATTTAATAATTATGATTATATAATGATAAATCATTATCTACATATTCCCTCTTATTGATTGAAAAATTCTAATGTTGCATGTGTGTGTGTATGTGTGTACTACTACCACTATGAATGGTGTATCTATTTTTTCATTAACAAATAACATAGATATATATAGATATTAATTTAATTAATAAATATGAACTTTATAAAATTCTATAAAAATTATATTATCATAATAATATAACATGTTCATGTTCTTTTTTGGTCGGTTTTACCACCTATATAAACATTATAATAATATTTATGTTAGGAATGGTTAATCAATGTTATTTACTAGTAATATAACGTAATAATTTTTAATTTTTTAATATTTTTCAAAAATATAGCGTGTTAATAATTTTTATTAAAAAAATAAAATCATTCGATTGAATCAAAACCTATAATATCAAATTTTTTAAGGTTACTAAGTGAATCGTCACCATATCTTCAAGAAAATATCCACATAACTCTAGAATAATATGAAATAAAAAAAATAAAATCATCAGCAACATTAAGGATTTGAATATTCCATGACCATGGTGTAAGGACAAATGACGATGAATCAAAATGTGCATTGGAAATGGAGTATTTAACACAAAAATATTATTCTTAATCAAAGAATTATTAATAAATTAGTAATAAGAAATTATAAGTGAATGATATCTAGTATGTTGAACACAAATTTATTTTAGATAATTTTTTATAATAAATATATCTTTTTCATAGAGGGAAATTAGATCATGTTAAACTATGTGGATTCCAGTGATAAGGGGTTTTTCTTTAAAACTACATATTAAATGATCTAAAATATTTCTCTTCCTTATTTATATTCATGTAATATTTTATGTCTGTTCTTATTTTTAATTAAAAATTTATAAATTCCATGTTCAAATATTTTTTACTTCATTAACAATGGTTTTATAAAGGAACTATTTTAATGTTTTCCTTACTGGTCATTTTTTAATTTCTTTATAAAAGTGAGAGAATAATGATTTTTATACATATACTGTTTGATTTATTTTTTGAAAAAATATGATAATTTTTAATTATTAATCATCCTATAGAAGATTAAACTGCTTCAAAAGAATATAATTTTACATTTTAAATTTTTTTTAAATTTAATTTTTATTTCATAAAAATATTCCGAGGTAACTGAAAGTTATTTTTCATATGGAATCATTTATTGATTTTATTTTTTTTATAATGGATAGGAAAAATTTTATTTGAGTTATTAAATTTAGGGTTCTTTTAAATTGAATACTATAATGCGTGGGTTGGATATAATCCTCTAATTCATTAGGTAATGTTGATATACTAAGATGAGATATACTTAAATTAATCAAATTGGGAATTCCATTATAAGAGTGATTATAAGGATATTATAAAAATATTACTACATGGTTTTCATATAATTTATATTATTTTTGTTGGAATTTTTTATTTCATTAGGTATGAAAATTATCTTATGATTAATGTAATTTTTATTAACATTTAAACATGAGTGATTTTTTAAGGAAAATCGTGCATAACTTATCATGTTTCCTAAGTAACCTTCATCAATTTTATGTATTTATTATTTAATATGATTTTTTATGAAAATATTTTTTAAATGAAATTTATTTTGGAAAAAAGTTATTTTTTTTAAGGTAATCTTTTTCATGGGTTTTAATGTTTTTCGATGGACTGTCATGATTATTTTATTTTTATATCCCTTAAAAAGTATTATTTAATCATTCTACATTTTTCAAATGTTTTTTATAGGGTATAATGATGTGTAGAAACTCTAGTAAGGTAAATAATTTTTTTCATAATCACATTAAATGAAGATGGTGTTTAAAAACTAAAATTGGAGTCTCAATTTAAGATTATGTTATTCTAGAAAAAAAATACAGTTTGTGGAGGTGTACTCAGTTATAATGTAATGGTTTTTACTAATTTTTTTAAAAATATAAACCTAAAAGATTATGGGAATAATAAAAATTAAAAATAATTACAATTAAACTCTTTATTATGGATTGGTATAATTCAGTCTGATATACTTTGTTTTGTAGAATAATGCAGATAACTTCATATGTTATGATTTTGTTAAATGAGGTCAAATTAATAGTTTATATACTTTCATCAGTTAACAAGTTTAAGGTTGATCGTATGTTTAATGGTATATATACCCTTTTTAGTATTTATATATTGGTATTTTAGATTGATTAATGATAATTTTGGGATATAGTTATTTAATTTTAATATATTATTATGATATATGTAACCATAGACGTCATGACTAGTCCCCCAGGGCCCAAGCCGTGACTACCACAAGCCCGCCTTCTATAGGCCAGGGGCTGGCGACTAGCACTAAAAGGATTAATCCCTAAATCATGGAAGGTGTTTCCTTTATATTCTTGAAACACACTCAACCATGCACACAGTAAGATACGAACACAAGTAAACTGTATAACAAAAAGAGTGTTGAATGTAAAAGGGTCCAGAATACAAGCCCAATAGTAAAGGTACAAGTATAACTAGAAATAAAATATAACATAAGAAATGGAAAGACACCTACCGAGTCGTCCTCCAAGGTTCCTACCTAAAGGGTAGTTACAAATCACCTCATCAGCACTCAACACCCACCTGTCTCCTCTGCATACCGACACACTGTATGGTCTACCTCCGGGAATCATCCAGTCCTGGTACTCTCATCCTTAGTCAGTGTTGTCCATCATCTACAGCAAACACAACAAGGTGTAGGAATAGCCCGTGCAGGGGTGAGTATAACAATACTCAGTAGGGACCCCGAGACAAGCAAGGTCTCACAAAAATCCACTGTAACACCCCGAGATTTTATGAAAAATATTCTTTTTAATTTCATTAATGTCTTGTGTTGTACGCTGCACCAAAAAGAGCTTGCACAACACGCATCCTTTATTTGCCTTTCATTACATGCAACCGCGACCTTCCTTGATAGCGTGTGTAGTACGCAATACCGAGTTTCACTAAACAACGATATGCTATTAAAATATTTTTAAAACTAGCCATTATGAATAGTAATAACCACTTTTTGAAATTTTGTAAATATTATTTTTCAAAATGGACTTCGTTTTTGGATTCGGAGTATCGAATTTAGCCTAAGGTGAAATTTTGGTACTTTTCGAATAACTTTCATATTCTGATAAATAGAGAAAATTACTAAATTATAATTAAAAACAACATTTTTAATAGAAATAATTAATAGGGATAAATTATTAATTTGAGTGGTTTTAAAGTATATTTAGAATATATTTTTACAATTTAATACAATGTTGTTCATTGGATGTAATTTCATATTTAAACCAGTCATAAACAAGTGTCAATCTTTTGATAGTTATTATCTCTTAAGAACACGCTATTTGTTTTGACGATGGTAATTAATTTTTAAATTAGTTAATGCAACTGATATGTTTTGAATTTGGTAAAATAGAAATCATTTTTGAGTTCATAATATCAAATATAGCTTAGGCCTAATTTTTGGTATTTTTCTGAGAACTTTCAATTTTTGATGAATAGTGAAACCACTAAGTGGTAGTTAAAAAAAACTGAATTTTTCATAAAACATAATTTTACCGCTTCTGTGAGTGGAATTTCAAAAATCCGAGAGACACGGTTGATTTCAGTAAGTAAAATGTGGTTCAATGAGATGAAAATAATTTTTGGTGAATAGTAACTTTTTAATTTTATTTACCACGGTTAAAAGTAAATTGGGTAATTAAGGGTAAAAATGATATTATTATTAACCTAACACATGTTATAATTCTATTGGATAAGTTTAATTCGACCAAAAACAACCTTAGGAATAAAATATGACCATTTAGGCCCACTTGAATTAGATTAAGACATTTATTATTATTTAATTCAAAGAAGAGTTAAAAGAGTTAAAATCAAAGTTTATTTAATAAATAATTTTTAATATATGGTTATACATAAGATAAATTAGACTATAAATATTCATTAGAAAGATAAAAAGATTTCCTACATAATGATATTTTATTTATAATTTTTATACTTTAAATAAATTAATTTATTAATGACTCAACGATGATGCAGTAATTACCCTTTTAAGGAAATGTTAACATAATTGATGTTATAAATGCTCAAATAAATGTAATTTGAGACTTTTTATGAATTACACTAATTTTCTAGGTTCCTCTGATATATTATTGTTGATTTAATCAACTTGTTTCAAACATATAATTCTGTTATGACCTTCACAAAAATCATATATCAAATAGTGTCAAAATTGACACAAAATAGTTTTTAAAACAAATATTATATTATTAATTGTTCTTTTATTCCTAAAAATCTAAGATTCTGCCAAATGACTTTGATAAGGATATATATATTAATAATAGACAACGTGGGGTTCCTTTGGCATGTTATAGTAAGTGTATTAACCATGTAGTGTAAGAAAACAAAAGACACGATAAAAGTTAAATTATTTAACTTAGAGTTAAATCTAATTGATAAGGTTAAAATAATAACCTAAACTTGTCTAAATACTATTGTTTGATATTATTTCTACCCATCCCCACTTTACCTTCGAAATAAGACCCTTTGGAACCATTATATACCGATTTTGACTTTAATATAAAATAATATTTTGAGATATTCCTAAGGTGCCCCTCTCCTCCCTTATAAAAGGGCACCTCCTCCCCATCCTCCTCACACCACTTTGAGCACTCAAGCTCGGACAACCCCTTACAAAATCCCTTCTACACTTCCCTAGAATAATCCTAGAGGTCCTGGTCTTCTTCAAAGACCAATCATAGTTCCCTAATTGGAGGATTCAAAGAGGCGTTTCAAAGAAGAGGTAATATCCATTACCGATCTTTTCAATTTCTTTCTTCTTCAACTTCTTCTTCTTTAGTTGTTTAATGATAAAGTAATAACATCAGTATTAAATACATACTGATATGTTATTATAAATATGAAACAACCCTAATTCACCTTCTATCCATCCTACGGAAAAATGAAATCACCGCGCGTGCGTACGTACAAAATACCGTCTCCACGCCGTGGTGTAATCTATTTTCCACCATCACCTTACAAGTATGGGTATAATGTTGTAATGAGTAACTATATATGATTACAATAAAGTTATATTGATACTGAAATCTTATAAATACACTTAAATACAATTCCACGATCATGGGAACAATATCATCGCTCGTGCGTACGTACGGAATACCGTCTCCACGATTTGATGTGACTCGTTCTACATGATCATCATTACATAATAATTATATAAATGAATTGAATGAATAAATATGATATATGTTACACTAATACCATTCTGGATATAAGTTATCTATAACCTTCAAATAAGAATAAGAATTTATTCGGCAAAACACATATAAGAACAAAAGGCAATAAAGACCCGAGTAACAAGTAACAATGAAATATTACTAATAAGAAGCTAAGAATATGACCATATATGATATCATATCAATATTTATGATTCTGGAATAAGTCAATAACATTATTTAAACTATTATATAGGAGCTTCGGACACGTACAAAGCAAATCGGACCTAAGGTAAGGGATAAATTTTCAATCTCATTTTTATCCGAGATTGCTTATACGTAAGTATTTACTGGGGTTACGTTTATCATCCATGACCATGATTTCTAAAAATGATTTCATAAAATGTTTACCATTCTTCCATGGATGTTTATTGTCATTTTCACCCTTTATTTACTTTTTACCACATTGTATGAATGGAATCTTTTGTTTGGTTACCATATAAGGTACTTTTGACTTTTCCGACAAAAGTACGAGGAGAATGTTATTTTTAACTTATACGGAGCTAATGGATTTTTACAGTTTTATAAAGCCTTATTTTCATGAAGATTCCTCCAAAATATTTCATAACTATTTTCAATAAAATCTATTTCTTTTAAAATTGCATGACATTTTGTGGAAAGAAATTGATTTTGAAGAAGAAAGGATATTTTGCTCAAGAATTCATTTCAAGTGTTTTGTCAAAACTATTTTACATCTAAGATGACATTATTTAATATGTGTATGTTTCAAGTAAAATTTCTCTATGATTTAAATGGATTCAATTTTCTTATGATGAAATGATATCAATTGTTTATGGATTATGTTATGATGGCATGATGTTTAAGAATCCCATTTTATTTCATGGGTTATGCAATGATGTATGATTTACGATTTTGTGGAACACATAAGAATGGTTTCATTATGAGATGGGTGGGACCTATATCTCCCTCCAATGCATTGGGTAAAGATTTTATATCTCATGAGATAGACATGGCTGGAACGGTTGGTTATACCGGTTCTGTGAAACAGGACTGAAACGAGGGTGACTCGGTTCAGAAATGGACTTTGTCCACTAAGATAGTCTTGGAAATGAGTCTTGACTAACAAGAAATTATTCTCTATGATTATGTGTGTATGCCACAAAGTTTCATGTTTTAAGTTATGATTATTGTGATTACATTTCACGGCCATGATTTATCCCATGTTATGAAATTATGCTCTCTTTTGCAGGTTAAGATTTCCAAAAGTTATGTTTTTATGAATATGATGTGATTGATATTTATTTTGTTTACCCTTACTGAGCATTTGAGCTCACCCTTTTATGTTTTCTTTTCCACAGGATATAAAGAATGGTTTTAGGTAAAAAAAGGAAGATCTTTATGGGAGATGTTGAAGATCTTTCACCTCGATTAGAAGATTATATTCCGAGTTTCCAAAGACACTAAACTATTACGATCCTTGTGTGTGTGTTTTTGTTATGTACTAAGTATTCCGCAAATATAATGTAATGTCAATGTACGTCAAGCTTCGGGACACTACAGTTGGTATCAGAGGAAAAGTTTAGTCAACCTTTGTAAACTAGGATGCGAGAACTTTAGTGAGATCCCTAGAGATATTTCTAAGGTATGTCTAGGGATGCCTCTAAGGTTAAATATACGTATAGGTTATAGTCCTAGAATTATGCTAACGATCTTAGAATTTAACCTAAGATTTTAGATATTGAGGGTACTCCCCCTTTACTATGTTGTTTTCTCTAGCATGATTTTTGCCTCTCATAGAATTATTTTTGTGTTTTAGTTAATGGAGGGAACCTGAAGGAATTCGGTTAACATTGAATCCAATAGACAAATTGGTGACTATGAGCAACAAAATTGTGTAATGCCTAGAGAGAAAGATATTGTGATTATGTCGAATCAGTCATCGCAATATATGATTAACAAGGTGAAATTTAGTGGTATGCCTAATTCATCAAAGAAGAGGAAGATAGACTATTATGCATGTTCGCATGTTGAGGAGCATAAAGAAAGGAAGATTGAGATTTCTAAAGAAGGGAAGAAGAACCTTGTGGAATACCTCAAATGGAGGGACCGATGTTATCTGTGTGGAGAAAAGGGTCATAGAGTGACAAACTGTTATGGAGTTCAATGTATTATTTGTGGAGAACATGGGCATTACCCAACTCAATGCCCTGACCTAAAAAGTTACTTCTGAATCAAGGAAGGAATTATTCCAGGACAATAATTGAAGAGGATTGATTGAAGTGTTTATGTATTAGTATTCAAGAATAATGTTGTTGACGTACTTTTATTGTTGTATTATTCTATTGTGGTTTTCAATAATTTTAAGGTACCAGTAACCATGAAAAGTGATTCAAATATTTTTGAAACCAGATGATATGGGCATAATGAAGGGATAATGAGAAAATGAAATGTTTGACAATATTCATGATCTCATGATTGATATAAGGACTAAGTGATATCATGGTTTGAGTATATAGAATTTTGAGGATTTTGGTATGTGGAAGGTGTTAACTTTTAACTGCATTCATGTTTTCACTAAGGTTCAATGGGTATTCAAGAGAATACATGATTAAGGACTTTGAATGTTTGGAATGTGACCAACAAAACATATCTTATGATATATGGGGATCAACGATGGTATTAAATCTCTGGTAATCGTTTTCACTATGTTATGAGAGTGGAACGTAGTATTATGGATAATCCTAAAGATTGGAATGGATTATGTTGGACATAAGTTAGTATTATTGATGGGATGTTATAGTAATATAGCTTTAGAAAAAGGACAAACTGGAGGACGGGCGACAACCCATCGCGTCGGACAAGGGTGTGGGAATCGAACCCACAACCTAAGTGCGACTAGCCTTTATCGCCTACCACTGGCCTCCAGGAAGTCCCAGTTTAGTAGAAACTAGTTTTATTTTATTAAGCGGTATGATATATGAAGTATAAGTTCATTTTTGAAACCATATACGATTAACCATAAGATGGACTTATAACTTTTGCTAACCTTTTGTTTGAAAGAGATGGAATGACCCATCATTCTATCACATGATCTACTAACACATCACGAATGAAAAATTCAACTTCATTTCTTTAAGAGATGAAGTGGAAATTTTCCACAGAACGAAAAACGGTGAGACTATACCAAAATCACGAAAGTATTTCTTCTAATTCCAATTTCATCAACTTTAGGAAAATGATCTTGAAAACCAAAAATGTTGTCTTAGTGCTCTTATATCTAATTAATAAGATGTTACCTTAGATCGTCACAAATTTATGGCTTTGTGATTGCTAGCTTTTCCATAGCCATGTTCTCTACCACTCTCCATCAGAACATGATGGTTAGATTTCTCTTTCATATCCATATTTTCACCTATGTGGAAACCCAGTGATTAGTTTATTTGGGTAACCGTTACGTTTCATACTTTTGTTTTTAAAGATTGGTTTTAGGATTCCTTTTTACGATGTGGGTTTGGATTAAAGAAACTTTCTAACAGTAAACCATTTATAACCCCGACGAATTTCGAGGGTGAAATTCATTTTAAGGGGTGTAGAATGTAACACCCCGAGATTTTATGAAAAATATTCCTTTTAATTTCATTAATGTCTTGTGTTGTACGCTACACCAAAAGGAGCTTGCACAACACGCATCCTTTATTTGCCTTTCAATACACGCAATCGCGACCTTCCTTGACAGCGTGTGTAGTACGCAATACCGAGTTTCACTAATCAACGATATGCTATTAAAATATTATTAAAACTAGCCGTTATGAATAGTAATAACCACTTTTTGAAATTTTGTAAATTTTATTTTTCAAAATGGACTTCATTTTTGGATTCGGAGTATCGAATTTAGCCTAAGGTGAAATTTTGGTACTTTTCGAATAACTTTCATATTCTGATGAATAGAGAAAATAACTAAATTATAATTAAAAACAACTTTTTTAATCGAAATAATTAATAGTGATAAATTATTAATTTGAGTCGTTTTAAAGTATATTTATAATATATTTTTACAATTTAATACAATGTTGGTCATTGGATGTAATTTCAAATTTAAACCAGTCATAAACAAGTGTCAATATTTTGATAGTTATTATCTCTTAAGAACACGCTATTTGTTTTGCCGACAGGAATTAATTTTTAAATTATTTAATTCAACTCATATGTTTTGAATTTGGTAAAATAGAAATCATTTTTGAGTTCATAATATCAAATATAGCTTAGGCCTAATTTTGGATATTTTTCTGAAAACTTTCAATTTTTGATGAATAGTGAAACCACTAAGTGGTAGTTAAAAAAAATGATTTTTTAATAAAACTTAATTTTACCACTTCTGTGAGTGGAATTTCAAAAATCTGAGAGACACGGTTGATGTCAGTAAGTAAAATGTGGTTCAATGAGATGAAAATAATTTTTGGTGAATAGTAACTTTTTACTTTTATTTACCATGGTTAAAAGTAAATAGGGTAATTAAGGGTAAAAATGATATTATTATTACCCTAACACCTGTCCTAATTCTATTGGATAAGTGTAATTCGACCAAAAACAACCTTAGGAATAAAATATGACCATTTAGGCCCACTTGAATTAGATTAGGACAGTTATTATTATTTAATTCAAAGAAGAGTTAAAAGTGTTAAAATCAAAATTTATTTAATAAATCATTTTTAATATAGGGTTATACATAAGATAAATTCGACTATAAATATTCATTAGAAATCTAAAAAGATTTCATACATAATGATATTTTATTTATAATTTTTAGACTTTATATAAATTAATTTATTTATGACTCAACGATGATGCAGTAATTACCCTTTTAAGGAAATGTTAACATAATTGATGTTATAAATGCTAAAATAAATGTAATTTGAGACTTTTTATGAATTACACTAATTTTCTAGGTTACTATGATATATTAGAGTTGATTTAATCAACTTTTTTCGAACATATAATTCTGTTATGACTTTCACAAAAATCATATATCAAATAGTGTCAAAATTGACACAAAATAGTTTTTAAATCAAATATTATATTATTAATTGTTATTTTATTCCTAAAAATATAAGATTCGACCAAATTAATTAGATAAAAATATATATATATTAATAATAAACAACTTGGGGTTCGTTTGGCATGTTATAGTAAGTGTATTAACCATATAGTGTAAGAAAACAAAAGACTCAGTAAAAGTTAAATTATTTAACTTAGAGTTAAATCTAATTGATAAGGTTAAAATAATAACCTAAACATGTCTAAATCCTATTGGTTGATAGGATTTAGACCCATCCCCACTTTACCTTCGAAAGAAGACCCTTTTGAACCATTATAAACCGATTTTGGCTTTAATATAAAATAATATTTTGAGATATTCCTAAGGTGCCCCTCTCCTCCCTTATAAAAGGGCACCTCCTCCCCCTCCTCCTCACACCAATTTTAGCACTCAAGCTCGGACAACCCCTGCCAAAATCCCTTATCCACTTACCTAGAATAATCCTAGAGGTCCTGGTCTTCTTCAAAGACCAATCTTAGTTCCCTAAGTGGAGGATTCAAAGAGGCGTTTCAAAGAAGAGGTAATATCCATTACTGATCTTTTCAATTTCTTTCTTCTTCAACTTCTTCTTATTTAGTTTTTTCATGATAAAGTAATAACATAAGTATTACATACATACTCATATGTTATTTTAAATATGAAACAACCCTAATTCACCTTCTATCCATCCTACGGAAAAATGAAATCACCGCGCGTGCGTACGTACGGAATACTGTCTCTACGCCGTGGTGTAATCTATTTTCCACCATCACCTTACAAGGATGGGTATAATGGTGTAATTAGTAACTATATATGATTATTATAAAGTGACTTTGATACTGAAATAGTATAAATACACTTAAATACAATTCAACGATCATGGGAACAATATCATCGCTCGTGCGTAGGTACGGAATACCGTCTCCACGATGTGATGCGACTCGTTCTACATGATCATCATTACATAGTAATTATATAAATGAATTGAATGAATAAATATGATATATGTTACACTAATACCATTCTGGATATAAGGTATCTATAACCTTAAAATAAGAATAAGAATTTATTCGGCAAAACACGCATAAGAACAAAAGGCAATAAAGACCCGAGTAACAAGTAACAATGAAATATTACTAATAAGAAGCTAAGAATATGACCATATATGATATCATATCCATATGTATGATTCTGTAATAAGTCAATAAAATTATTTAAACCATTATACAGGAGCTTCAGACACGTACAAAGAAAATCGGACCTAAGGTAAGGGATAAATTTTCAATCTCATTTTTATCCGAGATTTCTTATACGTAAGTATTTACTTGGGTTACGTTTATCATCCATGACCATGATTTATAAAAATGATTTCATAAAATTTTTACCATTTTTCCATGGATGTTTAAAGTCATTTTCACCCTGTATTTAATTTTTACCACATTGTATGAATGGAATCTTTCGTTTGGTTACCATATAAGGTACTTTTGACTTTTCTGACAAAAGTACGAGGAGAATGTTATTTTTAACTTATACGGTGTGAACGGATTTTTACAGTTTTATAAACCCTTATTTTCATGAAGCTTACTCCAAAATATTTCATGACTATTTTCAATAAAATCTCTTTCTTTTAAAATTTCATGACATTTTGTGGAAAGAAATTTATTTTGAAGAAGAAAGGATATTTTGCTCAAGAATTCATTTCAAGTGTTTTTTCAAAACTATTTTACATCTAAGATGACATTATTTCATATGTGTATGTTTCAAGTAAAATTTCTCTATGATTTAAATGGATTAAATTTTCTTATGATGAAATGATATCAATTGTTTATGGATTATGTTATGATGGCATGATGTTTAAGAATCCCATTTTATTTCATGGGTTATGCAATGATGTATGATTTACTATTTTATGGCACACATAAGAATGGGTTCATTATGAGATGGGTGGGACCTATATCTCCCTCCAATGCATTGGGTAAATATTTTATATCTCATGAGATAGACATGGATGGAACGGTAGGTTATACTGGTTCAGTGAAACAGGACTGAAACGAGGGTGACTCAGTTCAGAAATGGACTTTGTCCACTAAGATAGTCTTCGAAATGAGTCTTGACTAACAAGAAATGATTCTCTATGATTATGTGTGTATGCCACAAAGTTTCATGTTTTAAGTTATGATTATTGTGATTACATTTCGTGGCCATGATTTATCCCATGTTATGAAATTATGCTCTCTTTTGCAGGTTAATATTTCCAAAAGTTATGTTTTTATGAATATGATGTGATTGATATTTATTTTGTTTACCCTTACTGAGCATTTGAGCTCACCCTTTTATGTTTTCTTTTCCCCATGATATAATGAAAGGTTTTAGGTAAAAAAAGGAAGATCTTTATGGGAGATGTTGAAGATCTTTCACCACGATTAGAAGATTATATTCTGAGTTTCCAAAGACACTAAACTATTACGATCCTTGTGTGTGTGTTTTTGTTATGTACAAAGTATTCCGAAAATGTAATGTAATGTCAATGTACGTCAAGCTTTGGGTCTCTACATCCACCATGGATAAACCACACAACATGAAATCAACTAACAACCCTACTTAGGTATATTCCCATACATATACCTAAGTTATCAAGTATACCCATCTCAATCATGAGGAAACACATGGTCCAACTCAAAAGACCATAGCATAACAGTTCCACAAAGGAAGGAATTCCATGAAGGTAAATAACACACAATTACGTCACATAGAAGAATACCACCAAGGTAACACCACAATGGAAAAGACTCAACTCATACCAGGTATATCATAGGTACAAAAGTAGAGATGATTATATGTAACTACTAAATCATCTTACTTTGTTAAGGGGAAGACCCACGTAGGATACTCGTACCTCATCAGACCCACAAAATATCTTATTACATCCTCAGACACACACATGATCCTAGTACATCATTAGAACTACAAAGGATCCTAGAACATCATCAGACCCAAACATGATCCTAGTACATTTTTTGACCCACACATGATTCTAGTACATCGCCAGACACCCAGAGGATCTTAGTAAATCGTCTAACCCATGCAGTATCCTAGAACATCGTCAGACCCACACAGGATCATAGTACATCGTCCGACCCACACTGGATCCCAGTACATCGTCAGACCCACAAAGGATCCAAGTACTTCATCAGACCCACACAAGATCCTAGTACAGTAGACCCACATGGATTCCTAGTGCTGATCCATGTGTAATTCTTTAAATATAGACCCACAAAGGAACCACTACTCATGTTACTGCCAGTTACTGGGTTCCCGCACTAATCTCCCTTTATTCCAAGAGGTTCTGCTCCTCAAGCCATTGGTCGATACTCCAACATCCACAAAGTCCCACGAAGAAGTATCTCAATGGACCTCCATGTAATAGGTGTCTTAAAGCAACAAACGGTGCGTCAATCGGATGCCCAGTATGTAAGTTATTATCCATTTAGTCCCGAGGTCACGGTTGGATTCATGCTCGATCGAACCTGACCGTACCCAAAATTTATCCAAATCTCAATTGGGGTATACGAAAAGGAATGTCTTTCTCCAAGGTTTCTGGCACCGTATAAGGTACATCAAATGGATTCCCGGTGCCAACATTATGGCCAAAGAATTAATATGGATTGAAGCTGGTCCTAGTCCTGTCTGACCTGGCCCGCTGGGTCTGGCCCGACCCACTGGGTTCGGCCTGGCCCATGCTGGGAAGCCCAGTCTAGCAGCCCGTCCTGTCCTCATACGGGGCTGAGTCGCATGCCCCCCGCATCCCCTCACCAAACAACTGATGTTGTTTGGTCTCCAGCAGCTTGCAGGGCTCTCCGCGGGTCCCGCTCGATCCAGCTCGGTCGAACGGAATGGTCTGCCTCTTCTCCTCCCAGTGGCATGTCGTGCGCTGCCACTCCATGGCTGGTCAAAAGTTGGCCGCCGTCCCTTTTCCATCACGGAACAATGTCATGGCCCTTCTCCATCGGGCGGCGCGAACACGTGCTACCACCCCTTCATGCGGTCATCCACCACCGGCCGCCACCTTTTATCCACTATGGCCTATGGGCTACGACCCTTCTCTGGCAGCGTGGTTGCACCACTGGCTTTGTCGTGGTTAGTAATGGTGTTGGCTGCCGCTCTCGAATTCCACCAGATCCCATTGTCGGCACGGGTGACTATCCTCCTCTGTCGCGAATAACACAACAGATATTACACAATGATTTGCGGAGTGGTCAGGCCATGTTCCATAGGCCCACACCCTCTATGTTAGTGTGGTAGCAAGTGGCTAATTTATTTATTGAATGATGATGAATTGTCAAGAATGGGTTTGGGGGAAATTTAAATCATAAAACACTACCTCTAGGATTTTTTGACGTCGTGAAGAGGGAAGGAAGGACGTCGGTTGGTTATTGCTGAAGGCATCCCACATTGGATGATGTCATGAGGAAGGAGCCTAAGTCATAGGAGAACGTTGGCAGTCTTTATTGGAGAGGCGTTATTAATCAGAGAAGAATAATTTCTCTAATAGTTCTCTCCAAATTTCCCTTTGCCAACACTTTCCCCAATTCAACAAAAAATGAATAGTCATCATATTAAATTATGTTTCATTCATTTAAAATAGATTTGGCCATTAATTATAATGGCCTTGGAATAATTAATTTAGAGTACACCAAAGGTCACTTCCCACATTAAAGAGCGAGTTCAAGAGTCGGGTGGTCCCCACCTTTAAATTCAAGTTGGGGGTTTTAGTTCAGGTGGTCCCCACCTCCATAACCCCATAGATGGTAACAAGAAAAATATGATGTTAAATATTTTTATTTTTCTATTCCTCCCTGAAAAGGTGAAAAACTAAATTCTACCATCGGTCTACTATGGTCAAGGTGAAGGTCTCCTTAAGTGAATACTGGTGCAATGAGTTCAACAGTGCCCTCAGATTTCAATTCCGAGAGCGGGTTCAAAAGCTACAAAAACTCATTCTCACATTTACTGAATGTTCCCAAAAAAAAGTTCAGATGTTCATTCCGGGCACATCAGCCTCGGAATCACACATCATCAAATTTTTCGGACTTCTAAAATTCTCATATAATTAAAAAAAAACTTACATGGAAATTCTGGGTCTTTACATTCTACCCACATCAGGGCTTTGCATCCCTGAAAGCCACAACTCAAACTAAAGAAACAAGTGGGGGTACTAAGCGTGTATCTGAGCCTCCCGCTCACATGTTATCTACTGGAGCTTCCTGTGTTGCCAATGTACAAGAACCAAAGGTATCGACTGCCCATGAAGGACCAACCACTGTCGATCCTCAATCATTGCTAGTACCTCCATAAACGTCGCCCAATCATCGATTTCTATCTCACCATGGTCGATGAAGTGTGGTGGGTCAGGCACGTATCTCCTCATCTGGATACGTAGAAGACATCGTGCACCCAGTGCAACTGAGGTGGAAGATCCAAGCAGTAAGCCACCTCACAAACTCTACTGGAGACATGGAAGAGTCCAACGAACCTTGGAGATAACATTCCACACGGACCAAATCTCCACAAACCCAGTCGGGGTGAAACCCATAGAAAGACGTGGTTGCCATCCTTGAACTCCAGATGTCTCCATATCTTATCGGCACAAGACGTCTGCCTACTCTGTGTTTTCTTCATCCACTCTAAGATGATCTACACCTTCTTCGTGGTAGCCCGTACCATATTTGGTTCCATGATTTCTAACTCTCCTAGGTCAGTCTAGCACAAAGGTGATCTATGAGGTCATCCATACAACGCCTCTAAAGGTTCCATCCCAATGGTAGAGTGATAATTGTTGTTGTATGAAAACTACACCAAATGCAAGTGATCATCCCAGCTGCGACCAAAGTCTAGGATGCAAGCATGTACCATTTCCTCGAGGTTCTAAATGGTCCACTCAGTCTGGCCATCCATTTGAGGATGGAAGGTGGTTCTCAAATGAAGCTGCATCCCGAAAGCCTCATGCAACCCCATCCATAGTCAGGAAGTTAAACTTGTATCATGATCGGATACAATCATCGATGATAATATTTGTAGGTGCACAATCACATGCAAATTGAGGCGTCCCAACCTCTCTATTGAACCCTGCTCTCAGATCAGTAAGAAGTGGGATGACATGGTGACTCGGTCGATGATCACCTAGATAGAATCATGACCCTGGGATGTCCACAAATGTCTTTTCAAAAAGTCCATGGATACCAATCCCACTACCACTCTGGGTCCTATAAAGGCCGAACTAAGCCTGCTAGTACAGGATGCTCCACCATCAATTTCTAACAAGTGAGGCACCAGGAGAAAAACTCTACTACATCTTTATTTATTCCTGGCCACCAGTGCTGACATAGGATATCTTGGTACATCATCACCACTCCTAGGTGTACCGCTAGAGGGGATGTGTCGAACTCCCTCAACACTTCATCTCGATGTTACACAGGTACCATGGTACGCCATCTGAAACGAATGACATAGTCCCCAAATTTAGAAAATCCATAAAGTACCCATCATATGGATATCTGAGCATGTCGAGACTCACAGTCAGTGTCCTCACTCTGCGTGTCCCTGACTTGCTGATGAAGTGGGGGAGAGAGTGTAAGAGACTAAATAAATACTGCTCCATCATGATCCACATAGGATATCTGAAAAGAGGCTATCTACTTCGTCGCCTCACCAAATTTTTGTATACCAGATCTTTAGCTAAGTGCAACTGCTACAACTTTCCACTTCCTAGAAGTATAGACTATCTTGAAGTCATAGTACTGAAGTAACTTGAGCCAACGTCGCTGTCTCAAGATCAGGTCCTTCTGAGATAATATATAACTAAGACTCTTTTGATCTGAGTAGACTGTAAAATGTTTTCACATAAAGTAATGTCACCGCATATTCAAGGTGAAGACCAATTTTGCTAACTGTAGGTCATGGGTAGCATAGTTCTGCTCATACTTTCTCTGCTATTGAGAACTATATGTGTAACGCCCCGACCCTAGTTACCCAGAGTCGGTGCATTATTACATAACATTGGCATGATCATGAGAAAGATCAAGTCTCGAAAGACCGATTAGTTTAGTAGCCTTGGAATAACTAGATACATCCATAAATTTTTTTACATTACATCATAAAAAAAACATCTTGTCTTCATATCCCCTCATACTATCCCTGCAGGTCATTCATAAATTACTTCTTCATAATCCTGGGAAAAATAAAACATTGAAAGGGGTGAGCTCGGATGCTCAGTAAGGATAACATTATAGCAGAAGCTTTCATAAATAAGCATAAACACTTAAGGCAATTTATAACTAAAACAAAAGCCTTTTAAATTTAAACTTCAGCATAAAATGGCGAAGGTAAAATGAAATAATGCCATTTACTTACTCACATGGATGTTCTACTAGTCGAATGATCAAATGCAATATCAATAACCACTTTCATAATGATGGAATGCATAATGCCAGACTATCATAACCACATAGCCAAGGCCTCGTGCCAAGAATACAAATAAGATTTTGCCAAGGCCTTGTGCCAAGACACTAGTTTGTCTCATGAGACCTACCGATGCATCGAGGAACTATAGCGGGCTCCACCCGTCACTTATTAAGTCCAATGCATTCCTCATATGAACATGTTTAAACATAACATAAACATTCGTATTAAAACTAGCATACGAAATGTCAATACTTTTACCACAAACCATGAATGGTATAAAAATAGCACATCCATAGTCAAACATAACTCATTCGATACAATATGGAAGATTGTATTGTATCACATTAACCTCAATCAATAATAATGAAGGATGTTGACATAGATGAAAATAATCATCAAAACTATTTGAGAGAAATATCCCCCTTTTTCTTGAAAACATTTAAAAGTCACACTATTTGTCAAAAAGCCATTTAAAAATAGATTTTTGAATCAAAGTGTCCCATACCACTTTGAAACTTTTTAAAAGGATTATTAATTTTAAAACTTTAATGTCCATATAAATAAATCCTTAAAACCATTTTTAAAATATGGACACTAATGAGCATGATTTAGAAGAATAATTCCTTAAAACATTTTAAAATGGTATTTTGGTTAGAGTTTCTAACCAAAAGAGAGACACTTGAATACAAATAATTGAGGTAATCAAAACATTGTAATATCATGAGAATAAAGGAATTCATGATATACTATGTCAAAGTACATTATATACACCACATAAAAGTGATTTGGTGTATATCATCAAAGAAGTCTCAATGGAATGTAAATTGAGATGAAATCTCTCATAAAGGTTGTATCCTTTGGTTAAGGATAAATCAACGACATAATTATGTGTGACAAATATAAATACACTAAATATGATTGGATATTCAGTGTAAATCAATCAAAGTATATTCACACATATTATTGTAAAAACAATACCAACGAATTGGATATTTCACTCAATTAATGGAGAATGAGTTAAAATTACTCTTATCAAATTCATATCAATGACTTGAGAATTATCAATGGAGTGATTATGTGTATCAAACTTATATCCACAGGAATGGGAGTGGAAATTATGACATGATCAAATGAATAGTGATTCCACACATAATCTTGGGGTAATATACTCAATGAAATATGCGTAAAGCCAAATGAGTGGAAATTGAAATCTCAAATTCCCTTATTGATTGGGTAACTTAAGAAACATACACCCATGAAAGAATTATCATACCATAAATAAAAGTATATAACATAATGAATACAATCATGGGCAGTACACATACACCACATGCAATAATTAAGTGGTGATCAATGGAATTCTCATGGAATTAAAAGTGAGATAAGAAAATCCCTTACTTTGTACTTTTTCCTTGGTCGATGGTAGGTTTACCTCCTGTATAATGGTGAAATAATTGTTATTTAATAATACAAGAATTATTTACTTTAATATGATATCATATATGATCTTTTAACATTGATTTGTTAATAATATCTTAGTATTAATGCCGTTTCGGGTGTTAACATACTCATTTTCTTTTATATGTTTTGTTACATAAGTCCTGTTTGTTGTATCTTATTCATATCCAGAATGATATCAAGTCCTTAAACATCATTTTTAAATCATTAAATGATAATTATACTTGAATGGATACGATGGAGAATGAATGTCATCGCGTTCGTGGAGACGGTAGTCCGTACGTACGCACGAACGCTACTTCCATTTAATTTTTTTATTTTAAAAGAATCGAATCCAAATGATAAATAGGTATATTACTATTACAGTATAATATAATATTTTATATATGTTACTTAAGTTCATTAACACCATCCTTTATACGTTCCATGTGTGGTATGAACGAGTCATATCATTTTAAGGGGGCGGTAGTCCGCACTTCCTCAAATGAAATTATCGTATGTATATACAACATGAAACGAATAATGGTATGAAATAAAATGGAATTACAGAAGCTTATATATAAAATATATATCATTAATATCATATTTAATTACAGTGCCATCATAATGGCCACCATGAGAGGCGGTAAGATGTTTTTGAACAATCATCGTTTCGTGAGGCGTTAGTTTGCCATCCACAGAAACATTATGTTCATCATCCATTAGATGGAGTTGTGTGTATGTGTAGATTGAATAATTCTTATAACAACATACTAGTATATTGATTATACTGGTGTTGTTACAAAAGAAGGGAAATAAAAAGATTTTGGGGGTTGAAGAAGTAAAATAAATGAAAATAATTTTAGAGAAATCGTTACCTTTAATTTAGGTAACTCACTTTGGTTGGAACCAAAGGACTTGTTGAAATGCTTTCTGCCTAAGGGGAAGCTTCAAGGAGGAGGAGAGGGATGTGGGGAGCTTAGTTGGGCAGAGTTTGGACGAGCCAAGTGGCTTGAGAGGTGTGAGGAAAAGAGAAGGAGGAGTGCCCTTTTATAAGAGGGGTGAGGGGCACCTTTGGAAAAGCTAGAAATATTAATTTATAATAAATTCATATTCGGTTTCAAAAGGTTCCAAAGTTGACTATTCAAAGTATGAGGTGGGGATAGGTCGAAAACAACTCATCCAATAGAATTTAGACAGGTTTGGGTACTTATATTAACCTTATCTTTAAGTATTAACTCTAAGTTAATTAGTTTCACTTTTACAATGTCTCTTTGTATTTTTATATAATATGGTTAATAAACTTACTATATACATCCAAGGGACCCCCAAGTGGTCCATTAATGATTAACCTATCATAATATAAGTCTCTTGGCCGAACCTTAGATTTTTAGGAATTTAATATCAATTAATAATATAATATTGTTTTTAAGAACTCTTTTATGTCAATTTTGACACTATTCAATAGTTGATTTTTGTGAAACTCATAACAGATTGATTACTTCGAACAAAGTCAATTAAATCAATCCTAATATATCATATTATCCTAGAAAATTAGTTTAATTCATTAAAAGTTTCATATTATATTTATTTGGGTATTTATAATATCAATTATTTTAATTTTTCACCATTATAGAAATTACTGCATCATCATTGTGTCATAAATAAAATAAATTATTTAATGTCTAAAAATTATAAATAAAGTATCATTATGTAGGAAATCCTTTTAGCTTTCTAATGAATATTTATAATCGAAAATCCAACATGTATAACCCTATGTAAAAATTGTTCTTCTAAAAGATGTAAGCTTATGCCATTTTTATTTTTATTTTAGCTTTATTAATATAATGTGTCATTATCACTTACAAGTGGATCCATGGGGTCCCAAAATAGACCCAAAGATTCCCATGGTCTACCATGTATCAACCAATAGGGTTAAGACACGTTTTAGGGTAATTTAGTATTATTATAATATTATTTTTTTTAACCCTTATTTACCGGATTTACCCTTAACCATGGTAAATAAAATATTTACCGCAGTAATTATTCAAAATGTCTAAAAATAAAAGTTACCTATTTAAACAATTTGGACATCCTGATTCCAAATATGGAATCCATTTTTCTAAATTCAAAACACAGAAGTGGCAGAAATTAATTTAAAATTAATTCCCGCTGTCAAAACAAAAAGCGTGTTTTTAAGAGATAATAACTATCAAAAGATTGACACTTGTTTATGTTCGGTTTAATTGTAAAATTATGTCCAATGACCAACATTATATTAAATGGTAAAAATATATTCTAAATATACTTTAAAACCACTCAAATTCACAATTTATCACTATTAATTATTTTGATTAAAAAAGTTGTTTTTAATTAAAATTTAGTAATTTTCACTATTCATCAAAATATGAAAGTTATCCGAAAAGTACCAAAATTTCACCTTAGGCTAAATTCGATATTCCGAATCCAAAAATGAAGTCCATTTTGAAATATAAAATATATATAAAGTAGGTATTACTATTCATAACGGCTAGTTTGATTGGTTGTGGTGTGTTAAAATCTCGAAGTTGCGTACAATGCACGTCATTGCATTATTCGAAAGGAAACATACCGAGGAGGCTTGGGGTGTTACATTCTCCCCTCCTTCAATAAATTGCGTCCTCGCAATTTTTAAAATTTTGCTTGGGAATATAATGGAAAGTCCCACATCGGAAAAAGAGTCAATAAAACTATCCCTTTAAAAGAAAGAAAGAGAGGTATAAGGGTCATCCAAGATAACCCATACTAGGATTCCATGTAAGAAAACATGGATATGGATGATAAACTAAGTGTCAAGTTCTGATGGAGAGGTATAGAAATCATGATCAGGAGAAAGTTAACAATTAGAAAACCACAAACTTGTGTTGGGACAAACGACCATTAGTCTCCTAGTAGGAAAGTAAACGGAAAACATTTTTTTTAAGTTACATTACATAAGGAAGAGGAATTCATTTATGATATTGACTAAGAACATTATGAGATATACTTACATTTTAAGTATATTTTCATTCTTTAATAAATTTCCACCACTAACTCATTTTTTTTAAACGATGAGTATTCAAGAAGACATGGTCACACTGGAAGAGATAGAATAAACTTCTATAGAATCATATGATCCATGAAGGATAAACCATATATTTACATTGTCTTTGAAGATTAATAAAAACCAAAATGGTCAGTGAATGATCTAATGATCCCCCAAAAGGATATTCATTGAGATAAATATGCACTAATCTTAATTTCTAAAATTAAACCAACAATACCCCAAAGTTAAATAGATACCATTCAATAACCAATTGTCCTTAAAATTCTTTAATATAATCCAAACTAATATTGAAACCCAAAACATAGAAGAATTTGATTATGTAGTCTCCCATGTTAAATTGTATCTCCAAATGACATCAGATACTCTTAAAGTCACATACTCAAAAGTAATTAACCTAATCACATATTCTCTATTATAGGTTAATCATTTCCATAAATAACCCAAATCACTATAAATCCACAATAAAAACGTAGATAAAAATCTATCATTACTCCACAAATGAAACCCCATAGTATTCTATTTTCCTTGGGCATATAGTGTTCCCAACAAAGCGAACATCTTCCAAAATAACATTTATCACTTAATCACCAAATCATTTTCCTATACCAAGGGTATTCATTTGATATGAAATAAGAACCCAAATCAACTTATTATTGATCAATAAAATCATTTAACTAAAAAAAAGTCACACTAACCAGGGACTTCACGTAGTCCAGTGGTAGGCGATAAATCCCAATCGCACTTTGGTTGTGGGTTCGATTCCCATAGCTTTGTCCGACGCGACGGGTTGTCACACGGTCTACGTGTTGTCCTTTTTCAAAAACTATATTTTATAATATTTCCAAAATGAGATAAATTCCTCAAAATACTATATCATAAATTTAACCACAAATGTTATATCATACCTTGAATCTTCATCCCAAATTAGAATAACATATAATTCTCTCAAACCCAAATGATCATATAAATCCAAATGGTTATTTATACCTATATCCACAAGAGAAGAGACAATTCTTCCTCAAATATCATTCTCACATGGAAAACTGTGGGGTTACAAATACAAGAGAAAATTATTCCATAGTAAACAAGGAGTGCTAATACTTTTTAAACATTTCTCCAACCATTTATTCCCACATAGCTTCTTCTTTGACCAAGAAAATATCCTATAGAATAGGAAATTCACTCGGGTAATGGCCAGGTCCCCTACATTTACGGAAAATGACTGTAAATGGACTCTTGGGACCATTTTTATCTTCTTCCATAGTACTCTTCATTTTTCTTCGGCAATTCTTTACTTTATGTCCTTCCTTCCCGCACGTAAAACATTTCGTTGTCCCATTGAGACACTTTCCTGGGTGTCTCTTTCCACATTTCCTGCATGATGAAAATTGAGGGTTCTTTTCTCCATGGTCTCCATTGCTGGAGCTCTTATCATTTATCACCTTTCTCTTCCTTGTTGAGTCTGGGAGTTGGTTAATATATATATTGTTGACCATATTTTTGGAAAACAGATTTGGCATAAAGACGATATCTTTTACGCCTATCAACATTCCATTTTGTTGCTCATTGCCACCACCGTTCCCATCTTGTACATCATTCTCAAAGTTACTATGACTTCCTTGGAATCCAGCCATTGACTAAAACCATAAAGCATTGTGTGAGTAATAGTAGTCGTAAAATCATTTAGAGATTAAAATGTCACCATATTCTCAATTTGAAACATATTAGGAATAACCAAGGTCATTTACTCTCATCTTATATATATATTACTTAAATTGGTTTGTAAAGAAAATGTAAATTATCCTAAGCATATCCCCCGGGAGTGTCGTAACCAAGAGTGCAGCAAGGCCCGTTGTCGTGCACCAGTTCCCGTTCGAGTCTAGCTCAAAGCGGTGTTTTCAGGTTTTACCCCTAGGTACATCTGTGCCAGAGCCGCCTCTACCTGCTCGTATCCAGACAGGGATGTATTGCTCGGAAAACTCACAAAATCTCTACAATACCAAAATTCTAGGAAGTTCTTTTATACTAATCCTCAAAGTTCATCTTAGGTCTACGTGCTCTAATCAGAGTTTATCTAAATCTAGCTTCCAAGGTTTGTACTAAACTTCCTCTGATACCAACTGTAACGCCCCGACCCTAGTTACCCAGAGTCGGTGCATTATTACATAACATTGGAATGATCATGAGAAATATCAAGTCTCGAAAGACCGATTAGTTTAGTAGCCTTGGAATAACTAGATACATCCATAAATTTTTTTACATTACATCATAAAAAAAACATCTTGTCTTCATATCCCCTCATACTATCCCTGCAGGTCATTCATAAATTACTTCTTCATAATCCTGGGAAAAATAAAACATTGAAAGGGGTGAGCTCGGATGCTCAGTAAGGATAACATTATAGCAGAAGCTTTCATAAATAAGCATAAACACTTAAGGCAATTTATAACTAAAACAAAAGCCTTTTAAATTTAAACTTCAGCATAAAATGGCGAAGGTAAAATGAAATAATGCCATTTACTTACTCACATGGATATTCTACTAGTCGAATGATCACATGCAATATCAATAACCACTTTCATAATGATGGAATGCATAATGCCAGACTATCATAACCACATAGCCAAGGCCTCGTGCCAAGACTACAAATAAGATTTTGCCAAGGACTTGTGCCAAGACACTAGTTTGTCTCATGAGACCTACCGATGCATCGAGGAGCTATAGCGGGCTCCACCCGTCACTTATTAAGTCCAATGCATTCCTCATATGAACATGTTTAAACATAACATAAACATTCGTATTAAAACTAGCATACGAAATGTCAATACTTTTACCACAAACCATGAATGGTATAAAAATAGCACATCCATAGTCAAACATAACTCATTCGATACAATATGGAAGATTGTATTGTATCACATTAACCTCAATCAATAATAATGAAGGATGTTGACATAGATGAAAATAATCATCAAAACTATTTGAGAGAAATATCCCCCTTTTTCTTGAAAACATTTAAAAGTCACACTATTTGTCAAAAAGCCATTTAAAAATAGATTTTTGAATCAAAGTGTCCCATACCACTTTGAAACTTTTTAAAAGGATTATTAATTTTAAAACTTTAATGTCCATATAAATAAATCCTTAAAACCATTTTTAAAATATGGACATTAATGAGCATGATTTAGAAGAATAATTCTTTAAAACATTTTAAAATGGTATTTTGGTTAGAGTTTCTAACCAAAAGAGAGACACTTGAATACAAATAATTGAGGTAATCAAAACATTGTAATATCATGAGAATAAAGGAATTCATGATATACTATGTCAAAGTACATTATATACACCACATAAAAGTGATTTGGTGTATATCATCAAAGAAGTCTCAATGGAATGTAAATTGAGATGAAATCTCTCATAAAGGTTGTATCCTTTGGTTAAGGATAAATCAACGACATAATTATGTGTGACAAATATAAATACACTAAATATGATTGGATATTCAGTGTAAATCAATCAAAGTATATTCACACATATTCTTGTAAAAACAATACCAACGAATTGGATATTTAACTCAATTAATGGAGAATGAGTTAAAATTACTCTTATCAAATTCATATCAATGACTTGAGAATTATCAATGGAGTGATTATGTGTGTCAAACTTATATCCACAGGAATGAGAGTGGAAATTATGACATGATCAAATGAATAGTGATTCCACACATAATCTTGGGGTAATATACTCAATGAAATATGCGTAAAGCCAAATGAGTGGAAATTGAAATCTCAAATTCCCTTATTGATTAGGTAACTTAAGAAACATACACCCATGAAAGAATTATCATACCATAAATAAAAGTATATAACATAATGAATACAATCATGGGCAGTACACATACACCACATGCATTAATTAAGTGGTGATCAATGGAATTCTCACGGAATTAAAAGTGAGATAAGAAAATCCCTTACTTTGTACTTTTTCCTTGGTCGATGGTAGGTTTACCTCCTGTATAATGGTGAAATAATTGTTATTTAATAATACAAGAATCATTTACTTTAATATGATATCATATATGATCTTTTAACATTGATTTGTTAATAATATCTTAGTATTAATGCTGTTTCGGGTGTAAACTTACTCATTTTCTTTTATATGTTTTGTTACATAAGTCATGTTTGTTGTATCTTATTCATATCCAGAATGATATCAAGTCCTTAAACATCATTTTTAAATCATTAAATGATGATTATACTTGAATGGATACGATGGAGAATGAATCTCATCGCGTTCGTGGAGACGGTAGTCCGTACGTACGCACGAACGCTACTTCCATTTAATTTTTTTATTTTAAAAGAATCGAATCCAAATGATACATAGGTATATTACTATTACAGTATAATATAATATTTTATATATGTTACTTAAGTTCATTAACACCATCCTTTATACGTTCCATGTGTGGTATGAACGAGTCATATCATTTTAAGGGGGCGGTAGTCCGCACTTCCTCAAATGAAATTATCGTATGTATATACAACATGAAACGAATAATGGTATGAAATAAAATGGAATTACAGAAGCTTATATATAAAATATATATCATTAATATCATATTTAATTACAGTGCCATCATAATGGCCACCATGAGAGGCGGTAAGATGTTTTTGAACAATCATCGTTTCGTGAGGCGTTAGTTTGCCATCCACAGAAACATTATGTTCATCATCCATTAGATGGAGTTGTGTGTATGTGTAGTTTGAATAATTCTTATAACAACATACTAGTATATTGATGATACTGGTGTTGTTACAAAAGAAGGGAAATAAAAAGATTTTGGGGGTTGAAGAAGTAAAATAAATGAAAATAATTTTAGAGAAATCGTTACCTTTAATTTAGGTAACTCACTTTGGTTGGAACCAAAGGACTTGTTGAAATGCTTTCTTCCTAAGGGGAAGCTTCAAGGAGGAGGAGAGGGATGTGGGGAGCTTAGTTGGGCAGAGTTTGGACGAGCCAAGTGACTTGATAGGTGTGAGGAAAAGAGAAGGAGGAGTGCCCTTTTATAAGAGGGGTGAGGGGCACCTTTGGAAAAGCTAGAAATATTAATTTATAATAAATTCATATTCGGTTTCAAAAGGCTCCAAAGTTGACTATTCAAAGTATGAGGTGGGGATAGGTCGAAAACAACTCATCCAATAGAATTTAGACAGGTTTGGGTACTTATATTAACCTTATCTTTAAGTATTAACTCTAAGTTAATTAGTTTCACTTTTACAATGTCTCTTTGTATTTTTATATAATATGGTTAATAAACTTACTATATACATCCAAGCGACCCCCAAGTGGTCCATTAATGATTAACCTATCATAATATAAGTCTCTTGGCCGAACCTTAGATTTTTAGGAATTTAATATCAATTAATAATATAATATTTGTTTTAAGAACTCTTTTATGTCAATTTTGACACTATTCAATAGTTGATTTTTGTGAAACTCATAACAGATTGATTACTTCGAACAAAGTCAATTAAATCAATCCTAATATATCATATTATCCTAGAAAATTAGATTAATTCATTAAAAGTTTCATATTATATTTATTTGGGTATTTATAATATCAATTATTTTAATTTTTCACCATTATAGTAATTACTGCATCATCATTGTGTCATAAATAAAATAAATTATTTAATGTCTAAAAATTATAAATAAAGTATCATTATGTAGGAAATCGTTTTATCTTTCTAATGAATATTTATAATCGAAAATCCAACATGTATAACCCTATGTAAAAATTGTTCTTCTAAAAGATGTAAGCTTATGCCATTTTTATTTTTATTTTAGCTTTATTAATATAAAGTGTCATTATCACATACAAGTGGATCCATGGGGTCACAAAATAGACCCAAAGATGCCCATGGTCGACCATGTATCAACCAATAGGGTTAAGACACGTTTTAGGGTAATTTAGTATTATTATAATATTCTTTTTTTTAACCCTTATTTACCGGATTTACCCTTAACCATGGTAAATAAAATATTTACCGCAGTAATTATTCAAAATGTCTAAAAATAAAAGTTACCTATTTAAACAATTTGGACATCCTGATTCCAAATATGGAATCCATTTTGATAAATTCAAAACACAGAAGTGGCAGAAATTAATTTAAAATTAATTCCCGCTGTCAAAACAAAAAGCGTGTTTTTAAGAGATAATTAATTCCCCCAGTTTCTGATGTGTTACAGCAGACTACGTACCCTACGTCGTCCTCCGGTATCCTCAAGATGGAGGCACTAGTCATCCTCTACCTCATCTCCCTAAAACATTTATGACATCTCTCAGACAACAATATGGGGTTCAACTTCTTTGTAAATTCTAATAAAGTTTCTGCAACACTTGAATAATATGGAACGCATCTCTGGTAGTATCCGACCAAACCCAAGAAACTTCGTACCTCCGTCACACTCCTAGGTGGATCCCAAGAGAGTACCACATCAATCTTCATGGATCCACCGCAACTCCAGCCTTCGAGATGACATGTACTAAATAGTGGACCTATTAGATCCAGAACTGGCACTTCGAGAGCTCACCATAAAATTGGTTCTCTCATAGTGTGTCCAGAACTATCTATGAATGATAGGTATGCTCCACCTTAGTATCCGAGTAGATCAGAATGTCATCGATGAAAACTACTATAAAGCGATCATGGTATAGCTGAAATATTTTGTTTATGAGTCCCATGATCACTGCTGGAGTGTTGGTCACACCGAATGGCATGACCAAAAACTCATAATGGTTGTACCGACATATAAAAGTCATATTCTACACATCCTTGTCTCGTACTCTGAGATGGTGATAGCCTAATCCGAGGACTCTCTTCGAGAACCACCGTACTCCCTTCAGCTGATCAAAGAGGTCATCAATCCTCGGTAGTCGGTACTTGTTCTTCATGGTCACCTGGTTTACGAGTCGATAGTCAACTCAGAGTCTCAAGCTCCCATCCTCCTTGGCGAACCAAATCGGGGTTGCCCAAGCAGAAACATTGTGGTGGATGAATCCTTTCCCCTGTATGTCCTAAAACTGTTCCCGCAACTCAAGAAGCTCCACGGGAGCTTCCAATATGCTGGTGTAGATATTGGAGTCATCCTAGGGTAAAATTCAATGTAAATGTCCACCTCTTTGTGAGGAGGTAGACCCAGAACATCGTCAGGGAAGAAATCTATGTACTAGTCCACCACTACAGGATAACTCAGACTCTCCACGTTAACCACTCTGAGGGTAAGGCTAGCCAACTGATGTGTAATCAGCTTCATCCTTATCCATTTAAATCCATCATGTGTTGAAAAGGATCCCTTCTCGCTGGTGAAGGTAAACTTAGTCCCATCCATATGGACACACCGCACTTTACGACTAATGTAGTAAATCTGAGAATAGACTGTAGATAACTAGTCCATACCCAAGATGATGTCGTAAGGCCTTGATGCCTCTACTAGGTGATCTCAGCCGAATCTCTCACCTCCTAGAGTAATCTCAAACTTTCAAAACTAGTGTGTAATCATCGAATCCTCTCCCGTAAGAGTCTCTATCCATAACGATCGAGTCAACAGCTCCTTCGGAATCTCCGAGCTCTGAATGGGGGAAATGGAAATAAAAGAATGACTGGAACCTATGTCTATAAGTAATACAGCTAAGGTGGAGTAGACACATATCATCCCTCATATCATCTCCAAAAAGCCATGGTGGTAGGCCCCAACTACCTAGAGTGGAGCTTTCCCTTGTCCACCTACTCCCCGTGGTTGGGGTGGACCACGTGGTGGTGGTGACAGTAACATCTCAAATCGTCCCCCACCACCAGCTATACGACCAGATCCTCTACCTCTTCCACCTGCCCCCAATATAAATTCTAAGTAGAACCTCTATCTCTATATAAAAGATCTCTCAACCATCTGATGATCATTCGTATAGAGGGACAGACAGTCACGACCCATGTGACCCTGTCCGCCGCATGTGAAACACTGTCTATTCCTCACGTGACTGGCTCTGTCTTTGGTACCCCACACAACGGACCCTGAATCAGGCATTCGTCCACCTATAGGTATGGTCCTTTTTGACCTCTATGACATCTGTCTGATGCCAGCTACAAATGACTTTTCTACATGATGACTGGTGGTGGGTCTTGCTACTGGTAACTGCTCATCAAGAAAAATCCCCACTAAGAGGGCTCACTCTAACACCCCCACCTGCATCGGGATGCTGAGAGAAATCATCGAAGAACATATCTACTTCCTAGGTCCCTGCCCAATGGTCCAGGCCATGAATAATGGGTCCCACACCATATCAGTGGAGTAGCATGAGAGGTCAGTGAAGCTCACTGAGAACTAAGCCACAGTCATTCTACCCTACTGCAGATGATGAAGCTCCAGTATGCATACTGCGCGAAGAGTTACTGGGACAAATTCTACCCGAAACAGGTTGTCAAAGTCCATCTAGAGAAGTTTCACCTCATTGTGAACCTAGAGCATCATGATCCACCATCTTCCTGCTACTGCCTATAGGATAATGGTGGAAAGGATCACCATGAGATCAGGTAGTGTCCCTACCAGTCGTAAGACTCTCACCACGGCTTCCAGCCAAATCTCAACTGCCTGTGGGACCGTCTCTCCCCTAAACCTGGGTGGCCTCTAGCACTGGATCTTGTGAAACATTCTTATGCGGAATGCAACCTCTACTGCTGGGCCTGGTGGAATTGGTGGCTCAACTGGTAATGGAACTGTTGGTGCCTCTACTGGTGCCTCTACTGTAAGAGGGTCCTGCACCGAAGCCTCGTCGCTCGGTGGGCTATCATCAGATACTATACTCGAAAACCTACCCGGTTGTTTGTGTGGAGGCATACTGAAAAGAAATAGGTGCTCTATGGTCATTACGTTATTCTTGGTGAGACTACTCAAAGATATATCAAAGAAAACTCTTGAAAACACACATGAAATTAGTGTTTTCATGCACTGAGTCAGAAATTAGAAGTCAGTGTCCTATTGTATGGATACGTTGGCCGCCGCACCAACACTGGATTCCATAAACTGATAACCACACTCACTACACATAACATTATTTCCATTAAAAATATCAGAGTGCATTTGTCTATGGTATAACCGACTCCTCTGATATCAATTTTTCAATACCCGTCCCCCGGTGCCCATGTCGTGACTACCCCAAGCCCACCTTCCATAGGCCAGGGGATGGAGACTAGCACCGAAAGGCGTATTCCCTAAAACTGGGAAGCCATTTCCTTTATATCCTAGAAAAACACTCAACCATGCACATAGAATGATACAAACACAAGTAAACTGTATAGAAAAAAAGTGTTCTGAAAGTAAAAGGGGTCGGAATACAAGCTCAACAGTAAAGGTACAAGTACAACTAGAAATTCAATACAAATGAAGAATGAGAAAGTCGGCTACTAGATTGTCATCTAAGGTTCTAACTTGAAGGGTAGGTATAGATCACCACCTTAGCACTCCATGTTCGCCCGTCTCCTCTACATACTGACACACCATATAGTCCACCTCCAGGTACTGTTCAGTCCTGGTACTCTCGTCCTTAGTCAGAATTGTTCGTCGTCAGCACCAAAGACTATAATGCAGGGGCATATCCTATGCAGGGGTGAGTATAATGATACTCAGTAGGGACCCTGTGACGCTAAAGGTCTCACAAAGATCCACCAAGGATAAACCAAACAACATGAAATCAGCTGAAAACTCTACTTAGGTATATGCCCAAACATAAACTTAAGTTATCAAGTAAACCCATATCAATCATGAGAAACCACAGGGTCCAACTAAAAATCCCAAAGTTAAACTATTCCAAAAAGGAATGAATACAATGAAGGTATGTTCAAGATAGGTACGACACATAGAAGAAAAAAACTAAGGTAACACCACAAAAGAAAATACTTATCTCATACCAGGTATTTCATAGGTACATTAGTAGATATGAATAGATGTAACTACTAAATCATCTTACTCTATTAAAATGCAGACCCACACAGGATCCTAGTATATCATCATACCCGCACAAGATCATAGTACATTTTCAGACCCACATAGTATCCTAGTATATCATCAGACCCCAATAGGATCCTAGTACATTGTCAGACCCACAGAGGATCCTAGTACATCGTCAGACCCACACGGGATCCTAGTACATCGTCAGACCCACACAACAATGTAGTACATCTCCATACCAACACAATATCCTAGTATATCGTCATACCAATACATTATTCTAGCACATCATCAGACCCACACAAGATCCTAGTACATCGTCAGAACCACACAAGATCCTAGTATATCGTCAGACCCACACAGGATCCTAGTACATCGTTAGACCCACACAGGATCTGAGTACATCATCATACCAACACAATATCCTAGTACATTAGACCCACATATATTCCTAGAGTGGATCCATTTGGAATACTCAAATACAGCCCCATGAAGGATCCCTTTCTCATGTTACAGCCAACTACTGGGTTCCTGCACTAAACTCGCATGATTCCGGGAGGTTTCGCTTTTCAAGCCACAGGTAAATACTCCAAATACAAAGAACTCCCATGAAGAAGTATCCCGATGGACCTTCACATAATAGTGGTCTCAACCCAACACATGGTGTGTCAATCAGACACCGGTTCTATAAGTTATAAGCCTATTAGTCCAGAGGGCCCAGTTGGAGTTGTGCTCAATGCAACACAACTGTACCCCTACTTTATCAAAATTTCAAGTGGGGTATATCAAAACGACTGTATCTCTCCACAGTTTTCGGTGTCGTAGGCAGTTTTTCAAGTAGACACTCGGTGCCAAAGTTATGGCCAAAATAGAGAATATGGGTCGAAGCTGGTTTGGGTCCAGTCCGACCCGGCCCGACCCGGCCTGGGCCGACCCAACCCGGTTCAGATCGACCTAGCCCACACTAGGCGGGCTGGTCTGGAAACCTGGCCTGGCCCCAAGAGAGGGGGATTCTCACACCCCTGGAATCTACTCACTAAAGGGTCGAAGCCGTTCAGTCACTAGTAGATCGCGGGTCCTGCTATGGGTTCCACTCAGTCCTACTTGATCGGCCAGAATGGATGGCCTCCTCTCCTTTCGAAGGCGCATTGTGCGTCGCCGCTGCATGGCTGGACGAACACCGACCTCCCTCCCTTTTCCACCGCGGCATAAGGGCATGACCCTTTTCCGTCGGGGGGTGTGGACGCACGTCGCCGCCCCTTCGCGTGGACGGACGCCACCGGAAGTCGCCACGGCTGACTGGTGGAGACCCTTCTCCGGCTGTGTAGTTGTGTCACCGCCTTCGTTGTGGCTGGCCGTGGTGTCGGCCACTAATCTCAAATTACACATGTGCCTATTCCTGGCACCGTTCGTCGTCCTCCTCCATCACGAAGAAGGAAAAAAATATTACACAAAGATTTTCGGAGTGGTCAATTCATGTTTGTTTGGCCCGCACCCTACGCATTAGAGTGGTAGCATGCGGCTCAATTATTTTTGGAATGAAAAATATTTCTAAGAATGTTTAAAGAGAGAATTTTAAACATCAAACCCTACCTCTATGGTTGGTTGACACTGTGATGAGGGAAGGATGACGTCGATTTGTTGTTTCTGAAGACATCCCACATTGGAGGATGTCACGAGGAAGGAGTCGAAGTTGTTAGAGAACATCATCATTCGTCGTCGGAGAGGTGTTTTTCGTTGGAGATTTAGAATTCCTCTAATAGTTCTCTCCCAATTCCCCTTTTCCATGACATTCCCAAATTCCACAAAAAATGAATAGCCAACATATTAAATTATGTTTCATTAATTAAAAATAGATTTGGCCATTAATTATGATGGTGTTGGCATAATTAATTTAGAGTATACCAAAGGTCACCTCCCTAATTAAAGAGGGAGTTCAAGAGTCGAGTGGTCACCACCTTTGAATTCAAATTGGGGGTTTCAGTTCGGGTGGTCCACACCTCCATAACCTCATAGATGATTACAAGAAAAATAAAAGGATAAATATTTTTTTTTCAATTCCTCCACAAAAAGGTGAAAAACTATCTTCTACCCCCAGCCTAATATGGTCGAGGTGAAGGTCTCTATAAGAGAAAACTGGCGTTGTGAGTTTAACGGTGGCCTCAAATTTCATTTCTGAGCACCGGTTCAAAAGTTACAAAAAACACGTTCACACGTTTACTGAACGTACCTGAAACAATGTTCAGAAGCTTATTCCCGGCACACTAGGCCTCAGAATCATACAACATTAAGTTTTTCGGACTCATAAAATTCCCATATTATTAAAAAAAATTACATAGAAATTAAGGGTCTTTATAATAGAGGTTTAACATTTTATTTAGTGTGAATATTATATGGGAAGAATGTTTTTCATTTTAGGAACATATTCTGAATGTTGTAGATAACGTTAAAAGTTAATACATTCTTCAATGTTGAGGAAATTTTGGTTTATTTAGATCAATTGTTGCCGTTTTTTTTATAAAATTTTAGGATTAGGGTTAATTGTAAATTATTACTAGTTATGGGATTTTATGTCAAAGTTGTTGATATTATTTAAGCAATAAAGATTGAATTGAATTTTGGAAGAATATATTATTTTGTTATTTGTGTAAAGATCATTCAAGTTATCATAGGGAAAATTAGTTTATTTTTTAGAATGTATGGTTAGGATAAATATGTTTTTATGGAACTTTTTTAGTGATTAATGTTGTTTAGAAAAACAATTCTTGTTTATTTGGGATGAGTATGTGATAAAATATTTCTAATCATTGGGTTTCAAATTTTAGTATGCATATTTTGAAATTTTTAGTGTTTTTAATTTATGTTATGGTTTAAATTGAACATTTTTTGAAATTAGTAAGGATTTTGAGACAGTAGTTTTATTTATTAATTTTATGTTTTATTTATATTCGATATTATTTTGACTTGTCCAAACACTTTTGTTTTTTATTAATGGATAGATACAAGAGGAATAATTTTCATCCTTTTATGGATATCATAATCTATTGAGAGTTTATTTTTGACATTCAGGCATGAAAAATTATTCTTAGAAAGTGAGAAGATATTAAGGTGGAAACATAACAAAACACACTACAAAGAATGAAAATACACCTATCAAATTAAAATAAACCAGTTAGGTGTATTTTTTTGATATTATATATATATATATATATACTATAATAGTACTCATCAAGAAAAATTAATATAAACCTATCGATTCTTATCAATCAACTGTCAACATATTATTATTGTGAATCTAATCACTAGTATAATATTGGAAATATTTATTAGTAACACAGAAATTACTAGTCATGATAAAATATATATTTGATTGTATATCTATGTAAATATATAATAATAATATGAAGAACAAATAATTTCATGGATACAATTTATTTTTTATGTAAGAATTAAATATGAAAAAAAATTACTATGCATTCCTTTTTACATAAAACCGATACAGATGATAGATTGTGATATATGAAACCCTAAACATAATTGAAAATTATATTTTCCAAAAAAAATTAATTACCCAATAAGGGAGTTAAATAATATTGAAAAAATAAATTACTTTTTAAAATATTGGAGCATTTATTCACTCAATAATAATACAGTTGGGTCTATAGAAATTTTATTGAACTATTTTGATTTTTATGGATTTTAATAGATTTAATTATATTTAGGAATGATATAATAAAAATTTATTCAATTAATTATTAGTAAAATTAAATAAAAAAATCAATAAAATAATTAAGAATATGAGAATCTAACAAATCTTGTATAAAATGATAATATTTTGTTTAAAAAATTATACTATTATATAAATCATGTAATTATTTAAAATATACGTAAATAATTATTTAGAGTATTAATTTTTTTGATATTTATTGTCCATAAAAGTAGAAAATAAATAATTATTCACTAATTAATTATTAATTATTTATAAATGAGGATAAAATATTTTTGTAGTAAAAAAAGAATTTTTTTTCAGAAAATACTCATTAACTAAACAGTGATTTTATATCTTAAATTTTTTTATTAATCACATCTAATAAATGATTTTAATATAATTTATTGATTATATATTCATGAAAATAACATAAAAACATTTCATGGGTGATATATGGAAGGTAATGGGAATATATTCATTATATGCTTTGAAAACACATTTTTTTATAAAATAAAATTTTATAAATATTAAAAAAATATATTAGAATTAATTTTATTCCCCAATATAAAACTTATTTTATAATATGGTTTCAATATTATTAATCGTAATACCCATGTTATTTAGTAAGTAACATTTCATTTTTAGTCCAAAAATTATGTTAAAAAGGAAAATTTTGGTCATCGTGATAAAGGAATTTTTTTATAATTGTTTCATTAAATAATAATGTTAGTAAATATCAAAAACTATTATCTTAAAATTTTTGAACAAGGAAATCCTGGATCTACGATAACATTATTTGACCTATATTACATTTTTGGTTCCATATGATATAGATAATTACCATTAAATTATTTTTTGTTAAGTGTATTTAAATAAAAGTCACTCCCTATTAGTTAATATATTAAATATGTTTTTTTGATAATTTTAGGGATAAAAACTATGAATGAATATATGTTACTGTAATTATGAGAAATAAAATATATTATTTTCATTTATTTTTTAAATAATTCAAATGATATTATATTTATCTAAAATGATTAGGTGGTGTCAACACAATGTTTGTGCACACAATAGAAATGTAAAAGTAAATTTTATTAAAAGTAGTGAAAGAAATAATATTTTGATGATCTGGTGAGTTTAATGACTTATTAGGATAAATGCAATGAAAAATAAGTAATTTACATGATTAAATTTGAATTCCATGGTGGAATAGACACTATTGAGGACAAATTATGCAAATAGTCTAGAAAAGGACTACAACAGGTATATATTGTTGAACTCTGTTTTATTTATGGATTTAAAATGAAAAAATATTTTATGTGGAGACATATTCAAGATAATGTGTTTGTGATATCTTACATGGTCATTTTATAAGACACTTAGAATTGTTTAAATTTATATTCTTGACCCTTTAAGAATGAATATTTTCAAAAACATCAATTATTTGGGACTTAAGGTGACCTTTTCAAAGAGACATTCGATTTTTTATTTCCATTAATATTCTTTCCAAATTACTCGCCAAAAAAATTATAACACATTCCCAATCTCTTGGTGTGACTATAAACATATATTTTAATAGAATTAAGATCAATGGGAGGATATCAAAAGAAGATGCAGGCATCTTAACAGAGTTCTTTTAAGTTTATTTCTTATTAAACCTCTACCAAATATTCAATAAAAATATTGAAATAAAAAAT